>OY728119.1:1580625653-1583025653 GCA_963277665.1 Viscum album | reverse complement strand
TCCTTAGAAAGATAATGAATATGTAACTAGATCTATAACTCTAAGTAAACAAATTATAACTATATTGGGGCATCTATGTCACACCCATGATTTAATTTTATGGTATTTTTTCATTTATTTTTGGTTTATAATTTTCCCTTAAGATTTCGTTGAGTTTTGGAGAAGAATGGATGTTTTTGGAGAAATAGTAGGTGGCGCATGGTTGGATAAAGATTTAGAAAAATGTGAGCCCTTTCCCAGGTAACCGTGTGGACAATTGTGTTTTTTGGACAATTGTTATTTCCACAATTTGTAAACCGTGTGAGATAACCATGTGGAATTTCCTTCTTGGATAGTAAGGGGAAAATGTTTTCTTCAAGGTTTGGAAAACCATGTGGAAAAACTGTGTGACCTATCTAGGTCATTAAATATTAGATTTTTACTTTCTTTACCCTTTTGATTTTTTACCCCAATCCCACCAAACTTTCCCCACTCGGGGTTTTATACCCTATAATCCTCACCCTCTCTCTCTTCCTTCCTTGGAGATTCATTTTTGTGGTGTATTTGGAGTTATTTCTCTAATAAATCTTCAAGTAAGTGGTTTTACTCTTCAACTTCCCCTTCTTTTTGGGGTTCTCTCCTTCTTTGGGGGTTTTGATCTACAACAGTTTGGGTGACCTTTTTAGGGTTAGATGTTGATTTTTAGGGTTCTCTATTGATTCTTATGGATTAATATTTCCTTTATAGAATTCTCTTGAGGTTTGGTTGTGATTTTGTACCATTTTCCAAAAATTTCTTCCCTTATGGTATGTGGTTCCATGTTTAAACATTATTTGGTGGTTTTATTATTCTCTATTGGATCCTTTTCTATTTTCTATGAATTTTTAATAGGTTATAAATGTGTTTTGAAAAGGATTTAAGGTGATTTTTTTGTGAAAAGATGGGTTTTAAAGGAAGTGAGTTATGTTAAATGTGTATTTCACATGTGCCTCCTTGTTTTTCCTCTTAAAGGTGTTTGATAAAATATGTGTATGGTGAGAAACCATTTTTGAATTGGTTTTGCTGTGAATTTGAATTAAAAAGTGGTTTTGGTTATGAAAATGGTGATTTATCATGTGCGATTGTGTTTTTTGGCTTGTACATATGAATATAGTGATCCATGTGATATTTGACATAAAAAGTGAGCATGAAGTGGGAACATAGGTATATAGTTGGTGGACAAGGACTAGTATTCTAGTAGACTTGGATGTGGATTATCCCAGATTCATCTAAAGGGATCGACAATTACAACACCAAATAAACCATGATGATGATCAGAGACCACTAGGCCTATGGGATGTTCCCTCCTCGTGTCTCATGCATGATAAATCTATTGGTTGGAATTTTTATACCACGTTTCACTAAGATAATAAGTTACTAGTGCCCCATTTTATCTAGTTACAATAGGGTCTTCATGTGACTTAGTGATCTTGTGATATCATATTTATCATTAGCATACAACACCCTTTGTTGCATAATTCAAAAGAAAATCGTGTTTTTCTTTAAAGTGTTATCTATAAAAATGTTTCTAGATTTTATTTCTATAAAAAAAGAAAGTAAATTGTATTATAATATTTTTTTCATGGAAACTCTTTATTGGGTGGCATCCTACTGGGTTTGGATCACACCCTACATACAAATTTGGGTGTATGTATACCTTGTTATGTTTGACTCGGTTAAAGGAAAGGTGTATAGGGATTGTGGTTTGGGTTTCTTGTGACCTTCCTTGTGTGGTGTTTTTGGTGGTGATGGACTGAGGGTGTCATTCCACTCATTATATGGTGGTTTTTGGGATAGTTTTTTATTCCCACTTTGTTGTATCTCTTTTTTTTTTGTTTAAAGTTGTAAACCTTCAATATGAAAGTTGTTATGACTTTTTTTGTTATATTATTCTACATTGTGTTGTTTAATATTGTGGATTGTTTATGCTTATAAAAATGGGTTAAATTATTCCAAAAGATTGTTTTGGATACCCAAGTACTGAATTCCATCCTCTGGGGATTAGGACCGCCCTTCGAGTCATGCCATGAATTGGGTTGGGTTTCGGGATGGATGGAACCCCATCTTGGTTCATGAAAAAATGGTATCAGAGCAGGTTTTTCTCTTTTGGGTTAATTTTTTTTAGGATGAGTCTAGATAGACTGAATTTCATACTATTGAGACATGATGTTCTAGTTGTGAGTAGGGTTCATGGCCAGCCCAGCTCATGAAAGCACTCGAGTCTCCAAGGGATGTTGGGACTTTTTTTTGGATTCTCCTCCTAGTGAGTCGTACAGACTGCATACTATATATGGAAACTAGGTGGAGGTGGATTGGTTTGGTTATCATGTTATTGTGATGGATTTTATTTTTTTGGATTTATGGAATGTTGGCCTTTATTGATATCATTGAAAATTTTCAGAATGGTCTTATTGATGGGTTTTATTTTATTTATTGCTTCTTGTAGAAAAATGTGTCCCCAAAGAATTCATGTACAATTGTGGGAAAAGGATGGAGAGTGTTTTCCCTTTCTAATTTATCAGATATTAGTAGAAGGTATGGTCCAGTCTATTAAATCTTTGGGACAGGGAGTGGGTTCTAGTCCTTCTTAGGTTAGAGAAGAATAACTAGGTCCTATGATGAATAAGGGTCAATAATTTCTTAAGAACTGACCTCCTTCTTTTTTGGGTAGAACAGAACCTTAGGAAGTAGAGGAATGTCATAAAAAAATAGAGTAGATGTTTGAGTTCCTTGTGGTTCCTGAGGGAGTCAGGGTGAAATTCACTTCATTCTTGCAAGAAGTTCCCAGTCGAAGGTGGTGAGACTTAGTGGTTCAAGATGGTATGCTAGATCAAATGAGTTGGAAATAATTCAAGGATATTTTTAATGAGCATTATTTTACTGAAGTCTTGGCATATTCTAGATCCTTAGAGTCTATAGATATTGTTCAAAGAGACTAAATAGTGATGGATTATTCAATCTAATTTTCTGATCTAGTTTGGTACAAACTCGAACTCATTTCCAATAAGAATATGAAGGCTCATAGGTTCTAAATGAGGTTTCAAATATAGATTTATTCTCAGGTATTTTTTATGCCTCAAACCCTTGATGGATTGATTGATCATTCTTTAATGTTGGTGATTTGTCTCAACAGAAATTATAGTTCCTTTGGGGTTTTATTAGCAATAGGAAGTGGTAGTTCATCTAAGAAGAAGATGAATAAAGATGAGTAGGGGTAGAAGGGAGGTGGTAGTTCAGGCCACCCTTCCCAGATGTCCTTGTCTTTGGCTTACAATACTGGGTCGGTTGTGTGCCATCAGTGTGGGAAGGGAGGGAACATACGAATTACATGGACATATCCTCACCTACCCTTTAACCTATGTGGATATATGGTACATTTTCATAATTTTTGAATAGTGGCGTACCCATATCAGAGTGGTGAAAGATCGGTAGATTCTAGAGAAATGTTATCCTAGTCAGAGCCATCCAAGATAGTGGGTTCTTGGTTTGGAGATAAAAGCAATAGAACTGGATCATCTTCTAGGCAGAGTTAGTTCAAGATAGATCGATGGGCCATTGGTCATTCTTAGGTTTAGGCAGAGATGAAACAACTTCATGCGGTGGATCAAGCACCAATAAAATCAAATGTAAGGCCAAAAAATGTTCAAGGTACCATTTTGATTTCATCATATATAGCTGCAATTTTTTGAAATTGGTGATTTTGTTTTGTTTATATCTACCCATCTTGTAAATCTGCATAATTTTTCAACCGATCTTATGTCATATTCAATGGATTTGGTAACATAACTTTTTAAGAAGTGAGATATGGGTCCCAGGTGACCGTCATGTTTACTAACTATCTCAAGGGTTGAGTTAGAATGGGATTCTTAGTTTTTGAGATGAACCTCTTTGGAATAATACTCATTACATATTGGATGGTTCACTTTCTGGTGAACATCAATTGTTACAGGTAGCGATTGAGATTCATGGAACCTAATGGAAGTAGCATGTTTTTTCATGGAGAATGGGATCCGTGTTCGGGTCGTTCTAGACCTCCACTCCCGAAATTAGGTAATATCATTTTTCAGTTATAATTATTTGTGTTGGAGGACAATGGTGGATATTCTGAGGGTGAATTACCTGATGTGGTGGATGAGTTCCCAGAAGTTTTTCTAGAGGATTTTTCAATCTTGCCTCCGGGGTGGGATGTGGAATTTTCCATAGATTTGGCACCAGGAACACAACCGATATATCTTCCCTCATACCATATGTCCCACAAAAAGGTTGAGGGAATTAAACGTATAGCTAAAAGACTTATAATCCAAAGGATTCATTTGACCAAGCATCTCACCATAGGCCACTCTAGTTCTATTTTCAAAAAGGATGATGGGTATCTTTGCTTGTGCATTGACTACTAGAAGATATATAAGGTGATGATCAAGAACAGCTAATCTTTGCCCATAATTGATGACCTATTTGATCAGTTAAAATGGGAGAGGTGGTTCTCCAAGATTGATCTATATTCCAGTTATCACCAAGTCAGAGTGAGAGAGTTTGATGCCCCAAAAACAAATTTCTAAAGTAGATATGGCCATTTTGAGTACTTGGTCATGCCTTT
This sequence comes from Viscum album, assembly GCA_963277665.1. NCBI lineage: Eukaryota > Viridiplantae > Streptophyta > Magnoliopsida > Santalales > Viscaceae > Viscum > Viscum album. The sequence goes on along the minus strand of OY728119.1, from coordinate 1,583,021,038 downwards.
TAGGTTGAAAAAAGCTCTAATGGGTTTTATGGTGCTTATGAATAGAGTGTTTAACTAGTATCTGTATTCCTTCATTGTGGTATTCGTGGATTAAATCCTAGTTAATTGAGAATATGAAAAGGTTCATGAGAGGAATTTTTAGATCATATTTGGTACTCTTTGGGACCATAGTCTATATGATAAATTTTTTAAGTGTAACTTTTGGATTAAAATGGTAAAGATCATGGTCTATGTGATTTCAGAATAAGGGGTTTCAGTGGTCCCTGAAAATATTAATGCAGTTATGTTGTGGGAGAAACCAAAGAATGACTTTGAAATTATGATCTTTTTAGGCATGGAAGGATATTACAGGTGGTTCATTCGATACTTCTCTTAGATATATTTTCCCATAAAAGTGCTCATCAGGAAGGGGGTGAAGTTTTAATGGATCCCAGAGTGGAAGTCATCCATAGAGGAGCTTAAGAGTTGATTGAATACTATACCTATATTGATCTTTCTAGAATCTGGGATGGGATATGCAGTTTATTGTGACACATCAGGGGTGAGAATCAGGTGTGTGCTTATGTAGGATGACCATGTGGTGGTGTATGGTTCTTTCCAACTTTGACCACATGAGAGGAATTACCCAAACCATGACATGGAACTGGAAGTGGTGATGCATTCCCTAAATACACAACGTAATTATATTTTTGTGGAGAAGTTTGTAGTTGATTCAGATTATAAAATCTTACCTTCCATCTTCTCCAAAAAGGATTTGAATCTGAGGCAGCATCAATATATTGAATATCATCAGGGGTTGGATTTCAATATAGTCTATACCCTGGGAAAAGATAATGTTGTGGATGATTCCTTGATAAATAAGGTTCTAGTTCAGGCATTGAAATAGTCCATTGATGAGTATACCATGATGGGGATCTTGGCTCATATGCACTTGGAGACCAAGGAGCATAATGGAGGTGCATTCTTGGATAGTGCTCGGTTAGATACATCTCTTATGGATCTGATTCAGTGGGAGTTACCTAATTATGAGTTATACTAGCAATCCATGAAGTTCCTTCATGTTGGGGAGACACCTTGTGATTGGTTTATCTCTCCCATGTGAATCTTATGCTTAAAGGGTCACTTTGTGGTGATATTATCTTTGAGAATGGTGGTGAGGTAGGATAGCCACCAGTCTCAGTGGGCCATTAATATTGGTGCTACCAAAAATTATTATGATTTTTTTGATATTATGGTGGCTAGGTATGAAGAGGGATATTGTTGACTTTTTATCGTGGTGTTATACATGTCATCAGGTTTAATGGGAGCACCAAAGACCCTTAGGTTTTCTTCAACCACTACCCATTCTTACCTGGAAGTAGGATGAGATCACCATGAACTTTATTATTTTATTATCACATACACCTCAAGGAAGGAATTATATTTGGGTACTGATTGACCATTTGACTTAATATTCCCATTTCATTATAATAATACATTCAGAAAAAGTGGATGAGTTGGGCCGATAATATGCTCAAGAGGTTGTGAGGCTTCATGGTGTTTAATCGACAATTATCTTGGATAGGGACCCCTGTTTTACATCATATTTTTTGGAAGGCCTTCAAAGGAAACTGGGATCGTGGGTTAAATTGAGCCCAACATACCGTCCTCAAATGGATAGTTAGACAGAGTGGGAAAATCATATTTTTGAATACATGATTTGGGAGTGTGTGTTAGATTTCAGAGGTTTATGGGATATCCATTTAGGGTTGGTCAAGTTTTCATATAATAATATCTACCAATCCTCGATTTGAATGGATCCTTTTGAGGTTCTCTATAGTTGGTCAAGTTGGCCTCCATTGTGTTTGGATGAGGTGGGTAAGTCCTAGATATTGGGACCAAGATTAGTGTAAAAGACATCAGAGAAGGTTAAGATAATTAGGAATTGGTTATTGACAACTCAAATTCTCTATAAATCCTATGTCGATCATAGATGCTGGTATTTAGGGCTTTTTGTGGGTGATTGGGTGTTCTTGAAAGTAGTACCTCATTTGGGTCAATACCATTTGGGAAAGAAAGGCAATCTAACACTGAGGTTTGTAAGACCTCTCGAGATCACTAAGCAGGTTGGTAAGGTGGAATACAGGTTATATTTTCATTTTCAGTTATTTTTTATTCATGATGTATTCCATATTTCATATTTGAAAAAGTATAACCCATATATGTGTCATATGCTAAATTGGGAAGAGTTAGAAATAGAGCATGATTTATCTATCCTTGAATGGCCAATGCGGATTGCAGATTCTCAAGAGATAGTGCTTAGTGGGATGTTAATCCCGCTGGTTTGGGTCCTTTGGATACATGGTAATGATGAGCATGAGACTTGGGAGTACAATTCGTGGGTTGTATAAGAATATCTATTTCTATTATATGATCAAACTTCCAGCTAACTTTCTAGGGATAAAAAGTTTTCATGTTGGATAAAATTTTCACACCTATGATTTCATTTTGAGTTAATTTTCCATTTATTTTAGTTCTAGCATTTTTTCCTTGACTTTAAATTTTTTTTGGAGATAAAGGGGTGTTTTTGAAGAAATAGTAGGCAGAGCATAGTTGGTGCACGGTTTAGAAAACCATGTTCCCTTGCCCTGATAACCATGTGGCCAAGTAGTATTTCTAGATAGGGTCTATTCACACTCTCAATACATGTTTTGTAAATCGTGTGGGCTAACCATGAAACATGTACTTCTTGTACAATAAGGGGTGCATGGTTTCTTCACTATTTGGAAAACCTTGTGGGAAAACCATACGACAAATCCAAGTCATTAAAAATGGATTTTTTTACTTTCTTTCCCCTTATGATTTTAACACTAATCCCCCAAAATCTCCCCACTCAGGAATTTCCTACCCTAGGAACCTCACCCTCACCCTCTTCCTCTATTAGAGCTTTATTTTGGTGGTGATTTGGAGTGATTTCTCTAAGAAATCTTTAAGTAAATGGTTTTCCTCTTCAATTCCATCTATTTTCTAGGGTTTCTCTCCTTATTCTTTGGGGGTTTTATTCTCTAGTGGGTTGGGTGAACATTTTAGGGGTAGATATTGATTTTTAGGGTTCTATCATTATATTTATGTTTTAATCTTTCCTTTATAGGGTTTTCTTGAGGTGAGGTTATGATTTTGCACCATTTTCCAGAAGTTACTTCACTAAAGGTAAGTGGTTCCATGCTTAAACATTATTGGATAATTTTATTATACTTTCTTTGATCCTTTTCTATGTTTTTTGTATTGTACATGAGTTTCAAAATGTTTTTTAAAGGGATTTAAGTTGCATTTGTGTGAAAATATAGGTTTTCAAAGGAAGTGAGTTATGTTCAATGTGCATTTCACATGTGCCTCATTGTTTTTTCTCTTAATGGTGTTTGATAAAATGTGTGCATAGTGAGAAATATGTTTTTAATTGGTTTTAGTGTATCTTTGGATTCAAAAATGGGGTTTGTTATGAAAATAGTGATTTATCTTATGATATTATGTTGTTTGGATTGTACATGTGAATATAGTGATCCTTGTGATATGTGAAATGAAAATTGAGCACGAAGGGGGAACTTATGTATCTAAGTGGGTGGAATAGGACTAGTATGATAGTTGAATTAGAAGTGTATTAGCAGGGATTCATCTATTGAGATTGATGATTACAACACTGACTAAACCATGATGATGATCAGATACCACTAGGCTTGTGGGATGTTCCCCAATAGTGGCTCGTGCATGACAAAGTTTTTGGTTGTGGTTTCTATAAAAAATTTCATCGAGATAAAAGTTTCCTAGTGCCCAATTTTAGCTAGTGCCTATAGGTTTTTCCCATGACTTAGTGCTCTTATGATATCAAACTTTCCATCAGCATATGACACCCTTTCTAAATTCAAAAGCAAAGAATGTATTTCTTTAAAGTGTTTTCTATAAAACAATTATATATTTTCTTTCTATAAAACTTGTATATTAATTATCTTATAATATTTTCGTCATGGAAACTTTTTATTGGGTAGCATCCTATTGATATTTGGATCACACTGTACATACACATTTGGTGAATGTAGACCATGTTATATTTGAAACAGCTAAAGGAAAGGCATATGGGGATGGTGGTTTGGGTTACTAGTGGCCTTCATTGTATGATGTTTGTGGTGGTGATGGCTTAGGGTGTCATCCCTCTAGTCATATAATTGTTTTTTGGATAGTTTGTTGTTTCCACTTTGTGGTATCTATTTTAAGGTTTTGTTTAAAATTGTAAACCTTGAATATGAAAGTTGTTATGCTTTGTTTGGATATAATTGTTTAGCCTTTTTATGTCTATTATTTTGTGTTTTTTAGGCTTAAACAAATGGGTGAAATAATTCCAAAAGCATGTTGTTGATACCTAGGCACTGGATACTAGCCCGTGGGGACCGAGAACGCTCTTCGCGAGTGGCATGAACTGGGTTGGATGTCGTGTTGGATGAAACCCCATATTGGTTCATGATAATCTAACATAGGCTATAACCAATAACCTTTCCAATATAGCGCATCATGTTAATCCAAAATGTGGTGTAATAATGTTATACCATTTAATGTGTCAGCAAGATCCATCATTCAATGGGACTCAATGTCTATTTGTAAATAAGGAATGGATAAGTTCTTTAGATAATATATTTCTCTCCTTGGGATGTAATGAAAGGGAGAAGGTTTTCATGGTAGTTTATCATCAATTAGGGGATGAAAATAAATGGTGTTCATTGATTCAAAACACTAAAGATAAAGAGAAATTAATGAACATTGAATGGAAGGATTTTAAATTGCTTTTCATGGAAAAATATTTTCCATGTGAATAACAATCATATATGGAGAGAAAATTTCAGAGTCCAAGATAATATGAAGAGGAAATTTTTTCAAAGTATGAGGATAACTTTACAAGGTTATCAAGACTTATTGCAGACTATATACTTAATCCAAAGAGAAACATTGAACATTTCTTTGATGGGATTAAGATAATCCTTCAAAAGGAAATAATCTCCAAAACATTATCATTATATGATGACATAGTACAATGTTCAATCAAGATAGAGGAATAATTCTCCATGTCTTGTGGCTTCAAAGGATAATAAGACAAAAAGTGGTCGGTAGATAAAAAATGGATAAAGGGGAGAAGAAAATGGGAAAATGTTTTTAGGTTCCAAAGGATAATATAAGATGTTATAGAGGGGGGTGAATAAACCAAATTAAAATTTTTAATGAAATAGATTAATTATATAAATTAATTACGATTGTTAATTATTAGATTTAATTAGCATTGTAATAAAAGAATGAACATAAGGATGTTTTTTATAGTAGTTCAGTACAAAGTGGACCTAGTCTGCCATTATACCTTTATACTCGATGAGAGATACAATATTCACTAGTCTTATTTTTGAAGGAGAATCATAATCTGATTACAAAATCCTTTTTATAAGGTAGAGGGTTATCCACACTGACATTGACTTTGTATGGGGATTTACCACATAATTAAGAAATTGACTTTAGACTATGCGAGTCACAACCCAAATCATCATAACTTTATAATATGGGAGTTAAAACTCAAGGAAGAGTAAAAAAATGATTTTATATATAAAATCATAAACAGAAAAATAGAATCAACATGAAAGATAGGTTGAAGTTTTACAGAAATAAGAAACCAAATAAAGTAGAATATAAATGAATAAAGTAAAAGAACTGGTTATTAAGTTAAGAATATTCGCATCTCCTCAAGGTATTATAAGACCAAGAATATTTAATTTTGTACTTGAGAGATCGTGAAGATGATGAAATAGGGATCACATAACTGCACCTTAAAAGTTTATAGATTTATTATCCTAGAGAAAACAAATGTTTGAATATGTTATTGAAAATATTTTATCTCTTTTAGGGTAGCTCTCCCTCCCTTTAAATAGATAACTACACATAGTAACAAATACCTTCCTCATGTAAAAAAATTCAAAAAAATAATAATAATAGTTTCTGGAATATAAAAGAGGGAGATAATTTATCATTATAATAATTATATAAGAGAGAGTAAGTTATCATCCACAATAATTCTAAAAATAATTATTTAAATTGAAAAATTAAAGACCAATTCAAACCAATTTGAATTACCTATTAAATAATTCAAATAGTCTCTATAATAACAGGTTAAAGAAATTCCATTAATAAAATAAGATAATTTGGCCATTTAAATTTAAAAAGTATTTAATGCAGTGCATAATAAAAATTTAAAATTTACAACATTAAATACTATAAAATAAATTTTAATAAATTCCATGTCATAAAATATTAATTTAAAAAGGAATTAAAATCAATAATTTAACCAATAATAAAAAAATTCCAAATTAAGTAGTAAATATGATGCATCTTTCTATGGACAAAGAAAATAAAATTACAAAAAATATTAAAACATGTTCAAAATATTTAAAAATATTATAATAGACTAAAAATGATTAATAATTAATAATTAGACAAATAAAATTCCTAAAATAATTATTATACCCATGTATCATATATTTTTTTTTAAAAAATAACAAAAAGTAGATCATTTTAATTTTTTATGGAAAAAATATAATTATGAACGGTAGAAGAATAAAAGAACTAACTATACTAAAAAAATTAATTGGTTGTAATAAAAAATTAATTCCTGATTTTAAAAATAGTAATTTCCAGTTTAAACAAAATTAACTGATGGTTTAAAAAAATTAAATAGTGGTTTTAAAAATATGTAATTAGCTGTTCAAAAAAAATTGAACGTAATAAAAATTTTAACCAATGTTTAAAAAAAATTAATAGGCAATTTGAAAAAAAATAGTTTTTTAAAATATTCTAACTGGTAGTAATAAAAAAATTCCTAGAGATAGCTGGAGTCTGCTACCACTACCATTAGAGTGCAAGATACCACTAACAGAGGAATGTGTTATAGTCACATGCTGGATTCAGGATATAGCTTTCCATATGGAGGAAATGATGAACAACTCATCATTTTGTATAGGAGATTTATCAATATAAACTTCACTGATTTTTGTATCCTGTCTAAATAACATAACTAGAGATTTTTTTAGAAGAATTAAATAAATATAAAGTCAATATCTTTCTAACATATTAAAGAAAACTTCAATCGGAATTATATATCAATATATATCCTCAGAAAACCATAAAATATATAAACTAAAAGATGCTAAAATACACTTAAATTATTACATATATTCATAGAGTTTTTACGGTATCTAAAGATCATTTTTATATTTTACTGAAGTTTAATTAATTATAAAAAAATATTTTTAAATTTTCAAATCAGTAGATGGAGTGAAATTCCATTTTATATCAAAAGATTTATCATTGAAATAAAAAAGATTTTGGATTCTTGAAATTCCAAAATTCCAAAATTGTTGCATAAAATTTTGGAAAATTTTAGAACATTAAAAATATAATTTAAGAATTTCACTTATATTAATTAAATGAAAATAAATATATTGGATATTCAATGGAAAAATTTTCTTGAGAATCCAATCTATGTAACAATATTCATAAAAGAGTAACTAAATAAACTTTAAAACACTATAAACTAAAAAATATTATTCAAAAAAAAAACATGCAGAATGTTCAGAAAAAATACAAATATCATAAAGAGTGATTTAGTCTTTGTCATAGAAAATAAATATTAAAAAAACTTATTATATTTCATAAGAAATAAGAATTATAAAATTTATATCACTATAGAACAAGTTATAATAATAATAAATAGACCTGGTTAGAACTCATTTTCACATAAAATAATAATAGGGTTTGAAATATTTAAAAACATAAACTAACTATATCTAATCAAATAAAACATAAATACATGAAACCACATGCACAAACCAACTCTCTATTTTTTCTATTACAAAACCTGATCATTTAAAACCAAGAACATTTTATTTTCTCCCCCATTTTTTCAATAAAAAAAGATAAAAAATAAAATCCCTCGTTCTAAATTTTTTTTAAAAATAAACTACTAAGAAAAATATAAATAATCACTTTTAAACCTCCTTAATAAATGTATAATATGGTAAGCTAAAAACAAATAATATAAAAAATTTCAAACTAAATTTATAACATTCCAAGATCAAATTTATTTATTTTTTAGAATTCTGAAAAATCTAATTAGAATCATTTAAAAATTCATCAACATTATTATGAACTAATTGAGAAATCAAAGTTGAATTGCCACACAAAAATGAAACAGATTTTATAGTTTTAATACTAGAATAAAGTTTACCAATTACATTGTCAACATGATGATCTCTACAAATATTTCATGATCTAGGATCTGGTCAAAGAGTACCCCCCCTAATTGATTCATCCTTATCTTGAGGTTTTTCTTTACTAAGATTAAAATAATTAAACTCATGATCAAAATAATAGAATCAGAATTTAATTTTAAATTATTTTCATCATAACTAACATGAATATAGTCATAAATAACCATGTTTATTTTATCATAAACTCTTTAAAAATTACTATTATTATAATTCCAAAGAAAAACACCTTCATCACTTTTAGAATCAAATTTATCTAAATTATCCTATGAATTAAAAATAGAAACATTACAACCAAATACACTAAAATACCCAATTTTAGGATTTTTATTTTTAAATAATTCATAGGAATTTTTCTTTAACAAAATTTTAACAAGAATTATATTTTAAATATAACAAATGTAAAAATGCCTTCTGCCTATAATATCTAGGAAATTTGAATTAACTTAACATAGTTTTCACCATTTAAATAGGTGTTTTATTTTTCTATTAGACTACACCATTTTTTGTGGTGTTCTAGGAGAAGAGAAATTATGAAAATAACCATTATGTTCACACAAAAAAATCTAAAATTATGAAATTCACCTCCTTTATAACTATGAGTATAAATAATCATACAATATTTTTTATTTTGAACTAAATTAAAGATATCAATAAATCTAGATAAAGATTTATTTTTATGTGAAAGAAAGTAAACCCACACAAATCTACTATAATAATCAATACTGAATAAAGTATATTTCTTTCATAAATGGCTAGAAATTTTATTAGGAACAAAAGGTCAATATGTACTAATTGTAAATGTCTATTAGTACTTATCTGATTGATATGTCTGAAATAAACATTATGTTATTTCCCTTTCATGTAAGTTTCACAAACATGAAGTTGTTATTTATTAAAGGTATATAACTATAGAACATTATCATGTTTAGAGATTTTATGTAACATTATAAAATTAACATTACCTAATAGTAAATTCCAAATAATGATATCACTCTATAGAATAGTCAAAATCTTAACACCTAGAATAGTTATTTTAGAAAAAATCAATAGTATAAATATTTTCCTTTTAATTATCATAGAATAGTAAAGAACCATATTTAAAAAAAATAGATACTTATCATTTTGAAATTTAACTTCTATTCCATAATTACATAATTAATATATACTAATTAAATTATTTTTTAATCCTTCAATATATAAAACATTAGAAATAAAGGTAGAAGTAGAAATACCAACTTTACCAAAACTATTTACTTTTCCTTTAGAATTGTCTCCAAATGTAATAGTATCTCCCTCACATGTGTTTTAATTTATAAACAATGATGGTTCTTTATTAATATGCCTAGAGCATCCACTGTCTATATACCACATTTCACTGCTGATACATCCAATTCATTTTCACTACAAAAATCAATTACTTGAAAATTTTGGTACCCAAGCTACTTTGGGTCAGATCGGATTAGTAATGCAATTTTTAGGTACCCACATAGAATTTAAACAAGTATTGTATGGTACCCTAGATAAAAAATATTTAAAAATATGCATTTTTGTAAATATTAAACACTAATTTAATCTAATAGAATAATCATTTTCATAGTGTCATTTCATGCCACATTTAAAACTTGTAATAGTAAAAGTACCACTATTTTTAATTTTAACAAAATGATTTCTATACATTTGAGGTAATATCACGTCATATCCAAAACCATATTTATTTTTATATATTTTATGCAAACAGATCATCTTATTATATTTTTCATGACCTTGAATAAAATCATACAAACTTTGTTTAAGACTTTCAACTTCCTTTTTCAAATTTTCATTCAAATCTTGATTAGATTTCAAATTATCATAAACTATTGAATGAGAAGTAAAAATAATATTAATTTTTTCTAGATATTGTAAAAGTGTTTTATTTTTAGAAACAATTGTCTCATTATTTTATTTAATTTTATTACATAAATTAATAGTTTTGAAAATATCTTTTCTCAGCCTTTCAATTTCTTTATTTAAATTAGAGACATTCAGATTTTTAGAATCATAATCAGAATCAAAACATATATAATAAAATCCAGCATCAATAACCTTATAAAGAGAATCCATGAAGCACATATTAATAGATTCATTATCATTTCCATATTTTTTACTAAAATATGATTATTATGTACAAATCCAACTAGTTGTTAATTCATTTTTTTCGTTATTTTTTATTTTTTATTTTTATTTGGTTTTGGAAAGTAATTCTTGATATTCCTTTTCTTTCTACACTAAAAATAAGTTACATATGAATCATTATAATTCACAATTCCTTTATTATCTCCCTTTCATTTTACCTTTTAAGGGTTTCTTTTAAATTGGTTTTTTAATCCTTTCTTTTCCATTCATTTTTAAACATCAATCATAATATGAGCCATATCTTCTTTTTCACTATCCTGTAGTTCAGAATAAGAAGAGTCAGTATAAAAATCATTCAATGATTCAAATGCAACACCTCTAATTTTTGTTTTCTCCTATTTTTCTATGTTCTTTAGTTCCAGATCATATCAAAGCAGTGATCTAATAAATTCATTGAGAGTGTATACTTTTAATTTCCATCTTTTATCACTGAACATATTATTTTCATGAAATTCATTTGTTAATGCATTTAAGACTTGTAAAATATGTACTAGGTTTCTAAATCTTCTCAAAGGGAATTCATTCCATTCACAGTGCTTGTGAATCAGTGGAATATTTGGTTTATGGTTACATATTCACCCTCAAAGTCTTGGAACTCATCTCAAAGCATTCTAAGTTTGGTTCATATCAATTTTTATGATAAAAATTGAGTAACTTATAGAATATTTCAAATCCCATGAACTTTCTTACATGAAAACACATTACTAAACATGCTTTTTGTAATAGAACAATAAAAAATATTTTAAAATTTGTAATTTAAAACATATCTAATAGTATCATTTCTCATAAGTGTATCTTGGTTAGCTTCTAGTAGTGTGTATTATATTTCCATGGTCTACCAATGTTCTATGCTTAACTGTCTAAGTTAAGCCTCCATTCTAGATCTTCAATACCCATAATCATTACCATAAAAGTGAGGTGACTTTTGAGGATTCCAATCATCATTTTTATTAATTCCTTCAATATTAAGAGATCATTTACTTTGATTTTTTTGTATAAAAATATGTTATCATAATGGAATATAAACAACAGACTCTATAAAAGGGTAGTCCAATTCTAGAAATAATAAGTTCTGATACGAATTATTAGGTATCCGGAAGGATTATAATAGAGCTAAACAATTATTAATACGGTTAGGATATAGTACCAATTGTTATGTTCCAAAGGATCCTGGATGATAGTCTAGTGGGGGTGAATATACCATATTAAAAAAATTAATGAAGTAGATTAATTGTTAAAGTTAATTATTAGAGTTAATTATCAGTAGAATAAAAGAATGAATACAAGGTTATTTTTTATAGTATATCTATCCAAATGGGACATAGTCTACTCTTGTACCTCTCTACTTAGTGAGAGATATGTTGTGAAAAAAGTCTGAATTTTTAAGGGGAATTATAACCTAATTACATGATCATTTTCTACAAAGTGGAGGGATAACCACACTAACACAAAATTTGTATGGGGAGTCACAAACCAATTAAAAAACTAAATTTATACTATGAGATTCACAACAAAAATAAACTTGACTTTATAATCTAGGTGTGAAAACACAAGGAAGAGAGAAAGAATTGATTTTTTATGTAAAATAAAAAATAGAAAAGCTGAGTGTACATGAAAGACAGAAAAAAGTGTTACAAACACAAGAAACTAGACAATATAGAATATAAATGAAGAAATAATGGGAATTGGTTCTTTAGTTGAGGATTAGATTGTCTCGTAAATGTTGTATAATTCAATGAATATGTAAGTCCACACTTGATAGATCGTCCAGAAGATGCAACATGGATCACAATGTACTTAATATATTTTACAACACTTTTAATGTTCGCATATTTCTTCTCATAGAGAATGCATAACTTTGAAGATTTTATCAACAATGTTTGATCTATTTTAGGGATTCCCAACCTCCCATTAAATATAGAACTATATAGAATAATAAACACCTTCCATGGTTAAAACAATTCAAAAAATAAAAAAAATAACAGTTACTGGAATATCAAAGAGAGAATTTTTCACCATAATAATTATCTAAGAGAGAAAGTTATCATCCATAATAATTATAAAAATAATTGTTTCAATATAAAACTCAAAGACTAATTCAAACCAATTTTAATTACTAATTAAATAATTCAAATAGTATCCATAATAATAGGTCAATGCAATTCCATAAATATCATAAGAATATTTTACTATTTAAATTTCATAATATTTTAATGTAGTGAAAAATAAAAACTTAAATTGTACTATAATAAATACTATAAAATAAGTTTGAATAAATTTTATGTAATTAAATATCAATTATAAAAGCAATTAAAATAAAAAATTTAACCACTAATAAAAAATTTCAGATTAAGCAGTAAATATTTGACATTTTTCTATGGATAAAGAAAAAAAATCAAAAAAATATTAAAACATGTTTAAAATATTTAAAATATTATTATAGACTAAAAATTATTGATAATTAAATATAAGACAAAGAAAATATTTAAAATAATTATTATACACATAAATCATATAAATTTTTTTAAAAAAATAAAAAAATAGACCATCTTAATTTTTTCCAGAAACAATAAAATTAGGAACAGTTGTAGAATAAAATAACTTGCAGTATTAAACAATTTAAATGGAAGTAATAAAAATTTAATAAGTGGTTTAAAAGAAATAATTGGTGGTTTAAAAATTAATTGGACATTAAAAAAATTACTGGCAGTAATAAAAAATTTTACTCGTGGTTTAAGAAAATTTACTGGAAATTAAAAAAATTAGCAAGTGGTTTGAAAAAATTAACTAGAAATTAAAAAAACTAACTAATAGTAATAAAAAAATTATATGTTGATATCTAAAAAAATTTATCTCATAGTATCATAAATATTTTTACTTGGTGGTAGAAATATTCTGATACCACTATTGTTGCAATTTGAGATAATTCTACTGGTGGAAGGTGATATCATCGCATGTGGGTGTGACGATATAGCTTACCGAAGGAGTTTATGAACAATTCATCATTTTATGTAGGAGTTATATCAACAATTATTTCAGAAATTTTTTATCCCATCTAAATGATTGAATTAGTTAGTGTTCCATAATAATTAAATATATATAAACATGATATATTTTCAATATATTAACAAATTATTCAATTTAAAAAATATTTCAGGAGATATTATCAGAAAAACAATGAAATGTATAAAATATAATCTATAGAAAAATACTGAAATTATTATAGAATTCGGACAATTTTTAAGGTATCCAAATTCAATTTTTATATTTTAATTTAGTTTAATGAAACGTATAAAAATTTATTATCTTTAAAACTCTATAAACTTCATGTGATTTTGATATATATCAAAATATATATCATAGAAATAAAAAGATATTTTTAATTATGGAAATTCCATAATTCCAGAACATTTTCATAAAATTCAGAAAAACAAATTATAGCATTAAAAATAAAATTTTAGACATATATTTATTTTAATTAAATGTAAATAAATATATTGTATAAATAATGGAAGAAGTTTCATGAGAATATTTTATTTATATGACTAAAGTTAAAATAGATTAACTAATGAAACCGTAAAACAATATAAATGAAAAAATATTGTTCAAACAAAAAATATGTAGTATGTTTGAAAAAAAATAAAAAAGTCATAGAGAGTGATTTATACTTTATCTTAGTTTAATAATATTTGGATAAATATATTTTCTTACATATGAAACAATAATTATAAAATTACAATCACAATAGATCAAGAGACAATAAAAATACAGATATCTAGTTTGAACTAATTTTCACATAAAATAATAAGAGGGTTTAATATATTTAAAGACATAAACTAACTACATGTAATCAAACAAAAATTAAATACATGTTATAACATGAAAAAAATCTAACAATTGATGCATATGGAAGGAAACACCGTGTTACACGCTTTAAAGGAAAATGAGTTTTCATCAAGTGCGGAGAAAAAGGCTATCATGTTCATGATTGAAAAGGTAAGGGAGAATCCATAAAAATAAAAATATTTAACTCTAAAGAGATGGGGAACTATTCCAACCACTTCCCCAAACATTAATATAACTTACTACAAAAGAATACATTGGGAGATTTCTAATCTCACACAATTACTACAACTAAATTGGAGTTCCTAGTGTTGTGGTGAATGGTACCATAATAATCCACTCTAGGATTGAAAATGTATTATTTTATTCTTGTTCCACCCATAATTAGATATTGAGTTGGCAGTAAAAACTCCTAATAGTAGGATGACCACATCTCATGTATATAACTCCTCTCTGATATAATTTTTTGGGAATATTCTTCCTATAAATATTTTTATTCTTTTATTTGTTGATTTACATATAATTTGGGTATGGATTGGCTCTCCCAATATAGAGCATGTATCAATTTTTGTGTAATGGATGTTACATTAAATATTCTTAATCAACCTTCAATAATCTATTAGTATGAGTAATAACCTAAACACCCAATGAAAATTTCTTCCATAAAATGGGTTCTTCTACATATTCATGAGGTGTATTTCTATCAAATGGTTGTGGGGAAACTGAATATTGAAAATGTTCCTATTTTTTGTGAATGTGATAATATATTTCCTAATGAATTTCCTAGTCTCCCCCTAAATTACGAAGTAGAGTTTTTAAAATAACTCATCCCTGTTGTTATTACTATTTTAAAGGCTCCATAATGAATGGACCTGATTGAGTTTCAAGAATTAAAGAAGAAAGATAAGGGATTCATTCAGCCTAGTAATTCTACATGGGGTGCACCAATTATTTTTTTTAAAAGGCAATGTGTTTTTCAGTGGAACATAAAATCCCAAAATTATACAATGTGAAAGGGGGTTACATGTCATTTAAATCCATAATGTAGTGCAGTTAAAAGGTTTGAAGTGCTTGGGGGTTTCCTCAAACCCTATGTCTGATGCTCCCACTTTCATTCTAGGAGACCGACAACTCCCTCCCTTGGCATTTTGAGATTACTTTTTATATTGATTGATTATTGACTTCCCTTCTTCTATTTGTGGTGATTTATTCGCACATTTCCATCTATTTCCCTCTATTCTTCCTTGTGCAGTTTCTACGATAACATTTTTTTTGTTTGGCGTGTGTGTTAGATTATGTTTTTATGGTCTTTGGGTACGGTGTAGGTTTATTCCCAATATATCATGTTGTGGTAATGGTTTTTGGTATTTCTTCTTCACCCTATAGTGTGGAAGAAGTTAGAAAGCTTCTTTGAGGTATGGAAGACCTTATTTCTCTTTATTATGTATCATGCAGGAGGAGTTTACAAGTATTTATCTATAGGTCATAGTTTTACAATGTTAATCAAGATAAAGAATGGGATAAATTGAAATTTGAAGGCGTAAATGGGTTTAGTTCACATTTTTTTACTATTTTATTATTATTTTGATATTTGGTATTATACGGTTTGGATGCCCCATTGAAAATTATGGTTCTTGGGGAATTTTTTTGTGCTAGATATATGTGTTGGGACTGTTTTGCCTTTTGTGATTGTTGTGATATCACACTAAAATGTTAATTTATTAATGGAAGATATTTGGATAATGAAATTGTTTCCCTAGGATTATGGTTTGTGTGATAATGCACCTAAAATAAAGTGGAATCTGATAAAATACCCTTTGCAAATCTATAAAATGAGCTTGGCGTGTGGTGATGTGTGTTTGTTCTTATGGGACGGTGATATGTGGTTGGGGAATGTTGGGGATGATGGTCTGTAAGCTACGCTTTTAGAGTGGTAATTTGGTTTTTTGTTCGTGATTTTGGGGTGTTGAGGTGTTTTTCAGTGATTTTGTGGTGGGGAGGTGGTGTTTTCTTTGTTTTAGATGACCAGGTAGTGATGGAATAAATAATTGTTTAAGGATGATTAAAATGATATGGGATAGTTTGGTTTATGGTTTGGAAATAGTTAATGAATAATTTAATGATGGTTCATGTGGTTAAATGTTTTTGATGCAAAATAATGAAATGAATGGGATGATTTAATGAAATTTATTGGAACTATGATATAGAGCACGTGGCATGTGGCTTGTGTGGTGTTATGCATTTAGAGGTGGCATCAAAAGTGATGATATTGTGAGTTATTTAGTTTTTAGTTGTGAACACATAGGTTGTGGTTGTGTGTGGGTATATTTATATACTTGTATATTCCTTGTGATTTCTATATGCACCCCATCTACATCGAGTACCATGTACCGACACCCGCATAGTCACATGGGGGTGTTTGTTATGACATCTAGTGAGGTGGATGGATAGTTGGTTACCCACTCTTTCCCACTCTCTCATTTATATGAGGTAGTTATTTCATTGGATATGATGGAATAAGGTTTATTACTAAATTCGATGGTGGTTTTGATAGACTAGGTGTTTTCAGGTAAGATGTGACCATGCTTTTGAGGTAGTGACCCAAGTGTTTTTGGGTGAGGTGTGATATGACCATGCTTATGGGGTGGCTTCTGGTGGGGTTCATGTATGGTAATAGGATATAATGAGGTTTATGTACTAAATTTTGATGATTCCCTACTACTGTCATTATGTTAGTGGTGTAGATATGATGGTACATGTGTCTTTAGTCACGATGTGATGTGGTTGTTCTTGTGGGGCAGTGAGCCAAGGTTTCTTTAGGGGAGGTGTGTTATGATTGTTCTTGTGGTTTAGTGTGGTATATAGAATATATGGAAGCACTAGGATGTATGAAATTGGGGTGTGAAAGTTCCATAAAATCCGGAAAGAAGTGTGAGGTACCCTTATCAATGTGATTCTTGTTATATTATATTACTTGGCTTGCATTATTTGGTGAGCATGCCTTGGTGATGTTGTTTTTGGTTAGTATACATGTATAGGTGATGTTTGGTTCTTCTGTTTACTCACAGGTGAATTATTATTCTTCTTTCACATGTTCACGAGAGACTTTGGGTTTTCTAATGAGGATACTTGTATGCTAACCCGACGTATATAAAACTGTTTTCAGGTTTCCAGAAGGATTATGTGGACAATTCTAGACATTACAAGCTCAAAACATTGGATAGCTTTTTTTATGCTACCATATCTTTTCTTTTGGGTATTTAATTCTGCAGACACTTATCTCTATCATTTTTTATACATGCATATGGGATGGTTTTGGTTTCTATTTAAATTATTTTATGGAGTTTATTATGTGTGATTCATCTTGTTTCCCAATAGTATATTATTATATAGGTTAATTCCTCCCATTTCATGAGATTTTTATATCCCTAGTACAATCTCCCACCTAGGGCCTACTGAAGATGGGACTTAGGGGGTCATTATCACTAACCCATCATTGTGGTATCTTTTTTGGGAGGGTTCATGAAGAGTGGTATTAGTGGTGATTTTTGAGAGATAGTATGGAGTTTGGAGTTAGGAATGGTGAGGATTGAATGGGTTGGTATAGAAATAGTGTATTCTGACATGGGTGTGCGACATGGGCCAAGGAGATCGGCTAAGAAATGGGATTTTAGGGGCCCCGTAATCCAGTGCATTGAAGCTGATCTTATTGAATGAACAAGTGAGGTGGTCAGGTTTGCAGGGTAGATACCTAGGAGAGGTATATGCATCATGATTACTTGTATTCTTGTTTGAATTTGAGTTGTTTTGGGATGATAAAATAAATAAAATGAATTATAATGAATCTTAATAAAATTATTTACTACCAGGCTTAGGTATTTATTGTTTTATTTTCATATATAAATCATGTGTAAGAGTTGGTGTCCTAGAACCAAGTGGTTTTACTTTGATTACATGGATATTTAATGTATTATTACATATTGTTCATTGTTCTGCATGACTATAATGTATTAATGTCCTAGAGTATTTTTTTTCATTGATAAGGTCATGACAGTTCCCCGTTATGATGAGAACCTTGAAATGCTATAACAATATTCTTAAATATAATTCTATAGTTGGATGACATGCTATGATGGGACACATAGCAGGAAGACCGTCAGGTGCGAGTACTTGTAAGCAGATGAGACTTTCTCTCATGAAGTTCACACTTGGAAATCTCCAACATAAGAGATTATGAGAACATACCTGCTAGTAGGAATTTCGCATGTTTTGGTGTCATCAGATATTTCTATCTGTGAGCATGTGTAATGATCCTTAGACTTTAAGATTATCATTAATATGTGTCAGGAATTATGAATTTTGATTTACTGACGAAAACCATCACACAGAAAGTTGGCGGGAAGTATGGTATGTTGGGTGCGTCATGAGTTGCATGTACTTAATGGATAAGTCGAGGAAGGATTTGTCCCTTCCATTTATGGAAGTTGATATCTCAGCCCTTTGATTGAAATAGAACCATCGAATGAAATTTCATGTCTATGGTGTAATGATGAGTTTATTTCAGGTAGTCAAAGAATGACGTATCAAGCATAAAAGTTGATGACACAATCATGAAACCTACTAGATGAGATATTGCGACAAGGGGATTATATTACACATGGAGTGTTTTTATTTGGATGTCATTGTTGAAACTTTATGTTCTTTCTCTTGGGTTCCTTGACCCGTTTCTAGACAGTACTCTTGGACATTAGGTAAGCCCACCTAATTCCAATGAGAAAGAATCCTAGAGGGTCAAACACTGAGAGTTTTTAGTGGTCTCGGTAAAATTTTATTTTAATTTAATTAATGAAATAAATATTATTCTCAAGACCATGGAATAATTTTATTCAAGTTAATATGATCTCATAAATTAAATAAAATATATTTATTTATTTTATTAAACATTTAATAAATATTTATTTACTAGCTTGTAAATAAAATATTGATTTAAGAGAATAAATAATTTATTTATTTATTCGATTGTTCAATAAATGGAAGTGTATTTTGAGCGGACCAAGGTTGGTCCAGTAGTAAAATAATTATTTTCAAGATAGTAAATAATTATTTAACTAGTTGGCACTAATTAAAATAATTCTGTTATTATTTTGTGACACATAATTTTATTTATAATTCTATTTCGTGCAAGTTGGCTCACTATAAATAATGATGTGGTATTATTATTAAATGTGTGGGTTTTCTCTAAGTTCATGAATGTATTTAATTGTTGCTTTTAAATTAAATATTTTAACTAAAATTCCATGTATATAAATAGGAAAGTACCCTTATTATGTCATACACCACACCACGCGCGTGGTGAATTGAGAATTGTTGAGCTAAACAATTTCTCTCTCTAATACTCTTCTCTCCCCTCTAAAAAATGAGAGATGTTCTTCAAGGCTGAAGAACAAGAGATCAATAATGACTGACATAAGACACTTTCTTCGCCGCACTATCACCCGGAAAATGAGCGGTGTCGATCGGAGGCCATCAGAGAACGTGTGGATCACTGCTAGATGGATTCTAGTTTGGATCCTTACAATCGCAATGAGATAATTTGGAAGGTTCAATCCTGACAATCAACATCATAAAAAAATAAAAATACCAAAGACACATGTTTTATTTTTATTTATGAAATTAATTAAATTAATTGTAAACATGATGTGAATGATCCTCTCTAAAGGTTTAGGGCCTCTTTTTTCTTTATCTAAATCTTTGATTGTATTCTGTGGATACTGGAATTCATCATCGTATTGATCCCAAATTAATCATTGATCATGGTAAAAATAAAAATTGGGTGTCATCCCAACCACGCTTCTGCTGCGCTTAGAACATTCAAGTGGTATTAGAGGGGGTAACATCATAGTTTATAATTATTTAAATATTTCATTGATTAATTACACATTTAATAATTTAGTTGTTTCAATTCAAGTTAATCATTATGAAAATCTGAATCTTGGGATCTATTCCTCTTCTTTCGTTTCTTGTTAACCTTACAGAAATGATCATTTCTTATAATTTTGATTAAAATAAAATAGAGGATCTCTTCCAGAGGTACCAAAGCTTCCTGGCCATATAACACTAGAGCATAAGACGTGTATTAGGTAGTACACATCATGTAATCAAGATTCAATGCATCGGACCGGTCTGCAAAACCAATCTGTGTGTTGGAGTCTTTCTATGTCTTAAATGACTCTGTGTGTTGACCAAGAACAAGTGGCACATAGTTTCTGGATTACACGTCGTGTGGCCCAATGGACACGGCGTGTAGTCCCTTCGGGTTAGGGTTGGACCGTGTACCCCATACACGGCTTGCCCGGCTAGAGACGGTGTAATGAGGGACTATACGACGTGGGTACCACTGGACACGCTGTGTACTCTGAAGATTTCTGAAGTACACTCACACGCTGTTTCCTCAGGCGTGTACTTCAGATAGATGGCGAAAAATGGTACACGCTGTGTAGTTAGAACTACACCTCGTGTACTCATCCAAATTACGCAGATTTATTAAAATTTATTATTATATAATACAAACCCTTGAGACATGTACCATCATGTGGGTATAAAGTTGAGGCACAACACGTGATAGGTGTTATATATATGTGTTTTTAATTTAACATCTGCGTAATGTTCATTTCTACTCATTGGGTAGTTATGAATAGGAATTCACTAGGTTGCCTCCAAGGTACAAGTTACGTACAAAGACAATTCTAAATTAATTTATTTGTTTAAAATTATTATGAATGAAGAATCTCAAGGAAATTCAGAAAAAGGATTTAAGATAAAATTATTGATTAGTTAAAGATGATAATTAATTGATTCGAGCGTGATTTATCTTAAATGATAATCATTAAATAATTGAATGATAGTTTTATTTATGCATAAACTTCATTGAACGTATGGATGATCATGAGCTAGACCAAGACCTTTGTATGTGGATGGTTTTTTTAATTAATTTATTTAAATTAAATTTGTTAGTCAGCGAGCCTTATCCTCATTAATATGTAGGGCCCTCGTGCCCAAGGTTTCTTTTATGAAAACCCCCTTTTTAACCCTCACCTACATGTGAGTTAAAAAATACATATGTAATGGATGGAACTCCCAATCTAGTGGAGGTGGTTCAAGCTAGAGCTGAGACGAAACCAATCCCAGGAGATACAGAGGTGGATAGGTGGAAGCTATAAACATGAACCTAAAAGGTTCACATTGTTTCTCCCCTAGGCTAGGGTTTGTTTATCAACCACTAGATAAACTAACCATTATAAAATCTTGTGGTCATTCCATTTAATTTATCTTACTTTTGTCGGTTTCATGTTTATCATTATGGATGTGTTGTGATGATCACATAATTAGTGAATTAAACAAGCATGAAATATGGAACTAAAATAAATTAGACTTATGCATAAATATTATCAAGACATGGTTAATCAATTAAGTAAGTTCCACTTAATATTAACAAGCGTGTGATAATAATAATAATCAATTCATGCATAAGAGATAAAAATCCCTCAAATAAAATATTAAGTCAGAAAAAGCCTTTTGTTACTTGATTAAAGGGAAAAACTCAGTAAAACTATGTGTTTTACAAACCTTTGTTGGGAAAATTAATTTTATAAAGGAAGCCCTTATGCAAAGTTTCAGGTTGACTTAACCATATTACATCAATAGGAGTAACCCTTTATAGACTTGGTGTAATATTGGAGGCAAGAGTTGAGGAAATCCAAAGTCATGATTTCAGGATTGTGGAGTCCACTCAACATATCAAGGAGCTGCAATCCCATAATTGGGAACGACATGCCTACCTAAATACCTTCTAATAGCTTGACCAACCCTTTTTGGGGTTATGTGAAGGGGAATATGAATCTTTTCCACTAGAATGTCATGGAAACTGGACATTCTGAGTTCAATGGTAAGGTCCATTGGGACTTGATAAAATAGTAGGATACTTAATAAAATTTATTATTTCTCATAAAATGTAATCAAGAAAGTACTAATGATCTGCTCTTTTAATTGTAGAATAAAAATGACAAGCTCATCAACCACACTATCCATGTGATCAATTTTGGGTAAAGACAACATCCTCATCGGAAGTAACATCCAAGAATGGTTTAGACTCCTTCGGGTTATCCTACGCCATGAACGGAAGTCTTACATGCTGAAGTCAGCATTACCTGATCTGCCTACCAAGGAGGAAAGTGATGAGGATTTTATGGTATATGAGAAACATATGAATGATGTGGTTGATGTTCAATGTTTGATGTTATCATCAATGTCTAGTGAGCTCATAAAGTCTCATGAAAACATGGATGCTTATTTCATGGTCAAGCACCTTTGTGGTCTTTACTAGGAGAGAGCAAGACAAGAAAGGTTTGAGAGGGTATGGCGGCCTCCATCAGGAACAGGAACCATACAGCTTTGTACAGGGCAATGCTAGCCAATCAGCAGTGCAAGGTGGGGAGATAGGTGATCAATGACGTAGAAACTAGGGAGGGTTAGTTCAAGTGTCATGGGCCTACGGGTCATGTATTGGGCATGGTATGGCTCTGGGCCTTCAGGTCATGTATTGCGGGTTAGTTAGGCCTTGTGCCTTGGGCCTATGGGTCATGTACGGGTTCCCCTTCAACCCTTAAAAGGGGGATTATCCATAATAAAATAAAAAATAAGGCCTTCGGGCCATTTAGGCTAAGGAAATCTTTCAGAGTAAGCTTGGAGAAGGTTCCCCAGATGGGACTCATGTAGTCAAGCTCATTGGCTACAATGAGAACTTGGAGGTTCTAGGGTTTAAACTCCCCGAAGAACTGGGCACCGATCCCATTCTCGCATCACTCCCTTAGAGATTCTCTAACTTTGTTGTAAATTTCAATATGAACAACATTTAGATGTCTCTATCTGATCTTTTTATCCTCATTTTCCAAGTGGACAAAGATATGAACCGAAAAAAGCTTTCTGTCCTTATGGTGAATAAGAGGAAAGGGAAGGCAACAAGCTTTATGCCCAAAGCTTCTTCATGGCCTTCCAAGAAAAGGAATATCAAAGGGGAGGCAAGGGAACATGAGGTTTTTTGTTTCGCATGTGGCAAGAAGGGCCACTAGAAGAAGAACTGCACCCAGCCTAATAAGTAAGGGGAAGCTTCAGGTGTATTTGTTATCGAATGTAATCTATCTATTTCTAAAAATTGGGTATTAGATACTGCTTATAGTGCTCAAATATGTATCCAAATTCAGGAAACAAGTATATTCAGGAACATTTATCAAGGGGAGGTAGATATACGAGAAGCCAACAGAGCCAGACTTGTTGTTGTAGTTGTCGGAGACTACCACCTCACGTTGCCAATTTTGATGATCTTGGTGTAAATGGTTGTTTTTATGTGCCTTCTGTAATCAAAAACATAATTTCTGTATCTAGACTAGATATAGATGGATTTTTTTTCAAGTTTTGAAATGAATGTTTCTTCTTTTATAAAGAAGGGATTTGTTTTGGTAGGGCACATTTATACAAGGACTTTATGTGTCGGATTACACAAACCAAGTAATAACAATCGATGACAAAGATACTTCACATGACTGATACCACACCGAGCTTTGGAATCATCATCTAGGTCATGTAAAGGAGAAACTCTTGAAAAAATTACATCGAGATGGATATTTATATTCTTTTGAACTAAAACCACTTGGCGTATGTCATTCATGTTTACAAGGAAAAATGACTAAAGACCAATTTGTGGGAAAGGTGAAAGGGATAAAGAGCTTCTTGGATTTGTCCATACCGATGTATGTGGACCATGTCTAGTTGAAGCAAGGGGTGTGTACTCATAATTCATAACTTTTAATAAGGATTTTAGTAGATATGGATATATCTACTTAATGAGGTATAAGTTGGATTCCTTTGATAAGTTCAAGGAATACAAGAATGAAGTTGAAAACCATCTTGGTAAGAAGATGAAGAAACTCCACTTAGACCGAGGTGGGGAATATTTTAATCAGGACTTCATTGATTACTTACGAGAGTTTGTGATCCTATCCTAAATCACTCCTACTTACACAACTCAATGGAATGGTGTAAGTGAATGGAGGAACTGCACCTTGTTAGACATAGTGAGATCAATGATGAGTCTTTCAAGTCATCTATTATCCTTTTGGGGATATGCGTTACAAACAGCGACACACATACTAAACCAAGTACCAACTAAATCAATAAATGGCATTCCATACGAGTTCTAGAGTGGAAGAAAATCCATGTTATTGAATTTACATGTATGGGGTAGTGAAGAATTTTTTAAGGCCTCTTCGGGTAATAAACTCGCACCCCAAGGCACGAAGTGTAACTTTATAGGATACCCCAAGGAAAAAAGGGAATATTACCTATAAAAAATCTTATACAAAAAGGATATAGTGTCAATAAATTCCATATTCCCTGAGAGGGAGCACGTATCCAACAAAGATAGTGGGAGCGAGATAGACTTCGATGAAGTCGAGGCTCAAGGTGCACAAGAGTTGGTACAGGAATAGATTTCACAAAGCCCCGTGGAAGAATAATCTATTCCAAAGAAACAAGTACTGTGTAGAAGTAAAAGAGAGGTTGGAGAACCATAACGCTATGGTTTTCTAGTTAAAGAGGATGGTGACTCCTTATTAGTTGATAATAATGATCCTCTAATCCAAAAGGAAGCAAAAAATAGCACAGACCTTGCCAAGTGGCAAGAAGCCATGAATTCTGAAATGGATTCCATATACCAAAACCAAGTCTGGATTTTGGTAGATCCTCTAGTTGATGTAAAGAATGTTAGTTGAAAATGGGTATTTAAGAAGAAACTGGATATGGTAGGACAAGTCAGTACCTATAAGGAACGACTGGTTGCAAAAGTTTTATATAGAGTCAAGGAATTGACTAAGATGCAACCTTATCACCAGTTGCAATGCTAAAATACATCAGAATTATAATTGCTATTGTGGCTTACCATGACTATGAGATTTGGAAAATGGATTTCAAAACATCATTCCTTAATGGGAACCTTCATGAAGATGTCTACATGACACAACCTGAAGAGTTTGTGACTCCAAAGGATGCCAATAAGGTATGCAAGTTGCAGAAATCCATTTATAGATTAAAGAAAGCATCCAGGTCCTGAAACATTAATTTTGATGAAGCTATAAAAGAATTTGGTTTTATAAAAAATGAATCTGAGACTTGTGTCTATAAATAGTTTAGTGGGAGTGCATTCGTTATCCTAAAAGAATATGTTGATGACATATTACTCATTGGAAACGAGATACCAGTCTTGCAGTCTGTTAAGGAATGTTTGAATCAATGCTTATCCATGAACGACTTGGGTGAGCTAGCATGTGTTCTTGGGATCAAGATACATCATGATAGATCCAAGAGATTACTGGGCATAAGTCAAAGTACATACATTGATAAGATACTAAAGAGATTCAATATGGAACAATCTAAGAGGGGATTGTTTCCAACGTCACATGGAATTCATCTTTCCAAGAAAATGTGTCCTCAGAAACATGAGTAAATAAAGATAATGGCAAGGACTCCATACGCATCAGTGATTGAGTCAGTCATGTATGACATGATATGTACTAGGCTGGATGTCTCCAACACATTGAGTTTGATATATAGATATCAAGCTGACCCAGGTGACCATCATTGGATGGTAGTCAAGAATATCCTAAATTATCTGAGGTGTACTAAGGATATGATCCTGGTTTATAGAGGAGATGAGGAACTAGTCATCATAGGATATGCATATGCTACTTTCCAGACTGATCAAGATTACATGAAGTCGCAAACATGATACATCTTCACATTTAATGGAGGTGAAATGAACTAGAAGAGCTCAAATCAGAGTGTGGTCATAGATTCTACAATAGAGTCTGAGAATATCGCAGCTTCTGAGGTAGCTAAAGAAGCCATTTGGATTTAAAGCATCGTCCAAGAGCTAGATGTGATACCCAGCAGTAAAGATCCCATCACACTGTATTTTGATAATACTGCAATGGTGGATCTCGCTAGAGAGACAAGGTCACATCAACTGACAAACCACATACTTTGGAAGTATCATATCTTGAGGGATTTTTCTTACAGAGGTGAATTTTTAGTTAGCATTATATCCATGGAAGGCAATGTGGCAGACCCCTTGACTAAATTCTTGACATGGCAAAAGCATGATCATCATGTGAGGTCTAGCGGACTGAAAGTCGTAGGCAGTTGGCTCTAGTCCAAGTGGAAGTTTGTAAGAGTTGGTGTCCTAAAACCAAGTGGTTTTACTTTGCTTACATGGATATTTGATGTATTATTACATATTGTTCATTATTCTGCATGAAGATAATGTAATAATGTCCTAGAGTATTTGTTTCATTGACAAGGTCATGACAGTTCCCCGCAATGATGAGAACCTTGAAATGCTATAACAATATTCTTGAATATAGTTTTGTGTTTGGATGACATGCTATGATGGTAAACATAGCATACAGACCGTCAGTTACGAGTACTCGTAAGTAGATGAGACTTCCTCTCATGAAGTTTGCACTAGGTAATCTCCAAGATAGGAGATTATAAGAACAGACCCACTAGTAGGAATTCCACATGTTTTTGTGTCATTAGATATTTCTATCTATGAGCATGTGTAATTATCCTTATAATTTAAGATTATCATTAACACATGTCACGACTTACACACTTTGATTTAATAACTAAAACTGTCATGTAGATAGTTGGTGGGGAGTAGGGTACATTGGGTGCATCACGAGTGTCATGTTATTAATGGATAAGTCAAGGAAGTATTTTTCCCTTCCATTTGTGGATGTTAATATCTTGGCCCTTTTATTGAACTAGAACCGTCGCGCGAAATTCCATGGACATGGTGTAATGATGAGTTTATTTTTGGTAGTCAAAGAACGACGTATCAAGCATCAAAGTTGATGACACAATCATGAAACCTTCTTGATTAGATATTGAAACCAATGGATTATATTACATAGTGAGCATTCATATGTAGATGTCGTTGTTGCATCTTTACGTTCTTTCACTTGGGTGCCTTGACCCGTTTCCAGACAGTACTCTTAGACTTTAGGTAAGCCCACCTAATGCCAACGAGAAAGAATCCTATAGGTTCACACACTAAGTGTTTTTTGTGGTTTCTGTTAAATTCTATTTGAATTTATTTAATAAAATAAATATTACTCTCAAGACCGTGGAATGATTTTATTCATGTTAAGATGATTTCATAAATTAAATAAAATTTATTTATTTATTTTATTGAAAATTTAATAAATATTTATTATTAGTTCGTAAATAAAATATTTATTTAAGAGAATAAATTATTTATATATTTATTCAGGTGTTCAATAAATTGAAGTGGAGTTCAAGCAGACCAAGGTTGGTCTGGTAGAAAAATAATTCTTTGCAAGACGGTAAATAATTATTTAACTAGTTGGCACAAATTAAAATAACACTGCTATTATTTTGTGATCCGGAATTCTATTTATAATTCCGTTTTGCACAAGTTGGAACACTATAAATAATGACCCAATATTATTATTAAATGCATGGGTTTTATCTAAGGTCATGAATGTATTTAATTGTTCCTATGAAATTAAATATTGTAACTGAAATTGCATGTATATAAATAGGAAAGTACCCCTATTATGCTATACACCACACCAAAATCCTCGTGAATTGAGAATTGTTGAGCCAAAAAATTTCTCTCTCAAATCCTCTTATCTCCCCTCTCAAGAATGAGAGATGTTCTTCAAGTCTGAAGAACAAGGAATCAAGAATGATCGACACAAGACACTCACTTCGCCACGCTAGCACCCAGAGAATGAGTGGTGTCGATCAGAGGCCATTGGAGCACGTGTGGATCACCACTAGAGGGATTCTAGTTTGGATCCTTACAATGGAAACGAGATAATCTGGAAGGGTCAATCTTGAGGATCAACATCATCAACGAAGAAAAATACCAAAGACACAGGTATTATTTTTCTTTATGAAATTAATTAAATAAATTATAAAAATTATGTGCAAGGTCCTCTCAATTTTATCAAGGCATTGATGGAGTAATAGTTCTATTTGGAAGTTATCTAGATGATGGAATTTTTATGTTATTAGTGGATGTTGTATCAAGGGGAGTGGAAGGAGGAATATTTTTTGAGGGTCGACTTCCAAAATGACGTACAGGAAAAGTTTATTTAATCAACCATAAAGAAAGTGAAAAGGTGGGAGATTCTTTCTCTTTATTAGGGGAGTATGTTAATATGAGATCTGGGAATTAAGTTCAAGGAACTTCTGTGTTCTTTCACAAACCTTTTTCCCGATGAGGAGTATCATGAGAGACATCTTGATGAGGAACTCCATCTTTCTATCTAGTATGCAGTCACTACCTTTATGTCTCTAAAGTATATGGAGGTTCAGAAGAAGGTAGAAGTGTTCAAGTGGATTCTCTCATGAGAATTTTTACCATGATATGGGAATCAATAGGGTTCCTCGAGGAGAATATTTTTCAGTGACAATTCTCGGGCACCAGGACCATTAATATTTTTAACTAGTGGGCAGTAAACCTTAGTATCTTCCTTTTCATCATTCTAGGGAAAATGGTTTCTGTGATTTTATTGGGGCATTTGTTCTAGTGTGTTTTTGTTGTGGGGTTCATGTACATCTCCATAACTAGTGTGCAGTGGTTCCTTGATCTTAGTTTGGTGGAGGTGAAAGGGTTTAGTGTTGGCCTCAACAATAGTTTCTAATGATCCCATTTCAGTAGTAGGACTGGTAGGCTTATGATCCGCCAAGGAGAGATGGAGTAGGTACAAGCTATCCTCATGATGTTCCTCATGTTTAGGGACCTCAACCCAAGAGTTTTCATGGATATGTTTATCAGAAAATAGGCATGTATATGGGTGTAGTTAATTGCATACAGTGAAGGTCGTAGTGCTAGAGGGTCCTGAGATCATCAGATGTATAATCAGTTTTTTTAGTACCTTTTTTTGTGGCTTTTTTTATTTAGGGGATTCAAACTCTGTTTTTGTAACCTATCTATCCCATAATATATGAGTATATGTATAGGGTTTTCTCATTCCCCTAGTATTGATTATTCCAATTGGAGGCCAGAAAAGCTTGTTTGATGTGTGTTGGGGGTGTAAACTGATGATGGGGCCATATCAGTCTAGAAGGGATATTTTCTTACTCCATATGAAGCCTATAGTTTTATCCTTGGAATTGATTGGTTTCATTTCATACATTCTTCTATTGACTACTTCTGGGGGAGATTCTTATTTTCATATGTGGATAGATATCATGTGGTTTTTTTGGAAAGTGGGGTTATTAGGTAGGCATTTAGCGTGTGGAGTCCCTTATTTCCTTGGTAGCTGAGTTTTCAATAGAATAAATTGATTATAGAATAGTGGAGTTCCCCAATTTCATTGGGAAGTTTTTGGATGTTATTTTTTCAAATAGGTTGTGATGCTACCCCCTTGATGCGATGTTGAGTATAAGATAGACTTGGAGTCTGGTGCTTCATTAATTTCGATGGATTATTATTGAATTAAACCTTTTGAGTTGTGGTATTTGATGATTCAGATAGATGATATGATGTATAAGGGTTTTATATGACTCATTGTGTTATCATGGGGTGTACAAGTGTTATTCTATAATAAGGTGGATGGTAGTCTCTGGTTTTATATAAACTATCAGAGGTTGAATCAAGTGAAATTTAAGAACCGTTACCCTCTTCCAAAAATAGATGATAATTTCAACCAGTTGATAGGGGTGAGTTGGTTTTTTAAGATCGACCTATGGTCATTGTATCAATAGTTGAGGTTAAAGTATGTATATATCTTAAATAATACCTTCAGATGTAGTAATGGACACTTAGAGTTTATAGCCATGTCATTAGGTGTTACTAATGCCTCAGCTATGTTCATGGGGCTTATGAAGTCTACTTTTAATGAGTTCATATACTAGTTCTTTGTCTTATTCATTGATGATATATTGATCTACTCAAAGTTATAGGAGGAGCAAGTCAATCATCTGAGAGTTGTCTTTTAGATTCTTTGACACCAGCGGTTCTATGGGAAGTTTTCCAAGTGTAAGTTTTAGATTAGAGAGTTGCATTTTATTAGGCAAGTGGTGTCTCGGCAGGGTGTGGAAGTAAAACTATCAAAGGTCAAGGAAATTGTTTCTTGGGAAGAACCCAAGAATGTGGTAGAGGTTCATATTTTTCTTGGTCTCATAGGCTATTATCAGATATTTGTTCCCAATTTATCTTGAGTTTCAACCTCACTAATAGTGTTGACTAGGAAGGAATAGTCTTTTGTGTATATTGATCAGTGTTAGGTAGTGTTTAGTTACCTAAATAGAGAGTTGTTCAGTGCTCCAGTGCTTCATTTTCTTGAGGAGGGGATGATGTTTAAGGTATTTTGTGAAGCTACATGTCTAGGTTTGGGATGTGTGTTGATGCATTAGAAGGCGGTGATCTCTTATGGGTATAGGTATTCAGATCCCCATGAGTGTAACAATTCCACCCATGATCTGGAATTGAAAAAAATTGTGTTTACAATAATTTTTTGGTCAAATTACCTCATCTGGGAGCGATTTGTGGTTTTCACAGATCAAAAGAGTTTGAGGTATATATATTTTCTGTGTGATATAAACTTTCCTAAGTGGAGGTGGTTAGAGTTTTTTTAGGATTATGATTTTTAGATCTCTTATACATTAGGAAAGGGGAATTTTTTGTCCAAACCATTGTGAAGGAATTCATGGAAATATTTTGTTCGAGATTTTGGGGATGCTTTGAGAGAAATGGAGGAGTTGGAAGTCTTGTGCTTAGATTCAATGGTGGATGATAGTATAAGTTGTCTATTTCTAATGATAGTGAAATATTATCAGAATCAAAAGGTAAAGGAGTATTATTGGGGAGACCCAGAGGCAGAGGTGATGTGTGGTACTATTATCCATAGTGATGTTCTGGAGGTATTTTCATAGGATGGTCGGAACTGGATGTTGTTTCAGGGTAGGTTGTTTGTTCTGGTAGAAATACATAATTGATTTATTTTTGAGTTTCATTGATCAACTTTGGAGATACACCCAGAAGTTTCAAAAATGTACATGTCTTGAGGATGCAGTTTTAGTGGATCGGGATGAAATGGGTGGTGGTCAAGTTTTAGAAAAAGTGATTGGTTTTCTAGCAGGTAAAGGCTGATCATCGTGTTCCTAGTGGTTTTTTGTATCCTTTGGATGTTCCTAAGTGGAAATGGGATGACATGTCGATGGATTTAATCATAGGTATACCTAGAGATCATAGAGGTTTTGATGCTATTAGGGTGATTGTGGATCTATTAAATAAATTGGACTACTTCTTAGTGATCAAGGATTCAGGCATAGTGGAAGCCTTGGCTAAGAGTTGAGTGTATGAGGTGGTGTGGTTTCATGAATTTCTAAGATCCACAGTCTAGGATCGAGACACATGTTTTCCCTCACAGGTCTAGAGGGTATTACAAAATTATTTTGTAACTTAGTTACACGTTAACACTTCTTTGAACCCTCAAATATATGGGAAGATGAAATGGACCATCTACATACTCAAGGATATGTTTTGTGCATCTGTCATGGACTTTGGTGGATCTTGGGTATGAAACTTGTCTTTGGTCAAGTCTTCATACAAAAATATATATCACTCATCCATTATCATGTCTCTATTTGAGGAATTGTATGAGAGATCATGTCATTATATTTTATGCTAGACGGAGGTTGAGGATGCAGTAGTTATCAGACCCGATGTGGTGAGAATCACAACATTGAAATTTCATCTTGTTCATGAGAGGATGAAAGCATTTCATGACCAGAATAAGTATTATGCCAATCGTAGGAGGTGGCCCTTGGAGTTCAATATTGGGTACCATGTGTTATTGAAGGTTTCCCTTGACATGGTCAGTAGAGGTTTATAGGAGGGATTAAGCTTTCTATTAGTTTTTTTGGTCCCTTTGAGGTGTTGGGTCAAGTTGGTGATGTGTTGTATCGGTTGGCATTTCCAACATGGCTAGAGAGAATCCATGAAATATTCCACATCTCTCAACGTCATTTGTATATTTATGATGACTTTCATGTCATTGACTAAGGAGAGTTGGATATCAAGGATGATGTGACATTCATGGAGTGGCAAGTAGATATCTTGGATCATAAAGAGAAGGTGTTGCATGGACAGACCATTCCTTTGGTTCATGTGTTTTGGAGGCATGGTGTCTGGGATGAGAGTACTTAGGAGTGATAGACTCATATGCATACCTACTACCCCGAGTTATTTTGAGTTTTTCTTTCTCTTTTTTATTATGATGTGATTTTTGGATCCATATGTTTTATGAGATGTGTTGTTTTACCTTAATGTGATGTGTGTTGTGTGATGTGTGATAAATACTTGCCATGTGGAAGGGGGATTTAATTCCTAATCGAGACACATTAATTATTATGTAATTAAAACTATATTGGAAAGTCAATGCCTCCCAGAGAAGATAGTATCTTGAATAGAAGAAGGAATTCTAGGATACGTGTGTTTGGGGTAGTCTGGTTGGTTAGTTATGATGGTTTTGGTGATATGATTGTGTGTTGATAAGGTTGTGAGAGATGTTTTGTCTATTTCTGTTTAGTAATGTTAGGTTGGTGGTAGTGTTTAAGGTATGATGAGATCCTTGAGAGGTATCTCGCGAGGTGCTTATTTTCCCCCCTTTCCCTATGGGATTGGTTTTTGATTCTCAGGGGGTAGAATCATTTTAGAGGTAT
Organism: Viscum album; assembly: GCA_963277665.1. NCBI lineage: Eukaryota > Viridiplantae > Streptophyta > Magnoliopsida > Santalales > Viscaceae > Viscum > Viscum album. The sequence goes on along the minus strand of OY728119.1, from coordinate 1,582,987,874 downwards.
ATGACGTAATAATTCATACCTTCCTAATCTCCAACTTTTCTGGTTTTGGGTTTTCAAGGTTCTTGGGGGAGGCATAGAGCGGATCTGGAGAATCTTGGCTACTAAAATCTGTAATTATAGGGAATACACACCATGTAATGTTTACATGACATGTAAAGGTGATTCACAACCTATTTGAGTCTAGTTCATGACATGTAAATTTTTAGGATTAAATAATAAAAAAGTGAAGCAAGATTCAAGGAACTTATAATCCTGAAATTACACGATGTGAAAATTGATTATATGTCGTCTAAATCCCCAATGCAGGGTAGTTATAAGGTTTAGAGTGATCGGGTGTTTCCTCAAACCCTACAGTTGATTCTCCATCTCTCGTTCCAAGATACTAGTAGCTAACTCCCTTGGTATTTTGAGATTCCTTTCAATAGTGATTGATTCTCGGATTCCCATCTTCAATCCATGGTGAGTTTTATTCTCTTTATCATTTGTTTCCCCCAATATTCTTGAGGGTTTCACTGTGGAAATATTTTTTGGTTCGGGGTGTGGGTTGGGTTTCATTTTTATGGTCTTAAATTTTGGTGTAGGTTTATCTATGGAATATTTTGGTGCGGTTGCGGTTTCTGGAATTTCTTCTTCACCCTATGTTGTGAAACGAGTTGGAAAATTATTTTAGGTAGGGAATCCCTCATTTATCATTATTTTGTATCATTCAAGATGGGTTTACATTTTTTTTATCTTTGGGTTATAGTCTTGATGGATTAATCTATATAAATAATGGATTAAATTTAAATATAAAGGGGTAAATGGGTTTGATTTTCATGTTTTTATAAATTTATTATTATTGTGATATTGTGGATCGTATGGTCTTGATGCCCCACTAAGCATTATGTTCATTGGGGACTTTTTTTCTTTTGATACATGTGTAGTGATTGTTTTTTCTTAATTAGATTGGTGTGATATCACTCTAAAATGAAAATTTATTAACCACTTATGTTTTTCTAATGAAATGGTTTCCCCAGGATTATGGTTTGTGTGATAGTTCCTCTAATATAAAGTCAAATTTGATTATATTCCATTTATAAATCTATAAAATGTCTTGATGTGTTATGATTTGTGTTTGTGCTTATGGGATAAGGATGTGTGGTTAGGTAATGTGGGGTCTAATGTTTTTATGGCCATCCATTTTGGGAGGTGAGATGGTTATTTGTTCATTATTTTGGGGTGGTGAGGTGGTGCTTACATTGTGCTTGATGCCCATGTAGTTATGGAAAAAATAATTCAGATAGATTCAGGAAGATATCTCTTATTAAAAAAGAGAAATGAAATACATAATTGTTAATAGTGATTAAAATTTCATGGGTCTGTTTGGTTAATGGGGTGAAAATGGTTAATGAATAATTAAATCGTGTTTCTTGTGGTTAAATTTGTTTTATCATAAATAATGAAAATAATGGGATTATTAAATACAATTTGTTAGAACTGTGATATGGGTCTTATGGTATGTGGCTTGTCTAGTGTTATGCATTTATATGTGTCATAAAAAGTGATGATGTTGACAGTTTTATAGTGTTTGGTTGTGAACCCATAGTTTGGGTTTTTGTGTGGTTATATGTATATACTTGTATATTCCTTGATATTTCTATACGCACCCCACCCATGTTGAGAATCATGTTCCGACACCCACATAATCATGCATAGGGTGTTTTTACTAACATATGGTGAGGAGGATATATGGATTGGTACACACTCTTTACCAATATCTCTTCTAGATGAGCTGGTTATTACACTGAAAATGATGGTCAGAGGTCTGTTAGTGCATTAGAGAGTAGTTTTGATGGCCCAGGTGTTTTCGATCGAGATGTGACTGTGCTTGTGGGGTGGTGGCTCGTGTGTTTTTAGGTGAGGTGTGATATGAACATGATTGTGGGGTAACTTTTGGTAGGGTTCGTATGTTGTAGGAGGTGGGATGAAGTTGATATCCTACATTTTCATGATACCCTCCTACAATAGTTATGGCAGTGGTTGATATGTGATATCCGAGGTGTTTTTGAGCAAGATGTGATGTGGTCGTACATGTAGGGTGGTGATCCCAGGTGTCTTCGGGAGAGGTGTGTTGTGACCATGATTCTTAGGTGGTGTGGTATATAGAAGATATTGGAACACCATTTTAACACCCCCAATATTTTTATGAAATGGATCTTTAAATAATTTAAATTATTTGATAACCTGTATTGCATGAACCGTGAAATTTTACATGTCTGTTATAACCTAGCCATTAAATTGGTGTGAATAGATATAAAAAACTAATCTCTAAAATAAATATAAAGTTCCATCTCAATATTAATTTATTGGTAAGTTCTTATAAAATGATCATATAATTTTTTGTTTAGAAAAGTCGCGTTACTCTTCAAAGATATGTTTTCTTCAAAAATGAGTTTTTATACTTTTAATGAGTGAATATTAATTTTTAGAAGTCATAGAAAATATATTTGAAAAAATTAATTTCATTTCCTAATTCTTCATGAAAAAATTATCTTAAAATTTTTTTTTATAATTTTCTGATTTTTTTCAAGGAATAGTAAAAATACTAATTTTTATTGAAAAAAATATATTTTAAACACTTTACATAGTAAAATTATTTTTTGAATTATTTTTAAAATTTAGTGTGTTTTTTTTATTTAAAATAATAAAATTATTTTTTCCAAAAGTATTTTATACTATAATTTATTTTAAAAATATTTTATGGTTAAAAAGAGCATTTTTCCAAAAAAAATAATTTTCATCGCTTTTTACCATATTTATTTGAAATTAAATTATGAAACTTTAAGGTTTTTAATTTTTAAAAATGAATATAAAATTTTGATTCATTAGTTCCAAATTTAGTGAATAGGTCCCTTTTATTTTAGGAAAATAGGAATAATAACCTTGGTAAATTTTGTTACCACGATAAAGGATAAATTTGGTAATTTAGGTTAAAAATAAATTGATAAGGATTATAAAATGAACCTAAAATATAGATAAATTTTAATGGATGAAATTAGTTATAACCTTAACACCTAAGGTTAAAATGTAATTATTTAAAAGACACATGTGCATGAAAATGAGTTAGATATTATTAAAATCAAAGAAAGTGACAAAATGCCACTCTTAATTTTTATAAGTATTATATTTTTAATACAAAATTAACCAGAATATATCTTCAAATATAAATTTTATTTGGAAATATAAAATATTTATCTACATAATGGTAGTTTATTTGTAATTTTTAGTGAAGAAATAAATACCTTAAATTCTCACACAACGCTGATGCAGTAATTATTTTATTAATAGAAATATCCAATAAATGATATTAAAAATATTAAAATAAATATATTTTTGCATAATTAATGTCACCCATGAATTTTAGTTATTTCATTGATGTGTTAAAAATATAATAAAATATTTATTTTTAATTTATCTTGTTGTGTTTATATTTTTAAATGTCAAAGTAATGAATAGTTTCAAAGTTTACATTAATAAATTTTTAAAATAAATAATATTTTATTAACTGATATAAAATTCATAAAAATCATAAATTTGGAAAATTTATTGGTATAATGTTAAAAATATCATCAATGATACATTTATGGGTCTTTTTTCATTTTATAGTAACTATATTATTCTTCAAAAATTAAAAAAACATATTGTCGTAGTAAAAGTTAAAGGTGTTAAATAAGGATTAAAACAAAAAGATAAGGGCATAACCATGACCTAAACTTTCAAAAAAATAGTAATAACATTTTAAAATTATTACCTTATTCTAAAATTTTAATTATTTAATCGACACTTTTCCATGGAAATGGCATATATATTATTTAAATCAAAGATAGTTACAAAATGTCACTCTCTTTGTATTTAATATAGTATATCTGTTCACTTAGGGATATAATCATGATATGACAAAAATTAAACTTCTATTGTGATCTTAATGAAATTATTTTCATTATATAAATTTAGTTTTTAATTTTTAGAAGTTATATAATTACCTTAAATGCTTGAGAAGTGCTAATTCAGTATTTATTAAATTCGTGGAAAAAATAAATGTTTTTAAGAATATTAATTTTGATATAATTTGAAATATTTGATATTTTAAATATATTTTATAGGTATATATGAAATATTAAATAGGTTTTAAATCATTATATTCAAAATTCACCTTTTGTTTATGCATTTTAAGTAAAATTAAATGAATAGTGTCAAAATTGAAAGTAATGATATTTTATCAAAGTAATATTTTATTAAATTATTTAAAAATAATAAAACATATTTAAAAATAAAATATAATTATAATATGCCATAAAATGTTATAAATTTTTAATTTATGGTCTAATTGATATCACATAAATAAAATGACAACCTTTTAATTTTGAAAAATTTGTCATTATAGTTAAAATTAAAATAGGTTAAATAAGGGTTAATCAAAATAATAAGGTTTAAAATAAATCAAAATCTTATCTAAAATATATTGGTTGATTATATTACAAATTTATATCATTTTAGTTTCAATTATAGGACTTTTTTAGGTATTTTTATTGATATTGAATTTATTATAAATTAATATTTTTAGAAATTCTAAAAGGCCTCCCATCTCTATTATAAAAGGGAACCTCCTCCCTCACATATTCACATAATTTTGATCCTTAAAGATTGACCATATTCTGAAACATTAAAATGTAAAAGTCAATATACATGTTATATAAGTGATTTTATTCTCAAAATACCAACCATAGTGACCCTAAGAGGATATCAAATAGAAGTTCACCGAAGAAGAGGTAATCATCTTTACAAACTCTTTCAATATTATTTCTTATTATACTACTCATAAATGTGTTTATTCCATTATAAAGTTATAAATATAGTATAAAATATATAATGAGATGTTATATTACTATTTAATAACCATATTCCACATTTTTTCTATCATACTAAAAACAAAAGAACCACACGTGTATACATACGACTTACCGTCTCCACACCGTGAAGTGATATGTTTTTCATCACCACTTTAACTGTATGGAAATAATGATAGAAATAATAGATATATATTATAATTATAACATTATATTTATTCTATAAAAATAATCAAATTCCTTCCCCTTTCACAATTATGGTAATGATATCGTCACTCATGCGTGCATACGGCCTACTGTGTCCGCAAAGCGACACGATTCATTTTCCAGGATCACGATTAATGAATGATTATATAAATGTATATAACAAATAAATATGATATATGTTACCTTATTATCATTCATTTTATGACATAACTATATCCTACATTTAGGAACCGAAACTTATACAATAAAATATATATAAGAAAATGAAGCATTTAACACCTGAAAGAAGGGTAATAATGAAATACTATTAATAAATGGGTGACGAGAGGTTGTAAATAAAAAAATAAATAGTTTGATAATGTTATGTAATAAATATTTAATAAATAATATTTATTATATAGGATTTTTGAACATGAATAAAGAAATAAAATACTTGGGATAAGAGAATGTTTAACTCAATAGCCATTCATTGTGTTAAACTATTATTTAATTGATTATGTAATTCTATGATTATGTGTGAAATGGATTTTGATTATATTATGTTGTATTTGCAATTTTTTATGTGGATTTATATTTAATACACATAATCAATTCATTTTATTAATTCTCACTTTAATGATTTCATATTTGTAATGGTTAATTTCACAATCTCATTTTTATTCAGGATTGTTTGTATGTAAGAATCTGTTGGGGAATATCTACCTTATATGTAAATTATTCCTAAAAAGGTTTTCAAAAATAATTTTTTTATTCTTATGCAACTGTTTAAATTCATTTTTACCCTTATTTGAATTTTTACAAAACGGATTGAAAGGAATCTTTTTTTATGCTTTCAAAAGGAGGTTCTTTATAATGTTTCTAGAAAAAAGTATAAAGGGAATGTTTTTTTAATTATATGACATAAATGGATTTTTCTGATTTTATGTTGCCTTAATTTATTAAAGATTACATTACAATATTATAAGGTTATTTTTTAAGAGACTTTTTTCCTTTGTAATTGTGTGGCTATAAAAAAATATATTTTTTCAAAATGGAAATGATATTTTCCTCAAAAATTAATTTCAGTGTCCCTCAAAATTATTTTCCATATAAGATAAAATTATTTCATGTTAATTATGATTTAATGGTGATATTTTTCAAGAATAATATCCTTATTTTTTGTGTATTTTATGGCATGATATTTATAAAAAACTTTTCTTTTCCGTGGGTTATGCTATGATTAAATGTTTATGAAACCCATTTCTTTTCATGGGTTATGATATGATTAATGATTTATGTTCATATAGAACACATGTGTATGGTTTTCATTATGTGAAGGGTGGGGCCTATATCTCCCTCTAATGCATTGGGTAAATATTTATATCTTGTGAGATAGATAGAATTGGAATGAGGAGTTAAATTGGTTTAGTAATATAGGACTAGAATAAAAGAAAACTTGGTTCGGTAATACTTGGATGGAATGAGGAGTGAACTTAGTTTAGTAAAGGGCTTTGTCCAATATAATTATCTTGTAAATGAGAATTTACTAATATGAAAATTATTTTCTATGCTTATGTGTATTCCACAATTCTTTGTTTTATATTATGCTCTCATGTAATATATTCTTTGATAATTTATGAACTTCGATGATTTATTCCACGATATAATATCATGATCTTTGATTTTCAGGATATAATTTTCAAATTTATTTTTTATAATATTATGCCTTATGATTATTTTATGATTTATATCTTCCTTGGTTTACCTTACTAAACATCTAATCTCACTATTCTCATGTGTTTCATTTCCCTAGGTTATAAAAAAGTTTTTAGGTGGGATTACCAAAGGGGAAGATCTTTGTGAAAAACATTAAAGATATTTCATCAAAATAGAAGTTCATCTTCCAAGTTTCCAATGACACTAAACTATTATGTTCCTCGAGCATGTTTTTTTTAATGTAATGAATATTCATCTAAAAATGTAATATCATTGTATTATAAGTTTGGTATAATATATCTATGATTTACGATGTTGGGGTGCGAGAGCGGCATGCTATCAGGAAAGTTGTGTGGGGTAACCTAATCGATGTGAATATTATTCTATTATATTACTTTTCTTGAATTAATTAGTGATAATGACTTGGTGAGGTTCGTTTTGGTTAGTAAACATGTAAAATTGCTATTTGGATCTGTTGTTCATTCATGGGTGCATTAGTATGCTTCTTTCACATGTGAACTATAGAATATATTTTTCCTACTAAGTATACTTATATACTCACCCTATGTATATAAAACTATATTCAGGTTTCATGAGGATTACATGGACCATGCTGGACATTACTAGCTCGGACATTTTGATAACTACAATGTCACTTATTCTTTTGGGTGTATATTTTTGAAGACTCATATCTGTTTCAGTTTTATTTATATATTCACATGGTATGGTTTTTTTTTCTTTTTACATTATTTCATGGAGTTTATTATGGATAATCCATCCTATCTCTCAGTCCTATATTATTATAGAGAGTAATTTCTCCCATTTCATGAGATTTTTATACCCTTGGTGATAGTCACCGACCTAGGGCCAACTAGAAGTAGGGATCAGGGGTCATTATCTATCTCCCCTCATTATTGCATCTTTGGAGGGAGGGGTCATCAAAATAAGACAACTTTTAAGAACAAGTATCCTTTATCCTGTGTCGATAATATTTTTGATCAATTTTGAAGAGCATCATATATTTGCAAGTTTGATCTTCAATCTGGATATCATCAGTAATGGATGAATAAGGGGATATACCAATGATAAACATTTGTATAAGGTATGGTCATTATAAATTTTTATTAATTCCATTTAGATATACCGATGATCCTACTATATTTAGGTACTTTATTTATAGAGAATTTAGAGATTACCTTGATTAGTTGGTTGTATTCTTTACAGATGATATCCTTAAATATTAAAAGAGTAAGGAAGAGCATGAGGAACTTTTGATAATTGTGTTGAGGACCATAAGGAAAGAAGATGTTTATGTTAAACTTACCATGTGTAAATTTTAAATTAGAAATATTCATTTTAAGGTTATATAATATCAAATGAGCATGTATTAGTGGATCCTTCAAAGATAAGAGTTATTGAGCAATGGCCTTAACCAACCATGGTAACCAAAATTTGTAGTTTTCTTAGGTTCAGTGGATACTATTGATGATTTTTGAGATATTTCTCATGACTATCTAATGAACTCAACAAGTTGATTCAAAAGGGGGTTAAGTTCTTATGTACAGATAAATGTGAAGAGAGTTTCAAAGAACTAAAGATAAAGTTGGTTAGAACACCTGTGCTTACACTACCCTACAATAGATAAGGTTTTATGAACTATTGTGATACATAAATTAAGGGAATGGGATGAATCCTTATACAAAATTATATGATGATATCATTTTCCTATTTATAATTAAAATTTCATGAAAAAAATTACATGACTTGTGGTTTTTAGTTGGCAGTAGTAGTTTTTTCTTTGAAAATATGGAGGTATTATATATATAGTGAAAAGTGTGATATATATATTGATTATAAAAGCATAAATTATATAGTTACATATAAAGAGTTTAATATTAATCAAGGAATATGGTTGGTATTGATCAAAGAATATGATTTATTAATAAATTACTACCGTGGAAAGGATAACAATATAGATGATGCTAATTATTGAAAATAACATGCTATTTTATCCATAATGAGGATCAAAATATATCCAATATTAATAAATTTATAGAATATATATCCTAAAATAATTAGTAAATGAGAAATATATTATCTTTATCATATGAATGTCAAAAAATTCATCCATGAGAGGATTAATAAAAAACATAAGAAAGATGTGGAATTACAGAAGATGGTGAGGAATATTCTTGAGTTTAACCCTGATCATGTTGGAATGATAATTTTCAAGAACAGAGTATGTATCTCATCAATATTAGACTTTAAGAAGGAGTTTTTGGATGAATCTCATAGTTCATCATTCTCTATTCATCTGGAATGTTTGAATATTTATAAATACTTGAAATATTATTTTTGGTGGGATGAAGTGAAACTAGATATTGTTGAGTATGTATTTTGGTTCCTATTATTTCAGAATGTTAAGGCCAAGAGACTAAATTATAATGGGATATCACAATAATTACCTCTACTGGAATGGAAATGGGAAAACCACACCATGGGTTTTTTTATTCAAACTCCCCAAAAAGTTTAAAGTCGATAATGATATTTGGGTTGAAGTTGATCACGTTATGAAATCTGTACACTTTTATTGCTATTAGAGAATATTTATCTCTTTTACAACCTTCTAGAAAATAAATTAAAGAAGTGGTAAGGTTTTATAGAGTAACACATTCTATTGTATCTGATTGGAATCTAAGGTTTAACTCAAAGATATGGAAAGGAATTAAGTAAGATCTAGATACATAATTAAGTTTCAAAACTTATTATCATCCTTAGATAGATTTTTAGCCTGAGAGGACTATTCAAACTTTATAATACATGTTTATATCTTGCTCTATAGATTTCAAAGGTGGTTGGGTTCACACTTTTGGAGGAATTTTATTACAATAATATATTTTACTTGAGTATTATGATGGATCATTTTGAATCCATCAATGGAAATAAGTGTAGAACTAAAACATGTTAGAATAAAGTTGGAGAAAGAAAGCTATTGAGAGCTGATCTAGTAGAGGAAATATCATAGAAAGTTAGAGTTTTCCAATAGCACATAAGGGAATCTATTATTCTGAAAAAAAGTTATGTTGTCAATCATTAATGAGTTCTCCAGTTTGAATTTGGTGAGAAGGTATTTCTATTAATTTTTTCTTGAATAAGGTAATGAAATTCATAAATAGAGGTAGGATGTTTAATGGGTATATTATCCTCTTTGATATTCTTGATCATACTATAAATGTAGCTTATCACTTGATGATTCCACCAAACATATATCAAGTTCATGATGTGTTCCATGTATCTCTATTGAATAAATAGATACCTAATCATTTACATGTTTTGAACTCATAGGTCATACCACTAAATCAATATCTCTCTTATGAGGGACAACTAGTGAATATTCTGGATTATAAAGAGAAATTGTTATGAAATAAGACCACTCACCTGGTCAAAGTTTTATGGAAAACCCATAATCTTTTAAATATACATGGAAATATGAGGATGTAATGTGGTATAAGTATCCTCTATTTTTATATCGAATTGTTGTAATTTTGATGGTTAAATTCGTTTATGGGTGGAAGAACATAACACCCTGAGATTTTATGATATACTAAGAAATTTGATTTCTTTGATAGATTGTGTTTCACATAAACCTGAGTCTAAATGAATCGTAATATGATATATAATTATAACATAGCTGTTAAATTGTAAGAATGAATATGAATAACCAAATTTTAAAAAATATTTGTATAAAGGTTTTAGAAGAATAAAATATATTTTCAATAAAGTCATTATATGCTTCAAAAATACATTTTTCACCAAAATGAGTTTTTATTGATTTATATGAGAGAATATTATAATTAATTTCTAGAAATTTTAGGAATACTATTTAGGAAAAATAATATAAATTTTTAAAATAATTCTATAAAAATTAACATAGTGTGAATTTTTGGAATTTTTCTGAAAAGATTAATTTTCTATTGAAAAATACTGACTTTTACTGAAATTTTTTTTTCAAGCATTTACAAAGATATAATTTGTTTAAAATGGTTAAAAAATAAAAATTATTTTTATTATATCATTAATAATCCAATAAATTTTATTATAATATATTTTATGATTGAATTTAGTCTAAAACAATTTCTATACTTAAAGGGGAATTTGTTTTTAAAAACATTTTTTCATTGAATTTTGCGGTTTTATCTTAAATTAATTTATTAAAATTTTATGAATTTAATATTGAAAAATGGATTCCATATTTAGAATGAATAATTTCAAATTTTTTAAAAAGGACCCTTTTATTTTTTCTTAATATAAGTAGTAACCATAGTAAATTTTTGTCACCTTAGTAAGGGTAAAACGGGTAAAATATTTTTAAAACTTTAGACAAGGATTTAAAATTTCTCTAAAACTTGAATTTATCCAATTTTATGGGTTTATTTTTCTATTACCATCTAATAATTAAATATGTGGCCACTTGGATCCATTTTAATCTTATTATGACTTTTATATTAATTTAAGGAAAGAATAAATAAAAAAGATCACTCTCTAAAATTTATTATCTCTAAAATTTTTACATAAAGATAAAAGATGTTATGTTTAGTTATAAATGTTTATTTTAAATATAAATTATTTTTTAACATGGTATTTTTTTAATTTTTTGAAATTTTTTATTAAATAATTATCTTAAATGCTTACAGAACACTGATACAGTGTTTATTTAATTAACAGAAAAAAATATATGATTTTAAAAATATTAAAAGTAATACAATTTGGTTGAATTATTGTGATTCCAGATTTTGAATATAAAAATAACATATTACATATATGTTAAGGTTTTATATTTTAGTTATTTTACCATCATGTTATCTTTAAAGTCAAATTAAATGAATAGTTTCAAAAATGACATTAATAATATTTTATGTTAAATGATATATTTTAAAAATTATTTATAAATCATAAAAATATTTTAGTACGAAAATTATGATGATAAATGGTCAAATATTTCATTCATTGTCCATTTTTTATCCAATTTTTAACTTATAAGTAAAATTATAACCCTTTAATATTAAAAATTCAATACCATTGTTAAGAGTAAAATTGGTTAACTAATGGATTAAACTAAAAGATAAATTTTAAAATGAAACCACAACTTGTATAAATTTTAGTTTTTGATGATATTTTAAAATTATTTTTTTATTGAAATATATTCCCATTTTGAGGGATTTAGGTTGATAATTACTTAGTTATATTTTAATCTTTTTTGTAATTCCAAGTGGGCCATTTTCCTCCTTATAAAAGAGAACCCATTTCCTATTTTATTCACACCACTTTTAGCCTTAAAGATTTACCAAACCCTATTATAATCCATCCTTATCATACTTATCCATGTTATAGTGGTTTTTTTATTCCAAATAAAACAACCATAGTGTCTTTAAGAAGAGTTCTAAAGGAGTTCTTTTAAAGAATAGGTAATCGCCTTAACCAACTAATTTCCTTTTAACTTTTCCTTTTACCTACTCAAAATATATCATATTTATCATAAAATAAAAATTGATTTGTCCTATATATACTAAAATATTATTATTATTATTACTATTATGAAAACACCATTATCCACCCTCTTTTCCATCAAAGGAAAAAAGATAACGTCGCTCGTGTGTACGTGTGGACTACCACATCCATGAAGCGATGTGATTTTTTTAATATACATGGATAGTAATAATAAAATATTTAAAAAATATAAATTTTAAATATGATATAATAATGATTCTATAAAGGTTAATCAATATTTACCTTTCTTTAATTTCATCTTTTGAAAAGTGGAAACATACTTTATACATACATACAAACTACCGTCTCTATGAATGGTGTAATTAATTTTTCTATCTATACTTTTATAGATTATTATAAATATATAAATATATAAATATATATAATTAATATACATTATATTTATATAATTATTAAAATTATTTATAAAATTGAATCATGATAAAAGCTTAAGGACCAAAACTACCAAACCAGAACAAACATGAAAAACAAAGCAGTTATCACCCAAAACAATGATTTAAATAAAGAATTAATAATAAATAGGAGATAAACGATAATAATTAAATCATATATAATATGATATATATGAGTATGGTTCTATAATATATTTATTATATATGAGGTTTAAACATATATGAATGAATTCAGACACAAGGTAAGGGTTTATTTCATAATCTCATCATTATTCAGGATTTTTTATATATACATCTCTACTAGGATATTTATTGGATATTAATTTCTAAAACCCAATATATTTTATTATATTATGTTTATTTATATAAATTACCAGTTTCCCTTTCATTTTCCTCTCTTTATGAAGTCAATATACCAATTTTTTTAAGTGAAGTCAACTTTTTTCAACTCGGTCGGGAATCTTTTTCTTCCATGTACGTAGTTTCCTTATAATGTTTTAAATAATTATTTTAATATTTTCATATGGTTTTTAAAATTAATATTTACCAATAATTTAATTTTTACTAAATGGTTTAAAAGGAATCCTTTTTCATTTTATGAATGATGTACTTTTGACTTTTTATCAAAAATATGAAAAAAAATCATTATTTTTTACATAAAGGGAATGAAAAAAATTTCTCATCATCATGACTACCCAATACTTTGAATATTTATTTATAAGTTTAAAAGGTTCCTTTAAAATAAAAATTTTCCATATTATTTGGGAAATTTTTATATTTCAAATAATTGATTTCAAAGTCAACATATTATTTTACTCAAGAAGTTTTCTAGTGGTATTTTGAAAGTATTTCCATCTATGTAAATATACTTTATTGAATATTATGTTTTAATAAGGATAAACTCTAATGATACCATCCACCATATTTTTTTGGATGGTTTATGATTAGTTTAACTATAGAAAGTATTGACATTATATATTCTATTTCTTCTAATACATATAGTATTTGATTTTTAAGGCATGTTGATTAAGTTGTATTGCTTAATCATATGATGAAAAAATATAATTACTAAGTGAAAGGTGGGGCTCATAATTACATATCCCCTTGATAAATTGGTAGGTCTTATGAGACAAAACAGTTTGGATATTTGGCTGAAGCCTTACATATTTATGTAATTTTATTGGCATGAGGTAGCGACGAAAAGTTTAAGATGTTCGACATTATGCATTCCATAATTAGGAAATCAATTATTGATGTCCATGTGATTATTTGAATAGTTATGATATCTATGGAAAAGTTTCAAGATCATGTTATTATTTATATGGTATTATCTGATCATCATTTATCCATTCCATATTATTCATGAATTATTATCTTCTCTTGTACGCATACCCTTACTAAGCATCTGAGGTCACCCATTTCGTATTTTTCCTTGCCCCAAGATGCCCAAAAGTGTATTATGATTTATATTAATGGATATCCTATAAGGAATATTAGTGTTCTAAAAGAAAATACTATGTTGTATTTTATAATTTTAAATTTAATGTGAAATTTAATTATGTATCTAGTTTTCCAAGAGTACTAATTTATTAGGTCCTTTGGGATGTGATTTCTTATATCTAGTACCAATTTAATAATGTAACCATTGTATTTGGGATACTAGGGCAGAGGTATTTTCACTGGGAATTTTGAATCTGGTAGTGAGTTCAACTAGTAGTCGATAAAGTAATGGGAGATATTTAATGATTTAATTAATCAGTAATATCTAATCAGAAATCAAGATAATATATTAATTACTAAGTATATTTTTTGTATATAAAATGGTAATCACCACTTCTAGTTCAATAACTATGAGATCTATACAAGATTAAGAGAGTATCTTGACTAAACATAACTTTAAGGAGTGGTAGAGGTGTTTGCACATGGTATTTAACCAATAGATGCAGCTTTATATGTCAGAATATCTATATCCCATTAATCCTCCTCAGGTATAAAGGAAAATAAAGATAAATATAGGAATAATATTGATGATGCACTAGATGTACTATGTATAATGTTGTTATCGATGACCATTCAACTACAGAAAATGAATATGGAAGAAGATCCCTAAAAGATGATATCTCATATCTAAGAGTTATATTAGAAGGGAGACGGGAAAGAGAGATATAATATATAAAGTGATTTTTTAAGGTGCGGGCTAGAAGAATAGAATCAAAAATGACCTCATGTACTCAATTTTATTGGGTAAATTAAGAGACTAGAATCACTTGGGTTCAAACTAAACCAATAACTCGAAATAGATCTTATTATTTCCACTTTACTATTTATCTTCTCATCTTTTATTATTAATTATAACTTGAATAACATGAAAATTATCCCTAAGACTTAGTGGATATAGTTCTTTAGGCTCATACAGATATAAAGAATACCAAATCTTCAGTCCTGATGATAAATAAGAGGAGGAAGGGAAAGTCTAAGGGGTTAATAGATAAACATAATCCAAATAGACCAATACACATCCCTTCCAAGAAGTCAAAGATACATAGTGATATAAATGGGCATGAGGCTATCTATTTTTCTTATGGAAAGAGGGGCCACTGGAATAAAAATTTCATGGTTGGGAAAAAGATGTTAGGTTCCTCTTCAACCTTAGGTATATTTTTCATTGAATACATTTTATATTAATATATAATTTGGGTATTATATATAGCATGTTTCTCACACATTTTTATTTATTTATAGGAATAAAGTTTATTTTAGAATATTAAAAAGGGTTAGGCGGATCTCTGGGATGAAAATAGCGTGAGACTAGTGTCCTTAGTTGTGAGATATTATCATCTAATTGTGCTTATTGGTTTGCTTCTTGTGTTAGAAAATTGTCACTATATACCTTTAGTAACCATAAACATAATCTTAGAGTTGATTTTGGACAACATGGGATTTTATTTAAAGTTTTGAAATTAATGTTGTCTCTTTTATAAGGATAAAATATGTTATGTTGTGATTAATATTAAAAATGTATTGTATATACTTGAACTTGAAAACCATATATTGGAAACTGATGAAAAATTAGTGAAAATGACTTATATAATACCTTCCTATGGAACTTCAAGATTGGTATTGTAAATGAGAAGCACATAAAATTGTATATCAAGTAGGGTATTTAGACTTTAATAAGTTAAACACCTTGGAATTATGTCACACTTGTTTGCAAAGTAAAATGACTAAATCTCCCTTCATTGGTAAAGGAGTAAGGTCCAAAGAGCTACAAGAATTGATTCACACTAATGTGTGTGGTCTGTTTCCAGTAGAGGTAAGAGTTGTGTTTTTATAATTCAGTACTTTTACTAATGTGTATAATATATATTAATATATGTACATAATGATGTATGTGTTAGACCTCTTTCATATTTTTAAGGAATATTAGTATAACTTATAAAATCATCTTGTTAATAGGATAAAGTCACTTCACTAAGATTGAGGAAAATATTATCTCAACCAAGATTTCATTGATCACTTAAAGGAGTGTGGGATAGTATCATGATTCATTCAACCTTACAAATCTCAATGGAATAGTGTTAGTAAAAGGAGTAATCAAAATTTACTTGACATGGTCGGATCAATGATGAGTTAGGAAACTCTTCTATTAATATTTTAGGGATACACTTTGTAGAAATCATCATATACCATTAACCGAGTACCAACTAAGGTAGCAGAAGGGATTCCATATGAGTTATGGTATAGAAAGAAACCCACTTTCGTGTGTATATAAGTGTGGGTACTAAAATATTTTTTTCAATACTATACCTAGTGATAAATTTTCATCCCAAAGAATTGAGTTCATCTTTATAGTTTATCCAAATAAAAATAAGGGATATTACTTATATAAACCTTCATATAGAAAATGAATTATGAAAAGACATTACATCCTTCTAGAAAGGTAACACATTTCCAATAGAAATATTAGGAGTAATATTGAATTTTATGAAGTTGATTATTCATAAGAAAAAAATTTGTTATGGGAATAATATTCACAAGACACAGTGGGAGATTAATATTTCTTGAACACAAGTATGGTGTATGTCTACCTAGGAGGTTAGATAACCATATTGATTTGTTTTTCTTATCACCGATTAATGTGACACGTTACTTATAGGGAACGATGAACCTCTCACCTACAAAGTAGAATTATATGGAAGAGATATTGCTAAATGAAAATAACTTATGAATTCATAGAAGAATAACATCTATAAAAATCAAGTTTGGATTTTATTAGACCCACCAGGTGAAATAAAACCCATTAGGTTAAAATGGGTATTCAAGAAAAAGTTGGACATAGATGGTAGCGTAAATACCTATAAACCATGAATGGAAGTTTAGGGTTTTAGGACATGTCAATGCATAGACTACAAAGAAACCTTATCAACATTAGAAATTATGAAATCAATCAGAATATTACTTGAAATAGAATCTTTATAGGATTATTAAATTCATAAAATGGATGTAAAAATGATTTTCTAAATGGAAAGTTGGTTAAAAAAATTATCTGACTCAACCCGAAGGTTTAATTAAGTCAAATAGTCCAAATAAATTATGAAATCTACTTATATATATTTATGGGTTGAAGAAGGCATCATGATCATGAAATATTTTCTTTGATGAGTACATAAGATAATTTGGTTTAGTGAAGAAAAAAATCAATCCATGTGACTATTATTAGAGTTGGTGGCCTAGAACCAACTAATTTTTACTTTATTCATTAATAAATATCTTATAACATCTTGATTGTTCTTCTGCATGACAATGAATGTGATAATTTCCTAAGGAAAACTATTACATTAAAGGGTCATAGTGGATCCCTACTGTGATGAGAACCCAGAAGTGACATAACATTGTTCTTGAATATATGTTTTATAGTTGTATGATGTTATTTGAGGGACACAAATAATACAGGACATTAGGGTTGAGGACTCATAAAACTTTGATGCACCTTCTCATGGTGTGCGCCCTTGGTAATATCCAGGAGGATATTATGAGATCAAGACCCGCCAATATGAAATAAATATTTCATAGTGTCATGGATGTTCCTATATACGGTCATGTGTATTGGTCCTTAGACTTTAAGATTATTATTAATGGGTATTGAAACTTACACACTTAGATGTATTGATGAAAATTATGATGATACACTGTTCGCAGTGAGGTAGGATATGTTGGGTGTGTCACGAGTAATACTGCATTAATAGATAATGCGAGAAAGGATTTTTCACTTATGTTCCATAACAGAAGTAAATATCTTAGGCCCTTTGATGGAATTGATATAGCCTAAATAAATCCATGTCCATGTTAAGTAATGGGAGAGTTCAATTCTAGAAATTCAAAGAAAGAATAATCGATCACATGGGTTGATTTCACTAGCATGAAACTCACTTGATTCAAGATATCAAGACAAAGGGATTATATTACACGGTAAGCATTCATAGGAGGTGACACGTCATTTTGGTGTTAACTTCTTCTCAATGGGTGCGTTGACATGTTGCTAGATGCTAACCATTGACTTTAGGTAGGCACCACCAAATGCCACTAAGAATGAGGCTAAGAGGGTCACACACTAAGTGTGTCCAAGTATCTCAGTTAAATATTAATTTAACAAGTTGAATAAATATTAATCCTGATTATGGTTTAATAATTATTCAAGGATGCCTGATCACATTTATTTTGACACTTGTTATTTGAGAGAATATATTGTGGGGGAAATAATATATTTGTTAGTGAGTAATGCAGTGATATTTAATTGAGAAATAAATAGTCATTATTCAAGTTCTAATAAACATGGTGGATGAAATAATGAAAATGGAAAAATAAAATCACACGCCATGTATATTAAATATACACTTTGTGTATTTTTTTCTTAGAATTTATGAGAAATAATATTATTTATTCAATTAAATAATATTAGCTGTAATTTTTTCGACACATGTCAAGTAATAATAATAGTCAGCTGTTATTATTAGACATGGGTTATTACTAAGAATTAAATGAAATGAATAAATTCTTTTGGGTAATTAATTCATTTTATTATTCTGTGTAATTAAAATACCAATTATATAATTCTCATTAGCCTATCCATTTTTTGTGTGATTGTGCACAATGGATCTAGAAAAACATCTCAAGACAAGAGAAAATTATTTTCTTCCAGGAATGATCTCAAGCTATGAGAGAGAGATCCTCCTCCACCAGATCAAGGCAATCAAAGTCGCACATTGCAAGCAAAGGATCTTCTGTGCTAGCACCTAAAGATCCCTTCAACGAAATCCAGAGATATGTGGAGCATGTGTGGATCACTGCTAGAGGAATCCTACACTTGGATTCTATGACACAATGACGGAAAATAGAGAAATAATTCCCTAAAGGTAATTCTTTTCAATTAATTAAATTAATTGTAACCAAAATATGATGATCTTATCTATGGTTCCAGGAATCCACTCTTTATTTTTCATTATTTGTTTTATTCTGAAGCTCCAGTGTTTTATTATCATGACGGATCTCAGATTGATCGTTGTTAACGCTAAAATTAAATTTGGGTACACCCACCAATGCACTTCTATTGTGCCTGAAACCTTCAAGTGATATCAGAGTGTTCATATCATTGATTATAATTATTTAGTTTTCTGTTGGTAATTTATGAATTTAATAATTTAGTTGTTTCAATTCAAGTTAATCATTCTACAAATCTAAATCTCGAGATCTGTTCCTCCTCTCCCATTTCTCGTTCACCTTTCAAAAATAACTTTTTATTTTAATTTTGATTAAAATAAAATAGAGGATCTCATCTGGAGGTTTCAAACATTCCTAGTCATACAACAACAGAATACACAACATGTATTCAGAAGTACACACCGTGTAGTATAAGTTCAATGCATTGTACTGGTCTTCTAAATCAGGTCATGTGTTGGAGTATTTCTATGTCTTAAATGACACCGTTTGTTGACCAAGAATAGGTGGAACATAGTTTTCGGATTACACACCATGTGGTCCACTGAACATGGTGTGTAGTCTCTTCAGGTTAGGGTTCGACCATGTACCCCATACATAGATTTCCCAGATGGAAACCATGTAACATGGATACTACATGGTGTGTGTCCCACTAAACACGTCGTGTACTCTGAAAATTTTCTGAAGTACATCTACACGCCATATCCCTGGGTGTGTACATCGTATGGACGATGAATAAAAGTACACACCTTGTAGTCAGAAATACATGTCGTGTACTCATCCAAATTATGAAGATTCATTAAAATTTAATATTATATTATACAAACCCTTGATATGTGTACCATATTGTTGGCATAAAGTTGAGGCCCAACATGTGATATGTGTTTTATGTGTTTAATTTAACATATGCGTAATGTTCATTTCTACTTATTGGGTAGTTATGAATGGGAATTTATCGGGTTTCCTCCAAGGTACAATTTACGTAAAAAGATAATTTTAAATGAATTTATTAGTTTAAAATTATGATGTATGAGAATCTCAAGGAAAATTAGAAAAAGGGTTTAAGATAAAAGGATTGATTAATTAAAGATAATTAGTTGATTCGAGCATGATTTATCTTAAACAAGAAAGATTAAAGAATTGAATTCTAGTTTTATTTATGCATAAATATCATTGCATGCATGAATGATCATGAGCTAGACCAAGAACATTGCATGTTAATGGTTTCTTTTTTATTTAAATTAAATTTGTTGGCCTGCGAGCTTTCTCCTCATTAATATGTAGGGCATGTGTGCCCATGGTTTATTTTATGTAAAACCACATTTACCCCTCACTTGCATGTGAGATAAAAGCATATGTAATGGATGGAGCTCCCAAGCTTGGTAGAGGTGGCTCAAGTTAGGATCCATGTTGAAACCAATCCAAGGAGATACAGAGGTTAACAAGTAGAAAACTGTAAACACGAGCCCAAAAGGTTCAAGGTGTTTCTACCCTAGGTCTTGGGTTAGTTTATCAACTTCTAGATAAACTAACCAATAAAACAAGCTCATGATCATACAATCTATTTTATTTCTATCGGTTTCATGGTTTATTTATTGTGGGTGTGTTGTCACGATCACACAATTAATGAATTAGTCACGCATGCAAGATAGAACTAAAATAAGATCAGCTTATGCATAAAATATTATCTTTGACATGGTTAATCACTTAAGTATATCACACTTAATATTAAAAATAATGTAACCAAAGATAATAAAATGGAAATTTATGTATAAGGATAAAATCCATCAAAGAAATATTAAGTCATTATAGCCTTCCATAATCTTGGTTTGAATTGAACCATAGTTCAAAGTGCTTGACCAACCGTAGTTGGGGTGCTTTCAATTATTGGGGAATTCTAATTCAATGTTTTGTGTTGAATTGACTTGTTTAGCCTCAAGGGTTCACTACAATAGAAGTACTTGGTGTGTCCAAGAGGCAAAGTTTGAGGAAATCCAAAGTAAAAGGATTTTAGGATTGGGGAGTCCACTCCGCAGATCAAGGAGCTAAGAGTTAATGCAATTGGCATTTGGAATGCCTACCTAAAACCCTTAAAGTTGCTTGAACAACCCTATTTAGGGTCATGAGAAGAGAAATATGGATCCTCGCCACTAGAATATTCAGGCAAAATAATATTATGAAGTCAATATTGAGGGATATTGGATTTCGATAAAATAATGGGAGACTAATAAGTAATAATTTATTTATTTGTCTCAGTTTTATCATAATAAAGTAATAAACCTTTGCACATCTTAATTTGTAGAAACAGAACAAAAAATGACTTTAAAAATATCATTGTGAACCATACTCAAGAAGGAAAACATTCTCACTGGCACCAATTTCCAAGAGTGGTAGAGGCGTTTACACGTCATCCTTCACCATAAAAGGAAATTGTATGTGTTGGAAGAGATTGTTCCAGTTGTGCCTAGGAAAGAGGCCATTGATAAGGAACTATCTCTCTATATGAAACATATGGATGATTCCACATTTTTTCATTGTTTCATGATATCATCCATGTCTAATGATCTCTTGAAGCAACATGAAAACATGGACGTGTATAGCATGATGTCTCACCTTAAGGATCTCTACCAAGAGAAAGAGAGCCAAGAGAGATATGAGATCTCCAACTCTTTGTTTAAAACTAAGCTTGGAGAGTCTACGCCAGTTGGTCCTCATGTATTCAAGCTTATTGGCTACATTGAATGCCAAGACATCTTAGAGATTAAGTTCTCAGATGAGTTGCATACAGATCTCATCCTATCATCACTGCCCAAGACATTCTCTAGATTTATTGTCAACTATAATATGAGAAATAATTAGAAGATTCTATCAGAACTTCTGACCTTAATTATCCTGGAATATAAGGACATGGGGAAAAACAAATCTACAGTCCTTATGGTGAATAAGAAAAGGAAGGACAATGAAAAGAGGTCAAGGACTTATAAATGGTCTGAATCCCCTAAGTATCGTCCCTCCAAGAAGGGGAAGATCCAGAGGAAAGGGAAGGAATATTAGGCGATATGTTTTTCATGTGGCAAGCAAAGACACTGGAAGAGTAACTACACCCAAAAGCATGGGGATGCTAAAGGTGCATTCATTATCGAGTGTAATCATTCTATTTCTATACATTGGGTATTAGATACAGCTTGTGGGGCTCACATCTGTATTCAAATATAGGAACCAAGTAGATTTAGAAAGATTTATAGAGTAGAGGTGGATCTTTGAGCTGCCAATGGCACGAGGCTGGCTGCATTAGCCATTGGTGATTAACACATCTCATTTCCAACTGGGATGATTTCGGTTTTACATAATTGTTATTATGTTCCTAGTGTTACCAAAAACAACATTTTTGTATCATGTTTGGATATGGATGTACTTATTTTCAATTTTGGAAATAAGGGTTGATTATTTTATAAGAGCAACATATGTTATGGTATAGAACATTTAAATAATGTTTTTTATGTATTAAATTATGAAAAAAAAAGTGTTAGAAATCGATAACGAAACAAACTCACATGACTCATACACCACCCAATTGTGGTATCACCGTCTCAGTCATCTAAACGGGAAACGCTTGACAAAGCTCTACCAAGATGTATATTTAGACTCTACTGAGCTAAAACCACTTGATAAATGTCATGATTGTTTACAAGGTAAAATGACCAAGACACCTTTTGGTGGATAGGGTGAAAGGGCCACAGAGCTTCTAGGATTGGTGCACACGGATGTGTGTGGACCATTTCTAGTAGAAGATAGAGGTGGATATTATTACTTCATTAATTTTACTGATGATTTGAGTAGATATGGCTATGTATACTTAATGAGGTATAATTCAGAGTCCTTAGAGAAATTTAAGGAATTCAAGAATAAAGTAGAGAATCAGGTTTGTAAGAAGATAAAGAAACTTCGATCGGATCGAGGTAGAGAATATATTAACCAAGAGTTCATCGATCTTCTTTGGGAGTCTAGGATTCTATCTCAGCTCAATCCTCCTTATACACCATAGTGGAATGATGTTAGTAAAAGGAGAAACTGCACCTTGTTGGACATGGTGAGGTCAATGATGAGTCATGCAGATCTTTCATTATCCTTTTAGGGTTATCCATTACAAACTACAACATACACATTAAACCGAGTACCAACTAAGGTGGAAAATGGAATTCTCTCTGAGTTATGGAATGGAAAGAAACCCATTTTTTCGCACACACGTGTATGGGGATGCGAATAATTTTTTAAGGACTTTTGAGGCAATAAACTAACACCCCGGGGCATGAGGTGCGTCTTTATAGGATATCCCAAGGAAAAGAAAGAATATTACCTATATAACCCTTCAGACAAGAAGGTGATTGTCACCAGACAAGCTATCTTTCTTGAGATGGAGCACATACTCAAAAAGGATAGTAGGAGCAAGATTGACTTCAACTAAGTGGATGCTCATGATACACAAGAGTTGGTACAAGAACAAATTCCATAGGTCCCCGTGGAAGAGGTTCCAGAAACACAAGTACTGTGTAGGAGCTCAAGAGAGGTAAGGGAACCAAAGAGATTTGGTTTCCTAGTCACCAAGGATGGTAAATCATTGTTGTTGGACAATGAGGAACCACTCTCCTACAAGGAAGTGGTAGAAAGATTAGAAGCTGCAAGATGGATAGAAGCTATGAATTCTGAGATGGATTCCATGTATCAGAACCAAGTTAGGGTTCTGGTCGATGAGCCAATTGAAGTAAATCCTATTGGATGAAAATGGGTATTCAAGATGAAACTAGACATGGAAGGTCATGTTAGCACCTATAAAGTAAGGCTAGTGGCTAAAGGATTCAGGAAACGTCAAGTAATTGACTATGATGAAACCTTCTCACCAGTTTCCATGTTTAAATCCATAAGAATCATACTTCCCATAAAATCTTACCATGACTACGAGATTTGGCAAATGGATGTCAAAACAACATTACTTAATGAGAACATTCATCAAGATGTCTATATGACACAACCAGAAGGGTTTGTGACACCAGGTGAAGAAAAACAGGTTTGCAAGTTGTAGAAATCCATTTATGGATTAAAGAAAACATCCAGGTCATGAAACATTTGATTTGATGAAGCCATAAAGGAATTTGATTTCATTAAGAATAAATGTGAGCCATGTGTTTATAGTAGGTTTAATGGGAATTCGGTCATTATCCTAGTAGTATATGTTAACGATATATTACTTATTGGAAACGATGTACTAGTCTTACAGTCAGTGAAGGGCTGGTTGAACAAGTGTTTCTTCAAGAAGGAATTGGGCGAAGTATCCTACATTTTAGGGATTAAGATCATTCGGGGTAGATCCAAGAGGATTCTTGGATTAAGTTAGGGTATATACATTGACCAGATACTAAAGAGATTTAGTATGGAACAATCCAAGAGGGGATTGGTTCCAATGTCACATGGCCTACATCTTTCTAAGAAAATGTGTCCCCAGACACAATAAGAGAAAGATAGAGTGAGTAAAATCCCATACGCTTTTGCTAGAGGATATATCATGTATTTCATGTTATGTACTAGGCTTGATGTTGCCTATACACTAATCATGGTAGGTAGATATCAAGTAGATCTAGGAGAACAACATTTTACTGCTGTTAAGACAATCCTTAAGTATCTAAGAAGAACTAAGGATATGTTCCTGGTGTCTGGAGGAGACAAGGAGCTTGTCCGCAGAGGGTATGCTAATGTTGGCTTTTAGACAGATCAGAATGATATGAAGTCACAATCTGGATATGTTTTCTCTCTCAATGGAGTTGTTGTGAGTTGGAAGAGTTCAAAGCAACCAGTTGTCGCCAATTATATAGTAGATTTCAAATATATAAAGACTTGTGATATATCTAAAGCAGCTGTTTGGATTCAGAACTTTGTTCAGGAGCTTGATGTGGTGTCTAGAAGTAAAGATCCTATCACATTATATTGTGATAATATTGCAGTGGTGGCTCTTTCAAAAGTACCAAGGTCACATCAACGGACAAAGCACATACTCTGGAAGTATCACATCTTAAGGGATTTCTATCAAAGGGGTGAAGTTGTAGTGAGAATAGTTTCAACAAAAGAGAACATGGTGGACCCCATGACTAAAGACATATCTTAGAAGAAGCGTGAATATCATGTGAGATCTAACAGGTTAAAGGTCGTTAGTAGTTGTCTCTAGTCCAAGTGGGAGTCTGTTGGAGTTAGTGGCCTATAACCAACTACTTTGTACTTTATTCACTAATAAATAACTTATCACATCTTGATTGTTCTTCTGTATGATAATGCATGTGATAATGTCCTAAGGAAGACTATTGCATTAAAGGGTCATAGTGGATCCCTGATTTAATGAGAACCTGGAAGTTCCATAACATTGTTCTTGAATATATGTTCTATGGTTGGATAATGTTATTTGAGGGACACAAATAATACAGGAAATTAGGGATGAGGACTCATAAAAACATTGAGGCACCCTCTCATGGTGTGCACCCTTGGTAATATTCAAGAGGACATTATGAGAACAAGACCCTCCAGTAGGAAATCCACATTTCATCGTGTCATTGGATGTTCCAATCTGAGGATGTGTGTATTGGTCCTTAGACTTTAAGATTATTATTAATGGGTATTGAAACTCACACACTTAGATGTATTGACGAAAAATGTGATGACACACTATTCACGGCGAGGTAAGATATGTTGGGTGCTTCATGAGTAGTACTTCATTAATAGATAATGCGAGAAAGGATTTGTCCCTTCTGTTCCTTAACAAAATTAGATATCTCAGGCCCATTATTGGAATTGATATAGCCTAAATAAATCTATTTCCATGGTAAGGAATGGGTGAGTTCAATTCCATAAAGTCAAAGAAAGAATAATCGAGCACATGGGTTGATGGCACTAGCATTCAACCTGCTTGATTTGAGATATAAAAAAAAGGGATTATATTACACGGTAAGCATTCATAGGAGGTGACACGTCATAGTGGCTTTAACTTCTTTCTTTGTGGGCACCTTAGTGTGCTGCTATATGCTAACCTTGGACATTAGGAAGGCTCCGCTTAATTCCACTGAGAAAGAGGCCTAGAGGGTCACACATTAAGTGTGTCCAAGTATCTCAGTTAAATATTAATTTAAAAAGTTGAATAAAGATTGTTCCTGATTGTGGTTTAATAATTATTCAAGGATGCCTAATTTCAATTATTTCGACCCTAGTTATTCAAGAGAATATATTGTGGGAAAATGAAATATTTATTATCAAGTAATGTAGTGATATTTATTTGATAAATAAATATCCATTATTCAAGTTATATTAAATGTGGTTGAAAAATAAAGAAAAATGGAAAAATAAAAGTACACACCGTGTATTTTTTTCTGGAAATTTATGAGAAATAATATTATTTATTCAATTAAAGAATATTAGTTATAATTTGATGGGTTCCTGTCAGGTAATAATAATATTCAACTATTATTATTAGACATGGGGTATTACTAATAATTAAATGAAATGAATAAATGATTTCAGGTAATTAATTAATTTTATTTTTATAATGTAATTCAAATCCCAATTATATAATTCTCATTAGCCTAGCCATTTTTTGTGTGGTTTTGCACAACAAATCTAGAGAAATCTCTCATTCCAAGAGAGAATTATTTTCTTCCAAGAACGCTGTCAAGCTTCGAGAGAGAGATCCTCCTCCACCAGATCAAGGCGATCGAAGGTAGACATCACAAGGGAAGGATATTCTATGCTAGCACCCGGAGATCCCTTCGACGACATCCAGAGATACGTGGAGCACGTGTGGATCACTGCTAGAGGAATCATACACTTGGATTCTATGACACAATGATGGATCACATCATATTGTGAAGGAAACATCAATGGAGAAATAATTCCATCAAGGTAATTCTTTTCAATTAATTAAATTAATTATAACCAACATGTGATGATCCTATATATGGTTCCAGGACTCCCCTATTTATTTTTTGTTCTTAGTTCTATTCCAAAGATACAAAATTTTATAATCATGATGGATCTTAGATTGATAATTGTCAACGATAAAATTAAAGTTGGGTACACCCACCAATGTGCTTCCGCTGCACTCGAAACCTTCAACTATAAGAAGGTTAATGAAAATTACATTATTTTATTAGTATTATATAATGATAACATATTAATTATAGGAACCAAAGTGAAAGTCTTATAGTCATTTAAGACATATTTAAATGAATTATTCTCCATTAAATACTTAGGTGAATAATCCTTCATTCTAAGGATCAATATCTATCAAGATATATCTAAGAGGGTGCTTGGGAAAAGTCAAAGTACATATATTGACATGTACTCAAAAAGAATATTATGAAATAATCCAAGATAGGGTTTTTACTAATGTCATGTTGTATCAATATCTCTAAGAAAATGTATCCATAAACACAAGAGAAGATTTAAATAATGAGTATAATCCCTTATTATTTAGTAGTGGGATGTACCATGTATGTCATCTTATGTTCTAGGTTTGATGTTTCCCTTTCTTTAATCATGGTGTGTATATATCAAGATAATCCAAGAGAATTATATTGGGAAGCTAAAAAAAGCCCAGATTACTTAATATTTATAAAGGATATGTTCCTGACATATATAAGAGATGAGAAACTAGTAGTGAGGAGATAAACCAATGAAAGTTTCAAGATTGATCATGATGATTTGAAATCACAGTCAGCCTATGTATTTTTTCTAAATGCCGATGTGGTGAGCTGGAAAAGCTTGAAGAAACCTATAGTCAACAATTCTACAACAAAATTATAGTTTATAGAGGATTATAATATAGCTAAGGCAGCATTCTGGATACACATATTTTTCTCATATATTGGTGTTTTACCTACTCGTACAGACCATGTTCTAGTTTATTATGATGATACTAGAATAGCGGTGTATTCCAAAGATCCCAGGTCACACTAGAGGAAAAATAATATACTTTGGAAGTTTTATATCTTGATGTATTTTACTTAGATAGGTGAATTAGTAGTTTTTAAAGTATTCATTGTAACAAACCGACCAAAATACCCTCTCAAACTAGTACCCAACCAAATATGTCAATTACCCAAAGGGTGTTTCTGATCCCCATGGCCTGGCGACTAGCACCTTGGAATTGAACAATAAATAAAGGGAATTATTTCATATAACCTAAAGCAACAACATGGAATATATATACAAATAAAGAAACAATAGTGGATGAAAAATATATTCCATAACTAAAAATAGATTATGGGATCCAAAGAAAAATAGGAGAATAAAAATCTCCAAGTACAAGTACAACTAAAAATGACTAAAAAAATAAGAGAAACCAACTACTTCATGTAATGGCAAGGGAAAATCCACACCATATCACCATCCAGCTACCTAGACTTAGCTGACCAAAACCTCACCACCTCACTACATCTCCTTATCTTTCCATACATAGAAATACATAAAAATGTCTATGCACCACTAAATAAATGAATAGGGTGTGAGATAAAAAGCTCAGTAGGGTCCCACACAGGTGTTCTATAACAATTCTATGTACCAAAAATTAAAGTATGCTCATTTCAAGAAAAAAATTACATGATAATCAATAAAGAAATTTCATTAAAATCATGGTAAACATTTTCCCTTTTTAAACAATTCCAAAAAAAGGCATGTATATAAATTTCAAATTCAAAGCATTGATATCAAAAACTCAAAATAGTAAAAATCCAAAGAATAGGTAAATCACATGAAGGAACCCAATAGGTCAGGATAGAAGACTACTCGTACCACAAAAATAACTAGTGTATAAAAATTCCACAAAACACAGGCTTATGGAGTAGAGAAACACCTTATGATTGAACCTTCCAATGATATTAAACATGTCCCTAGAACAACAATCCAAGGGAGTAGAGAAAATATACATGATAAAATCCCTTGACAGTAACATGGATAATAGA
Organism: Viscum album; assembly: GCA_963277665.1. Taxonomy (NCBI): domain Eukaryota; kingdom Viridiplantae; phylum Streptophyta; class Magnoliopsida; order Santalales; family Viscaceae; genus Viscum; species Viscum album. The sequence continues at coordinate 1,582,958,636 of OY728119.1, read as the reverse complement.
ACTAATCTAAACATTCCACCTATATACTCAAGGATTCCCATGTGATGCACTTTATAAATCATTTTAATGATGTGAAAATACCCCTTTTTTATATTAACCAAAATTATGGAAAACCAAACTTTTATCATAATCCATTAACACAAATAAACAATCATTCCAATATATTTATATATGAATTTATAAAAACATGAGAAACATAATTTTTCCAAAAATGGATAGAGACTAAAACACCGAACTCAAAACTCAGGGTCACACATTCCCACAAAGTATCCACAAAAAATAAGAACACAATAATGAAAATAGAGGCCCTAGAGACAATCTACACAGCTTAGAATTGGTATAATTTAAAAAAGGTTTAGAGGATAAGTGGAAACCATACATACCTCATGAATGCACACCTACTACACCACAACCAATAATGGAAATGACCCCCAAAATAATATTTCACCATGTTTCTAGAATAGAAATAAAACAAATCACCATTATGGCTCAACAGATCCAATAACACAATGCCACAGTGCTACTGTGATCAAAGCAAAAAAACTAAAAAAATGATTTTTTTGTGATGGGACCCCATCACAAAAGGAATTTTTTTGTGACAACCCACTGAAAAAAAATATTTTGTGATAGGATGACCTCCCATTACAAAATATTTCTTAACCAATTTATTTAAATAGGTATTTTTGATGGTCAAAGTGACCCGTCACAAACAAGTATTTATGACAGGACTACATCCCATTACAAATAGGTTAAAAAAATAAAAAAATATAAAAATATAAAATAATATAAAATAATCAAAATAATTTAAAAATATTTAATAAATAAAACTGAAATCATTTAAAATAATAAAAATATTACATAAAATATTTACATTAATATGTTAATATAATAATTGTATACATCACTTTTGAGGGGGAGGGAACTCCATCCCAACACCCTGAGAAAGCTAACACATGTACTCTATCCTCTGATCATGATGATTGTGGTGTTTTAATTGCATTTCCTCCTCTTGTTGTTGGTGCTATCAATAGAGCTCTTCCTGCACCCTACACATGGCCTCTGTAACCTCACTCTATGCTTGTAGCTAGTCCTTATACTATGAGGCTGATGATAACTAATCTCTATGAGCTCTCCTTGAGTAGTATTCATACCATTAAACAGTACATTAATAATTTTTAGGAATCAATTGAGAACTGATACCAACCACTCTACACTTTTTGAAAGCCTATTGAGTTGTCTACATCCATGATGGATCATCAAATCCTTCCCCACAGGTGGTTTGAATCTCATCCTGAGACTTAATCACATCCTATTTTTGAGAATTTTCAACCTCATATGACTCCTTCAATTGAAATTGGAAATTAAAATAGTTAAAAGGTTATTTTTGAAATTAATTTTAAAACTCAAAAAAATATGCTTGCTATAATATGATGTTGGTGAAAACTGGTAATCTCTCTTGTGAAAGGATCGCTATACATACTCTAATAGATATAAAAAACATAATATCGAGATGTTCAACTGCATATATGTGTATTAAGTAAATAGTTTGCATTCAATGTTATATTAATTATTAAAAACCTTACTTACCATATGCCATCTATGTGTACTAAATGTATGACTACCTGCTCAATGAGACACCTCTTATCACCCCTGATTCTATTGACCTAATTATCCCCTCCTATGAAACGGTCTCTCATCCAGTATGAACATAATCCCTCCCAAATCTGAGATGAGATTTAATACAGTTAGTGGGTGTAGTAAGACTGATCAAAATATGTGACTCTCACTTTCATCATGGTTGTCCTCCTTATATTGTACAAAAAATGGCGATAATAATCACACATAAAGACCTCCCTAACCTCCCAAATAGAAGGCTACATGATATCATCAACATGATACCATAAACCCTAAAAATAATCAATAATATCATGTTAATAATTAAATAAATTTCAAAAATAACTATTATTTATTTGTATACCATCCAATGATCAGACATGTTGTGTCAAACGTCAGTGGGAATTGAATTCCACATCACCCATGCTCCAAAAAAAATGGTTTTGTAAAATTGTACTCCCTTGTCAAATATTTATATGAATAAAGCTATAAAAAATAGAAAAAATAATCAAACAATTAGTACATAAATAAATTAATGAAAATAAATGAAAAATAACTAAAACACACAACTGAACATACCTCTGCCTGTGTGGATTGAACCCAAGATCTGGACATCTCTCAGGAATATTGTTAGGAATCATCAATCTTGAAATCCCCCGACCCCTATAATTTTTTGATGAACTACTAAGAAACTGAGGGTCATATGATAAAGAATCAGGATCATCACCAAGTAGTACATCCTTCTATAAGGCTATATAATATATTATCATAAGTCTCATCAACCATCTAAAACATGAATGAATATTGTCATCAAATAATTGGAAATGAGTATTATATATATATATATAATTTTACTATAATTAACAAGTAATTATTTCATTCTTCATATTCATCCGCATATTCATATACGACGTTGTTAATATATTAATCTTCCTCTTCGGTATCATTGATTTCCAGAGGAGTTTCATCTTTATCATCACATTTTAATTCAAATTCATGGGCTACATCACCAACATCATTTCCACCATTAACCTGTAACATTGGGGTGGAATCATATATATTCATTTATCTTAATATAAAAGATATATTAGGAGTTGTATCTTAAAAAAAATCAAATTATTTTTTAATTTAATAGAACCAAATTCACATTGCATTAACTATTTTTCATGGGATTTTATTTTTATAATTCTCCATCAATTAATTACCACTCTTGGAGTAGCAAAATAATTGTAATAATATATTTGGTGTGCTTTATGAGAAAATAAAAATGGTTCATTTAATACAATAATTATTTTATATTTAATATCAATGATTCCATGACACGGATAAAAACAAAAGCCTATATCAGTACCAAACCAATGAAAATTAAACATCGTTACATAATTCTGTCCTAGGTAACACACCTCAATTATTTCATCCAACATGGAATAAAAGTCAACTTCACTCTCTATGATGATATGATCTCAAGAAAAAACCACTATTCACTATTTTTTATTCACCATATGAATGTGTATGAAATCAAAAACTAGTCGCAACATATACATTATAATATTTAATAATTTTGGATGGTGGGTTACACAATACCCATAATAGATTATCAATTTTATTGGCATGTTGTTATACTTGAGAAACTAAAAAACTATTAACAATATAAAAAATAATAAATTTATTTTATATGTTAAACCACAAAAAAATTACTTTACCAGTCTTTGAATCCAGTAGAAAAGTTATGTTGCTAATGTTCTTCAAGAGAAGCTACAATAATGTGGGGAATTTTTTTCTTAATATGATCATCTTATAATCTAAAACTAAAATGAAATAAATTTATTTTATAAAAAAATTAAATAATATGATGTATTATCACTCATTGTATATATCATGTCATTTATTCATAGTTTAGGAGAACATATGTATGAGACCTTTGATATTTATCATCTTAAATTCATTCTTTATGAACTCCACCAAAGCCAAGTTCAGACTGATTAAAAACTGATAATTAAATGTTCAGTTCATCATCAACATTTCCCTCATGATGATCCATTTATTTATATTTTTAATGATGTCAAGTTTGTAAATAATAGGATCATAAAAATAACTTCCCCCTATAAATAAGATTCTGTAATTCACCCTTCAATTGATGCTTTATTACATACATTTTTTTCAGTTTATGCATACATCTATCATGTGGATACATCCTAAAAAGTGTACCAGTACTCCAATTTTTTCTTCATGAGTAAAATATAATATCAAATATTTCATTGAATCAAAGAAATTTGGAGGAGTCTTTTTCCAGTTTACATAAAATTAAAAAAATAACTTATCACAGCCTACTAAGTGCATCATTATTTGTTGTTGCTGTATAGAGTTCTTAGAAAAAAATATGATATTTTTATTAGTGCATCCCAAATTGAAGATTCAAAAAACCTCTAAATCCAATCTATAGAATTATTGTCAATATAACATGACAATCATGAATTTTTAATCCTGTGGTTTGACTATTTTTGAGACATCTAGAAAAAATGAAAACATAGCCGTCCGATAGTCTCAAATCTGTAATCCACTAAAAGAAATAATAAATGTTTTTTTGGAAAGTTTATAAGACACTTTTAGTTTCATTAACTTCTATGATCTGTAATTTTCAAACCTCTCAAGTTCTGGTCGCATGAAAATTTGGGAATGATCTAATAGTGCCATTAAATTATATTTTCTCTTACCAAGTGTGTCTGAAACTGTATAAAATTTATTATCAAAATAATTCTCCTCAATATGAATGAAATCCAACTTGCGATGATCTAAAAAATCAAAAAAATTTGAAAGATCTAGAAAAATACTTCATTTAATCCAAATGTGATATTTCCAAAATCAATCTATTTTTTTGTTGGTTTATAGTGAGTCCAATGGTAATGAGGGTAATAAAGAGGCAATAACTTTTAAATCAATACTTGAGATCATTTCTAGAGGACTATCGCTTCCAATTATACCTTTTCTAAAATGATTTATTTTCCTTTTGAAAGGATTATCAATAGAAATAAATCTGTGATGATAGTAAAAAAATAGTTTTCCTCCCATTGAAGGGAATAAATGCTTTTTTATCACTCATACAATACGGACATGATTTTGGACCATGTTTATTCTAGCTAGATAACATTCTATATGCTGGGAAGCCACTAATTATCTAAGTTAATGTATCTTTCATTCAGAAATTTTGTTTTGCAACAACATCATATGTACTATCAACATTACTCCAAAATAAATTTACCTCATCAATCAATGGATTCAAATAAACATTGATATTATTTTTTAGATTTCTTGGAATTAATAAGGTAAAAAGGATATACGAAACATTCATTAACAACTAAAGAGTTAATTTATATAGAGTTATAAGGATGATAAAACAAAAATATTGACTACCATAAGAACCAAATGGACATAAACTATCAGTATAAAGACCCAATCACACATTTCGTGATTTTAATGAAAAACATGGAGGTAACATGTTAAAATATTTCCATGAATACCATCATGAGGATGATTTAAGATTTTACCATTTCAAGTATCAATTCTGTACTATGACATCAACAACGTTGGGTTATGAGACATAAATAAATGTTGCAATCTAGGTATAAGTGTGAAATACATCAACTATTTAACAAGAATCAATCCAAACTTCTCTATTTGAACCTTTGTGTACCTCAATTTTCCACATGTAGGAAACCTAAATAACAAATCATTTTTACCATAATATAAGATTCAATCATTTTAACATGCATAAATATTCTAATAACCAAGACCCAAATTATGAACCAACCTCTTTATCTCACATAAATTTGTAGGAAATACATTTCTTTTAGGTAACAGTGCTTTAACCGAAGAGAATATCATATCAAAACATCCATTTGGAATTTCATTATCCAATTTAATAACCATAAATTTTTCAAGAACTTAAATTTTTATTATCTTACAACCAAGGTAAAAAACATCCTCATAAGAAAACGACAACTCATAAAATTAAGATGGTTCTAACTCAGGAGTGAAATCAATATCATCTAGAATTTCATTTTGTTGGAAAGATGGATCAGTAATATCATGAACTAAAGTTTGAAATTGTGATGGATCTAGATCCAAATTATCAATATATTCTCTAGAAATATGTTCACCATGTTGATACCAAAAAACATATTCTTTTTGAAAACCAAAATGCAATAAAAGACCCCCAATATTATCAAATGCGTCAAACCTCCTCAGATCACAATTCTTACATGGACACTTCATTTTCCCTTCGGAAACAAATTCTGATATTGATGATTAAATGATAAAAAGGCTTCAATACCCTCAATATATATAGGATTTATACCAGAACCATTTGGATTCTTAGGATGAATTTTTTGGTCATGATCATATAAAAAATACTGTTGTCGACTTCCTTATTGCATATTTCCCAAAAAAATATAAAATAAAAAAATTGTTTATAATTAATTTGAAATAAGAAAAATATGAAACAAAAAAGAGTATAAAATTAAAAAAAAATTATAACTTACTTTAAAATGTTATCAATTTTATATATTTACCTCTTATTTTTACTAATTAGTTCTTATTTTTAGTAATTATCATTAATTACAGCTAATTACCACTAATTTTTAGTTATTACCACTAATATTTACTAATTATTTCTAATTTTTACTAACTACCACTAATGTTTACTAATTACCACTAATTTTTACTATGTACTATTAATTATAACAATTCTTTACTAAATAACACTAGTTAATGAAAATTATTACTAATTATCGCTAATAAACACTATTTTTTTTACTAAGTACCACTAATTTTGACTAATAACAGCTAATTTTTACTAAGTACTGCTAATTATCACAATTTTTTACTAAATAATTCTAATTACCACTAATTTTGATTAATTATAACAAATTATTATTAATTACCAGTTATTATTACTAATTACCACTAATTTTTGGTAATTACAATAATATTTTACTAAGTACCGCTTATTTTTACTACGTACCACTATTTTTTACGAAGTACCACTACCTATAGATAATTTTTTCTATGTTTTACTAATTACCACTAATTTTTAGTATTTATTGCTAATTTTTAGTAATTAATGGTATTTTTTACTAATTATCAATAATTATTACTAATAACCAATAATATTTACAAATATCTACTAATTTTTACTAATAACTGCTAATTTTTACTATATACCACTAAGTATCTCCATTTTTTTTACTAATTATTTCTAATTATTACTAATTGACTCTAATTTTTACTAAGTACTGCAAATTATCACAAATTTTTACTAAATAACGCTAATTACCTCTAATTTTTACTAATTACCACTAATTATTACTAATTATCACTTATTATTAATAAATACCAGAAAAAATTAGTAATTACTATTAATTTTTACTATATTCCAATTATTTTTACTAAGGGCTGCGTAATTTTACTAAGTACCACTAATTACCAATATTTTTTTACTAAATACCGGTAATTACCTCTAATTTTAACTATATATTGCTAATTTTTACTAATTTTTTAGTAATTACCGACAATTACCACTAATTTTTAGTAATTACATATATATTTTACTAAGTACCAATAATTATTGATAATTACCAATAATTTTAACTAATTACCGCAAATTTTTATTAAGTACCACTAATTAACACTAAGTTTTACTAAATCCCAATAATTATGGATAATTTTTTAGTATTGCTAACTTTTACTAATTATCTTTAATTTTCAGTACTTACCTCTAATTATATCTAATTATTACTAATTACCACTAATTTTTACTAATTACTAATAATTTTTACAAATTACTACTAATTTTTCGTAATTACCTCTAATTAACGCTGATTTTTACAAATTATCACCAATATTTATTAAGTACTTCTAATTATTTCTATTTTTTTCTAAGTACCATTAATTACAACTATTTTTTAGTAATTATCACTGATTTTGACTAATTATCACTAATTTTTAGTAATTACCTCTAATTATCACTAATTTTAACTAATTACAGCTAATTATTACTAATTACTGCTAATTTTTAATAGTTACCACTAATTTTGAGTAATTACCTCCTGTTATCACTAATTTTTAAAAATTACCACTAATTATTACTACTTAATGCTAATAATTACAGTTTACTTCTAATTTATAGTAAATATCACTATTTTTTACTAGTTATCGCTAATTTTTAGTAATTATCACTAATTTCTAATAATTACCACCAACTTCTAATAATTAGTACTAATTTATATTAATTACCATTGATTTCTAATTATTAATGCTAATTTCAAATAATTAAAATTGATTTCTAATAATTATTTCCGATTTCTAATAATTACCAATCATTTTTAATAATTATCACTAATTTTTATTGATTATCTTTAATTTGTACTCATTACAACTAATTTTTACTAGTTGATTTAAAATGATTAATATTTATCATTAATTATTAAAAAATAGTATTAATTGCTACGAATTATTAATTACTATTAATTAATATAAACTAATTTAAATTTTTATTATTTATTACTAAGATCTAAAAATTATTACTATGTTCTGTTAATTCCCGCTCGTTTTTGTTAATTTGCACAAATTTCTACTTAATACTAATAATTTTTACTAATTACCGAGTTTTTATCCTACTTATCTCTAATTTCTAATAGTTACTTCTAATTTCTAATAATTGCTGCTAATTACTGATAAATAAAACTGTATATTAATAATTAAAACTAATTACTACTAATTTAAACTAATCACTTCTAATTAAAATAATTATTAACAATTTAAACTAAATACTTCCTATTAAAAATAATTACAACTATTTAAAACTAATTACTACAAAATAAAACTATGAAACTCTAATTAAAACTAATTAATGCTAATAAATAAATGTAATTACTAATATAAAAATTAATTAAAAATTAAAAACATTAAACGAATACCTTAAAAATGAACTTCTTATTTGATGAAAAGATGAAAATTTGCTTCCCTGTAAAAATTAAAACTTTTTGAAAAAAAAAAGCAGAGAAAAAGAAGAGTTCAGAGTTTAAAATAAGAGGGAATAAAAAAAATTGGATGTGGTGCATACATGTAAGATTTTTAACGATGAGAATAATTGTGACAGGAAACCCATTGGAAATAGCCTTAGTTACGATGAGACCCGTTGCAATTAGTACCCATAATTAATAACCCTGTCAGCGGTTAAAAAGATATTTTTGATGGATCCATCACAAATAATTTTATGGAAATAGTGTTATTTGCGATGGAAATTAATTATCATCGCAAATAAGAATAATGGTGGAAGGTATTTTTAACGGGCGCACACTCTTGTCGCTAATTTCTTTCCCACATTTTGGCATGCTAGCCGCACCAAATGTATTTGCGAGGAGCCAATTTTCCCCCCACAAAAAAAATATTTTTAGGGGAAATTTGTTATGGGATTTGTTTCCCATTACAAATAGTCCCTCGACAAGGAATATTTGTTATGGACGATGGGTCTGTCGCAAATAACCCATCACAAAAGCCCCTTTCTTCCATAGCGCAATGATGAAACAGAAAGTCCAACTTCCACAGAGAGACAAAACCCAACTACTACGGTGATCCAACGTCAAACGAATCAATCCAGAATGAACATATACTACCAAATTCACCAGATAAACCTTTGAAGTTGAGAGAAAAAAATGTTGTGGGGGAATGAAATGAAATATCATTCGCATGATACCCTAAAAATTTCTACTTAGACATTTACATAGTGTGTAATATATTTACACATCATGTAATCCATGACAATCATATATTCCGGAAACCCCTTTCCATTTTAATTAAAATGAATCTATTATCATTACACGTCGTGTAACCATTCCACAACATAAAATCCTTTCACGCTGTGTACACATCTCATGACTTGTGTCTGGTGATCAAATACACATCGTCTAACCACTTCACACATAATTCAACCACCCAATTTAGAGTAGAAAACTTCAGAACCAAATTGGGAATCCTCAGAACTCAAGAAGAAACCCATGCATACATTATCACATTTATACCTATATTCCATTAATTCAAACAAACATTCATCCATGAAATTTAATTCATTTTCACCAAAAAAATCTATTCATCCTCAGGAGTCCCAAGACATACAAAATTAAAGAGGAAAACAAGAAAAGAGATGGTAATTTTTTTGAAATTAGGTAACAGGATATTACAAACTCCCCACCATAATACTTTCTATCCCTAGGAAGTCATGTGGAAGAATAGAGTCTGGTAAAGAGGTAAGGCCACTGATCCCTCATCAGCAACTCACACACCCAAGTCTCATGAGAGTTTGATCCTTGTCACCATAACACGCTGACTAATGGAATCAACTTTCCATTCAAGACTTTCAATTGATAGTTAATGATATCAACTGGCTACTCAACAATAGAAACATCGGGCTCTAACTCATTCTCTTCCCAACTCTGAATGTGAGAGGGGTCAAGATGATATTTCTAGAGCTGTGATTTGTGGAAGATATCATCAATATCTGTCAACTAAGCTGGTAATTCCAAAAGATAATAAAACTACCCAAGCTTCTCAATAACCTCAAATGGTCTCACATATATCAGATCCAACATTCCCTATTTTCCAAGCCAATGGGGACCCAACCGATGAGAAACTTTCATTAAACCCGATCACCAACTAAAAACTCTAGAGGATGACATTATTGATCTATGTAAGACTTCTTCTAACTCTACATTGCAACCAAATGCCAACGTATATCCTGAATCCTCATAGGGTTCTACTGAACCAAACTCAATCCCACCAAAGAAGCTTCACCCACCTCTACCCAACAAATAGGCGACTTTTTCAATGGATCAATCACCACCCAGATAACATTGCTTCCTTGGGGAGTCCGTGTTAATCTGAAAAAAAATCCCATAGACACCAAGTTCCACTTTCAAATAAGCATTATTAGGGGATGAAGTAACCCAAAAGGTTTGAAATTATCTTCCTTTATCTGTTTTTAGGTGTAACAACGAAACACACAATCAAAAATTTCATGTTTCATAATCAGCCACCATAATCACCATCTCACATCATAATAACTATTCATAGTGATCAGATGAATAACCCATGAAGAAATTTAAAAATTAGACAATAAATATATCCTCGCAGATACTGGGATGATAAACCAATCCCTAAAACTTAAAATACCATCTGAAGAGAGATATCAACATGAAACGCTCTCCCCACCATATAAGGTTTCTTGAATTCATATGAACTCTTCATCCAACTACTGATTCTGCTGAATAGACTCAAGGAGAGATGGAAATAATTGAAAAATGGTCAGAAACATGAATGAAACATCCTCCTGAGCATCTAGATTCAATTGAGCAAAAATACCCATAAGTTTCCACTCTTCCTTCGATTCCAAAACAACTGGTGATGGAACTTTCCTGCTGAGAGCATCTTCAACGACATTCCCCTTCCCTAGGGTGTAGATAATATCGAAGTAAAACATATGAAGGTATTTCACCCACCACCTCTAACTAATATTCAATTAAATCTAAGAGAATATATATCTTAAACTCTTATGGTCAGAAAATATTGTGATCCTTTCCACAATAAGATAATGCCTCTAACACATAAGAGGATACATAATTTTGGCAAGCTCTAAATCATGAGTGTGATGATTCTTATCATGTGGTCTAAGATGATGATATTTATAAGCCACCACATGATCATCATGCATGATCACACAACCCAATTAACACTAAAAGTATTATATAAAAACACATACCCCCTGTTGGGATCAAGTAAGATAAGAATAAGATCTAATGTTAGAAGTCCTTCCAACTCATTGAAATAATAATGACACTTATCATCCCTTATACATTTCACATGTTTCTTGGTAAGAACTATCAAAGGTGAATCCAACTTTGATAAATCCTTGAAGAACTATCATTAATTTCTAGCTAGACCAAGGAAGCTCTAAATTTTAAATAAATTTTGTGGATCTTACCTTGAAAAGGGAGCCTTTACCTTTTCAGGATCTACTCATAATCTATGCTCAGAAATCACATTCCCCAAGAATTTCACTTCCTAAATCCAGAAGTTTCATTTTGAAATATCTCCATAAAAATGGTGACTTCTCAAGATTTTGAAAACTGAACTCATATGGTGCTCATGATCACACTCATATCTTCTATAAACCAAAATGACATCCATGAACACTACCACAAAAGTGTCGAGATGATGATGGAATATTTGAATCATCAAAGCCATAAAAACTAGAGGATCATTATTCAGACCAAATGAAATTACAATATATTGGTAATGGTCATACCAACTCCTAAAAGTAATCTTTGGTATATGACACTCAATAAGTATGAGCTGATGATAACCCAACTAAAGAAAAATTTTTGAAAACCACCTTCCCCCTTTAATTGATCAAAAAAATCATCTACACAAGGTAAAGTATAGTAGTTATTAACCGTTGCCCAGTTCAACTTTTGATAGTCTATGCACAACTCGAGTGAACCATCTTCTTTATTGTCAAAGAGAATTAGGGATGCCCAAGGTGAAACATAAGGGTAGACAAAACTATTTTCACTAGGTCATACAACTAAATTTTTAGATCTTTCAACTCTGTTGGTTCCATATGATAAGAAGGTATTGATATCAAATGAGTACCTAGAACCAGGTCAATTGTAATCTCTACCTCCCTCTATGGAGTGATCCTGGAGAAATTTTCTTCAAAAATGTCAGTAAAACCCCAAAAAATATCTAGAAGATCAATAATAAAATATATTTCATCATGCTTAACTACAATTGAAAACAAAAAAATCCCAATCTCTGGGATAGAAGGTCCTAAACGATCAGACCTTGGTTCCCACTATCCCTAAAGCACTCTCAAGATCCCATAGACCGTAATAAATGAGACATTCCAATGATAATAATCAATATCAACTTGATGAAAAGCAATCCATTCCATCCTGAAGATGATGTCAAATTGATCCAGATTGAGAAAAAAAATCCCAAAATAGCTTCGTATCAGCGATAAATAACACACAAGAAAGACACCAAAACCCTAGCTTATTCCTCATCCCAAGAGGTTTCACTAACTCCATAAAAAAGTACACAAATTCCAATGTAATGTTAAGAATATCAACAAAACAAATAGATATAAATGATTGGGAAGCACCATTATCAAATAAACCAATTGATACTGAGGATGTAATAAAAATGGTACTTCTTACTATCATTGTAACCACATCAACCTTTTCTGAAAAATCAATTATTATGTGAAGGTGTTTCACTCCAAAGGAATGTGGCTAGAGACTTATATTCATTGAAGCATATGACTGCACTATAGTATCCTTTGGATCCGATGATCCCTGGACATAACGAGTAGACATATCTTGACAGAAACACTATATATGTCCATAATGTTAAAAAATGTTAAAAATATTTTCACGTGAAGGAAAATAATTTTGTGTGTGTCTAATCTTTCCACACTGATATCAAGTCAAATGTACTCCACTAGCGACAAGTAGAGGTTCTGAAGAGACCTGATACTGAGAACCACCTCCACTGCTCCTATAATGATCAGGACCCTTATTCTATTTCCATTTAATGCCACTGAATATGACACTATGACAAAGATAAGGGGTGAAATATCTAACCATTCCTTCTATATTCATCTCTGTAATCATTTACATATCCACTATATCTGCATAGGTCAAAAGCCTCAACAGGAATACATGTGATCTGATACACAGTTGTAAACCCTATAGGTACTTCTAAGCCTTAAACTAGTCATTCTTCACTACCTCTGGTTCAAAATGAACCAAATCAGCAAACTGATTGGTGTACACTGACACTGAATGCTATCCTTTCTATAAAGAGAGGAAATATAGATATTTCTCCATCAATAGAGACTCTAGACAAAACTAATAAAAGAATAGAGTCTTGAAACCCTTCTAATCCTAACCCACATGCTTACCTACCAATACTATGGAATCCCACCAATGATTTCTAGAACCTTCCAATCTAAATACCACACACTTCACCTTTAAATTATCAGGTGTCTCTAGGATTTGATTAATCTTTTCAATCCAGTCCTCTACCTCTTGAAGTTCATTCTTACCTTTATGGATGGTGGATTATCAAGAAATAATTCTCATGATTGATCTGTTTATCCTCTAACACTTAGTTGTACCTTATCAACTACATTTTTTACTTGTGGTGCATTATGATCAATATCATGAAATACTCTCATGATTGCCTCAATTAAATTAGGATCTATCAGACGAATCCCTTGAGGAGCACGAGCTGCACCCTCCTGAGAAACTAGTGAAACACATCTTGAAGGCATACTGCTGCACACTGAATCAAAACAAGTAATACAAAAAATAGAATAATCTCATTTAAAACTATAAAACACATTAGAAAAAACTAATATTAATATCAAGGACTCAAAACTGAAGACATACATCCTAATGTCCCATGGTAACTTGAGTCTCATTACAGCAAGAACCAGACAAGATCTTTTTTGTAAGATACCTCTCAAGTATTGATAATAATATCACCAATCTACTAAATATCAAAATAAAAGGACTCTAGAGGAAAAATAACATTTGATACCAAACTATAACAAAATGACCTGAATACCCTATCAAACTAATACCTGACTCGATACGCCACATACCCAAAAGGTGTTCCCGATCCCCATAGGCTAGTGTCTAGCACCTGGGCATCAAAAACCAAATAGAGGGAATTATTTCTCCCAACCTGAAGCAACAACATGGAAAACATATACAGATAAAGATATAATATAGGAAATAAAATATATCCCATAACTTAAAATATATAGTGGAAACCAAATCAAAAGAAGAGTAAAACAATATCCAAGTACAAGTCCAACCACAAAGGACTAACAAGACAGTAAAAAAATACTCCATGTAATAGAATGGGAAAAGCCACACCATCTCACCATCTAGATACCCAGACTCAGTTGACTAAAACCTCATCACCTCATTCTATAACCATGTCATTCCCTACATTGAAAGACATTAAAAGGTCTACACAACACCAAAGAAGTGGGTAGGGTGTGAGATAACAGGCTCAGTAGGGTCCCACCTAGGTGTTCCATAACAAGTCTTTGTACAAAATATTCAAATATACTCATTTTAAGAAAAATATGTCATGAGAATCAATAAATAAATTTTTTCAAAAGAATGGTAAATATTTTTCCTTTTTCAACAATTCTAAAACAGAGATAGGTATATCAATTTCAAATTCAAATCATGCATATCAAACACCCAAAACTATACAGATTAAAATTATAGGTAAATCAAGCTAATGAAATCAATGGATCAGGGTAGAAAACTACCCATACCACAAAAAAATTAATTCTTCACAACAAGTCCCTAGAACACTGGACTAAGGAGAAAAGAAACAACCCCTGAGTAAACCTCCCAATGATATCAAACATTTCCCTAGAACAACATGCCTAGGGAATAAAGAAAACCCCCATGAGAAAATTACCTAACGGTAACATGGAATATATCCTGAAGCTAAACCTTCCACCTATGTACCCAAGGCTTTCCATGTGTTTCATTTCATAAATCATCTCAATGCTTTGAAAATACTCATTTTTACATTTACCAAAAAATAGGGAAAACCCACCCTTTTATCACAATCCACTTAAACACATACAAAAATCTTGCCAATTTATTTATAAATCACTTTATATAAATAAAATATATACAATTCATCCAACACAGGTTAGAGATTGAACCACCCACCTCAAAACTTGGGGTCTCACATGCCCAAAAAGGATCCACCAACATCAATAATGAAACAATGACAATAGAGTCCCTAGAACCTATATACACAACATATAATTAGTCTAATTCAAAATAAATGTTTGTAGAGAAGAGAAAACCCTTCATGCCTCAAGAAATCACAGTTGTAACACCAATACCAACAAATAAAAGGGCCCTCAAAACAAGATTTCACAATGAATCTAGAAGATAAACATAAGGAATCAGCATTATGGTTCAATGGATTTGATAACACAATGCCATGGTGATACCATGATCAATGAAATGAAGATGAATAAAGTTATAGTCACGCGAAGAGACAGAACCTAATCACTACAGTGATCCAACATCGAACAGATCAATCTAGAACAAACACAGACTCCTAAAATGTCTTCAAAATACTTCTAAACTATGAGAAAAAAGGGATGCAGGAGAATGAAATAAAATATCACTTTTATGACACCCTATTAACTTCTTATCATACATTTACATAGTTTATAATAAATTTACACATTGTTTAATCCATGATGATCACAGATTCCAAAAAACTCATCGCCTTTTTAATTAAAATCGATCTTTTATCATTACACATCATATAACCATTACACAGTGTATAATAATTTCATGTTGTGTACACATCTTATGAATTGTTTCTAGAGATCAAATACACATTGTGTAACCCCTTTTCATGTTATGTAACTTCCCATTATACAAAAAAAACTTCAGAACCAACTCGGGCATCCTCCAAACATGGGGAGAACCCCATGAAAACATTAACATATTTATACCTGGATTCCATTAATTCAGAAAAACATCCATCCATGAACATTAATTCATTTTCTTCAAAAAAATCTCTCCATCTTCAGGATTCCCAAGATGCACTCAATTAAAAATGAAAACAAACAAAGATAAGGGAATTACTTAAAGGTAGGTAATGGGATGGTATATTAATAGAGGATAACATGGAAGTCCCCTTAACTAAATTCATATCTCAGTAAAAATTTTATATTCATGTGATAGCTAGTGGGTTGATGATTTTTAGTAGTTGTATCTAGTGAAAGTTGGAGTGTTGTGAGTGGGTTCCCTAGACCCAACTCAATTATGTACTTTTATTACCATTATATGTATACATTTTGATATATACATGTGTTTATCTTACCATAATAGTATAATTACTTTTTAATATACTGTTTATATGGTAATATCCATATATTTAAGTCATATCAAAAGGGCTAGATAATTTATTAGGCTATAATGAGAAACTAAAGAGACCATGATAGTAATTTTAAACTTATCTCCAATGGTTCATATGCATCATGATGATAGGACACGAATAATGTGTTACTATTAGGTTTTGGGTGATCATAAGCATTGAGACTTATTCTCATGAATTCTACACTTTTTGATCCTAAGTAGATAAGATCATGAATACTGGCCCACTAAAAGAAACACCACATGCCTCAGGTGTCCTTAGTAGTTCCTATCTATAAATACATATATTAATTTCTTGACTTGGGATTATTATTAGTGTTTACCATTTTATTATGTACTATGATTCAAGATTAAAATCATGACATCTATGTCATAGAGAGGAAAATTGCATTGGGTACACAATTGGTGATATGGAATTGATTGAATTATTAAGATAGAATTTGTCACTTTTGGAAGGAAGTGATATCTCAGGCCCAGTTGATCAGGATACTAGTACCTTTACTAAATTCATATCCATGGTAGAATAAGGAATGTTTATCTAGTAATTTAAATGAATAATAAATCTTGAAAGGATGATGACAGAAAGTCTACATCCTTCTTTATAAGATATCATGAGACAAAAATATTATATTACATGATGTGTCTTCCTAGGAGGTAGTCGTTGCTATGACTATACCTTATCTCCTTAGGGGTTATGATGGGTTTTTATAATCCACTCATGGTCTGTGATTAGTACCCAATTTTATTGATATAAGTACCTATAGGGTCACACACTTAGAATATTCAAAATTTTGACGTATTCTAATGAATAGGAGTATAGGACATGGTGGTCCCCACAACGAGGTCTGAGTGATGTTCGAGTATAAATGATCACCATGAAATAAATAAATTCATTATAGTTCAATTATAGAATAATTTAAGTTTAATTTATTTACTTAAATTATTTACTAGTATAAAATTGGATACATGAATAAATATTTAACGAATGAATATTGATTGGATATTCAAGGTTTGTTTAATATTTTCAGGAATTAAGAGTCAAGTTAATGGATCTATTTTATATTGTAATATATTTATTATATTACAATTAAGTGATAAAAAATATAAATTATTTTTATGACAAGGTTAATAGGTAATAAGATTTCATTTATGTATTATTTAGTGGGTATTATGTATTCGGGGGGCTAGGGCCATTTTTGGGTATTTTAACCCTACTATATAACCAAGAGGGAGCTCTTATTTTAGTAACTATTCATCCACTCTAATTTGATAGATCATCTCTCATATATCCTATATATTAGAGAGATAATCTCCTCATTCCATGAACTAATCCAAGCATTCCTTTAAGGATTTAAGGAAAGGAGTTAGCGTGATCATCAGGAGGTTGTAAGGATCATCGGTGATCCGTGATAGCACCTAGAATGTAATTCCTGATGCTTAAAATAACATTTTAAGAATTTCTGGATGATATAAAGATATCTGATATTGGTTCCTTTGAGAAACAGTTTCTAACAATGAGCATTACTCAAAAGCACCTTCAAATCGAATGAGGTATATGTTTGAATTAATTTCTTTCTTAAATCCTTTCATGCTTGATCCTATGGTTGTTGATTGAGAAACAAATCATTTCAACTAATGCTATTAAATTAATTTGATGATACATTTTTTAATTTTATGTTCTATTTGCTTCTTTTGTGTGTCCCAATACCAACGGTCATGATGTTCTTTATCATGTAAATCATAGATTACTCATTGAATATAACAAAAATACAAGTCAAAATTTCCCAATAGGTGATTCTATTGTTCACAGAACCATAAAATAGTATATCAATGAGGATGTTAAGAGAAATAAATCCCTAGTGAGAATGTTTATTTCATAAAAAATGGTAGGTAGTACTTTTATCATAGATAAATTTTATGAAATACAATGCATCATACAAAATTGAAATTAAATAAAGTTAAACATGGGTGATTTCATCATTATCATATCCATCATTGATAAATTAACCCTTCTTGAAATAATGTTAAACACTCCCTAGAAATATAATGATGATATTTCCATTAATGATTCACTCAACTGCCTACAAATTAAAGAGGTACATAAAAAACATAAGGAAAAAATAAACCAACGGATGATCTTCACGACTAAGGGTGATATTCATGATGAAGGGAGTGGGTCTATATAAGACCTCAAAGGAAAAAAATGTACAAACCATCATTTTAAATGATAGGTAAAACTCAAGAATAATAAAGGAGTATGATACCTCTATAAATTTTAAGATACTTCAAATGGTATTATATTCTCTGTAAAAAAGAAAGTTGGAAAAAATGATTCAAAGTAGAAATTTGTGGCCATGATCTTATATACTAATGAGGTTGAGGATAGATACTCTAGGTGGATTGATTCTAGAGCTACCTGAAATATTGGAAATAAAAAATACCTCTTCAAGAGGATGGAATCAATCAATGATGATGCGTATCTCTACATTGAGAACTTTGGAAATATAAACATATAATGGAAGGGTGCGATTGATCTCTAGTTTACCTCGATAAATATACCCACTTTAAAAAATGTCTTATATGTTCCCAATGTTCATAGAAACATAGTTTATGGGAGATTTCTAAACAAGAATGGGTTTAAACATGTATTTTAGGAAGATAACTTTATTCTATCCAAGGGTGGTATCTTTATTAGAAAGGTTCACTTGTATGAAAGTTTATTCAAATTAAATATAAATGTTGTTTCTGGTTACTTTCTATAAGATTTTTATTTATAGCATAATAATTTTGGTCACATAAATTATAATAAAATGTGTGACATGTAAAAAGTGGAATTAATAATTTGTATGGACATTAATGATCACAAATTTATGAATTTCATGAAAACTAAAATAGTTGGTAAACTATTTCCAACTATATAAAATAAAATTAATTTTTTATAATTAATACATGGTGATATATATTATTTTCATTCTACACCCACCATAGGTAATAAAAATTACTTTGTATCTTTTATTAATGACATTTTATATTTTTTTCATTTATAACTTTTATATGATAAAGATAAAGTTATATATGAATTTAATATCTATAAAAATGATATTGTTAATGAATATAAGTTTAAAATTAGATGCTTCAAATCTGACAAGGGAGGTGGATATTATATTCCTTCATTGTTTGAATCCTTATAGATTATACATGAAGTGAAAACTCTCTATATAACTTAATATGATACTGTAATTGAGAGAAAGAAATGAAAATTAATAGAAATATTTAATTTCATGATTTCTATCATAAGTATCTCAATATAATCTTGGGGTTAGGAATTCAAAACTACATGTCACATCTTAAATAGGGTTACATCAAAATGGAATACTATTAATCCATATGAATTATTGATATAAGATCCTAGATTTCAACTTGAGGTACAAATCCTATAACTTTTAGTATAAACCTATTGATTTATTCTTAAATTTGACTAAGAGTTTAAAGGAAGGGTATGTGAGAATCCATGACTTTTTCAGATCCCCAAACTCATGTTTTTTGAGAGGCTTCATAAGGTTCACAGTTGGTGGATGGTTATTAGTAACAGTATGGCCCAGTAAGAGGAGGTGGACAATTTGTTAAACCATAAAAGTTAGGTTGTACACCTGTGGAAAGAATATATAAACCTATCATCGATATGAAATGTATGGTTAGCACATGGTTTGTCTAACCATGAGCCAAACCATGCGAGGGGGTGGATCCCTTGGTCAGTGTCAGTGTATGGTTTGGTCAACTATGTGCTCATTTATAGAAGGGTAAAATTATCCCTTTTCCCTTAAATGTTTATAAATTTCCACCCTCATTTTATTTTCCCTCCAAATAGCTCCTCCCCTCCAAGATAGTTCCCTCTCATCACTTTCTAGTCTCTGATCCATCTCTTTTAAATAGACTATGATCAGACCGTCGTTCATTTCATTGGAAGTGTATCAGTAAGTGCCTGAATCCATTAGTTTCCTTTCTTTGTTTATCTCACCATCTTCTTCATTATTTCTATGAAAGATAATATTCCCTATTTTCAACGATTTTTTCTATTTCTATGACTAAATGAAAAATAACTTTTTATTATCAAAACACCTTTGAGGGAAAGTGAGAAACCATCTAGTTCATCCAGGAATAAAACCATCAAAATTCATGACATAATCATTAAAAATAAGTTTGAGCCTATTGGAAACTTTTTACCAAAATAATTTCAAGGAGATAGTACTTAACTATGTTCCTGGATCTTCCCTAATAATATATTCAAACAGGCCTTCCATATTCTCCCATTTTTGAATGTACTCCTCACATTTTATCTTTCATTCATTGAATCCCCTTATCAATATATGTTCCTTCTTATTAATCCATACAATCTGCTCACTATTGGTGTCCACATTGAGCACTATTTTCATCATTCTATCCACTACCTCTTTTATTTCATTGATAATAATATATTCCTCCATCATAACCTCCTATTAATGGGATAGGATCTCCAATGGGTTCTTATTATTGATATAATCCACCCCTATCTCTCATTTTTGGCCCTCCATAACACTCTCAGTCATGGCCTCGCCCAAGCCAAAACTCTATTCTTTCGGATTTCCATACACTTTATCAGAATCAGTAGTCAGGTAGTCTATTTCTATTATTTATTATATTATAGACCAAATCAGAATCTGATACTATATTAGGGTTAATCAATTACCATAAGGAAGGTGGTCTATAACTTTCCCTCAGGTCACGTCATTTATTTTTGTCACTATTGTGGCGTGTATCAGTTTTACCCATGATTTTCCCCAAAAATAAATTTACTTAAATTACTTTCTTAATTTGATAATAAAATGACCTAATATATCCCCCTTTTATCATTGAAGATAAATATCTCAACATGAGCCACACTTGGGTGTTCCATATATAAGATTGTGTCACCCTTTGTGTATTATTAACAAAAAATCCCATTAGTGTATTTGGTTTGGCTTCGACAAGAGATTTAGTTAATTCAAATAGATGAACTGGTTAATTTATAATTGGGAAAGTATGTTTCACTTGGATCATATTAATTTTTAATGAAACTTTAAATGGTATGACACCTCCTTTAACCCTTTTCATTTATAGATGGAATGATGATGACTTAAATTAAATAGAAATGATATATTGGCATATTTATTACTTGGAATTTGTTTATTTTATAAAATTTAGGTGGATATTATTAAAATGAACTTTTTCCTATTAAAGTAGTGGTTAGAATTGATCCAATATTGGATTCCTGAGGGAATGCCTTGAAAACTCAGAGGGAACCACCCCAGTTCATTGAGCTGATTTCTAAGGAAGTTACTTACCATGGAATTATGTTCTTGTCTTATTAATACATTAATCCATCACTATTTACTAAAGATTAATTTGATTCATATATGGAAATTATAATTCCATGGATACACTCCTTGGATTCATCTTGATGTCCTCATACCATAAGCACCTTGGATTCTTCCCTCAGACCCCATTCATGCTTATCCCAATATTTAATATGGATGTGCTATATGGATTCAGTTAGACACTTTTACAATGGAATTCCTAAGTTGTGCCCCTTGGATGACACTTAGTCCCCTATAGATAGGTTGTATGGATATTGACTATAAGATGGATCAACCTTCTAATGTTAAGGATGTAATGTTTTCACCTTGGGTCTTGTCTTATTATTATAACTTCTTGAATCGTATTCTAATTCCTTTTTGTATAACATCATCTCATTAACATCATTTTGTATGAAATATGGATTATTATTGTTTATCCTATTTATCTTATCTTGATGTTATCATTTCCACTACTCTCATTAATCAATATTATGCTTCCACTATTAATATCTTTATTATTATTCTGGTGTACTACACTCTAACACGAGTGAATAATCTTCCCATAGACATACCATTTTCCCTTTCTGACACCATTTTGGCTACATATATTAAGTGATTTGGGCCAAGACATTATAAAGTTGTATCATAGCTTCTTTTTCTTATCTTACTATTATGGAATGGTTGGAAACGATATTATAAGGTGTTGGAATTTGGTAATTCACATGATCTTGGGAGTAGCTAACCTACGTATGAGGAAAAAAGAAAAATTACCTAGGATGAGATTTTATGTTCTAAATTCTTCTTCTTACGGTTATACTAATTTTACCATTGGGTGCTGCACATGAATCATGTATTTTATTACTATTGTGGATTTATTCTTTACCCTTGGCCTAGTATGGAAAGGAGATCATGTCTCATGCATCATTTTAGGCATATTTGGATTGATATGTCATGAATTATGTCATTCTATATTTATTACTACATGCATTATTCATTGCATATTCCTAGTTCCTTGATAGTTATATTTGAATTGCACTAACGTTTCATGCAGAGATAAAATAATTGGATTAATTAAAGTTTCTTCATTAACATAAATGGTGTTTTCTCATATATAATGATGGAGGCACCTTAATTTTCCAATTAAAAAATGTTTGAGTCATGAACCATTGTTCGTACAAGATAAAATATTAGTTGGTTATAATTACATAGATTAGAATTGTAGTTTAAAGAGAGTGTGTGCCTTTATAAATTAGTAATGGTGATCCATCTAATCAAACCATCGTAAAAAACTGGTTGTATTTATGTGTAGTACCATTTCCAACTTATAAATAATAGGGATTTATAACATGGGAATGACATATGAATATAACAAGACCTTAATATATATATATATATATATATATTCATATACCCATAGATGCACTTATGAAATATTGAATTCTAAATTTAAATATAATTGGTTTTCGTTAAATTAGGATTCCAATTATAGATTAAGGGGAATTTTCCTCTAAATTTTAATTGACTCTTCATATAACAGATCCCCTATGATTGAAATATAGAATCTAATCGATACCTTGACTATAGATCTTGGGTATTTAGGTTATCATGTTTTGGGTAGTGAACCCTTTTTCCTATATTTCAACATGAGAACTTATTTTCCCTTCTTATTAAGTTATAAGGTGTTTTCTTATTAATTGTAAATATATTCCTCCTGACATCCTATGGTTGAGAACTAAGATGATGGAAATGACCATGCACCTAAGGTGGTGGGAATTAACCCACCAATAGCTCCAACCTATCTTTATTTTCAAATTTATATTGTTTATTCCTTTGATTTCATAAGTTTTGTGAGAGTGTTGGATAACATAAATTTTTTAGTCAATGCTACTTCCATATCATTTTTTTCTTCTCCTAGCTATAATTATTCATCCCAAAGTTCCTTGAAAACTCTGTTCATACATGTGACCACTTCATTGGGATATTTCTGCAGATGTTTTCCAATTTCAAAATTGGTCAAATCTTCATCAGAGCATGAACATGATTCATTTGAATTAAAACCAATCGATTTAATTGAAAAAATTACATAGTGAGTGCCTTCGGCTAATAGTTTATCTTAATTTAACTTTGAATTCTTCTTCAAATTATTTGACACTCGTTAATTACTTTTTTTATTGACTAAAACTTCAACCATACTAACAACATGAGTATAAATGGGATTTTGCATCTAAATCTCTTCTGAACATTCTTCAAACTCAAATATGAACCCTCTTCAAACTCAAATATGAACTTCATATACTTCTGATAAAAAAACTCGACAATTAAAGAAGATCCAACCATAGGTGGCCTATGATTTGATATCAATTTAATTGTACAAAGGATCATGTAGTCACACTAAGAGGGGGTGAATCAAGTGTGACTTTATTTACTAAATTATTTTCTTTTCTTTAACCCTATTTTTAACCTATGTCTATCCTGTATGAAATGTAAAATGAAAATGAAACCACAACATAAAATATTTTTTACAAGGTTTGGTATTAATAACTACTTCCTTATTTGAAATGATTATACCCCTGATTAAAGATTATTCACTATATATAAATGTTTTCAATAGGGAATGTATTTTACATTAAACAATGAGTCCCACAGTGTTATGATCTAGAATCCAACTATAGATCACATATTTCCACTTACACAAGTGAATACCACATCCCACATGAGGATATTTATACTACATCCCATAGTGTTACCAAAATCCCACTGGCATGCTCCAGAGTCCCACAGGAGACTTACACTTCTTCATATTACCACTGAATACTTCACAATATTGATTCAGACAAGATTTGATCCACTGATATGATGATCTTATAATCTTCTTCCCCGATCTTGCTAGATCAAACTAGCCCATGTACAATTCACGAATATTTACACTTGTATTATTCATTCCCAAATAATACTGATCACTTGTAAATGGTTAGTTGGCATAATACAATACTTATCGGGCAAATATAATTTCTTCTATTGAAGACCCGACCTCACTAAACACTGAAAACTCAAATATAAAAATCTTTTGAATCACTAATAGAAAAAAAAATTCCCATCTTTTGTCTCAATATTGCTGCTCACTATGAAATGTATATTACATGTGCATTTCTTTAAACATCATGCATGTATAAAACTATGCATGGCCTTCTAAAATTATGCAATAACAAACATACATACTACAATTTAATGAATACATTATTTCAATTACATGCATACTACAACTTGTACTCCTTCTCATAAATAAATAATACTACCTTCATTCTCATTCAGGTGATTATATAATTTTTTATACATGATCTTACTCAGAATCTTAATAGAAAAATTGAAAACACCTCACTATCCATATTAGCTTCCCTTTATGAACACACTATTTTCTTAATGCTTGAACTTCCTCAGATATTTTTCTATTATTCCATCCATATAGAACATATCATTCTATTCCTATGATTCTTGTGAACAAAATCAGTGTGAGTGAAAGATATTAATTTTTTCTATACAAATCAAATTAATTCATTCTTCCTTATTGTGTACAAACCCAAGTGGTTATATGCTTGGTGCACACAATACCTTCTTCATTAGATGCATTTTAAGTATACACTATCACATGGAACCTCAATACCTTCATAAAGTAATGAGGATATAATATTATTATGTTTGGGTTCTCTATAATATTCATAAAATCCAAGAGACACAAATCATGCTATCAAAAGAACTTTACAGAAAATAGTTTATTTGCAAATCTATTTGAGTGTGCTAGGAACAGGTCAAACACTCGCATCATCCAACTTCCCCACACAAACAGTAGCTTCATGTAAATCTTTCCTTATGAGAAATATAGAATTTCCATGCCTTATTTTCTCTCAAAATGAGATTATCTAAACCAATAATACCCCCAAATGAACACTCAGGTGGTATTTATAAGCAATTAACAACCTACTTGAATGTGTACACTACGTCTGTTTTGTGACTCTGAGTATCATCGTTATTATACAAATAATATTCTGAACATCATAAAAACTTGGGTTGGTCCTAATTCTATTATGAAAACAAAGTCTCATTATAATTTTGATCATATTCTTATCATTAGAATTATCAATCAATGATCGTAGGTCTCAACTTAATCATCATATGATGTGGATGCATGGAGATATTATACTGAGAACAAAACTTATGAAAGGATGAGGTTGATGATGATATCACTAGTTAAATCAAACAACCAAGATGTTTATTGAATAGATTTCATGGTTGCAGTGCTCGGGTGAGATGATCGAATGGATGGGATAATCAGATGAGTAAATCTGATAGAATTTTTTTTTCAGTGCTACAGTAACCCACTAAAATGAGACCTCACATCGAAATAGACAAAAAAAATTCAATTATTTATAATACAAGTTGTAGAATTCACTCTGTATAAATAGTTACTAAATTCCCCTTCTCCCACTGGCACCAACCTGTTCTAATTCTCTCGTATGTCGTTGTGTCACCCTATATGGTGGCTTGTCGCCACTCCCTTGGGCCTCTATTGCATGCTCCCATGAAATCCATGTCACTTGTTGTCTTAGATGAGGTATCACCTTCCCACCTAATTAGTGGTTTGGGTCCCTCATTGTTGGTCAGTATTATTTAAAATATTCATCAAATTCTACATAAGGCATAGCTAACTCAAAATTAAATCACAAACAACTTCAAAAACTCCTTATGAAAAATAAATTATTTTTCATCAGCATCCTCTTAAAATGAGGAAAAAACATTTCAAACTGAAATAACCAATGACACGTGTCTTTGGAACATCATAACAACCCTACAATCATCACATTTGAAACTCAATGACCATTCACATTCTTATGTTATTGACAACAACTTCTATCACACCCGCTTTTTTCATGTCTTGGTTTTGATCTGGTTCATTAGAAATACCGATCCTTTTCATGGGTTTTGGGTGGGATTAATGTTGATTTTTAAACTTCCATATATTTATAATAATAATACCATGGTTTACCCATAGCTTGTTTGTTAGGTTTGGAGAAAAGGGTGGTTACTTTAGGATTTGGGCCAACTGTGAGCCCATTTCTCGATTTAAAAACCAAATATGTTTCTTTTATAAATCCTTCATTTTTTTAACATTTGTCACTCAGTATACTTCCCAATTGGACTCCACTTACCTATTAGAACAACCATATCCATTTTGAAACCTTAAGATCTCATAATCATGGTGTATTTGGGTGATTTATTCATGTATTGGGCCAACATGTGATTCCATTTCTAGATTTTAGGAAATTATTTTATTGCTTTCATATCTCATTCATTTTTAACATTTTTCTATAATTAAACCTCTCAATTGAGCCCAAAACCATAGGTTCACCCCCAATAGCCATTTATCTCATTTTATCTCATCTTCATCGTGGATTTGGGTGATTTTTTTCAAGTTTTCTCAAATATTCTATATTTGTAAAGGTGATTTTTTTCATTCAAAAATCATTCATTTTTTAATATTTTTCCCAAAATTTGTTTCCCATGGTTCATGGATATTTCTTCTCCCCTGGTTATTAGATTACTAATTTTATCTTTTGGAAATATTTTTATGGGGGTTATTTTTGTTTATTTCTGGTATTCATAGGTTTAGTGTTTACAAACTTGCAGTGGGTGATTTCAGTTGTGCGTTTCCATTCCGCCAACTTTTTGAGGTAGGTTCTCCCAAGAACATACCTTTATTATTTAAGTTTCATATTTATAATTCTTTTCTCTCCTTTTATACATGATTATTATTTCTTTAAAACCTTTGTATTCCTTATTTGGTGTGAAAAATGGTTATTTATGCCTTGTTTTGTGAAAAATGGAGTTTTCTCATTATAAAAGTGGACATCGCTTGTTTAAATAAATGTTATGTTAGTTTTCGCATATGTATTGTGATTTTTATGACCTTTTTTAACTACTATAATAAATTTTTGTCATGAAAAATTGTGTTTTTACACCTTTGTGTGTTAAGTAGAAGTTGTTTTGCTAAATGTCGCATGCCTAGTTTTTGGAAAAGTGCCTGGTTAGCTTTTTTGTCCTAAATGTGATATAAAATGACTTTTTTGAATTTATTAATGTATTATAAGCATGTAAAGTGATATTTTGGGGTCCTTTATGGGTTTTTAAAGAGTTTTTGGTTTTATAAAGTAATGGGTATTGGTTTTTGACATGTGTTGGCAAGAGTTTCCAGTAAATGGCTTGTTCGGTATTTTTAAGAAAATGGTTGAACTTTGAATGTGTAAACTAATTATTTTAAAAAGATTATGTAAATGTTTTTTCTGATACTAATGGTGTGTAAACCAAACTTTATTAAAGGTGAAATTTTTACCTTTGATGCACGTTGGTATGGTAAAATCATTAAAGGCTTGTTTGGCATTTTTCTCAAAAAGGGTTTTCATGTGTGTTCAATGTTGAACCATGTGGGTCCATTTTATGATCCATGAAATTTATTTATTAAATGGTTTTGGGGCTAACAATTTTGTTTTTATATGGTATTGGTGGGTTTTTTCCTTCAAATATCATTTTTAAATGGATTTTATGTGCAGATCCTCGTTATAAATCATCAAATTGTTTTATGAAAATATTAAGTGATTTATTAATATGTGAAAGAACTGTGAGGAATGTGTGTGGGATATTTTATGTGTGTATGATATAGGAATGGAGTTTTAAGTTGAAAATTTTATTTCATAATATGTGGAACTTTATTGAGAACTAAAGGGAAACCTGGGTATCTAGGTGGGTGGATGTGTACTAGTATGCTAGTGATCTGGAGGGGTTTCATCCCTGTTTCACGTAGCAAGTTTGACGATGAAAACACTAACTAAAATATGATGATGATGATGATGGGGACCACTAGGTTATGTATTATTCTCCTACTAGTTTCTTGTGTGTATTAGAATGGATATTTATTATGGTTACCTTCACCGAGATACAAGGTACCTGGGGCCCACAACTAACTAGTGCCTAGGGGTGTTCCCATGACTTGTTCTCATTGGATATTTAATACTCACCATCTGAATACAATGTGTTTGGTTGGTAAATTCAGAAGTGTGTGTGTTGTATTTAAAATTTTACATTCTTTAAAGCATCTCTCTTAAAAACTATTTTCATTTTGAAGTTTCACCTATTTGAAGATTATTACTAGCATTCTTATTTAGAAAACATGCAAGTTTTTGTCTGATAATTTTTAAAGCATAGAACCTCATTTGGAAAAAAATAATTTTTTATTTTTTATTTAAAACTTTAAATTGATGTTTATTTTATTATAAAGGAAGTTCATTGGGAATATAATATCGAGCTAACTTACTGAGTTTTAATGCTCACACTTATTGTCTTCTTCTGTTTTTAACCCTTGTGTAGGTTTCATCTTGAGTTCGATCACCTTGGGAGACGTGTGATAATTTTATTGGAGTGTGACTAGAGGGGTCACATAGAGTTATATGGTTGTCAGGTTTGGTCAATTGAGTTTCTAGTTTAGTTGTTCCATCAGTTTCCTATACAAATAATTTTCAGTTCAATTTTTATGTAAATGTGTTTTGGGTTGTCCGTTCCTTTCCACTATTAGTTTAATTGTTTATATTTAGGATAAATTGTTCTCTTCTATACCCTATTTATGCACAAAATGCTTTTATTCAGTCTAGGAGGATCTGGAACACCTCTCGGGACTTGTCACGGGCTGGGATGAGAGACCGGTTTAGGGTCAACTCAGGCCGGTTCATGACGAAATGGTATCAAAGGAGGTTATCTATTAGCAGGGTTTGATTTTTAGAGCTCCCTAATAAGTATCTCTATTTTTGTGTTGTTTTTTACTTATGAATGCCAACCATATGGTCAAGTCACCCACCGAAACCAGTTCCATTTTTTGGGTCTCTTGTACTTTTCTTGAATTCTAAATTTTTTTTGAAAATTTTTGTGTGAGAATTGTGGAAATAGGTTATAAAGTAAAGTTTGGATTTTAGAAATTGTAAAAAGGGGTTTTCGAAAATTAAATATAAGAATGGTTTTGGAAGGTTTTGTTTTTGTGAAAAAAAAATTGGGGAGGAAGTGTAAATGATTTAACGGGATTGGATTTTCCCTAATCCAAACTTTTGGTTTGTTGAAATAAAATGTATTGAAGGTGTGAATAATTTTAAAGTGATTATGAATATTTGTTTTAAATGGGGTATTTTGGGATTTTTTAAATTGTTTTAATATTATGAATTAGTTTTGGAAATTGGTTTTTGAGAGGTTGGTGATTTCCTAGAAAGGGTATTGGTCTCAATGGCCATCGGAATATGAAATTATACCTTGATGAATTTTAGAAAATGGGAAGGGGTTGTTTAGAGTAGCTTGGTTGTTGTGAAAGTTGTTAAAAATAAAAAGGGGTAGGTTTTTAATAAAATGGTTCTTGATGAAGTTTGGTTTGTTTTTTGAAATCTGAAAAGGGTTTTTGACTTGGTGGTTGGGGTTCCTTTGGAAGGTACATTATTTTTGGAATGATGTTGTTTTTTAGCCTTTTGTGTTTTCATGGGTGCTCAAATTCATGGTTTTATTGATATCTAGAAGGATAGACTATATGGAAAGGTGTTTGGGTTACTGGGGTGGTATGGGAATGTGCGAGCAAGTGAGACTTGATGAAACACCATTAGTGAATTTGGAAATACACCAAGTTAGTTTGTTTTTCAAAAGTGTTTTGATCTGAAAAATTGTGGCATTTGTTTATAAATTGATGGTTATGTGGATAGTTTTTTTCTATGTCTTAGATGATTTGTTTATTCAGTATGCTTTCTTGTTATCTAGAAGTCATAATCTTGTTGTGTCTTGAGATGAGATCTTGTTGGCGACTCAGTTTTGGAGTAATGTTCAATGGGTTTCTAAAGATGTGTTGGATGCTGTGATGTGGCCATGGATAGTTCTCTATTGGAAATATTTCATGTTGATCAACCTCAGGATTTATTTAAAATGTTAAATCCACCGCTTCAAATGATTCCACATCTCATTTTTTGGGATTGATTTAAAGTGATTCAAGGTCGTGATAATTATTTTTGACATAGCAGTAGTGTTTGGTGATGTTGATGTCTTTCATCGTATTCCTTGTCCATTCTTCTCCTGGTTCAGAGTGAGAAAAAATAGTGTTTTATATCTATGAGTTCCTATTAAGATGATGGTGTTTTGTTGAGAAAGTGAGTTTTTTGGGGTGTTGTGATCCTTAGCACCTGACTGTGGTGCATCAGATGCTTCAAGCATCAAGGCTCCAGCCATAGGCCTCAGAGTGAATATTTTCACGCAGTTAGGAAATCACTAGAGGTGTGGGGAGATCTACTAGGATCCTACCTACATTATTATGGTAAGGTATTTTATATGTATCTATTGTGGTTCCTCATCACTGTGAATTTCCTATTGTCTCTGTTGGGAAAAAATCCCTCAAGGCATCATTGAAGTATTTTTGAGTTGATTGTGTTTGTTGACAAAGTGAACATCTGTGTTGTGATTGTTGACAAAGAAAACCATGACATACAAATTTGTTGACAAAGAGGATTTCATGATGGAATGTCGAGTTCAAGAGCTGAGTTCAACGATCAATGTTTGATTCAAGAACGTCGATAATGGAATGGACGATCTCGAGGTGGTACAAAAAGAAAAAATACAAGGTGGCGCCGTTTTCCAGTGTTTTCCAAATATTTGGGCCTGAAAATAGACAAATGAAGAAAAGTGTTTTTGGAAAAGGGACTTGCGTGCCGAGGACTTGTAGTATAGGAAACTTGCGTGCCCTATGTGTTTCAGGATTAGAAGATCAAAATATGGCAAAGGAAATAGGTTCGCGCAAGTTTGGGAGTTGGTCACGCAAGTGTCTAGGAGGACAGAAGACTTGCACGCCGAGACTGGGTCACGCAGGTGACTTGCGCGCCGTCACGCAGGGTGGTCAATTTTCCTATAAATAATGGACCACCCCTCTTCATTCTTTACCGGAGTTCAACACTTTGAAGATTCAGAGCTCCCATCGCGCAGGTGTGGTGGTCGAGCTGGTGGTGTGTGGTCGCGCAGGAGGAGTTGCGCGCCAGTGTGAGGAGTTGCGCGCCAGTGTGACAAGTTGCGCACCGGTTGGCAGTTGCACACCAATGTTGTTTTGGGCATAAAAGGAAGTGTGTCGCGCAAGTTTGGAGTTGAGGAAGCTTGAGTCACACAAGTGTTTGAGGGGGACTTGTGCGACCGTTGTGACTTGTGCGCCGATACTTGTGCACCAAGATTGACTTGCGCGCCAGGTAAGGTTTATTTCCAGCAGTGATTTTCGGGCTACGTGAAATCTGGAAGTTTTCCCGATACCTTCGGTGCCAAGAGAGATTCATCTATGGGTGAAAATTGGCCTTCAACAGATCATCTACTTACAGAGGAAGATGCATTCCTTCATGCAAATGAAGAGACCTACATGTCTATAAACTATGAGTGGATTCCTTCCAAGAGCAGTGAGCAAAGGAAGAGAAAGAAGGTGATCCTCTCCACCGGTAGTGATCTAGAGAGAGAGAAACAAGGTGTGACCCTTGGGAAAGCAGTGAGCTAACCTTAAACTTGTAAAGTCAGTGAGCCTGGGCTTAGAAGTGATCTAGCCCAAACCTTGTAATCCACAGCTAGTGAAGTGTAGTGGAATTTGTACGATCGGCAACCTTTCGGCGTATTCTCCTTGGACGTAGCCCTTAGCGGTGAACCAAGTAAAATTGTTGTGTCCTATTCTTGCTTTACTTTATGTTTATATTGTGCAACAGGAAAGAGAGAGAAGATTTTTTTTCTTAACAGTGAAACAAGATCAGAACGAGCTTTAATTTTAAATTAGTCATACCCTGATTGACCCCCCCTCTCAGGGTATTCAGCCTTGTGGACCTAATAGTCTCAAAAATCATGGTGGACTTACCCCTCACATAGAGTCTATGGTTATGCCTTCATGGATGTGGGTTTCTGATCAATGACCCTATATGGAACACCTATGCAAATCGGGTGTGTTTTGGGTTTTAGTTTTTCATAGGTGGTGATTGTTGGGTAGTTAATTTGTTTATTTTGTGGTTTTAGTGGCCTAATTATTGGTTCCCCTTCCCCTCCCTCCCTAAATGGTGGGGATCTGGATCCGTGCAGAAATTGTTTTCCCAGTTCTTGTCCCCTCCATTCGGGAGTGGGGGGTTTAAATATTCATGTTGTGTTCCTCTTAACATGGGTGGGTAGGTTATTTTGGGAGAGTTCGTGTTGTCTTGTGTGGGAGAGACCCATTCCTAGTTCAGGTAGAATTCTCATTTGGTCATTGATCGTTAGTTCTTAACGGTGGGGAGAACCACCACGGGTCTCGTAGGGTATCCCCCTAAGAATTTGTTGAGTGCTAGTTGTTTCTTAATAGTGGAGAGTCCATTCTATAATCCCATGGAATATTTCTATTTGGTGAGTGATATTTTTTTGGGGTTATATTTGGGTTCATTGGGAGAAGGTTCAATAATATGGTTCTTGGTTTGGTTGTGTAGGTAGTGACTTGATCTTTCAGTTGATTCTCAGGAAGTGGTTGGGAGTTGGTGTTTTGGTTTAGGTAAGAGGCTTAAGTTCCATTAATGGTGGATGATGTTTCATTGGATTCAGAGGATGGACCATATTTATAAGTAAACCTTTTGTGTTAATCAATCA
This sequence comes from Viscum album, assembly GCA_963277665.1. Taxonomy (NCBI): domain Eukaryota; kingdom Viridiplantae; phylum Streptophyta; class Magnoliopsida; order Santalales; family Viscaceae; genus Viscum; species Viscum album. The sequence goes on along the minus strand of OY728119.1, from coordinate 1,582,924,906 downwards.
GCTAGAATGTGTTGTGGCTTTCCGAGGTTGGAGAGTTTTAATGGTCGAAAGAATTGTCACACCAATTTTTTTTCATGTCTTGGTTTTGATCTAGTTTGTTGGAAATACCAATCCTTTTCTTGGGTTTTGGGTGAGATTAATATTGATTTTTTAATTTCTATCTATGTCTAATCATCCTACATGGGTTCCCCATATCATTTTTGGGAGTTTTAGAGAAAAGGTTGGTTACGTCAATATTTGGGCCAACCATGATCCCATTTAAATATTTAAAAACCAAATTTTTTTCTTTTATAACTCCTTCATTTTTAAACATTTTTCACTCATTAAACTTCTCACTAGTCCTACACTAACCTACTTAAACCACTGTATCCATTTGAACACCTTAGGATCTTATAATCATGGTGGAGTTGGGTGATTTATTCAGGTATTGGGCCAACCTGTGATCCCATTTCCATATTTTAGGGAATTTATTTATTTATTTCATATATCATTCATTTCTTAACCTATTTCGGTCATTACACCTCTCACTAAAGACCACTAACCATATTCACACCCCCATGTTCCATTTTCTTTCTTTTCAGTTCATCTTCATCATGGATTATGGTGAATTTCTTCAAGATTTCTCAAATAATCCATATTTGTAAAGGTAATTTGTTTCATTGATAAATCATTATTTTTTTAATATTGTACCCCCAAATTTATTTCCCCTGGTTCTTCGAGACCTAAGGGTACATTCCATTGAGTTACAATCCATTCCCTCACCTCTATATATGTGGATATAAGGGAAGACGAAGAGTTCTCTAGTTTCCAAGGTGAAATTCCTTCTCTTTTCTCCTCCCCTTCCTCCTCCTTCCATTATTTAATGGTAATTTATTATACCCTAGTTATTAACAACATGATTTTAGGTTTTGGAAAGATTTTTTATGGGGTTTATGTTGGTTTAGGTCTGTTCTTCATAGGTTTTGGTTTCTAAACCTATAGCGGGTGATTTCGATTGTGTGTTTCCATTCTGCCAAGTTTTTGAGGTAGGTTCTTCTAAGAACTTACATTTATTATTTAAGTTTCATATTTTTCATGATTTTATAACCTTTTATACATGATTATTATTTCTTTATAACTTTTGTATTTTCTATTTGGTGTGAAAAATGGTTATTTATGCCTTGTTTTGTGTAAAATGGAGTTGTTTCATTATAAAAGTGTACACCACTTGTTTAAATAAATGTTCTCCTAGTTCTCACATACGTATTGTGATATTTATGACCTATTTTAACTAAAATGATAACTTTTTGGCATGAAAAATTTTGTTTTTACCCATTTCGGTGTCAAATAGAAGTTGTTTTGCTAAATGTTGCATGCTTAGTTTTCAAAAAAGTGCCTGGTTGGATTTTGTGTCCTAAATATGATATAAAATGACTTGTTTGAATTTATTAAAGTATTTTCATAATGTAAAGTTATATTTTGGGGGATATTTTATGTCTTTCCAAAGGGGTTTGGTTTTATAAAGAGATGGGTATTGGTTTTTGACATGTTTTGGCAAGAGTTTCTAGTAAGTGGATCGTTCGGTATTTTTAAGAAAATGGTTGAACATTAAATGTGTACCCTAAGTGTTTTAAATAGATTATTTAAAAAAAATCTATTAATAATGGTGTGTGTAAAGAAATTTAAGAAAGTTTTAATTTTTACCTTTGATGCACATTAGTTTGGTAAAATGATTAAAGGCTCGTTTGGCATTTATCCTAAAAAGGGTTTTCATGTGTGTTCAATGTTCCACCATGTGGGGCCATTTTATGATCCATGAAATTTATTTATTAAATGGTTTTTGGGATTCAATTTTTTTTTTAATATGGTATTGGTGGGTTTTTGGCCTTAAAATATAATTTTAAAACGGATTTTATGGGCAGATCCTCGTTATACTTCTTCAAATTGTTTTATGAAAATTTTAAGTGGTTTTATTGATCTGTGAGAGAACTATGAGGCATGTGTGTGGGATATTTTGTGTGTGTATGATCTAGGAATGGAATTTTCATGTGAAAAGTTTATTTGAAAATATTTGGAATGTGATTGATCGCTAAATGGAAACCAGGTATCTAGCTGAGTGGATGTGTACTAGTATGCTAGTGATTTAGAGGGGTTTCGTCCCTATTTCACATAGAAAGTTTGACGATGAAAACACTAACTAAACTATGATGATGATGATGTTAGGGACCACTAGGTCATGTATGATTCTACCACTAGTATCTCATATGCATGATAATGGATATTTATTAAGGTTACCTTCATCGAGATATGAGGTACCTAGGGCTCACAACTAACTAGTGCCTAGGGGTGTTCCTGTGATTTGTGCTCATTAGCTATTTTGTAGTCACCATCATCATATGGTGTTTTTAGTTGGTAAATTCATCATTATGTATGTTTTATTAAAAATTGTACATTATTTAAAGAATCTATCTTGAAAACTATTTTTTTTGAAGTTTCACCTCTTTGAAGATTGTTACTAGCATTCTTATTTATAAAATTGAAAGTTTTATTCTGGTAATTTTTATAGCATGGAACCTCATTTGGAAAACATACTTTTATATCTTGTATTTAAAAATTGAAATTAATATTTGTTTTATTTTAATTTAAGTTCCTTGAGAATACAATATAGGGATAACCTACTATGTATTAATACTCACGCCCATAGTCTTCTTCTATTTTTAGCCCTTGTGCAAGTTTCAGCTTGAGTTTGATCACCTTGGGAGATGTGTGATCATTCTGTTGGAGACTGACCCATAGGGTCACATGGAGTTAGTTGGATGTTAGTTTTATTCAGTTGAGTTGTTGGATTAGTTGTACTTTCAGTTTCTTGTAAAAATAAGGTTTAGTTCAATTTTTATGTAAATGTATTTTGGGATGTCCATTTCTTTCTATTGTTTGTTTGATTGTTTATATTTGGGAGAAATCATTCCCTTGTGTACTCTATTGATGCCATCAGTGCTTGTCGCCTTCCTGGGAGGATCAGGAATGCCTCCCAGGACATGACGCGAGCTAGCCTGGGTGACTGGTTCAGGGTCGGCTCTAGTTGGTTCGTGACAACTTCTACTTCACCAAACCACTTGGCCTCTTCAATCTCCCCCTTTGTATTTTTTATAAATACCCATTTCATCTTAAAATTTAATGACATATTCTCCCTTTTAATGTTAATAAATACAAATATATAATCATGGGAAGGAATTATTACTTCCAAAATTCACATTCTAAAAACATTCACTGCTCTTTTATCTGTTATTGTCAAATTCACTTCTGTGATGGATGGAATCACTACTAGAATAACAAAGAGATAAAATTAATCAACTCTAAGTATATGTTATTAATTATCTGTTTATAAAAAAATAGTGATCAAATTTAACATAAATGATTTCTATAAACTTCCAAAATGTGATACTAATCACTAAAACTTGTTTTTAATAATTTATATAAATATTTTCAACTAATCTCCTGTATAAATATCAATAAAAATATTAGAAACATTCAATTTAAAGAATTTATTTCTCCTTTAAAATTACCTTTACCATTTTTCATCAAGTAATAAATCACTTTATTTTTAGAATTTATTTTTCATCATGAAAATGGGAGAATGTAACCAATATACCTCAATGATGACAAGATTTAATTTCTATACATTTAGATTTAAGAATTATCAAATACACACCTCAATAGAACTTATGATATTCATAAGATATCAATTGAGATAGAAATATCTAGTGGTTAATATTCTATTCTCCCCCTCAAAATATGCACTCAATAATTCTTCATCATGATTGGATTTCATCAAGAATAAACTCTATGAATCTTCTAAGATTATTTTAAATGTTTCAAGGAGACAAAATAAATCTAATAGTGTTCCATTATAGACAACAATTACTTTTAATATTTTCATAGATTATATAAATTTAGGTCTCCCCCTGAATATATACATCACCATCAATTACCTTTATGAAAAACAAAAACAATATTTATGGCAATAAGGTGGATCTTCAATGTTCCTTATTTAGAGAAACATGGTTGAGGGTTTCTTCTCAACCCAACAATATTCTTAGATGAAAAATGATTCTTCACACTTTCTAACAAAGCAATTTCTTTTTTCTCTTCTTGTTACAATTTTCTTACCTCTTCCAACTATTCTAACTGTAAGACCAAACATTCTTTTAGAACATGATCAGTTTTTACTTTGTATATAGACTTCTTTTTCCCAACAATAGAAGTCACAAATGTTTTCCCTTTCTTTAATTCCAGCTTCCTTTATTTAGTATTTATGTTCATGTAAACATAAAAATGGTCCATGATATGACCTTTCCTAAAAAAAATATAATCAAATTTTATTTGTTTTGAAACTCTTCACGTGATTATTTACAAAATTATGAGAGTTTTTTTTTTAACAATCATCTTTTTTTTTCATATCCCAAGGTTGGCCTGCCATCATTATTTCTTACCTAGTTTATTTTTTTTGTTATATTCTATTTTCATCAATATATAATTTTTATATGATTGGTACAAACTATAACTTGTCATAATAATAACCAATTCTATTGCAATAACCACATAGGTTTTCAAAGTTATCATATATGTTCTTGATAAACTGATTCTATTTCTATGAGATCTTCTTTTATTGTTAAGGTTTCAATTTCTCTTCAGCTTTTCTCCCTATGAATTCAAGAATTATGTAATTTTCATGCAATGACATATTGTGCCAAAAATTCATTTCCTAATTCCTAAACATCCAACAAGACCAACATTAGCCAAAAAAATCTTGTCTTCTTCTTCTTAGACACATTCTAACTATTTTTGACATTTTTCTACTGATAGATATCACATATCATCTTATGTTCTTTATTTAGGGAAAAAGAATTTTTCTTTACCCATGTTTTCCTAGATTTAAAAGTTAAAAATGCACTAGTCATGAAATTAACATTAGTACACATAGATTTATCAGGACAGAGGGTTACCTTCTTTAAACAGACTATAGTAGATTTATCCTTGGATAATATCAATATCTTATTGCCACTAGATTCAGTCTTTTCATAAATAGAACTATTATATGATGAATCCTTTTAAATACTTATTTTCACAATAACTTGGTATGTCTTAGCTTGTGTCTCTTTTATATTTCTTAGTTTTATTTCTAATTCAATATATTTTAAGTTGAGATCATTTTTCTCATCATCAACTGATTTTATTTCTTCTTCCCATTGAATCTTTATCTTATGAGTTTCATCCCCATGAATATTATTTTCCTTTAGTAACAAATTTTCAAGATCAATGATTCTTTTTTTTATCATTCAGATGAGTATCTTTGACATTCATAGTTGTATTATGCATCATTTCCAATGCATATATAAATTCTAGAAAAACAGTTTCAAAAAAATATTCCTAAAAAATTTACTTTTCAATTCTTCAATAGATCCATCATATATTTATTTTCTAAGATATATTGTTTCTTTCTTTTATTTCAAAAGTTTTGTGAGATTATTGGATATTTCAAATTTTTTATTCATTGCAACTTTCATAGAATTTTCCTCTTCTTATAGATATAATTTTTCATCCCAAATTTCCTTGATTACTCTGGTAATACATATGAACACTTCTTTGGGAAATTTATTTAGATGTTTTCTAATTTAAAAAATTGATCAAATATTCATCACAACTTGAAATTAATTCTTCATAATTATAACCAACTAATTTTACTAATAAAATTCCACGGTTGGTGGATTCCGCTAATAGTCGATCTTTATTTATCTTTGAATTATTCTTCATCTTCTTTTACACTCTTTCCCCTCTTATTTTTCTACGAATTTATTGAAACTTCAACAATTATAACATTAGGATTAGAAATATGATTTTCTATATGATGATCTTACTAAATTTCTTCAAAATCAAAGTTTCACTTCGTATACTTATGACTAAAAAACAATAGGACATGTAAAGTAGATCCAACCATAGGTGGCCTATGCTATGATACTGATTGAAGTGTCCAAAGGATCATGAATTCACACTGATAGGGGTTGAATTAGGTGTGACTTAATTTAATAAATTCTTTTCTTGTCTTTATCCCCATTTTTAACCTTTGTCACCTATTAGGATGATATATCTTGATCGCAATGTAAAATGAAAATGAAATTGTAACACACAATATTTTTTACAAGGTTCGGTAATAAGACCTACCTCCTTACTGAACCCTTTTATACCCCCGGTTACATATTATTCACTATATGTAAATAGTTATAATAAGGAAATTATCATTACCTTCAACACTGAGTCCCATAGTGTTATGCTCTAGAATCACACTAGATATCACATGTTTCCACTTATACAAGTGACTCCAAAGTCCCACAAGATAATATTTATTGTACATCCCACAGTGTTACCAGAATCCAACCAGCCTACTCCAGAGTCACACTAGAGACTTCCACTACTTCATATTACCACTGAATACTTCACAATATTGATTCACACAAGATTTTATCCACTCATAGGATGATCTTATAATCTTCCTCCATGTTCTTGCTAGATCAAACTGGTCCATGTACAATTAAAGAATATTTTCCCTGGTATTGTTCTTGCTCAAATAATATTGATCACCTATAAATGGTCAGTTGGCTTAGTATAATATTTCTTATAAAAATATACATTCGTTTGCTGAAGACCCAACCTCACTAAAAATTGAAAACTCAGAAACAAAAATCTTGTGAATCACTAATAAAAAAATTTCCCTAGATTCAATATCAAATATTACTGCTCATAATGAAATGTATACTACATGTGTATTTCTTAAAACAAAATGAATGTATAAAAAAATACATAAAATCCTCAAATTATTAAATAAAAAACATTAAAATCTATACTTTCATGCATGCATTATTTCAAGTATACACATACTACAAATTGTAATCATTTTCATAAAGAACTCTTACTACCTTCATACTCATTCGAGTGATTATATAATTTTTTATGCATGAGATTATTCACAATATTTGTGTACAAATTGAAAACACCACACTGTCCATCTTAGCTTCCCTTTATGTAGACACTCTTTTCTCAATGCAACCACTGCCTCAAATATTATTCTAATATTCTATGCATACAGAACATCACATACTATTCCTATGATTCTTGCACACAAATCAGTGTAGGTGAAATATCTTAATACATTATATAACCCTCAAATGAATTCCTTCACCCTTCTTATGCACAAACCCAAGTGGGTATAATCTTAGTGCATGAAATACCTTCTTCATGAGATCTAGTGTAAGTATACACTGTTTCATGGAACCTCAATATCTTCACAAAAAAGTTAGGAGATACATTTATTTTATATGGGTTATCTATAATCTTTATTAAATCCAAGAGACACAAAAATATGTTATAACAAGTGCTTCGTGGAAACAAGTTTCTTTATGAAGCTATTTGAGTGTGTTAGGCATAGTTCAAAAACTCACAGCCTTCAAATTCTTCACGCAAGCAGTAGTTGTGTGGAAGTCCAAAATTTTGTTAACTAGAGAATTTCCACACCTTTTTTCCTATGGAATGATATTCTCTAAAACCAAAATAGCAACAAATGAACCACTGACTCAAATGTGTGCACTGATTTTTTTCTTTGACTTTGAGTATCATCGTCATCACAAAAAGAATTTTCTGCACACCATAAAACATTGGCTATTTCCTCATTTTATTATGAAAACAAATTTTCATTATTATTTTTATCATATTAGTATCATCAAAATAATCAAACAATGATTAGAGGTGTCATCTCAATCATCGAATGATGTGGATTCATAGAGATCATTCAATGAGTAGAACACTCAGGAAAGACCAAGGTTGAAGATGAGCGCACTAGTCCAATCTAATGGCTATGATGTTTATTGAATATATCACATGGTTGTGGAGCTCAAATGAGGCGATCAAACAACTAGGATAATCCGATAAGTATATCAGACAGTGGGAGTCGTTTTCAATGCTACATTAACCCGCTAAAATGAGATCCCACATCAAAACGACCAATATTTCTATGATCCTTTATAATAAAAGTTGTGGCTTTCACTTGGAAGAAATTCTCACTGAACTTCTCTACTCCCACTGGAACCACCCCATATCAGTGCTCCCATCCTCCATCGTGCCGGCCCACATAGTGGATTTCTATCGCTCCCTTGTGCCTCTACTATATGTTCCCATGCACACCATGCCACCTGATTTCTTGTATGAGGTAGCACCTTCCCACCAAAGTAGTGGTGCAGGTCCCTCAATGCTGACCATAATTAGCTAATTTTTAATATACTCTCCATATAAAATATTCATAAAATTGCACATAGGGAATATCCAACTCAACATTGAATCACAAACAACTTCAAAATTTTCTTATGAAAAATAAATCATTTTACATGGGGAATCCTTTTAAAATGATGTAAAAATGTTTCAAACTCAAATAACTAATGAAAAATGTATTTGGAATATCATACCAAATCTATAATAATCATATTTAAAACACATTTACTTTTATCATTCAAAACTTATTGAAAACAACTTCAACTTCACCAAACCATTTGGCCTTTTCACTAAGGTGGTGGGAACTAACCCACCAATAGTTCCACCAGTGTAACCTCTCGTAATACCTGACATAGTCTTAGATTCCCTATTTAGAGAGGTTTTCCAATGAATTAGCAAAAATATTCAAGGATCCCTACAAACAACCCCTATTATGGCATAGTTGACATGAGAGTTTCAGCAGCAGCATCTGCCTTTGTTTTTAAGGTATTCCAATATATAGGATGCTAAGACATGGATTGAGGCCATGCTATCTATTTTTAAGCATATAAAGTGTACTCCATATAGGAGTTTCAATATTTTAGCTTATTTGATTTTTGGTTCTTCCATGAATTGGTAGGACATTATTAATCAATTAGACCATCATTGGGATATGATCTAGAGAGATTTTTAGTCCACCTTCAATAACTATTTACTTCTGAAGACACTGATGGATGATCGAGCTAGGGAATTTATGCACCTGGAGAAAGGATCCCTATAAGTTATGGATTATTCAGTTTGACATATCATGATTCAGTGTTTTTTACGTTCCTTCATTATTTAGGATCTTTTTATAGAGAGATTCTTTGAGTATGGGATTATATATTCCATCTGGTATCAAGTAAATGTATTCTGTTTGAATTCCATTTTGGAGATTTTGAATCAAGCTCTTATCATAGAGCACAATTTGATGGAAGATAATGGTACCAAGCATGGAGGTTCAACACCAAGGTAGGGTAGTGGTTCATCTAGTAGTGAGAATTTTAATTTTAAGGGTTCTTAATAGAGCAGTGTAATATCCATTATCTATACTGGTAGTTTAGTGATATACCATCAGTGTGGATGGAAAGGCCATATAAAGCCTCAATGTGATTGAGACCCAGTTGAGTTCTGAGCCTGTGAAAAAATGGGTCATATTTAGATGTTTTTTTGGACATTTCCATAAGTTCATAGTATAATAGGATATGCACCAGATCAACCTTCTAGGGTAGGATTGGTAAAATTAGGCCAGGCTGGAAGTTAGAATACCACTGGATGTATAGGATGAGGAGGTGGATGTGGCTGAGGAGTCCAAAATTAGGAAATTTAGTGACAATTGAGTGGAACCAATCTAGGTAATCAGGTTTTAACTTAGTTCCATGGATCAATCGAGATATATGCAGTATGGACAATACTTGAGGAGTAGGGTTTTGGGTAAACTATAGTATGAGGTATGGTTTTAGTAGCCTCTACTTTAGTATCTTCGCTTTTTTATATAGTCTCTTCACATTATTTTACCTCTATGGATATCATGGAAATACTTGGGATTGATATTCAGTATTTCTATGGTGTGATGAACCTAGATAATCCATTGGGAGTACGGTCAAAAAGTGTATTATAATGCAGAGAGTTCCCCCTTGAGGTTGTTGATTATCGTTTTATGTGGGACCTCTTCATCCTCGAGATGATGGGATTCAAAATCATTCTTTAGATGGACTAGTTAGTTCCCTATCATTAAAAAGATCATTTTTATCTCCTAAAGGTGTTGTTTACATCACATGATGGTGGTATATATATATATAAGGAAGAATGTTATTTCCATGTGAGTCGAGCTGGATCAGAACATCGTGGTCTATGAGGAGTGATAGCCTAAACTATTATCCTTTATTTGGATGATCAAGGAACATGTTAAGATGAGTTTCCCCCTATGGTAGATAATTTTAGGGACATATTTTCAGATGATTTTTTCATAATACCTCCTGATATATGGGTAGATTTTATAATTGAGCTAGTTTTAGGAGTAGTACCAGTATCTATTCCTCCTTACAGGAAGGATACTATTGAGCTGAAGGATCTCAACATGTAGCTAAAGCACTTGGAATCTAAGGGATTTATATGTCCCGTCACTTCATTTTGGTTTTATCCAATCCTTTTCTCCAAGAAGGTACACAAAAACCTCAATATTTTAATGGATTACTGATAGTTGAACCAGATTACAGTTAAGAACTGGTATCCAATTCCATATATATATGACCTATTAGTTTATATTTAAGGATTTTGGGTTTTCTCCAATATATATTAGAGGATGGGATACCATCATGTTCATGTTAGACCATCAAACATACCTCATACGACATTACTTACTTTGCATATTCTTGATAAGTATCTGGTTATGTCATTCAGTTCGAGGAACATTCCTTTCATTTTCAAGGATTTGATTTATCAGGTTTTTCACTTGTATCTTGATTAATTTGTGGTAGTATTCATGAATTAAATCTTGTTGTATTATCTTAATCATCATGATCATACCAAACATCTTGAGATTATTTTGAGTAAACTAAGAGGGAACTTGTTTTTTCTAAGATCACCAAATGCCACTTTTTGATCAAAAGGTTTACTTTTTAGGTCACATAATCTCATATAAAGGAGTATCAATTTACTTGGATAAGATGAGAGTCATTGTTTCCTTTGATTATCCCTTGAACATCTTTGGAATACTAAGTTTCTTAGGTATGGATGGATATTACACGAACATAATTTAAGACTTTTCATGCATAGCAGCACCTCTCATAGGTTTGACTAAAAAGGGTGTAAATTTTATGTGGTCTAAGTGGTCTGAGAAAGCCTTTCAAGAGTTGAAAGGAAGACTAGAATCAATACCAATCCATATTTTTCCATAACTGGGAAGAAGTTATATCATTTACTATGATAAATCAGGTATCAGTCTAGGAGGAGTTATAATATAGGAATATCATGTCAGGGAATATGGTTTACATCAGCTAAGGCCTCATTAGATTAACTACTCGATGCATGATCTTGAGCTCACAGTTGCAATATACACCTTGCATAGTTGGAGAAATTAACTTCTAGGAGAATTGTTTGTGGTTTTACAGACCATAAGAGCCTAAAATAAATACTCATGTAGAATGAATTGAATCACATGCATATAATGTAAGTTGAATACCTACAATCATTTGATTTTTATCTTTCTTATATTCCTAGGAAGGTAAATGGTGTGGATAAATCTCTAAGCTGGAGGACTCAAATGTAAGAAGTTTAAGAGGCCAAGAGTGAGTGTCAATTAATAGCCCTATTTTACGAGATACACATAGTGGTACAAGATCAACATGAGTAGTCGATCCTTATAGCTATAGAAATTAAATCTTTACTTTTGGATATAGTGAATATGAAATTTCATTCATACATCGAGGGATTATTCCTAAGATATAGTGTTTCATGTGAGTATCCTCTATCGAGTTGAACCATTGATGAGGATGATATATTGTGTATTCATGTATGTGTATGGGTTCCAAAGATTATTAGGAAGAATTTATGTGAGAATATCATGCTTCTAGTTGGGAGGTACACTCTATGATTAAAAATATGTACCATGACATACACCACCTGTACTACTATTCAAGAATGAAAAGGTAGATAGCAGGGTTTTTCACTAGGTGTTTTACCTATCAGTAAGTGAAGGTAGAACACCAGTGACCTTAAAATATTTTACAGTAATTTACCATTTTAGATTGGAAATGGTATGATGCCCCCATTGATTTTCTGAATGTCTTACCGAGGTCCCCTTGTGGCAGTGATTCATTATGGGTGATATTCAATAGTATAATAAAGGTCTCTCAGTTTCTACCTATGGAAGATACATTATCAGTGGATGATCTTGGAAGGGTCTCTATCTGAGAGATTTTCCAATTTTATGGATTCCCAATGACTATTGTTTTGGATATAGATTCTCATTTTACTTATCAATTATATAAAGGGTTGTGAAGGGTGTTAGGTACACATGTACTTTTGAGTATAGAATGTCACACATAAAAGGATGCACATTTTGAGTGCAAAATACAGGTGTTAGAGGACATGCTTAGAGAAATCATCCTTGATTTTAGAGGTTCTTGGAAGAAACATGTACCTCTAGTTGATTTGTCTTAGAATAACAATTTTCAGTAGATGATATATATGGATCCTTATGAGGATTTATATGGTAGTTTCTGTTGTTCACCCCTATGTTGGTTAGATGCAGTGCTACTAGGACCCTGTCTTGTTTAGGAGACATCATAGCTGGTACAACTTATCAAAAATTATTTATCTACAGATTAGTATAGGAAGAAACCTTATGATAACTATCATTTATGACCTCTAGAGTTCAAGGCTAGGGATCAGGTGTTCTCACATGTTTCACCTAGGCTGTGTCAGGGACTATTTCAAAGATAGGTAAGCTATCACCTTGATTTGATAGGGCTTTCAAGATATTAGGGAGAGTTATACCAGTAGAATATCAATTGTATTTACCTTATAGGTATCGATCCATGCATAGTGTCTTCCATATATCATAGCTTTTCCATTATCATCCCGACTCATCTCATACCTTTGATTTGGAGGATATCATTTTAGATTTCAATGCTTCTTATGAGGAGTATCATATATGTATAGTTGACCAGAGCATGAAGGATCTATGGGGCAGTACAACTACTTTAGTGTGGGTGTTATGTCTAAACAAACTCATGTAGCATGAGACCTAGGAGATTGAGGACAATATACAAGCTTAGTGGCTAGAGTTATTCTCATCCGATGCTTTACCACCACCTAAGGGGAAACTCAAGGAAGATTTGTCTTAAGTGGGGTAGGATGTAAATTCCTTTATTTTCTATTGAGGTACAGATCTTTAATTTTTAGTATAAACCAATTGAATTTTTCTTAAATGTTTCTAGGAGTTTAAGGGAGGGTATGATGGAATCCAAGACTTGTTTGGAGTACAGATCTATGATTCTTAGAGAAATAGTCTGAGGTGCACAGTTGGCACATGGTTAGTAGTAACTATGTGGATCAACCATGCGGCTGATCAAGAGGAGGTTCATGGTTTATTAAACAATTAAAGTTAGGTTTCATGCCTATAAAAAATCTATAGACCTATTATAGAGATGAAACACATGGTTAGCACACAGTTTTTCTAACCATGTGTCTAACCATGCATGGGGGGTAGATCCCTCAGATAGTGTCGGCGCATGGTTTGGCTAACCATATTGCCTAACCATGCACCCCTTTAAGGAATGGAAAAATTACCCTTTTAACTTAAATTTTTATAACTTTACACTATCATTTTCTCTCCTCTCCATGCACATATCCTCCCCTCCATGAGATATCTCTCTCATATCTTCATAGGATTTGATCCATATCCTTTAAATGGATTCTGATCGGACTATAGTTCATTGCATTGGAAGCATACCTATAAGTATTTCAACCGTTTAAATTATTTTCTTGGTTTATCTTGACATCTTCGACATTATTTCCATGAAAGATATTATTCCCTATTTTTAGTTCTTATTTCTATTTCTCTAATTTCATCTATTTTAGACCAAAATAGAAGATGATATTGGATGAGGGTATGTCAACCACTATAAGGTAGGTGGTATATAACTTTCCCTCAGGTCACACCATTTATATTTGTTGTCATTGTGCCATGCATCAGTTTTAACCATTCTTTACCAATAAAATTAATGTAAATTAAATTATTTACCTTGTTTGACATTCAAAAAACCTAATAGATTCCCCTTTTATCAATGTAGATCAATGATATCAACATGATCCACCCTTAGGTGTTCCATGTATATGACTATGTGACCCTTTGCACAATATTAACCAAAATTACCATTAGTGTATTTGGTTTGGATTTTATAATTTATTTAATTAATTTAAATAAATGAACTGATTACTTTTTCATTGGGAAAGTAGGTTTCACTTGGCTCATATTAATTTACAATGAAATGTTAAATGGTATGACACCTCCTCTTACCCTTTTCATTTATGAATGAAAGGGTAGTGGATTAAATTAAATGGAAATGGTACATTGTCATGTTTATTACATGGATTTTTTTTATTTTATAAACATAAGGTTCCTATTATTACTATGGACCTTTTTTCTATTAGAGGAGTGGTTATACTTGAGCCAAACTTATATTATCAAGGGAATTTTTTAAGCACTCATAGGATGCCACCCTGATTCATTAATCCGATTACCAAGGGAGATACCCATCTTAGATTATTTCCCTTATCTTATTAGTTCATGAATGCCTCAGTGTTGTAACAATGATTCATTCAACTCATATTTTAAAATTATAATGTATTGGATGCACTCCTTGGATTCTGCTTGATGTCCTTGGACCAGATGCACCTTGGATTCTTACCTTCATCCCCAGTCGCACGTAGCCTTGGATTTATTTTGTACATAATCCATGGACCCAGTTAGAAAACATTCCAATGGAATGTATCAGGGGTATTCCTTGAGTTACAATTAGTCCCCTATATCTAGGGTACGTGATTATTTGTTGAGAAAAATCTCAACCTTCTAAGTCAAGGATATCTTGGTTACACCTTGGGTCTTTGTTGACGCTTGAAAAATAATCATCAATAAATTCAAAAGGGAATAAATACCAAAATATGGGTATTACTTCCTCAAAAAAAGAAAATAAAAAATATGATGACAATGACCTACGAATCGTGAGAATCCTTAAGAGACTCATGATTGTGTGACCATTATAAGGTCATGCGAAGTCTTCACATGAAATGCATAACCTATGGATGATCATGTGAAGACACCTTTTCAATGTTTCCCTTTTCTTTTCAAAGGTACTCTAGAAAACCAATAACTACACAAGAAACAATGGTATGAGTTCCCCTATTCCACGTGGGTTGTCAGTGAAAATCACCTGACAATACAACATGAAAATCATCTGAAAATGGGAAGAAGGAGGCCCAAAAGGTGGAAGCCCCTAGCTGTTATAATGTTCACACAACCTATCATCGATGATGATGGTAATTATTCTTGAAAACATCTAATAAAATCTATAGGACCAATAAGACTTTGTAAAATAAAACAAAGGAGATAAAAAGGGAGGAGGCGAGAGCTTCTCACATTTTCTAAAAGACATGAATCGCACCCCTGGAGATCTGCAAAACACTATGAGCCCCTAGAGACATGTATTCCTTGTCTTGGGAATTCCATTAGGCTTATCAGTCTCATCACATGGTAAAAATTAGGTATTTTTTGGAAACCATACACCCCCCTTTGTAACTCCAAGGGAAAACAAATATAATTGTCCACAAAATGCTCATACACCCCCATATGACCCATATTGGTCACACGATGCATCATTGAAAAATTGAGTAAATGTACTTGACATTACTCATGAAAACTGACATGACACCAAACCTTTTTCATGTAAAAAAGGATAAAAATAAAGGAGGTGATAGATATTGCGGTCATAAAATGCTTGAGACACGCACAGGAAGTCTGTAACTCAGTCTCATGAGACCGCCAGACAATTCATCGAGCATCTCATGGATGCCTTTCAATAGGCACATGGATCTCACAAAGGCCCATTAACATGTCAATATGTCAATAAGAACACCCTTCAACAAGTTCGCATGATTAAAAAAGTCCCCATTAATTAGAAATAGTCCAATAATGGAGGTTTTATGAGAGGGACTCATGGTCTCTGAAAATCAGGTGATGCTCTAGGAGCGGTCTATGGAAGAGACTCGTGAAGCCGATTAGCGCTAGAGCCTTTTGCTGAATCTAGCCTAGATTTGCACTAGATATGCCACAAGAACCAGAGAACAACCGCGGTGGATATTCCTATAAATTTCCCACCCTAATATGAAAAATGGGTTTTATTATAGACAATTCTACTCTTGGCCTCTGGACTCTCAGGTGCAAGGGCTAGAGTGAAATTCTCAAAGTGACTGATCGCACGACCAGTAAGTCTTTCATCAGTTAATATACTCGCGAACAGCTAGAGAAATCATGTTCAAAACATAAGGTACTTCACATGATCATTCATAGATAATGTGAAAAACTACTATAAAGGTGTGAGAATAACATACAACATTTCCCCAAGATCATGAAATACTCAAAATAAACTGATATTAAAAAAAACTTAAGGAATTTTCAATAAAATGGATAGAACCAAGATTAAAAGGTGAATAATTAAGTGAATGAAAAGTTTGATGGCCCTCATTCACTTATTTTGAGTCATCCAAAAACACATGATGGCAGATCCTATGATGCCACTTCAACATGCTATTTAGGACATTCAAAATCCTTCAGGCATGTCAGAGTAAGTCATGTTGTTCCATTGGGTACCCCAATTTAGTCTTGCAAAAACCTTTGGACCTATTTCCCAAATTTAGAGACATATTTCATATTTATCTCCCGACTCATATAACGATTCCTTCTCATTTCATTCAAGTATCATAGTTGCACCCAGGCATGACAACCAAACTCTCGTGACACCCTCTGGACAAGTTAGTCAAGACCCGCGCCGCCCTCCAGACATGTCGTTCAGATCTCTTGATGACCTCTAGGGATGTTATCCAAGATATGTGGCATCATCGAATCCATGTCACACAGACTCTTGCAACACCATCTATATTTTTTAAACCAACACTTGTGAATGGAATCAGGGCACATCATCAAGATCATGTGACACCTCCTAAGAAATTAAGCTAGGTTAGGAGATGGATCCTAGAACAAACCATCTGGATATTGAGATATCATCTATAAAAGATAACTAGGACATGTAACACCCTCCAGACAAGTAGACCAGGTCATACAGGAATCCTCAGTGTGTAATCCCTAGTATAAAGGGAACTATGACGACTCTGATTCCTACCACATTCAGGATATGTAGGCCACATCTCCCAAGGTTCGAGCTCTATAATTGATTAACTAGGTAAATCATAGAATCTAGGTCCCTTTTACTAATAAATCACATTTATTACTTTATATCCCTTGTTTCTCACACTGATCATAGCTCATGTGGGCTTATGTAATTGAAATCATCATAACATCTGCACCATAAGTCTATATAATGACAAGGTAAATCTCTATGTGTAATCCCTGACTAAAATAACTATGAAAAATATGATTCTATCTATACTTTGTATGAATTGGAAGTCTCTCTAAAACATGATCTTTAATACTTGGTGGTCTATAGCTCCCATTAAATTCCTTTTTGTATGACGTAAAACTGCACGGGTCCAAAAAATTACATGGGTTTTGATTCATGCAATAACAAGGACACGTAAGATGCCACATAATGGATAAATCCCCTCCTCAGAATATTTACCACCTCCTTCCATGGAAACACATTCTAAAGCACTTGGTTATATGACTTCAGAACATAAGGAACCGCCCATTATAAGAAAATGATGGATAAACATAGATATATATAGATGGATCCACTGAAGAGACCCCATTCCTTTTCACATGAAATAGAATTAACCTATAGTCATTTTATTAGGGTAACTAGTATTGTATCGGGATTAGGAAGAGTTTCGAAAACATATCTTAAATTTGTAATAGAGTCCTAGAGTATGCAATAATTCCCCCAAAAAAGGGTGTGATGAGCCCGACCTCCCATCCTCTTGACCAATGCGAGTCCCCAAGAGTCGTTGGTCCTGAAAACACAACTAGTCATTGAACTTTGGAAATAAGGTTTTTACCTAGATACAGATGAGGGAACCATTGGGAGGTTCTTGGGAAGATGAAACATATGTAAAACCTGATGTTAGTGATTGAGTGAGGAATTAAAACCCCCCTCAACCAAACCGTTGAGCAAAATCCATCCCACACTCCAAAACCTGACAAAGAAAAAATGGTTAACACTACATGAATCTATGAAATAAAAAAATGAACAGGTTATAATATATCAAATCATTTTTGTTTTCCCACTATACACAAACAAAAATAATGATCTCGATGTGAAATTTTGTAATAAAAATAATTGGGTTATAATCTGCCAATCCATTTTTCCCCAAATGAAAAAAAAACTGACAGGCCCGACGTGAATCTCATAGGCCACTTTTTTTTTTGAAAACCCTATACAAAAAAAGTATTAAGACCCACATGATCATATAGATGATCTTTTGTAACCAGGATTCTTGTAATTCTATCCTTGTGTTAACAATTCCATGCGAACAGAATGGACGAGTTGGGGAAATAGTACAATTGTGTTAACTATTCATATATGATTGATCATTTTTATGCCCACGATATTGAACTAATCAATAACCTTGTTCATTATTTTTTGCATGATTGTAGATACTGCTCTCATAGATAGCATCCTAACCTAAGGTAATGTCTTCATCATCTAGATTTTGTTTAGGTAAATCATTTGTGGATGTGACCCTCACAGGTCCAAAAGAGATCTCACCTACTCACCAACTCTAATGATAGGTAGATTATACAATGGTCTGGGAGTACCATTGACATGGTAAAATCCCAACCATAGAATCTTCCCACGAGGCTCTCCAAGCATGGAAGTCGGTGAATCGACATTGCCCGATAAAGTTTGTTGTTAAGCCAGTAGCCCTCATTGCTACAACCAACTGCTTCAGGAGCTTATACCCAGAGCATGAAAAATTACACCTTCCATATCTAATGAAGGTGGACTAAGAAGCCTGATATGGTTCTATTTCAGTTTAGGTGTTTCTAAAGATGGAACATGCTGACCATCATCGCCAGCATCTTCCCACTGGTACCCACCAATCACCTGCTATGAGTACCACCCGACATGTTTCTGCCTCTAACACCCATGTATGGGTATCAAGGAAAGATCATAGAGGTAGTAATTCATTGGATATATAGGAGAGGGATTGTATCCCCACTCCTGCCAATGATTTCTACCAACATACTCTAGAAGGAACCATCAAGTAGGCCCATATCCCTATTAGATCAGAACAATTTTGTGGGAATATTCCCTTGTAAAACATGGGGGGCACAAATCCCTACCTCCATACATGAATTTTATTAGCATACTTCGATGGAACAAGGATTACAAAAGTGGGTGCATATTCTCACTTCAATCGAAGACAAATTCCAGTGCATAATGGAGACAGAAAATGTGTAGTCTTATATCCCTGCACACACTTTGGTAAAATTTGAATATATTTTAGCAACAGTTGAAGAGATCTTCCAGCATATCCCAACACTATTACAAAAAAAGGGATAGGCACACACTCATATCCTTATTACTAGGGCAAATCAATACTTAGATAACCATGAACAAGTGGTTATATCAATGCAAGTACACACTCTTTCTCCTTTCCTAGAGGATCATATATATATTATAATAAGGTTTGAGTCATCGGATCAGGCTCATACTCCCATTCCAACTAGGGCTCACCAAGTGAGAGAAAAACATGCCTCAGGATAGGGGAACATGCCTTTCAAAAAATTCATATGGCATATTCCAAAGGCCCATGATTGAGCACATATCCCCATTCTGGTCGAGGCTCACCATGTGAGAGGGGAACAATCCTCAGGACAAGATCATATTCCTATCCAAAAATGTCTAGCGACATACTCCAAAGGACTAGGATTTTCCATATATCCCCATTTTGGCCAAGGCTATCAAAGTGATAATGAAACAAGCATCCGGACAAGCTCATATTCCTATCAAGGAATCTTCCAGTCATACTCTAGTATATCATAAAATAAAGTAACATATTCCTATATTTATCAATGAATGACTATTCCAACATCATTCTAAGGAAATAAAAGAGATGACTCATATTATTTCTCTCATTCCATAGGTTCGTTGGCATATTCCGGTGTGGAATATATATTCAAACCAGTCTCATATTCCTATTCCAACTAGGGCTCACCAGGTGAGAGATGCACATGAATTGGGTTAGGCTCATACTCCCTCCAAGAAAGATCAGCGACATATCCCAAAGGATCAAGATCATCCCCATACTCTTGTCTTGACTGAGGCTCACCAAGTGAGAATGGAACATGCCTCAGGAAAAACTCATATCCCTTTCAATAATGATAAAGATTATTGGAATATTTGAGTAGCTTCTCATTAGTGGGATTATACTCCCTCAGCACCATATGACTATATACAAGTTCGGACAGCCATCACATAACAGGCTCATATCCCTGCTCAATCACAAAAGGCAGGCCAACATATTTCGACTAAAATGCAGAAGATGGACCATATTACTTATCTTCTCAATTATAGTGTCCTTGAGGTTGTTTGATACACTTTCTCAACACCTCTAGGGTCCATCAAATCTTCTATCAAAGAAAAAGAAGAAGATATTCATTATCAGGATAGTCCTCCTCATGGTGGTGAGGAGATGGATCACAGGGACTCCACTCTTGACATCCATAGTGGTCAACCTCCCCACAAAAATATCTTCCACAAACAAGTAAATTCTCCCCTTTCATAGTCACCTCTGTATAGATATGTTTTCAAAACTCTGACACCTTCATATAGATAAATTCTCAAAACATCGGGTTCAACTGTATATGGTTCCCCATAAACTTCTAGCAACACTCCACTCTCGTCAGCAGGAAACCATCAGATCCAAATTTTATGGTATGACCAGATAGAGGCATGTAATTATGAGGAAGAGGAGACCAAAATTTACCTATGGATATAGTTAACTAGAAAAAACCTCCCCATCATATTCTATCCCCTCGCTACTTCTATCTATGAGGTCACCGATGAGCTATAAAAGGAGTGCACTCCTTACCTATTCCAAAATATATGGGATACTCATCATCACATGAAGGATAGATATCTACCTTATCAAAGATACAAATGTCACCTTTAGATAATATAGATACTCTACTTTAAACTTGACCTAGTTTTGTCTCTATGGATCGTAATCTAACACCATAAAATCACAATGAAAATTTTCAACACACTTGTCGTCATTGCATCGTGACACTTCAATAGCTGATTTCTAAATCCATGTCATGCATTCGTAGTCAAGGATGGAGATAGTATATATTGTTAAACTTTTCCCCAATATTAATGGACAATAGAACCAATTTCTATTCAATGGAGTTGAAAAAATCTATACCAAGAGTACAATATTGAGCTCAATCACTCATCCCACTATCATGTAGCGAAAAATGGATAGACAGAGCCCTTCAATAAGACTCTATCAAACATAATCTAGAATATGGTGAGTAAGGATAAGAATTCTTGGCTAGATAAACTCTTCCATGATTTATGGGCCTAGCGTACCACCATGTGTACTGCCACATAGGCAACACCATGCTCATTGGTGTACGGGACTGAGGCGGTATTCTCCATAGAGGTCCATATGACTTCAGTCTGAATATCCATTTATAAGAATCTCTCAGACAATGAATAACCTAAAAAGTAGTTGGAAGAATTGGAATGGCTATATGAGAATAGATTGAGCACATTGAACAACCTAGAGGTCCATCAGAATCAGATAGCACGGGCCTTTAATAAAAAGGTTCACATTCATTCATTCTTCCAAGGAGAACTAGTGTTGGCTCTCAGAACCCCAATGATACTGGGAAAGAATCCTATGAAATTTTAACCCAAGAGGGAAGGACCTTATGTAATATATAATTTTTATCATAATGGATTCTATTCACTGGCCACCATAAATGGGGATCACGTCACACCACCCAAAAATGAAATATTTCTAAAGAAATACATTGCATAAGATATAAGTTGTTATCAGTAAGGGAATCCACATTAGAGTAAGACCTATAATTTTTCATGAGTACACAATGTTAAACTATAAAAATATTTCTTGACCACATAACATTAAACTGTATAGAGATCTTCATGGATGAATGACGTTAAAATTCATGGTTTCTTAAGAACTATATATGGTTTGATACCTGCTCTCACAGGATAATTTTTGATGCCTAGATCTATATTCTTGGGCCTAACCATTGGATTTCATTCCTTTCACATCGAGTGATCCAATTTCCTTACCACATGATGTAAAACTATAGAGATCCATAGTGTATATCTTTATCCACACTAAGTCACCCACACCTAACCGCTTGACATTAAATTGAACAAATATCTAGAACATTGTATGACTTGATTCTCCTTTTCAATAAGATACATAGGGATGATTTTATCCTATATCTTGGTCCATCCACCACATGATACAAAATACCTCTTTCCTTTTCTTAAATTCTTGTGCATGGGACCATTTCTATTATTTGTTTCTCACACTGAGCATAGCTCACGTGGGATTAGGAATTTTGGTAAGGGGTTCCCCTTATGAACAAGGTGTATCAGCTTCTCCTGTATTTCTTTGGTCCTAAATAAGAGACCTAAAGGCTTACCATCAGTCCCCACTGAAGTATGTTAAATTTCCCAACTCTTCAGAACTATTTGTGGTTTTATTATCATTATCATGAGATACGTAGTGACACCCATATTTCCACCCTTGGGCCCAAACACAATATTCCCATCAGTTCATGTCATTTCACCTCCATCCTCACTTCATGACATTACAAATAATGGGATTTTAATGATTAAAAATGTCTTTATTCTCATTTTTATGAGATAAGTAGTGACTCACAAACATCCATCCTTGGGCCCAACTCTAATATTACCAATTTTCACATCGGTTTATATTCATCCATGCCATATGAAACTAAAATGAATCGTCCCTTAAAGAACTACATGTAGCTTTATTCCTGTCATTATAGGGTATGTAGTGATTTCTATAACTCTAATCTTAGGCCCAGCTACAAAAATCAATAATAACAACACCCACCTCTCAATATAGGCCAGAACCGCGAAGAGAGAGTTTCTCAATTAATAAGTATGTATGGATTGATTCCCATAAACATGTGATATGTCGTGACACTCATAATTCCAATCATGGGACCATCCATGATTCTAACGTTTTATGATAGGGGGTCAACATCCTTACCGCATGATGATAAACTGAATAGAATCATGTACTTACCACATGGCATTAAACTACATGGAAAACATCCTTATCTCATGATAATAAACTACACAGAAATATTTCCTTACCACGTGACATTAAACTATAAGGAAAACATCTTGGTCGCATGAAATTAAAACTGCTAAAAAATGCCCCCACTACATGAAGATAAACTATGCATACCATATCTTATTTTTCATTTTTTATTGAAGTACCACAAAATAATTACCTAGGTCAACCAGATTACGTGGTGCTTCCACCATCTTCTATAATAACCTCAATCCATGTTCCACACTTCATGTCTTGTACGCCTCAATTTTTCACAAGTCTTTCATTTCCCTTAGAAGGAAAAAAATAGATCTCTCGGTTGGACAAGCTATTGATGCAGAAGGTCTTTAAATCAACCATTTGATGATATCATGGTCCAATATAAAGGGGATTCTGAATCTCATGATCTTAACATCACTAAGGCAGAACTAAACATCTTAGGGTGTTACGGGATATACCTGGTATGATTTTCCAATATCATTTCTCATTATCTGAGGAACTTGAGCCATGATTTACAACATTTCCACCACACGCTTGGAAGGATGTTGGAGTAATCTTACCCTTGGTATCCTAATTAGTTTCTTGTGAAACATATCCCATATTAGTTCCATGTGATTCATGACCTTAAATTTACCATGCTTTGGTCAAAGATGTATGACTTTAAACTCTAGCTTATAATGATCCAAATCGCAAGACCTTAAACTACCAGAGAAAGAGACACAAAAACTTGTCAGGTTGAAAACCCATAAATGGTGTCCTGAGAAAAAATTGAAGTCTCTGATCACTAAACTCTTCATCTCTAGAGTTTATAAAAAAAATAGGGTGAAAATAAAAGGTGTAAATCTCATAGGGTATACTCTACAGTACTAG
The DNA here is from genome assembly GCA_963277665.1 of Viscum album. NCBI lineage: Eukaryota > Viridiplantae > Streptophyta > Magnoliopsida > Santalales > Viscaceae > Viscum > Viscum album. The sequence goes on along the minus strand of OY728119.1, from coordinate 1,582,900,690 downwards.
TAAGAGACAAGCTATGTTTTTTGGACCTCTTGATCATGTAAACTTTTAGAGAAATGATTTATCACATTTCTTCACCATGAGACTATGTTTTCTAGGTGATGAAACAACTTTTAGGGTGCTCGAAAACTTCTTGGATATTATATTTTTCATAAATCACACTTCATGATTTAAAGAATATTGGGTTGTCCAAACCTTTAATATCCCCTAGAGAAGAAAATAGATATATCTTATTGGCCATGCTATCAATGTAGAATGGATTATACCAACAAATAAAATATATCTTGGTCTGATGTAAAGGGATTTTTGATTATTGTGTTCCTAGAATCATCACGGAGAAACTGAGCACCCAATAGTGTTTTAAGATATCCTTGGTTTGACTTCCCCATACCTTCTCATGAACTGATCACTTAGGACTATGATTTAAAATATCTATACCATACTATTCAATCTTATTCGAAATCCTCGATGTTTCATCACCATGTTTTGTTCCCTTTATCAAGGCTAGAATGTGACAATTCATTCCCAAACCTTTGATGGCCCACACCTTGTGATTTGAAACCACTGGGTGTAGGGATCATGATTCATAACATACAAGTTGGATTTCACTAGTATGTGAGAGACCTTCCTAGATATCATTCCTTCCATACCAAACTTCATCATCTAGACATTTGAGTCCTCACAAATATATCACGACCCTTGGAAAGAAGCGGAGATCAACTTTTCTTGGACATTCTATCGATGCATAAGGGATTTAACCCACCAACTAAAGGCATCTCCTTCTTTCAAGAGAGGATCTTCTAATCCTTGTGACCCTTGGAAACACAGAGGAAGAACCAAACATCTCAAAATGTTATGGGACATACTTGGCATGTCTTTCCCATCCCATATTCACAAACTCAAGCTTTTGGGTTATGATTTATATCATTCACACTCCAACTATCCAAGCGGGCCTAGTTCCCTAGTATTTCTCCCTCAGCCATATTTGCTTCTATAAGTCTTCTGTAGCCCTTGAAAAATAGTATAAATTAGATTTTCATGGCTATTATATCGATGAATAACAGATTTAACCCTCCAACTAAAATAATCCCCTCCTTGTAAGAAATAGAATCCAATCCCCATGAGCCCTAGCAACACCATAATGGAACTCAGCACCCCATAGTGTTTTAAGTCATCCCTGATCTATCAACCCCATATTCCATAAAGGTCTAAGAAAGAATACCGTAAACTACAGTACACCAAAGGTCTGAGCTAGAAGACCTTAAACTATAGTACAAAAAAGGACTCAGGTAGACAATCGTAAACTACAATACAAAAAAGGTTCGAGCTATAATACCTGAAACTAAAGTACACTAAAGGTTCGATCTATAAGCCCTCAAACTACCATACACCAAAGGTCTAAGCTAAAAAAACCTTAAAATAAAACGATATAATGTCTAAGATAAAATACCCTAAACTAAAGTGTGTAGAAGGTACAATCTAAAATACCCTAAACTAAAGTGCATGGAAATTATCTAGCCTATGAAATATTATGAGTCCAAATACATGTTCTTAACATGATCAAGCTGCTCTATCCAAAATCTTATCACTTTTGGTGAAGATAAAAATCACTCACCCTTAGATAAATATGTCCTTCCCGGATGATCCATCTATAAGTTAGGTAATTTTAATACAACAATAATAGATTATCAACAAAAATCTCGTGATGGTGGGAATTCAAAAGAATCTCTTAGAGGAAATATATCAGAATTTTAACATTCAATTATAGGAATTTGTGTTCATTCAATGTAAATAAATAGATGATTATCATTAGTGATCCAAAAAATATTGTAAAAACAAAATTTCATACATAACTTGAAGAAAATACAAAAGTGGACAACACATATAAAGTCTGATGAAGTATGTTCATCGACAACAAAACATGAAACAAGAGGAATCACTACATACTGAAGTCTCTCCCATGGAGATACCAACCCAAGAAATATTTCAAGATTACGATTTCATTAGATCATTTTCTCAAACAATTACTCAAGTTATGTAAGTCTCTTCTCTAGGGAAGCCACATATTGTTGTGGTTGGTCCACCAATTTGGTTTCTGCCTTCACAACCTATTGCAACCCCTTCGCCCTGGTAATGGATTCAATACATGCCTTCTCTGCCATATCAAGAATTTCCTATTTATCCAACACAACATTTTCTGATGTTTGGAGTGTGTATTTCAAATAGGATAACTCTACTTGAATATGAATGATCTCAGATTGAAGATGACCAATTTTAGATCGAATGTGGCCAATTTCATCCTTCCTAGCATCAATTACATCCCAGTAAGTGGATAACTCTAATTCATGTTAGGAGGCTTACTTTATAACCTCATCCCAATTCCTCTTCATTGAAGAGGGAGTCTTAGTAGCTACTACCCTCAATTCAAGGGTCCTATTTTGTTCTCTCAAATAAACTACTTCCTTTACCTGAGTATGAGTAGTGGAATAATAAACTCCATCATAACCAAGGGTAGGAAACATAAATTGAAGGTGAACCAACTGATCCTTCAACTCCTCCAAGGGGGTCTCTGAAACTAATGCCCAGAACTCCTTCCACGTGTGTTGTCTCATCAAATGATAAAATGATATGGAACCTGGACCCTCACCTATACCCATTTTAAGAACTGGAATGTATGTTGGGAACAAGTCACATAAGGAAAGATTTATACTCATGGTCTTTGATTATGTGGGGAGGGAGCCAACCTCCGTATTGATAGATTCGGTTAGAGGAACCCCCTGGGGAGTAGGCACTACGGACCCCAAATTTTAGGGTGAAGATCCTGCAATAAGGGACACAAGGGTTCATTAGTTACAGGATGAATAATTTGGTATCACCAAGTAATCAAAAGATATGACCAAGGATAGAAGCATACCTTTCTCGATCATGCCACTAGAAAGATACACTACCCCAACCCCATCCTTAGGAGAAGAAGAAATCCCTTCTTATGATGAGCAGCCTTGCAGCCCTTCTGACCCATTTTCAGAATAAGAACTCCACCCACCATCCTAGAGGATTGCAAGGATGAAATAAAAATATCAAGCAACATGAAATAAATAAATAAGGTTTCTAGTTCTGAAGAAGTATTTTCCTTATTCAAAACTTTCTTAAATTGAGAATAACATGGTAGTAGAATAGATACTATGTCAGGATTCACTAGAAATGATCCCACTCGCATTGGATCAAATGGTACGATCACTAAATCATTCGTAGAAGGTGATGTGAAAGATCAAGCTGGAACCCCAACTACCTCCACTTCTAGACAAGTGGAACCCAATAGAGAAGGGTCTTTTGAAGCAACCAAAGTCTTTTATGCATCCTTAGAAGAGGAAACATTCTTTTTTAAGTGAATTAAATTATAACCTTTGCATTTTTTCCAAATCAAAATGTGATTCTTGGATGAACATAGATGAAATAAAAATGAAGTACCACACTTACTTGAGTATCATGGAGAAGAAGGATTTGATAGTGAAAATTGTTTCCTTTTTTTATTCATATTCGCTTCTAAGGAAGGACCTATATAAGGTTTCAAAGCTGAGACTATTGATTTAGAAGTGGAAAACACTACCCTCATCTGAGCCTGTCAACCTGGGGACCCTTCATCTTTGGTTTCCTGGTCATCACAAAATTCCCCTCCCATAGTTATACAATGGGGAGTATATTCTGGGGACAACATGATAGTATGGTCTTAAACGGACTCCCACCACATCAACACATAGAAGGTATTTCAATACAATTAAAGGAATAGTGTGAAACCTTAAGAACTGTAGTAAGCCCAGACTTATAACATATTCAGTGATAGGGTATCCTTGTTCATCTGTAGTGATTTGATGTGTTCTTAGAATGACTAATTGGTAAACCAATGGGGAGAAAAATAGTTGACCCTTTATGATATCCAAATACACATCAAATTCTCAAAGAAATGCTCTGACATCCTCATAATGGCCTTTTAAAGTGATACCACGAGGCACCATTATATACGAAAACCTTTTATCAGAACCTCTAAGAATTATAATAAAATTCAGAGATCATCTTCTGAACAACGAGCCTTCCAAATTTCCCATTTTCGAGTTTCAATGAGAAACAATGGATATGGAACAAACTCACCCCCTACCATTGCATTCATTGTAACCATAGAAGTAGGAGATTCTTCCGGAAATGGTAAGGGTATGATCTCCTTGCGAGGTGCTTCCAAGGATACTAGTCTCTTTGAAGATAGTTTTTTCTCAAGTTTGGGATTATGCTCCAAAGTCAGTGGTTAGAAAGCTTCACTTACTAATTGAGAAAATTCACCATTGTATATGATTGAATCCAAATATCTGAATATTCATGAGATAAACTGATCGTTGTATTATGTGGATGGAGGTTTATCCTAGCACCAATTTCCTCCTTGGTAAACATCAGTAAAAAATTCAAGCTACCATCAGATGCTCTTCAGGTCCAACATAGATAGAGAAAGTACATATTGATTAAACACATAAGAACTTTTGTCTAAACTGGTAGGGTTCATACCACTCGCATATGATTTTCTTGTAAATACAGACTGAAAGAACTCCTTTATGAAGTGACACCACATAAGCCTGTGCATCAAGATTGGCCTCACCATTGTTAATAATATCACTTTTTGGTAACATAATTAAAATTATACAGGTGAAATAATCATAGTATCTTATATAGTCTCTGACATCCTGAACTTTTAATGGGATGGGTCTCACTCCATAGATACACTAAAAGTATGGTATAAAGTTATCATGAGGACTATCTTGAATGTTATTCTATTCATAACCACCCAAATGAGATTCTATCTGACCCCATGATACATAGAAGGGGCCCACAATCCTGTAAGTGGAATTACCCTTATAAATATCGTGTAGAAGTTGGTAGATTTTGGCCAATATAGGGATAGCCAGCCTAAAATGTGCACCCCTGACCATGGAGGTCGCCACTGGGAAATATGAAACTCTAACTCCACATTTATCTTTTATGGGAAGTAAGTACCCACTCAGGTATATGGAAAGAAAATCATCTATTTGAATATCTTGGTAGATATTAGGGAAAACATTCCATCCCCATTCCTTAAACTTCCATTCCTCAACTGTGGGCCAATAAACACCCAGAATACCATGTGAATCCTTCACAAGACATGCTTTTGGAATTTTGTTTCTGGATCAGAGCCTGTTTTCTTGATAAATAATTTTTCCCATGTCTTGAAAGTGATATCCACTCAAAGAAGAACCTCCTTTGAAAGGTATTTCTCAACCAGTTTAATCAGTTCTCAAGTCGAAGGATGGATATTCATTACATCATCCCAAACTGATTTTATAGGAAGTAACTTGTTATTCATTCCACCAAATATCAGTGTACTATGGATCTGCTCCACATCCCAAATACTAATACCCACTTTTCCATGTGTAAGGTGGAAAGTGTTTGTATCTAGGATCTAGCGGTTTAATAGCTCCTTTATTAGACCTTTATTACAATATGTTGATTCTTGGGAAATCCAAACATCCTCATACATCTTGATATCCCTTAACTCCATATAGAATTCAGAAGAAATATATTAAACCTAGAAATTCCATCCCTAATCCATACCACAACTACCACCCGATCAGAAATCCCAATTGGTATTCCATATGAACTTTTACTTAGGATCAGATTTCTCCAGTATTGAGAAACACTTATGCATATCCACGTCAGGCATGCAATCAATCCAATCAATGTCTATGGGAATAAATGTTAGTATATTCCCATCTTCCCAGTCTCCTTGAGAGATAAAGTAGCCGCCTAAGGAAAACTACACCCAAAAGGTGTTATGGGTTTTCCAAATCCAGAAAGAAGGTATAAATGATAACTTTGGTGGAGGTATGGAAGCATCATCAGTAAGGAAAAACCCATAAAGAATAAAAAATTCTGACATGGGATATTATAAGGACTTTAATCCCATAAATTATGTCAGGATATTCTGGTTTGATCTTATAAGACGGTGGTAAGAAGGATCTATGCTCACCACTATATCATTATGACAGGATATTTCTTCCTTTTTATCCTTCTTTGAGAGCTTTAGAGAGGACCGATGAGAACTATAATCCTTCTAAAAATAAGTAAGTAGCACATGTTAGACAAAGATAATATAAGATGTTGTCAAAAATAGAAGCATGATAGTCTTGGGGGTGTCATGTGCATCACATGAATCAATAAGAAATGTTTGAATCACATAAAAGATGTGTGAATCGCCTAATATTTGAAGGACTCATGGGATGAATAATCCTTATAGGTAATCACATAATCACATGACCCATTTTGAGACTTGTGATCATGTAACCCGAACATGGTCACACAAATCTATCGAATCAAATGATCAAACCATCGGACCCCACGAAACCCGCAATACCATCACAATACCTCAAGGTTGAAGTTAAAAAATAATTATAGAAGTATGGTTCATATTCATATTGGATGAGAACCTAAGTGGAATAAGATCTTGTGGGACCAATCTCATAGTGAAGGCTTGTGAACAAGGTCCCACGATCCAGATCTATGGAACAGTCTTGTGATAGAGGTGTCTGATAGAAACAAATTTGACAACACTATGGAGAATTGGTGACCAGGGGAATGAATTTCTCCCTTCCCCCTTCTATATATAGGGAATTTCAAGTAATTACAAGAATCACCCGATAGACAAAAAATAACATGAGGCACTGATTTGAGACACCACAAAAGACTCTTATGGTCATTTACTTTCCTCAGAACTGACCCCTTGTCCCCACAAACATCGCTCTTAAGGGGGTGGGGTTGTTTATAACCGCCAAATAAGAATTGTAAAATTAACAAGAAAATAAATACCTTAATATGGCTATTATTTCCTCTAAAAAAGAAAAGTAAAAAGAAGATGAAAGAGACTTACAAATCATGAGAACCCTTACAAGGCTCACGATTGACTGACCATTATAAGGTCATGTTAAGTATCCACGCACAGTGCATAACCTAAGAAGGATCCTACAGATCCCCCTTTTCAATGAGTCTATCTACTTTTTCCAAGGTACTTCTGAAAACTATTAACCATGCAGGTGGTAGATGGATGAGTTCCCCTAGGCCACGTAGGTTGCCGACGACAAGTACTTAGCAATCCAACTTGAAAATTCTCTAAAAATGGAAGGAAGGACACCTAAAAGTTGGAATACCCTAGCAGTCATAATGTTCATGTGACTTATCATCGATGATAAGGGTAATTATTCTTCAAAACATCCAAGAAAATCTACAAGACCTTCGATCCTTTGTGGAATAAAACATAGCATATAAAAAGGGAGGAGGCAGAAGCTACTCACAGTCATAAAAAGACATGCAACATGACCCTGGCGATCTGAAAGATTCCACGATTCCCTAGAGACATGTATGACTCATCTTGAAAATACTCTTAGGCTTATCATCCTATTCATATAGAAATATAAGGGTATGTCTAGGAAACCATACCCTTTCCTTTGGAACTCTAAGGGAAAAAAATAGAATTATCCACAAAATGCTTGTGCGCTCCTATATAACCCATATTGGTCATGCGATGAATCGCAAAAAAATTGAGTAAATTTCCTTTACATTACTCATGAAAACTCGTATAACTCCCAACCATTGTCATATTAAACAAAGGGGATAAAAATGAAGGAGTTGAGAGCTCTTTTAGTTGTAAAATTCTTGTAACACACACAATAATTCTACAGCTCGGTCTCTTGAGACTTATAGACAAGTCATCGTGAATCTCCCTGATGCATTTCAACAGGCACTTGGATCTCTTGAAGTCTATTTTACATGTCAATATGACAATAAGGAGGTCCTTAAACACATATTCATGATCAAATAATTACCCATTAATTAGAAATAATCCAATACTGGGGTCTTTGATGAGAGGGACTCATGGTCCCAAAACATCACGAGATTCCCTCGAATTGGTCCACAGCAGAGGCTTGCAAAGACATGTGGCACTAGAGACTTTCTCCCACTCCATCCTAGATTTGTATTAGATACACCACACAAACAAAAGAACAATCGGTGTGGATATTCCTATAAATTTCCCACCCCAACCTGAAAAGGGGGGGTTGGACTCTAAATGATTTGACTTTCAGCCTCTAGACTCTCAAGTGCAAGGGCTAGAGCAGACTTCTTGAAGTGATTGATCTTGTGACCATAAATTATTTTATCAGGTAATATACCAGTGATCATCTGAAGAAATCTTGCACCATACATAAGGTACTTTGTGCGATCATTAATATATCACATGAAGGACTATTGAAAAGGTGTGAAAAAAACATACCATATATTCCCCATATCATGCAAGACTCAAGATAAACTGATATTGAAAAAACCTAAGTCATTCAAAATACAAGGTTTAGAACCAATATTAAAAAGGGAAATAATTAAGAAAAAGATGTGTTTTAAGGCTATCATGTGCTTCGTGTGAGTCATATAAAGACACAGGATGGAACTAGGACACGTCACCTAGATCACGTGATGGTCCTTCAGCATGCAATTTTGGACATGCAGAATCCTTTGAGCATGTCAGAGCAAGTCATATGGTCCCATTGGGCATGCCAATTTTGTCTTGAAAAACCCTATGGACCTATTACCCAAACCTGGAGATGTCCTTCAGATTCGTCACCAGAATCATATAATGGAACCTGATCGTGTCATTCAAGTCTTGTAGTTTCACCTAGGCATGACAACCAGGCTCTCATGACACCCTTAGTACAAGTCATTCAAGACTTGTGACACCCTCCAGACATGTCCTCTAGGTCTCACGATGACCTCCAGGGATGTTATCCAAGATACACGACATCCTCCAAGCCATGTCTCACTGAATCTTATGATACCCTCCATATGTGTCAAACCAACTCTTGCGAATGACACCAAGTCATGTCAGCTATATCTTGTGACACCTCCTGGGAAATCTAGCAAGTTTGGGTGATGGAAACCCGAATAAACCATCTGGATCTTGCGATTTCATCTCGAAAATCAACTGGGTCATGAGACACCCTCCAGACTTGTTGGTCGGGAAATACAGGCAATCTCAGTGAGTAATCCCCAGTATAAAAGGACTAAGATGAATCTAGTTCCTACCACATTTAGGATACATATTCCACCTCCCCAAAGGTTTGAGCTCCATAATTTATCAACCATATAAATCCCATCATCTAGGTTTAATGACCCAAACTGTTATAATTGAAGTTTCCCTTTGTGATTTAATTAAATTTATTATTATGTAATATGGTTATAGAAAACACATTCACTTACATGGTTATATCATGGATTTAAAATACCATTAATAATATTTATGTTGTTAATATAGATATTAAACAGTGATCACATGATTAATATAAATTTAGGGATTTAGAAAATCCAATTGGCATAGAAAAAGGAATTGATGGCCTAATCTAGTAGGATTTTACCCAATGAATCCCATTTATCAGAGATTTTAAGGGATATAGTATCACTGGGCTTTTTATTTAACCAATCCCAAACTATGATCCAACAAGTTAAGCATGAGAAAACCCATTTATGGGAGAAGTTCAAGCTCATCGAGATCACAACACAAACAATGTTCATTGAACGGTCCCATGAAAGTTTCACCATCACACACCTTACTCTTAGGGAGTACACAAGTGTAATAATGAGATATGTATCAAGACCTTAATAATATTAATATTAATATTTTATATAATAATGAATTTAATTTCATTTTTATTATTAATTAATATTTTTTTTATTTTGATTCAATTAAACACAAATTGTATTTTTGAGTAATATTCAAATTCAATTAAAGAATTTATTTTGATGAATTAATAGATTTTTAAAATAAATTTTATTTTAATAAAATTTTATTATTAAATAATATTTATTAGTTAAAAATGGTCATATAATTTTTATGAATTGAAATGAACTTATTATGAGGTTTCAAAAAATGTTACTGTAAAAAACACAACAATTTTCAATAAATGTAGAATATTATTTTAAAAGTGAACATTCACATATTTAAAAAAAATATTTACATAAAATGAATACTTTTTTTGAATCATAATTTTTAAATTATCCAACAGTGAATTTTTCATAATTTTTCGAGACAACCGCATTTTTAGGTAAAAATTAAATATTATATAAATATATGGTGTGTTTTATGACATCATAATGAACCAAAAAATGATGTAATAAATACTATAATGGGTATATTAGGAAAAATATGTTTTTTCACCTTCAAATATTTCAATTCTAAGTTAATTAATTTTTTAAAGAAATTATGAATCCTCCAAAACATTTAATATATATTAGATTTTTAAATTCATTTATTCAAAATTGTAACTCACATCCACATAAGCAAGGGAATTATTTTAATATGTTTGGACCATTACCTAATAAAATAATCCAAACCTCCCCACATTAGATAAAACCATGGGAAGGTTTTTGGTTTTCAATATTTTATTATATAGAGTCCAAAACCGAAATTTGTGAAATATTAAATAATTATCCTCTCATTTCCCACATAAACCCATCAAATCTCCCACTTATCTTCACTCAAAATCCTTGTATCACATCATTAATCTGACCTCCCTTCACTAAAATCCTCCCATGGCACTCTGATACCTCAAGAAGCCTCTTTTCAAGCTTTTGGAGTCACATATTCAAGTAAGGGTTCTTTCCTTTCTCATATTTATCCAAGTTTTTTTATCTTGTTATGCCCTTTTATTTTCAATTACTAATGATGGGGTATGTTCTTGAAACTCTCCAATACTACCCTTATTATGTCTGAGTAATTATAGACCCATTTCTATTTTACTAATCCCTCCCATGTACACCTGTTACCATGACGAAATTTCATAAGCATCCTTTCCTTTGTCTTTTTATTCAAGATTATTTATTATAATATGCATTATTTTTTAAATTTTGTATGTGTGGACATATCCTCCCATGTCCCTATTACTGTCCACACCATTTCCAAAATACGAGACACTCATTTCTCTCTCATCAACCCATTTTATAAATTTTTAAGTGACGTCGTTATGCTGCTGAATTTTCACCATGATTTTCTATGCCGAGCCAATTGTGTAGTGAATACCATACCCATTTAGTATCAAGGGTGTTCCCTTTTATGAACAGATACCTTTTTATTGGGGACTTACATGTATGTATTCCACACTTCATTATATTTTAATAAATTATTATGATGGGTGAATCCATGTTTTATGATGTATGTGGTACACTTAAGAATGAGAATGAAATGAAAGTGACGAGTATGCCCAAAATTATATAATTCTCCAATACATTGGGTAATGTTTAGTATCATGATATGTTATGTTAGGATAGGTATTAATCTTTATTCCTTTATGCTAATTTGTCCATTATGATTTCTTGGAAGTTATCCCTGACCCGTGATGTTGTGTTTTAAGTTGTTGCCACATTACCATGTTGCCTTTATGTTATCATGCTATATCATGTCTTATCATTAATGTTTATGATACCTACTATTTTTATGACCCTTGATAAGCCTATTGACTAACATGTTTTACCTTATTCCATTTTTATCCCCTTACTACGATTTATAGCTTATCCCTTTCTTATTTATCTCTTTAGGTTATCCAGTGTAGTTTTAAGCTCAAGAATGTTAAAGAAGTTTTCAATAAAGATGTTGTAATTAATGTTTAAAGTTGCAATGTAATGTACCTAAATCCAAAATACATTAGAATTATCAATCTTCCAGGTTGTATTAAGTGTAATTTTATGTAATTAAATAATTTATTAATGTGTAATAAAGATAAGGGTTGTTATACTAGGTCCCTTGTTCAATGAAATGACATTGATTACTTTTTATCCCTTGTTTCTCACACTGATCATAGCTCACATGGGATTAGGGAATTAAAATCATCATTTCATCTACATCATAACTATATATAATGAAAATGGAAATGTCAGTGTGTAATCCCTGAGCGAATGAAATACAAAAACTTTGATTCTCACTATACTCGGGATACGTAGGACATCCCTCCAGAACTCAAGCTTGAATAATCAGTGTTATAGAGAACCCATATAATCTCTTCCCACATGAAGTAATACCTCATGAGTCCAAAACACTACATGGGTTTTGATTATTACAACAACCAAGATACATAGGATGACTCATAATGGGTCAATACCCTTCTTAGAATATTAATTACCTCCTTGCATCATAGCACATTTCAAAGCGCTTGGTTATATGGCTTCATCACATAAGCATCCACCCATTATTGGAAAATGATGGAGAACCTTGGAAACATCCTGATGGATCCACTAAAGAAACCCAAGTCCTTTTCACAAGAAAGAAAAATAATCTATATTCGTTTTTTAGGGTAACTGGTCTCGTATCAGGATTAGGAAGTGCTTTGTGAACATATCTTAAATCTATAAGAGAGTTCCAGAGTATGCAATAATTCCCCCCAAAAGGGTGCGATGATCCCGAACTCCCATACTCTCAACCAATGCGAGTCCCTAAGAGTTGATGGGCCTAAAAACCTAGATGAATACCAGCCTTTGGAAATAAAGTCTATACCCAGCTACGAATGAGGGAACCGTTGAGAATTTCTAGGGAAGACAAAACAAATGGAAAACCCAATGCACGCAATTAAGCAAGAACTTAAAACCCCCGTCAACCAAATCATCAAGAAATACCCATAAATCGGTCCAAAACCTGACAAAATAGTCCTTTATTCTTATTATAACTTCTTGGTCACCTTGTTTATACCTTGGGTCCAATTTTATTATTTCTTATACTTATACACCTTGGTTATGTTCAATAGATCCTTACAACTTATAGGTCACCTTTTCTTATGAATCCATATTAGTTCGAAGAAAGTATGGTCATTTTATCATCCCATGAGAATCCAAGCTTGAAATGGTTATTATTTCACGCATTTTATTCCATTTCTTATTCTTATACCTACACACTTTTACATTTAAAAACTAAAACTAGACATGTTATATAAAGTGTTGGTGGAGGACTAATGAGTATATCTCACACCTTGTTTGTGACTTTTATTGGTACCCATGAAGACTTCATGGATGTAGTTAGGTATAAGGGAAAGTTCTTGTTCATGGATGATTCATTTACATAATGAATAGGAGACCCAATCACCAGACAAAGCTTTGGCTCATGATGTTATTGGATATAGTTTTTTGTATTTTGTTTCTTTTGATATACATGTATTGTATATGTACCCATTTCTATGCATGAATGTTACTTTTTGTATAGAATCATGGAATTGAAATAATTTATTATATAGTGTTGATTATTATTGTTCAATATATTTAACTTATTTGGATGTTATCCTTTATAATGATCTCATTAATCATTATTACCCTTCCACTGTTTATCTTTATATTATTATTTTGTTCTAGTACACTCTGAAAAGATGTAATAGTCTCCCCCGGAATGCAACCTAGTCCCTATCTATGAGTTAGAATCTTATAACATACGTGGAGGTGTTCTTAAGTCCATGTTTTCACCGATTTGGCTACTATTATCAAGTGAGATGGTTCGGGATGTCATAATGGAAATATAAGAAACTAAACTACAATTATTTAAAGAAATGGGGATATCATGAAATTGTAAGATTACCAAAACCCAAAGGAGAATTTTTTTGTAAAATAGGTATTGATAGAATATTTTTGGGAAATAAAGATCATTTAAAAAACTTATAGATTCATGGTTATAGAATATATGGAATTTTTAGTTGTTGAAATTATTATTGAATTAATATATGCTACCTTTAACGAATATAATATTATCTTTTACCTAAGAAAGTATAAATAGATGAATATAGATCAAATAAAAGGGTATCTCAATAAGGTACAACTAAGTGGGTTTTTCAAAGTAAACAACCTCAGTTACCCAAGACATATGTTTCTAATTCTTATATATACTTATTAAAAGGAACCAGTGATATTATTATTCTAAAAACTATGATTTTTCTTAATATAGATTCTAATACCAAAAGAAAATTTAAAGAAGTTATATCATATTTTAATGCATATATTTGGAAGGAAATAATAACTATATAAATGGGCTGTATAACAAATAAAAATACCTAAAAAGGAAGAAATTTATTATTTAGATACTTGTGCTCAAGTGGATATGAATACTTCTATTATAATTCTTATAAATTTAGCTTGCATATACAATTTGGAAATACACCAAGTAGAAGTTAAGATAATATTCGTAAATGTTGAATTGGGTGAATAAATATATATGCAACAACCATAAGTACCTAAAAAATATAATACGGTATAAAAATTGATATAGCCCATATATAGTTTAAAATAAGTTCAAAAATGGAAATAGAAATTTAATAAAGTAATTTTATCAAATGGATTTAAATTTAACCAATCCGATAAATGTGTTTATAGTATGTTCCATAATAATAATGAGGTGCTTATTTGTTTATATGTTGATTATATGTTGATATTTGGAAGTGATATAAATCAAGTAAATGAGGCTAAGTCTATTTTATCTACAAACATTGATATGAAAGACATAGGTGAAGTGAATTTCATTTTGAAAATAAAAGTTTATAGGATTAATAATAATATTTTTCTTTCTCAATCTCATTATTTTTAAAAGGTTTTAAAGAGGTTTGAACAATCTTATTATTCACTGGTTTTTACCTCATATTCTTCTGGAGTATGATACAACCAAATCATAGTAGGGAAATTGATCAACTAGAATAGGAAAGGGTTATCATTTAAAAACCCATAAATTACTTTATGTTATTATTATAATAAAACTTATTTTATAATAACTATTTTATTATGAGAACATTGGAAGACTATTTAATTTCATAAGAACATTACACATCATGTGTTGATATAGACTACTACAACTAGGAATAGTAAAGGGATAAAAACATAGAAGAATAGTACATTCTCTAAACGAAACTCTATAGGATTTAATTCCCCAATAAATATAAATCCCACAATAATGAGTATAAAAATAAAGAGAAGCATTATGGAAAAAATAGGAATTATGTAAGAATGTGTAAAAATCTTTCTAAGTATTGAATGATTAAGTAGAATTATGGTGTATTTATAGGGAAATATAATCACTTGGAATAATGGATTTTTTACAATACAATTGATTAACATTGTTAAAATTAATCAATAAGATAGTTGTCCATTATTATTTTGGGTTATGAAGATGCAAAAAAGAGACCATTGGGATTATAAAGGAAGAAACCAAAAATTGCATTTTTATAAACTATAAGTATATTTAGATTATATTAAAAGTATGTTTAATGATAAATTTATAGGTTTTAAATAAATTTAATTTTCATAATATAACCTTATAAAACACTTTTTATGTGATACAAAAATTAATGAAGTCCTAAGTATTTTTTATAACGGTCAAAGAGTTTACTATATTATAAAAACTGTTAATTTTCAATAAATAAGTATTTGTATTTAAATTTTAAAATTATCATATTTATAGAATTATTTTGATAATAAAAATTGAATCATTATATCATAATTAACATAGTGTGTATTTTTTAAAAAAATTTGACAGAGTATTTTTTAATAAAAAGGTAAAAATTACTATTTTACGAGTACCATGATTTTATGACATCATTATGAAGTGATCATCATTAAAAAGTTTATGAAACATTTTATTCAATCATAATTTAATTTAAAAATTATAAAAAAAATTAATTTTTTTTTTGAATTTAGAAATTTGTAATTTTCATTTTGGAACCAAAAAATGGATTTTCGAGAAAAAATTTATTTTTGGATTTGGTGCATTAAATGGGTTGGATGGAAAGTGAATTTATAATTGGGAAGAATCTTAATGTTAAAAAAATTCACTTAATCATTAATAATACATAAATTTTTTTAAAATTTACGTCACCCCGTGTTGTTAGATTATATAATAAAATAACAAATATTTTAACCTTTAAAACCACCCATCTATAAGTATAAATAGTCACCCTTTCTCTCATTCCTCTCAACTCAAAACCCATTGAGAATGAATTTTCTCTATTTATCATTAACTAAAGACATTAAAAGGTGTTCCTAGGCCTCTATGGATTCTTTCTATATCTCTAATAAGCATCCTCTCAAGGTAATGGTTCTCTTCTTACACTATTTCAATTCAAGTGCTTATTTTGTATAAGCCTTTGGATTATCAGTTTATTATATTGTAAAGTATTTATAATCACCTCCATTGTTGTGAATATGATGTATTTTTAATGATATACTTCATTTTTTTCATTAAACCCTTTTCAAGATCCCTTTTTTCATACATGTTATTATTTGTTAATGTACCCTTGATTTTCCATGTTATATTTACATGTCATGAATACCCAACCATTTTTCATTCATGGGTATTCATTTAGATTTTTTATTTAACTATAAATTAGGTAAATGAATTTATGACACCCAAATTCCCTACTCATGGGTTAAAAATTATATGTAATTATGATTCTTTATCTATGCGGAACACATAATGGTTGACATATGAAGGTTGTTCCTTGATAGGGCTCTAATTCATTACTTAAAGAAGTAATTTCTAGAGATGACATGTTCCTGATACCTTGGAAGCATTCCTTGGTAATATTTTATTGTACCTTGGTAAAATACTTGGGAATATTCATTATGACACCTCAGTAATGAGTTTTGGTGATAATTTTATGAATGTATCAGGTTTATGTTGTAGCCATATTTTCATGTTATGACACATGCTATTTGTTCATGTAATTATATTATGCCTTGATTTCTTATGTGCATGTTCTTATTTTATGTATCATGTTTCACCTATGATGTTCTCTTAAATTTATTATCCTTTACTAGGATTTATTCTTGCCTCTTTAATTTGATAAATTTCCCTGGTAAATCCTATGTTGTGAGATGATCTAGGATGGGATGGTAAATAATACTTTCCAGAGAGTTAAAATTTTATTTTATGTCTTATTTTTTATACCATTTATGTCTTGTACTATATATCTAGTTTCCCTAATACTAAACCTAAAAATTTCCTTAAGAGTTATTTATATAATATTTTTTCAAGGAATTATGGTTAAAATCATGAAATAAAAGTTAGGTCACCATATATCTGGTGTCTCAGGTATTTCACGACAATAACAATATCTGATATTGCATATGATGTTAGAAATTTGAGTAGGTATAGAAGTAATGCAAGTTATTCATATTAGAATGCAGATAAAAGAGTACTCAAATATCTTAAGGGTACTGTGGATTGATATATATGTTATAGTGGATGCCTAAGGGTATTGGAAGTATTTTTTTATGCAAGATAGATTAATAATCTTAGGGATCGCTCTTCTATAAGTGGTTGTGTTTTTTACACTTCGATGCAGGGAGATCATTTTGGGATCAAAGAAAAAAAATCTATATAATGAAATCCATAATGGATCTTGAGTTTGTTTCTTTAGAATCTATTAGAAAAAAATTTGAATGGCTTAGATCTCTTTTATGAGATTTACCATTACGGATTATTGAAATGTCTCTGGATTCTATACATTATGATAGTCAAATAGCATTTCCCGAATCATATGATGATACTAACAATGAAAAATAGAGACACAGTGGTCTTTGAAATAGCAATTTGAAGTATTTTATATAAGATGGTATCATAAATTTAGAATTTATTAGATTAATCCAAATTTTAGGATATCCACTAACAAAGATATTTTCAAGGGATTTGAGGTAAAAAACTCCTTATGGGTAGGTTTAAAGACCTTTTCAAGGATTCTTCAATGATGATATAAAAAATTAATATGTTACTACTTCACATGTATAAGTTAAATGTTGGAAATAATATCATATTTATGAATGAAACACCAAAGGTATATTAAATCCAATTAAAAATGGTGTTTGGTGATAATGAGTAAAGTAAGGTGAGTTTAAAACACTTAATTAACCAAGGAAACCAAAAAAGTGTTGAAACATGGGAACACTAATTGGTTCACCTATGTGAATGTAGTGTTGGGGACACTCCAAATATTTTATTATTTTTTCCCTAAAACATTAATGAAATGATAATATATGCATGGTCATAATGGTTTATAGTAGTATACAAATAACTGAGAAATTTTAACTAACTTGTATAGAATGAATCTGATAGATAATAAGAGTTTTATATTCAAGGAAGTGTCTACTTATTTCTTTATTTATCTTTGATTTGTATCTCTTTTATAATTGTTTAAATCAAGATATGCCTCTATTTATATAAGTCCATTTCAAGATAGTATGATGGTTTATTTTCAATATGTTTTTTTAAATATTTTAAAATATAGAGGGTTGTAAGAAGTTTTAAAAATATATAAACATAGTTTCTATTTTGGGTTTTTTAAGGAGAATATTTATTAGAATCCCTCACTGGATAATGGGTTGGATTGGGGTCTCCTTTACCATGGGAAACACATTTATAATTAAATAAAATGATAATGTTTGGATGGAATAATTCTATTGTGGATGGTTCATAGAATCATCGACACATGCACCTAAGAAATCTTAAAATGTGGTACTTTGAGTGCACACTTTTCACTTTTTCCACCACATCAATGTTAGGTGCTTAGAAGTACCTTAGATTTTCCCAATAGATGAAAGTAACACCAACTCAAGCATAGGTCTAAAAAATTACATCTGATAAGTCAACCTAGTTCACCAAACAATTACAATCTTCATCATCAATCGGACCAGTCATAATTTAACAGACCTATTCATTCACTAGCAAGTGCGATCTAGTCCAATTATTCAATCGGGTGTAATATAATGGAAAAAATTAAATATTTAAAATACATAACTTTCTATAACTTATTCCTACCCAATATCAAGGGGTAGCACAACTTATCCAAAGAGGTGCTCCAAATACTTTAAAATGGAGCCTCCATTGGATGGAAAATTAACTTCTAAAATTCCCAAGAACTCTAATTTGTGAAATATTTACATTTATATAAAATAATTCAATAAGAATAAATAGATCTTTGTTGGTGTGAAACAACAACTACCTTTAATTTCTATCTTGATTAAAAAACCTATTCAAGTGATACTCTCTACTAAGTATAATTTTCAAGTGTTGAGATATTGTTATATCCTAAAGAGGATACATAAACAATCCTTTATTCTAATGAATTTTTGAGGGATGATCTACTCTTAATGAAATATACATCATAGCATATCTCAGTGGCCTCTATCTACCACCATCCAAGTAAAGTCCATACCATTTACCACCTATATCCCCAAAAATATTAAGAAAAAAATTCACTCAATATGGATATAGAAATGGTCAAAATATGATGAAGGTGTATAAATTCAATGGAAATAATTTCAAGAGGTATAAAAAGATGATTTACCAACTACATGTGACTCTTTCTGTTTTGTAAATGATCTCAACTCCAAATCCCCCCCCCCACATATGAGGATGAGGCCCTCCATGCTTCCTAAATGAGTAAAAAATAGGAGAATGATGATATCTTGTGAAAAACACATAATTGATGCATTACATGATGATATCATAGAGACTTACAAACACCTCATAATATTAAATTAAATATGGGGTGTTTTGCTACAAAATTACAATGCTGAGCATGTGGAGAGAATGAAATCCTGAGTAAGAAAGCTTATTTCTATAACGACCTAAACATAATTATCCCATAAATTACATGATTTATGGAATATATTTCATTAATTTCATCCTAAAGACTTTTTTAGGATTATAGTTCTAGATTATTAGTACATTTATTACTTTAAAAAGTTTAAATTTACACACACTGTCTATTTTTTCCACAAAACTTGTTTTTTATAAAGAGACATTTCATTTTTTCAACTCTCATAAATGGAACTATAACATTATAAAAGTTTCAACTCATCCTTAATCCTTGAAAAAAACATTTGAGAACCTTGGATGTGAAAAAACCAACAAGAAATATAAATTAAAAGAAACTTTTTATTCAATTTTCAAACCTCATAAACCCATATGAATGTTTTCATTTTTATTAAAAAACTTTTAACCACAATTATCTATTTACTATTCAATGAAAATAAAATAATATATTAATAAATTTAATAAAAAAAATTGTGAGGAATCACAAATAAAAAATCATAATCATATTGCTTTCTTAAAATCCATCAAAAATCATGCATGTATTTTATTAGAAAACAATCCTTTCACTTTAAAAAAAGTTTTAATGTTTCCTTAAAAACATATTATCATTTTCTTACCTTTTGTAATCAAAATATTTTCTTAAAGAAAATGAAATCATATCATATAGGTTTCTTGGGACATTATCTTTATATTAATCCCTACAAAAACGTATATACTTTTATCACATAACTAGATTATTTTGATATATCTTAGGAGTAACCTATTACTTGTAAACAATGTCACTTTACTCAATGCATTCGAAAGCTATATCGGGTGCATATGTCATCAGAGAAATATCAGGCTCACCCATCAATCATATAAATTTTCTAATAAAAATAGAATCAATAAAAGACATATAGATGACACTTTAATTATAAAAATCATTTGAATTTTCATTCAAATTCATAAAAAATAACACATTCAGTTATCTCATAAAATGAGATGAAATGTTTATTTCCTTTCAAAACTTTTTGAAACTAAAAATAAAAAAATATTAAGAGAAATATTTTCTTTGAAAATAATCATTTAAACTCATAAATTAATCCTAATAAATAATAAAGGTTATAGATGTGGTAAAGGGGGTTCAATTGGTATGTATTAAAAACATTATTTTTTCACCTTTATAAAAGGCTAAAAATAACCCATATAGAAAATGTTGAAAAGATTTATTTTTAATCCTTTGTACATAGAGTAAAAAATAATTGAAAATAGAATTTATAAAAATTTATATCATAAATAATAACATTATAAAAAAATATAAAATAACCTCAGCTTGGAAGAAAAAAGTTTGAAATAAAAACATTATAATAAGATTTTTAAAATAATGTCTCTTACCTCAAGTCCCAACATGTTTCATTCGTATGTCTACCCTCCAATGTAATAAAATTAAATTGGTTTTATAATTGATTAAGAATAATTTTAATGTTCATTAAATTATCAGTATTTCATTTATTTCATTTGTTATCGGGTTTTATTTATTTACTAAAATATTTAAGTTCACATTGTACATTTTGAGGATACTTGGTTTACAAGTCAAAAATGAATTATTTGGTTTACTAAGATTAAATAGACCATGGTTACATCATATTTAGAATCTTAATCATGAAAAAAATAATGTATTTATAGATTAAAAATGTTTTTAAAACTATCCATGGGAGGTGGATGTGAAAAATAAAATATGTCATATTATGGAGACGGTAGTCCACACATGCATAAGAGAGACATTTCCATTTTTCTACATGACAAAAAATAATTAAGGTATAGGATATTTTAATTTTATGAAATCATAATTATGCGAAAAATGACATATTTATTCATTATTTCTATTATGTTGATCAACCATTTGACGTGGTAAAGAAAAATTAAACACATTACTTTGTGGTTGTGGTATTACACACATACGCACTAGCGATGTTATCAATTTCAAAAAGATGTAAAAAGTTAAAAGGTAAGTAGTATCTTATCATTATAGAATAATAATAATATTATAAAAATATTATATAATCATTAATTCCATTTCTATAACCAATTTTATAATGATTTTATGGGAAAAGAACACATCCCTTCGTGGTGGTGGTAGTCCACACGTACGCACGGGTGATGTTCTCATTTCCCATATGATGGGGAAGAGATATAAAAGAGTTTTTCCATAAAAATAATAAAATTTTAGTATATATAATATACGTATTTTATTATGTTATAGTGGTTATAATATATTTTAAGGAGGAAGAATTAGAAATAAACTTGAAATAGGATGTTTATGACTTATACATCCTCCTCAGATATCTCCCTTTGGATTGCATCTTACGCCTTCTAGGATTGGTCATTTGAGAAATATAGGATATCAAAGAAAATAATAAGATATTTTGGGAAGTAATTTGGTTAGATTTTAGTCGATCTAGGTGGATCAAAATGTGTAAATAAATGAGGATATCAAGTTCCCTTTTATAATAGACGGAAGTGGAAATATTGTGAATACTTTAAACTTTTAAATATAATATATATCTTTATCAAGGGAAAGTGGCACAAAATGGAAAAAAAATTTAAGATCAGATATTTTAAGGTCTAAATATACTCAAAAAAATAACATTTATCAAATTTTTTGAGATATTTTGTGTCTCATCTCTTAGCTTAACCCACCTGTTAACCTTTTAACCTTTACCGAGGTGATACAGTTTTACAATGGTAACTATTTATTATGAATTAAAAATTAAATTGACCATATTAACAAATTTTAACCACTTTATTAAAAATATTAAATCTATTTTTCATTATTCAATTTATATAATTTTCAGAAATAAATTTCAATATAAGTGCACAAAATGCAATGAAAAAACCGTTTTTATAAAAATGTCATTTTAAAACATCAAAATGATTTTATACCAAAATAAAATATATTAATTATTATTATGTAATTATTTGGATAGTTTTTATTAATGTGGGATTAATTTAACTTTAAACCCAATAAAAATATAATGTTAATTTTTTAAAAACTTTAAAAGAAATGGCATTTTAACCAAAATATGTATTTTCAACTATTCAACCAAAAATCAATAGTTTAAGAAAAATCCAAAACTTTCATCATAATATAATTTTGATACGATGAATCCAAAATTTAATTTATTTTTATATAAAATTCTAAAATTTCTAAATTTATTTTTTAAATAAAACCATATATTTCAGGGAAAACATTTCAGCTAGAATAAAAAAATTTCTTTTCCAACCCAAAAAAATCATATAAAATTATCATATTATATATGAATCCATAAAATATATATAAAAATATTAATAAAACATAAAATTTATATATTATTGTCATTATTGGGGTTTTCACATTCTTCATACCTTTTAGAAATTACATCCTCTCAATTTTATTCATCACTTAAACAAGTGAAGGTATTTTTTCCTTCATAACTTTTTATAATTCTCATATTACTTCCTTAGTTATATGATTATTCCATAAGACTTTAACCTTGTGAATAAATTTATATCATAGTAACTTCTCTTTATGATCTAAAATATAAACCAAATTTTCATTATATGATATATTCTCCTCTAACTATACCACTTTGGAGCTCAAAACATGAGATGTGCCATGTGCATACTTCCGTAGGGAATAAACATAGAATACATCATGCACCTAAGGTAAAATTGGAAATAAGGCTACCCATTAAGAAATTTATTTCACTTTCTCTATAATTTAATATGTTCCAATGAATGGTGGGATCAAATTTCCCTTTTACCAAAATAAATCACACCTTTCCAAGATGATATTTTAAGAAAGAGATTATCACCTATCTCAAACGAAGGGTCTTTCCCCTGGTTATTTGCATAACTATTTTGTCTAGTTTTTTCTTCCCCCAACCGGATTTGAAACATATTTACCTTCTCAATGACCACTCTTACATATTCTTCTAAATTCATCCCAACATAATGGAGTTCGCTATTGTTTTCCATATAATGCCTCAAAATGTATCATTTTTATGATTGAATGAAAACTATTATTATAGAAAAATTCAACTAATGAAAGATTTTAACCCCAAATTACATAATAATATAATGATAAATATTTAATAATGTCCTCTAAATTATAAATTGTAATCTCTAATTATCTATCAGATTGAGGATAAATATTTTTTAAAAAAATTAATTCATTGCCCATCGACTTTTGAAGTCCTTTACAAAAAATTGATGTAAACTTAGGTTTTTAATCAGATAAAATGGATATGGGGATACATTTAAACTATATATTTGATATAAATTATAGAAAAATTATCCAAATAAATAATATCTCGAATATTTAAAAAAATCATATATTTATTCAAACGATCAAAAATAACACAAACCACATTATTACCTCAAGATATATTTGGAAATCCCCCAATGAAATCCATGGATTTGTTCTCTCATTTACATTCAGAAATTTAAAAGGGATGAAACATCCCCTTAGATAGTTTCCTTTTAAATTTAACAAACTAAAAATTAAAACATTTCATAGTAAAAATAACATTACGTTTATTTATACCTTCTGGTCAATTATATTTCGGAAGGTCTCTATGAATATTGGTGCTGTCAAGATTAATATAAAAAAGGGAGTTGTGAGCTTCAATTAACAATTCCTTCTTCAACTAGGAATCACCTGGACCACATAACCTCCTTCAAAACTTGATAATACCTTATTTTTAAACACTAAAGTTAGGAAATTTGACTTCCCTAACCAATTATACATTTTCTTACAAGAAATAATCTTCTATGTGAGCCTTATTAATTCTTTATTCCAATGATAATTATAGAGATACCTAATTCAAAAGATAAGGGGTTTCATCATACAAAATTTAAATCTAAATATTCATTAAATAATTAATGAAAAGATCATGTTCTAGGTGTAACACAATTAATGATAAATTTTCTTTTCAAATCAAGGAATTGGATACTTTATTTATATTACCTGAATGGTAGTGAATTATGCAATAATAATCCTTAATAAATTCTAGTAATCTTCTCTACCACATGTTAGAATATTTTTGATTGAATATATACATAAATTTTTATAGTTAGTATATATTTTACATTTCTCCTCATATAGATGATTCAACCAGATTTTGAAAGAAAATACTACTACATATAGATCAAGGTCATGTGTAGGATAATTATTCTGATGTGATTTCGATTGATGAGATTCATATGTGATAACATTTTCATTATACATTAATACACAACCAAAACCCTTAAAATAAGCATCACTATAAATAATAAACTCTATAATTATATATAGAAATGAT
Source organism: Viscum album (assembly GCA_963277665.1). Classification (NCBI taxonomy): domain Eukaryota; kingdom Viridiplantae; phylum Streptophyta; class Magnoliopsida; order Santalales; family Viscaceae; genus Viscum; species Viscum album. The sequence continues at coordinate 1,582,875,709 of OY728119.1, read as the reverse complement.
ATCATGGGAGAATTAACAAATCTTATTTTTAATTCTTGGAAGCACTCTTCAAATTCCTTTATCCAGATGAATTTTACACCTTTTCCAATTAACTTAGTTTTTAGGATAGATAATAAAGAATTTTTTTTAATAAACCATCAATAGTAACCATCTAATCCACAAAAAATCTAAATCTCGGTGACATTTCTAAGTCTTGGACACTCTTCCACAACTTTAGTTTTTATAGGCTCAATGGTTATTCCATCTTTAGAAAATAATATACCCACTGAATGAAATATTTTGAAACCAAAATACAAATTTATTGAATTTTCCATACAAATTATATTTTTAAAAATATTTCGAATAATCCTTAGATGTTTCTCATGTTTCTCATAAATTTTAGAGTAAAATATAATTTTAATGATAAACATAACAAAAAAATTATTCAAATACTCATGTAAAACTCTATTCATTAGTTCCATAAATACAATGGGAGTGTCTGATAACCTATAATACATAACCAAGAACTCATAATATCCATACCTAGTTATGAATGTCATCTTTTTAATTTCCTCTTATTTCACATTTAGCTAATGGTGCCAAGACCTGAGATAAATATTAAAAAAATACTACACTACCTAGATCTGATCAAATAATTCATCAATATGAGATAAAGGATACTTGTTCTTAATAGTGATGTTATCAAGTGCTCTATAATCAATCAAAAGTATCATGTAACCATCTTTTTTTACAAACAGAATAGAAACACCATATGGTGAAGTGTTAGGGTGGATGAAACCCTTATTGGGAAATTCATTTAATTAGTTTTTCAATTCTAACAACTCAACTGAAACCATTAGATAAAGAGGTTTTGAAATTTGTTTATTATTAGGAACTAATTCAATAGTAAACTCAAGCTATTGATTGGGAATAACATAAGCAAATCATTAGGAAATACATCCAGATATTCATTTACTACTGGAATGTCTCCAATTTTAATGGTTACTTTCTTCTTAGCAATTTGTACAAGATAGATTTCAATTCCATATTTTATCCATTTCTCATATTCTTGATATTTTATCAAAGGTATGAATACATTATTATATACAAATATAAACTCATTCTGAAAAAAAAACTTATTTAGATATAAAATTTATCTTAGCATGATAAAATAAAGTTTATCCATACCCTGAATAACATCAAACTCTATAATGGTAAAGAAAACAATGTTTATAGGAAAAACTATTCCACAAGTGATAATAGGAATATTTTCAAAAATTATTATAACCTTTATATTACCCCCAATAGTTTTTACCAAGAGTTATAACTTTATTTAATGAGATAGTATTTCCATTTTACTTTAAAATTTCTTAGATATAAAAGAATAGATAGATCATGAATCAAAAAATGCATTAAAATAATCTGAATAAATAATAAATATACCTTTCACCACTTCATTTTAGGGTCCTTTATATTTTATAGTAGTAGAAAAATATTTTTTCACCTTTCTATTTTTGATCTTGATTATTCCCACCTTGAGTAAATAACTTCAAATGTGTGTTACCATAATTTCCTAACTCATTGTAATTAAAACATTTCACTTTATGTTTTTAATTTACAGTCTAACCATTATCATTTATCTTTTATTTATAATCATGATTCAATTTTCTAGTATTTCAACATTTTTAACACTTTTTAAATCTCATAATACGTTCTCTATAATTATTTTTACCACACTTATTACAAGTGGGTAATTAAATTTTATTACCTTTATATTTCTTCGGTGAATGATTACCCATTTCCTACCACATGGATCGCTACTTATCCTTATTGTTATATAATTACACAAAATCAATCATGACTTTCCTAGCACAACACTCAGTTTTCTCATAACTTCTAAACTCATGTGTAACTGAATCCCTTCATAAAATTGTCTTCAATCCTGAGTAAAATTGATCAATTTTAATATGATGGCCCAAAATAAAATTTGGTGCATACCTATCTAATCTAGTAAAATTAGCTTCACATGTGACAATAGAATACTCCTCCTTTTTCATTAACTCTAGTAATTTTATTTTTAGGAAAATACTTTTCAAGGTAGAGCACATTAAATATTGTCTTTTGTATGGAATCAATTTCTTATTTTTATTTGGTGTTCTTAATAAAAGACCAAAATTGATTAGATACACCTTCAAAACTATAAATACTAAGAATTTTATTATTATTTTTCAAACATCCTAAAACATTTAATACCTTCTCTAAAGCATTAATCGATCCTTTAATATTAACTGGTTCAAAGGATCCACCAAAAGATAGAGGGTGTTGTTTCATGAAATGATTTATTATCGACATATTCTTCTATAGAGAATTTGGTTACTCTATTTAATTGGTACCTCCATTAATATCCTGTTTCAACTAATTTAAAATAACTATAAACATCTTTATTCCAATTACCACCATTCTAGATTGCTATTTCAAAATCATATTACCTACATGATGTCTTTCTACCTCAAATGTCTTGTTTCCTCTACAAAAAAAATCTGAATAAATATATATTAGGTGAAGAAACATGTAAATTCTTAAAATCTATCTCATGATAATATAACCATAAATTATAATCTCTTAATTTTATTATTTAACAAAATCATAACCACTAAATTTATCTAAGATCTTTCTTTGATACCAACTATAACAACCAAAACATAATTGTCTCATAAATCACATAATTTATGGTGTATATTTCATCACATATATTCCAAAGGCATTTTAAATTTTTGAGTTTTATATAATTAGAAAATATTCTACATTATATAGTCTATATTTTCACATAGTGTACATTTTTTCATAAAAAATATTCTTTATAATGACACATTCTATTTTCAAGGAAAATACCATAACTAGAAATATGAATTTATTAATGTTTACACTCATCCGTAATCTCTATAAAAAAACATTTGAAAAATTGGGATGATAAAAAAAAGTTTATTAAAGTATATAAATGAAAATAAACTCATTGGTCTAATTTTAAACCTAAAAATCCAAAAGAAATATTTTATTTTTATTAATAAACATTTGAGCACAGTTATCCATTTTCTTTTCCATGTAAACAAATTAATTTCTCAATATCTTTCATAAACAATTTCATGTACAATCATAAATGAAAAATCATAATCATTATGGTATGAAAAAACTGATGAATACATTTCTTTGGAAAACAATATTTCCACATTTTTTTTTAAAAAAAGTTCGTAAACTTTTCTTAAAAACATAATCTCATTTTCCTACCATTTGAAATAAAAAAAAAATACATTAAAATCATATCATGTAGGTACCTTAGAAAATTATCCGTTCATTTATTATTAAAATAACTCATATAATGGAATCACTTAACCAGATAATTCTCATATATCTTAAGATCAACCTATCATCGGTAAACACCATTACTTTACTCAATGCATTAGAGAGCTATATTGGGATCACTCGTCATTAGAGCTATATCGAACTCATCTGTCATTCATATAAAGTGAAAAATTAACATATAATGAATAAAACACATATATATTGAACTTTAACCATAAAACTAATTTTAATTCGCATTCAATCCCATAATAAATAACACATTTAGTTATCTCATAAAAATGGGAAGGAATTTCTATTTCCTTAGAAAAACTTTTACAAAATAACAATTCCAAGAATATTGAGAGAAATTTTTTCTTTGAAAATAAAAATGGAAAATTGTAAAGGATTATTTATAATGAATAACTATTATGAAAGTAAAAAAGGGTGGTCATTCCATATACGTTAAAAATGTTATTTTTTACCTTTGTAAAAAGTCAAAAATAACCCATATAAAAAATACTGAAAAGAACCCATTTTAACCCTTTGTAAATAAAGTAAAAAATAATTGAAAATGAAATTTACAAACCTTTGAAGCATAAATAAGAAAATTATGGAAATAATTACAAGAAACTTTTCTTGGGAGAAAAGTAGATGGAAGGAAAACATTAAAATGATATTTTTAAAATAAAATCCCTTACCTCGAGTCCCGAATCACATCGTTCGTTTGTCTACCCTCTTAAATAATAAAATTAAATTAGTTTTCTACCTAATTAAGATAATTTTTTATATTAATTACATTATAATTATTCCATTTATTTCATTTTTTTACCTTGTTTTATTTAATTACTAAAATTTTAAATTTTATATTAGACATTTTGAGGACGTTTGATTTATAAGTCTAAAATGACATTGGTATGGTGACTATGGACAAAGGGGTCATGGTTTCATAATATCTAGAATATTAGTCCTGAAAAAAAATTATATTTATAAATTAATGATATTTTTAGAACTATCCTTGGAAGGTGGACATGAAAAATTATATACATCGTATCATAGAGGTGGTATTTCACATGTACCCATGTGCTACATTTCCATTTCTCTACAGGATTAAAAAGAAATAAGAAATATGATATTTTACTTTTCCATAATCATAATTATGTTATAAATTTAATATTTATTCATTATTACCTTCATTTTAACCAACCATGTAAGTAGGTAATGAAAAATTAATCACATCGCTTCGTGGAGGTGGTATTCCACACGTATGTGTGTGTGACATTATCAATTTCCAACAAATAGAAAGAGTAAAAAAGTTAATTAATATATTATATTTATAGAATTATAATAATTACATAAAAATACTATATATTTATTAATTTAATATTTATTATCAACCATTTAAGGTGTTTAAGGAAAACAAAACACATCGCTTCATGGAGGTGGTAGTCCACACATACAAACTAGCAATGTTCTCATGTCCAATAGGATAGAAAAGAAATATAAAAGAGTTTTTAAATCAAAATAGTAACATTTAATTATATATAATATACTAATTTAATTATTTATAGTGTATAAAATATATCTAAAGGAGCTAGAAGAATAAATAATCTTGAAATAATTCTGTTAGGACTTATACCTCCTCTTCAGATATATCTATTTTTTCTTACACCTTAAGCCTTCTTGGATTGATATTTTATGAAGACCAAGACCTATAGGATGTGATTAGGGATATTTGGGAGTGATTTTGGAATATATATTTTCACTATAGGTGGCTCAAAAGGTATGAATAAATGAGCAGAGGTGTTGTTATTTTATGAGTGGAGTAAAAATATTGTAAATAATTTAAACATTTAAATATAATATATGTATTTCTCAAGGTCAAGTGACACCAAATGGAAAATTTTCAAATAAATATATTTTAAGTTTTAAATCCACTAAAAAAATTAAATTTACTCAAGTTTTACATATATTTTATGTCTTATCTCTTAGTTTAACCCACTCGTTAACCCTTTTAACATTTACTGGGGTGAATTTTTTTTACCATGGAAACTATTCATTATAACCAAAAATTGAAATTGAACACATTACCTAATTTGAACCTCAGGATTACAAATATGAAATAAATTTATCAATATTTAATTTTCATAATTGGATGAAATTAATTTCAATATATGTGCACAAAACATAGTGAAAAACAATTGTTAGAAAAATGTCATTTTTAAGTATAAAATTAATTTTATACAAAAATAAAATATAATAATAATTATTATCAAAATATTTGGATCATTTTTATTTAAATTGGACTAACTTAACTATAAAATCAATCCAAGATAAATGTAATTTGTTTAAATTCTTTAAAATAAATGATAGTTTTAACAAAAAACAGTATTTTCTAATATTCATCCAAAAACCAATATTTTCATAAGAATACTAAAAACCCTAAACTAATTTAGATATATTTAATCTAAAATTATTTTAATTTCATCATTTTCAACCTATAAAATTTAGAAATTTAATTTCTATTTAAAAAAATATATTTCATGAAAAACATTTTATCTAGAATAAATCCATTTATTTTTTGAGTAAAAAATCATATAAAATTATCATATTATATATGAATCCACAAAATATATTTATGAAAATTAATAAGAATATAAATTTATTTATTATTATCATTACTTGGTCTATCACAATTTTATATAAAATGGTAGATAGAGGATCTATCATATAGAAATTCTTTTAAATACAATGTATATTACAACATCTAATGAAAAACATGATGAACATGGGTGATATAATTGTCATATTTATCATTTATAGCCTCTAAACTTATTTTAATAATTTTAATAATTCTATAAAACATAATAAAAATGATATATACTTCAATGATTTACTCAACTACCTATAAATTGAGGGGAAATATAAAAATCATGATGAGGAAAATGAATATATATATGATCATCCTAAGGAAGGGAGTAGGTATATCTATGTTCTAAAAGAGAATAAAACATCTAAACAATATTTAAAAATTAAATTTCTAGTTCAAGAAGAATAAATGGTTATTCTAATTCTGTGGAAATCTAGGAGACATCAAACGTTGTTTTTGCCTCTGTAAGAAGAAAGATGGAAGTAATTATTCAAAGGATCACTTTGAATCCATGATCTATGAATCTAATGTGTTCAAGGATAAATATTATTTTTGGATTGATTATAAAGCTACACATAATGTGTACAACAATAAATATCTCCTTGAGAGGATGAAATCAATCAATTATGGTACACCACTCTACATGTGGAACTTTGCAATCATAAATGCACAATGGAAGGTTGTGGTTGATCTCAAGTTTGCCTGGAGAAATATAACCACTTTAAATTATTTCTTTTATGTGATCTAGGTTAATAGTTACTTAGTCTCAAGTATATTGTTAAACAAGTAGAAATTTAATCATTTATTTGAGTCAAATAACTTTTTTCTATCCAAGGGTGAGATCTCTGTTAGAAAGGGCCACTTGTATGATGGTTTATTCAAATTAAATATAAATTTTATTTCTTCCTACTTTATAGAATATTTTTTTTGATGGAATAATAATTTAGTTCACATAAATTATAAGAAAATTTATCATATATCAGAAATGGAATTATAACCTAGAATCGATAGAAATGAACCTAAATGTGTGACTTTTATGCAAACTAAAATAATTAGAATACAATTTCCAAATATTAAAAGTAAAAATATTTTTTTAGAATTAATACATGGTGATATATGTTATTTTCATGTAATATCCACCATAATTAATAAAAAATACTTCATAAATGATTGTTGTATATTTTTTCAAGTCTATATTGTGCATGATAAATATGAAGTTATAGACAAATTTAATATCAAAAAATGTGGTTGAAAACCAAAATGGGCTTATAATTAAATGACTCAAATCTAATAGAGGAGTTAAATATTATAGTCTTTAATTAAATGAATCTATGAGGATAAAAAATGAATTGAATACTCCTTATACACCACAACATAATTGTGTAACTGAGAAAAATAGTATAACGTTAATGGAAATGGTTAATTCCATGATGCATATCTTGAGTCTCTCAAGACAATTTTGGGGAGAGGGATTGTTAATTATGTGTCACATCCTAAAAAGGGTTCCCAAAAAATGTAAGGATATAACTTCCAATATATTATGGAATCATAGGAAATAAAACCTCAATTATTTAAGGGTTTGAGTTTTTCATGCAATTTTAAGAGTACCTGAACCTAAAAGAGATCAGTTGCATAAAAGAGGCATTGATAGCATATTTATTGGATATATAGATAATTTAAAGGTTTATATATTCATGGTTATGAAATATAAAGATTTATTAGTTGTTAAAACATTTATTGACTTAATATATGTTATCTTTGATGAATCTAGGTTTACATATTTACCTAATAAATTCTAAGTATAGGAATATAGCTCAAATAAAAGAGTATCTCAAAAGGTATGGTCAAGGTGGTTTGTAAAATTAAACTACCTCGGATAACCAATTCATATGTATCATATTTATATATATATATATATAGAAAGGATCCAAATATAATATTACTACAAAAACTCTAGTTTTTCCCAATTTTGAGTCTGATCTAAGCAATTCAAGGAAACTATGTCATATTTTGATGCATCTCCTTGGAACTAAGGAATAAATGATCAAATGGACTTGATAATATTGAATAATTTATGGATATTAGTTAATATTACTCTATTTTTTCATTCAATAGGTTTTAAATGGGTATTTAGAATAAAATATAAATTGAATGGTATTATTGAAAAATATAAAATCATATTGGTGGCCAAGGGATTTACTCAAAAATAAGGAATATATTATTTTAATAATTATGCTCATGTGTCAAGGACTTATTCTATTAGAATTATTTTCACTTTAGCTTACATATAAAATTTTTAAATTCAATAATGTATATTAAGTGAACATTTTGAAATGGTGGATTGGATGAGGAAATATATATGGAACAACCATAAGGATTTATAGTACCTAGAAAAGAAATTAAGGTTTGAAAATCGGTATGTCCCTTATATGGTTTAAAATAAGCTCTAAAACAATGGAATGATAAATTTAATGAATTAATTTAATCAAATAAATTTTTAGTTAATAAAATAATATAATTTTTTTATATTAGGATCCATAATAATCATGGTATGATTATTTTTTTATATGTTTATGAAATGATAATATTTGGAAATGATATAAATCAAGTAAATGAGTTTAAGTATATTTTATCTAGAAAATTTCTTATAAAATACTTAAGTGAATATAATTTCATTTTGGGAATCAAAATTATTGGAAATAAGAATATTATTTTTATATCTCAATCTCATTATATTGGAAAAGTATTAAAGAGATTAATTTTTTTTTATTGTTCACCAATTTCTACCTCAGATGCTTCTGGGAGTGGGATGCTACCAAAACTTGGTAAGGTAGTTTCTCAACTAGAATATGAAAGGTTAATCATATGTATCATTTATTCCATGAAAAGAAAAAATACTTGATATTTAATAAATTATTGGGAATTTAAATATGTATAAAAGTAATTCAGGTTATGTACAATGGGATGTCATTAAAATCATACTAACACACACCTTCCTTAATTTGTGGAAGAGGTAATGATTTATTTTTCCTTGAACAACACAATATCTTACTATCATTGCCATGCATGAAGATATTTTTGATTAACACTCACTATTAGTAATCACTTATTATTATTATTTTCTATCTTTTATTTTATTATATTAATGAAACTTTTGGTTTTTAGTTTCAAGGAATGAAAAACATAAAAGTAAACATGTATATTCAATGTAAACAAAATGAATGAAGTTAATAAGAAATAAAATTTTAGCAGGAAAATTACCTAGAGTAAACCTTCATATACTTAAATTAGTTTTATATTTACTTAATGAAAACATTTCATCATATACTTGAATATTCTCTTCCTCCCATGTTGTGAATATGTGTTTCACTCAACAATCTCTAAGTACACTATAGATACACCTATTTAATATAGGGTAGATAATAAAGAATAAAAGGATAAACCTTGAGTGATAAGTAGAGACACAAATTAGTCTTTCCCACTAATATCCTCCTCATACTAACTCTAAGAAAGTATCAAACATTTATTGTGAATGTGTAATCCTTGGGTATAACACTGGATTACTCCATTGGGAGAGTCCCTGGGTAAGCTACTCAAGATCATGGGAAAAATAAATCATAGTGAAGAAGAACATGGATAGAAAATGAATAAGAGATAAATAGATAACACTTTTATAAAAATATGAATTGTGATTACATAATGAAAATAAAAAAACTACAGCAAAAATTTGGCCAGATCTATACTTTATTGGATGATCCTTTTCAATGGAAATGAAGAAACAAATTTATAACCAAGGGGTGGATCATTTTTGAAAAAAAATATTCCTCCAAAAGTCAGTGTGTGGTAACTCCATTAAATGGAATAATTTGGAAAGTGGTATTCCTTAAAGTTTTTCACTTCTATCTTATTCATGAACTCACAAAATTTGATCTCTATTGGTGAAATATAGAAAAATTTGTGACTAGGTTATTAATGAAAATATTTTCTATAATGGATGATTATTCGATTCTCATGAACCAATTTCACATGAATTTATGACCATGAAGAAGGTAAAATCACGTAAATCCATATTTGAAGAAAATGACCCATTCAAAATTATATTTCTCAATGCAAAAATTTATCTTATTTAGTTTTTCAATTTAATAGATATGGCCCATCAATGAAGGTCTCTATAAATATACATGGATTTTAAGGCCTTAATTATGAGCTCCATTTCAGTCTCAAATTATTGTATTCAGCACCTGGTCCAATTTTATGTAATGATTACCATAAATTATGTAATCATATAAAATGGAATATACAATTTGGATTAGAATATAAAATTTTATAGCCAAAATAAAAAAGAAAATTAAAATAGTTTGAAATCTAAAATTGAACTATTTTTTAAATAAAGCTCAACTTACTAATAAAACATAAAAATATCATAATTTCCTATAAAATAACACATTCATGGGATTAAAACCTTAAAACTAAAATTAATATTATTAAAAATATTATCTCTAACAATGTCCCCACACATAAATATTTCACTCTCTTAAATTCATCTATACTAATGTCAAAACAAATTTCCCAAGGCATAAACAAAAAAATCACTTAATTATCCCATAAAATGATAATGTAATGCCTATTTAAAATTCCTTAACCCCTCTTTAATCGTAAAATTTTATTCAAACTCGTGATAATTTTCATTTTCATGTCGTACCTACCTCCCTAGAAAACTTTTCTCTCTTACTCAAGTATTTGAATATGGAGATTTTCTCATTCTCAAGAACACGCATGATATCTATAAGCTTATTATTATCATAGTGCATCTACTTCATAGAGTCAAAAAATGTTTCAATAATGAGGTATTTTACTTGGGTTATTCAATGTATGAGGTTTGGTAGTTTTTAAATGTAAAAATATCATAGACATGTTAAGGGGGTTTGGCTCTAAATTGAAGTAAATGAATAAAAATATTTTTTCTCAAGCATGGTGTGCTCCTCAATCCACTTGAAAAAACTAACCACCAATCACCTTTTAATCACACTTTCACACTTGATCATTTCAGTATTAGTAAAATATTTATCCTTTCTTCCCCTCATTTCATCAGCTTTGTCTCTCTTTTTTCTAGATTTTTAATTTCAACTCAAATTTATGTTTTTAGGGAAAGAGAGGAATAATTGATCTTTAAAATATAGAGAACTCCCAAACCAATTTTTGAATGATATTTTGGGCCTCTCAAACATCTTTTCATCATCAATTGTTTCCCACCAAAGTATAAAAAAGTATTCCAACACTTTCAATTTCAACACAAATGGATTATTCATGTTAGCACAACACAACACAAATCCCCACCACATCCACACACACAATTCAGTTCAATAAAAATTATGCATTTAAATTCTAGAGAAAGATAAAAAGGGATAAATTGATTATAATTTGGATTCCTACCAAGTTATTTCATGGATACTAAGGTCTTAACAAATTTTATATATAAATGTGGACCAAAATAAGTATTTAATGTAAAAATAATCTTTCAAAATAGTGCCTAAATCATACATGAAACATTCCATGAACTCTAACAGCATTGAAAAATAGAAAAATGAAAGTTATGGATAAAAAAACATGACTCAATAATCTAAATAAAAATAAAAATGAGAATAATATGTCAAAAATTCATAAAAACTTCTCATATTAGGAAATATTTCCAATTTGGATAGCTCTAGTTCACATGAGTTTCACAATAAATCAATCTTTATTAAATGAAATGATTAGAAATTAATAAAAACAATCCATTCAGAAATCATTTAAATAATTAAATTTTTAAAAAAATTAAACATGAAAAAAAGTTAACATAAATAAAATTATTTAAAATAGGTTGGTAACACCCCAAAAATATAACAAACTACCATTTTATTTCATCTCAATGAAAATTTAGACATATATTGGAAGAAAAAAAAGGTATGGAAAGATACAAAATTAGTTTATTCTTCTATGGTAACCTTGAGTTAACCTTCTAAATGCTACCAATTATACCTAGAAAGAAATAAAATAACATAATAAAATTAAAAGGAAAGGGAAAATAATGTTAGACCTTGGTTTCAACCCCTAAATGGTTACTAGTTTTTTACTGCCTTCAGTTGGCAGTTCCAGTGGGTTACCCTAAATCTGATGGTGGTTGTAGTTTCATTGACATGAACCACGGCATGTTATTTCTCCCAAAAATAATAAGTAGATACTCAGAGTGATAACCCATGAATTAAATAAGAAAATTCTAAACCCCCATGAAACAATAAAGAGAGAAGTATAAGTTTTAAGGGGGGAAGAAAAGATATTAGTGCTCTCTGTTGACTTTTGTGGCATCCTCCTACATTAGGTATTTGGTCTAGTGTTGAGGAGGTAGTAGTATCAACATGGGTTGTAACATTATGTTACCATATTTCAGGTAATTTTCATACCTTTTTTATAATATTTTATTTAGGGAATGGTTTGGGTTTTTTTGGATACTTTTTTATTCTTTTGGGAGTTTTTGGGATGTTCTTGGTTGGTGAAAAGTTAGAGAAAATTGCATGGTTTGTTCTAGAAAACCTTACAATATGGAATGGAAAACTAGAATGGGGTTCTAGAATGAGGTTCTAGAATGGGGTTCTAGAATGGGGTTCTAGAATGGGGTTCTAGAATGGGGTTCACTATTAGTTCAAACTGTGTGGTATTCAGCTTAAACTATGCATCATGTCATAGTGAGGAATTTCATATTTGGTGCATATTTTTTCAAACCATGGGGACCAACCATGCACCCTTATTAGTAGAACCAGGAGGATCACACAGTTGGTGCATGGTTTATCAAACCATGTGTCCAAACTGTGAATCTATTTCAAAATCTTGGTGAGGGTGCATGATTAGTATTAATAATGAGTCCTTATTATAATAGTGGGTTCCCTAGACCAGATATGAATTGTACTTCTCAATTAATATATCATGTATAAAGTGAGTTATGTGTGATGTTTACCATAATAGTGTTAATATTTCCACAAACACCACTTATATTGTAATTTTAATATATTAGATGTTATATCCAAAGTTTATAGTTGTTCCTAAGATATAATGATAACTAAGAGATATCATAATATTAATATAAAACATGTTTCTTATGGTCTAGATACATCTTACTAACTAGGCATGGATGATGTTTGACTATCATATGGTGGGGTATAAAAAACATTGAGAGTTATTATCAAGAAGTTTTCACTTGGTGACTAGAGTAGATGAGATCATGGGGACTGACCTACTAATAGGAAAACTACATTTTTCAGGGGTCATTCATAGTCCCTATCTATGAACACATATAATGGTCTACTTACTTGATATTATTATCATTATAAACTATATTATCAAGAACTTTTATGCAAGGAAATAACTATGGGATTAAAGTCATAGAAAGGTATCTTGCATTGGGTGTGTCATTGATAATATGAAATTGATTGAATAATCAATATAAAAATTTTATCTTTCGGAAGGAAGTGATATCTAGAGCCTAATTGATCAGGATGGTAGTAACTTTATAAATCCATGGTCATGGTAGAAGAAGGTAATTCCATCTAGTTATGTCCATGAGTAATAAAGAAAGAAATGATAATATCCCACAGTTTGAGTCCTTGTTTATGTGATATCATGAGACAAAGAGATTATATTACAAGACTTGTGTTCATAGGAAGGTTTTTGTTACTATGACTATTCCTTATCTCCTTAAGGGCCTTAATGGGTTGCTAGACTCTACTCCTGGTCTTTGAATAGTGATACACTACTATCAATATAAGGGTCTATAGGGTCACACACAATAGCTTATTCAACAGTCTATCCCATTCTATTGAATAGGAGTATAGGATTATAGTGGGCCCCACCAAGGGGTCTGATATGTGTTTGAGAATAAACAATCACTAATGAATAAATAAATTCGTTATTATTAAATTATATAATAATTAGAGTTGAATTTATTTATTAAAATTATTTACAAGGTATTAAGTGAATATATAGAAAAATATTATACGAATGAATACTATTTTAATATACATGGTTTGTTTAATATTACTATAAAATAAAAGTCGTGTTCATGGATTTATTTTATCTTGTAATATATTTATTACATATTATAATTAATTTATAAAAGTATAAATGTAATTATGTTGTAGTTAGTTCATCATAATGTGTTTTTTATAGCTTATTTAGTGGGTGTTATATATACAGTGGTTGGGGAACCCTTTCCATGCCTTTAATCCCCACTATATAAGAAAAGTGGATCTCATTTCAATGTGAATATTAATTCCCATGAATTTTATAGTTCCTCTATCATCTTTCTTGTATACTAGAGAGAAAATGGATACTTCTAAGAAATCGATCCAAGAATGCCTTCATGGATCGAAGGATCAGGATCGTGGTGATCATCGAGACATCAAAGGGTTAATCAAACTTCTGTGATCGCACTCAGAATTCAAAGATCAACATTCGCATAGACTCTTGAATATTTTATGGATGATCTATAGGGTTTCAAGCTAAGATCCTTTACTAAATGTCATTGGAGAGAAGCGATAGTCAAACACACCTTTGGTTTTAATGTGGTCTTTGCTCATTTTATTTACTGATTAATAAATTCATTTGAGATCCTCATACCATTATTAGGTCTTATATAACCAAATATAATTAAGTTACATTACTCTGGTTATGAAAATTATAAAATCCCAGGCCCATCGATATCCATTTCATGCCTCAATACCAATAGGACTAACCCAAGAAACTGTGTGAACATGTTTTTAATATATCGAAAATTTTAATTAAAATATAAATATCCTATTTTAAATCATAAACACCACACATTCATCCCTAATTTGATCCTTTAGATTTTGGAGGCTCTTAAGAGTAATTGTTCTCCTCTAACCTCTCTTCTTCTCAGATCGAAGTGTTAGTGGATGTGTTTGATCTCCATATAGTAAGTGAATTCTCTTTAATTTGGAATCCTTATTTATTCATGTCTCTACTTCTTTGAGAGTGATGTATCCTCTCATTGTTGGTGGATATAAACCTTGATTTTTTGTATTTTGATTCTAGGTATTTCTATTTGATCTTACTTGCCTTCAAATCTCCATTGGAAGTTCCTATTTTGGGTGATTGATTACTCGATCTTTTTATTAAAGGAAGGTGTTTCCATTAGGGATATATATACAATTGAAACCTTGATTTATTTTTTGAATTGAAATATATATTCAATTGATTTTAAAAGCTTCAAATGTGATTATATTGATGATTTATTTAAAAGGAATTCGATTTGGGAAGTAAAACCTATTTTCAAATTATTTGAAAATATGTTGTGATTCTGAGAAAATATGGTATGAAGTGATTTGATGTTGATTCTTGAGAAACATTTATTTAAATGAAAGATGATTTTGAAAGGCATGAACTTGCAAAAAACCTTTATTTTGGTTTTGAAATTGAAATGGCGTGTTGAAAATAAAATTGAGAATTTCAACTGTGGATGGTGAAGTTATTTGAAATAAATGATCTTCCAATGATTGATTGATTGATTGAAATCACATATGAGCATGAGTGGTTAGTGGGTGATTAGGACAAGCACACTAGGACCCTAACTACCTAGAAATGGATTGATGATGAGAACTCTAACTAAACTAATTTCATCTTGATGGCTAGGGTATTGATTGATTTTAACCTGATAGCCTAAGTCATAGGGATGTGTTAACACACTTGATATGTGTTGTTTGACTCAGTAGTGATAGGATCATAGAGGTTGGAACTAACTAACCTCATGGAATATGAACATGGTGCTTTGTTTTTATTTGATTATCACCTATTAGTGATTATTATAACTATTTAATTCATGACCTTTATTTATAAAATTGTTCATTTAGAAATTTTTTGATATAATTTTCATCTTCTTTATTTGAATCATATTTTAACTTATAAATGTGAAAATTATTTTTCATGCCTTATTTTATTTAAAATTGAATCATAAATGGTATATTTTTTATGAAAGTTATTATGGAACATTTTGTGAAATACTACTAGGTTTTTTTATCACACACTACCTTTGACTTTAA
The DNA here is from genome assembly GCA_963277665.1 of Viscum album. Taxonomy (NCBI): domain Eukaryota; kingdom Viridiplantae; phylum Streptophyta; class Magnoliopsida; order Santalales; family Viscaceae; genus Viscum; species Viscum album. The sequence goes on along the minus strand of OY728119.1, from coordinate 1,582,859,656 downwards.
GAATTTATATATTATCTTATATTAGGTCTATGAAAATGTAAAGTGCCTCATGGAGGTGGTGCGTGTGAAATATGCCTTAGGTAGTGATTGTGATTAGTGAAGCTATAATCCACTCATTTCAGGGAGATTCTGAGTTTCTTTCTTAAAATATGTTATGTCATATTTTTAGATGGTTTATTACATTGGGATATCTGACTACTTGTGTAAATTTTCTCCTCGAGCAGTGTTTAGAATACAGAATGTTCATTTATTTATCTTCTGTTGTTATATATTGTTGTTTTTTCTTAGGGGGATCATTACATTTGGATTTTTTTATCCACAAGTTCTAGTCTATAGTCTTTGGGGATTAGGAATTATCTTCAGATCATGTCAGTGTCGGATCAAGTATCATTGTACCAGGGTATTTGGGTTGGTTCATGAAAAAATGTAATCAGATGCAAGTTGAGTGTTTTTCCTTAATGTTGGTAATCAGTTTGGGATTACCTAACATATATGAGGTAGGATTTTTGAGATGTAAGGGGTATTTTACAAGTGATTTTATATAAATTTATCATCGTATAATGTCATAAACCCCTCCCCCCAAAGAGTACCCATCCCAGGAAAAAAAGAGATAAAGAGGATAGAGACATCTTGAATCCTACCTCCAATAGGCCATGAGTTTTCAACTAGTATTAGTGGTATAATATATATATATATATATATATATATGAGAGGCATTACACTCAAAAATAATATTAATAAGATATAGATAAGATAGATACACCAATAAAATACTCTTGGATAAATATAAAATAAATACCAAATGCATACATGAAATGTAATACATAATTCATACAACTAGAAAGAAAAAATAGAAGTACCCAAAAGAAAGGTAAACTCAGAAGCAACCCTGAAGCCCAAAAAACTCCTCCAAAACCATGAGCTAGTAATATCCAGTCCGATATCCAACCTATTCCTATTGACCTAAAAAATATTTTATATATACATGGGGTGAGAAAAGCAGTATATTCAGTAGGATCCACCTCAGATCCTCTATTTCAAAATATATAGAAAGAATGCTAAAGGCCAGTGAAAAAAGTGAAACTATCTCATCACCTAAACAAGTATACTAAGTTCTCAACCTCGCCATAGTTATCTCTCACCAAGTATCACATAAAATAGACCATATATTTTAGTAATAAAACAACAAGGGCACCTCATTATTTCTTCCCCACTAGTTTACCATTCTACCCCAATGTTGTACATCCTGAGCCATCTCTCTCCCAAAAAATCCAACCTGAAGACACCTAGTCTCAAGTATCACAACATGCATCTCATGCATCACATCATCTCATCCAAATCTCTATATATTAATTGAGTAGTTTCTGGGATCCACCACAGCTTTTATGCCATGTATCATACATCAAGTATCATACCTCAACCAATCATAGCCCATACACCAAATATGTACCTTGAACCATCACATCCCATACACTTCATATATATAATAACCATTAGGATACTATATCTAGATATACATGTGTGTAAAATAACCAAAATATATTAAAACCCACTACACATATATATGAGGAAACTAACACCATGTATACTAGCACATATACTACCAGGAGAAAAGAGCAGGGCCAGAGGAGTAAGTTCATCGTATGTCCCGGACCAACCAAGATTTTGGGGAAAACACCCTCCTAAAGTCAATTGGGTGTCAAATTACATACCGAAATGGGTGAGGTAAATTATGAATTGATCATATCTATAATCTTAGAAGTGGAATTTTTCACACTAAAAGGAATCACAATAAACATATAGTTTTCATATCGACATCAGAATGTCATACTTGGAATATCATTTGAAAAAACCCTCCATTAGTGGTACTTGGACATGAGATCGATCTTTGAAAAACATATCACACCTAAAAATTGATCAAAGTGATCTTCAATACTCATCATGGTGTACATGTTCTTAATCATGTCTTGGTTTAGGCAATGATAATTAACACAAATCCATAAATACAACTTCAATTTTTCATAAAGAAAATTTGAACTGCCTAGGAGGACACATTGGTTCTAATAAAACTATTTTCTCAAGGGTAATCCAAATAAACCCTCAACTCTTGATGATCATTAGGGGACATATGATACATTTTAGAGGATAACAGAATATTCCTGATGCGCGTGTAAATGAAAAACTAAATCTCCCACATAAGAGGTAGTCCGGGAACATCCTTATAAAATCCATCCATATAATACTCCATGATTGGAAAAACCTAGATACATGAAGAGAATGTTATTCCATGGGATAAAATATACAACTCATTTGGTGAGGGACTATAGCTTCCTACCCACAGGACCTGATTTCTCCACTATGATATCTCTCTAACTCCCAGAGGATAATGTAATCCCATCAGTTTGAATGAATCTAACTCATATGTGGTGATTTTAGATATAGGATTGAACTGTGTACATCTAGTCTATACTGAAGATAACATCATGTGATTTCCTCATGGGTACCAAGAGGTCCCATGAGAAACTCTCTCCACTGAATGATCACTCGCACTACTAAAAAATAAGCAATATCTATGAAGTTTTATTAGTAGGAACCTCAAGTAAAATTTAATACATTAAAATATCTACTTGGAGCTTAATATGTCACACCTAGAGTGAGGATATTAAGTAATTATTATATTATGTGTCTATTAGTACTGGAGAAGTAGTATAATAAATACAAATCACCCCTTTAATCATCTTGTGAGCTTCTATGTCATTAGCCTTTATAGCATGCAGCTAACCAGAACTTGGACCACCATCTCCATGAGACTGGAATGGTCCTCCTGGTAGTGATGGTGTAAATATCTCATAACATCATCCACCACCATTTGATCCTACTCTTGGAGCCCCACTCACTCCTCTACTAGTTCAGCGTTCCCATGGGACACCTAATCCATGCCAGGGAGAACCACGATCATGGAATTTCCTCTTCCATAGTGTTCCATACACATTCTACCTACCCTCCTTAATAATATTGGGTTAGTAAATAACATGTTATGTGACATCAAATGTCACATGCATAAAATCTACCCTCTCCAGTATTCCCTAGTCCTATGTTCATTCCATGAACCACATGGCCATGAACTTCAACATGAGATTGAGTATGCATCCTATTATTTAACACATATCATATTCCATCAACAGAAGAGGACTCATCCACGATATTTTTACTGATAGTTCCAACTATATGTATTCCTTCATATAGAATGTCCTCCATTACTAGTTCCCACTCTATCACTCTAGCATATGTTAGAATTCATAGGGGTACCACTCTGGCACAATTATTTCTATAGAGTCCCATAGAAACTTCCATGCATTGAAGTAACCATACCAAATCATGTTTAGGGAGTACCATGTAAGGTCATTAAGACTCAAAACATACTCATAAATTTTTATTCCTCCCCAATGCGGCTCAAATAACTCATAAATCAAAAATTGAGCAGAAGCATGGGGGTATTACTACTCAAAAAACAACTATTAGAATTAAGACCATGAGTGTGATGAATCATCATGAATCTTACATAATAGAATCAATTAGAACCCATATTATCCAAGGAAATTATTGGATTAATGTACAACCATGTGATTAGTTTGGATCCACAGAGGTCTAAAAATCAGATCACAAACTCAAGCCAATCCTCCAATTCTAGGTGATTTGTCTTTCCAATGAACCTAAACGACCTCTAGAATTGGAACTCACAGAGTGTACTCTGATTGAAACCATAATTTTCTTGATATAATTATATAATTTTCTTCTTGATATAAAGGGGTGTTTCTACCTTCATTTCTAGAGTAAAGATCACTTGATATGGACCCTAAATCGAGGCCCTATCACTCATCAGATTGTCATCACAATCCTAAATCGGCAACCTTGTTGGTTGAATTTGTAGTGGAATCCTAAAATTTAATCAAGAAATACTATAGTTAGATACGAATATATATATATATATATATGGGAACCTATCTCGAAAAGGATAATTAAAGGACTCAATCTTATATAATGCATATACCAATATTCCCTACAACCAATGTCTCAATATGCAGAGTCGACAAGAAGGTAGTCATATTCAATGTGAATAGATACATCAACCACCACACTGACAATAGGTTCCCTATTCTGAAAGTTGTACTTGATACACATTGACACTATTTCTCTAAATCCCCAACAAAACCATATAAGGGGAGAAAAATCTAAACACCATCCTGAGTTCAAACCACCTTTGATAATAATCTGTTACGACCCAACCCATCACGGTCCACCTAGCTAGTGGAAGGCCAAGCCAATACTAACCCAATCCTACATCCATAGGCTAGGGGTGGAAAAAAACATCGATAAATAATAAATAAAATGGAATTCCATTTTGTAAAGTACATGTATGAACCCACCCAACCATCTCTTTGAAGAAGTGAAAATGAATAATAATAAAATTTAGTAAGTTATAGAGTAGAAACCATGTATGCAATAAACATCAGGGAATAAAAAATAGTGTGATAGTGAAATATGAAAAGTAATGGGAAAAATACACACCCACCTAGAAAAGATGTTCTATCCTAGAAATAACTACATGAAATAATGTTGAATGATATTGACTCCTAATCCCCAATCCCTGACCACCATATGCATTCAAATTCACCCAATTATCCCTAGGATTCTCCAATTCCACTATCACTATGAGGAAGTGAGGCTATACCAATGGTTTTAAACCATTGGTATAAGTTGGAGAATCATTGGATATAGTGTTGTTTGTAAATGCCTATACCAATTATTCTTAATGAATCGTTGGTATAGGGTGAACTATTATTCATTTTAACAAATGGTTCAAAGTGAACCGTTGGTATAGGGGTATACCAACTCTTATAAAACCATTGGTATGGAACCTCCCACCCACAAATTCCAATGCTAGGATCAGCCCCACCAGACCATATAGAGGAAAACCTACAACAAACAGAACCTGCAAATAGAACCTCAAGAAAATAGAAAATAGAACCTGTAAATAAAAAAACATGAAATGAAATAAAAATAACCTAAAAAAATAAAAATATAACCTCCAAACAAACATAAACTATAATGAAACCAAAATATCATCCTTAAAGAACCGTAAAACAATACAAAAATAATTAATTCAGTGAAAATTTATTGATACATTTAACTAGTGATAATAAACCTACAAAATATCACATATATTCATTTAGAACAAATCATCAAACATAAAATGTCATAAATATAATTAAAAAATGAAAATGATCAATCTATTCCTCATCACCATCACTATCCTCACCAGCATACACTTCCTTATCCTTATCCTCACCCTTAGCCTCGTCCTCACCCTCTTCCTTGCCACTATCCTCACCTTCTTCTCACTGTCATCCTCTCCATCGCCATCACTAGGAATTACATTGTCCCAACCACCACTAGTACTACTGACCAGTATACTATATAACATACTCAGAATTTACATATATGCAACACAAGACATGGAAGTCTCTAGTGGAAGTGATAGACATGAAACTTCCATTAGTTTCATAAATTCAGTGTTTACCCTTTGATTCTTTTATTCCACATGTATGTTCCTTTTTTGTCCTTTTCTGACTTAGCCTTATCCTGTGATATACCTGTGTATTAATTTTTTCCTAATTAGTGCTACCAGAAATGGTACATGAAGTTTTCCAATCCCTAATTGGGATAATACTCTTGCCTATTCAACAACATACTCTTTCATGGTTATCATCCCCCAAAACTTGATGTAAGTGATCATTTTACCCAAAGTTGTCAGTTTACTGGGCTTCAATGGACTTTGAATCACACTATTACCAATATAAATTGACTATTAATTTAAAATATATATATTAAAATTTTAATTCAACAAAGTAAAATTTACAATATTTTTTTGTGTTGGTTTGTTTACCACACTTCCAACTTTTTCCTTTCTGCTGGAGAAAAATAGTTTTACTTGAGGCACATTTCCTTCAATATCCCAAACCTCACTCTATAATGAAATTTAATTTAGAAAACCATAATTGAAAATAGGTTAGTAATAATTAATTTCATAACTAAAATCAAAGGAATATTAATTCTAAATGAAGCTTAAAATAAAAACATATAATAGATTAATTATAAATGTGTATCAATTAATGGGTTATTAATAGATATAACAAATATATAAGTTAAATGGTCATCATAGTAATCAAAAATAAGGTGGTTATGTGATCACAATAATTAATGATAATATGAACAATTATGACTATGAGAAAAAGTAATTTCCATGAATGGGTTATCAACAATCTAATCATGACTATAATATAAAGGAATTGTGTTTTGGTATGATTTAAGAATAAAAATTTCATTCATAAATGATTATTTTTATATTTTAAATGTATTACTTAAGTTTTTTTTAATTAATGATACAAGTGAATTTTTGTTTCTCCATCACATGAGGTCCTAGTGTTCTTTGTAACCCCTCATTCTATTATTGTGATCCAAATCATGATTATAAGAATTCTTTTTCATGGTTTGTTTCTACTCATGTCATTCTAAATATATAATGGAGAGTTAAAGTCTTGTTCTTACTCAAACAAAGAATTATAATAAGCCAAATAAGTACTTCAGACGAATGCTCTCAATAAGATATGTATAATGTTTTCAAGGGGATGGGTATATATAACCTTGATTTAATTTATATAATCATTCAATGATTTTTAATGTGTGGGATGATTGTTCATATTCCATGGGGGTTGTGTATCTAGAATTTTTACCATGGGAAATGATTTGTCCATAGGTTGGAATTATATCTATCATATATATAGTTTTTTAAGTATATTTTTTTTTTCCAAATGATCATATATTCAAGTGTGAAATTTGGTTCTTTATAATAACATATGACCAATTCTGTGTTATAATTACTCTACACTACTTAGATTATGGTTTCAATGTCATGAGATAACACAGTGTGATTGGAACTAGTTAATTTTGATAGATATTTTAGTTCTAAATCTACAGTTGATTAATTGTTTGTGTTTATTAATTACAATGATTCTCATAAACCTAATGGTTGAAAAAAAAGCATGTGATTTATTTTATATATCACTGTTTAAGGTTTTCTCACTATTCATTACTAATTCTCTCTTACTTTTGTAATTTTATTTTTTTACATTAATATTTATATAATATGTTAGTATATTTTCATGATTTTTGTTCATATCCTAAGGTATTAATGATTATATCCCTAAACATTTTAAGGGGAAGTGGATCCAGTATTACAGTTCCCATTCCAATTAAAAGAATGTGAATTTAATAAAATGAGAAATGGTTATATAGGTACATGGAATCCTCCCAAACAAAAAAATATTAATCCTAAAATTTTAGTACACACTATATACTTTTAATAATAATAAAAATAATACATGATCATTTATCTATCCAAATTAGAAACAGAATTAAACATGAAGGAAACAAAAGAATGTGAATGTCGTAAATAAAAATTATAAATCAATGTTGTATGTCCTTACTCTAATGGTCCGACATTGTAGTTTTTCCCAAAGTGTGTAGGTACTTTATAGAATCCTTGTTTTTATTTATTTCTAGAGATTCCTAAAAAATAATTTTCAATAATAAAAAATAAATTATTAATAAAAATCACGGTAGTTTTCATTTAATAAACTAAAATTTTATTAATACCTAAAACTTGGTACTCATCTAATTATTAATCTTTTTCTAATAATATTCTACTGAACATTCACCCATGACAGGTGTGATATCTAAATCTATGCCAACTCTATCCTTCCAACCACCATACATCTCATGATTATATACTCTCTACAACTCACCTAATAGCTTGAGCAAATTTTTCCTCACAACGTCACTATTGGGAAAATTAAAATGAAGTTTAAACCAAAATATTAATTCATATAGATAAAATAATAATATTATACTAAATACAATAATCTTTTTTCCCATATTTCTTACCAAGCATTATCCTTTACTTTATTTGGTAGGTGTCACCAAGATAGTGGACTGACAAGAATGATGTTAGAGTATCTGAAAATCATTTCAAAAAAACTTCTACACTCCCACCCTATTTTCCCCATCATTTTGTTATCTTGATTGTACTCCACCATCAGATGCATGTGACAGTTCCACACCACACTCATGCATGTACACCCACACCACTTATTGGAAGATGTAACTATTAAAGAATAAAAAAATTATATAAAGACATCTTATAATAAAAATAAATTATGGTAAAAAAATTTATTAGGGTTCTATAAATATACCTGAGACAGTATGATCAGTAGGCATCATTGGACCCCTAGAAACTGAAGGAGCATCAACTTGTACTTATGGAGTGAGTCTCAATGTATGGTCTATAAGCTGAGAATGTGTCATATCAAGAGTCTAAGAAGTAGGAATGTGGAAGCATGAGGATAAGGAATTATAATAAATATAAAATGGAATAGTTGGTTGTGAGAATGCATAATATGGATGAGGAGTAGGAATCATTATTAGATATGAGAAAGATATGTGATGAGGCTTAGATACAAATGATACTGAAAACATGGTCGACCTAAATATCTTGTGTTTCTATAACAACAATATGAGATTATTAGGTGTGGTAGATGGTATGGTATGGGGATTGGGTTTGATCAGATATTCCATCTGGAGGACTTACTTATAATATCACCCCCTCGTATCGCCATCCTGAGCACTAGAACCACTAGGCTAGTCGGTGAATAACTGGTGACTTGGTGGTGGATCATGATTAAATGTAAGAAAACAATCACTTGATATTATATTTTATTGATATATATTTTTGAAATAAAATACTCACAACGGGCACTAAAGGAGGGACACCCATCTCACTCACTTAATTATTTTTTTATGATCCTTTTTCTTCATATATACACAATGTTTTTTATTTACTATATCTGAAAACAAATTTTGATTAAATTATAAATCCATAACTAATGGGTAACCCAAACAAGAAAGAAGATGAGACATGAATTAATCAATGAATGACACTTTTCAAACCAAATATTGGATATATAGTGATATCGAAAAAACATTTTATATCTCATGGGAAGAATATAAAAACATAAGACATGTCATTGAAAAAAATACATCCAAATTAGAATATATAGCATGACTATAATATTATTTTATTTTACTTTCAATTATATCCAATTCAATTTTGGTTAGTATATTTGGTTTATTTTGGTTAATTGATTAGGCCATTTTTTCATTTTTATTTGTCATAAGTAATTTCGTTCTTTTTTGTCAATTGATTAGGCCATTTCTCCATTTTTATTTTTCTGAGGTCATTTGGTCTATATTTTGTGTTAGGTCATTTTGACATTTTTTTGGTTATGTCATTATTTTCATAGGTTTTCATTTTCATATCAATTATTTTAATATTTCTAATTCAATTAATATTTGTTTTTATGTTACAATTTAATAGTTTCTCTTTTTTTGGTTTAATAGGTTTGTATAGAGTTCAATTCAATATTAGAAAATGAAAATCAAAGAAAACTACGAACAGTAAATATTGAAAATTCCCATGAAGGTCAAGTTGGATACAAAATACTTTAATAAATAAAAAAAATATAGAACCAACATCAAAAACCCAAGTCAAGATAAACCAAAATAATTGTGCACACAGATGGATGATCCAATATATTTCCCACAAAAAAATCTGGTACATAATTAACTCTAAGATTTGGAGTATTAGAGTCATCATAAGTAATAAATGGATAGAGGCCAATTGGATAGAGGATGTATTTAATTCCATCATCACCATCATCAAAAATATGTTTTAGTATTACTTCAAAAATGACACCAAATTCATGTCAAAGAAGATATTTTTATAAAAAAACTATTTCACCATTTATGCCCTAACATATTGTTCATATTTAGAAATAGTGAGAGTCATTTCAATAAATCCAAATCCTTAATCATCAATAAATGATCCCTTCTTTATCATCGAATCAAAACACTAACATTTTATCATAGAGACTCAACCGTGAGAGTAATAATCCAATATTAGTATTTTCTCAATGATTTCATAATAAGATATATTTTCAAATCGAGGTCTACTATCCATTACATGAGAGTAATAATATGTTGTGATAGCTAACATGACACCATCATGTTTTATTCTCAGGTTCTTTTCAAATTCATTAATAATAAATTTATACCCATTGATCACAATTTATTTTCATTCATAAGACACAGAATTAGGACCAATATCCAAAGATCTCATTTACTTAGAGACAATGTCATTAAGAAAAATCAATACCTAAAATATAAATGAATATTAAACTTAATTAATTTTTTATTTTATTAATTTATTATAGCAATATTTCTACCTTCAATTTCAACCAAGTCGAAAACTATTTGATATGAAAAGTCTCTCTCCTTCTCAAAGATAAAGAGTGATGCTTTCTATTTATCATTTTTTATGTTTTCTACCAAAAAAATATAAATAGTTTAATAGATATATTAAATTACATGAGATGAAATAAGATATACATGTTAAATTTACTTAATTTATGTGGTTATCAAAAAATTCTTAGTTAAAAAAATTGTGCGATCTCCCATGCCTCACTCTTCAAGTATTAACATGGTCAATGTATATGATCTGGGAATTACCCTTGTTTGGGGAAGTGATCGAAAAATACGTTCAATTATTTCATATTTTCTTCTTTATTTCTTAGTGGTCTGTTCTGTATAGTAGTCATATTAGATAAATACATTGAACATAAATCCATACATTATTGAATAAGTAAACTTTCATGATAGAACCTTCAAGATGATTTTGGTTCTAAATATAAGACTTCAATGTGAAAATGTTTTCTTTAGTTGGATACATCCAATGAAAAGAAACAGGTCCTCTAATAATTTTTTTGGTTGGAATATGGTTAGTTAGATATAGCATACATGTTAAAAATTATGGTGGAAATATTTTCTCTTACTCACACAAAATTAATGGTTCCTCTGAAAAGCTTTTTTCCAATAAATACTTCAACAACTTCTTAGCATAAATATATCTAAATAAATGGAACAATCAAATAATTGAAAGCCATAAATTATTGGACAAATGATGATGGATTTATATTGGATTCAACTCATATATAAGGATGTGATAATCATGTGTATTCAATTATTTCATCTTAAAATATCCTATGTTGAATGATTTTGATATGTTTCATGAATAGCCATCATGATATCTAATAGTCTCTTGTGCTTCCAGAAAATGGTTTTTTTATTCATGTTCCATCACATAAGAAGAAAAAATAACCTTCCATTTATTTTCTCTAATAAACACAATATGTTAATTTGGTCTGATTTCCCAATCTACTATGTAATACTGAGATCATAACTCATATTTTTTTTCTTTCCCTAGATAATTAAAATAATTAAAATCAATATTTCACAAATATTCTTTTTAATGTGCATTACATCTAAGAAATGATATTAAAAATGGGTTGACTACTAAGGAAACTCAAATAAGATACTTCTATTATTCCTACTATAATAGGTTTTGGTTAAAACATTCTCCCACTACCTAGATTTAATTTGACCCCTATCAAATAAATAATTGAAATATTTAAATTCATTAATCAAATCAGTTCTAGATTTAAACCAATGTGGATTGTCAGCCTCTTTGATATTATCAAATCTTGGATGATTATTCCTATATGGATGGTCCATTTGAATGAATAATTGATACCCCATAAAACTGAAACTATAGAAATATTTTATTATTCGGGAGCATGTATTATTTAGAAAAATTGGAAATTATAGTTTTCCCTATATGCTCCATCAATACATTATTTCATAAGTAGGAAAATCATTAATCATCCACATAAGCACAACACACAAATTAAATATGTCATTCAAACATGCATCATAAGTGAACACACCCACGTTATAAAGATTTTCCAACTCTTTTTTAAAGGTTTCATGTATACATATATATCATTACCAGGATAAAAAGGTCTAGATATGAGTATATTCATAAAAGTGAAAGGTTTTTTTATACACATCCATGGATAAAGGTTTTAAATGTGTATGAAAACTAGTGATGTGTTGTGCGGGGTATCGTCTACCAATACAGATTAAAACCATCACATGAAAGACCCAACCTCACAATACACACATCAACTATGAAATCATTCTACCGATCATGATATTTCTACCATGAAAATCCATCTGCAAGTTGAACCAAATCATTATTATTATTCTGTCTCTATTTATCTTTCCATCAAATTTTTATTCATATTTCATTAGACATGAAAAGATTATGGAGTCTGAGGATCAATGAAATGTTCCACATTAATTTTTGTGGAACACGAGATAGTGTTCCATTAGCTTCTGGATTCCATTGGTATGTGACACATTTTATAAAATCATTCCATTATGTAGTTTCTTCCCAGAATAATCTATAATAATTCAGGAAATATATTTTTTTTCTAAAAATTTAATTTCATAAACTAACTTTCATAACATATAATGGTTTTTGAGAATATCTATATCAACTAGAATAAAGTCATTAAAAAATGTAAGATTGTAATCGATGGTATTATTATAAATATTATACATTTTTTTCCCATGAAATAGTCATTTTAAAAATTCTAGCTTATTTATTTTACCACATTGCTGATATAGGGGAATGGTGGTAGAATCATTCAAAATTTCACCCAACAAACATCATCATTTTCATTACATTTATATTGTATGATCATATCAAAGTCTGATTGGGTCAACATCCTTCCATTCTCATGATGACAAATAAATGGAAACTCATTATCTAATAAATTCCACAATCCATTCCTCTCATTTGGATCCTAAGAATTTTGAGATTTCATTTTATCCCCATTGTGATTCCACACACTGTTCTTTATTTGAAAACCATATTTGGTTATACGATAGCTAACTTCTTCATGGCTCAACCAAGGTCTTACAACACAATTATAATATGGGAAGTTTATGTGACCATTATCTGAAGCATTATCATATGAAAGATATAAAAAACTCTCCAACTCTTTTTGAAAATATCTAGAGATCCAATTGGTTTTGATACATACATGTTATATAAAATTATTAAAAAATATTATTTTTCCCTTTCATAAAATCAATTAAATAATATTTATGTTTAATAAAAAATATTTAAGGTAAAAAAGAACTGTTCACTTTATATGAAACCAAAACTTCCACACAATTTTGTATGAAAATTATAATATAATAGACAAAAAAATACTATATATATAACAAAATAATATAAATATAAAACCATCATATTGACTTCAATTATATTAATGAGTAATAATCGTACATAATAATATAGAAAATTGGGTTTATATTTGCTCTTTTTCTATTATTATATTCATTTTGACTACTATTATTCTTATTCAATTAATTCATGTATAAAATATTACTACATATATGTAACCATATTCTATTTGATTCAGATTGGTTTTTATATGTTGTGTTTTTATTATTAGTTTCATTCTATTTGATTTAGTTTGGTTGGGGTGGGTTTTTTTATTTGGATTTGGTCCGTTCTTTTCTATTTGGGTTTAATTAAATATTTTTCAAGTTAGTTTTTTTTATATTTATGATATATTTTCTTTCAATTAGGTTCAATTTAGTTAAATTATTTTTATTTAAGTTTATTTTGATGTAGTTTAGTGTAGTTTTTATCTACTCATGTCTACTTGGGTTAGATCAAGTCATTTCAATTCAATTCTATTTTTTGGTCAAGTTAGTTCGGTTATGATATAGATATGATTTTTTAGTTCATTTATGTTTTAGTTTTTATTAGATTGATATGTTCTGTTCATTTATTTTCAATCCTAGTTTGGCCAGTTAGGTATAATTTAGTTCTCTTTGGGTATGATCATTTCATTTCAATTTATTTTATTTTGTGGGTCATTTTAATAAGTAAATAATTGGGATACTATGTGAAACATTTGTGGATGTGATAGAAAATCATTCTATAAAGAAATATCTCTCTAGTAAAATTATGAAAAAATAGTTGGGATTAAGTCTAAATTTATAGATATCATTATATTTCTTAATTAATGACATTTCTAATCAATTTTTACCCCATGTAAAGATGTTTTTTTAGTGTATGGAATCAAAATTTTAGTATTAGAGATCAATGATTTCATAGTAGGATATTTTTATGATAAACATTTTGACACAATAATGTGTATATGTTAAATATTTTATACACCATCTCAGATGATATTTTCTATAGGGTGTTTTTTCTAAGGTATTCATCTTGGAAAATCATTTTTTGTTGATTAATATTTATCATTTTTTATTCTATTGATTGTTAATGAATTTAAGGCGGTTCGTATAGTTTTATATAGGATTCTATTTTAGTTTTAATTCCTCTATAGATTATTATCATGATAATCTAGGTTATATTATAAGATATGATGGGATTACCATTTAAAGTATATTCATTGACAATTAAGGCTTATCCAGAAATGTGACTGGGTTTTCTATATTGGTATACACTCTAATAGTAAATCCTATTCTAGGACATTCCATGTTAAGAAAATCTCCAATATTTTAGGCTTGTACAATACAAAATAGAATACCCATTCTAATGTATTTTTATAATAGTGAAGGATAATTCAATATGCTAAAATTATATACCCTATTTATATATTATTTTTTTATAACAAAGGGTAATTTTACTTAACATTACAAGAATATAAAATAATTTTAAATCACATCTTCATGTAATATGTAATTTTTAAATATTTAGTAAAATATTTATGAAGCTATTGTAGATGAGGTTGAGGTGTATAGTGTCTCTAATGGTCTAGGAATTGTGTCAAAACACCATATTCTTGGATTATATCCTTAGATCCTAGTTATCAAGCATCCCCTATTAACACTATATTTATTTTTAAATAATTCCACAATAAAAACAAAAATGTAATAACATGTATAAAAATTATATTATAAATATTTTTCTTGTATAATTGAGCCAGACATATTAAAAATTTATTCAAATAATCATATAGCATGTTTAAATCATTAAATTCACTGGAATTAATTATATAAATATCATAAAAATAATAATTTCATAATATATTTACATAGAGGTTTTGTTTAATGAATTTGAAATCTGACAAAAAAATATTGGTTATTCTTTCATATGTTGAAAATAAACTAAAATGATGGTCGACAGATGAGATAAATCATAATAGAATATACCAATTTGACTTTAAGGAAAAGTATAATGAATCCCTTAAGGCATGAGGGATTACTATGTATAGAAAATAAAAGTAAATTTCATAGATAAAAAATAAAAAAAATTCTAGGAAGAAGATATAACCCATTTCAAACTCATGAATTTGATGTAGAATAACTCGAATAGAGGAATGCATGGATGGATCAATGAATATGGAAGAATGGAGCACTAGGTAGGGAAAATGTAGAAGTATTCTCAAATGAGGAGGTCCTAACCACATTATGTATTCGGTAAAACTCTATCCCAACTATTTAAAAAAAGATGGGATAACCTTTAATACAATGGGTTATCCCAACGGTTATGCAAAACCATTAGGCTAGGACCCCCTTTACAAATGATTTTGGAAAACCATTGGTATAGGTGTGATTGTATAGTCTCCATTCCTAGTATTGTTCCATCTATTTCTTTATCTAAATAAGACATGATACTTTTGGGAAAATTCTATACAGGGGTGAGTATATACCTACCCAATAGGAAGCCTAAAAAATTGAAGTGGTAGAAATAGAAGGCATGTAGAAATAGTCTAGTCAGCCTCAATAAATAGGGAAATAAAATACAACAACCTATATATATATATATATTCTCATAAAATAAACCCATATGGGAGAGAAATGAGATCTCCATCTCACAGCCCAACCTAAGAAAGAGTATTCCAATAGTTCCAAAACCCCTTCATTAGTGCCTATCATCTCAGGTTTATTTATAAAAAATTCACTAAGAGGGAAATCGTCTGGTATGATAGGGATGTTTTGTATCTATATTTATGAAGATAATATAGAGGAACTATGCCATGGTATGATATGGGAGTACCATCTCCATGGATAGAGTACCCATTCCACAGTGCGATAGGGGAGTGTCACCTCTGTAACTGTACAATGAGTATGAATTTCCCATGCTCTGGTGTGATAGGGTAGTAACATATTTGTTGATTGAGTACCTGATCTTCAGTGTGATAAGAGAGTTCCTCCTCTATATTTTAAAAATATGTATGGAGGAGTCGTTCCCCCATGCAACATGGGAGTACCGTTTACTTGGGTAGAGGACCCATTCCCTAGTGAAATTAGTGAGTGTCGCCTCTATACCTATGAAATTAGTATGGATGATTAGTGCTCTAGTGTGAAAGGGGAGTACCTTCACTATGTATGGAGGACCTGCACACTGGGGAGATAGAAGAGTGCCACTTCTGTATCTATAAAATGATCATTGAGGGTATGTTCCATGCTGCGATAGGGGAGTACCATCTCTTTCTATAAAGGAACCATGCCCTAGTGTGATAGGGGAGTGATGCTTAGGTATCATTACAACAATAATGAAGGTAAAGTGCCTTGATGTGATAGAGGAGTACCATCTCTATGGATATAGGACCCACACCCCGGTGTGATAGTGGAGTGTCGCCGCTATCTGAAATCTTCAAAAATCCTACCCGATCACCCTCAGCACCAGGAATTGCCTAAAGAGGCGTCACTATTAGAACATCTAGAATCATATTTCAAAAGTGAATATTAATTACTCCATCACATTCTACATGGAATGAACCTCAATATAATATACTTTCAGGTAAAAATATGAGTAAAAAAATGTGATACAATAGAAATAAGTTTTCTAATAAAGTATACGACGTTTAAGAGGGGTCGCATGGCATGTGACCCCTCCAGACCTCATAACCAATTCCTCTCTTGTATATTAATATATATCTATTTGACACTACATGTCATGTAAGGGTACTACATGGCATGTCTTGGCCTCCCAAGGATGAGCTGTGTGCTCCTATCCATGCCCATGGCTGTCAATAAATTCCCATATACTCCCAAAGTAGACAACATTTTCTCCCACATAGGTTCATAGGTGTGTGATACTGGAAGGAAAAATGGATTTATAGGGAGTTTTAAATGAATATTTTCCCATCCACATGTCATTTTATTATTATATTCCCCAATACCCTATCCCCTATAGCTAGGATGTGCTACATGCCTTGTGTTGATAAGACTATAAGTTATATAAACATGTTATTCCCAAAAACTAAAGTTTCATTATATGTCACCATATCCAGATATCCCACCACGAAATCCCCAATTTATTCACCAAAAACGGTGATTATTCATTTTTTCATTGATTGCATCCCTCTTTTAGTTGGAAATCTAAATATGATCTTCTGTTGTGGTCTGTCACACGTCCTACTCACCTCTCATCACTGTGGATCCTTCATAAATTCTAGATCAATAGGAATCATCACCTAAATCTCTCAATGTACCCTAATCCATCTTCCAATTGGAATCCCGTTAAATTTTCTCCCAACCACCATGAGTTTTGGGGTTTGTTCTTGATTGATCTCGCCCAGACATAGTCAAACCCTGACCTCATAGGTGAATAAAGAACACAAAAAATTATGGGGGGAAACATCATAACAAGGGTGATAATCACTATTATCAAAGAATTATTATCCAATTAATTCAAAGTTGTTGAAACCATGGTGTTATCAATGAGTAAAAAGGATAATAAATTGAGTAAACAATTAAATTTGATAAAGGGGATAACGGGAAGAGCATGAAACTGTAAACAAGACATATGCAGATCAAATTCATGAATTAATGATTTAATAAAGATAGAGGAAATGATATTTTAAATTTCCTACCTTGATTATGGATTTATCACTAGTGAATAGTGCATTCTCTCACCATAGAGATGATTCAATACGTTAGCTATCTTTCGATTCACCTTGATCTGATTACTAAGTGTCTCCTGATATCGATTCGCCAATAAAGGTTGTTAGAGATCCTCTCAAAATCATCCCTAGGTTATTAATTTAACCCTAAAAAATTTCATAATGATATATTTATAGGGACTTATATTTAGGCTATTTAAATAATAATTAAATAAATTAATCATTCATTTTAATTTAAATTCACACACAAATGGCTGCCTCATCTTAACATTTCGCATCAATGAACTTCAGGTCACGCTTAAAGTAAACCCTACAAAACATATTCAAAAAAATTATTATATTTTTTATCTTGGACTCCATTGAAGAGATATTAAATTATTTTTGAAAATTTGTTCATGTTGATATAAAATATATTTAATATTTGTATAAAATAAATTTTGAGATCACCGGGCTTCGAAATGAAGTTCCATCTCATATACTAGCTCTGAAAATATTCATAGAAATATTTTAAATTTATAAAAGTAAAAAATATTTCCAATTCATATAAAATATCAAAAGGGTAATTATATGCACTACAAAAAATAAATATGCGGTGAATATTGAATATATCCCATAGAAGGGAATGTTTGACGAGAAAACATTACCTCTGGTCCAACCTCCTTCATACATGTTAAAACTACCAATATAATAAATATATATTTATTATAGATCTATTATATAACTATAATCAACTATATCAAAACTTATATTATTTACTTATAATGTTTTATATACTTTTTTATCAATTTTTTTTAAAATCACTCTTTTGGGTAATAAGTGATTGGTTTTTCATATATGTTTTAGTTTGGTAGTTTTGGTCCTTATAATTTGATCATGGTTTCATTATCTCCATAATTTTAACCATCATTTAAATATCATATATATTCATTATATAGGTACTTAAAATATTCCATAAAACATAGAGATATAAAAATGAGTTACACCGTTCAGAGATATGGCAGACAGTACGTACGCATGGATGTTGTTTTCATTTTTTCACTGATGTATCAAGGGAAAGGTAAATAATAATTTACCCTTAAAAATAATAATTCAATAATATAAATAATATTTTTTTATCAAATCCATATTTATTACATTCTATGTCAAAATAAAATAAAATTTATATCACATTTCTCCATGCATGCGGTAATCCACACATACACACAAGCAATATTACAGTTTTCCAATGGATTGGATGTTAAGAAAACAAAATGTGATATTATAATTCCTAGAGTATAATAATTTAATAATTATTACATATATAAAATTAGTCCATAAACATATCCATCCATGAGAGTTGGTGATGGAAAATGGATTACATCAGCTGGGAGACGGTAGTCCCGCATATACACGATCGACAATTCTGGTTCCCATTTGATGGATGAGGGGATAAGTATAAGATAAAACATCAACATAATGAAATATAAGTATATTTTATATATTTGTGTTTTATATTGGTATTATTAAAAAATGGCTTAATTTTTTAATAGAATTAGTACAAAGACAGGGATTAATGAAGGTAATTACCTTTTCTTAGAGAAACCTCCTTTATATCTCTTATTAAGAAATCTAGGGTTGGAATTTTTGGAATAATAGAAGATCTATAACATTTATAATAATTTTTATTAGATATTTATCATTGTTTTGGTTTAGAAAAATTGTTTATTAAATTTTAATAGGTTATGGGAGGATGTGCCCTTTTATTATTGAGGAGGAGTGGAATGTTTCTAAATAAGAAAAACTATTCAATAATGTGAAGTCACCCTCAACCAACGTGACTTAAAAATTTACAAATAATAGATTTGATGAAAATTATAGTTGAAATAAACCTACACCACATAAAAATAATCATGTTAAAAACTTCTTATTTTCTTTATCCTCTATGTTTTCTTATTCTAACCATTTTAGTTTTCACCATGGTCATTAGTTTTTTATATTTAATTATGAAATTTATCTTTTAAGATAAAAAATAAATGTAACATATTAAATAACTTATACCCACTTTTTCTATATATAAAATAAAATTTATCAAATTAAATTACTATTTTTTTGGAGAATTAATTTTAACAGAGGTGAATGTAACGCGCAAAACCATGTTTTAACCTCAATATTGATAATTAATTTTACCTAAAATTACTATTCATTATGAAAAAAAACAAAGTTTAACATATTAAATTATATGTGTTATAATGATTCAAAATATGGAATCAATTTTTCGGAATTCAATTCACAGAATTGGAAGAATTTAATTTTAATTTATCCAGCAAGTGGGATAAGGTTGTAATCTTCCAAAAGAAAAGTAATCTTAGGTAAAAAAAATTACGTATAAAATTTAAAAAAATACTAATTTCAACAATCTAAATTAGATTCAAAAATATTACTTAACTAATATTAGTTTTTAAAATATTTTAAATAAAAATGATACTTTTTATACTATTTAAACAGAAATAAATTTTTCTATAAAAATTATTATTTTTCAATATTATTAAAAAAATTATTATTTTCAATAAATTATTAAAAATTCACTCTATGATATTTTCTGGATGATAATTTCTAAAATTTTGTCAATGTATATTAAAATAGATTTTATAATTGGTGTAAATTGATTTTAATATATGTTAACAAAACACGATGTAACATCTTTTTATAAAAAATACATTTTTTCTATAAATTTTTTTTCTTTCAAATGATTATTATTTATAACTATAATTTTTTGAAATACAATGAATGATTTTTAATTTTTTAATCCTTATACTTTTGAAATTTTAGTTTTTCCTTTTCATACCATCAAATTTAACTATTAGGTTACAATGGTATACAATTTTAGGTTATTTTAAACTTGAGGTAACATATATCACAAGCTATCTACGAGCTTAAATATAAAAATAAATATAATTTAAATTCTCAAGTTGATAGATTATTCCCACCTTCAAAATATTTTATCCTAAAAATTTACATAATTTCACCTTATAAAATGATTCAGGCAATGCTTCATCATAAATCCCTCATTTTCCCATGTTACCTATTTTATCTTATGAGTTCTTGAAATTTCCATTACTAGTTGGGTCATCCAATTCCTAAAAACTTATTCTTCAATGTTTAAAATTAGGTAAGGATATTTATAGTATTATAGAGTAGGTTACCATTATTTTTATTCAGAGGTGAGCACATGTGTTGGGATGGGCATTTTCTTTCTTAACAATGATATTTGGAACACATCATGTACTTTAGATACACTTAGAGGAATTTAAAAATGGTAAGACACATATCCAATTCATTATTGGATTTGAATAGTTTCGATGTACCTGATTCTCTGTTTCCCTTTCTTACCAAACCATATAACAACATTTTAAGGATATAATTTCATGAAAACATGATCTCCAACATGAAATTATAAATATTTCTTCATATTATCAGTGTAACTCTTTTACTTACATTGAGATGATTTTATTTTATTTTGAATAGTATTTACTTTTATATTTTCTCTAATATAAGTTCTTAGCATATAAAATTCCTTTTACAGACTTCATCCTGACATGTTGAAGTATGATATCTCTTACCATATAATGATTCATACAGAAACATTTGAAAACATAAATGGAATCTATTTTTATAGGATAATTATACCAGAGGTGAATACTGAACCCACGTACCTTAAAATTTAAGAGAGTATGACCTCAAAATATCTTTTAATTTTTGGATTAGTATTTTTAGACTGTCAATAAATTTGAGGGAGATAAGCAGTGATAAAATAAAGATCAATATCAAGATCCTTTTAAATACTTTTCCCAAATTATGATGTAAATCATTGATCAATATCATATACAATTGAAATAGGTTCACCATGAATTCTTAAAAATTCATTAATATAGAGTCATACAATGTGATATTGAAGTAAATATTCTCTTATATCAAGTAAATAGATGGTTATGAGACATTTGCACCGATTGCAAGGCAGGAGACAATCAGATTATTCCTAGCCATTGCAGTGCAAAGAAAGTTCAAAGAGTTCCAGATGGATGTAAAGACTGCATTTCTAAATGGGTTTCTGGAAGAAGAGGTGTATATTGAGCAGCTAGATGGTTTTCTCATTCATGAGGATGAGAAAAAAGTTTGCAGGCTGAAGAAGGCATTATATGGGCTTTAACAAGAACCAAGAGCATGGTACTGAAGGCTATATCAGTATTTGAAGAATCTTGGTTCTCAGGTTACACAAGGCAGGAATGACACATTCATTTCTCAATCCAAATATGCCAAGGAGGTTTGGAAATGATTTGGAATGGAAAATTCCAAGGAGATGAAGACTCTGGTTGCTACCTGGATAAAATTATCAAAATATGATAACGGAAAGGCAGTTAATATCACAGAATGCAGGCAGATTATTGGGAGTATACTATACCTGACAGTAACAAGACCTGATATTGGTTTTGCCACCTGCCAAGTAGTGAGATATCAAAGCAATCCCAAAGAAAGACACATGCTTGCAGTGAAAAGAATATTTCGGTATATCAAGAGCACAGTGGACTTCGGCTTGATATATAATGAAAAATATCAGTCGGAATTATTGGGATATACTGATGCAGATTGGGTCGGTTCAATGGATGATAGGAAGTTAACGTCAGGAGGTGCTTTCTATCTTGGCGGACTTTGTGTTTCTTGGCTAAGAAAGAATAAATATTTCATTTCATTGAGCACCGCAGAAGCTGAGTACATTGCTGCCACTCAAGCTTGCACACAGTTACTATGGATGATGCAGCAGCTTGATGATATGGGCGTTGAAGTGAAGTCTCCGATCGGAATCTAGTACGATAACTCAAGTTCTATTAATCTTAGAAAAAATCTAGTTCATCACTCAAGGACAAAGCACATTGAGATAAAGTATCATTTTATCAAAGATATGGTTGATTAGGGAATTGTGAAGTTGGAGTATGTGCCTACAGAGCTACAGGTTACAGACATTCTGACAAAGGCCTTACCCAAGGAAGCATTTGAAAGGCATCGATTGGCTTTGGGAGTTCAGTCAATTACCTACACATGAAATAGTGTGGATGTGGGACCCCCTCCCCTCTCCCCGAGGTATGATGTGTTTTTCCCTAATGTGCTGATATGTGTTCTCTACTATGTTATAGACTACAAAGGCATGACCTTTGGGTTCATTGAAAAACGGGGAGAAAATAGTGATTGTTCAAGGGGGAGAAAATGTGGAGATTTGATAAATCATGAATGATATGGGGAGAAGATGACAAGTGGAGGTTCCAGATAGGGGGAGTTGAAGCTAGTTGAACATGATTATAGCTTGGACAACACAAGAAATAGGGCTAAAGAGTTGTTGATGATGTGAGCAGAAAGGGGGAGCATATTAAATCTGACGATACTAGAAGTGATCGATCAAAACATAGAAATCACGACAGTTGAGGATCGTGATAAAAGCAGAATGGTGGTGTTGGAATGGTGAGCGAAGTTATCCAGCTATCACCAATAGGGATCAGTGTGGTTCAACAATTGGTATCAATTAAAGAATTGGTATCAGGTTGGAATCGACAATTGGTGTTTGAAATGAAGTGATTCATTGATGAACTTTTCATACTACTCTTGTTTCTCACGCCAAGCATTGCTCATGTGGGATTAGAGTACGTGTTAAGTGATTCCTTGAATGCTATTATAATCGCAAGAGGCGAATGGTGGTAGCGGCTGGAAGAAGACTCAGTGAGGTATAAAAGTGCAGAAAATCATTCAGAGTAGAGTTGTGAAGAGTTGTCAACAAACCCAAAGGGGGAGATTGTTGGGAAAAAATCCCTCAAGGTAACATTGAAGTATTTTTGGGTTGATTGTGTTTGTTGACAAAGCAGGTTTCCATGGAGAATTTTTTAGTTCCCAAGAAGTTGTTGACAATCCTTGTTGACAAAGAACGATGACAAAGGAAAGGACGATCTAGAGGCGGTACAAAAGAGCAGTACAAGGTGGTGCCGTTTCCCAGTGTTTGCCAAATTTTTGGGGTCCAAAATTTGGAATTTGGTGAGCATCGCGAAAATTGGATTTCCATGAAGATCATATTTTTATATGGCAAAGGTATGAGTTTCGTGAAGATGGGATGCATGGATTGGATTTCACGAAGGCCAGAAAAATGGAGGTGGTGATGCTTCGCGATTACGTCAAAAGCTTCGCGAATGGAAGAGTTGAAGCGCATCGCGGCGGTGAAGGGCTTTGCGAGGGAGCTTCGTGGCGAAGGTGTGAAGGAATGTTGATGGTGATCCTTCGCTATTACGATGAGCTCCACGAACAGAAAATTTCCATGGTGCTTCACGATTTGGACAGAATTCCGGCGGAAACTTCGGAGCTTCAAGATTTGAGATGACATGGTGTTGACTTCGCGCGGAAGGTTCGAGGGTCGGTGGAATCCCCTATAAATAGAGGCCGACCCCCTTGAGAGAAGTAGAGAGAATTTTCAGAGTAGATCATTTTCTATCGTTTTGCGAAGGTGGTTCGCAGAGCCAGTGTGCTTCGCGAAAGAGGGGCTTCGCGGCGGCTATTGTAGCTCCGCGAAACCTGCGAGCTCCGTGTTGGCTTAGTAAGCTTCGTGAGGGACATTGATCTAAGATGGCTTGAGCATTGCAAAAGTGCTTCGCGATAGAGCTTCGCGAAAAGGCAGGAGCTTCGCGAAGGCTTGTTTGAGCATCGCGAAATTGGAAGCCTCACGAAGTAGGGTTCTTTGCGAAGGTACTTTCCAAAGGTAGTTGCCCAGTGGTCAGAGGAAAAGAGGTATTCATCAGTGGATGAAAGTTGGAGTTAAACAGAGAATCTATCAACAGTTGAGGATGCATTCATTAGTGATAATGAAGAGACCTACAGGTCTATAAAATATGAGTGGATTCCCTTCTGGAGCAGTGAGCTTAGGAAGATGAAGTAGGTGATCCTCTCCACCGACAGTGATCCAAAGAGAGAGAAACAGGGAGTGACCCATGGGAAAGCAGTGAGCTGACCCTAAACTTTGTAAAGGCAGTGAGCCTGGGCATAGAAGTGATCTAGCCCGAACTTTGTATCCACATATAGTGAAGAATAGTGGAATTTGGTACGACTGGCAACTTGTCGGCGTATGCTCCTTGGACGTAGCCCAGTGAGGGTGAACCAAGTAAAAATCTCCATGTCTGCCTTTTTTCTTCCCTGAATTGCATTCAAAGTGTCATCATTAGATAAATAAGTAAAGAAGTGATCATAGTTTACACACAAGAGCAAACAAAGTGACCCTTTTAATAAAGAGGTCAAGATCTAGTGGGGTAGGAAGAACTTTGAAAAATAATATCTATACCCTGATTCACCCCCCTCTCAGGGTATATAGGCCCCTATTGGTCCTAACACATATCTTAGATGATGAACTCTCCAATCTATAGATAGTAAATTACACATATTTATCTCAAATATTAATATAATTTTATTTGAAATAAATTTGTACACCGTAGTTTAAAATCCAGTCCATATCTAGGATTATATAAAAATTAATAATAGGTATAATAATGAAGTAAAAAAATAATAAATTCATAAATATTATAAGGGGAACTGACTGGAACATCCTTTTTTCAACAAGACTTCCACTTGGAGTCTTGAATAATGACTCCCCTGTAAAGAAGCTATGAGAATATCCAGTTTTATTGGAAAATGTGGAAGATATAAAGGTGTGTGAAGATAATAAATCAAATAAAACAATATAAAAATTTTAGGATATTATTAATGTAACCAATAACACATTATTAGGGACATCAAACTCTGATCTTGTGATCACATTTTCTTGGCTTTACTTTGTTGGAACTTTCTGGTGAAAATTACCTTAACACCTATGATAATAATTTGAATGATTTCCCATATCCTTATAGTTGAATCAATTCACATTAAAAGATTCTTTATTTACCTAGAAATCATTAACATGGTGTCCTTTATCTCCACACATTTATAAATATTTCATTCCCCATAATCATGATCCATGGTGTTTCTTTCCACATTTTTTACAATTTTTAAATTCAACAGTTTCCTTCTTCCATTTTTTCAAATTTCATTTTTTAGAGTGATCATCCAATTTTTCCTTATCGTTATCTCCTTTAAACCCACAATAATTGGATAATTCTTTCTCTATCTTTATGGAACATGATATTATATCCTCGTGTGATGAGAATATTTGTGTGACTAGTACCATTGAGAGGATTGAATTAATCCCATCAATGAAATGGTTAATCTTTCTCTTTGGATTATATACATTGTCTAAAACATGAATCAATAAACTTGTAAAGTTGTATTTATACATAGAAACAACATCATATTAATTTTGTCTTAGAGTTTGGAATTATCACTCCTTTTTATCTTGTTGATTGCGATGAAAATATTTTTTGAATAATAGTAACTTAAAACACTTACACTCCATGTTTTATACAATTTTATTGTAATTAGTTTTTTAAATGAATAAACACCATTGATTTGTATACTCTAAGAGACAATAAAATTCTGTGACAATTATATATCTTTCATAACTTCCCGTAGAGATAAATATATTATATAAGGAACTTATCTATTTTTCATCAAAAAATTGATTTATAGTCCCATTAATGATGGAGGTTTATGATGCATGAAGAGGTATAACATTATTACAACAAATTTTGGATCTGTTGGTTGATCTATATGAGCCAGGTTATTCCTCATAACCCAAGCCATCTTCCCCAATATTGTTACAATATATTCACCTCCATCTATAGTGGTATCTCTATCTTCATTATCTTTAAAATGAGGGATATCCCTACATGGATTATGTGTATTCATACATGTATCATTCCTTTTGCAAGGATACATTTATATATAATGGAATACACTAGATTAGATCATATCATTATTAAACAAAATGTATAATTCCAAAAATAGTGAAAAATATAACATAAATTGAAAAACTTTCACATCAATAAACTCAAAACCATAAACTTGGTTTCTTTTGGAATATTCTCACATAATAAAAATATTTTAAAATAATCCATAATGGTTTTTGAAAAAAAAATTGGATTAAACTAATAATATTAACTAGGATAGTCAAATTAGGTTTATATAAATGCCAATTGTCTTTCACCAAGTTATTATAGAGTTAAATCCTAATACACCATTTTTAATGTCTTTACCCTCGAGTATAACTATTCTTGAGAAAAATTCAATTTCAGTATCTAGATAGGGATATATTTAAAGTAAAACCAAATAATATCTAAATTAACCAAACTTTAGGATGTTATCATATACATAGACTTATCTTCAAATTTAGGCAATTGTCATTAATCCCAAATCCACGTCTTCCTAAATCTAATTCAAAAAGTTTCTGATAATCTTTATCTGATTCCAATAATAACTAATCAGACCTTAGAATCCAAAATTTAGTTATTACATTATTACATTAGTTATAGATACTAGTTATCACATCCCAAATGGTCAAAAAATTTAGCAGTATTGGAAAAATAGATACATACTTGTACTACACATTATATTTGAAAACATGAAATTAAACAAATCATTTTCTTTGAGAACACCATTATTCCTTGTAGAAAATCCCTTTATATAAATCTTAATTTAATATCTGGAATCCTAGGGAAGGGAAATATAAGAAATGGGTGATATTAGATGCTCAATAAGGGTATTTATATATAGGAATCTATCATGAATTCATAGAAAAAATAAAATAAACACATTCCCTTTAACCAATAACATAAGGATGGAGGATAATATGTAAGGAATAAATGATGATCAAATAATGTCATATAAATAATAAAATGAGTTAGAAACTTATCTATATATATAAAAAACAATATAATAATCACATGGACATTAATAACTAATCTTATAATGAGGTAATTCATAATGAGAAACATCATAAACATACATCCAAAACCTTTTTCCAATATATCTTTTATAAATGGCTAAGGCTACAACTAGATAACAAAACTAGTTTGTCTAATGAGACTGACTGATGCATCGAGGGCCTATAGAGGGCTCTGACCATCAATTACTAATTCCAATACAGTCTTCATATGAAAGGGGAGAAACATAATCAATGTAAACATTCATATTGAAAATCTAGTAAACAAAATCTTAATAATTTATCTAATCAAAAAACACAATAATAAACCATCCATGGTAATATGGGAAATAATATCAAAATAGTATATCCCTAGTCAAACTAAAGATAAAAAATATAAATTATAATAGGGATGGTATCATTATAACATATCCCCAATAGAGAATATTATAAAGGAGGGTTGTTTTTGTTAATGAATAGAAATACCATAACAATGTAATTAAAAACATTCTTGAGGAAAATAGTATTTTCACTTTGAAAATATGTTTTGAAAGAAAAAGGATTACATAATATGAGAGAAAATATTTTATTTTAAAATATTCATGGAACATGTAAAGGATGAATCATATCATTTGGTGTCATGATGGAGGAAAATAATGTCCACGCCGAGTACATTAAAAAATATTCCTTTCACACTTTTGTAAGAAAAGTCAAAAGGTATATTATTTTGAAAATGATATGAAGATTAATTTGATTTTTTTTTATAATATAATCATGAATAAAATTTACTTCAAAAAATTATATAATAATATTGAAACTATTCTTTATTTTATTATAAAACATGTATATTAAATAAAAATGATTTTCTACCAAAGAGATAAAAAAATATGTTTTTATTAAAAAAAATTCTCAAAAATTTTGAGTTCTAATAAGAATAAAATTGTACTATTAATTTAAAAATTCATAATAACCACATTGTAATAAAATTTTACTGGTTTATTAGATAATAAACAAAAAAATTCCTTCAATGGAAATTCATGCATAAAAAATCGTGATTAAAATGTCATTGAAGCACAAACACTTATCTCATTGGTAAGAATTGAATCATAATTCCTTTGAAATAAATAAATTTAAATGAAAAAATAATTATCATGAAGATAATTAAATTCCTGATATAAATTATCTAAGGGTTTGTATATACACCCAAAAATATTAGTGGTCACTATGGGATATGTCTCATAGAAGGTTAATTGGGTTGAAAAACCCATACCTTAGGTCTAAATTTCTTTATACATGTTTAAACCTCCAGTACAATAAATATATATTTACTATTGATCTATTAAAGAACTAAAATAACATATATCACATCTTATATGACTTACTTATAATCTTTTATCACGCATTTATTAATAATTCTTTTTTAAAATAACTATTTCAGAAAATAACTAATTTATTTCGCTTGTATTTTTTTGTTTACTAGTATCGGTTATAGTAATTTTATCATGGTATAAGAATATAAAGAGTATTAAAAATGATATAAATATCATATATATTTATTATATTAGTATGTATTACTTTCCACAAAATATAGTGATAGAAAAATGAGTTAAACTATTCATAGAGAAGGTAGGCAGTACTTACATATGAGCATTTGTTTTATTCTTTAACGAGTGAAAAAAAAATAAAGTTAAATAATAATTAAATTTTTATAATCACTAATATATCATATAAATCACATACATTCATCAAATCCATCATTATTTCCTTCCATTTAAAAATAAAATGAAAATTAAATATCATCTCTTCATGGAGACGGTAGTCCACATATATGCATTAGCAATGTAATCTTTTTCCAACTGATTGGAAGTTAAGAAGTTCATTTTGATATTATAATTTCATGATTATAATTATTTCATAGGTATAATATATATATATATAATCAATCATCATATCCATATCTGTACACATGATCGATGATTTTGTTTCCCATTTGATGGAACATGATATAAAAATAATTTAATGAATCTAAATAATCACATATCAGTATATTTTAGATACTAATTATATTATATTTGTATTATTAATACTTGAGTTAAGGTTGCAATAGAACGAGTAAAAAAAATGGACAAGTTATGATGATTACCTTCACTTATAGAAATTTCATTTAGATCACTTATTTAAGGACACGAGGGTTGATCTTTTGGGAATATAAGAAGATCTATAACAAGTGTAATAAGTTTTCAGGAGTTTATTTTGTCTTTTGGTCAAGATAAATAGATTAGGGGGTTTTAAAAAGCGATGGGATGAGGTTTCCCTTTATAATTAAAGAGGTGTGGTATTTTGTAAATACCTAAATCTATTGAATAATGAGAAGTCACTCCAAACCAAAATGAATCAAAAATTGATAAATAATAGAGTGTATGGGAAGTTTTGGAAAAAAACCTCCAACACATAAAAAATAAAACTTTTTTATACATTTTACTCTCTTTTCCTCTAAGTTTCTTTATTTTTACTATTTTAGTTTTCACCACTATGATAAGGTATTTTTGTTTACCTAAAAAATTTATCATTTAAGAATAAAAATAAATGAAGATTATTAGAAAATTTATGCCAATTATTCTATATATTAAATAAAATTTATGAAATAAAATTCCTATGTGTGTGGAAAATTTATTTTAACACTGATGCATGTGACGTTAAAAACAATGTTTTAACCTAAACCATGGTACATAATTGTTACTATATTTACTATTCAATGTGACCAAAGTTTATGTTTACCATATTAAATAATATAAATTATTATTAATAAAAAAAGAGTCAATTATAAAATATTTAATTCACAGATGGTCCCAAAATTAATTTATAATTAAATTGTCAAGTGTATTGAAGATTCTATTTTACATATAAATGTTTTCTAAAGTATAAAAAAATATATCATATTTGAAAATAAAATAGATTTTAAAATTTTATATTAGATTTATAATAATATAATCTAACTAATTATACTTTTAATAATATATTAAAGCAACATTGAAACTTTTTAAAATCATTAATTGAGAGGATTGTTTTGAACAAAAATCATTATTTTTAGCGCTTCAATAAAACATTATTCATTTTAGTAAATTGTGAAAAATTAACTCTATCAAAATTTTTAAAATTTTATTAAATAATTTTTTATTTCGAATATATTTTATAAAATTGGAAAAATATTATTTTAACATAAACGTGCAAAACACAGAAAAATCATTTTTTATAGAAAAATTGTTCCGGAGAAAACAATTACATTTTCTTTTAAATGACTATTGTTTTTAATTATAATTAGGTGATAAAAAATAAAATTATTTTTATATTTTTAATTAATGTACTTCTCATAAGTCATTTTTTTATTCATACCCACCAACTTAATAGCTATGCAATAACTATAAACTATTTTATGCTTCTTTTAGACTCAAGGTTACAAGCATTGAAAGCTATCAAAGATATTAAATCAAAAAAGAAATATATTTTAACATATCTTGGTATTACATCTAAAATTAATTTAATTAATCCATGAAGGTTATAAAGTGTGTAATTTTCAATCAAGAAGGATAAAATGGTGTGAGTAAGGGAGGATGATAGGTTACATTTTTTAAGTGAGTGGAGTGACACACATGGAACTTCTTTAAATATTTCAATTAGATAAGGCCAATTTATATTTTAAAGTTCCTATAAATTGTAAATTATTATAAATTAAGATTATATATGTTTAAAATCTCTTCAACCAATAATAATTTGATAGGTTTTTGTGTAAATCCTACCCTTATTTCATGGTTTAACCATAGTAAACATGTTTTAACCAAAACCTTGGTAACAATATTTTAATGTTTTTAAAAATCACTATGAACAAGAATTAAGGTGAAAAAATTTAATTATATTAATTATTATTTTTAAAAATAAAAATTCCATTACACTTGATTCAATTTATATAAGTATTAGAATTTAATTTAAATTTAACACGGAAACGGTAATGAAACCCCATTTTTAAAAAATGATTTTTTAAACATAAAGTGTAATTCCCTTCAATTATTTTCCTAGAAAAAACCATTAATAGAACAATAAAATATGATATTGAATTTAAAATATATATATTTATTTAAAACCATTAATAAATAGGGAATAAATTAATTTGTTATAATAAATATATATTACGTGCATAAAATAGATTTTAGAGAAATGTGTTAATAATCCCAAAAAATAACTTATACTGAAATCAACTATGCTGATGATTCTAATGTAATTAATTATAATATTTATAATTAAAGGATAATTTAGTTACATTAATATTAAATAAAAATCAAAATGATATATCTTCTTGAAATGAAATGATTTTTTTTACAAAAATGTTATTGTTGAGTATTTATTGAAACATAAATCATTTTCAGAAAATTTTAAAAATTCACCCTAATCGAATATAGAAATTTTGACTGTAAAATTAATATTAATTTATTCAAATTAAATTTCTAAAAATTCAAGATAATAATTATGAATTTCTCAAGAAAAAAATTAAATAAAAACTATTTCAGGAGAAAAAATATTTTTTAAGTGTAAAATTCTATTATTGAAAATTGAGTAATTTATTATAACAAGTTAATCAATAAATATTTATTAATAAAAACTATTATAAATATTTACCCTGATTTTTTTATTACCATTCATATATTATAATTTAGTATTTAGTTTATAATGGTATCCTATATTTCAGTTCATATAGACTTAGAATTACATGTAAGTTAGATATCAAACAGATGGAGTATTATTTTAATGAAAACAAAAAAAAATATTCAGTTATTACATTGTGGAAATATGATTTATATAGAAATGATTAATTTTTTTATTTTATGTGATATTATTTTTTATTTATTCCAATGCATCATCAATATAAGAAAATTTAGGAAAATTTTATAATTTTATAGAGAAATAAAAATAACCTTAATGAATGTCAATGGATGATAATATTAAAGAACATAATGGTTTGAATTATTTTCTTTAAAATATTCCATCAAAATTTCAAAGTAAATAGGATGTTACTTCAAATTTTAATTGTAATAAGAAAAATAAATGTTCAATTTTTAAGTTTCGAGGATAATCATTGAATCTTTTATATCATAGATTGGATGTAAAGCTTATCATGAAAAATGTGTGTGAAATGTTTCTTAAAAATATATTTAATATAAACATAATAATAAAAAATATTTTTTTCTCACATTTTTATTTAAGGGATTGAGGCCTAAAACCTTGACTTCAACCAAATTTAATTATCCAAAATTAATAGAAATTTTATTTTTTTCATTTTTCATTGATAATTTCAATCAATGAGAAATTAATTCTATTTTTCGAAATTATAATTTTTCAAATTGTTCTTTCTAGTATCATTTTACAATTATTGACTGTGTTATATGTGATTTTTTTCCAAACCTATGATTATTATATCATGTTGTATGAGATAATTCCGATTACCATTAAAAATTTAATATCATATAATATGAGGGCAATTTTGATTTGGTTATGTCAATTTTATTAATACCTCTATGTTAAATGGATAAATAATATTTTTTTAAGAAACAAGATAAAGTTGAATTGTTCAATTTTTATGGTTTAGGAATTTTTTTATTTTTCTAATTTTCCTTACATATAATACATCTAACTGTTAATCTTCCCAAAAATGTTTTTTTGTGGTCTTGTTCTTTATCACATGAAGTATCTGACAAAAATAATGATGTTTAAATTGATATATTATATAAGGAATAAGAATTCACCAAAAGGATCTATTGTGAAAGGTTATTTATCTTATTAATCTATTGGTTTCTAATTATTTTACCTTAGAAATGTATCCATGATATACAATGAGTCATTAAGAATTTATGATGAGTAATTTTATCACATTTATTTAAAATTTATTTCATTTCCCCAACAAACATGGATATTTGGATCATTTTTATTTCATACTTTTACTAGTAAGGAGTAAAAAATGGATCATAGTGAAATATTAATCAACCATGATAACTACTTAATTTTTAATCTTTCAATTTTCTTCAAATATAAATTTTTACATTCATAGGTAAAATTTTAAAATTATAAAAAAACCCATTGTTCCTTAACAATAAAGATTAATGATAAACTACCGAGAAAATAATTTTCTAATTCATTAAAATAAAAGGTAAAAAATATCTTTTTATACATACTTTATCCAAGTTACTTTTTTATATTATATATTGATATACTTCATGTACAATGAATTCCAATAGTGATGTATCTAATGAGATAAGGTAGATTTTATTTAGTAAAAATAATATTGAACATGGGTGGAATAAAAGATCATTAATGGAATCTAAATCCTTATAAATAGTTTTGTAGTAAACCTGGAAACATAGAATGACTATGTCATAATAAAAAAAAATAAGGATTTCTATGGTGTTATCTTAGGAATGAAACCTTCAGCTAAAAGTATCACCTCTTATGATGTAATCAAGAGAATAATATTTTTGGATTACTATATTGTTATTAATTCCTTAATTATGACATGAATGTGTTTTAATTCAGCGGCATGACCATTCATGAAAATAGATAGTAGTGTATCTAGAATGATTGATTTGATACATTAACATCATACTGATCAACCTTATATTCTTGCATCACATGATAGAAACGTTTTTTATGTATCAACTTATTTGATACAACAATTTGGTTTTCTTATTGATGTTATTCAGAGACATACTTTTTATTAAGTCATGGATGATATTGATGTTTTGGATAATTGTAATTGTAACCACTAAAATATTTTTTGAGGAAATAGATGATTTATTTGTTAGAATGGATTGTGAAAACAATTGTAACATAGAATGATTACATTGAAACATTCTGAAGTATTTTTATTTTATTTTATTATGAAATGGTATGTGTGTTTTTATAATTTTTATGTATTATGTATTGATTTTTTAAAATATATTACATATATTTTTCAATTTAAACAACTTTAATATTTAAATATATATCATATTGATGTATATTACAACATTATTACTTGAATATTAAATTTTCATTGTATTTTTTGGTTGATATATCTATTCATTTATAATATTTTATAACTATTCATTTTTTATGTCATCTATTATATTTGTTTAATATTTTTAATTATCTCATAGTAATACTTTGGATTTATATGTCCCTTTGTCTATATATGAACACCAAATGAAATTTAGTTCAAAGGAATAAAAGTTTCATCATAGATTTAAGAATGATACCATTGATAAAATCCATCAATATATACTTTATTATTTTCACCAATATGACTGTGAAGTTTTCACGATGGCTAAATACTACCAGGTACATTCATAATCATTTTATCAACTACTATAGAAAATTTTAACATTATTTTAGAATTGATATTATGTTAGAGGGATTTATAATGAAAAAACTAAATGTTATTGAGGATATAAATGATGAACTAGAAAGTATGTTAATGAATAGGATGATGCGTAAAAAAAATTATGTCATCACTAGTATTAGTGCTTTAACATATTATTCTCCCACTACATCGCATCAGTGGAGCAAATGTAATCCATTATGGATTCTATCACATTATTTTCCTTTCCCAATGGTGGATAGATCTTTTCTATTTCACTTTTCTCCCCCATCACATATGATGTTAGTTCTCATGATCCAATCCCTCCTTATTAACCACACCCACCATTAATTTTAGGGAGAAACACTCCTTTATACATGACACCACCATATCTATATCCACCATCTAAAATATATAGATCTAACATATTTTCCCTCTTTATCAATTTAGTATCCTTTATATTATATATTTTCTAGGCTATGAATATCCCACCAACCATGGTATAAGATTCTATTACTACACTTATATCAAATATAGTAGCCTAGGTTACATCATATCACCCAATATTTGGTATGTTTTTAAATAGTTCCTATAGTAATATTTGATACATTTATATATATAATTTCTATTTACTAATTGTGTTTTTTCATGATCAATTAGATCTTATAACAAATAAGGATGTTGAATAAATATGTAAGATTTACATAAAATGAGCACAATTTTTTTTTGAATACAATGAAGGAATGTTAAAATTTTATAATAACAACATTAAAAGACTGATTTTTTGTGAAATTTACAAACAAATAAACATTTTTTTTATTCAAGCCCTGTCTTAAAGAGATGTTGGAAAAAAATAAAGCAAAATTCTTTGGATGAGATTTGGGTATGTATTACTGAATTGTTTATACATATATATATATACATACATATATATATATATAGATATATATATTTCTAACATTAGATGTAACACCCCAAGCTTCCACGGTATGATTCTCTTTGAATAATACAGTAGTGTGTGTTGTACGCAAATTCGAGATTCTAACACACTGAGACCAATCAAAGTAGCCGTTATGAATAGTAATACCCACTTTTTGAAATTTTATAAATTTTATCTCTCAAAATGGACTTAATTTTTTGATTTTGAATATCAAAATTAGCCTAGGGTGAAATTCCGGTACTTTTTCAGATAACTTTTATATTTAGATGAATAGTGAAAATTACTAAATTTTAATTAAAAACAATTTTTTTAATAAAAATAATTAATAGTGATAAATTATTAATTTGAGTGGTTTTAAAGTAAATTTAGAATATATTTTTACCATTTAATACAATTTTGTTCATTGGACATAATTTTACAATTAAACCGGACATAAACAAGTGTCAATCTTTTGATAGTTATTCTCTCTTAAAAACACGCTTTTTATTTTAACAATGGGAATTAATTTTAAATTAATTTCTGTCACTTTGTGTTTTTAATTTGGAAAAATGGATTCCATATTTGTAATCATGATGTACAAATTGTGTAAATAGGTAACTTTTATTTTTATACATTTTGAATAATTAATTCGGTAAATATTTTATTTACCATGGTTAAAGGGTAAATCCAGTAAATAAGGGTAAACAAAATAATATTATAATAATAAAAAATTACCCTAAAACGTATCCTAACCTTATTGGTTGATACATGTCTTACCATGGGCATATTTGGGTCGATTTTGGGATGCCATGGATCCACTTGTAAGTGATAAGGACACTTTATATTAATTCAGTTAAAATAAATACAAAAATGACATAAGCATATATCTTTTAGAAAAACAATTTTTACATAGGGTTATATATGTTGGTTTTTAGACTATAAATATTAATTAGATATCTAAAAATATTTCCTACATAATGGTCTTTTATTTGTAATTTTTAGACATTTAATAATTAATACTATTTATGACGCAATAATGATGCAGTATTTTCCTTATTAATGAAAGAATCAAATAATTGGTATTATAAATGTTAAAATAAATATAATTTGAAAGTTTTTATGCCATACAATAATTTTATTGATTAATGTGACATGTCAGGATTTATTAAATTAATTTTATTCGAATTAATAATTTTTTTATGACTTTAAAAAAGATCAATTATTAAATAGTGTCAAAATTGACATAAAAGAGTTTTAAAAACAAATATTGTATTATTAATTGATATTATATTCCTAAAAATCTAACTTTCGGAAAAAGGACTTATATCATGATAGGTGTATCATTAATGGACCTCTTGGGGGTCTCTTGGATGTATATAGTAAGTTTATAAACTATATAATATAAAAATACAAAGTGACATCGTAAATGTCAAACTAATTAACTAAGTGTTAAAACTAAAAGATAAGGTTAATAAAGTGACCCAAACCTGTCGAAAACCTTTTTATTGAAAGTATTTAGACCCATACCCACATTAAAATTTAAATAATCTACTTTGGAGCCATTAGAACCCGATTATAAATTTATTATAAAATAATATTTCTAGCTTTTCCTATGGTGCCCCTCACCCCTCTTATAAAAGGGCACTCCCACTTCTCACTAATTCACATACTCAAAGCCTTTTTTCTTGGACAAAATCTGACCAAATACCCTCTAAAATATCTTCCCTTAATCCTAGAGGCCTTCATTTATTCATAAATCCAACTTAAAGAGCCGTTTTGACCAAATCAAAAGGAAGAACCCGAAGAAGAGGTAATGTTTTCACCACCCTCTTTCAAGTTCATTTCTTCTTCAACTTCTTTTTTATTTGTTATTCCCATTATAAAATAATAAATCCAGTATATTATATATAATTTTATGTTATTATAAATATGGTACAACCATATTCAGTATTATATCCATCCTTTTAATGACATGTCACCATACGTGCGTACATACGGCTTACCGTCTCCACGTCGTGGTGTAATTGTTATTCAAAACATTATTATTTGGATGGGTATAATAATGATGTGTAATTCATGTAAATAATAAATATAACATGATAATGATTATGTATATATGATATACCATCCATTTATATATTATTTTAATATCAAAAGAATGATATTGTCGCTCGTGCGTACGTACGGACTACCGTCTCCACGAACACGATGAGATTCATTCCCCATCGTATTCATTCAAGAATAATTATCATTTAATGATTAAAATAATGTTTAAGGACTTGATATCATTATTAATATGAATAAGATAAAACCTATCCAAAACAAAAATGGCTTATGTAACAAAACATAAAAAAGAAAATGAGTAAGTTAACACCCGAAACGACGATAATACTAAGATATTATCAACAAAGCAATGTTAAAGGATCATATATAAAATCATATTAATGTATATGATTATTTTATAATTAAATAACAATTATTTCAACAATATACAGGAGTATAACCTACCCTCGACCAAGGAAAAAGTACAAAGTAAGGGGTTTCTTATCTCACTTTTAATTCCGTGAGATTTCCATTGTTCGCCACTTATTTATTGCATGTGGTGTGTGTACTGCCCATGATTGTATTCATTGTGTAATATACTTTAATTTATGGATATTTACATCATAATTTTATGATACTTCTTTCATGGGTGTATGTTTCTTAAGTTACCAAATTGATAAGGGAATTTGAAATTTCAATTTCCACTCATTTGGATTTACGCATACTTTATTGATTATTTTACACCAAGATTATGTGTGGAATCACTATTCATTTGCTTATGTCATAATTTCCACTCCCCTTTATATGGATATAATTCTGATACACATAATCACTCCATTTATAAATTATCAATTCATCGATATGAACTTGATAAGAGTAATTTTAACTCAATCTCCATTTATTGAGTTAAACATCCAATTCATTGGTATTGTTTTTACAAGAACATGTGTGAATGTCCTATGATTGATTTACACTGAATATCCAATCATATTGAGTGTATTTATATTTTTCACACATAATTATGTCGTTGATTTATCCTTAACCTAAGGATACCGTCTTTATAAGAGACTTAATCTCAATTTACATCCCATTGAGACTTCTTTGTTGTTATACTACAAATCACTTCTATGTGGTGTATATAATGTACTTTGACATAGTGTATCATGAATCCCTTTATTATCATGATATTAAAAAGTTTTTATTACCTCAATTATTTCTATTAAAGTGTCTCTCTTTTGGTTAGAAACTCTAACTAAAATATCGTTTTTAAATGTTTTAAAGACTTATTCTTCTAAATCTTTCTCATTAATGTCCCTGTTTTAAAAATGGTTTTAAGGATTTATTTATATGGACATTAAATTTTTAAAATTAAAACTCATTTTAAAAGTTTCAAAGTGGTATGGGACACATTGATTCAAAAATCTATTTTTAAATGGCTTCTTGACAAATAGTGTGACTTTTAAATGATTTCAAGAAAAAGGGGGATATTTCTCTCTAATAATTTTGATGATTATTTTCATCTATTTCAATATCCTTCATTATTATCGATTGAGGTTAATCTAATACAATAAAATCTTCTATATAGTATCGAATGAGTTATGTTTTACTGTGGATGTGATATTTTTATACCCTTCATGGTTTGTGGATCAAGTATTGACATTTTGTATGTTAGTTTTAATACGAATGTTTATGTTATATTTAAAACTTTTCATATAAGGAATTCATTGGACTTTGTAAGTGATGGTTTGAGCCCGCTATAGCTCCTCGATGCATCGATAGGTCTCATGAGACAAACTAGTGTCTTGTCATGAGGCCTTGACAAAATCTTATTTGTAGTCTTGGCATGAGGCCTTGGCTACGTGGTTATGATAGTCTGGCATTATGCATTCCATCATTATGAAAGTGGTTATTGATGTTGCATGTGATTATTCGACTAGTAGAATATCCATGTGAATAAGTAAATGGCATTATTTTATTTTATTTTTTCCATATTATGTTGAAGTTCAAGTTTAAAAGGCTTTTGTTTTATTTATACATTTCCTTTAATGTTTATGCTTATTTATGAAACTTTCTGCTATATTGTTATCCTTAATGGGAATTTGAGCTCACCCCTTTCTATGTTTTATTTTTCCCAGGATGTGAAGAAGTATTTTATGAATGACCTGAAGGGATAGTATAAGGGGATATTATTGTGGAGACAATATGTTGTTGTAGTTTTCACTTTATGATGTAATGTAAACTTTATGAATGTATCTAGTTATTCCAAGGCTACTAAACTAATCAGTCTTTCGAGATTTGATCTTTCTTGTGATCATGCCAATGTTATGTAAT
Source organism: Viscum album (assembly GCA_963277665.1). Classification (NCBI taxonomy): domain Eukaryota; kingdom Viridiplantae; phylum Streptophyta; class Magnoliopsida; order Santalales; family Viscaceae; genus Viscum; species Viscum album. The sequence continues at coordinate 1,582,819,160 of OY728119.1, read as the reverse complement.
AATGCACCAACTCTGGGTAATTGGGGTCGGTACAGTTGGTATCAGGGGAAGTTTATTACAAACCTTGGAAGGTAGATTTAGATAAACTCTGATTAGAGCACATATCCCTAAGAAAAACTTTGAGGATTAGTATAGAAGAACTTCCCAGAATTTGGGTATTGTATAGATTTTTTGAGTTTTCCAAGAAATACATCCTTATCTGGATATGAGAAGGTAGAGGTGGATCTGGCACAGATGTACCTAGGGGTAAAACCCAAAAACACCACTTTGAGCTAGACTTGAACGGGAACTAGTGCATGAAAACGGGACTTGCTAAACTCTTGGTTACGACACTCCTGGGGGATATGCTTAGGATAATTTACATTTTCTTTACAAACCGATTTGAAGTATTATGAGAGTAAATGACCTTGGTTAATACTAAGGTGTTTCAAATTGAAAATATGGTGTCATGATATTCTCTAAATGATTTTATGACTAATGTTACTCACACAATGATTTCTGGTTTTAGTCAATGGCTAGAGTCCAAGGAAGTCATAGTAACTTTGATAATGATGTACAAGGTGGGAACTATGGTGGAAATGAGCAAAAAATGGGATGTTGATAGGCGTAAAACATATCGTGTTCATGCCAAATAAATTTTCCAAAAATATGATAAACAAAATATATATTAACCAACTCCCTAACTCAACAAAGAAGAGAAAGGTGATGAATGATAAGAGCTCCAGCAGTGGGGAACATGGAGAAAAGAATCCTAAATTTCCATCATGCAGGAAATGTGGAAGGAGACACCCAGGAAAGTGTCTAAATGGAACAAAGAAATGATTTACATGCGGGAAAGAAGGACATAAAGTGAATAATTGCTGAGGAAAAATTAAGAGTAATATGGAAGAAAATAAAAATGGTCCCAGGAATCCATTTATAGTTATTTTCCGTAAATGTAGGGGACCTGACCATTACTCGAGTGAATTCCCTATTCTGTAGGACATTTTCTTGATCAAAGAAGAAGCTATGTGGAAATAAATGGTTGTAGTAATGTTTAAAAGTATTAGTGCTCCCTGTTGATGGGATTATATTGGAATAATTTTCACTTGTATTTGTAACCCCATAGTTTTCTATGTGAGAATGATATTTGAGGAATTCTTATCTTTTCCCTTGTGGATATAGTTATAAATAACCATTTGGTTTTATATGATCATTGGGTTTGAGGTAATTACAAGTTATTATATTTTGGGAGGAAAATGAAAGGTATGAGATAACATATCTGATTAAAATTATGTTATGGATATTTTGAGATATTTAACTCATTTTGGTAATTTTATAAAATATAGTTTTTGAAAAAGGACAACACACAGACCATGTGACAACCCGTCGCATCAAACAAACCTGTGGGAATCAAACCCACAACCAAAGTGTGATTGGGATTTATCACCTACCACTGGACTACGTGAAGTACCTAGTTAGTGTGACTAATTATTTTTAGTTAAATGATTTTATTCATCAATAGTAAGTTGATTTGGGTTCTTATGTCTTATCAAATAAATACCCTTAGTATTGGAAAATGATTTGGTGATTAAGTGATAAATGTTATTTTGGAAGATGTTCGCTTTGTTGGGAACACTATATGCCCAAGGAAAATAGAATACTATGGGGTTTTATTTGAGGAGTAATGGTGTATTTTTATCTATGTTTTTATTTTGGATTTATAGTGATTTGGGTTATTTATGAAAATGATAACCTATAATAGAGAATATGTGATTAGGTTAATTACTTTTAAGCATGTGACTTTACGAGTAGTTGATGTCATTTAGAGATACAACTTAACATGGAAGACTATATAACCAAATTATTCTAAGTTTTGGGTTTCAATATTAGATTGGATTATATTGAAGGATTTTAAGGACAATTGTTTATTGAATGGTATTTATTTAACTTTGGGGTATTGATTTTAGAAATTAAGATTAGTGTTTATTTATCTAAAGGAATATCCTTTTGGGGGATCATCAGATCTTGTACTAACCGTTTTGGTTTTGGTTAATCTCTATAGACAAGGTAAATATATAGTTTATCCTTTGTGGATCATGTGATTCTATAGAAGTTTATTCTAGCTCTTCTAGTGTGACCAAGTCTTCTTGAATACTCATCGTTTAAAAAAATGAGTTAGTTGTGGAAATTTATGAAAGAATGAAACTCTACTTAAAAATTAAGTATATCTCTTTATTTTCATAGTCAATCTCAAAAATTAATTCCTCATCTTTATGTAATGTAATTTAAAACAAAAAAAAATGTTTTCCGTTTAATTTTCCTACTGGGAAACTAATGATTGTTTGTCCCATCACAAGTTTATGGTTTTCTTATTGTTAACTTTCTCTTGATCATGTTTTCTATCCCTCCCCATCAGAACTTGACACTTATTTTATCATCCATATCCATGTTTTTCTATATATAATCCTCGTATAGGTTATCTTGGGAGACCTTTTTACTTCTCTTTCCTTCTTTTAAAGTGATAGTTTTATTGGCTCTTTTTCCGATGTGGGACTTTACATTATATTCCCAATCCCAATTTCAAAAATTGTGAGGACGTAATTTATTGAAGGAGGGGATAATGTAACACCCCAAGCTTCCATGGTACGAATCTTTTTGAATAATACAGTAGCGTGTGTTGGACGCAACTTCGAGATTCTAACACACTATGACCAATCAAAGTAGCCGTTATGAATAGTAATACCCACGTTTTGAAATTTTATAAATTTTATCTCTCAAAATGGACTTCATTTTTGGATTCGGAATATCGAAATTATCCTAGGGAGAAATTTTGGTACTTTTTCGGATAACTTTTATATTTTGATGAATAGTGAAAATTACTAAATTTTAATTAAAAACAATTTTTTAATTAAAATAATTAATAGTGATAAATTATGAATTTGATTGGTTTTAAAGTATATTTAGAATATATTTTTACCATTTAATACAACATTGGTCATTGGACATAATTTCACAATTAAACCGGATATAAACAAGTGTCAATCTTTTTATAGTTATTATCTCTTAAAAACACACTTTTTGTTTTAACAATGGGAATTAATTTTAAATTAATTTCTTCCAGTTATGTGTTTTGAATTTGGAAAAATGGATTCCATATTTGGAATCAGTATTTCCAAATTTTTTAAATATGTAACTTTTATTTTTAGACATTTTGAATAATTACTTTGGTAAATATTTTATTTACCATGGTTAAAGGGTAAATCCTGTAAATAAGGGTAAACAAATAATATTATAATAATAATAAATTACCCTAAAACGTGTCCTAACCTTATTGGTTGATACATTTCCAACCATGGGCATCTTTGGGTATATTTTGGGGCCCCATGGATCCACTTGTAAGTGATAAGGACACTTTATATTAATTAAGTTAAAATAAATACAAAAATAACATAAGCATGTATCTTTTAGCAAAACAATTTTTACATAGGGTTATATATGTTTGATTTTAGACTATAAATATTAATTAGAAATATAAAAATATTTCCTACATAATGGTATTTTATTTATAATTTTTAAAAATTTAATAATTAATATTATTTATGATACAATAATGATGCAATATTTTCCTTATTAATGAAAGAATCAAATAATTGGTATTATAAATGATAAAATAAATATAATTTGAAAGTTTAGATGCCATCCACGAATTTAATTGATTAATATGACATGTTAGGATTTCTTAAATGATTGTTTTTCTAATTAATAATGTTTTTATGACTTTAACAAAAATCAATAATTAAATAGTGTCAAAATTGAAAAAAAAGAGTTTTTAAAAAAAATATTATATTATTTATTGATATTCTATTCCTAAAAATCTAAGGTTCAGAAAAAGGACTTATATAATGATAGGTGTATCATTAATGGACCACTTTGGGGTCTCTTGGATGTATATAGTAAATTTATTAACTATATAATATAAAAATACAAAGTGACATCGTAAATGTCAAACTAATTAACTAAGTGTTAAAACTAAAAGATAAGGTTAATAAAATAACTAAAACCTGTCTAAAACCTATTCATTGAAAGGATTTAGACCCATCCCCACCTTAAAATTTAAATAATCCACTTTTTAGCCATTAGAAACCGATTATGAATTTATTATAAAATAATATTTCTAGCTTTTCCTAAGGTGCCCCTCACCCCTCTTATAAAAGGGCACTCCCCATTCTCACTAATTCACACATTCAAATCCTTTGAGATCGGAAAACCTATGACCAAATACGCTCAAAAATATCCTACCTTCGTTCTAGAGGCCATTCTTTAGTCAGAAATCCAACCTAAGGATCCCTTTTGATCAAATCAAAAGGAAGAACCTGAAGAAGAGTTAATGTTTTCACCACCCTCTTTCAAGTTCCTTTCTTCTTCAACTTATTATTTATTTGTTATTTCCATTCTAAAATAATAACTCTAGTATATTATATATACTGTGATGTTATTATAAATATGGTACAACCATATTCAGTATTTTATCTATCCTTTGAATGACATGTCACCATACGTGTGTACGTACGGCTTACCGTCTCCACGTCGTGGTGTAATTGTTATTCAAAACATTATTATTTTGATGGGTATAATAATGATGTGTAATTAATGTAAATAATAAATATAACATGATAATGATTTTTTATATATGATATAACATCCAATTATATATTATTTTAATATCAAAAGAATGATATTGTCGCTCGTGCGTACGTACGGACTGTCGTCTCCACGAACGCGATGAGATTCATTCCCCATCATATCCATTCAAGAATAATTCTCATTTAATGATTAAAAATAATTTTTAAGTACTTGATATAATTCTGGATATTAATAATATACAACCTATCCATAAACAATACGGCTTATGTAACAAAAAATATAAAAGAAAATGAGTAAGTTAACACCCGAAACGACGATAATACTAAGATATTATTAACAAAGAAATGTTAAAAGATCATATATGATATAATATTAATGTATATGATTCTTTTATAATTCAATAACAATTATTTCAACATTATACAGGTGGATAACCTACCCTAGACCAAGGAAAAATTACAAAGTAAGGGGTTTCTTATCTCACTTTTAATTCCGTGAGACTTCCATTGTTCACCACTTATGTATTGCATGTGGTGTGTGTACTACCCATGATTATATTAATTGTATAATATACTTTAATTTATGGATATTTACATCATCACTTTATGATACTTCTTTCATGGGTGTATGTTTTGTAAGTTACCAAATTGATAAGGGAATTTGAAATTTCAATTTCCACTCATTCGGCTTTACGCATACTTCATTGATTATTTTACACCAAGATTATGTGTGGAATCACTATTAATTTTCTTATGTCATAATTTACACTCCCCTTTCTGTGGATATAATTTTGATACACATAATCACACCATTGATAAATTCTCAAGTAGTCGATATGAACTTGATAAGAATAATTTTAACTCAATCTCCATTTATTGAGTTAAACATCCAATTCATTGGTGTTGTTTTTACAAGAACATGTGTGAATTGAATCTGATTTATTTACACTAAATATTCAATCATATTGAGTGTATTTATATTTTCACACATAATTATGTCAGTGATTTATACTTAACCTAAGGATACGGTCTTTATAAGAGACTTAATCTCAATTTACACCCCATTGAGACTTCTTTGTTATTATACACCAAATAACTTTTATGTGGTGTATATAATGTACATTAACATAGTATATAATGAATCCCTTTATTATCAAGATATTATAAAGTTTTGATTACCTCAATTATTTGTATTCAAGTGTCTCTCTTTTGGTTATAAACTCTAACTAAAATATCATTTTTAAATGTTTTAAAGACTTATTCTTCTAAATATTTCTCATTAATGTCCATGTTTTAAAAATGGTTTTAAGGATTTATTTATATGGAAATTAATGTTTTAAAATTAAAACTCATTTTAAAAGTTTCAAAGTGGTATGGGACACTTTGATTCAAAAATATATTTTTAAATGGATTCTTGACAAATAGTGTGACTTTTAAATGATTTCAAGAAAAAGGGGGATATTTCTTTCTAATAGTTTTGATGATTATTTTCATCTATGTCAATATCCTTCATTATTATCAATTGAGGTTAATCTGATACAATAAAAGCTTCCATATTGTATCGAATGAGTTATGTTTGACTGTGGATGTGATATTTTTATACCATTCATGGTTTGTGGATCAAGTATTGACATTTCGTATGTCAGTTTTAATACGAATGTTTATGTTATATTTCAAACTTTTTATATGAGGAATGCATTGGACTTAGTAAGTGACGGGTGGAGCCCGCTATATCTCCTCGATGCATCGATAGGTCTCATGAGACAAACTAGTGTCTTGGCACGAGGCGTTGAAAAAATCTTATTTTTAGTCTTGGCACGAGGCCTTGGCTACGTGGTTATGATAGTCTAGCATTATGAATTCCATCATTATGAAAGTGGTTATTGATATTGCATGTGATTATTCGACTAGTATAATATCCATGTGAATAAGTAAATGGCATTATTTCATTTCATTTTTTCCATATTATGCTGAAGTTCAAGTTTAAAAGGCTTTTTTTAGTTATACATTGCCTTAAATGTTTATGCTTATTTATGAAAGTTTCTGAAATATTGTTATCCTTACTAGGCATTGGAGTTCACCCCTTTCTATGTTTTATTTTTCCCAGGATGTGAAGAAGTATTTTATGAATGACCTGCACAAATAGTATAATGGGATATGAGTGTGGAGACAAGATGTTGTTGTAGTTTTCACTTTATGATGTAATGTAAACTTTATGAATGTATCTAGTTATTCCAAGGCTACTAAACTAATCGGTCTTTCGAGATTTGATCTTTCTTGTGATCATGCCAATGTTATGTAATAATGCACCGAATCTAGGTAACTGGGGATGGGGCGTTACATTCAAGAGTGAAATACATTTTTAAATTCTAGTTTGATATACTTTCCATGATGCTCATTATTCCATGACTATGGTGTTGATGAAGTTGTGGGAAAATTCAGTGACCATAAATGTTTTTTTGGATGGAATGAGATCTTTTCCTAACAAACAAGACTATTCTCTAAATAAAAAACATACAAGTTTGAATTATATATTGTTTTTAAATATATAATTGGAACTTATATTGGTGGTATTATTGTTCTACATTAGTTTCTGCTAGAATATTATAAAAAGATGAATAGATATATAAATTATCTAGAGTTTTTGGTATTAAATAATTTTATTCTTTGTAAAACATTCATTTGATAATCATTTTTACTATGTGAATTAATTATGTTACTAATATTTAATGTTGTTAGTAATCATAAGAAAAAATAAAATAAAAATGAAATTTGAAAAAAAAAATAACCGAAATTAAACTACTATGAGAAACATCCATACTCTCATGTGCGATTCTCCTTCAGTTCATGAGTGTGAAAAAATAATTTATGATATTTTACATATTACATAAAAAAATATATGTTTCATAAATTATAATTAATGATTTTTGGAAATGAAATAATATCAGTTGATTTTATAAATTTCTTTGGAATTTTTAGTGTATAGGAAAACATTAAAGAAATTAAAACATACTACATTCTTAAACACTTTCTTCCCCCTCAGCATGAAAAAAATATATATTATAATTTTCCATAAAAATTCATAGTCACCATAGTGAATCATGTCATTTTTCATAACGTAGTATCCTAATTTCCTTTTATAAATACATGGAGTACAAATTAAGTTTTTGATATCCATTAGATGTTATTAATGACTTATACAAAACCATTATCAAATTATATAAAACATAATATAACCAAGGTTAAAAACATTGAACTTTAATAATCCTCGATTAATTTAACCAAACCGTATCAAATCAGCCAGAAGTGAACTTATTTAATATAACCCAATATAAGTTAAACGTGACTAAAATTCCCCAAATCATTAAAAATAAAATATAATCAAACCATTCCAAATAAAAAATGATTTGAAATCAAAACTATTAACTAAAAAGATACAAAAATGAATAAAATAGACCTATAATAAGTGACCTAAATTAAAAAAACATAACCAAAAACAACTTAAAAGAAATGAATTTAATTCAAGAAAAAACTATTAGAATCTAGAAAAATTATCATGAACTAAACCAACCTAATCATAAAACACCTCACTCAAATAAACATAAAAAATGTATTGAACGGATCCATCCTATCCTAACATGACATGAACTACATTGGCGATAATTAAATAAAATCCAACTAATCCAACGTAAAATAAACAGAACTAAAATTATTTGAACTAAAAAATAAAAATAATTTACACAAGGATAATATAACAAAAACTGTAAAAATATTCCCAAAATTAGACTAAACAAAATAAAGATGACTTGGCATAAATAGAACATACATGAATTGAAATGTACTAAAAAACCTAAAAAAAATTAAAAACCATTCCAATTTTTTTTATAAAAACATCTAAATCATCATGAATTTACTACAACAAATATAGAAGGAATCCAATTTAACTAAACCAAATAAAATAATAGATTTTTCCATGAAAACATAGGCTAAGTTGATATGATTTGAACCAAACTAAATTCAACAAAAAAACCTAATCAAATTTATCCAAATCATCCTGAAAAAAAGTAAAACCTAAATGAACATAGGGAACCATAAAAAACTAACTTAAACTATATAAAAATATTTAATTTAATTAAATATTTTCAAAATGAATTGAAACAAAATAAATCAATAAGATTATAACTGAATTAAACTAAATCATACAAATTGAATTGATCTAAAAATATTAGAACCTAAATGCATAGATTAAAACTAAACCAAAAATAGGTGTCATAACCTAAAATTAATAGAACCAAACTAATACAACTATAATTTTTCAACATGCCCTAAAATAAACAAAACTAAATATTATGAAACAAAAATGATGTCTCCCAAACTAATTCTTTTACAAATTCCCCCAACTAATAGACTTAAAAATTACCCCTCAATAGTATATGTTCCTTTCTATCCAAACAAAAAATGTATTAAATCACATAAAAATCAAATATTTTATGTTTATTCCATCAAAAAACAAAAAAAACACACATATTTCAATTGTAATTTTTAAATAAAAATTTTATATCTAATACATTTTATTAAAAAATTATTTAAAGACTGATGAATTTATTTTTAATAGAAACAAATTTTTTTTTATTTTTGGTAACCCTTAAAACATATATTATTAATTTAAACACCAAAAAAATAAAAAGGTAAATCATGTTACACATACAACATTTAATGAATTTATAAAAAAACATAAATATATAAAATTCATCTAGAAATATATAATGAATTATAATGAATTTTTTTATATTAAAATCCCAATTTCTATCTCAATAAGTTCTATTTTACAAACATATATATTTTATAAGGAGACTTAATTTTAATCACCATTAATTGTTTTATGAAAATTAGAACTTAAATTGTAAAATTTATTTACTAAAACATCCTATATCATAAATAAATTTTTAATAATTTGGTTTCATAAAAACCATAAATAGAATTGGGTGAAAAGTATGAAAGAATACAATACACTCTCAAAATACCACCTTTGTCTAAAAATATATAAATAATTATAATGATTATATAATTTTTATTGTATTATATTATATTTTTAATGTTTTTTATGCTTAAATTTTACTATAAATGTTTTCAGTTTCATATTTTTTTAGTGATTTTGTTTTTTTTATGGTATTATAGATTGTGGTGTTTCTTTAATAATTAATTTTACCTTAAGGACATGTATGTTAAAAATTATATGGAATATTGAGATTAAAAACCAATGTATTTTTTCTTATCATATTAAATTACATGAAGATACTTAATTTATTTATTTTTGTAGGGAAATTCATTGAAAATTAAGGGTTATGTTCCATGATCATCCTTATTCTATTAAACCAGGAAAAAGAAATATTGAAACAATGTTCATAGAAAAATACAAGATGAAATTATAATTGTATCTCAATTTGATTTAAAAAGTAATCACAACCATTAATGACCATGCATGAACAATATATAACACTAAAAATTAAATTTTTACAAGGTTATTACCATCATGGATAACTATGAATTTCCATATGTGGTTGAGTTCACCAACCACATATTATTTCTCTATAAGCACAAGTAAACACCAAGATACACAAACATATGTGGAAACCCACGACATCCATACAGAGTCTCTGTAGTCCAAGTAGTTTCATATTGATGAAACAAATTTGTGATTGAAATAAAAAAGAGAGATATCACATGACATATTTAGTTGTCATAGAAACACTAGAAGTAAATATATCTATATGATCCTTTAGAACATTCAATATTTTTTTCTCATGATGTAAAAATTCTATTAAATTTATTCATCTTGATACAAAAACTCAAATACAAATTTTTAAATACGTGAGATATTTTTAATATAAATAATCACCAACTAATCACGGATTTGTGATCTCCTTTCTTTCCAAAACATAAATATGAGATTTTATGATCACTCGTACTTTTATCTTATCGAGAATATAATTTATTTTAAATCCCTAATTTTATATATTTGAAAATAAAAATAGAATATAGATTTAATACTCATATCATTTGGATTTCTCTTAATGAAATAGTGTCTGATGACCTCTTTTAATTCCTTTTTTTGGTTATTATAAGAAAATATAAACCACAGTCTTCAATATTATATTTTGACTAAAAAAACATAAATACCATTATTTAATTCTTTATCAAAAAACAAGAAATTATATTTGTGGATAAAAAATAAAACTCAGAAAAAAAACATCATCATTTACCAATTGAATTAACATTAAAAATATTCACCATACTACTAATCGAATGAAGGATAATCCTTCAAAACAACACAAAAAACCCTGAACACAAATATTATATCCTATAAAACATAGCAAGAAACACTTTATAATTATATATATGTTTTTATTTGATATTTAGAGATTAAAAGAATCATCATAATAACAATTTGGATTAAATATCTAGAGATTCTTCATAAGAATATTCTATGTGAACCATCATAACAACTTCTAAGATAAATAATAATATATATTAAAATAAATATGAAGAAAGATGATCCATTTTTAAATCTAAGTTGAATCACCATGAATCAAAATTTAATTTTTTTATTTAGATAATTAAAGATTAATTTTCCCATTATCTGATAAAATATTCAATTTTGTAAAAAAATAATCATTACAACATGAATGTAAGAAAAAATCACCTATGTGGATGTTAGGTAAAATTATTATACATTGAATTAACATACATAATCTATAGCTACTATTTTTATCTTTATGTGCATGGTTTTCATCCGCTTACCCAGATCTTCATGCATGTAAACATTTTCATAGGTTGTAGAATTTTTATATGATATTTTTAAAATGTGATGAATACCCCTACATAAACCAAAACTTATATTTAGATATTTTATATCAGTAATACTCTATTATGTGGGTTTAGATGTATCATGAATTCTACTTCAATATCATTTTAATCTCTACCATTCCTTCTAAAAAAAGTAACAAAAATGTTCCAAAAACATTCAGACAAATTTCATGAACTTCTAATGATCCTCACCTAGAAATAACAACAAATCCAAAACCAAATTACAACAAAAAAATGTACATAAATCTCCAAAATTTTGATATGTTGACAACAAAAAAAACTCTTCAGAATAATCTCATCACTATCAACCTATAGAGAAACATAAAATTAGAAATTTTCAATACAGAATAATATTTAAAAAAAATATTGGATAAGGTAATGTTTTCTAGAGAATTCCACCACTCATTATCTAGAATTTTTTGACCAAGTGATATAGATGATCACCCCCAAAAATAAATTCTCATGCTTCTCCCCCATATTATTGAATCTCATGTATGTGATCATCTATTTACATGACTTTAAGCATACATTTAATTATAATACTTTACTATGACCATTTATGTTTATTGTTTTTGAGTATGTAAGATAATTAACTAAAAAATCTATGATATTTATATCAAATGGTCATTTACTCCTTATATGTGAAATTAAAAAGTCTATAATGAGTCTTAAAAATCTACCATAGATTCTCCACATAAGAAAAACCTATATACATTTCATCCTTTTCATATATTCATAACCTGAGTAAATTAACACATAAAAAGGGAATAATTGACATGGTTAGTAGGGGAAACATATGTGATAACAATAAAAGATCATAAGTTAGCATAAGTTTAGTATAGGGGTATTATCAAGATATATGATAAAATCATACTTAATGAAGCATGGATCATAAATTATGGAGGAAAAAATTATATGAAGTAATAAATTAATGAAATGAGTGAGTCATTAAACATGATACATGAGAGAAAAACATAGTCATTATAATAAGAATATAACTATGAAAGATATTTCATATATGTAACATTAATTTTTATATGGAACATAAAATTATTGAGCCATACTATCAGTTCCCAGAAATACGAGTAACTAAATCATACTAAAAATTACCCCCTTGTGAGATATAAACTCTTAACCAATAAATTGGAGGGTGATAATGTACCCCACACATCATTAATACATATATACATATTCCACATGAAAATCATTCAAATATATAATCATAAATAACACATGGATATATTATTTTTTCATATCAAATTGAAATAAAAATCATTCTATTTTTATAGCATAAAGACCCCATGTAAATAAAATGGGATTTATTCAATCTTCTGAAAGAAACCATGGATGGAAAATGGTTTCATATAATTATCAACTAGATTCATATATGGAAATTATTAAAAAATTCCTTGAATAATCAAAACATGATAACCCCAAGAGAAAAATTAGTATCCCATGATATCAAGTAATATTCTATGTAAATATCATTCAATCATCATAATAAATAAAATGTTATTGGATTTGTATAGATAAAGTGTATACAGTTAAGAAAAAAATTTCAATATTCATTCAATGAATTAAATATAGTTGAAAACCCTTAAATAAAAGGAATAAAAATATATTATTTACAAAGGTAATGCATCAAAATAAACATATGGTTTATAAAACATCAATTTATAGGAAATAAAAAGAAAATGATTGACCATTTCCATGATTGAGTAGAAACTTCATATGTCATCCGGTGAAATAAGGGGGATGGTATATATAATTAACTAACCTTAAACATTATATATTTAATTGGCATTAAACTATAATTCACCTTATTACATTATTAATGATATTTTATTTTTACATTTTTGAGAGTTAGGTATTAGTTCTTACACAAAAAAGACTCACATATATAAAGTAGACACTTTAATTTAGTATCCATTTTTACAATATCTAAAACTTGTAAAATAAAACATGATTTCATTTCATTAAAAACATTTAAGATAATAAACATTGCTCCATCCTTTACCTTACCAATCCTTAAGCCACATGAAAAAAAATTTAGAAATATGGGATGGGAATAAAAATCCTAGTAAGGTACATAAAAATAAGAAACCCATTATTCCAGTGAGAAATATGAAAACACATAAAAACATTTTCCTAAAAACAAACATTTCTTCCAAAATGGTATCAAATTGTATTTAAAAATATCACTATATTTCATTTTGAATTAGAATAAATTACCTGAAAAACTCATTACATAGAATATAAAATTCTTATAGGTGCCTCCGAACATTATCATCATAGAAACCTTATAAAACCCATAAATGAACACTTAAAATTGGAATAACTATATGAAAAAATTAAAATATAATTTTCTAGCGAACATAATCATTAACCAATAATTAGAGATCTATCTGGGTGCAAACCCTATGTTAGTTATATCAAGCTCATCAATGAAAAATAATGGGGATCAACCCTTCATAAATAATTTAAAAGTACTATATCATGTATAAACCCTTGAGTAACTGTTTTAAATCCCTCTGAAAAACTCTTTCAGACATCATAATATACTTTTCATTTAAAAACCAATTTTCAATAAAATAATACCCAAAAAAAGGGAAAGATGATTTTTCTTTGAAGAAATCAGGAATTATTATAAAGGAATCCAATCTTCTAATAATGGTTACAATAGTGTGAAAACTTATTATTGTGGTATTTGTTAAAATAGATCATTCCTTTTTTCTTTTTTATGAAAGTTAAACATTTGTAAAAATATCTCTTTTTAAAGAAATGTTAAATAATGTGGAAAAAAATTCCATTTATTTTTCTTTTATATCCACATAATTACATTCATTAAATAATGTTTAAAAAATTTACATGGAAGAAAATTATTTTTAAAATAAATCATTATAAAATTTAAAATGATGTTTCAAATGAAAGTGTCCCTTACCTCGAGTCTGACATGTCACATATGTTCTTTATCCTTCTGAATAAAAAAATGTATGTTAATTGTTTACTTTCTTAAGAACCTGATTCAAGCTCATTAGTCCTTATTTTATTTAATTAAATTACTTATTCAATTAAATTCATGTTGGAAATTTTTACAATATTTAACTCATATGTCAGAAATGACTTCAGTAGTTTGGTTGTGGTCAAATGAGGGAATTATTCATCCTTGTATAAAAAATTAATAAAAAAATAATTATAATTTTTTTACATCAATTATTCTATTAAATCCTATGATTAAATATGGTTATAAAAAATAAACAATGTTACAATAATTGAGATGGTAGGTCGTATGTATGTATGAGTAACAGTTCTATTTTTCAACCATAATTATGGGAGGAAGGTAAGAATTATTTTATCTTTTTTAATTAACATAATATTATAAATATAATATAAATTATTTAAATATACTTATATATATATAGATATCATCCCTTTTGTGTGGTGTTGAAATAAGACACAATTCTTTATGGCGGCAGTACTCCACGCGTACGCAAGAACATCATTATAATTTTTTAGTGAATGGAATGGTGAGAAGGTAAATACTATATTATACTTTAATAATGATAAATATTTTATGAATATCATATATATAAATTAATTCCATCATCATAATCTATCCATTGAATATTTTTATGGAAAATGAATTGCATCAGTTCGCGAGGAGGTAGTCCGACGTACACATGAATGATGGTTTCATTTTCCTTTTTATTAAAGAGGATATGTGAATAAAATTTTTATTTAACATAAAAACACCTTAGTTTTTGGAAGAAAATTATATTACTATATAAACATGGTTATGAATTATTTTAATGACGTGGAAGAATAAATAAAACTAAAACATATGGTTAAAAACTATAACTCTTCTTTAGAAAGTCTCCTTTGATTAACACCATAAGATCTCTAAGGAGGGTATTCTTCCTAAAACAATACCTAGAGAATGAGGGGAGGTATTATAATAGAGTTTTTTTTCTTTTATTTTATGAACCAAACATATTTTTAAGTGTTAAGAAATGAGACGTGTTTCTATTTTATAAGAGAGGGGAGGGACACTTTTCGAATTCATAAAATATTAAATTAATAAAAATTAATTATCAAATCCAAATGGATCCAAAATGTTTTATTTCAAATATAGTATTAGGATGGTTCTATTTTCTCTTATAAAAAATAATTATAAAATTTTATAACAATTATTCCCTTATCTTTTTATTTTAACCCTATATTAACCCTTTTGACAGTTTCTGCAATATAATAATATTATACACTTTATGGGTTGATAATGTTATTGTAAAATTATATAACATTAATAAATTAACCATGGATTGTTTAATTAACTATATACCATTAATTTATCTAAATTTAATAGTTTTCTTCAGTCTTTTTTATCATTTAATAAAATATTATTTTCAAAAAATATCAATAATTTTAATTTTCAAAACTCTTCATTACTTTGATATTTGTATAACAAAAAGAAAACCAACGAATTAGAATATAATTAATTAAAATTCCCTTAAAATATTTTATTTTTCTATTTTTGGATCACATTAATTATCTTAAATTATATAACTTTTAATAATTTTAATATCATTTATTTTCTTATTCAATTAATTGAATTATTTTTATGTCAGTGTTGTGTAAATTTTTAAGGTAATTATTTATTCCCTAAAATTTACAAATAATTCAAAATTATTAAGATAAATGATTTATATCTATAGAGAATCTTTATAACCACACATATCATCTGGTTGACCCTTTAGTAAAAAAAATACTGTAGAAATTAAAAACATGAGTGTGACATTCTTGATTTTTCTCTAAATATAATATTATAAAGGTTATAATCACATCCACATGGGAAAAAGAACATATAAAAAATATTGTATGATTATGGATGAAATTTACTCATCCAATTAAATTAATTCAAGTTTTAGTGTAATTTTATAGTATTTATCATTTTATTTTTAACATTAATTACCATATTTACCCTTTACCGTGGTAAAAAATTTTAATATGGTTATTATTTATATTGGAAAAAATGAAAGGGAAGTATTTAACAAATTTTAGTCCATTAATTTTAAATTTTTGATCCATTTAATAAAAATTAAAACACATAAGTGGATGAATTTAATAGAAAATTCAAGTGGGAAAACACAATGAAAAACAATTTTTTTAGAAAAATGTATTTTTAAATATAAAATTGTTATAAAAACTAAAGTATAAAAATAATTTAAAAACCACTATTGGATTATTTTAAATATAAGTAACAAATTAAAATTTAAAACTTACCCAAAATATTATTTGACTTCATAAATACTGTTAAAAAATACAGTTTTCAATAAAATTTAATATTTTTTACTATTCATTGAAAAATAAAAGTTTTCAGAAATTTATAAAATATTTGACATTAGATAATTTTGAAGTGGTTAATTAAAAATTGAATTAAAATTTTATATTATAAATTTTATAATTTCACAATTATAATTTTAAATAAAACAGTTATAGAAAAGTGTTTAATAAATCTATTTATTTTTTGATTGAAAAAGTGCTTACCATTTTTATAATGAATATTTACCAGACATTAAAATAATTTATTTTAACATTATTAAGGTTGCTACATTATTACCCACTAATAGAAATTTTATTACATAAATTTTAGTCACTTATTAAATAGGTCGAGATACCTTTCCCTCATATCATTTTATGACTCCAATATTAATTTTTAAGCCATATTTTTTTAAAAAAAAAATTAACTGATGAATTATCTTATTCTCAAATACTTGTTATTTGTGTTCAATAATATAAATAGTTTGTTCCTCGTGAGTAAAGCTCTCTTCCAACTAAACTACTTCAGAGCTCAAAACATGAGATGAATCTCACACATATATCCATAACATTGGAATATGGAAAAAATTGTGGACTTCGTATAAATTTATAGTTAAAGTCGCTCGGTATAAAACTAATCCAACTTTATCTTGGATTTTAAATGGTCCAATGAATAATGGACATGATTTAAATTTTTTACTAATATCCATAACACGATTCCAAATTTAAAGTTTAAGAAAAACATTTTTATCAACATGAAAGTAATTTCATTCTTCTATTTATCCATATATCTTTTTCCTACTACGAAATATCCTCATATGTTGAAAAATTACATTAAACTTATCAACAATTTCAACTACCAATTCTAGTCCCATAAACATCCTTTATCCTACATCATCCCAAAAATCTTGGGATTGAAATCGCATTCTATATAATTACCGAAAATGATTCATCTATTTACTAGAATCAAAACATTTATTATAATAAAAATCAACTAGAGAAATATAATGAGTCCGAATTCCAAGTTAATCCACTAAAAAACCATGAAGTAGGTCTTACAATGTCTGAATTGTTCATTCAAACTATCTATCCTATTGAGAATTAGAATCTTTATTCAAATTTAATTTATTTCCCAATGACATCAGATGTCCTCTATAAAACTTTTATGTAAATCTCTGATCATGGTTAGATATAATAGAGAGAGGATATAGAGATCCAAACCTTTTATACATTTATATCGCATCCTAATATACAAATAATAATTATATTTAAAAATAAACATAGAAGGGTTGTAATGTATTAGTGATTTTAGATACTTGGTACACAATATTATTATTAATTGAAATATCTTCAACATGTCCCACAACTATCTTTCCCATTTGTACTCATCAAAACACACCCTACTAAAAAACAATTCTTCATAACCAAAGGAAAGAAAAATAATAAATGGTGAGCTTAGATTATCATTAAGGGAAATCACATGAAATATGCAAACATAATGTGAGTATAAGTGTATTATAACATGAGAATAACATATGAAAACCATACCCTGCATATGAAATCCCAAAATATTGTTTCATGGAATAATGTTTAGTAGTTTATAAGACTTGAATCATAATACAATAAAAGAACATGAACCATGAGAGCATTACATTGGAATAAAACAAATATTTGTGTCATACACATAAGCTTCTAATATTGTAAACCTGTAAAAATAGAAACAATTTCACTAATTAAGTTAAGTTTGTGAAATCAGGCCCTCTCATAAGATTATGGGCATACAAACATGTCCACAAATAACCTTATAGACCTAAAATATCAGTCTATAAATAATACTATGAATATGTGAAAAGGTTCATGTGTAACATTGTGAACATGTCATGAGGCTCACATATAATATTATGAACATGTAATTATGTTTACACATATCTTATTTAATCACGAGTTATCCATTATTAACCAATACATTACAGGAAGATATAAGTCCAAATGATCACATAATATATACATCAATGTGCTAGAAGATCATAAAACATTCAACATATTATACCCCATTAAAATGGTTCTAGTTAAATAAAAATATTATTATAATATAACTTAAGGAATGAAACATGTTTCGTAAACATTCTTTTATAATATTAATAATTCATCTATGATAAAAAAAATATATTATCATTATATAATATCTCTAATAAATCTAAAGTAACATCAAAGGATGTCATCTTTGATGGAAAATTATTCTAAAAAAATCACTTAGAATAATAATTGGTGAAAATATCCTGTAAACCTACATTTTAAAAAATAGAAAACATTTTTTAAATCATTTTCTCTAAAATTAAACATGGTATATATAAATTAATCTTTAAAACATTGATTGGTCATTGTGGAAGAACATTCCATACATATTGAAATAAGGATTCACTTCACATTTTTGGTAAAATACAAATGGGATTTGTTTTTAAAATGACATGAATATTTCTTGTAAAATAATTTTTAAAATGGAATACATTGATAAATGTATTTAATAAATCCATTAGTATGTTAAAATATATGTAATTTTTTTAGAAAACACGGATATGGAAGAAAAATGGTTTTGACCAAGGAGAGAATTATAGTCAAGTTTTCTAAAAAATCATTTGAACTATTGAGTAAATAAATAACTATAATGTTTAGGAAAATCATCATAAAATAAATTAATGGGAATTAATACACCACATAAAAGAAATATGTTGTGAATATGAAATTTATATCACAGAACTAAAAAAGTGCAATGGAAATCCCATACCATTTTGGTTTAAATTTGAAACGTAAGATCAAATAAATAATAACACCAAATAAAATATAAAATAAAATAAAAATTTGGATATTCATGATATTACATGTCAAATGGTTAGTATATAAACCTTATAAAAGAATATATGCTCATAATCGAACGTATGTCACAAAGAAGACAAATTTAGACAAAAATCAATTATCATAAGTTTCAAAAAAAATTATACACATTAAAAAACCATTCATAATAAATATAATTTTTTTATACATATTTTAAAGAACCATAATCATATATATTGTACCATATATGATTTACTATGTCCATTTATTTCCCATTAATTAACAGTTCCCTGTTAAAATAATATTACGAATAATAAATTCTTTGTTTTTCATGTATGTTTTGATTTGATATTTTTAGTCATATTACTATTATCATGTATCCATTATCTCCCTAATATTAACCATTAAAAAATTCATTATACACACACATATATATATATATAGTAATCCATAAAATATTGATATAGAAAATAAAATACATCATTCATAGAGACGATATGTTGTACGTACACATGAATACAGTTTAGATTTTCTTACCATTTAAGAATAATTTTATGTCTTATATATCACATATTTTTATTTTAACATTTTATTATTTCCTTCCTTGTAAGGTGTACATAAATAATGAATCATGTTGCTTCGTAAGACGGTAGTCTTCTGTACATACAAGAGACATTATCATATTCCCACAGAATTAAAAGTATGTGGGTATATGTGTTTTAATAATTATAAAAGTTTAATTATTTTAAAAATATCATTTATATACATATAATGAATAATTATTACCATAAAAGTAAAATAAAATTTAAAAATATATCACAACAGTTTGTGAGTTGGTAGTGTGTCGTACAAATGACCAGTGGTTTCGTTTCACATTTGATAGAAGGAGAAATTGATATAGTTTATTACATTATCATAATTACATATAAGTATATGAAAGTTATTTTTTCTATTATTTAAAAATAAATGAATATGGTTTCAAGTATTTATAAGAAGAAGTATAACAAAAATTAATAGTTAAATACTTTACCTCTTCCTCAGAAAACCTCTTTAGGTTTCACCTAAAGCATCCTTATATGTGCTTTATGCTCCCAAAAATGACTCTAGGATACGGGAATATATGTAAGTAATATATTTTTGTATTTATTAGATGATCCAAAGGGTTTTGAAACCATTAAGAAGAAAGTATATGGGTGACTTTTTATAAGTCGGAGAGAGGACACAAATAGAATGTTTTAAAAGAATAATGTGTATGACATTTTTTCACATAAAAAATAGATCCACAATGAAAAATTATCAAATATAATAGTTTATAAGGTCTATATATGTAAATATAATTGGTTTATCACAAAAATATTTTTCTTCTTACACATTATCTTTTAATTTTGCCTCCCTGGTAAACCAAATTTCACCATAACCATAGTAATAATGTTCTTTTTACTGTTTTTACAATTTTTTATGGTAAAAAATTAAGTTGACCCTATTAGATAATATTTATCATGATGATTCAAAATATTAAACACATTTTTCAAAATAATATTCATAGAATAGGGAAAATTTAATTCGAAATTTATCTCGCAGATGAGATGTAAAAGCGTTTTTCTACAGAGAAAAGTCTTGAAAGTTTATATAGTTTTTATAACAAAATTCAATATATAATTGATTCTAATGACATGAATTAGATTAATATATATATATATATATATATATATATATATATATAATTTACCAAATTTTTACTTTAAAACTATATTAAGATAAAATTTATCTTCTAAACACTTTGAATGGAAATATAATTTTCAATAAAACCCAGTATTTTTCACTATTAATTGAAAAATTAATTTTTTCTTAAAATTAATCCTATAATAGTAAATTATAAAAAATTGAATAGAATATTTTTAAAATGATTTTTTTAATTTTTTTTAAAAAAAAATTGGTTAAAATTACTTTTATTATTTTTTTACAAAATACAATAATGTTTTTTATAAAATAGTATTTTAAAAACATATAATAACTTTTTTGGAATTATGTACTTTTTATAAACATTTTTTATTAATATAAAACCATTATAATTAAAATTTTAAAATTAGTTATTAGTATTAATACCTCTATGTTTAACGATTATGTTATTTTGATCATGTTTAAATAATAATATCAATAATATATCATCGTTCATTAAAACTCGATGTTGTGTATAATAGAATCAATAAATGAAATTATATTTATTTAAAAAAAATTGGGGTGTAACATTAGACACCCATTAAGATTAATTTATCCCATTAATTTTTATTAATTCACCAAAAAAGTTTTTTATTCATTTTCCTTATTACATCCTCATGTTCCCACATAGCTTTCTCATGATGGTGGTTTCACCAAAAAAACATTAACCTGGTGAGTGGTATTGTTTCGTTGAACTTTCTCTATATAATATAGAATATCCATTTACTATTCCTCATAATAATGGTATTGTTCTAGTTGTACAACTTCAGTACATGTGATGGATCAAGTATGTAATTACTCATGAGAGATACATGGAACACATCGACAACTCTTGGGATGTTTGGGGGAAGTTATAACCGATAGGCTACCATCAAGACACGATTAAGAATTTAAAATGGACCAATATTCCTAGTTTTTAGTTTCCCATTATTCACAAATATAATTACCTTATTGTATGTAGAAATTCTTAGGGACACCTCTTAGGCAACATTGAATTTCTGATCATTCGGAAGGTTTCCAACATAATTTTCTATTGATTGTTTCCACCCTTATGTGTTGTTGAATGGATATAACATTCTATTTCATTTCATAATCTATCTTTGGTCCCAATATATTTATTTCTCCTATATCATCCCAGCTTGTGGGAGTACTAAACATATTTCTATAGAGGGCTCTATATGGTGACATATAAATTATTGAGATAAAGCTATTATTGTATGAAAACTCAATTAGATGAAGGTATTGATCACAACCAACTTTTAAATATATAGAACATGATCTCAACATAACCTCTATGGATTGAGCTTTTCTATCAAGTGGAGAATCCATATGAGGGTGATACGCAGTGTTGAAATTAAAATCTGTATGATGATCTTGTTGAATACTTCACCAAAAATTTTAGGCAAACCTCATATCCCAATCAGACACAATGTAATGTGATACTTTATACAACCTTACCCATTCCCTAATTTATATCATGGAAATATGATCTAGAAAGAAATATTATCTCATAGTGATGAAGTGTTCTTAATCTGAAAGGAGGTCAACTAAAAACCATAGAGAATTATTCCCTTTAGAGTTTTTTTGGGAGTTCTTCAACAAAATATGTGGTGATATTTTCGCATTTCCATTTTGGTATTACTGACTGCTGTAATCTCACCATAGAATTTTTTTCTTAGACATAACTTACAAAAATAGTACGCACATAGATAAAAAAATATGTGATGTATCTATTCATTTTATCACACTATGAATAATCTTTCAAATATCTATACATATTTGTACTTCTAGGATGAATAGATAATGAATAACTATAGGGATTCTCTAACAGCACCTTATTACAATATGGTATATATAAAAAACAAACAAAGTTCTTGTATCTTTTTATTCCATCATGATCACGATTACTCTCAGGCACATTTTTAACCTTATTTTTTAGTTCTAAATATTCCTTCTACACCTATTTAACAAACACTTGGATACATGGTTGAACTTTAAATTGAGTAAAGTAAGATTTATACCCTTCCTTTAGGATTTATATATCCATCCTTCCAATGACCATAAATATTGGATCTTTTGGGTTCCTCATCCTAGATAATCTTGCATGATAATTTCTACTCAAAGTAATGGCCATCTTTTTTTCTTTCACAGGGTGGAAATGTATTGAATGGTTGTAATATTCAATCATCACAAAATATATTTTATGGCATATATTCTACTCTTTCGAAGTGAATATATACATTATATTTTTTTGATCAATATATATATCACAATTTTCTCTGTAAATACTCTTCTTATAAATAATTAATGTAAAAATTACCATACTTAACTCCAAATCATGATATGATAATATTTTCTTATGAACCTTTAATTTTCATGAATCATAAGCTATAATTATGTCAGTATGCATAACAATTCATAACCATCCCTTCATGGATTCATCATAATAGATTAAGAAACCTTCTCCTCTATAAGGAATTTTTTTTCATGCATATTGACCAGTATCATTTTCAATTCCGTGAATTTTTTCTCACATTCATGTATTCATATGAACTTGGATCCCTTCCCAGTTAAAATGGTGAGTGGATTAGATAGTTGTGATAAATTCTCCATAACCATTCCTAATATCCCTCTAATATAAGAAAACTGTAGATCGCACTCCACATGGTTGGTATGGTCCAACATTTAATAACTTATTTATTTGATGGATCTATCAATATACCCTTTGTTCAAATTATATAACCCAAAAATGAAACCCTTCATAGTAAAAATAAACAATTTATAAATTTTTTATACAGGTTCTCCCTAGTGTCTTTAGTGAAATTATCAAGTGATATTAATGATCTTCCTTGATATTTGAATCAACTAGAATATATTAAATAAATATTACCACAAACTGATCAAGGTAGACTCTAAAGACTATATTCATTAAATTTAAAAAATTAGTGGGTGTATTTATAAGACCAAATGGAATCACTATAAACTCATATTGTCCATATCATGTAAAAAAAATCATATCTTAGGTTTTCCCTCCTTCATGACCCTTATTTAATGATATCCAAAATAAAGATCAGTCTTTGAAGAGTATTGAGCTCTAAATAGTTGATCAAAAAGGTCATCAATACATGGTAGAGGATAAATTTTCTTGATTAGGATCTAATTCAACACCAAATAATAAATATATATCCACATCAATCCATCATTATATTTAACTAATATATTAGGTTCATTGTAAGGTGGGACACTAGGATTTAAAAATACCATTAAAAGGTGCTTTAGGATTTTCATTATTAGTTTGTGAAATGCAATCCGTTCCACTATTTAGGGAGTCTAAAATACAAAAGTCTTTAGTTTTTAGTTCTATTAGGAAATCAACTTTATATTTTAGTGAAATTCTAAGAAACTATTTTTTAAATACATAAAAAACATTCCCACAATATGCATATCATCGGTGTTGTGTTTCTACCCAACCATATAAGATAAATACCCCCTTTGAATAGAAATAAATAACTATACAGTGGATATGATTTCCATCGCAGTTTTATATTTATCATCACATTGATAAACAATCATAGGTTGGTTTATAATATCGAATTTAACTTCCCTTCCTCAGAAATTAATGTAGGATTTATATAGACAAATCCAATCCATTCATATGAGAACATCAAATTCAACCATCCAAATAAAATTATCACAAACCTCAACCAGAGAGGAATCATATATTTGAGATGCGATCATCATACCATTAACGATCATGACTGATAAGTATACATATAATCATTATATTGGAGTATTAATAACATGATAAAAACATCATATATAAAATAATGGGTAGATCTAGAGTCAAATAAGATATTAAAAGTTTTAGAGTGGATGGTAAGTGTACCTTTAACCATATCATTATCTCACCCCTTGTTAGAAATAGTGATCACAAGAGATTTAACTTTGTCTCTCAACTTTATATGTTACTAGGGTTGATTACCATAATTTAACTGTATATTTGAGTATAGATTCTAATGATACCCATACCTATTTCATTTGAAACATTTGATTGTGGGTGGTGCATTTTGTTGACCCCTCTCTTTATTCATTTCATTGACTCGATTCTTCACAAATCATTTATATTTTTTCAATGATTGACCTTCAAAAATTGGAAATGCTTTATTATAACATTACAGATGTTGTCACATTATTCATCAATTTCAAATTTCTGTTTTCAAATTTTTTTTACCTACTAAACAAGTTGGGATACCTTTCCATCAAATCATTTTCAAACTCCCATGTTTATTCTTCAACCATATGTTTTTTTTTTCAAAAAAACGTTAACCTCACAAATTAATATGTTCCAAACATATATTCTCTCTATGAATAAATATCTAAAAAGTTTTTTCCCTATAAGAAAGTTTCTATTATAAACAAACTACATCAGGGATCAAAACCTGATATGAATCTTGGACATACTTTCTTAACATTGAAATGTGGAAAACATTATAAACCTGAGAAGAACTTAGAGGCAAATCCACTCGGTAGTAAACTAATCCAAATGTCTACTTAAGATCCAAATAACCATAGAATTAGCTTCCTTATTTTACTATAATTCATAACACTTTTTTGTGGAGATATATTAATTAAAACACGATCATCTTCCTTAAAATAAATATCTTTTTTATCTATATAACAGTTCAACCTTCTCTGGGACCTCCTCTTAAGTTGATAAATTACCTTCACCTTCTTAGCCACTTATTCTAACAATTAAGGTCCCATCATCTTCATTTCTCCGACTGTATCCCAGAAAGATAGAGTCTGATATCTCGTCCGATATAATGCCTCAAAAGGTTCCATCTGTATACTAGAATGAAAACTATTATTATAAGAATATTAAACTAAAAAATATGTTGTTCCCAAGATCCCTGGTAATCTATAAAAAATCTTGAGGGATGTATTCCACTATATGAATTATTTTTTTGGACTTTCCATCAGATTTAGCATGAAAATATTCATTGAAATTTAATTTTGTTCCCAATGACCTTTGATGAGGTCTATAAAAATTTGAAGTTAACCTAGGATCACAGTTAGTTGTAAGGGAGGGATGATGTAGAGACCCAAACATACCATTCATATATATCACATCTTAGTAGAAGAATATAAATTTCATTTAAAAACCCATTCAAAATAACTATAATGATTTAGTACCTTTGGAGATTAGGTACACAATCATCTTATTTTGTGAAATATCTAACATATCCCAGAAATATTGTCCCCCATTACACTCTTCAAAAACATACCATACATAAAAAATTATTTAAAACCTAGGAAGGAAACATAAGAAATTGTCATCTTAAATTCTAGTAATGGAAAATATGGTAAATAAATAAACATAACATGAGAATAATGGTATTATTAAATGATTATGACATACAAAAAACATACCCTACATATCAAATATCAAAATATTGTATCCTGGCATAAATATTGGATGTTCATAAGACATGAATCATAATAGAATCAATGAACATGAAAGATGAGAATATAACATTCTAATAAGACATAGATTTTTTTTGTATAAATATAATCTTATTACATTGTGAACATGTATATATAGAAAAAGGTCCACTCAATAAGTTTATAACATGAAATTAATCCCTATCATTAATTTATGGGCATGAAAAAGGGTCTATAAATAACCTTAAAGACATGAAATATAAGTCCACACATAAAACTCTGAATATGTAATTAATTTTATGAATAAAATTATAAACATGTCATTAGGTTCACACATAACATTGTGAACATGCAATCAGGTTCACACAAATAATATTTTATCACGAGTTATCTGTATTTACCCACTACGTTGGAGGGAGATATAGGTCACGCTCATCACATAATCCATAAATATATTTTCTACAAGATCAAAAAACATTCATCACATCATAAAACATGAAATGGGATATGGTACTATAAACATTCCATTATAGTATAATGCATGTAAAGAAACATGTCTTATAAACATCTTTTCATCATAGTCATTAAGAATCCAAAGAAAGAATAAAGATGGTATCAATTAATCATATCTCTAGTATAGAATTTATAACATAAAAGGATTTCATATTATATGGAAAAATATATTGAAAAAATCTCTTGGAATTTTTCTTGAATAAAGTATCCTTTCTCTCTTATTTCTTTAAAAATAAAACATTTTTAAAATGAAAATGAGCCTTTCTTTGAAAATGACAATGGGATTCATTTTAAAACACTTTTTAACAAGTCAAAAATGGGTAAAATTATATATTAAAAGATTTTTTGAGTGTTAAATGTTTTTTGACAACAATGTTAGAAAACATGGAAATTGAAGAAAAATATTTTTTGACCGAAGTGGGAAATAATGTCGGTTTTTTCTTAAAATCATTATATTGAAATCTTGAGTACATAAAGATAGTTAAATGAAGGCAGAAAATGTATTCATAGGTCATTACTATATGATAAAAAATTTAGTTATTTTATTAATATAGGGATCTTAATATTTCATCATTAGAAGAATAAATATAAACAATTATAATAAATGATGAGATTGTATTAAAAAACCAATACCACTTCGGTAACATCGAACCACAATCCCCATAAAATAGATATTATAAAATGAATGTGAAAATAAATATATTTTTTATTAAATTCACAATAAAATAAGGTCATGGGATGCATATACCCAACATAAAGGAAATAGGTGGTGAATATTACATGTGTCTCACAGAAGTAAAAAGTGAGACAAAATCCCTTATCGCTTTGGTACTCATTTGAATCACCAAATAAAATAATTAATAAAATCAAAATAAAATTTAAATATAACTAAAATAACAATATTAATGATATAACATGTCAAAGGGGAAGAATATACACCTCATAAAATATGATAGGTGAATTACATAATGTATGTCCCAATAAAGACAAATTGAGACAATAATCCTTCACATTAATTCTCTACGTCATTAATATATATTAGAACCTCATTCATAATAAATATAAGTTAATTATATATAAATTAAATAACCATAATCAGATATATCATTATATATATGATTTATTAATGAACTTTTATTACATTTTTATTAAATATTCCTTGTAAAAATAACATTATAGGTAATAACTGCATTATTTTCATGAATAATTTGATTTTTCAGTTTTGGTTATATTAAATTGATCATGGTTCTATAATATATATAATTTTATCCATTATATAAATCTCATATATATTCAGTATATGTTTATTTATATTAATCCATTAAATTTACAGAATAAAAATAAAATACACCATCTATAAAGACGGAAGACTATACGTTTACATGAACGGTAATTCCATTTTCTCAAGAGATTGAAGGAAATATGGGGACAAGTATATTACCATTTTAGAATTGTTTTTATCTCATATATATCACATTTTTTATTTAAAAATTTACTTATTACCTTCTGTGTAAAGCATACATGAAAGAAGAATCAAATTGCTTCACTAGGCGCTAGTACGTTGTACATACGATCGAAGCTATCATATTCTCACAGAATGACAGTAAGAGGGTATATGTGATATAATAATTATAAATTATTATTTTATAAAAAATAACATATATATACATTAAATCCATTCATGTAAAATATAAATTAAAAAAAAGATCACATAGATTCATGAGGCTGTAGTCCACTATACAAAAGATAGATAGTTTTATTCCCCATTTGATAGAATAGGATATTTATATAGGTTACTTAATTAAAATAATAATATCTCAATATAAGGGAGATATTGTTTTTATCATATCAGAATAAATGAATAATATTTTAAGGAGTTGGAAGAATAAGTAAAAAAACATATAGTTAAAAACTTTACCTCTTCATTAGACAACGTCTTTAGGTTTAACATAAAGTCTTTCTAGATTGGATTTGGGATCAAAGAAATTACTCTATGATTTTTGAAGGGATTAAAGGAATAAATATTTTTAGGTATTTCCTAAATCCAAGGGTTTTTGAAGAGTGAATAAGAGAGGAGAAGGGGTGGCCTTTTATAAACGGGGGAGAGGAAACACATAATTGTTTTGAAATGAATAAAGTGTAGTCACATTTTTTATATTCAAAAATTCTAAAAATGGTTCATTATCAAATTTTATTGGTGAAATGGTCACAATATGGACATAAAATGGGCGTGGTAAAATTTTATAGGTCATTATAACCCTTATCCTATTAGAATAACTCTTGGTATTCCCATTTTCATCTAATCCATGGTAATTAGATTTTTCTATTTTTACTATTCATAACGGTAAAAAATTATGTTGACATTTTTAGATCATGTAAATTTTTCTAATTCCAAATATGGTCTTATATTTTTCAAATTACATTCAGATAAGTAGAAAAATATAATTTAAAATTAACCTCATAGACATGATAAAAAAGATTATTTTAAAAGTGAAATGATTCAAATTATTCAACATTTTTTATATCAAAATTCAAAATGAAATTGATTCCAATGAAATAAATTTGATTAATAATTATATATATATATATATATAATTTTACTAATTTATATTTTGAAACAATTTTAAAAAAAAATGATTTAAAATTCTTTCAATGAAAAGGCAGTTTACAATAAAAACCATAATTTTTTGAAATTCATTGATTTGTTTTTTTGGAAAATCCCAAATATTTATAGCAATATAGTTTTAACGTGATATTTAAGACTATATTTTTTTGTTCGCATGTACACATTTTAAAATTAGTAAAAATTCAATTATTATTAGTTCAAAAAAATTCAATAAAAATATTTTTTGAGAAAATAGTATTTTTGAAACATATAAACACTTTACAAAAAATTAAATACATTTTATCAGTATGATTTATTTATATAAAACCATTATAATTAATTTTTTAAAGGGATTTATTAGTATTTATAACTCTATTTTTAATGCCTATGTTATATCAGGCATGTTTCAATAATAATATTAATAATATAACACGGTTCTTTAAAACTCAATGGTGCATGTAATTCAAGCTATCATTGAAATTAAATCAATTAAAAAAATATATTTCTTTAAATATTGGGGTGTTATAGAGGAAATACCTACACCTCAACTATCTCCTTGAGATATAGTGTAGAATTTTGATCCAAATACAATGTCTGTTATATGAAGCAAATGCATATATTCAGTTAATCAATCAACAATAGTTGAAAATACGTTATAATATGAAGATTTATTTGGAAATCCCACTATGAAATCCTTGGATATATTTTCCCATTTCCACTCAGGAACATGAAAAGGATGAAGCATCCCATATATTAATATTTATTAAGATTTAACCATTTGAAAAGTCAAATATTTCTAGGTAATGTCGGCAATAATATACAAAAGTCACAGATAATCTCTTTTAAATTTAAAAAAATTTCTTTTTCAATAGTTAATATAGGAAACTTACCATTATTAAATAATTACACCTTTTCCTTTAACCCATGATATTTCTTATGAACTCGTTTAATATTATTTATCAAATAAAAATTCACTGAATCTTAAAACAAAAAGGGAGAAGTTCCAAAATCCAAAACTTCTAGTACAAAATTTATCAAATTATCAACCAAAGGGTAATGTTCTAAACCTAACATGGTTAATGTAACATTGTTTTTTCAACTAAATGAATAAGATACATTGTTTTCTTTTTTAGGATTGGGATATTCTTTAACCAGTTTTAGTCGTATTCTTTATCTCATGTTCACCTATTTCAGAGTGAATATATAATTCAAACTAATATGATATGTATATATTTCACATTTAGATCCATATAAATTATTCCCCAAATTTTTAACTAAAAAAATATCCTCATCTAATTCTAGATCATGTGCAGGATAATTTATCTCATGTGGTTTTAGTTGTTGTGAAGAATAAGCAATAACTTGATCATTCAACACAAAAATGAAACCAATTACCTTCAATGAAGCATCATTGTAGAAGAAACATTCACCCTATGGAGAGTTCGTGGAATAAATTAGAACATTCACCAATCATATTTTATGTTTTGGAAAACAATAATTAAATTCTTTTTTCCAGATGAATTTAACTTGAATTCAAGTTAACTTATTTAGTGGACTATATCATTGAGGAATTCTTTCAACATATTTTTGGTAGTATATTTCTATTCCAAGAAGTCTTTGATTCTATGTGAAATTGGTAGGACTTGGAAACTCTTAAAAAACTTTAATATTAGGAGGGTCAAATCATTATGACATATTTTTAAACAATATATCCAAGAAAAAAATTTGTGTATCCAAAAGTCACACTTACTAAAGTTTACATATAGTTTCTTTAGTTTTATGTTTTAAAAAAATCATTATTTATTTTTCCCAATTCTCATGGATTTTATAATAAACCAATATGTTATAAATAAACACAAACAAAATATTATCCAAATATCCATAGAAGTATCTATTTATAAGTAACATCAATATACCTGGTGCATTCAAAAACCCAAAGGATATAACCAAAAACAAATAGTGCCTATATTTAGTTTGCAATTTAGTCTTTAGATTTTGTAAGTCCATAAAAATAATTTAATGGTACCCTAACCTGAGATAAATCCTTAATCAATACTATGCTCTATAGATCTAATCAAACAAATCATTGATATAGGGAAATGGATGCTTGTTCTAAATAGTAATGTTATTCAAATATATACATTCAATGAAAAGTATCATGGAACCATTATACATTTTTAAAAACAAAAATAAAGTCTCCCAATGTGAACAACTTGTATTAATGAAACATTTATATAATAACTCCATCAATTTATTTTTCGATTAAAAAATTTCTACTTGATGCATTTGATAAGGGTGTTTTGAAATTGGATTAACATTAGGTACTAAGTAAATAATAAAATCATCCTCCTAACTAAAATAACACCCATTAAATCATCAATATATATATATATATATTCTGTCACTACTAGGAAATTACTAATTTGTATTGTTTCTTTCTTTTTAAAAACACAAGTTAAGTAACTTGCACTTCCATTTCTAATCAATTTCACACTTTATTTTTTGGTTATGAAATTATTATATCATTGAAAATAAAATTATCTGATCTACAAGATATATTATCATGGTAAACTGAAAGCTAATCCATATCCAAAATAATATCAAACTCTACCATCGGTTGTTCAATAAGATTTGTAGGAATGTCCATTAAACTTATAATGATAGGAATATTAATATAAATTATGTGTGATTTAAAATTTCCATAAATAGTTTTTATCTAAATTTATATGATAATTTCATGATGGGATATTCCCATCAATCCTACAAATTTTATAGAAATGATTGAATGAAAATATCCAAAGTCAAACATGCTATTGACATAATTCAAAAAAAAGTAACATGCATGTAACTATTTTTTTAGATGTCCTTACACCATCCTTAATAATAGAAATTTATTTTCACACCATTATTCATTTGTACTTGATGAATTCCATACTTTGTAAACAACTTCATACAATAGTCATCTTAATGAACCAAATTATTTCAACTAAAATATATCACTGAGAGATTGATATCTTTTACCCAATATTTGTTTTCTCAAAACACTTTTCATTGAGTCAGGAGAAATGTGACTAAACATACCACAATGGTAACACATCAAATAATTTAAAAAACCTTCCCCGTGATTATTTTTAACCTACTTATCAGAAGATGAAAATATGATTTTCTTACCTTCCAATTTCATTGATGAATGATTTTCTACGACCTTTGATAATGACCATTTTTTCTAATTATTGTCATGGAATAACAAATCATTAGAGAACTCTATTTATACATTCATAGAATACCAAAAAATTATCATAGCTTGTTAATTAATAAAAAGATAATACCCTTTGATTTCGTAGTATCATCCCTAAGTAAAATCGATAAATATTACTATTAAGATCCAGGATAAAATCTGGTACATATTTGGCCAATATTATTAAATTTTCATCATACACAGTTATATAATCATTATTTTTTTTCCTTAATTCCAATAGTTGTTTCTCCATCTAGAGTTGAAAAAAATTATGGAAATATTTTTCAAGGAATTTATTCCTAGATTTTCCTATTCTATGGAATCAAAAAACCTATCTATTTCTTATTATTAACTAAATACCACCATCAATTGGATTCAAATTTAAAAGGATAAATTTAAATTTCCTCCTTTTGATGTTCCAAACACCTCATTACTTAAAATATTTTCTACAATTAATTTATATATCCTTCATCTATTATGGGTCATAAGATCCACAAAATGATATAGGATTTAATCACATAAAATTCACTACTTTAATCATGTTCCTATGTGGTATGATATTCAGCATGGATTACAAGACAATTTATATCTTGCATGAACTAATCCATCACATAATCAAACTTCTTTGTTCCAATTCTGGCCATTCAGCATTGCTAATTTAGATGGATATCATCATTTTTGTTCTTTCCTATTATAGCCATCCAATTTTCTCTATGGACAACTATTATGAACAAACACAATTTAGTCAAATAAACATGGTAATACTCAAATTTTATATAATTTAAACATAAAAATTAGGTAAAATATTTTAAAGGTATTTAATTATCATTATCCCAACCCCTATAGTTATCTAAACCTTTCCCTACTAAAAACTTTAAGTACCCAACCTTTAAGATTACATATTCTAGTGACTTTAGAGTAGAATTCACTATATTAGATTCACAAGGATCTTTCAGGTTTATAGTTTTGGAAAGTTATGTCATATCACTTACATAACAAACCCATATATAGCCGACAGGGAACGTAGAGGCATCCCTCAGACCATAGAGGTTGGATCTTATATGGAACTCGAACCATCAATGCCATAGTGGATCTCGAACCCTTGACGCCTGGAACACCTCACTACACCGCCATGAAATCCCGAGCCCATAAACGATGAACCACCAACACAGCCACAAAAGGGGGAACCACACTCCATGATCCGCTAAGAATAGTCACTGAGGAGAATATTTTCTTCCAACCTAATATAGGGGCGAGGATGGAGATGGTGGGGCATAGCCTACCACAACGGAGAACCTCATGGGCTCATCCGTGTGTATAAATAACTATTTTTAGTCAAAAAAGTAGGAAAAGTATAAATATATCATTAAGATTATATATAAATATTAATTCTATCATTATATTCCATCCATGAAATATTTTTATGGAAAACGAATTATGTCGGTTCAATAGGTGGTAGACCATCATACACCTAAATGATGGTTTTGTTTCCCATTTAATGGAAGAGGAGATGAATAAGGGTCATTCCATTAACATAAAAACACCTTAGTATATGTAATATACTTTTTTATTACAAAACATGGATTGATATTATTTTAATGAAGGGGATGAATAAATAAAATTGAAACATGTGGTTAAAAACTATACCACTTCTTTGGAAATTAACTTTTTATTAACACCCTAAGCCCTATATGGTATGATTTATGACTAATAAAGACCTATAGAATGATGTAAAGTATTATAGGAATCTATATAATCTGTTATTGTCCTATAAAAATTGGTATTTAATTGTTAAGAAATTAGAATAATTTGATTTCTTTTATTAAATATCTGAGGGTCCCTTTTAAAATTATAAAAATATTAAATAGATATAAATTAATTTTCAATTCCAAAAGGCCCAAAATTGATTTATTTTTAAAATATTATGATGATTTATCCAAATAACCTCATAAAACAAATTAGATAATATTTAATAATATTTTTAACCCTATCATTTTTTTTAACCCTTCATTATTTCTTTTGATAGTTACAAAAATATTATTTTTTTGTAAATTTTAATGGATAATAATGTTAATATAAAATGAAAAAATACCAATAAATAGACCAAATTTTATTTCAATAACCAATTCACATTAATTTTTATGAATATATGTTTTTTAGTAAATTAATATTATTTAATAAAATATTATTTTCATAAAATATCAATAAAGTCATTTTTTAGAACTAGTAATTTCATTAATTTTTTTATAATACCAATACTTTCAAGAAATTATAATATAATAAATTATCATACCCCCAACGTGTTACGGTTAACTAAAAGATTCTTATATCCCAATAATTATTTTTAATTTTATTATGTGTAATATTTTTAATTTCATTTTTTTGGAATTTTCTATTAATTTAATAATTACTACATCATCAATGTAAAATTTGTTAAGATTATTATTTCTTCACAAGAAATTTAAAATAAATATTTTGGGTGAATATAAATAATATATATTTCAAAATAATATTTATAATATATCATATCCTCTAGTTAACCCTATGTCAATAAATATTGTATTAATTAAAAATAAAAATGTTTCATTTTTGACTTTTTTAATAAAATATTATAATTGTTATAATCACTTAAAATTGAAATAAAAATGGAATATTAGCAAATATTAGTTGATTATTCAGAAAATAGACTCAAAAATTATAATTAAAAAAAGTTTTAGAGTCATTTTATAGTCATTATAATTGAAATTTAAACATTAATTATCTGATTTTACATTTACTATACGAACAAAAATTACTAAGGTTTCTATTCATATTTAACAAAAATTAAAGGGACCAATTTAATAAAAATGAAACCACTTATTTAAAATATGGAATATATTTTTAAAATTAATAAACTAGAAGTGGTGTAATTTAATTCAATATTAAAATGAAGAAAACCCAACAAAAAATGTCCTTTTTTGAATATAAAATATTTTTATACTAAATCAATTCATAAAATTCATATAAAAACCAAAATTTTATAGTCTTAAATTAAAATTAATAAACTAAAATTATATATTTATTCCAAACTATAATTTGAATTTATAAATACTTTAAAATAAGTATTTTCTACAATTTATTGAAAAATATAAAAATTTATAAAATTTATAAAAACTCATCTTATTAAAGTTTGATTATGATGAATTGAAAAAATAATTAATTGTTTCAAAATAAAATTCTACAATTTTAAAATTAATTTTTTTAAATAAATCCATTTAAATAATGAGTTTAATAAAACAATTACATTTTTGATTTAAAAATTACGTAACATGTTTATAATGAATATAGAACTATAATGTAAAACTAATGAAAATTTATATGAAATTAAAATGAATTATTATAAAATTACCTGGGTTATTTTACCATTATTTTAATAATGTCCTTAATCTGGCATGAGGTGTATCAAAGAACAATGGCATCTAAATAAATCATTTTTAAAAGCTCCAGAAATACACTTCTTTGGAAAAAATAAATATACATGATTTTTTAAAATAATATTAAAGGTATAATTGTATAAACCAAAAATAAAAATAATTCAATTTTAATACATGAAAACATAAATAGAAATGTTCATAAAAAACAAAAAATCCATAAGAGTGACATGTTCACATTTAAATGTTTAAAAGAGAAGATTTTCAAATTTTTATGAAAAGCGTAAACATAGAAAATGTTTAAAATTACATAAAAATTTCAAAATAAGGTAAAGTAGTATACAATAACCTAAATAATTTTTTAGAATATATAAGGGCATTTTATAAAGCATAAAATGAATAAAGACATGGGAGAAAAGGATGTTCCCAACCAAGGATAATAGATGGGGTCAGTTTCAATTATAGGAACACTTTAGGTAAAATATGTGTCAAGAGGAATTTTATTGGAAATAGGTAAAACCTCAATTAATATCAAATTAAAAAGTTGAGGTTTTTATAATGAATTCAAATTCACCAAAGTTATTATCTTTTTGAAATTGTCAATATTTTAAAATAATATTATAAATATAAAATCATATTGTTTTCATAACAATTTAATCAAAACCCCTTTTAAATATTTTTATTATATCATATTGTTATGTTTTAATAAATTACATGATACAACACCAATATTATGGTAAATACATTCATTAAGTATTAATCATACTATATTAAATGTATCATCTAACATATTTAAAAATATATCTCTAGAAGTAAAATTTAAGACAAACAACCCCTTACCTTAAATCTTGATTCCCAAGGAAGTGATTAAATATATTGTATAACAGACACAAATGTATTAGATAATAATTTATAAACCACACTCTTACTTAAATTTTTTTGATAATTTTCATTTATAATATTTATTTTCATATACATTATTTGGTTTTTTCTTATTTTCCCACATTTAGTGTTTATGGTTTTAACCATTTGAACTAGTTACATAGAAGCAATGTCAATATTTATTTTTCTTAAAAAGATAATAATTAAAATATCATTACTTTTACTATTACGGATAACTTATAATTATTTATAATTTTTCAAATTCCTTTGATGAGGGTTTCAATCCTTTTTCATGAAGTTGAAATTGATAATAAGCATATTTCAATGATTTTATTTACCTATGGAAGGCTTTTTGTTAATTATTGAGTTAAATATTAATGAATACTTCACAAAAAAATATTGAAATATTTATATAATATTATACCACTAATTATGTTTTCATAGTTATCCATGATATAATTTTGTGGCATGGTTCAAGTAGGTGGTCAAGTAGACCAAAACACGAACATACCATGATTAATAGATGATTATGAGGTGATTTAGTTGCAGTATCATTATAAAATAAGAATAATTATATCATTTAGTGTTTATTAGAGTGATATAACATAATTATAGAGAATTATTATAATGAATTATAAATATGAAAATACTAAATAATATGAAAAAAATTCTACTCCCACTTAGTTCTCTTGTTTAAGATGATTAATCTTACAGTGGTTTTTTATAATTCATATAATTAATAGGATATTGAATTTAAATTTCTATAACCTTATTCATATTATAAAAATCATATTTTTCCTTTAAACCCATTATATTTACCAGTCATGTAATAAGGTGATGAAAATAAAAATAGAAATCAATCATTCCTTGGAGGGCGGTAGTCCACAGGTACATATGGATAGTGATTGGGTTATACATTAATTAGGGAAAAGAATAATATGGTTATTCATATAATAATATAAAATATTTCAAATATATATTAATTTATTATAAAATTAAATGTTAGTATCAACCTTGTAAGGAGGTGAAAGAAAATGAAACATATTACATCATGGTGGTGTTTATCCGCACAACTCACGATTCATGATTTATATTCTCTTAATGTAATATGGGGGTAGTTAATGATTGACACATCATTATAAAATCCTAATATTTTAATAATAATTGTTATTTTATTATTATAATATGGTGAAAATAAATTTTAGGAATTAGAAAATCGCATAATGAAATATGAAAGAGGGGGAGTAGTTATAAAACATTACCTTACTACTTAGATTATCTCTTTTTAAATAGAGATTAAATATTTGAGAGATGGTACTTTTAGAATATAAAATACTACATAAATAATATAAGATTTCTTGTAAGAGGGTTGGATAGAATTTTGGATGGACATAATAGGTTTTGGTGTGAGTGGAAGTGAGGAGTGGAAATCCCCTTTTATAAGAGAAAATGGTTAATATTTTTGTTAGAACAAAAAAAAATCTATAATAGGAATTTAATTTCAAGGAAATTGGATCCCAAATTGATAAATAATGTAATAGAGAAGAGATAAGGGATATACACACCTTTAACCTCTTAGGTTACTCACTTTTAATATATTGTGTTTCAGCACAATAACTAGTTTTAACCTATGTAATTCATTTTTTATGAATAAAATTAAAATAGCCTTTATTATGTAATTTAGAAAAAATGATTCAAAATATTAAATTCATTTTTTTCAATTTGTAAAAGTGATAAAATTTAATTTTAAAATACTATTTCTCTATTGTAATAATTTTGTTTTGTAAAATGTAGCTTTGGTTCTAAAATTTAAAACATAGGTTTATAAATTAAAAATAACATTTTAAATTTATAAATTAGATTAAAATGTACATATTTGGTATTATATAATTTTTTTCTGAATTTATAGTATATAATTATATAAAAATAATTTCATAAAATTCATGTTTTTTGTACTAAATAGAACATTTCACTATTCAACTAAAAATAAATTATTTTAGAAAAATTCCCAAAATTAACCCTAATATAATTATGAGGTTCTAAATTCAAAAATGAATTTGTTTTTTTGAAATAAAAATTATAAAATCTATATATTTATTTACTTAAATAAAACAAAAAAATATGAAGAAGAAATATTTTTTTGAAAAATAACATCTTAAAATTCACGTTTTGTTAGTTTTATTTCATCTAAATTTCAAAAAAATTAAATATTGAAATATTTTTCATAAAATATATGTACTAAATATTCTAAGAAACTTTTATATATTATCAATTAAATTTATTATATCAATATATTGTGAAGTTTTTTAAATTGTTCTTCCAAAGGAGTCATTTTTAAATTATTAATCAAAGAGAATAATAATATATAATTATTTTAACTTATTTTTATCCTAATATCTACTAAATAATATATTATTCTCATATTCTTAATATTTCATGGTTTGTTTTTTTTTTTGTGTTTATAAGTCATGTCTTATGTGTGACACAAGCTGTTAAAGATAATATTAATATAAAGGATCTAAAATATTAGGTTACTATAATGTACCCCCTTAAATAAATTGCATCCTCACACATTTAATTGTTATCTAAGGTTAAAATTGTGAGAGTGTATTCTTAACAATTTTATCATTTGATATATAGTTTCTTATAGGACATATACCTTACTCTCTATGGAAATATAGAGTTATTATTGAAGAGACCCAAAACTTTACGTACATGGAAATTATATTACTTTTGTGGAATACTTAATACATAACAAAAAATGACACCCAAGGACCGTAATAGTTTAGTATCTTTGGAAACTCAGAACATAATCTTCTAATCATGGTGAAAGATCTTCAACATATCCCATAAATATCTTTCAATTTTGTTTTCAAACCTGAAACCTTTCTCTATATCCTGGGGAAAAGAAAAAATAAAATGGGCGAGCTCAAATTCTCAGTAAGGGTAATCATAGAGAAAATAGAACAAACCATATACGTTTGTACTTAAAAACATGAACATAATGTTTAAACATTAAAATTTTGAGTTATGAAATAAATCTTGGTTATATATAATACATTGATCATAAAGGAACATTAATCATGATAAAATATCATGGGAATAAAACATGTAATTTTCGAAAAACATTAAGCACGTGATATGATTTCCAAAGTAGCCAAGGAATTTCTGCCAAGACCATCATAGTGGACAAAGTCCATTACTGAACCAGGTTTACTTGTCGTTCCAGCCCTGTATTACTGAACCAGATTTACATGTCGTTCCAGCCATGTCTATCTCATGAGATATAAATCTATAACTAATTCATTGGATGGAGATATATGTACCACCCATCTCATATTGAAATCATTCTTATGTGTGACACAAAACAATCGTACATCATTCATCATAACACAAAGAATAAAATGGGTTTCATAAACATTATCACATCTTAATATAATCCATATAAAACAAATGGATATCATTTCATCATAAGAAAAATAAATCCATGTAAAGAATATATACATTATACTTCAAACATAATCATACTAAATAATTTCATCTTATATGGGAAATAGATTTGATAAAACACTTGAAAAGAATTCTTAAGGAAAATATCTTTTCTTCTTCAAAATCATTTTCTTTTCTCAAAATATCGTGAAATTTTAAAAGAAAATAATTTTGTTGAAAATAATTTTGAACTTTTGTAGAATAATATTCATTGAAATAAATCATTATGAAACCATAAAAATCCATTCACTTCGTATAAGATAAAAAAACATTCTTCTTGTACTTTTGCTGGAAAAGTCAAAAAGCACCTCGTATGGTAAACAAAAGAAAGATTCCTTCCATAGTACATAGTAAAAGTCAAAAAGGGGTAAACATGACTTTAAAAATACATGGAATAATAGTAAATACATTATAAAAACATTTCTCTAAAACATGGAAATTGATGATAAATATAACCCCAGTAAATACTTACGTATAAACAATCCCGGATAAGAACTAGATTGGAATAATTATCCCTTAACTTATGTCCAATTTATTCTGTATGTGTCCGAGAATCCTGTATAGTGGGTTTAAACAAATTATTAAATTTTAACAGAACCATAACAATATTTATGATTAAATATATGATTCACTTATGAATTTATATTACCCATTCTTTTGTCAATTCCATGTTAAAGCAAAGTTTTTGGTAAAATAGTTTCATTTATCGTACGTGTTTGGACTTGTTGTTCTTTATATTATTACTTATAACCTGATTTACTTAATTACTGAATGTAAAACATGATTTATATATAATATATATTCATCATATAAATATATATTATAGATCGATAAATGGAATGAAATACACCTTTCATAGAGACGGTAGGTCATACGTACGTATGAACGTTGTTTTCATTTCCTTATTAAATTTAATGGAAGTAATTAAATTACATATAGATAAATATAGTATCATTATTATGTCACATTTTTCATGATTATTTATTATATATACTTTATATCCATTCTTGAATGGTTAACATAGACAATGAATCTCATCGCGTCGTGGAGACGGTAATTTGTACGTATGCACGAGCGATGATAACTTTCTCATAATTATTGAATGGTATTGGAGTAGATTATATAATATCTCAGAATTAGTATCATGTTATAATAATATTATATAGTTATTCTTTCCACCATTATACCCATCCAAGTATGTTGGTGGTGGAATACATATTACACCACGGTGTGGAGACGGTATTTCGTACGTATACACGCGCGGTGATTTCATATTTCGTAGGATGGATAGAAGGTGAAATGGGGTTATTTCATATTTATAATAACATATCAGTATATTATTGATACTTATGTTATTACTTTATAATGAAACAAATAAATAAGAGGATGTAGAAGAAGAAATAAATTTGAAAGAATCGGTAAAGGATATTACATCTTCTTCAACGCGCTTCTTCTAAACCCCCTCTTAGAGCACTAAAGATGGGCTTTGAATATGACCAGAACCTCTATTATGTTTCTATAGAAGTGGAGAAGAGAAATAGTTAGGGTTTTGCCGACCATGAATGCTCAAAGTGTTGTGAGGGGAAGAGGGAAGAGGTTCCCTTTTATAAGAGAAGAGAGAGGTACTTTTGGAAACCTCTAAAATATTAATTTATAATAAACCCAATACCCACTTAAAACCCCCCCAAAAATGACTCAAATCCAAATATTAGATGCGATAGGGTCATAATATCATCAAAAAATAATATTTAGACATGTTGGTAATTTATTTTAAACCTTATAAACTTGATTTATCCTTATTTAGTCTATTTAATTTTATTTGTGGTAATAATATTATAAATTTTAATTTGTTATAAATAATTACTTATGTGTTGTGAATTGTCCATAATTTGATACTTTATGACATTTTAGACCATATAAATTTAAATTTATAATTTTTAAATATTTTTGTGATTTTTAAACAATTTCATAATATGTTATTTTTAGAAAATAACAATAGTGTCAATTTTGACACTATTAATTTATTTGAATTTAAATAAAATCCACACAAAATATATTTTAGAAAAAAACTATTTAATAGACTCATAAAATGACATATTCATATATAAAATACATGGGGCACATTAATTAGTTTATATAATATTTATTTTAATACTTTGAAAATCATTTATTTTATATTTCTCTTCATAAAATAATTACTACAACATTTTTGTATAGTTATTTAATATACTTATTTTTAGCATAAAAATTAAACATAAAATACTATGATGTAGATACATCTAAAATATTACATAAAATATGTTAACTTGAATTTATCATCTTAAAATCAAAACATTTAAATCGTTATATTTATTAGATTATGAAGGTGAAAACTTTGAGATCATTTAAAATAAAATAATATAAGTGTCACAATCACTTTTATAAGGATCCAAATGGTCAAATATTAGACCATTGGATGATTATGGATTTAATTTACACGACCAATAAGTTTTTGGTCAAGTGTTTGTGCCTTTTATGGTCACTATTAGATTAATAAAAATTGTATTATTGATTTTTCACTAAATAAACAATTTCTGCATCACTATTGTGCCGCCATTAATGATAATTATTTAATCACTAAAAATTATATATAAATTAACATGATGTAAATAATTATATTATATTTCTGTTGAATATTTATGTTTAAAGTTTTATGAAGATTATCACGAAATTAAAATTATTACACTTATAAGATATAAGAGAGTGACATGTTGTCACTTTCTTTGGTTTTAAAAATAATTACATCCTTTTCATGGTTAAAAGTCCATGAAATGAATATATTATTACCCTTAGGTGATATGGGTAGACTTTTATTCATCCAATAGAAATTTTTCAGGTGTTAGGTTAATTTTATAATCTTATTTTTACTCTTAATTACCTAATTTACCTTTAACTATAGAAAATAATGTTTAGTGTAGTTACTATTCATAATGCCTAAAAATAAAAAGTAGCCTATTAACATAACTTGTACCTAATTATTAAAAATAATGAATCCATTTTTCCAAATTCAAAACACAGAAGTGGCAATATTTAATTTAAAATTAATCCCGCTGTTGAGAAAACATGTTTTAAAAGTTAAAACATTTCAAAAGATTGAAATGTTTTTACCTATGAATTCAATGTAAAATTAATGATAATGAAATAAAATATATTAAATGCTAAAAATATTTTCTATTTATAATTTAACCATATAAATTATCTCAATTAAAAAAGTTGTTTTTAATTAAAATTTAGCGTATTTTTACTATTCATCAAAATATGAAGGTTATCAGAATAATCTCAAAAATTTATCAAAAGTAAAATTTTATATCCTAATTCCTAGGAAGAAGTTTTATTTTTCAAATTTAACCTATAAACATGTAAAAAACTAGATTTAATGTGGGTGCGCCATTAAAAGGCGACAAAACTGTATTTTTTGAAAAATACTTATTTTAGCCGAAAACTTTATTTGTTCTCATACCATGTTCTATAAAATGGGTAAAATGAATTATGATGTCATAAAATTCAAAATGTAGTTACTAATATTCATAACGGCTAGTTCAT
Source organism: Viscum album (assembly GCA_963277665.1). Classification (NCBI taxonomy): domain Eukaryota; kingdom Viridiplantae; phylum Streptophyta; class Magnoliopsida; order Santalales; family Viscaceae; genus Viscum; species Viscum album. The sequence goes on along the minus strand of OY728119.1, from coordinate 1,582,774,640 downwards.
AATAATATTATAACAATATATCGTTGTTTAGTGAAACAAAGTATTGCGTACAACACATGTTATCGAGGAAGGACACTATTACGTGTAATGTAAGCCAAGTCAGGGTTGCGTGTAGTGCAAGATTCCTTTGGTGTTGCGTATAACATAATCAAAATATAGTTCATTTATACATTGATCAAAATCTATACTTGGTGTTATGTATAGTGCAAGCTAATTTTGGTGTAGCATACAACATAAGACATCAAAGAAATTAAAAAGATTATTTCTCATAAAATCCCGAGGTGTTACATTCTACCCCCCTTAAAATGAATTTTTCCCACAAAATTCATTGGGGTTATAAATCATTTACTACTTGAAAGTTTCTTTCATAGAAACTCACATCATAAATAGGAATACTAAAACTTAATTTTAAAAAGGAACGTTAGAGACCTAACAGTCACCCAAAGTAACTCTGCACTGGGTTTCCACATAGGAGAATATAGGTGAAAATGTGGATATGGAAGAGAAATCTATCCATCGTTTTTTGATTAAGAGTGGTAGAGAACATGGCTATGAAAAATCCAACAATCACAAAGCCATAAATTTGTGATGATCTATGGTACCATCTGAGTCATCAGATATGAGGGCACTAGGACAACATTTTTGGTTTTCAAGATCATTTCCCTAATGTTGAAGAATTTTTTAATTAAAATAAATACATACTTGATTTTGGTACAATATCACTATTGTTTGTGCCTTGAACAATTTCCACTTCATCTCTTACAGAAATTAAGTTGAATTTTTCTTCCGTGAAGTGTCAGAAAATCAAGTGATAGAATTGCAGGTCATTCCATCTATCTCAAACATAAGGTTAGCACAAGATATTAAATATACATAAGTCCATATATGGTGAGTTTAATTGTATATGGTTCCAAAAAATGGACTTATACTTCATCTATCATACCATAAAACTAATTTCTACAAAAAATGGGCTTATTGTAGGCTAGTGGTAGGTGATAAAGGCCTATCGCACTTCGGTTTTGGGTTCGATTCCCGCAGCCCTGTTTGACACGACGGATTGTCGCCCATCCTACGGGTTGTCCTTTTTCTAAAACTATACTATTATAACATTTCAAAAATAAAATGAAAAATTTATAGCCTTAAGAAATACTATCTGATGTCTAAATTAATCCATTCCAACCTTTAGGCTTATCGTAAATACTTCTGTCCAATCTCATAGTATAAAGAAAACGATTACTAGAAATGTCACAAACCAAGAATGGGAATACAATCATTTATCTCCCATATATCATAAGATATATCTTGGGGGTTACATTCCAAAAATGTGAATTCCTTAATCATGTATTCTCTTGAAACATAAATTACCATAAAATCTTTTTGAAAACATGAATTCTGTCAAAAGTTAACTCTTTCCACATACCAAAATCCCAAAATTTCTATATACTCAAACCATGATATCACTTTTTTTTTATATTAGCCATGAGTTCATTAATACTATAAAACATTTCATTATCTCCATATCCCATCATTATGTGCATATTAGGTGCTTTCCAAAAATATTTCAGTCACTTTTCTTGGTTACCGGTGCCATATAATTATTTAAAACCACAACGAACCAATACATAGATATTCCAATATCCCACGATACTATAAATGAGATTCCACAACACTATTTTGGAATCTCGTTACACAAACACTTAATAATTCCACCACTTCGTTGTCATATTCAACATTGCCAATAGTGATCGCATGGGACTTCCCTTTGTCCTTTTCCTTAAGAGGTTGGTGATTTCAATTATCATTAACCCTTGGATTAGAAAATTGGTTAGTATAATTCCCCATTTCCCTGCACTTGTAGCATTGAAGTGTTGGTGGTGCATTATTCATAGTCTTTTCTCCATTCATATCATTAGATACCTTTTTCCCATTACTTCGGCACTCAGATTATTGATGATCTTATTTTACACACTTAAAACATTTTCTAGTCCCTTTAAGACAATATCCACCATGCTTCTTTCCACACTTTGAGCATAACGAAACATTTGTCTTCTTTTCACCATAGTTTTGAGATTTTTCCTTGAACTCCATCTTTCATTTCTTTTCAAAACCATGAGATGTATATGTAACACCAACTTCCAGTTCTACCTTGATAGCACAACACACAATCTGTTCATAGCTACTGAAGTCTCTTATAGCTAACGCATTTCTAAGATTTGGTTTTAATCCACTGAAATATCGATCAACTTTACTTTCAAGCTGGATGATAAATCCAGATGCATACCATGCAAGCCTTGTAAAATTTTCTTCATATATACCAACAGATCCATCATCCTTTTTCTTAAGCTCAATGAACTCCTTTTCCATCGTCGTTTGAAGAATACAAGGAAAGTACTTATTAAAAAATAATTTCTTGAACTCATCCCATTCCATATATTCAATTTCATCTTGGGGCCTCGTATTCTTAATTAGAGTCCACCGCTGGTCTTCTTCACCTTTTAAACGGTAAATAGAATGACTTTTTCATGTTCCGAACAGTGAGGTATGGAAAATATCTTTTCAATGGTACTGATCCATTGTTCACCAATAACTGGATCAGAAGACCCACTAAAAGATGGTGGACATTTCCTAATGAATCACTCAATAGAATATTGTTCCCTTCTCTGCTCATTTGCAAGTCCATAATGATTCATAGCTTTTATAAGTATAGAAATAAGATTTTTCACTCCATCTCCCACAACATTGGTTTTTTCAGGAAGACAATCATTTCATTGCCCATTACATTTATCCACATGGTTCCTTAGGGTTCTATCCATCATTTAAAACCCAAAACGAATAGTGGGAGAGGCGAAAATCATGCTAAGAAAATAACAAAATAAAGGGGGGAGTAGCTTCAATATCTTACAACTTAGGTTTAATTCTTCGATTGTAACTGTAATTCTAGGACTATAACCTATACTTATACTTAACCTTAGGGACATACCAAGACATACCTTTGAAATATCTCTAGGGATCTCACTAAAGTTTTCGTATCCTAGTTTCCAAAGTTTAACTAAACATTTCCTCTAATACCAACTATAGAGACCCAAAGCTTGACATATAAGAAAATTACATTAATTTTTCGGAATACTTAATACATAACAAAAAATGACAACCAAGGACCGTAATAGTTTAGTGTCTTTGGAAACCCCGAACATAATCTTCTAATCATGGTGAAAGATCTTCAACATCTCCCATAAAGGCCTTTCCCTTTTGTTTTCATACCTAAAACCATTTTTTATATTCTGGGGAAAATAAAACATAAAAAGGTTGAGCTAAAATGCTCATTAAGGGTAATCATGGAGAAAATAGAACAAACCATATACGTTTGAACTTAAAAGCATGAACATAATGTTTAAACATTAAAATCTTGAGTTGTGAAATAAATCTTGGCAGTACGTAAGGCATAGATAATAAAGGAACATTAATCATGATAAAATAGCACAAGAATAAAACATGAAATTGTTGTAAAACATTAATCACATGATATGATTTCTATAGTAGTCAAGGAATTTCTGCCAAAACCATCATAGTAGACATAGTCCATTGCTGAACTGGGTTTACTTGTCGTTCCAGCCCTGTATTACTGAACCTGATTTACATGTCGTTCCAGCCATGTCTATCTCATGAGATATAAATCTTTACTAAATGAATTAGAGGTAAATATAAGTCCCACCCATCTCATATTGAAATCACTCTTACGTGTTCCATAAAACAATCATACATCATTCATCATAACACAAAGAATAAAATGGGTTTCATAAACATTATCTCATCTTAACATAATCCATATAAAACAAATTGATGTCATTTCATCATAAGAAAAATAAAACCATGTAAATAATAGATACATTATAAATCAAACATAATCATACAAAATAATTTCATCTTATATGGGAAATAGTTTTGATAAAACAATTGAAATGAATTCTTGAGGAAAATATCCTTTCTTCTTCAAAATCATATTTTTTCTCAAAATGTCGTGAAATTTTAAAAGAAAAGAATTTTTTTGAAAATAATCTTGAAATTTTGTATATTAAGCTTTATTTAAATAAGTCGTTATGAAACAGTAAAAATCAATTCATGCCGTATAAGTTAAAAAAAAATTCTTCTTGTAATTTTGCTGAAAAAGTCAAAAAAGTACCTCGTATCGTAAACAAAAGAAAGATTACTTCCATAGTACATAGTAAAAGTCAAAAATGGGTAAACATGAATTTAAATATACATGGAAGAATATTAAATTCATTATGAAAACATTTCTCTAAAACATGGAAATGGATGATAAATATAACCATAGTAAATACTTACGTATAAACAATCCCGGATAAGAACGAGATTGGAATAATTATCCCTTACCTTATGTCCAATTTCTTATGTATGTGTCTGAGACTCCTATATAGTGGGTTTAAAAATATCATTAACTTGTAACATAACCATAACAATATTTATGATATCATATATGATTCACTTATGACTTTATATTACCCATTCTTTTGTCAATTCCATGTTAAAGCAATGTTTTTGGTAAAATCGTTTCATTTATCGTATGTGTTTGGGATTTTTGTTCATGATATTATTACTTATAACCTGATTTACTTAATTCTAGAATTTAAAAAATGATTTATATATAATATATATTCAGCATATAAATATATATGATAGATCAATAAATGGAATGAAATACACCATTCATGGAGACGGTAGGTCGTACGTACGTATGAACGCTGATTTCTTTTCCTTGTTAAATTTAATGGAAGTAATTAAATTACATATACATAAATACATTATCATTATTATTTCACATGTTTCATGATTATTTATTATATATACTTTATATCCATTCTTGAATGGTTAACATAGAGAATGAATCTCATCGTGTCATGGAGACGGTAATCCTTATGTACGCACGAGCGATGATATCGTTCTCATAATTATTGAATGGTATTGGATTAGATTATATAATATCTACTAATTAGTATCATTTTATAATAATCATATATAATTATTCTTTCCACCATTATACCCATCCAAGTAAGGTGGTGGTGGAAAACAGATTACACCACGGCGTGGAGACGGTATTCCGTACATACGCACGCGCGGTGATTTCATTTTCCGTAGGATGGATAGAATGTGAAATGGGGTTGTTTAATATTTATAATAACATATCAGTATATGAGTGATACTGATGTAATTACTTTATAATGAAACAAATAAATAATAGGATGTAGAAGAAGAAATAAATTTGAAAGAATCGGTAAAGGATATTACCTCTTCTTCAAAGTTCTTCTTCTAAACCTTCTCTTAGGGCATTAAAGATGATCTTTGAAGAAGAACATGACCTCTAGTATGTTTCTAGGGAAGTGGAGAAGAGAAATTGGCAGGATGTTTCCGAACTTTAAGGCTCAAAGCGGTGTTTAGTGGAGAGGGAGGAGGTGCCCTTTTATAAGAGAAGAGAAGGGATCTTTTGGAAACCTCTAAAATATTAATTTATAATAAACTCAAAACCCACTTAAAACCCCCCAAAAATGACTGAAATACGAATATTAGATGCAATAGGGTTGTAATATCATCAATAAATAATATTTATACATGTTGGTAATTTATTTTAAACCTTATCAACTTGATTTATCATTATTTAATCTATTTAATTTTATTTGTGGTAATAATAGTTTAGATTTTAAATTATTATAAAAATTACTTATGTGTTGTGAATTATCAATAATTGGATACTTTATGAAATTTTAGACCATATAAATTTCAATTTATAATTTTTATATTTTTTTTTTGATTTTTAAACAATTTTATAATATGTTATTTTTATAAAATAACAATAGTGTCAATTTTGACACTATTCATTTATTTGAATTTAAATAAAATCCACAAAAAATATATTTTCAAAAAAACTATTTAATAGATTAATAACATGTCATATTCATCTATAAAATTCGTGGAGAACATTTATTAGTTAATATAATATTTATTTTAATAATTTTAAAATAATTTATTTGATATTTCTATTCATAAAATAATTACTACAAAATTTTTGTATAATTATTTAATATACTTATTTGTTGCATCAAAATTAAAAATAAAATACTATGATGTAGATAAATATAATATATTTCATAAAAATACTTTTACTCGAATTTATCATCTTAAAATAAAAACATTTAAATTGTTATATTTATTAAATTATGAAGGTGAAACCTTTGACATCATTTAAAATAAAATAATATAAGTGCCATAATCGATTTTATAAGGCTCAAAATGGTCCAATATTATACCATTGGATTCTTATAAATTTCATGTACACGAAAAATAAGTTTTTGGTCAGGTGTTTGTGCCTTTTATGGTCACTATTAGATTAATAAAAATGGCATTATTGATTTTTCACTAAATAAACAATTTCTGCATCACTATTGTGTCACCATTAATGATACTTATTTAATCCCTAAAATTTATAAATAAATTCACATGTAAATAATTATATTATCTTTTTGGTGAATATTTATGTTTGAAGTTTTATGAAGTTTGTCACTAAATTAAAACTATTACACTTATAAGATATAAGAGAGTGACATGTTGTCACTTTCTTTGGTTTTAATAATAATTACATCCTTTTCATGGTTAAAAGTCCATGAAATGAATCTATTCTGACCCTTAGGTTATATGGGTAGACTTTTATTCATAAAATAGAATTTTGGAAGGTTTTAGGGTAATTTTATAATCTTATTTTTACTCTTAATTACCCGGTTTACCTTTAACTGTAGAAAATAAAATTTACCGTAGTTACTATTCACAATGCCTAAAAATAAAAATTAGCCTATTAACATAATTTGGAAGTAATGATTCCAAATATGGAATCCATTTTTCCAAATTCAAAACACATAAGTGGTAGTATTTAATTTCAAATTAATCCCACTGTTGAGAAAATGAGTTTTAAAAGTTAAAACGTTGCAAAAGATTGAAATGTTTTTACCTATGAATTCAATGTAAAATTAATGATAATAACTTACAAAATATTAAATGGTAAAAATATATTCTATTTATAATTTAAAACCATTAAATATTATAATTTAACCATATAAATTATCTCGATGAAAAAAGTTGTTTTTAATTAAAATTTAGCGTATTTTTACTATTCATCAAAATATGAAGGTTATCAGAATAATCTCAAAATTTTATCCAAAGTAAATTTTTATATCCTGATTCCAAGACAGAAGTTTTATTTGTGAAATTTAACATATAAACATGTCATAAACTAGATTAAATGTGGGTGTTCCATCAAAAGGCGGCAAAACTTCATTTTTTTAAAAATACTTAATGTAGTTGAAAAATTTATTTTTTTCTCATACCATGTTCTATAAAATGTGTAAGATGAATTATAATGTCATAAAATTCAAAATTTAGTTACTAATATTAGTAACGGCTAGTTTATAATAATATTATAACAATATATCATTGTTTAGTGAAACTCAGTATTGCGTACAACACACACTATCGAGGAAGGTCACTAATACGTGTAATGCAAGCCAAGTCAGGGTTGCATGTAGTGCAAGCTTCCTTTGGTGTTGCGTATAACATAATCAAAATATAGTTGATTTATACATTTATCAAAATCTATACTTGGTTTTGTGTATAGCGCAAGCTAATTTTGGTGTAGCGTACAACACAAGACATCAAAGAAATTAAAAATATTATTTCTCATAAAATCTCGGTGTGTTACAATTATCCTTACACAGACAACATAAATAATTTATAAAATCAAATACCAAAATTTATAAATACCCTAATAGTATATTATTCATAACATACCTTCCTAAAACCATTTTAATTTACAAGACATTATAACCTAGTGAAATAATATATATTTATTCCAAAAATAACTTATATCTTAAACCACTATTTTATAAAATAACACAATAACCAATATATAATCTTATACAAAAAAAAGAAACAATTCACTCAAAATAAAATGGGATACATTTTCGTTAAATTAATAATTAATTGTAAGGATATAAAAACTATATAACTCACTTATCTTAAAATAAATCAAACCTATATTACATCAACATTAATTATATATTAAACTTTAGTGTTTTCACAGCTTATTAATATTTTCTCCAATACTAATCCTAAAAAATATTAAGCTTTCATAAATCAGTTTTTAAGGTTATTAATACAATTTAATATATTTTACACATATTTTAATAAAAAATACTAAATAAAAATCCATATATGTTTCACATAATCTTCATAACATTTAGAATAAACTATAATATCAACGATAATTTTTAATAACTAATCAAAATCAGTAAGAGAATACATATTTAATATCTTTTAAGATAAAGATATCAACATTATGTAACGAAAGTAGAATCAAGTTTTTTAATATAACATGCATATACTAGAATTATAAGCCATTTATGTAATCTCCCTTTCTTAGTTATAAGACTTAGTAGTTTCTAGATACAAACATTTATCTAATTTATTTTTTATATCCTATTTCAACAAAATACTAAATCCATAATGGTTATCAACAGAATCGGATTAACTGAACTTGTGAATATGAAAACTCAATCCTTGTATGTATTCACTAATTACACTTTAATTTTATCCTTTGACACATTTATTTCAAAATATATTTCTCTATGTTTAGTTTTCTTGAAATTATTAACATAATATTTTAATGTAATTAGAAAATAAATCCATCATAATATATCATAAAAAGAATTTTATTGATGAAACCATATCCTCAAAGAGTTTCAAACTAGGTTTATATTTAGTCCTACTTGTTATGAACATGGTTTTGATCAAATTAATATCCAATATTCCTTATTTTAGGGTTGTTAACCCCAGGTAAATTTGTGTTAGGGTCTGTATCCACTTACAGTATAAAGATAGGGTTGTTATTTCCTAAAAAACCACAAAATCCAAAATTTAACTAAATAATAGGATGCTACACTGTATAAAAACTTATCCCATAGATTTTTCCCTAGTGTTTTTTGAAACCTTTTCTTATCCTAATTTCTAGAATATTACCTTAGTCAATATACATGGTTTTCTATACCTTTGAAATTATAATCAAACATGATTTATCAACCTTTTATGACATTTCTAACTCCCAATATTTTCTCAATCAATTTCGTCTTAATCAAAAAAAATATCTAAACCTTTTAATGATACCAAATTTAGTGGCCCATACACGTGATGATGTAAAAACACCACTTCAAGAAAATATTCATTACAATACATTTATAAACCCTTTTAAGTTTACTAATTTAGAAAAAAAGATAAAAAATTAAATTAAATAACCATTTTCCTTGTATCGAATGGGCATTTTCCCATTATATAAGATACTATATAACTCAAAATGATTGAAGAATATCTCCTAAAAATTATCTTTATAAGAAAATATTCTATACATTTCATAATTTTCATATGTTAATAACATAGGGAAATGGAGACATAAGAAACAGTTGATCTTAGATACTCATTAAGGGTATACTTAAGAGATAACAGTCAAACATCATAGGTGAGCATAAGAAGGACATATGGTTATAAAATCATACCAAAAAATCATACCAAAAATCATGGACAAACAATCAGGGAATAAGATAATACATAAAACAATAAATGATTAAAATAAGTGATTCAATAAATTTGATACATGAGAGAATAACATATTTATGAGAATAAGTATAAAACTATGACACATATTTCATATTTTTAACATAAATTAGTATAAGGAGCATAAATTTCATGATCCACGCCATCAATACCCATGATTATGAGATACTAAACCGTACTCATCAATACAAATCTCTTCAGATGTAATCTCCTAACCAATTCAATTTAGGGATATATAAGACCCCATAAGTCACCAATCGATAATAATATGTGATAATTGAAAATCATTAACTTATCACATCATCAAGAACCCAAGTAAATAAATTTTGTTTCAAAAAAATTTCTAATAAAAAACATTTAAATTTTATTGCATAAAGAACCCATGGAAATAAAATGGGTTTTATTCAAAACATCATGAAGTTCCCATTAATGAAAATTGGGTTTAATATCCTTATAAACTTGATTTACATAAGGAAATCATTAATAATTCCATAAACAATCGAAAGATTCTAAACCCATGAAAAAATTGGTTATCAATTGACATTAAGTAATATTTTATGTAAATTCCATTAAATAAACATATTAATTCATATAGTATTCACACTGTATTGATAAAGTGAATATAGTTAAAATAAAAATTCCCCAAATAAATCAACTTGTTTAATCTTGGAGAACACACTTCAATTAAGGGAATCAAAAATTATTTATTCACATATGGAAGGCATTGGTCAAAAAATTATGTTTATATACCATTGATGAATTAGAAAAACAATGTTACTGATAGATCATTTTCATGATAGAATATAAAATTATCAGGCCATTTATAGAAATAAGGTATATTGAATCATTGGAATAATATCCTTGATCAAGAATAATATGTATTAAAGGATATTGACTTTGATAAAAAAAATACTTTTTAGATGTTTTAGAAAAAACCACTTTGTAAAGAGTAAATGTTGTTTATCATTTAAAATTATATTAAAAGTATTATTTTATAAAACTAGTAGAAAAATAGTCTCTAAGGAAAATATAACAAAATAGATAGAAATATTCATATAAAACAACAATAATGTAGGAATGATATGTTCACACATAAATGATAAAAAATAATCTTTTCACATTTTGAAGGAAATGAACCATACCAAAAAAAATTAATAATTATTAAATTATTTTAGAAGAATGTTATTTATTATTAAATTTTCTTAATACAATATTGAATCATAGATAATGAAAATTTTATGACCATACAAGGAATACATACATGGGAAAATTTAGGTTCCCAACCATAGAGAAGAAACATGTTCAATTTTACTTATAAGTTGTAGTTTTGGTAAAATATTAGTCATGTTGAAAGAATATTTTGAGGGGACACGTAAAACCACATGAAAATAGAATAAAAAATATGATTAATTTTAGAATGAATATAAATTCCCTAGATGTATTAACATTCATAAAAAAATTTCATCTTCAAATATGATTGGAAAATGAAATCCTTACGGTTTGTGTATCATTTTAACCAAGACCCATTTTATAATTTGGTATCATTTGAATCAAAATAAATTTAAAGAAATAACTATATATAGATATTTAAACACTAAGAATGTATTAAAATGAATTTAATAGTTATTAATCATAAAATATTAAATGTATCATAGTGAATATGATGAAATATGTCCCATGAAGTTAAATTGGAGGCAAAGAACCCCTTACCTATACTCTTGATTCCCTAGGAAGTGATTTAAACTCATTTATAAAGAATAGAAATATCTTACTAAATAATTCAAGAACCATATTAATTCCTAAAACTATTTATTATCTTCATTTTTAATTATTATCTACATGCTTATTAGTTTGTTTTTAGCTATTTTCCAACATCAGGTTTTTATAGTTTGGGCAATTTGTACTAGTTTTGTAGAGGCAGTGCCAGTATTTAATATTTTCCCAGTTTTAATAAATAAAATATCATTAATGATACTATAATGGATAATTTATAATTAATTTTTATGTTTAAATTTTTTCTGATCAGTGTTTCATTATTTATTTATAAAGATGAAATCTATAATAAGAACACTTCAATGTTTTTCTTAACAAATTAAAGGTTTTTTCATAGTTATTTAGTTAAATATGTATGATTTTTAGGATAAAACCCATAAAAATATTTAAATAGTTATTCATATTATACCATTAATTATTTTTCAGAGTCACCCATGTTATAATTTTTTTATATTGTTTAATTAAGTGGTCAACCCGATCCAAACATGATAATAGCATGATTAATGGATGATTATTTGGAGATTCAGTTGAAATATCATTATAAAATTTTAATAATGATGTAATATAGTTTTTATTAGAGTAATATATCAAAATTATATGGTATTATAAGAATAATTAATGGATATAAAAATATTATATAATATAACTAAGTTGTTTTTCCCTTTTATTTTGCTTGTTTACGTTGTCAAATTTTATAATGATTATGTATCATTAATTAGCTTTTAAATTTTAATTAACATAATTTTATTAATATAATAAAAATAATATTATTAATTTAAAAAATCTTCATAACCATCCATTCAATTATTTGATTAAAAAATGGAAATTATTCATTCTATAGAGGTGGTCGACCACACGTACCCATGAATGATGATTTTATTTCCAATTGAATGGGGAAAAAGAGTAATATGGTTTATCAATTAATAATTTAAAATATTTCATCAATATAATAATTATATATTAAATTCCCTATTATTACTTTTCTTGTAATTTTATAAATTAAAATAAACCATGTTGTGTTGTGGATGCCACCGTCCAAACAACATACGATTCCCATTTTTATTTTTCCAAATGTAAGAAGAGATAGTGGTTAATGATTTTAAAATAATTATAATAACATAATATTGTAATAAAGATTATAATTTTATCTCTATAATATTGAGAAATTAAATTTAATGAAGAATAAAATTACATTAATAAATAAGAAATAAGGAGAGGTGGTTAGAAATCTATACCTTACTACTTGGATTGTCTCATTTTTAATGTGGATTGAACCTTTTTTGGATTGTATTTGGGAAATACTAGAACCTAATTATGGTGGATAAGAGTGTTTATAAGAAGTTTTAGAAGATTTTGGGGATAAAATAGGGAGTTTTTTTGTGAAAGGAATCGAGTATAGAAGATCCCATTTTATAAGAGAGAGGGGATTGCAATTTTTAAATGTCTAAAAAAGTTCAATAATGGGAAATAAATCCCAAGGAATTGTTCTAAAAATTGATAAATAACACATTATATAAAATATATTTTTAAAATAAACATTAAAAACAAAATTAAAAATATATTTTTAACATTTTAAACCCTTTAAATTTTATGTAACTCATTTTTACCATTTCAATTTTCACCAAGGTAACTTGTTTTATCTGAGAGAATTAATCATTTGTGAAAAAAACTAAATTGGTCATTTTTATGTAATTTTAAAATAATTATTAAAAATTTAAAATAAATTTTTTTGTTCAAATTATTACATGTGATAAAAATTAGTTTTAATGTAATAAATCTATAATGTTTTAAATAATATATTATTTTGAAAAATGTAGTTTAAATTCTAAAATAAAAAATGGTTTTAAACTAAAACCATAATTTTTATATTTATAATGTTACTTATATATATGGTATTATAAAGTTCATTCATAATTTTAAAATTCAAACTTATATAGTAATAATGTCATAAAATTCATGTTGTTTGTAAAAATATTGTTTTCCACTATTCACCTAAAAATAAACATTTTTTGAAAAAACTAAAAAAATTTACCTTAGATAATTTTGATATTAGAAATTCCAAAATGAAGTAATTTTTAAAAAATTCATATTATAATAATTTTCTAATTAGTTTTTTAGATAAAAATAAAAAATTTGAAATTTTTTTTTTATTGAACAATAAATTCTTAAACATCAATTTTCATTAATTATATTTCATATAAATATAAAATTATATAATATTGTAATATTAGTTTTAAAAATACATGTAAAACCAATTATAATGGTCTATTAAATTTTATTCATATAATTTATTATGGTAATATACTATACTAACTTTTGAATCATCTTCGAAGGGAATTATTTTTAAACTATTAATCAATTAAAATAATAATAAATAAATTTTTTAATTAATTAGTATCCATTTATCCACTAATGATTATATTATTCAAGTATCTTTTATATTTCATTTTTAATTTTAGTCATGTGATGTGTTAGTTAGGTGTTGTGTGTGACACAATTTATTTAATATATTATTAATTTAATAGATCAAAATACCAGTTTATTAAACATATTTTAATAACTATAATATTAGACCCACAATGCTAGGGCACTCACTGCCAATATTTTTAAGAAATATATCCTTGGTAAAAGTGTTTTTGTATTATATATCTCCCTTTTCCAATATAATCTAAATAATTTCGGGAGAAGATTTAATCTTTCACAATTGGGAGAAGGAGGATGATTCACCAAATATATCCCTTGGCATAGATTTAATGAATATATCTACAAGTTTTTCTTTTGTAAAAATATACTCCAGTTTGATATAACCTTTTGTAACCATTTTAGTGAAATGATTTCTGATATCGATATTTTTGGATCCAGAATGTGGTACCGAATTCTTTGTTATATATATTTCAATTTGGTTGCTACAAAGAATCCATGATGTAATTTCTTTACAAACCTTCTAGATATTATAATAAAACCATAATCCTAAGATAATGTGTATATTTATGGGTGGCTACATATATTCAGACTCTTCTATACTCAATGTAATTGAAATTTTTTTCTTTATATTCAAGCTCAAACACACATCACCCTTAAATAATGTTCCATCAAAAGTATATATTCTATCTACAAAATAACTATCTCAATATACACTAGTGAAGCCCAGAAAGAAAAAATTAGAACTATAGTTATAAAAAAAATTCAAAGTTTATTGTGCCTTTTACATATCCTAAAACCATCTAAGATGGTAGTATATGTGATTTACTCGGGTCATTCCAGAATCTTACACACACTATTACAATATAAGAAATGTTACGACTTAATGATGTCAAATAAAAAAAACTCTAACAATCATGTTGAGATATTTTTTATATATTTTTCTTATATTATCATTTTTACTATTAATTATACAAACATATATAAGAGTATAAAATTCAATGGATTAATCTATGATAAAATATTTTAGAAGCATCTTATCATACTTTCATTGTAATAGAATGATGAAACCTAATATTTTATCAATATGTTACCCCATAAGGTATGTTAATTATTCTAATATTGACATCGTAAACTATTTTTCATCTATATTGAAAACACCGCACACATGTACTAACTATCAAAAGAAAATATCATATCACTAATGTATGTTATAACAGTCAAAATACTTGTGAATAACTCATTTATGGAAACATTTATGCCAATAAGTTTTTTTAAAATCCAATTTAACAAAAGAAAACATCATTCTTTGAGTATAAGTCTCTTTGATCATATTTTAATCCATTCAATGATTTCTTTATTTTATTATAGTTCTTCTATTTTTTTCAAGATTAATAGAATTAAGATTCTCACTAAATAATTCGAATTTAAGTCCACCATTTAGTAATGCTTATTTTATATCCATTTGATATAATTTATTATTTTTTTGTGTTTCCACTACTAAGAACATTTTGATTTTTTTTTATTATAAACACTAATACAAATGATTATTTAAAATATATTCTATCCGTTTGCGAACATACTTTTGATACTAACCTAACTTATTTTATTAAAATCCAAACTTTCACTTTCATTTTATTTTTTATACATCCACTTGGTACTAATAAAATTGTTAACTTTTATCCTTATACAAATTTCCCATGTGATTTTTTTCCTAAATTTTATTTTTCTCATTATTCACAGCTTGTATCCACTCTTCATACTCAATTTCTTCATCCATTATTTCAATTTATTCTTGAGATATAAGCGATGTTTAATTATATATTATCATTTTTCTTCAAGTTTATACAGGTGTATATTGATTTCCAAAAAAAATTCATTATAGACATTCTTAATTTCACTTTGATACTAGTTCCTATTTTTTTTATCTATCTCATCATCATCACTGGTTTGTTTTGAGTCTATATCAACACTATTCAGTTCAATCAATTAGACTTTTTCAAACTATTTGAATAAAATATTCCCATTATATTTACCTAGATTATTAATATCTTTTATACCAATTGGATCATTTTTTATTGTTCATAGATAATTGTTACACAAAATATTATATAATATTGTGTTGCCTATTTTTTTGTATTTACCACTACCATAAAATATGTAACTTATAAATATTCCTTCATCAACCCTTTATTAAAATTTTATGAGATTTATATCTTTAATTTTTAATGAGAATGGGATTCCAAGAACATTGAAATATTGTATAGTAAGATTCTTCATGTCACACATTTCATAAGGACTGAAATATGTCTAAGTTATCAATATAATTTTATTCTAAATATTGACCAAAGTACACACATATTCTCTAAAAAAATATTTTTAGATTCTAAATTCAGTAACCTAGGTCATACCCATCTTAGAAATTGTTCCACTCCCTTTTAAGACAAACCTTTTTCGAATTATTATATAGTGTGTTAAACAGATTCTTAGTTATAGATTTATCTAGATTATTTTTAAATCATCACATGTAAATTATTTACCATGATCAGACCTCAAATTATTTATAAAGAGTCCCAATTATTCATCAACATATATTCTATAAAATTTTTACATCTCCACTACTTCTAACTTATGCTTGGTGAGAATACCATTTTAACTTATAGTATAATCATCACAAATGATAATAAATTAAAGATTAACTTTTTGATAATTTTATCTCATGAGGCGACATAAATCAAAATAAATAAGCTCATATATCATAATAATTAGATTCTCGATCAATATTTTAGTTTTTTTGAGACATATTGCATTTTTATAATGTTTCAAAATTACTAAATTGACCACTTATTAGCTTGGATATATCTCTTTCAATTTGATGCATCAAAATTTTGTAAGTTTTTATTTGGACAATATGATTAAGCCTTTTATACTATAAAATACTCTCATGTTTGGCACTCATGTAGAAAATTTTTGTTTGATCATTAGGGCTAATAAATTACCATTTTCTATTTCAGTGTAAAATGATCTTTAGATCCATTTAAATTTAATGATTTTAGAATAATTCATTAAAACAACCTCATATACATCATCAAAAAAGTTGGTAAGACTTAAAAAATTATTATTGATCACTTCCACATATAAGACACAATTAGATTTCAAATTATTATTCTAAATATCATCTTTGCCAACTCCCTTGATTTTAAAAGAATATTCATTTTCAAATGTGACTACTACCTCTTTATGATTCTATAAGTTTTTCAAGATCATTTGATTACATTTCATGCCATAAGATCACCCACTATCAAGAATCCCATATTTTATTCAGATATTTAATTATAATTCAATCTATAATAAACCGAATATTTTATCTTTGAGATTTTTAATTCAATTACCATTCTCAGTATGTGATATCTCTTAGAAGTGTTGTCATATATTTTTCTGCATAGTTTACCTATGACTCACACCTCCCATAAATACCTTAAAAACATTAAAAATCTATTTTGAGTTTACACATTTATAGTATTTATTTTATCTACCTTCATTCTATAGGAATCATATCTCATCCCTTCTAAATAACTCTCCTTGGATTCCTATCTCCATCTTGATAGTCTAATATTTTTCAAGAATCTGCAATCCTGGTAACCAAATATACCCCACCATCAATAATATCCTTGAAATCTAAAAATTCCATAATCATAAAAAAACTTCATTATGGGTTGCCTAGTTTTTCAATTTTTCTTCACAATTTTTGATAAAATTTATTCTTGTTTAGAATATATTGTTCCCCTTTATCATTTAATAAACACATATTTAAAAAAATATTTTTTATTAAATATTTTCACGTGATTAATTTGGTATTATTTTTTAGAAATATTATAGGAATAAAATTTAAATTTGGTAATTTTTTCAATTTTTATTTAATCTCCACAAATTCTTTCTTATTAAAAATATATTTATAATTTATCTATGATAACTACTCTTCTTTCAATTAAATCCTAACTTCTAGATCAACAATATTCGTTCCATGATCTAAAAAACACACATTGAGTCTTTGTATTTTATCAATGTGGTTAAAATCCTTTTTGGATACCCCATTACATTCTTTATTTATCTTCTTGTTCTATTTTTTTAAATTATTCTTTTCTTTATAAAGTTCATATTTTTCTTAAGACCATCCTCAAACTGATATTTTATTATATATTCCATCTTAGTTGTATATGAGTCATTTTATCCACTAATTAAAGTATCAAATACATTTTAAAAATGGGTCATGAAATTACGAATGTTTTTACCAGTATCACATTCAAATTCACTAGAAATGGATGGAACATTCCACTTCTTTTATCTAATATTTTTTGTATTACTTCTTTAGACATTTTTTTACTACGACTTGGTTTTGAAAAGTCTTTTGAACTTTATTTCTATTTATTTCTTAATTTTGTCTCATATTTATCATATTCAAGATATTCCACTTTAATATAAGTACAGTTTATATAAAATTCAACCAATCCAATTCATTTATAATATCATATATGTCATTTTATTTTTTATACACTTCCCCTTATTAAATAATCTATAACTTAGTGGAATTGAACTTTATAGGTATTTTTCTTATTCTTTATTCTCTGATTAACGTGAACTATCAACTTATTCATCATATTTTATTTTCATTTTCCTTATAACCTCAAATGTTATTTCCACATAAACAATATTTTTTAAGGTTGCTAGATTTTTCATTTCATAAGAAAAATTAATTTAATATATCTAATCTAGATAAATGTCTTATAAATCATCAAAAATTTATAATTTTATATAAATATATCAATAACATTCCCCAAATATACCTTTACAAATTTTGATTCATCGTGTTTCTCTCCAAACCCCAAAATATTCCTCGTGATTTAATTAACCCATATAAAACAATAATCTAATAATTCACCCAAAGAGATCTTGATATATTCAAAATAGATTCTTTATATTTTTTCTTAGAAACCTTGATTATCAAACTTCTTTTGTAGCTACTCTCTATTTTATCCCAGATTTCCTTGGCTGTTTGTAACCCCATAAATTTTCTATAAACCTTCTTAGATAAGAATGTTGAAATAGAATTATGTGATTTTCCATCAATCTCTATGTTTCATTTATCTGCAAAGTTCATTTGATATCCTATATCAAATGTTGGATAACCCATTATATACTATTTCATAATTCTAAGACGTAGAGGTATAATAAAGGGAAACATTACATTTTTCCATTAATGATTGTTCTTAGAATCAAATATTTAAATAACATTACTTTTTTAGAGTTTAGATTATCCATTATCAGAATATTTATAATCCAATAGAGTGAACCTATATCTAATATAAATTTAATAACCTATTATCTAAAGTTCTAATAGGCATCAATGGATTAATGGATGGAAATATTTTTATGATTTTAACTATCTATTAAATTATCCTCAACAAACTTTTCAAGTTTTATAGAAAAAAATTAAACACTACCTCAATGATCACACTAAAAAAACATAGAACAATGATCATAATATCTTTTCATTGTTTGGTTACTTTGTGGATATATAATTCTATTTATTTCTATTTGAGATTTTCATACATGTATTTTCTCACTATAAGAACAAGAAAGAACCATATTGAAATCATGGTTATGGAATCCAACAACATATATCAAGAGTCTCACCAAACTATGTAGTTTTACACTACTGATGTAAGGCCCCTTTTTTTTTAGGTTGTTATGTTTGGAGTATTTTGGTTTTTGAGATGGTGAACTATTCATTTTTAATAATAGGACATGGAATGAGGATTCAAGGGTATTAACATCTTTTAAGTTTTTTTTAGATGTGTTTAAATTTTTAGTGGATGTCCTAGGGGTTTGGCAGAGCGTTGGAGGAATGTGGTAGTGGCCCACCTATAGCAGGGAGATGATACTAACTGTTTACATCATGAAATAGTGCTTCATAGTGTGGGATTTCATTTTAGAGCATTGGGGTTCCCTTATTATGATTTTTCAAAGAATAAACCATTATTTCACGTCAAAACGGGGATGGATCCCTTTAAAAATGTGGCTCAACCCCTTTTATTTCATGGTCAAGGATGGTGTACATGGGAGTGTCAATGGATGACACTTACCATATCCCCTCTCTCCTTTTTTTGGTGTTATTATGGGTTCGTTATCACAGTAATAATATAAGGTGAATTTTCCCACCATATTTATATTATGTTCCATTTGGTTTTCATTGTTTATATCCTTCATTTTCATCTAGAGTTTTAGTGTTGATTCCATTGTAGAATAGTGGAATCAACTAAGATGGATGGGGATTATTCTTGGTTTGGGTATAGTAGGATCTAATACACGGTTTTCATATCATCACATAATTTTTCATAGAAGATATATCACTCATTGATTTTACATTGGGGTTTCACCAATTTTGGTATAAATATAAAATTAGAAAATGCATCTAATATTTGGGTTTTTCATTGAATAGGTTCTAGTGCATGTTAGGATTGGACCTCTCCTAGTTTCTTAAGGTTCTAATGAGAATATGATTCTTGATGATTTTTGGGTGATTATGGTTAATTAAACTATTATTTTTACTTAATTTTAAAATGTTTATAATGAATTGAGGGTGTTCCATAGAGTGAGATCGGTGCCTAGGAGCATGAATGATGCTTGGATGGCTTGAATGAGTCTAGATGAATATCAATTAGGTGTTAACTTCGTGTTCCACATAAGTAGACCTATGATAAAAAAAACTTATGTATTTATATGTATGAGAATATATTTCCATATATGGATTAGAGTTTGAAAATTGGGTTAATGGATCAAGGGTTACCTGGGTAGATGAGATGGGATGGGGCTAGGTCTTATATGATTGTATTTGGTTATCTTTCGAAATTTGGTGAATTGGGATCTCCTGAATACTCTTTATCCAAGAGGGATTCATTGGTTTATCTTATTAAATTCGTCTTCGAGGTATTTTTTATGGTTAGATGTGAAATGGCCTAGGTTGGGTTAATAGGGGTAGTGTGAAGGCATGAGAGACTTGGGGCCAAGTGATGATGGGAGGGACAATAATATTTCTCATGAGTAATATAGAATTCCATATTGAGGTATAAGGAAAGTATTGATATGTTCTTTTTAGTAAGAGAAGTTGTTTAGCACTATGAATAATCCTGGGAAGGGGACATAGAGTAGGATGACCTGGGATAGTCCCTTGGTAGTGGAACATAGAGTGGCGATATAATTTAATAAGGTTAGAGTAGATCTTGGGGTTTCTATCCCTGGGATGGGACATTGTATACTAATGTATCAAGAATGTGACAGACATGTGATTCTATTTATGATGATAGATAATGATGGGTCTCGAGGACCCAATGGGATTTCTGGTAGGTGAGTAGAGTTATCTCATAATGAGGGGATATGTATCAAGTGAATGGAACCCAGGATCATCTAGTGAGTTTTTTATGAAATCCATGCCTAATTTATAATTCATGTAATTTTTATTTCTTGTATTATATGGTGATGCGTTAATGTTCTTGTGACCTTCCAAAATTTATAAGGGAAGGTTTGGTGTACTTGTGACCTCTCCCAAATTTTACAGGGAAGGGTTGGTGTACTTGTGACCTCCTATAGTATTTGAGGATGGTTAGGTGTTATTATGACCTCCTGAGAATATGTGGGCATGGTTATGTGTTATTGTGACCAGCCTAGAGTTTTATGAGGTAGTTTTCTTTTCTTAGAACCCCCAGATTTTATTGGGTTAGGTCAGTGTCATGGCCATTACCAAATGAGTGTATTGCCGAATGTCCTTTCCCAACATGGCATGGATTGGTATGGGTATGACATCCCAAGAGTTTTGTAGGGATAGGTCAATTTTTATGATTTGGGAAATTCCTTGAGTAGTCTTGGGATAAGTACCTTCAAGGGGTATGGGTCCCAGGCTGACATGAAGGGACTGATGGAAATCCTTTGAGTGAAAAGGGATGGTGTTTATAATAAAAACCTTGATGGAAACTCCAATGGATCCACCATTTTTTATGGTTTGATATAAATTTTATTACATACATACAACCTAAAGATAGACGGTCTATGGGTTTTCAAGTTAGTGATGCTTTGGAATGCTTGTTAGTCGAGAGGATGGAAGGTCAGGCTCAACAGACCCAATTTTGGGAAATTATTGACTGCTATAGGTCCCAATTATAGATTTCTGATATTTTCATAAATCTTTCAAAGATTTAACGGCATGACTGGTAATCCCTATACCAATGACCTGATCAAACCATGTGTATTATGTTAATAGTCACACATATTTCAGGTTCACCATTATTCTCATATTAGATCTTGATTCTTTAGTTGAAGATGAATAGTTATGCACTTTAAAGCATATCTCCATTTAGGTAGGAAGATGGGGTTGTATAGATTGTATTGATCCTAAAATAGGTTTCCTACATAAACTATGAGAAAAATAATAAAAAATTATGTTGTTTGGTTTCCCTTAATGAGCCATGTTTTACCTTGTATATAAATGTAAAAAAGATAGATTTATGAAGTTTAACATCATGCAGTAGGAATACAAGGGAAAAGGTTCTTAGAAATGGTTGGTGTGGGTCTTATGTATAAGGAACAATTTCTGGGTCAGCATATCTATTGGTAACTAGGATGAAAAATGTATGTTTGGGGATTAAAAATATTTGTAGTACCATGTTTATATTCATTATGTTAGTTTAGGAGAGAATCTCATGATCATCACATTACAGATGATGGACAATCCTTGGAACATCACTAGATACATCCTTGGATCATCACTAGAGACATACATAGCTCATCACCCTAGAAATGTGGTTCACCTTATTCTCATTGATATATGGATACATATGATTATCACAAAGGGGTTCTTAGGTGTGTCAAATTAGGGATTATAACCTCATCACCTAGGAGAGGTTGTTAATGATCGCCTTAGGCTTACCACCTAATGAAGTTTTGGGTAATCTCATTCTCATCACATGGGTCTCTTATACACATCACATAAGATTTATCTTGTAATGGTTTGTGATTATACATATTAAGAGTCCCGTATAAGATACACGTGCCTTGCAATGTGGGAAAATAGGTGATGGGTTGAGGCTTAGAGACATTATACCCTTTAGATTTTCCTATATCAAAAACATGCAACAATTGCAGATTTAGTGGGGATTACACATGAGTAATCCTTGAGATGTTATTATCTTGGAATGTTGAGAAAATGTGAGGATTAATAAAGGGCTATTCAATAGCTACTATAGTGGGTAGTCTTATATGTTGGCAACTAGACCTTAGGATATGTGTTTAGGACTTATACTTAATAGGAGGAACATGATATATATATTTCTGTGTTTAGTTTCAAAATTTATGATTAATCCAATATATCCTAATAATTATGAATAAATGAACACATGGTTCTAGTAACATAGTTATAGGTTTTATATAATGGTTAGTCCATGCATTTTAATGTCATATGGTCAGGATATGTAGTATGTAGTTTAGATTCATCGTCATAGTATTTAATGGTAATTCCTATGATGCATAGAAATTATGATGACCTAATGGTTAAAAAAAACTCTAAAACCATGTGATTCATGCTCAGTGTGAGAAAAAATAGGCATATGATAAGTCATATTGAACTGTTGTGCACAAATAATGATTTAGTGAGGCTTAAACATTGGTTCTTCCTGGGTGGGATTCCTGTTTCAAGAAAGGGTTTAAAACAAGAAACTGAGTTGGGTTACGTGTGTATGATTCCCCCTGATGTGTAACTTGATATGTATTTGAAGTGGAGAAATGAAGGATTAGTTCTAATACCTCCTAAGAGGCCCATGTGGGATTCACTAAGGATGTTATGTCAGGTGAAGGTGTGTTTTGGGTGTCAAGAAGAGTACCATGACTCTACAAACCATGGGGATCCAAGAGGAGTATCCTGATTCAAGAATATTATGTAAAACATACAGGGTATCCCAATTATAGGTGTATATGGTATTGATGGGTTCTAATGAGTGATTCCATGGTTAATCATTTATTTTCCCTAGTGTGGACTAAGAACTGATTCACCTAGGTGGCAATGCTGTTTAGTGAGGGGTTATGTAAGGGGATTACCCCTTGTGAAGGATTAGATTTGGATTTTTAGAGGAGGGATGCATTTTTTTCAAACTCAAAGGTGGGTGGTGTGTCTATTATGGATAATCTCATCCTTTCAATTTTATTGGGATCCATAACCATTTTACCTAATTCTAAGGGTGCATGAATCATTTCTCCTAACCTCATAGGTGCTTGATATATTTCTCGTATGTTCTTATGAACAATTTTTTTCCCATAACGTGTTTGGAAAATAAAAAAATTCATTTAAGTGCATAGAAATATCAATTTGACTTAAGATCATAAGAACATCAATAATTTCATTTATGTTATTTGGACCAATAATTATTTCACATAACATTTTTGGTGCATAAGGAATTTTTATCACGTTCTTTTCCTATTTCATTTATCCTAATGAACATCACCTTGTTCACTTAAAATAGTGAACTTCACCTAGTTCATTCCTCCCAATGGATATTACATATGAATACCTTACAAGTGCTCTTTCTCATTTCACTCACGACTTTTTTAAAGTATGAGTAATTGATGTATTTATAAGAAAGAGGAAGTATCCAACACCATTACGATTACCTCGACCTGATTGTGTTACTTGGTTGGATGAGATAACATGGGTTTTTCATATATTTTTTGTAAGTTGGTTTATAAAATCACCCTAAATGATTCCATCATCATATCACACACCTTGTATCAAATCTTATACTAGGTCAAGAAGGAATGGTTGGGGCATAAGAAAATGGAAGAATGGTTGAATATATAGGTCAGTTACAACATCATCATGGCTTTAGTTGAGAAATTATGTTTATGTATCACATACCTACCTCCAATAGGGTGCCTTGTTATAGAATATCACTTGGTACTTCAGTTGAAGATGTCAAGTTCGATGCATTTTATAAATTTCCTAGTCATATATGATTTTTATGATTAGTTATATCATTTTTTTCATGTGATATGGATCATCCAAAAACTTATACAGGGAACAAAATCAGATGGGATCTAGGTGAAACCAATTAATAGTTATAATAATTATCCTATGATATAAAAATATGTCTCTACCACTTGTATGTTTAGAAATTGGGTATGTTTCTTAGTATATAATACCTGATGGTTGTTTTCTTTTAAAACAATTTAGGCCAAAATGGAGGATATAATAAAATATATTCAAATTTTGATTTTTAATTTCATTTATTATCTATAAATAATAAAATAAAATCATGATAAGTGTACTACATCCTCGACTTCATTACATAAATCCTAAGACGATTTTGAATGACTAAAAAAGGTGATCGAAGGACCCTAAAAATGTGTTTTAGGACATCAATATCATTTTGTCACCAATTTAAAAAACACATGGATTACTCATAGAATAATTTTTTCACCACAAAAATATTGGATTTTGAATTTTTTTTGAGGAATCTATATCTCTCTATCTGTGAGTATTCTTGATCACATGGAAATATAATTTCCTTCCTCTTCATGTATGGATAAATGTTTCTATCAAACTTAACTAGTTTTTATCTAAGTGAATAATTTTTCATGGGATTGTAGAAAATTTCATGGAATTTTTTTCCAATTCCAATAAATATTCCCTAGGATTGGACTAATTTTTAAATGAAAATATTCTGATTCTATGGTAAATGTATGGAAATTATCCACATTTCCTAATATCTGGTGGGAATATATATCTTACTCAATAGTGGGATTTACCAAGAAACATTTCATAACTCAATGCTATTTATTTTCCAGGAGAAATACATAAATATAATTAATTGATATCATAAACTAGTAGTGATAAAAATTTATAAGAAGACATGGAAAATGGAATAAATTCTAAATTTCCAGCAAGATCCAAGACTGAAGATCTGAATATGACTACATATCCAATTATAATTGGAATCAAGAAACACATATCTTTGCTAATGGGTACCCCCATATGATGATGATGCTATTTTATATAGGGTTTGGGGTCATATTTATTATAAGTTTATATAATGTAAAATATATTATGAAGGTTTGTATATGGATCTGGATTATACATAGGATAGGGTAAATTTTCATTCAACCAAAGAATCCAGGATTGAGATACACATGATTGTGGGGATGTTTTATATATATAATTCTCATACCAAAATGTTAGGACATATAGGATAATCCAATATACTATGATAAAATTCCTATATGATAGACTATGTTTCACATATTTCTAAGTCATGCAAGGAATTTTCATCCTCATATGGTTCATGGGGAATAAATATGTGTATTAACATTTTCCAAAGTCTATGAACATTTAATGCATATATTTTTTATAGGGATGAATTGGTCCCCTAAAATGTTTAAATCTTTTTATCATCACCATGAATTATTACAAATACATTGTGGGAGAGGGTTCCTTAGTGATAAAGAACATTAATTTTTACCAGGACTCCCTTTTTGAGTTTAAATTTGATAGGATTTTTACTATTTCCTATTATAAAATTCCCAATTTTTTGAAATATATAAGTGTTTCATGACTAGAAATAGAATAATTAACTTTTACCCTAGATTAACATTGTGGGTTTTTTCTTGGTGAGTATAATCACTCTTTCCATTTAAATTTTAGGGGTTTTCAAGTTATCCCAATGTAGTTGATGTTTATAGTTGGAAAATAGTGACTATAATGTGAATTAGTATATAATGTGACACAGAAAAAGAAAAAACCATTGTAAATGAGATCATAATGTCATAGATATAGAGAAACTCATAGAATGGTGCACATAGATTATCTTCATAATGGTCAAAAAACTAAATAAGATGGATTTATTTCACATGGAAAAGAACCTTTTTTTAATTTATAAGGGTAATCAAAAACTCAATGCTTTTGGGTATCCATAGGTAATGAACACCAATGTTTCAAAGGGCACAATAAAATAATTTCAAAATATTTCATTGATAATGGGTATAATGCATAAGTTTGTAACATTGAGGTATTTGATTCTACTTAAATAGTTATGTTATTGAAAGAATAATTCATAACCTAAGAATGTTTGATTTAAATGTAAATACAGAATGGTGGGAGTAGGATAACCATTATTAGTGGTGGATACTAGTGCCACATTATCTTAAAATAAATCATGGGGTTATAGGAGACTTTTCCTCAGGGAAAAAACATATTATTATGGTCACTTCACATGATGAAAGGAAAATATTTTTTCACCCTCAATTCATGGTTTCTTATTTTCAAATTAATTGAAGCCTATTAACAGTGTTCCTAAGAAAAAGAAAACCAACAGAAATATCCCAAGGTTATGGGTTTTTAAGAGGATTATTGTGGATTTTTTATGTTTCATACATCAAAGATATAAAGTAGTTTCATGGATAACATGATATTCAAGAGGTCTTTAAGAACCATAATGGTTATTTCACCATGTATTGAAGTAAATCTTGGGGATATTATTTATAACATTAAATTTATGAGTAACAATTCTCATAAATGGGTGACCTACTCACTGTGAGGATCGCTTTTCTTAATGTTTAACATTTTGTGACACAGAATACTGTATTTTTTAGTTTATGGTTATGTGATGTTGACCTCTTATCATATAGCTTAACATAATTTGACAATAAATCTATTTAATGTAGTTTAAAGAGTAATGGCTAGGATTGGGGACACTCCCAAATGAGATTACTTTTGTGTGGGTGAACTTTCCTTCATTAGATATTACATTAGGTTGGTTCATTCAAACCATTTTATAATTAATTATGGATTAGTATTGAGGCAAATATATGGATAGTATAACACCACATAATTTCTATTTCCATTAAATGAACATTATGTCTGATAGTGTGCACAAAATGTAACCCCGATATTAATCGAGCAGTGAAACAATATTATTTAAATGTGACTTTTATAACCTAGCTATTGGGTTTGGGGTATCGATAAAAATAATAAAATTATGAAATATATTGAAATGATTTAATAAATTAATTATTAAATAAATAAATAATGGTTATATTCATAAAATATTTTTTACTAAGCAATGTATAAGAATAAATATGAATAAATAATTTATAAAATGGGTTTTATTTCTTTTTTATTTGAGTAATTAAAATTAATTTGTTCTATTTTTAGAGACATAATTTTAAAAAAGTGAAATTTATTTTTGAAATCAGTGTTCAATATTATCTTAGGGTGATTTTTTGGTTTTCTTTGAAATAGTTAATTTTTAGGTGAATAGTGAAATAAAATTTTTAGAAATTAATACAATTCATATAAATATATAATGTTTTACTTAGAAATATATTATTAACATTTTTGAAAAATATGTAATGATTTTTTGTTCAAATAAAAATTGTTTCTAGTTTATCTCTTTAAATCAAGTATTCATAAGGATACATTCATATTTGGATTGATTAAAAGAAAAATATGTATAATTATTTTAACATAATCCTATTAATTCTATTAGAATCAATATTATACTTTATTTTTCTATAAAATCATCTTTATTACTAAAACAATTTTTTTTTCAAAAAATACTTTCATTGTGTTTTGAGAACATACATTAATATTTATTTCTCCTACTTGATGGATTTGAATCATGTAAAATGGATTACATATTTTGTATCAAGATAATTAATATTTAGTAATAATTTTTACTTAATATTTAGTCGTAGTTAATTGTAAACATGGAAAAATTTATCACATCGATTAAGGATAGAATGGGTTAATAATAAAGGGATAAGGATTCAATATAATACAGAACACTTGTTTAACTATCATTGGAGGTTTTTATTTATACATCACCCATATAATATCAAAATATAAGAAAATTTGAATCAAATTTAATTAGGTAATGAATTTATATTGTTAAAATATCTTAATTAACTCCACATGTGTCCCTAAAATCACTTATAAAAAGAAACATCTTCTCCACTACTATTCATAAACATTGATCCCTGTAGATCTGAAAGTCCTAATAAAAACACCCATTATTCCTTCCCTTAATTCTTGATCTCATGGTCTTAACATAATACTATCCTAATTTGAATTATGATGCAATATAATTGAGGTGTCTCAATGAAGAGGTAATCATCATACCAAACTATTTAAAAGTATATATATTTTTATAATTATTCCAAATATATTGTTTCCATAAAAAAATAATGAATAAAGTATCAATAATATACTAAGATTTTATTTTTATTATTATGGTATATCCATTTTAAAACTCATCTCCATCCTATGAAAAATGAAAACATTACTCGTGCATATGCACGACCTACCAGATTCACATTACAATGTAATTCATTTTTCAACACCATTTTACTTGGATGGTTATAAAGGTGGAATAAATGAATAAATATGATATTTATGAGATAATTACTATTATATAAATATTATATATCGTCTTACTCACTACCCTTTTATGAAAACCCTGCTTTTTTATTACAACTTAAACATGCTTTATTACATAAAACTTCACTTGATACAACAAAGAAGATCGAGAGGTTTAGTGTCTTTGGGGCTTAGGATCATTACATAAAAACTTAAAACATGAAATAAAACATCTTTATTGAAAACTTCCTTTACATGACCACTACATTCCCTCGTACTTAGCATTGCATGGGATAACCTGAGGACATGCATAGTAAAAGGGTGAGCTATAAAGCCCAGTAAGGGAATACACATGGAATAACATGATGAGTACAATACATGTTAGACATTAGGAATATCAATAGAGAATAAGAGAAACATGAACATAAAGTCATGATAAAGCATGATAATCATAACATGGAAATGTGGCAACAACACTTAACATGGGATTAGCATGAGCCAAGGCTCATTGCACATAGAGCATGAGTAAATCCTTATTGCACATAAAGCACGAGTAAACCCTCGTTTCACTTGAATTAGAATGAGTAAACACTCATTTCACATGACGTATCATGATACTATACTTTACCCAATGCATTGGATCACTATAAGGGCGCACCCTTCTTAAGCATTTCATTTCATGTATAAGTGTGCCACATGAATCATAAAACATGGATTCATAAAACATAATAATTTATTCCATGATAAAGGAAGGTGGAATTAATACATGAAAAATTATAATCAATAAGTAAATTTGCATAAATGTGAATACCCTTGATGGAGAAATGGTCATGGTATTCACTACACAATGACATTGGCTTAGAAAATCGGTGTGATTTCGACAGCGTAACGGCTTGACATAAGAATTCATAAAAAAAGTTTGATGAGATAGAAAGGGGTTCCTCATCATATTTACATGTAATGGAAAGTAAGGAGGTAATATAGATACATGTCCCAAAATTGTAATGGAATTTAGATTCATGATATAAAAGTATTGCTTGAATGTAAAATAGGAGAGAGAAGTTCCTTTCGGAATTTCGGCATAGTAACGGGTGTACATGGGAGGCATTTAATGAGAGATAAAGGGGTATCCCATCATTTAAACATAAATAGGGAAGTATGAGGGAGGTTTAAAACCATACCCCAACATTCATAATTGAAATTAAAAGGGCAAAACAACTTAAATAAAATTGGACAAAAATGAGAAAGGAAGAAAAAACCCTTACTTGGAAGTGTGCATCCAAATGCTAGAGAGAGGCTTGTGAGAGGATTCTTGGGAGATTGGGGAATCTTGGGAGGATTCTAGAGAGATTAGGGTAGAGGTTGGACGAACTCAAAAGTCTTTTAGTGAGGAGGAAGTGGGATCTTGGGTGGGTTTATATAGGAAAGGTGAGGGAATTCTTTATTATTTAGGTTTGGGGCCCCTTATATTAAATTAATCCAAACCACAAATCATCCCATGGTTTTTAACCATGGTTTTTGGAAAAGGGAAAAGGAAAATAATATTTTATAAGTCCAAAGTCCGAAAATCTTAAAATAATAGGGTTGCTTATGTGGAGGTGAGTCATACTCCCATGGAAATTAATTTAAAAAGACAAGGTGTTTAATAAGTCTTGAGGGGTCCATTAATGATTTGAAAAGTAAGCCAAATAAACCCAAAATTACATTATTTTAATGGTAAAACATATATTGGTCGAACATAAAGATTATAGTATTTTATTATATCACTATTGGGTCATTATGATGTCATAAAACACATTATATATTTAAACGGTATTTAATTTTTACTCAAAAATTTGACTGTCTCAGAAAATTATGAAAAATTCACCGTTGGATAATTTCGACATCATGATTCAAAAAATAACATTTATTTTATCTAAATAATTTTCTAAATATGTTAATTTTCACTTTTAAAATAAAAACAGACCTTTATCGAAAATTCACGGGTTTTGACAAAAATGGATTTCAAACCTTAATAAAAATTATAATTGAATTCATAAAATTATATGATCATTTATATATAATCTAATAATAATAATAATAATAATATTTTATTAAAATATTATTTAATTAAAAAATCCCTTAATTTAAAAAAATATATTTCTTAATTAAATAGTAACTAAAAACACCATTTATACTTTAAAAACTATTTACAATGTATCAATAATGATAAGAAAGTATATTCATTATTATATACAAAAAAATGTACATGAACATAGTACTATCGATTAGTTACATAACACCTTAAAACAGCCACATAAGACCTAAGGGTAAGGTGTGCGATGGTGATAGACTCTTAGGCTGGCTCGGAAAATATTGCTCGAGTGGTAATATCTATCAACTTCCACTTTTCCCATAGACGGTCCCGTTCGAGCTTGACATGGTGAAGTTCAGCTTGGGCTTGGTCCAAAGCAAAGCCCAAGGATGCCACCTCTTTTCTGGGCTCCGATAAATGGGCTTCGTATGGGGAAATTCTAGTGTATGAGGCCATCACTTCCTTTGTCTAAGTAAAATTGGATGTGTTAAAGCCCTATATTTATACTAATAATGTGATCACTGTTCAACGACTATAAAAGTAACGGTCACAATTCTTATCATAAAACCAATGAAGTTGACATTTTATAAAAACATATTATATAAAGTGACATTTAATAAGATCAAGAGGGATTTTACATTAATGAAACTTTGGGTCGTTACAATATTCCCCCCTTAAAAAATTTCTCCCTCGAAATTTTCCTTTTCCCACACTAAAACAGATGTGGGTAACTCAGCTTCATCATTTCCTCCAATTCCCAAGTCGCTTATTCAAACTTGTGGTTTCTCCAAAACACCTTGACAAGGGGCATTGTCTTATTTCATAGAACTTTTTCTCTATGATCTAAGATCTTCACTTATTGCTCCTCATAAGAAAGATCATCTTCCAATTGTACCACCTCAGAAGAGAGTACATGTTAAGGGTCCGGTATATACTTCCTTAAGAGGGAAACATGAAAGACATCATGTACTTTGGCCATAGTAGGTAGAAGTGCTAGTCGATAGGCCACAGCCCCGACACGATCAAGAATCTCGAAGGGGCCGATGTACCTTGGACTTAACTTCCCATTATTTCCAAACCTCATGACCTTCTTCCACAGAGATATGTGTAGAAAAACCATGTCTCCAACTTTAAACTCAAGGTCTCATCGATGATTATTTGCATAACTCTTCTATCGACTCTGGGCTGCCTTGATATGCTGCTGAATGATTTTCACCTTCTCCACCATTTCCTTGACCATTTTTGGTCCAAGAAACTTGTGTTCACCGACCTCATCCCAACATTCCGGTATTCTGCACATTTTCCCATACAGGGCTTCATATGGTGCCATTTGGATGCTCGAGTGGAAACTGTTATTATAAGAGAACTCAACCAGAGAAAGATGTTGATCTCATCCTCCTTTAAAGTCCATTGATCACACTCTCAACATATCCTCGAGTGTTTGGATAGTCTGCTAGGATTGGCCATCAGTTTGAGGATGATAGGCCATACTGAAGTTCAGTTCGGTATTCAGTGCATGTTGAAGACTCTTCCAAAACTTAGAGGTGGATCTTGGATCTCGGTCAGACACAATAGAGAGTGGTACTCCATGCAACCTTACCACTTCCCTGGTATATATCTGTGCTAGTTGATCCAAAGATAAATCGTCCCGAATAGCAATGAAGTGTGCATTCTTTTTAAGACAATCCACAACAACCCAGATTTCATTGTTGCCTTTGGATGTCCTTGGAAGTCTAGTGACAAAGTCCATGGTGATTTTCTCCCATTTCCATTCTAGTATGGGAAATGGTTGCATCATCCCCTTAGACTTCTAACTCTCTGCCTTCACTTGCTGGAACACCAGGCACTTTGATGTATATTCAGCGATCTCCTTCTTCATATTATCCCACCAAAAGTTTTCTCAGAGATCTCGATACATCTTTGTGCTCCTTGGGTGAATAGAGAAATTTTAACTATGTGCATCATCTAAAAGTTCCTTCTTCAACTCCAAACTCGATGTAACACATAGTCTTTTCCCAAATCACAAAATTCCTTCTTCATTAACATTAAACTCCGAGGATTTACCTTTTTTTATAGCTTCCACTTTTTCATGAATTCCCACATTATCCTTTTGAGCATCCTTTAACCTTTCCAAAAGATACGGTTAAGCAATCATTTGCGAAAGGATTGATGATGTTCCCTTCTCTATGATTCCCATGTTCATATTCATCAAGTCTAAGAAGATTGGATCCTTCTCAATTCTCATCATTAATAGAATCACTAGATCCTTTCTACTTAGGGAATCTGCCACCTTGTTCGCTTTCTCAGGGTGGTAATGGATTAAACAGTCATAATCCTTGATGAGATCTATCAATTTTCTCTGAATCATATTAAGCTCTTTCTATGTGAATATATATTTAAGACTCTTGTGATCAGTATATATCTCAAATTTCTCCCCATAGAGATAATGCCTCCAGATTTTCAAGGCAAATATCACTGCTGCCAACTCCAAATCATGCGTTGGATAGTTTCGCTCATGGATTTTCAACTTCCTTGAGGCATAGGATATCACTTTATCATTCTGCATCAGCACACATCCTAATCCCATCTTTGAAGCATCACTAAATACCACAAAAAGTTCCCCACTTGTGGGTAAAGTGAGCACGGGTGCAGTGATAAGCCTCCTTTTCAACTCCTTGAAGCTTTCTTCGCATTCATCACTCCAATCAAACTTTACTCCCTTTCGAGTTATCTTGGTAAGAGGGTTGGAAAATCGTGAGAAATTTCTCACAAATCATCGATAATATCCAACTAACCCCAAGAAGCTATGGATATCCATTACCGATGTTGGCCTCGGCCATCCCTCAATTGCATCTGTTTTAGAGGGATCCACAGATATCCCATTGCTTGTGATGATATAGCCCAAGAATGAAACCTCCTTCAACCAGAACTCACACTTTCTATACTTTTCATAGAGATTCTCCTTGCGCAAAGTCTCTAGTACAGTTCTTAAATGCTCCTCATGATTCTCCTTGGTTTTGGAGTATATTAGAATATCATCTATAAAGAAAACCAAAAATTTGTCTAGGTAATATCTAAATACTCTATTCATTAAGTCCATGAAGATTTCTGGAGCATTAGTGAGGCCGAAAGGAATTACTATGAATTCATAGTGCCCGTATCTTGTACAAAAAGCAGTCTTGGGGATATCTTCCTTCTTCACCCTTACTTGATAATATACCTACCGCAAGTCCGCCTTGGAGAAGTATTGTGCTCCACGCAGCTGATCGAACAAGTCATCAATTCTTGGGAGAGGATACTTGTTCTTTATCGTGATTTTTTTAAGTTCACGATAATCGATGCAAAGACGCATTGACCCACCCTTCTTCTTGACGAAGAGGACTGGTGCACCCCATGGTGAAGCACTTGGGAATATAAACCCTTTATCTATATTCTCTTGTAGTTGTTTCTTCATATCTTCAAGCTCTACAATATCCATTCTATATGGAGTCTTGGATATTGGTAAATCATTGGGTATAAGTTCAATTGAGAATTCAACATCTCTTCTAAGAGGAAGACCAGGCAGTTCCTCGGGAAACACTTCAGAAAATTCCTTCACAATAGGCATTTCTTCAAGGATGGTTTCTTCCTTGGACTCAATAATCTGAGACAGATATGTGTGCTCATAGGGTAGTAATATCCATGCTTGAGATAATGGAGCTAAAGGAGATTCATCTTCCTCCTTACACTTGTAAAGAATTGGGGGTTGATTCTCCATATGGAGTGTAATTTCCCTCTCCCGACAATTTATGTTGGCTCTATATAAGGAAATCCAATCCATGCCAAGAATTGCATCAAATTCCACCAGAGGGAGTATGATGAGGTTCTACTGGAAATTCAATCCACAGATTATAACAGGGTATAACTTATACTCATGGGATGCAATGATTGACCCATTTGTCGTACTCACTGACATCTTCACTTCCATTATTTTTGGTGGTGCTGGGATTGTTCTACTAAACTTTTGAGATATAAAAGAATGCGTAGAACCTGAATCAAAAAGTGTGTTTGCTATTCTTGAATGAATAACTAGCTTACTTGTCACTACTTCGTTGTTGGGGTTCACTTCGGCAGAAGTGATGGAAAAATATCTTCCTTGCTACCTTGGAGGTTGTCGGTTTCCTCCGAAAACCCTTGGATTAGGGCACTGATTTGAAAAATGACCCGGTTCTTTGAATTTGTAGCATTGAACAACGCATTGAGGTTCGAACAGATTGTTCCTATCCTTTGTCACAGCCGCGGGTCTTTCTTGCCAACAGTTAACAGCTAGGTGCCCTTCCCTTCCACACCTGAAGCATTTCCTCGTCCCCTTAAGGCAATTTCCAGGGTGCTTCTTTCCACACTTTTGGCAAGTGGGGTGCTGGATCTTCTTAGCACCATTGGATTTATCCATCGGCCCACCAAGATTGAATTCTACCTTAAACTTCTTATCCCCATGATACCCATGTGATTCTCTGATCTCCATTTCGACCTTGAGGGCACATCGGACAATTTCCTCATAGCTGTCGAAGTCACGGATTGCTAATGCTTTCCGTAGGCTAGGCTTCAACCCTCCAAATACGCGGTCAACTTTTCATTTAGGGGTAACGAGAAAGCCAGAAGCATATCGTGCAAGCCTTGTGAAGTTTTCCTCGTATGCTCCAACATATTCTTCATCTTTTTTCTTGAGGGAAAGGAAGTCCCTTTCCATCTTAAGCTGGAGGGTGTGCGGAAAATATTTATTGAAAAACATCTTCTGGAAATCCTTCCATTCCAACACCTCGATCTCCTCCTCAGGCTTAGTATTTTTGATCAACATCCCCCATTGATCAGATTCACCCTCCATATGATAAGCCTCCAGGAGAACCTTCTCTTGTTCATAACATTAAAGGATGGAGAATATCTTTTCAATGGAGTTGATCCATTGTTCAGCAATTGTGGGATCAGATGATCTACTAAAATTAGGAGGCCTTTGTCTCCTGAAGCTCTCGATAGTGACTTGTTCTTTCTTAGGGGGGGTTTAACGTTCCTCTTGACCCATGTTTCTATTCAAAACTTGAGTTAGTTGAGAGAGAAGTGTGACAAAGCTCGCGATTCCCGCTCCCATTGGATTGGGCATCTCATTAGTATAGTCATCACATTGATCTTTACAACGGTTGTTAGCCCGAGTCCTCCTCTTACCAGCCATTGGCTGGAATAAAAGGAAAGTTAGGGGTAACACATAAAGGGTAATCCAAAGACAAAAGTTGATCACTTATAAATAAACTTCCATTTCCTTAACTCATGATTCTATAGGCTTCAATCTAGTATTTTCATGATCTACTTTATAACATATATTCTTAGGGGAATTTTCTTATTCCCTTAATAAGGGTTCATACTAAGATTGTGAATTTACGAAATCATATCTCTCGGGAGTGTCGTAACCAAGAGTATAGCAAGTCCCATTGTCGTGCACCAGTTCCCGTTCGAGTCTAGATCAAAGCGGTGTTTTCGGGTTTTACCCCTAGGATACATCTGTGCCATAGCCGCCTCTACCTCCTCGTATCCAGACGGGGATGTATTTTCTTGATAACCTACTTAATCAATACTCACCAAAACTTAGGGACGTTTTTATTGTACTTAGTCTTGTATCTAAGGCTTTACTAGGGTTTTCTAATCCAAATCCCAAAAATAACCAAACCTATCCTCTGATACCAACTACGACAACCCTACTTTTTTATTACAACTTAAACATGCTTTATTACATAAAACTTCACATGATACAACAAAGAAGATTGAGAGGTTTAGTGTCTTTAGGGCTTAGGATCATTACATAAAAACTTAAAACATGAAATGAAACATCTTTATTGAAAACTTCCTTTACATGACCACTACATTCCCTCGTACTTAGCATTGCATGGGATAACCTGAGGACATGCATAGGAAAAGGGTGAGCTATAAATCCTAGTAAGGGAATACACATGGAATAACATGATGAGTACAATACATGTTAGAAATTAGGAATATCAATAGAGCACAAGAGAAACATGAACATAAAGGCATGATAAATCATGATAATCATAACATGGAAATGTGGCAACAACACTTAACATGGAATTAGCATGAGCCAAGGCTCATTGCACATAGAGCATGAGTAAATCCTCATTACACATAAATCACAAGTAAACCCTCGTTGCACTTGAATTATCATGATTAAACACTCATTGCACATGACTTATCATGATACTATACTTTACCCAATGCATTGGAGCTCTATAAGGGTGCACCCTTCTTAAACATTTCATTTTATGCATAAGTGTGCCACATGGATCATAAAACAAGGATTCATAAAACATAATCATTTATTCCATGATAAAGGAAGGTGGAATTCATACATGAAAAATTATAATCAATAAGTAAATGTTCATAAAGGTGAATACCCTTTATGGAGAAATAGGCATGGTATTCACTACACAATGACATTGGCTTAGAAAATCGGTGTGATTTCGACAGCGTAACGGCGTGACATAAGAATTCATAAAAAAAGGTTGATGAGAGAGAAAGGGGTTACTCGTCATATTTACATGTAATGGACAGTAAGGAGGTCATATAGATACATTTCCCAACAATTGTAATGGAATTTAGATTCATGATATAAAAGTATTGCTTGAATGTAAAAGAGGAGAGAGAAGTTCCTTTCAGAATTTCGACATAGTAACGGGTGTACATGGGAGGAATTTAATGAGATATAAATGGGTCTCCCATAATTTAAACATAAATAGGGAAGTATGAGGGAGGTTCAAAACCATAACCCAACATTCATAATTGAAATTAAAAGGGCAAAACAACTTAATGAGAAAGGAAGAAAAAAACCCTTACTTGGAAGTGTGCTTCCAAAGGCTAGAGAGAGGCTTGTGAGAGGATTCTTGGGAGTTTGGAGCACCTTGGGAGGATTATAGAGAGAGTAGGGCAGAGGTTGGATGAACTCCAAAGGCTTTTAGTGAGGAGGAAGTGGTAGCTTGAGTGGGTTTATATAGGAAAGGTGAGGGAATTATTTATTATTTAGGTTTGGGACCCCTTATATTAAATTAATCCAAAACACAAACCATACCATGGTTTTTACACATGTTTTTTAGAAAAAGGGAAGAGGAAAAAAATATCTTATAATTCCAAAGACCTAACTTCTTAAAATAATAGGGTTGCTTATGTGGAGGTGATTCATACTCCCGAGAAAATTAATTTAAAAAGACAAGGTGTTTAATAAGTCTTGAGGGGTCCATTAATGCTTTGAAAAGTAATCAAAATAAACCAAAACTCACATTATATTAATGGTAAAACATATATTGGCCGAACATAAATATTATAGTATTTTATTACATCACTATTGGGTCATTATGATGTCATAAAACACATTATATATTTAAACGGTATTTAATTTTTACTCAAAAATTTGACTGTCTCAGAAAATTATGAAAAATTCACCGTTGGATAATTTTGATGTCCTGATTCCAAAAATAACATTTATTTTATCTAAATAATTTTCTAAATATGTTAATTTTCACTTTTAAAATAAAAACTGACATTTATCAAAAATTCACGGGTTTTGACAAAAATGGCTTTCAAACCTCAATAAAAATTATAATTGAATTCACACAATTATATGATCATTTATATATAATATAATAATAATAATAATAATAATATTTTATTAAAATATTATTTAATTCAAAAATCTATTAATTTAATAAAATAGATTTCTTAATTAAATAATAACTAAAAACACGATTTTTACTTTAAAAACTATTTACAATGTATCAATAATGACAAGAAAGTATATTCATTATTATATACAAAAAAATGTACATGAACATAGTACTATCGATTAGTTACATAACCCCTTAAAACAACCGCATAAGACCTAAGGGTAAGGTGTGCGATGGTGACAGACTCTTGGGGTGGCTCAGATAACATTGCTCGAGTGGTAATATCTATCAACTTCCACTTTTCCCGTAGACGGTCCCGTTCGAGCTTGACATGGTAAAGCTCAGCTTGGTCTTGGTCTAGATTGAAGCCCAAGGATGCCATATCTTTTCCAAGCTCCGATAAATGGGCTTCGTATGGGGAAATTCTACTGGATGAGGTCATCTCTTCCTTTGTCTAAGTAAAATTAGATGTGTTAAAGCCCTATATTTATACTAATCATGTGATCATTGTTCAACAGCTATAAAAGTAGCAGCCACAATTCTTATCATAAAACCATTGAAGTTGACATTTTATAAAAACATTTTATATAAAGAGACATTTAATAAGATCAAGAGGTATTTTCCATTAATGAAACTTCGGGTCGTTACACCTTTTATCTAATGGGAAATGAAAACTTCATATATGCATATGTGTGGACTATTACCTCTACAAAGTGATGTGATTGGTTTCATTCTTGATTTTCATGAATTATTCTAAAATTTTATTTAAATTTTAAAAATTATAATTATTTCCTTATTAATATTCTATATATGATGAAACCATGTCCCATATAAATGGTAAAAAAACTATCGAACCAAATATTATATGAAAAATAGCTGACACCTGAAATGGTGATGCTAATAATGAATTGTTAATAAAAGAGTGATAGAATGTTATAGGTGAATAATATATGGTATGATAACTATGAATATGGTTCTGTTATATATGTATAATAGGTATATATTTATTACATTGGAGGTGGATATGAAATATGAACTAACTTATACTTGAGGTAAGTTAAATTTTGTCTTATTTCAACTTTAATGAGACATGTTTTACATTATGTGACAAATTTATTTTAAATGATTTATATATTAACCTCATGACAAGTTATATCATCAAAAAAACATTATTCATCATATTAAATTATTTTGATATATGTTTTATCTTTTAAGGTGTTTTTATTAAAAAGATACCAAATAATTAAGGGTGTCGGTTTACAATCTCATTTTATTTTGGGATTGGTTATATTCATATTTTCTTTTAGAAAATTATTGGATATTAAAATTTTAAAACCTTTATATTATCTTTTTGAACATTTATGCTGGGTTTAAAATTTTATATTCCATATATTATCTTTTTGAGTAATGAATCAATAATTATTTTATGTGTAAGGGCTATTTTCAACTTTTTAAAAACGAAAAAAAGGAATGTTCTTAATGTATATAGATTAAACACCCTTTCCCACCATTATATCCATAATATACTATCAAGATTTTGTACAATTTTATATAGTTATTTTAAAATAAAATATTTTTTGCAATATTTCATGATTTTTTATTTAAAATTAAATTAAATTAAAATGGTATTATTTTCTTAAAGGAATGAAAAAAAATGTGAAATTTTATTTATAACATCATTCTTACATGAAATTATTAAGGAGTTATTTTTAATGTATAGTTTCTATTTTATTTTCTAATGGTATGGTTTTAATAAAAAACCTCAATTTATGATGAATTGATGGTATTTTATAAACCTTTATAGATAATTTAAAATAGCTTATTTTGAGATCATTAACTTTCTTATGATCATGTTCTCTATCATTCTCCATTGTTAATTCAAAATTAGTTTTCTCTTTAATGTCTATATTTTTAATATCGTGGATGAATTCAAAATCACATAAAATATATTTATGTGGTTTCAACAATATACCATTTATATATTTGAAATTAGTTTAAAGAAGAATATTATTTATGTTATTTCATTTATTGTGGAAATATTGATGTTCTTTATACTTGATTCAATATGGAGAATTATTGACTTATAAGGAATTTTGAGAATTAATTTTATCTATCGTTAAAAAAAATTTAACGTGATGGGTGGGAGTAGATATATATATATATCCCATTGACGTGTCAGCTAGTCTCATGAGATAAATCAAAAGGCATTATATATTAGATGGGTATTTGGTTCACATTAACCCACTAATTAAGACTGATGTCTAGGTTGAGTGACCTTGATAGTAATACTTATAATAACATGGATGAGGCCATGATGGAATGTTTATAAATTTATGGATTTATCAATTTCCTTTATTAGGAATAAAATTTCAATTTCTCATGTGATTTCTAAGTGGATATTAGGGATGGATGTTCATTAAACTCTTATAGATGATTGAATTGAATTTGTTTTGATTACCTGCATTTCCATATTGACTGATAACTATGTAATCATGATAGCTTCCACTATACATAACACTTACTAAGAATCTAATCCCACAATTTTTTTTCTATCCCCTAGATCTAAGGATGGATATTATAAATGATTTAATGATTCAAAAAAATCTATTATCTTATGTTTTGATATTTCCAATGTAATATGTGAATCATGTATGTATCTAGTTTTCCAAGACTGGTAAACTAATTGATCCTATAAGGTGATATATCTTGCATCTTATACCAATGTAATAAATTAAATTCTTTATTTGGGTTAATTGAGTCAGAGTGTTATAGTTGGTATTATATCAAGGTTGATAGGAACCGTAAAAAACTAGATTTCATAAAAAAGATGAATGAATGTAACCATGTGATAGAATGTGGGGGTATTCCTAACTATATTATAATACCATGATGTTTTTTTAATTTAGATAATGTGTGGTTTCATATAAATGAAGTCCCACTCTAGATATGGGAAAGTGGATGCACCTATGGTATAAACTCACCTTGGGGTAATCACTAAGAAATGGTCTTGTTGTGTATCATCATAATCATCACTCGGTGCATGATGAGTGGGCCTAAGAAAGAAGGTTAACTAGAAACTCTGATGGGATATGATTCAGTTGATTTAAAGATATTTACAAACCACTATAGATGAATCAAAAAAAAATTATGATTTAATGTTATTCCCAAATATATTAATCATATGATTAGGATAATAGCTATGTATAAATGTTGAGTTTATGTTATGTATTACACCAAATTTAGAATTATATACTATGATTCATAATATCATGTGTTAATCTAGTGTATTCTATTTTAATATAAATTAAAACTAATAGATGGAAGAGAAAATATTTCAACATCCATAATAAATATAGTTATTTATCTCATGAGTATGCCAATATAATTGGTCTTATAGATGAGCCCGAAATCCTATCCTCTCAACCAATGTGACTTCCTATGTGTCGTTTCCTAAGGTACCAAATGAATTAATACCTTTTGAAAGTAGTTCTATGATCCATCAGAGATATAAGATCCCTTAGGTACTTCTAGTTCCACAAAAAACCACATTGGAAACAAACCCATCACAAAAAAGTTTGAATCAAGAAATGGTGAACCCGAAGTGAATGATTGTGTAATATTCAAACCCCCACAACAAATCATACTGGTGGCATTATTTTTGTTTGAAACAGAAACCTATAGGTTATTCCATAATTTATGGAACGCTTTCATAGGGTTATGTGATATTATATAGAATCCACGGTTAAACAGTCAAATGAAATGATGATATTCTCAATGTGAGGACCTCATGTTGTGTAGTCTAAGATCATAAAGAAATGAAATGAAAAGGTAAGGCTATTATTGATATGAAAGTACATGGAATTTCTACTAATCCCATATGGATGGGAATTAATCCATCCATTGTTTTCAAAAGGTCCTCTTCTACAATGATTGAGTTGAAGTGTTGGGTAGAGACAAATGTGATCACCTTAGTGCATGTCTATTTAGTGAGAAAAAAATTCAATAAACCTAAGTGAAAGGGGGAATTATAATATTTTTAATTATAGTGATAAAATATGTGGATTATACTAGGATATATGATTGATGTGTCACTATTTTAACCATAAAAAATATAATCCAGCCATGTGTAGTGCTTATAAGTGAATCCCTATACAGATCTAGGTAACATATATTGAAAAATTAGGGAATTTATCATTTTTTATTGAAACTGAAAAGATATAAAATATCATGCACTAAAAATGATAACATACATCTAGACCTTGTGTAATCTCATGATTAGGCTCAATAAGATGGTCCAGTCTAAGAAGTTTTTAAGTCATACATGGTGGAAAGTTGTGTAACATAGTTTAAGTTCATACAACTTAGACAATTTCTATTTAGTTTAGAATTACATGAAGAGAAATATTTCTATGAGTCTTTTTTTAATGCAACAAGGTAATATGTTCTGAATTTTAATGTCATGTGACTAGATAAAAATACCATGTAGTTAAAGGTCATGTGATAATGAACAATTGTATTTGTAGTTTAATATAATGGAATATATAATTAGGTTTCAAACCATTTAATGTATTATGAATAGGAAATTTTGGATTTGGGATTTGTATAGATATAGCTCATACACAAGGTAATGTGTGGTCCCATTTCAATGTTGTGTTATCAATATCCCTAGATTGGCTGAGGGGAAACCCAAACTCATGAATGAAAAAAAATGTATTATATGTAATTTTCATTCATTGATTGTATAGTAGTGCCTTAGTGGGATGGAACATAGGGAACTAGAAGTCCTAGAAACTTGGAATGTACCCATAAAAATAGGGGTATTTCTCGAGTTAAGGTATTTTGAACAGTGAAATTTATGCCAAAGGATCATTGCCTAGATCTGACTCATATGTGGAAGAGGTGAAATGGTCATCTATTTACACAGAGTCATTGATAAAGTAACCCAGTCCCAACTAAAGAAGTCAAATTAAAATTTTATTTTCACACTCTTATATGGGAATAAAATTGAGAATCAGGTGTTTGATATGATCTAATAGAGATATGGCTCTTATGTAAGAAAATTAGTCATTATATAGTGGGATGTTTTACACATTTTAATCTCATAAAGGATTAACTATGTCCTTTGTGATATATATTATCACATAACTAGAACCAAAATTTTATTCAATTTAAATTCATGTAGAATGGAATTAAAACTATATATTTTAGCATCTTGTGATGAGGTATTAATTATATAAAATTCATTTTTA
Source organism: Viscum album (assembly GCA_963277665.1). NCBI lineage: Eukaryota > Viridiplantae > Streptophyta > Magnoliopsida > Santalales > Viscaceae > Viscum > Viscum album. The sequence goes on along the minus strand of OY728119.1, from coordinate 1,582,730,306 downwards.
TGTAGTAATGACTTATTGAATTTTATTGATTTAAAAAAAATTAAGAAATATCTCTAAGATCATGTGAATCATGTTTGGTGTGAATATGGGTAATTGGAAGACTACCTATACCATGTGATTGTGCATAACACGGAGTGATATTAACAACGAATTTTAGTACTCTATAGAGGGTACCAACATGATGTTCAGTTTTTAGTCATACAATAGGGACTAATGTTTGGTTTTCTACTAATCTGATTCAAACATGAATTTTATGAAATTTTCATTGTGACGATTTTGAGAATAAATAATTTGAATGAGTGAAGGGTTATACAACAAGAAAAAGTGTGGGTTTTTTTATGGTTAGACATATTCTAGAAACCTTACTAATCACTATGTATATTGTAATTATAGGAATATGACCTTACATAGTTATTATTAGGTTCCATCATAGATCTAGATCCTATATTGGGAGAGGATTTATTTTTATTTTGATATCAGATGAAAACAAGGAGAGGAATCCATGGATCTATCTTAGACTTTTGGATTGGGAAGAAATTTAAATTTATGGAATAGTTTGGTATAAAGAGTGGAAAATTTTATAGACTAAATGGGATACGTAAGAAAGGCTATCTAGGACAACATGGACCCTATGATATTTGATAAATTTTATTAATTCGCCTATGTAGATCAGTTTTACACATTGGGGATGAGTGTATTTTCAATTTTGGGTTATGTATAGTATATCCTACAAGTAGTTTATGGTAAAGTAGGATGCAACAAAAATGTTAAGTTGTTTAAGTTCATACATTGAGGACTTGGATATCTACTATTTTTTGTAATGAATATGAATTATAATAATTTAAATAGTCAATAAATATCCTTATGTGAGACTTTTTATATGTGAGAAACTAGGTGAAATTAGAGAATTGTTAAAATCATACAAGAGTGTCTAATAGTGATGGATGGGGTATGAATGTAATGTTTCATTGACCACTTGGATATAACATGTGATAAAGATTGAATTTAGTTGTTGGGACTAAGTTAGGAGACTTGGGAATCACTAAGTATCCTGTGAGGACTTGTATCAATCCATACATAGTTGTCAATATTGATCCCTATGTATAACAGACTCTTAGATATGGGATAAAAATTTAATTTAACACAGATCAGGACCATGTGCATCAAAATAACAATGAAATGGATAGTTCTCCTAGAATGAGAAAGGAGGTAACCTAATATGTATAAGGTTTCTATGTGCGGTGAGGTGAGATTACATTCTCCTAGTTCACAGTGATTAATGAAAACTCGATATGATCTGGTGATCCCGTGTTCTGGTGATCTTCTAAGTAGATCTGGCTCTACTAATAAACAACTAGGTTTATCCAGTTCAATGATTTGTCAGCACTATCTAAAAGAACTGAGAAAGGACCTCTTTACTAATGCTAGGAAAATTCTGATAAATAAGGCTTTATCTTCACTTTTTCAGGGCTGATAAAGTGGTTCTTTATCAGTACCATAAAATAAACTTCTTAAGGGGCCCCTTTATCTACACTATAAAAAGAATTGAAAAAGGGGTACCTTTATCAAAACTAATAAAAAATTAATCATTAAGGGGATTTGTTTATTATATTTATAAAATAATTACTAATAAAGGGTTCCCTTTATCAGCACTAGTAAAAAAGCACTAACAAAGTGGGTAGGTGATTTATCACTCCTTTTTTACTATCACTAATATAGTCCCCCCTTTATCAATTATTTTTTTCTATCATTGATAATGGATATATTTCATAAAATAAATATATTTCATTAAAAATAATATATAAATATATGAATATATTTATATTGATATAAATATAATACATTGTCTTAAATGTTATTTTTATTAGTCTAAATAAAAATTTAAACTTAATATATATGATATCTTATTAAAATGGCATATAAAAAAATTTAAAAATATTATTAAATATTAATTTTGTAATTGTAACCGAGTAATAGTTATTTAATAACAATTGTATTCCATAAAATAAATAAATTAATGTATGATCTAAGATATGTTTAGAACATGAACTAAACTTAAAACGGTCTCTGTGGTGACCCGAGGGAACCCCTTTCATGTTTTTCGAGGCCAAAAAGGCATAGAAGGCCGCTAAAACTGAGTTTTTAGCTGGGGTATCTTGATTTTTTTAACATTCAATGGAATTTTATCCTCATTTAAGGGGGTCTTATTATATATTTTTAGTGAGGATATAATTTATTCCAAAGTCTAATAATCATATTGATATTATTGTTTTGAAATCTTATCATTTTTTAAAATTTATATTTAAATATAATTAAATATAAAAAAATTATATTATATTTACTTATAATAAATCAATTAAATAAATACATATTTAGAAATATTTACATAAAAATATATTTTTAAATGTATAAAATAAATATTTATTATTCATTTTTTTAAAATAAAAAATTATCCATTTTATTTTTCTTATAAAAATTCATTAATATGTATACATATAAATATAAAACTAATATTTTTTATATAAACATGTGATTTTAGGAGTCCTGATTATCTTAGAGATGAGGGGAATCTTATTGAAACTGATGAAGGTATTTCCAATTGTGTGGTCTCCTACTTTTGTGATATCTTCAATGGTCCTAGCATTGATATGGATCTTCTCCTTGATGTCATTCCAACTATGGTGTTTGGGTACAACAACTCTTTAATTAATAGCATCCCTTTGGATTAGGAAATCAAAGGTATTGTCATTAGCCTCAACCCTGACCATGCTCCTGGACCTGATGGTTTCAATAATGGGTTTTACCAAAAGCATTGCGATATTATTCATGACAATGTCTATCGCATGGTTAAAACTTTCTTTTCTAAAGGCATTCTCCCACATGGTTTAAACTCGAAATTCGTTACCCTTATTCCTAAAATGGTGAATTATAATGAAATTAATCTCTTCAGGCCTATAGCTCTCATAAATTCCCTTTTCAAAATTATCACTAAATTACTCGCTAATAGAATCTCTTCCATCAAAAATAGTATTGTCTCCTAGAATCAATTTAGTTTTATAAAGGAAGATCAATACAGGACTGCATTTTCCTTGACTCTGAATCCACCAACCTATTAAATAGAAATAACTAAGGTGGGAATGTTTCCATTAATCTTGACATTACTAAGTATTTTGACACTATAGATTGGAACTTTATTTTTAAGGTCCTTATGCACTTCGGTTTTAATGACACCTTTATCAACATAATTAAAACTCTTTTTAACTCAACTCATATTTCCATTATAATAAATGGTTCCCCAAGAGGATATTTCAAATGTTCTAAGGGGGTAAAAAAAGGAGACCCTCTCTCTGCTATTCCCTTCTCAATTTCGGAAGACTATTTAAGTATATTACTCACTCAGTCTTTGGAACAAGGTAAGATCAAACCAATCAGTGCCTCTAGAAACTTTAATGCCCCCTCGCATATTCTATATGATGATGACATTATTTTATTTCTAAAGGGGGGGAAAATAAATATTAATAATCTTAAAATCATTCTCAATCACTATAAAGAGGTTTCTGGTCAGCATGTCAGTTAGAATTAATATTTTATTTACTTTGGAAAAGGATATCCCCATAGCAGGAAAAGCAACATTATCAGTGTTTTTGGGATGAAGGAGGGTTCTCTACCCTTCACTTATCTAGGTGTCCCTATCTTTTTGGGTAAGCCTAAAGTTACATATTTCTCTCCCATCATTGACCAAACCCTTCGATAACTCTCCTCTAGGAAATGTTAAAACCTCTCAATGGAAGGAATAATTTTCCTTGTCAAATCTAATATTGTCTCCAAACTAGTTTATTCCATGATAATCTATAAATTGTTGGCTGGTCTCTTGAAACGCGTTAATGTTTCTATTAAAAACTCTTTCTGGACAAGGAGAACTCTTGAGAGAAAACTGGTTACTGTTCTTTAGTCCTCCTGTTGAAAACCAATTGACAAAGGAGGCATTGGCATAAAAAACCTCAATAATTTTAATGAAGCCCTTAAAGCTAAGCTCACATGGAACCTCATTCCCAAAAATTCTTCTTCCATAGATTTTCATAGGTCTCGATTCCAAAATAAATTAAGAAATAAACTTTTCAATTATTTGATCTCCTCTATTTTTCCCTCCATCAGGAATACATTCATTTATATTATGACTAACTCCATATAGATGGCTAGAAAAGACTCTAATTTAAATTTCTGTCTTAATAACTGGACAGGTACACCCCTCATATCCTTAGTTCCTAACACTCAACTTCCTAAATATACTAATGATACCATCAAAGACATTTTAAAAATGAAAAATCCTTATTTACCCAAAAATATAAGGCATGTTTTGGAAAGTTATCCCCTCACTATTACCGATGATATTCTAATTTGGGAACCTTCTCATAATGGTATGCTTGATTCAAAAAAATAATATAACCATTTATTCAACAATGCTGATAATAATTTAATTTGGTTAAAAAATTTAATAAATCTTAGTTAAATCCCACGATATTCACTATCATTTGGTGTATTTTCTCATGGTATGATTCCCACTGATATCTGTTTACAATCTTTTGGGATTAATCTATGTTCCAAATATCACTTGTGTAATCAACATTGTGAAGATATTAATCACGTATTCCTTTCTTGTGATACGGAAACTACCCTTTGGTAGTACAATTTTGATATTTTTGAGTGAATATGGTTGCCTTGTAGCTCTATAACATCTCAGTTGCAGTGATGTGTGGATTTATTTGAATCCCAGAAAATCAGGAATCTTTTTATTTCAGTTGCAGTGGAGCTCCTACAAGTGATCTGGTCTGGTAGAAAAGACTATATTTATACCAATAACTCATTTAAGGTTAATTCAGTTAAAATGAGAATACTCATTGTTATACGGGAGGCTGATATACTTCAGAAGGATCATTACAACAACTCAGTTAGAGATCTTGGGATTCTCAGGCGCATCGATGTAGATAGGAGGTACCCTCAACCTAAATACACCATGGAAGTATTTTGGAAATCTCCACCTCCAGGTTGGATTAAAATCAATGTTTATGGGGTTTCTAAAGGAAACCCAGGCCCCACGGGATGTGGTGCCTTCTTCAGAAACCACCTGGACCAGGTTCTTGGCTGCTTCTATAGATCCTGCGACTTCACTTCTTCCACAGAAGCTAAGATGATGAGTGTAATTTATGCTACTTCTATTTCCAAGACGCATAACTGGAACAACATTTGGATCAAGAGAAACTCAACTACTATAGTCTAGACCATTTGGAATGGCGTCGTTCACCTAGCTTGGACTCTAACTCCCCGCTGGATGGACTATTTTCACTCTCTATCAGAACTCAACTTCATTTTCACCCATACCTATCGGGAATCAAACAATCTCTCTAATGGACTTGAAAAGATGGGAGTTAATCATGAGGTCTCATGGAGTTATGACCTTCCTCCGGAGTTACTCCCTCTTTATGTCATGGATGTTCAAACAAATCCTTACATTAGACTCATGTAATCATTTCTTGTTCTTACTTTTATAATAATGTTTGTTTTTTGGTCTTTGACCAGAACACCAACTTTAAAAAAAATTATACATGTGCGTGTATCAATATTATGTATTTACATCATATATAAATGTATTCTTATAAATAAATAATTATCATTATAATTAATTATAATATATAATTATATATTACAATAAATATTTATAAATACATTATAATAGAATTGTATGTAAATATACAATTATATATGAATAAGTAAATATATAGACATGTTAATATATATTTATTGTCAAAAATTAATATCTAAATAAATAGAGATATTCTAAAAAATTATTTAAAATAATATCTAACTATTTATGACATTATAAAAATGTATGAATATATATATACTTATATATATATATAATGTTTATATATTTATTTATTTTATTAATAAAAAAAATATATGTTAATATTATATTCCATCATATGTAAATGAAGGTAATATATAATATATTTATATAAATATAAGAATATATATCTCACATACACATACAAACATATATTTTATAGATCTATTTATAAATAATAATATACATATATGAATAAAACAAATATATGAATATACATATATATATCATAAAATAGACAATAAAACATCTCTGTGCAGCGGTGATGGTGTTCATGTTCCAATGGAGAGGTACATGGATCAAATCCAGGCATGTGCAGGAGGTTAGAATTCCACAAAAAAACTGATAAAGGGGGTGGGGAAGTGCTGATAAAGGTTTGGTTGGGGAGTGGGTGAAAAGCATTGATAAAGTGGGGGAGTGATGATAAAGGTGGAATTAGAGAGATCTGTTAAAAAATAATTTTCCCCGATTATCAGAACATAAAAACTAGTGCTGATAAAGAGGATCATTATCAATGTTAAAAAACACTAAAAAATTCCCCCTTTATTAGTGCTAAAAAATCATTGATACATTCCCCCTTTATCAATGCCAAAAAGGGACGATAGAGGCCCCCTTTATTAGTACTTTTTAGGCTATTAAAGGGTACCTTTCTCTGTACTTTTTGAGTACATTGATTAAGCCTACCCTTTAACATCTCTCACTTTATCACCTCTTATTTAAAACTAATAAATCCCTTTTAATCACTTTTAAAGAGAATATTTCTAATATTTCTCATAGGTAAAGGGATAGGTTGGTCCCACAAAGTGGAATTATTCCATACAGTTTAACCTTATGCGATAAGGACCCATCCAATGAGTTATAGAGGCATAATAGATTAAATATGGCCATGTGATTTAATATCATGATTATAGGACCAAATACTATAGATTTTAGAGTTATGAATAGAACTATGATTTCATAAAATTTAACATCATGTATCTTGTATGTGTATAATATAGTTTAATGACATGTCGAAAGGACATGTATCTATCAAAAATTTCTTGGAGTGATAATTTTTTATTAGAGTGATAATGACTCGCATGCATGTCACCTGAGGGTTGAGGTTTTATAAATTTACTAGATAATCATTTATCTAATTTAGGATCTTATCTTCGATGACTAATAATCCATCAATTATATTTCCCACAAGTCAGTGGTAGGGATAACAATTAGTATAGTCCCATATGGATTCCTCCCCAACCCTCTTGATTTTCAGGACCTCAGCGAGATTATTATTTGAGGAATAAAACATGTATAAAGCCACACACTCCAACTAAAAGTAATAGACTTTTTTCATCCATCACAGAGAGATGTAAATCCCTGAATATTCAGTTCACTTTTGTTATTTCTTCTCAAGGTGTCTATATGGTTTATTTCGATATTTGGGTATGGATAGATCACATATACCCTTATCTATCTTCTTCTTAATCCAATCCTTATTGATCATTCTAGTATTTAAAATTTTCCCTAAAATTTTATGGTAATATAAGTAATTGTAACGAACTCTAAAATTTACCTTTTTTAGTACCCTTCTCTGTTCCTGCAGGACCTCAAACAAATTATTCTCCATGAATATAACAAAATACATAAAAAACAAAATAAAATTGAAGGAATATACCATAATATATATATATATCATTGATAAATGGATAAAAAAATAGTTACCCAATGTTCTATTTATGCCTTGGTTGAAAGAATAATATTATCAAAAATTTTATCTTCAAATTCATACCTCATTTTCTATCAATATATGGGAGGATGTTGATACATCTGATGATAGGGATATCATAGAAACCATATTTAAACTTGATAAATTTGATACTTTCATTGATGATATGATGATAACTATGGTTTAATGATTTTCAATATTCACTAGGAAAAATCATAGAAGACATAAAAATGATCCATCCCTATAGGCTGGGGTACTGTGCAATGTTTTCTTGAGTTCACGCATTCTGGGGGTAAAAAATATGACGAAACCCCCATCCTTATAGTATGGGGTGCATTACTACGAGAACCCTTGTTGGAGGATATTTCTATTTCACCATAGGGATAATATCCCTAAATAATCTCTATAAATAGCTCTAGTAGATCCTCATTTTCTCACTTAATGTGAGAAACCTGATCTTCAACATAAATAGAATTTCCATCATTAAGGGGTTGATAGGATAATGTCTTTATTATACCCTTTTATGTTATGATTTTAGGATGGGAGGATGATGATTGATGTCCCAACATGGAACCTGGTAACTAGATTGTCCACTTATATAGAAAATATAGTATGTCATTGTTTCACTTTGAATAATTTACAGGGCTAATAATGCCTTATTTAGTGATGGTAAGGGTATCACTAAGCCCTTCCTCACCAATGTTGGGACTAAAGGATGAGACAACTTGTTAGGTCTTAAATGATTTTATAAGTGAGTGGTAATACTCCAAAAATGTGTGCTAATAATAACAAAAAGTAGATTCATAAAAAAATTTATATATGATATTGATGGAGAAAAAGGTAAAATAGTGTTCCCAATTAGTTTAGTATCTATTTTCATGGGTAAAACTTGATATCCAGTGTGATAGTTCAATGGTTGATATCCATTTTATGGGATGGTTCCCATAGTTCTTCCATATCCAAATCATCAATTGTGTTAGGTTTCACAACATCATTCAGGATAATAATGATTACATTATAAAATTAAAACATGTGGTGGGAAGTATAAATTTAATTAGAGGTGAAATAAAAGAAATTTTGGCATGTTCCTCCACATGTGATGATAAAAGAGATTATTCTGTGTAAAAAAATGATTAAAATTTCAAAACCCTATGGGATATAGTTCTGACTGGGATTTTACTATCATCAACGATAGTTATGATGAAGTTTAATGCTTCTAGATAGTTTGATTAGCCTTGTTATTCTATTAAGGAATTTTGGTGCGCCTCATGTGCAATGGCATCAGCAAGGACATTGGTCTTCATTGTAGCTTCAATGACTATATTCCACTCTAAGAATCTAATTTTCAGTGCGCTTTTATGGTTGATCAGGTAAAATAAATCTCTTTGAGAAGAATCTCGTGTATTTGGGGTCACATGTTGGTGATTACGACCTGGGTGAACCTAATAACTATTATACAGACCCCCGCTAGTTTCCTTAACATGGTTTGTGTTGTCCTCCATTTTTTAGTAAAAGGGAGGTATTAGTTAATTTGAATTGGATACAGGCTATAGAATTTTTTGGATGTCACAACATGGGTCACCTTTTTTTTTACATCTTGTCCGTAGTATGACATCCTTTTGGGTGTCATCCTCTAGAGGGTTTCATGGGTTTCCTCCAAATTTGGTATGTATTCACAGTGATGATACTCTCATACCACTGATTTCATCACCAGATGTTGCTGGTGATGGGTGAATAATGGTATACATAATAGGGATAATTGTGTATCTTTATGGTTTTTTAATAGTATTTTTGGAATGTTTTCTTCTTGTGAAAAGTTTCATTAGGGGTCTTGTTGGTACCACCTACTTTTTCATTGAGCTTGAAATTTATTGTTTTATTTAGTGATTAGATTTAGATTGCAAGGTTTCTTAAAGGATAATTAGAGAAAACAAACATTTGAGTTCTATCAATATAACATCCCAAATAATATTATAATTTTTATTAATCATTTTTAGAGTTAAAGGATCCACATTGGGTTCACTATTTTTTTACATGGAATAACCAAAACAAAATAGCCCCACATGCAATGAGAAATTGATGTTTTTCCATTTGTTAAGGTTTTATAACAATGAAAATATTAATTTTAGGTTCACCATTTTTTAATGTAATATATTCAATAAAATGTCTTGACATGAAAGGGGTAATTTATCCCTTTCTTGTGTGAAAGGATATAACATGTTGAAGGATTAACATCAAATTCATCATTTCATTTCCAATATAAACCCCAGGAAAAACTCTAATAGATCTCTCATCTATGATGATTCGACATGAATTTCATTAATAAGTTTCATTCCAAAGGTTTATTTTTGACATTTATTATACAAAGTGGAAATTTATTATGGAACCTCGTTAAGAGGAGGGGATGGAAGACTCATTACACCCTAATGGGAGAATTATTTCCTACTTTGTTATTTTATTAATGATTTAATATATGTCTCTCAATCCTTCCCAAATCATATTTAATGAACGATTACTACTTTTATAATGTCCATATCAAAACCATGTGTATTATGTGAAAAATAACAATCATTTCAGGTTATCAATTATTCTATTATTAGTTCATGACACTCTGGTTTTAAGCCGAATAGTTGGATACTCGTGAATTTATCGCTATCAACTGAGGTGGTTGGAGTTGTGGAGTTGGGATTGGTCCACAATGAGGTGTCCATTATATCCTGTGATTATTGAAATCAACCCCCATGTATTTTAGTATTATTTAATGGGACACATTTTATCTTTTAATGTCCTTTGAAGATGATAAATCTAGTAAGTATAGTATTTTTTTAGTAAGAACTAATAATAAAATTTTCCCATAAAATGGTTGGTGTGGGACTTATGTATAAGCGGACCAGTCTGGGTCATCCTATCTACAGAAACTAGAAAAGGTAAAGTATTTTTGGGTATTACACATAATTTAAAGCTTGTGTTTTTCTTCTTTATGTCAGGACATGATGGAATCCCATGATCATCCCTAGAGAGATATTAGTTAATCCCTGGTTCATCACCATAGGAATGATTGTCTTGACATAAACGATATCCCTAGCTCATCACTAGAGAAAGTTAAATAAAATTATTCTCATTAACATAATGAGATAAAATTATCACCATTTTGGGGTACTAGGATCATCACATAGGGGTCTTAGTCTTTTCACTAGGGTTAAGTTGACCATGATCACCACAAGCTCATCATATAAGGATGGTATCGGTAATCCCATGCTTATCACATCAGTTTTCTTAATCTCATCACATATGAGAAAACTAGTTATGTTTTGGGATCACACATAGTATGAGTCCCATAAAAGATACCTCTTAAATGAATGGTGTTATAATTAGAGAACTGATTAAGGCTTGTCCATGAGCTTCTAGGGTGTTTAATCTTGTCTCATGGTAACTAGATAAGAGGAGATGTGGATAGAGATTATATATAGTGGGATTCCCTTGATATATAAGTTTATATTGAGGTGTTTTAACCTTAAAAAGGCATCCTATGTACCATAATGATTTTGAATAAAACCCTATATATTTTGAGTGACATAGCTTATGGTCAAATTTGATGACTCATCTATGTAGTTTAACTTCCTATGATAAGGACACTAGCTATGATTTTTAGAGTAATAAAAATAATACATGAAGATGATTCCTATGATTAACCTCAATTATTATATCCAAATGATGAACCCCACTACTAATACCTAGTGGGTCATTCTAAGTGTGAGAAACAAGGGGTTCCAAATCATAAGTATTTTAATGGAGTGAAAAACAATGGATTGAGTGTGGATTACAAATTGGTGAATCCCTAGTTGTATTCTTGTGTTGTGAAATGGGTGAACACAAGTAAATGAGTGGGGATTAAGTAGGTATTCTATCATTTGATACTGAACCTGATGAGTGACATAGGTTAATTTGGGAAGTATTGGGGCCATCACATAATAGGTGGACCAAGTGGGATTCACCCAGGAAAGTGGGTCTAGTGAAGGTGTGTTTTTAGTGTTGAGAAGAGTATCAGGACTCTAGGAACCAAATGAGACCAAGAGGAGTATCTCAACTAAATTAACATATAGAAAACAAAATGATCATCCCAACTCTAGGTTTATATGGTATTGATGGTTTCCTAATTTCGAGATATAGATGAATTGGTGATTAACACTAGTGAGGGATAATAATGGATATTTCCCTTAGTGTGGGATTTGGAAAGGTATATAGCTATAGTGAGGGGTTAGATAAGGGTCTTGACATGATTGAAGGATTCCATCCCATCAATATAGTAGGTTAAATATGTAATATTGATAGCCTCATCTTTTTCACACATGTGATATTGAAAAATATTTCACATAGCTCTTTATGTTCATAAAGTGTTTCACCTAACTTCTTATGTGCATGAGGTATTTCTCTTGTGTGCATAAGAAAATTTAAAATTTTTCTTAACTTTTTAAGAACATCAGGAATTTTGTTTTTTTCATTATGTGCATAAATAATTTATCTTACCATGTTAGGGACCGTAATCATTTATTTTTAGAGATTTAGTGAATAAAACATTCATCATAAATTTGTATTCATGTAAGTCATTTTTCTCATGTTCTTATATTAATGAACTTATCATAGTGAAATTTAAATAGTGAACTTTTCCTAGTGTAATTCACCAAGTGAATTAATCTAATGTAGATTTCTAGTGGATCTTTTGAAAGAACTTAATCTCCTTTCTCACCTTCCTCTCTTAGTCTTTTTAAGGATGATTAGTTTGAGTATTTATAGTAAAGGGTGGGTATCTGTCACTACTACCCTTACCATGGAAATATTACATACCTTGGTTAAGGTATTCCACATAGTTATTTCTGATATTGTAAGTAAGCTAGTTTACATTTTATTCTAAAAGGATTTTATTAGATTATTCTATTCCCTAGGTCTGATCACAAACAAGGTCAATCAGAGAATGTACAAGAATTAATCTGATGGAATTATGGTTTGTGGTGTAGGAGAATTACTTGATAATTTGGGTTTCACATGAGTACATATATCAATATATCATGTACCCATGTTTGATCACCTTCCAAGTTATTTGGTATCACCTAGAACTAGTTTGGATGATTCCTAGGCTGATGCGGTACATGTATTTCTTGGTCGTTCAAGATTTCACTAATTACATTGGCCATTATTATGCATGACAGGGATGTTCCTTGAAGTAACATGGAAAAGAAATCTCCCAAGAATTAGGTGTAATCACCTGCAATTTACTAAATATTCTTAGGTTCAAGGTGTACATCTCCATCACTACTAAGATTTGCAATCATGTGTTGTTATTAATAGAACACATATAATGGATCACTTATTTGGAAAAAAATTATGCCTAAATGTACAACATATTAAAAAGGATATAATGTTGGATCTGTAAGTTCGTTCTGGCTTAGTGACATGTAAAATGAAATCCTATAATGCAAACTATGTCCATGGATACATTTTATACACCCATGTAAGAGGTTTTCTAAGGAAAAATAGTTCTAAAAATTCCCTAAATATTTTTTTAAGGATTTGACACCATTTTTTGGAAATTTGTGAAATCCATGGAATACTCTTGGAAGGTGGCTCTCACCATCACATCACTGAATTATAATTTTATGAGAAATCTCCCTCCCATGTTCTTTGAGAAGTAATGAGGCATATGTAAATCCCATTTTTTCATCATTGAGAAAAGATATATTGTTTTCTAAAATAAGAATTATTTTCAACTAATTCGATGCTGATATATGGAATATTTAATTTGGACATATGATTGTTCCCAGTTTTTGTTGGTATCAGGTCAAGGTTTTGGATGTCACCCAATCATATTTTCAGGTATGGAAAGGTAAATAATATAATGGAACTAGTTAATGAACATATTATATAATAGAGCTAAATAAGGTAAGGTTATGGTTAAGGTTTCTTTTTACAAATTTGTGCACATATGGGCATGTTTACCTCACTGGGTTTTTTGGTTTTCTAGTTAGCACATGACGGATCAATGAACATGTTTTTTGTTCTTTCTTTTCCTTGGGAAAATAAATTCAAATGAAATCATATATTAGGGGTTATTGGTGAATCCATATTAATTTATATTCTCACACCCTTTATAGGAATCTCGATTCACAAGCAGATATATGTTTTTTTTATGTCTTAACACAACTTGTGTAGAGGATTAGCTTTGGGTATCTTGACGGTTTTATGAGATAGGGAAGATGACCAAGGATTGAAGTAAGTATATTTTTTTATTTAGGTTTCATTTATATTTTGGATCACCCTAGTGTGTGGTCAGTGGATATTTTTTTGACATAATTATGTATGGGATTGCATTTATTTATTGATTCAGTGTACTCTAATTTGTTTTGGATTCTAGATGGTTATTTCATATAATATATAAACATTTATTCAATGGAATACTCTCCCGAATATATGGATTATTCCCTAACAATAATTTTGTTACCTATAGTATACTAGGTGGTGTTCTTAAGGTCCTATGGCTCTGCAGTTCAATGAAGTTTTAGGCTATATTATCAAAAAGTTGTATCACAACACATGTATATTTGTGGCTAATATCAAAAAGAAAAATGAGTTCGTTATTTATATTTTTGATTAGTTTGATGGTGGATAGGTATTATTATATCTTTGGTATATTATTATGTATATTATAAAAGTGCATTAAGAACAACTTTTCTGATAGGAGACCCATATTACTATGGGAATAGGATTACTATTTTTGGCATTTAACTATGGTTGTATGGTTTTACCTTTGGTGATACAGAAATTTTTTTCTGGATTTATGATTAATTTTGGTTTTTTATATTGTACCATTAGATAGAGGCCCAATTATATAAATTATGCGTAAGAATGAATGATTCACATGATATATACATTATTTCCTATGGATGTTTTCTAAAGAGACTTTTATATGTTTAATGTGTCAGCAGCAACTTATATGGATTTTCCTGTAAAAAATATTGGTGTAATTATACTAAAATAGATCATAGTGTATTTCATTCAGATGAAAGGCCATGTGGATCTTATAGTATGAGGTTATTTGATGATGTAAATATAGTACTTTCTTCATAGGAGGTATGGAGACCAATTATGGGTTTGTATGGGCATTGTTTCACTGGTAACGACTCAATGATGTCATGGTATACCTAATAGGTGACCCAAGGAGGGGAATGAGTACCCTTGAGATGGTGGGTTTAGTTACAAAACATATAGAAAAACTAATATTTAGTTTTCTAATCCATCTTCTTAGTGGAGATACACTAAACTAGATCAGATGGTAATATTGAAACACATAGGGTTCATTGATAATACAATGAGAAAAACTTTGAGATATCTAGAAGTGAAGATATTAGAGTGGTTCTATTATATAGTCACATTTTTAGGGAAATTATGTATGTTATTCCATCTTAGAGGTTCTTTTGATGTGATTTCTGGTTGGGAGGTGGCAGCATGGGTGGATGACTTGGATTTGGAATGGAACTCGTGAAGTGAGAGATTGTTTGATTAGTATTATAGTGAATATTTTATTGGGATTTCAGGAGGTAATAAAAATAATGTAGGGAATGATCCCTGGGTTAGGCTCATGTGTCTGGGTTATATGTGACATGACTCAAAGGAGCATGATTCTAGATATGCGATTTAGTTGTAATGAAGCATTAAAATCATGGTTTCAGATGAATATGGAGTAGAATAGTTAATGATAACATATTAAGGGATATTTTTGGATAATTATACCTTTGTAATATAGGAGATAGTGTTAGTGAGTATTTTAAGAAAATTATTGGTGCTCCAGTGTTTGTGTGCACTGGGCACATGCGGTTTTCAACTGTGTTTTAGGTTGGTGGAACGGGTTATGTGTGGGTCCATTGAGGATGGTTTGTTTTATGGATGAACATGATATGTGTTTTGATAGTAGAGTATAGGCCAAATTTTCATAGGAATGGTATCTTGGGTTATCGGGTACTACCCCACTAGAAATAGAAGTGATGGTGGAATTGGATTGGGGAGCTGAGCGAACACTTATCAAAGTTTTTCATTGAAAGGATTTTCCTTGAATGAGTGAGTGTGTATTTAGAGGAGTGACATGAATATGGAAATATGAACAATTTTGATCATTTCTTGAGGAGTGTTATAATAAAATCCACATGGTGGGAAGTACAAGACTGGATATTAGAGGATGGTGTTCGTAGTGATCTAGGAATGAGAAATGATTGGTGTTTCTATTGGCACTCAGTTATGAGTGGTATGACCATATCAAGTCATTAAATTCAATTATAAAAGGAGAATGGGATATAGATAAGGGAATTTTTGTTCATCCTCATGTGATGATAATGTTAATATTGTGGTGGGGATCCTCATATCGGTCATGAGATAAAGGACCCCCCATGTTTGATGGGTCATTAGTTTTGAGTCACTGATAAATAGATGGTTGATGTGACCCTAATATTATGGATCATGAAAAGATGCACTGATATATGGTTCTTTTATTAATACATGATTGTAATTTGGATTGTGTTTCAGTTGGAGTTGATGAATTGGCATCAGTATTAAGGTGTTCTCTATGTGATCCCCATATTATTTAAAGGGTGATTCATGATTCATGACATGATTCTATTTGTAAATCTCACTTCATAGTATATTTCAAGGTGTGATACTACATTTTCTCTTTTGGTTTTGGGGGGGTGAACCAATGATTCATGGAATGGTCTAGGGGGTGACCCTGTGATTGATGAAATGGTTCAAGGGTGAAACTGATTCATTGAATGATTTAGAGGGTGTATTAGCTAACCTATTATTATGTAGGTGTCTGTTAGGATGAAAATTATTTGGAAATAGAGAAGTCGGTTCCATAGATTGGGGCCTTAGATGGACTATGTGTGTGGTGGTCGTTAGTAGAAATACTGAGTTGAAGGTATATATTGTTATTATGAAATATTTGTATTTTGTGATTGAAAATATTTGGTAAATTTCATCTTGATAATTTTTAACTTGAGTTTTGTGTAGAGTTTGATAAAGTGAGGGACAACTGCATTAGTAGAATTTCATAGAACATGGACGACAGGTCAGTGGACTACTAAATGTTAATTTTTTATATTTGATTCTTATATTGAGGAGAACCAAGGCTTGGAATTATCCATTTTAATTGGAGTATTATTTTTGGCATCACCATAAGCCACAAGATGGATAAGTCGAATGCCCCATGACATATACAGAGATATGGGTTCAATGAGTGCTATTTCAGGGTTGGAAATGGTAGCAATCTCGTGGATCAGCTTCTGGTGTATACTAAATTTTCTATTATGGATAAAAACTCAACCATATAATGGTGAATTGTAAATTGTTATAGGCCATGAATAGTATTTTGAGAACAACCATGGACTATTTATGAATATAAAAATTATAGTGGGAAGTTTTTTACCCATCTTGGATTTCAGGTCATTATATTTTTATAAGGAGTTTGAATCTTGAGCTGGTGTTTGGTTTATTTTCAAAATCAGGACATGTAATTAGGTTTTCAAGGATTTAACATCTTAATATTTTTGTTGAAATCTATTAAGGTTTATTTAATGACATAGGGGTTCGAGTGAGTATTTAAGGGGATCCATAGTGGTTGGGCTACACCATGGATCTTGAGTGGATAGGCTACACTATTGAGCTATTGTAGGCCTTTCACACTATGAATCAAGGTGTCGCAACATAATTTTATGGGATATATGATCAAGGGTCTCCCTCTTAGGTGTTTTTATTTGTGATCCACCAGTTTATTCATTTAATGGTAAGGGATACCTTTTTAAAAAATATGGTTCAACCACTTTTATTAATTGGATTATGATCAAACACATGGGATGGAAAAAAGTTTTACTACTACCAATACATTCTCTCATTTTTTTGAAGAGATTTTTGGTGAATTTTCAAGGATATATATGATAATTTATCCCTTAATTTACCTCTTATCATCCTTTTGGTTATATCTACTAGTGTTCGTCAATTTGTTTTTTACGATTTTGGTTTCTACTCCACTACATCATGGTATAATTGATTGATATGTATGGGGGTTTTCCCATCTTTCATAGAGGAGCTCTCGAGATTCTATCTGCATGATGTCACACATTCCAATAGTGAAGTTACATCGCTTGGTGATTTTCATAATGTTTTTTGATGTTTTGAGCTAAATTAACTATTTAAATAATCATATAATTTTTTATTCTTTCATAGTACATTTTTTGGGAACATTTCAGGAGTGTACCATACCCTACTTATCAAGGTTCCAAAGGGGATATGTTACCCTTTTAGATTTAAGTAAATATTCATAATTAAATGTGTGGATAAATGTATTATAAATTTTTATAATTATTAGGGAGTGTCTCTTTGCATGATGTATGTTACATAGAGAATATAGGATTATTGGTTGGATTACATGAGGCTCTATGGAGATTGTTTAGCAGTTAACTCCATATTTTATCTAGGTTTCCCAAATAATATGATTACTTATGTATGTATATCCCAGATCATGGATGGTTGTATATTACATGGGGTTTATGAATTGGGTTTAAAGACCAAGGGTCCCTAGGTAGATAATATAATATATCTATCAGGCCAATATACTTTGATTACATACTCTTTAACACTTTGGTGAGATGACATTTCATGATCACTATGTTTTCTAGGGGAGAGGATTTAGTTGAGTTGACAAAAGTCCTATGAGAGGTCTTGGGCTTCATGGTTGGATTTAGAATATCCTTGGTTAGGATAATCATTCTAGTGGGTAGGCATGATTATCTTGGTTGTAGCATAGTTGGATTTTAAAATAATAGTGTGTTTGATAGTGTATATAACACACAACATAGAGCTTTAACAAAGCATGAAATATTATTATTTTTTAACCATTTTAACATAGATGTTGAATTAGTGGGTATGAATAGTAGTTATAAAATTATGAACTATACAAATATCATAATCATTAAAAGTTTATTGATAAAATATTAGGAAATAAGTTCTCTGTTTTTTTATGTAATTTTATTCTTCAAAATATATTTTTGTTATAAATAGGCTTTATTTATTTTTATGAGAGAATATTATAATTAATTTATATAAACATTTAAAATTATATTTCATAAAATTAATATAATTTTCTAAATTATCAAATAAAAAATAACTTAGGATGAATTTTTTTCATTTTTCTAAAAAGATTGATTTTCTGGTGAATAGTGACAAATAATATTTTTTTTAAAAACTATATTTTTGTTTCAAGAGTTCACAATGTTCCATTTTGTTTTAATTTCTTTAAATGTAACATTAGTTCACTTATATTATTAATAATCTAATTTTGTTCATTGATTCATTTTTAGAGTTTTATTTTTTATTTTCAATTTTTTATACATAAAATGCATTTTTTCTAAATAAATATTTTCCATCACATTTTTTATTTTTATATTAAATTAATTTATACAACTTTTAGATATACTGTTGTGATTTTTTTCAAGTTTTTAATCATTAGGTCCAAATTTTTTTAAATAATTCCATTTTATTTTTTGTCATTATGAATAGTAAACATTGTTAATTTTTACTATGATGAAAAAGGTAAAATGGGTTAATTAGGGTTAAAAATAATATGATAAGGATTAAAATTAATTCTAGAACATTAATTTATGTCATTTTATGAGTATCGTTTCACTATAATCATCCAAAATTATGAAATATGATCTTTTTTCCATTGAACTTTGATTTTGAATGTAAAAATATTTAAGTAAAAGATATAGAAAAAACGTCACTTTCTTACTTCAAATGTCCATAATATTTTATGTCCTAGATAAAAATAACATATATTCAATTATAAATTAATATATGAATTAGAAATTATTATTTTTACCATATCATTTTTTTAAATTTTTAGTGATTATATAATTAGCTAAAATTCTCATGGAATGACATCACAACACTTGTTCATAAAGTTACAAAATCAATTAATTTATTTTAGAAACTAAGTAATTTTTTTGTGTGATATAAAGTATACCATAAAATTTTATGATTAATATAAAATATTATCAAAGTTTTTTATGTTTATATTTTAATCACATAGGTTTCATGTTGTTTTCAAGGTTAATGTTTTTAGAATGATATTGTTAGTATCTTTTGTTAAATATATATTATTAAATTATTCAAAAATAATATAAATAATCAAATAGGACATTTAGGATGATAAAAGGTATAAAATCCCATAAATTTTCTATTTCTTAGCCAATTTTCACCTTATAAGTAAAATTATAACACTTTTATATTTAAGAATTCATTACCATTGTTAAGGTTAAAATTGGTTAACTAATGTTTGATAGAAAATTATATTGTTTAAAATGATATATTAACCTATAAAAATATTATTGTATGATTATATTAGGGCCTTATATTCCTTATATTTTAATATATGTTAATTTGGAACCATTTTACATGAGTTAGAAACATTTTATATTATAATATGATATGTATCTCCAAAAAATGACATTAATGATATTTTATAATAATAAATATTTTACTAAATAATATACAACACCCCTCCCCTCACTTATAAATTGAAACCTATATTCTTTATAATTCATAATTTTTTATCCTTAAATATCATCTAATAAGTTACCTAATACCACAATATATTACTTCAACACATTCTAGAGAATCTGGTCTTAAAAAACAACAATCCTTTCATAGAATATGGTTCCAACAAAAATTATTTTCTCAATGAAGAGTTATAACTCATAGACAAGGATTTTCAATTTTATTTCTTATTATACCACCTATAAATCAACGGTATCCATTATAAAATAATTAATTATGTATATTAAATATAATTATTTTTTAAATTATTATGTAGAAACCATTATCTACTTTATTTCCTTCCTTCAAAAAGTTGAAACTTCGCTCGTGTGTACGTATGACGTACCATCTCCACGTAGAAGTGTAATACGTTTTTGATTACCAATTTACATGGATGGTGATATTTAAGAATTTAATTAATATAAATTCATTTATAATAATATTATTATTCTTTATAGGTGACTTAATACTTACCTACCTTTTCTTCCATCCACCAAAATATGGAAAAGTATTCATGTGTAGATATGACCTACTGTCTCCACGGATGGTGTAATTCATTTATGTGTCCCTATATTTTATGTGTGAATCAATATACATACAAAATTAATACATATTTTGTTTATATAAGTTTTTAAATTATGGATATCATGGAACCAAGATCAATGTAAAATGACTATAACAACCTAACAAAATGTTCTATAAAAAATTAAATGGTTAAGACCTGAAAATGATGATATCAATAAGGAATAATTAATAAATGGATGTTAAAATGTTATATGTGGATAATATATGATATTATAAGAATATAAAATATATTTTTATAGAGTTATCATAAAATTAAATTTATTATATAGGAAGTTATATTTATTTTTAAGCATGTGGTACTTGAGGTATGATATTTTTGTCTCACTTTTATTTCTATGGGACACAAGAAACAATGAACACTTGTTTCTTTATGTGTTTTTTATATACTACACATGAATGTATTTTATAAAAATTCCATGAAAATGTTTTTATATTCATATCCATATAAGGATATTTCTTTTATGAGGTTTTGATATGGATATTTACAAATTATTAAGGGATTTATGTTACAATCTCATTGTTTTTCAGGATTGTTTATGATTAACTTTACGATGATGAAATTTTATTACATACCTATCAATTAATTCAAGAATTTTATTATGTTATGGTTATTTCTATAGATTTAATGTTCTCTTTAATTTTACTATCATTTGGTAATTAAGAGCATAAATAATGTTTTTATATAAAACTAATTTTATTTCCATCTTTTCTCAAAAATAAAATTCATCTATGTCCATGTTTTTAAAATGTTTTTTGGGAATTTTTTACTATTAAGATATGATATTTTAAAATCATATATACCCATAATTTTATTTTTTACAAATTGTTTTAAATTTAATCTTGTTTATATTTTAAGGCTGAGGTTCTTTTTACTTTTACTGAAATGTGAAAGGAATATTTGTTTTAATGTATACTACATGGATATAATTTCCCATCACCATGAATAATCAATTAATTGAATATTGAATTACATTTTCTCAAGAATATTTTCAAATAAAATATTTTCATTTGTATTTGGTAATTTTTTTGATTTTAAATAATTTAGTTCAAGGTTAAATGGGTAATTTCCTTAAGAAATATTTTATGGATCATTTAATGGAATTTTTATCTATAATTACATCATCAATGTTACTTATGATTTTCATGGGATATGATTCATTGATACAATACACTTTATTTATATGTGTGTATTGTGATAATGTTTACTTTGGGAAAATTCAATGAAACACCTTTCTTTCCCATGGTTAAATTATGTTATGATGAATTGATTATGAATCTAATTTCTTCTACATGAACTATGATATTATGAAATGATGAAATTGTTGTCAGACTTGTTTTCATTATACTTGTTATGATATGATGATATGATGAATGTTTTATGATATGGAGACACACACTTGTATTAATTTCATTATTTGACATGTTGGCCTGGAATTATATATCTCTCCAATTCATAGGGTAAATATGGATATCACATGAGATAATAAGGATAGAATGGGGAGTGAACCATGTTTAGTAAGGGAAGTTTCCTCTATGATTTTCTTGGAAGTGAGTGTTGAATAAGGATAATTTTTAATGGTTCATGAACCCAATCCCCTATGACAGTCTTGGATGTGATCCTTTTATAAATAAATTATACCATATTCTAATGTTTATTCCATAATCTTATGTCTCTTCACAATGTTATAGTCTTATGGTTGATGTTCTTTTATTCATTTATGATTTATTTATTACAAAATTTTAATCTTTATCCACGACACAAAATTACATTTTTTTGATTTTTAAGGTATGGTTTTAAACTTTAAAGTACCTATTATAATGTATTATAATCATGTTAGGTTTAGGTTATTTTTGGCATCTCTATTCTTTACCCATACAAACCATTTCAAATCACCGTTTATTATGATTCCTTTCCCATTTTAATGAAAAAATTAATTATGTAGGGTATTTAATAAGGGTACAAATTGAGAAGAAAATTATGATAGATGATTAAAAATATACCTAAATAATATGTTTATGTTTTTACTCTCCAAATAAAATAAACCTTCATGGTTTTTAGTGTATTATAATGTTATGTATTGAATATTCATAAAAATATGTAATATTTATATAACAAATGTATTTTACACTATACTTGATTCAAGTGACTATGAGTGAGACATATGTATGTCTCATAAGTGATGTGAAACTTCCTCATATGGTTGTAGGTGATTATAGAAGTGTTATTAGTGAGAGAAGAGTCATTTGGTACATGCCATCATTATTCCAATGTGACTTAGAGAATGATATCTTAAGATGGTCTATGGGGAGTGGGACAAGGAGTGAAAAAGGACTTCAGGGAGTTTGACTAAACCTTGGGCTCTAGGGTAGTGGGACAAGACTTTTAGTAGTAATGTCACAATTTGGTGAAAAAAGCATGATGATATCAATGATAAGAGATCATGTTATGTCTAGAGGACCCAGCGGGCATCCAGATTAGTGAGTTGATAAAAATCGTGATGAGAGGATGAATCTAAAAATACTAGTTCCCTAGGATCCTCTAGTGAGTTGTGTGATGAACTTTTGGATTTTCTTGTATTTCATGATCTTTTAGGACAACTATTGAGTCTATGGGAATGGTTTTGTGTTCTTGTTAGTTCCATTGAACATATAGGGATTCATTGTAATCATGGAACCCCCTGGAGTATATTAGGATGGTTCTATGTGATTATTGTTCTCTAAAGAGGGTATTGGGTTGATGAACTTTCTAGAAAATTATTTGATTCGTTTGATTATAATCTCTCTATAACATGGAAAGGATTGGTTTGTGTTCATGAATTGTAAGTTTTCTTGAGTATCCCTTGGTTGAGGACTACCAAATGGTTTGGTTCATGAGGTGAAATTGAGAGATTGGTGGACCTCCATTAAATGGGAAGGGGTGGGTATAGGCTTATGGATTTATAAATGTGAGAGTATCTAGTGGTATCAGCATGATGATTTGGACCATTCCCTAACAAATATATGGGAATGTGATGGGAATAAATCCAGTGGTATGAGGTGATAAATTAATTCCATCATAGAGATAATGTAAGTATGGTTATGGTTGGGGTAGTATGGTAAGCACCCAATGACCTAAATAACATGTGTACCTCATCGAGTGTCATGCCATGCTAGTTAGTGGAACACCCTATATTTTTCATTGGTTAAAAGGATAAATCATATGACTCATGTTAATAGGTTTCACCATTCTTTTCATAATACTACCTTATTAGAACACCATAGTTAAATGTGTTTTTCTTAGAGTAGATATCATGATGGGTGACCTTATAGGAAGTTTACTAGGATGGGTGTGAGTGAGGGAAAAGCACACCAAAAATAAGATGTTTTTCCTTATCATGAAATTCATTTGTCTAATGACACTTTTTGACCTTGTGGGTTGGAACCAAGGAGGGGAAATGTGTTTGAAGGGAAGATAGTGGTACCTGACAAGTTAAAACCCAAAGACCATGTTAAGGTAGGGTGTTTGTACTATAAGTGGTGTATAATTGTTATATTCTTATTATAATAGGAACACAACCTTAAGTGTGGTAGTAGTGACTGGGTTGATATGTATGACCAAAAAGGTGAACATTGTGCTATAGGGTGGGGGAGGGGGTTAATGTAACATCATAAAATTTTAAGGTGTTAAAAGGTTAAATGTTATGACTCATCTCAACAAGGTGTGTTGTAGTAGTGCATGTGTTGAGATATATGTCCCACAAATGAGTACATGTTTCTCTAAAGTGGGGGGTGAATGTAATACTTTGTAATGTTTAATGGTTCAAATCCTTATTCATGTTACTCTTGTCAACAAGGTGAGCCTTTATTTTTTGGGATCCTACATTATTTTAACTCCACATTTAAACACACTTTGATGGGAGTATTTATCAGGATGGGTGGCATTTTGGGATATTTTATAGGGTGTGTGTGAGTGAGTAAAAAGCACACTAGAAGGAACATTTTTTGGCCCAAGGGGACAGTAATTAGTTTGATGGCCCATTTGGGAATTTGTGTGGGACCCAATAATGGGACCACGTGTCTACATGGAAACTAGTGGTACCTAGAAATATTGAACATGATGGCCTAGTTAAGGTGGCTTGTTTATACTATCACAGGGGCCTAGTTGATACAATTATACATAACTCGACTCCATGTTAAGGTGGGTTGTCTTTGCTGTTAGTGAGTCTATATTGTTACATTAGTATCAGAGGAGGAACCCAACATTAAGTGTGGTATCGGTGCTTGGGTTGAGACATAGGTCCCACAATAATGATGTTGTTCTCTAGGGGGGGGGGAATGTAACACCCCAGAATGTTAAAGTAATAAAAGGAAAATTATATGACTCGTGTCAATAATGTGTGCAATAATAGTAATTGGGATGAGATGTAAGGCCTATAATGAGGAAGTTTTGCTTTAGGGTGGGAGGTGAATGTAAGAACCAAGAATATTAAAGTGGTAAAATGATAAATGAAATGAATCTTGTCAATAAGGTGAACCATTCTTTTTGGGATCCCGCCTGATTAGAACTCCACAGTTAAACTTTATTTTCTTAGAGTAGTGATTAGGATTGATGACCATCTGAGAATTTTCCAAGGGTTTACTTGATTAAGGAAAAATAACACTATAAATAACATGTGATGGCCTATGGGGACAGTTATTAATATGATGACCCATTCGAGAATGTGGGCGATCCACAAGGAGGGAATAACGTATCTATAGAAAAAAGTGGTGATACATGGAATGGAAAAAAATACAAAATTTATATTAAGAAGAGGTTTCTATGATATTAGTGGGACATTTTTGTTATAATTACACCATGATGACTTGGTGATCAGGTTAGTTATTTTATTTCACTCTTCCTTGCATGCACATGATTATGAAATATTATATTTGGAGTTTTTGGTGAGGTGATACTAATATATATTCTCACATATTGTGTGTGAATCATAGTGTGCATACAAACATTATTTGTTTTGTTTTATTTTAGAAGATAGATTTTGTAGAGGATCTGGATAGGGAATCTTTTGGGTATTAGGAGATTAAACTAAGGAATGGGGATGGATGTGGGCCCAATGTTTATTGTTTTTTATTTTTCCACTTTGTATTTTGGATCGGCCTAGTAGACGATCAGTTGATATTTGTATGAAAACATCATGCATATGGTTTAATTTATTTATTAATTATGTATAATCTTATCTAATGTGTATGTATTTTAGTTATTTCTATTATTGTATACAAATTTATTCAATGAAATGGTCTCCCCAGTGAATGTATTTTTGTTACCACTCTTGATTGTTGAACATAGATAAAAAATCATATCGCTTCGTGGAGATGGTAAGTCATACGTACATATGAGCGATAATGGCATTCCCTTAATGGTAAAAGGGTAAGTAAATGGATGGTATATTAATTATCCAAAAAATATATAATGTATAAGTAAAATATGTATCCATAATTTTTATAATTTTACACATCCATGTAAGGTTTTCATAAAAAACTAATTACACAACAACGTGGAGACAATTAGTTATACGTACGCATGCATGGTTCTTTCACTTTTAATAGGATGGATAAATCATAGAATATAGTTATCCCATAATCATAATGACATATTATTGTATATATATGATATTTTATTTACAACATTATCATAGAAAAAACTCATCATGAGGTAGTAGAATAAGAAATGAACTTGAGTGAGTTGGAAAAAACGATAACCTCTTCTTCAGAGGACATCCTTTAGATCTCTTCTTAAAGGATCTAGGGTTTTTTTTTTTGGAATACCAGTATAAAAATAACTTGGATAATTATTTTGGGAATAGAAATGGTCAGTTTTTATTGATATATAAGGCTCAATGTTCTATGTATAGCTGAGGTATGAGGTTTCCTTTTATTATTGAGGTGAGATGCGCTTTTGTAAACTCTCAAAATATAATATTAATAAAAACGATTTTCCAATTAAAAACGGCTCAGAATTGATTTATTTATAATATAAGATGTGTATGGGTATAAATACTCTAAATAAATTATTATTATATAATTTTATGTCATATTATTACCCTTATCATTTGGAATTAACCCTTATTTAATCCCATTAACACTTACCCTCACAACATGTACTTTTAGTCTATGAGTGCCAATATTGTTACTATAAAATGAAAAAAACCATAAATGAAGAATCTATAAACTTTCAAAACTTATCTAAATTATATTTATGAATTTTTTTATTTTCATAAATTTTATATAACTTATTAAAATATTTTTTATTTTAATATAACATTAATGATAATTTTGACATTATTCCTTACTTTGACTTTTATAGAAATCAATAAAAAAGATATCTTCAATCCAATTTTTTTAGAATATCACTAAAATTCAATAGTTTTCTTGAATATTTTTGGATGACACTGACTATCTCAAATTAAATTAATTTGAATATTTTTATAATCATTTATTTGATATTCCATTATCTAAACAATTACTGCATCATCATTTTCTAAGCATTCAAGGTAATTATTTATTTATTAAAACTAAAAATTAAATTATCATGAGGAATATAATCATTTTAGATTTAAAATTGTTATTTATAGTTAATGAAATGTTCTAAATAACCACATATAAGAAATTTAACACTTATTAAAAACATAATTTTGACATATTTTACTTTTCTTAAAATAAAATACTATAAAAGTATAAAAGTCATCCAAGTGGCTCCAAGAGGCCATAAAATTATCCCAATTATGAATTGGGTAAAAAACTCATCCAATAAAATTAAGACACATGTTTGGGTAAATTGTTAATATTTATAAAATTATTTTTTATCCTTACTTGATATACCCTTAATTGTAGTAATAAAAATTACTAAAGTTACTACTTATATTTTCCAAAAATAAATTGCATATATTAAATAATTGCTTAAAATTAATTTAAAATTAATCCCCTTGACGGGTGATAAAACATGTTATTAATTTGATAACTTTCCAAAGATTGAAATGTTTTTATATTCAAATTAAAGATGATATTAATTAATATAAACTAAATTTGATTAAATTATATAAAACTTATCAAATCATACTTTGAAACCATTCTAAATTATAATCTAACACTATAATGTTTTTAGATGAAGAAGTTATTTTTAATTAAAATCCAGTATTTTTCACTATTCATCAAAAATAAAACTTCTCATAAGAAAACCAAAAAGTAAAAAAATATTAATATTATTGTATAAAAAACAATTCATTTATGAAATATAATTTATAAAAGTTCTAAAATTTATTTTTAAAACATGTGACCATTAAAATTCGATAACATTTCCATTTGAAAAATATAGCCTTTTAATACATCAAATTGGAATCATTATTATCTTATTCCTGTAAAATATTTTGGATTAATGAAAAATAGTTTATTAAATATATAACTTATAAATATCATAATATGGTTAATAATATTCATTTTTACCATTAAAATGTCTTGGTTATAATAATTTTTTCATTAAAGCTAGGAGTTGCAAGCGATATAAAATATCAGAGAAACTATGTTTATTTAAGAAGAGACATACCATAAAATATTGGGGTGTTATATTTTTCACACCTTGGAAAAATATCATCCTATAAATTTTCCTTAATATTTCCTTCTAAATATAAAAGGATGGTTCTTCTTTTTAACATCATCAGGTTCCAACGTTACTTCTTCCATTTTATCATTTCTATAAAGAACCATTGCCAGTTGAGTCATTTGATTCCTCAACAATTGATCTATAGTGTCAATATAATTGATAGTATCTTCACAGTTAGATATATTAGGATCATGTTCTATTTATTCATATATGATAACATGTGTTGGTTTAAGAATGCACTTTATTAACAGTGATATGTAGAACACATCATAAACATTAGATAAACATTGTGGCATTGCTAAATGTTAATCCATAGTTTCAATTCGTTCTAAAATTTCAAAAAGGTCCTTTGTACTTGGGTATTATTTTACCTTTCTTTCTAAATCTAATGACACCCTTACATGGATATACCTTTATAAAATATGTTCTCCCAATTTAAATTCCAAATATTTCCTTTGGTAAAAAGCATAGGTCTTTTCTATAATTTCAGCTACTTTGAAATGGTTTTAAATATTATTTAGATTTTTTGTTGTTTCTTAAACATGCTCTGGCCCTAAAAGTTTCCTTACACCAAATTTATCCCATGAATTTGGTGTGCGAAATATCTTTCCATATAATGCTTCATATAACACCATTTTAATACATAAATGGAATCTATTGTTATAAAAAAAATCTACCAATGGTAAATACTGATCCCACATACCTTAAAAGTCAAGTGATAATTATCTCAATATATATTCTAATGTTTCAATAGTATTTTGAGAATTTACATCAGTTTAGGATGTTAGGCGGTTCAGAAATGATGGTCAGTATCTAGATTCTTCTTAAGACTTTTCCATAATATTAATGTAAAAATGAGATCTTGATCAGAAACAATCAATAGAGGTGCATCATGAAATCATAAAACTTCATTAATATAATGTATTTATAGTAATTTAAGAGGTAAATATTCCCTAAAATCAAGAAAATGTGGTGATTTTTTAAGGAGATAAATAATTACCCACATTACATCATTCTTTCTAGTAGTCCTTGGTTGTACTATAAAATATTCATTCGTAATGTCATCGAATTTTTATACATGTATAGGAAGAGGTATAATGAATCCACTTGGATATTGTCTCTAAGCCTTCACTTTCTAGTAAACAAGACATCTTAACCCATATTCATCAATTTTATACTTTATATTATCCTATAAAAAATGTTCCTTCAAATGTCTATATGTCTTAATACTATGAGGGTCTACAGTGAAATTTAATCTATAAGAATAATCCAGTAATTCCATTTTTTGTTCGGGTA
Source organism: Viscum album (assembly GCA_963277665.1). NCBI lineage: Eukaryota > Viridiplantae > Streptophyta > Magnoliopsida > Santalales > Viscaceae > Viscum > Viscum album. The sequence goes on along the minus strand of OY728119.1, from coordinate 1,582,700,546 downwards.
CAGAGGGAAACAAAGATTATTTAAAAATATCAAAACACTATATTCATATATGAAGTCTCCCAATTTTCCATCACTCACATCATTGATTTTTTTTGAAAATGTTCATCATCAGACTAAGAACATTTTATCATTGCAAATAAAAATGGTTTGGAAAACGTTTGAAGGAGTAGTTATGTTTTCCATTTATTAATAATTAATATACCCATATTTACTAGATACATGAAAACACAATCCCTTTCACTCCTTATTTTGTTTAAAATTCCATGATCCTTCCTGCTAATGCATATGTAGCCTTATTTTCCTTCTCTGAGTGGTAGTGTATTGAACAATAATAATATTTGAGTAGCTCAAGCCATTTCCTTTTCCTCATGTTGAGTTCATTTTTTGAGAATATATATTTCAAACTCTTGTTATCTATATATATCTCACATCATTCACCGTAGATATAGTTTCTCTATATCTTCATAGAAAATATTATGGTTTCAAACTCAATATCATGAGTTGGATAATTTTGTTCATGGGTCTTCAAATGCCTTGATGCATAAGAAATTACTCTATCATTTTGAAAAAGGGAACAACCAAATATTTTACTTGATGCATCACTATAGATAAAAAATACACTATTTTTGAATTTTAATGTCAAGATAGAGGCATTGAACAATATTCTATTCAATTCCTAAAAACATTCTTTACATTCTTTTTTACATATGAACATAACCCCTTTACATGTGAGCTTGGTTAATGGGTAAGCCAGTCAGGAAAAAATATAAATAAAACACTTATTGTAACTTGATTAACTAGTGAAACTATGCACCTTGGTTATGCTCATTAGTGTTATGCATTCTTATATTTCCATTATATTTTTAGGATCAACAAATATTCCATCCTTTGGGAAAATATGAACCAGAAGAGAAATTTTCTAAATCAATAATCCAAACGTGATAAATTTGCCATATAAATCTTTTATTCTAAGAGTATCTAGGACAATCTTCAAGTGGTATTCATGGTCCTCAATGATTTTGGAGTGAACAAAGATATCATCAATAAATTCCGTAAAAAACTATCAAGATATTCCTTTAATACACTATTCATTACATCCATAAAAATAGAGGGTTAATTAGTGTGTCCAAATGGAATTACTAAAAACTTGTAATGTTCATTCCTTGTTTGAAATGTTTTCTTTAGAATATATTCCCTTTTTAAATTCAATTTATGATATCAATAATTAATATTAATCTTTGAATAATATTGAGATCCATGAAGTTGTTCAATTAAATCATCAATTCAAGGAAGATGATACTTGTTATTCAATTTAATTTCATTGATTTACCTATAATCAATGCACAACCTCATGTATCCATATTTATTATTAACAATGAGAACATGATCTCCCCATGGAGAAACACTAGGGAGAATAAATACCATTTTATCCAACTTCCCCAGTTTTTTTATCTCTAATAATTTCACAATGTATTTTCTATAGGGAGTTCTTAAAATTGGGCTTGAATTAAGGATTAAATCAATAGAAAACTCAACTTCACACTCTAGGGGGTGTTCAGGTAATTCCTCATGAAATAGATCTATGTATTCTTATACAATAGGTACATATTCTATTTTAATATTACCTTATTCATCCCTTTATTTAGTTTACTCTTCCTCACTAATAATTTCATTCAGTAGAGCTAAATGTTGTTGATCTCGATAAGAATATGATGAAAAAGATTATTCTCTAAATATAATAAAGTATACATATTTATAAAAAATTATAATTTCCTTATTCATTCCATAAAATTTCACATAATATTTTGAAATCTAGTCCATACTAAAGATTATATCAAATTCAACAATAGGTATGATGACAATGAAAAAAATAATATATCTTAGTGTGTTATAATAGAGATTTCTCGACACATCTTTGTGAAATGAGACTTCACGTAAGAGTTTTTTCTAATAACTCCCTTATTAAATCAAAAGGTAAGTGTCTAATATTCTTGGAAATATGGGTATTTATAAAAGAGTGTGATGATACTGAATTAAATAAAGAATTATCTAAACATGAAGAGATGATTAAAGTACCTACCACCAAATCATTAGGAACTTAAACCTAAGTTGTTGTGACTACATAACCTTGGAATTTATCGATTTTAAATTTCTAGGGAAAGTTCCCTTTATGTCTAGAAGAATCATTTATATATAGTTCAATATCCTTAAAACTGAAGCATTACATATTATGAGATTTATTCTTGCCCTTATAATCACGGTCTTGGTGGCATTTTACTCCACACTTGTAACAAGATCTAATTCCCAATAGTCATGTTCCATGATGTTTCTTTCCACATTTATTGCTGGATAAAGATTTAACACATCCCTTTTTCCCTTTTTCCTTATTTCATTTTCGAGAGTATTCATCATCCATATTCTTATCTTTCTTCCCTATGAATCCATATGACTTGTATAGTTCTTTTTCTAACTTGATGGAACGTGATATAATCTCTTTATCTGATGAGAATGTCTCGGAGACTAGTTCCCTTAAAACAATTGTTTTAAATCCATTAATGAATAGATCAATCTCTCTATTTTGATTGCTTGCGTAATCGGCAACATTGATTGCTAACCTTGTAAACTTTGATTCATATTTAGGAATATTTTCATCCTCTTTTTGCCTCAGATTCAAGAATTTTATCTCTATATTTGTTCTCTTTTTTTGAGAGAAATATTTTTCCAAGAATGTTTTCTTAAAATACTTTCCTTCAAAGTTAATTATTTGTTCCTCCTAATTTTTGTTATGAATCAAGGAAACCCATTGATCTGCATCTCCCAAGTGATGATAAACATCCATAATAACCTTATCCCTTTCATTAATTCCTAAAATGAGGAATATATTTTCTACTAAAATGATCCATTTCTTATCTATAAATGGATTTTTAGTCTCATTGAATGATGGATGTTGTTATCTCATGAAGAGGTCTAACATTATTCCTCCACATAATGGACCAGGATTCTCTATAATAGGAAGGTTATTGTTCATATTCATATTTAGTTATCCTGGATAGTTATAAGTTGTTAAAAAACATTTTTGTCTCTAGAATTAACATCATCATCTTGTATATAAGAGAAATCCCTACATGGATTATGCACATTGATACTATTTATATTCATTCCACTATATTTCATTTCTGAACAATGTTGTACACTAGATTACCTTATGAATCATAACACATAATTTCGTATTAGGAAAACACTTAACATAAATTGAAAATTTATGTATTACTAATCTCAAAATCATAATCCATGTTACATTGGGAATATTCTCAGTGTTTTTAATAGCGTTACATTTCCCTAATATATATTTTTTTAAATATAATTTCCAATGTTTTTATTAAACTTCCTATGATACCAACTATAACGACCCTAACCACAGTTCCACAAATTCAGTGGTTGTTTTATTAAATTGGAATATTATACTAGGAATCATATCCCAAAGGACATCATATTTTAGTATTTTGGAAAACTAGATACATACTTGAAACATACATTGTAATTTAAATTATAAAATAAAACACAATTTTTCATTTATGAACACCATTATTCTCCTAGATTATACATACATGTCAGTCATAATATATATCTTAGTATCCTCATAAAAATAAAACTTAAAAAAGGGTGAGATATGATTCTTAGTAAAGGTAAGGGTACAGTGGAAGATATCATGGATAAATAATAATAAACATTAAGGTAAGGTGAATAAATCAAACACAATACATTTAAACATAATCTTGAGCATACATAGAAATAGTAACTAATAATAAAATAATTCCATATAAATAATCACATGGATATTATAATAATTGAATACTCAGTTGTAATATAAATAACCAATCACATAACTAGAGAATTAATAATATGGGACATAATAAATATACCATTAATGCTTCGGCCAAGACACCACACATAAATAGGTAAGGCATGGATCAATACCCAAACTAGTGTGTTTAATCAGACCTACTGATGCATCGAGGGAATATAGTGGACCCTACCAATCAATTACTAAGTTTAATGAATTCCTCATATTAAATGGTTGAATTAGAAACAACATAAAGATCCATATTGAAAAACTAACATAGTAAATGTGAATAATTCAGCCATAAAACATGAATGGTATCAAAATAGTACATCCACAGTCAAAATGATCATAAACCATTCAAAACAATATTGGATATGGTAACATAATATATCAAAATTAATGACTATGTCATGAAGGTGGGAAAATATTATCTTTTTATATAAGTTATAAAACATTCCTTCTGTATTTTTTCTGAATAAGTCATAAAACATCTCATTTGGAAAACGACAAAAATACTCATTTCAAAACTTTTTATAAAAATTAAAATATGGGTAAAGAAAAGGAATTAAATATTCATAGGATCATAGTAATTGTTTTGATTTTTTTTATAAAAAAACTCACATGTAAGATAATTATTCCCCAATTGATACATACACATAAACAATCTCGATTAGTGAAGAGATTGTGAACTAAACCCTTACCTTAGGTCCGATTTTCTCTATATGCATATGAAACTCATGTATAGTGGTTTTAAAAAATTTATTAACATATAAAATAATCATAATAATATTTTTATACCATATATGATCCTTTTTATAACATCATACCACTCATTTATTAAAAATACTTTGTCTATTTTTCTGTTTTGGGTGTTAATTTCCCTATTTTCTAATTCTCATTTTGACTTGAAGGTCCCAGTTTTCTTGAATTGGATATATATATATAATATCTAATGAATAATATAAATTTCATCAATATAATATTTAATCATTAAATCCATATTTTTAATTACACTAGAATGTTGAACATAGATAATGAATCACATTGCTTCATGGAGACGGTAATCCATATGTGTAAACGAGCGACGATATCATTCCCTTATTTGTAAAACAGTAAGGATTCAGATGTTATATTAATTATATAAAATAAATACCATGTAATAATTACCATATATAACCATTATTCTTATAACCATACCCATTTAAGTAAAGTTTTTATGAAAAACAAATTTTATCATGGTGTGGAGACGGTAATCCGTACGAACGCACACACAGTGCTTCAATTTTTCAAATGATGGATAAATTATGGAATATAGTTATAACATAATCATAATATCATATCAGACTATATATTATACTTTATTTAGTACTTTATCTTGGAAAAACTCATGAATATTCAGTAGAAGAAGAAATGAACTTGAGTGATTTGGTAAAAATGATTGCCTCTTATTCAGAGGATATCTTTTAGATCTCTACATAAGGGATATAGGGTTAATTTTTTTGGAATACCATGATCTCAAGAATGTGTATAATGATGTTGGTATGATAAATGGTTAGGTTTTGGTTAATCTATAAGGCTCAAAGTAGTGTGAAGTATTAATATAGTAGGTCCTCTTTCATAATTTAGCCAAGGGGCACTTTTGCAAACACTAAAAATATTAAATTAATATAAATTAGTTTCTAGATAAAAATGGATCCAAAGTTATATTTTTAGAATAAAATATTATAATGTGTCTAAACCCTCTCAACCAATGATATTTAAACAATTTAGGTCATATTCATACCCTTATTGTTTTGATTTAACCCTTATTTAATCTCTTTAACTCATACAGTGACCACATGAATTTTTACACTTTGATGGCCAATATTTTTACCATAAAATGAAAAACTAAACATAAATTAATCATCAATAAAATATTCAACCTTATATAATTTATTTATCCAAATTTAATATTTTTAGTTTTTTTCATTAAATAAAATATTATTTATTTTAATATAACATTAATTATAATTTTGACACTATTCATTATATTGACTTTTATAAAAATTAATAAAGAAATATATATTCAAACTGAAATTTTAATAATATCACTAACTTGTAAAAGTTATTTAAAAAATTCTTTTCTGACATCAATTATCTAAAATTATATTTATTTTCATATTTTTATAATCATCTATTTGATATTCCAATTAATTAAACAATTACTACATCATCATTGTGTAAGCCTTCAATTCAATAATTTATTTATTAAAAATATAAAAATAAATTACCATGATGAAGATAAAAATTTTATCTTTAAAATAAATATTTATAGTCAAAGATATATTTTGAATACTGATATAATAAAAATGTTATACTTATTAAAAATATAGTATGACATATTTGAATTTTCTTAAAATAAAATAGTATAAAAGGATTACTGTCATCCAAGTGGATCCAAGAGGCCATAAAATCATAACATATATGATTTTGGTCAACCAAAAACTAATCTGATAATATTAGGACAAGTGTTAGGGTAATTTCAAAATATTTATAATATTATTTTTTACCCTTAATTACCTGATTTACCCTAAACCATGGTAAACAATTTACTAAAGATACTATTCATATTTTTCAAAAATAAAAGGTACATATTTACTAAATTTATATTGTATGATTTAAAATATGTAATCCATTTTCAAAATTAAAAACAAATAATTGGATAAAATTAATTTAAAATTAATCTTGTTGACTGAGTGAGAAAACATATTATTAAAGTTAAAATGTACAAAATATTGAAATGTTTTTATATACAAATGCAACATGAAATTGATTAAAATTACCTAAATTGGGTTAAATGATATAAAATTGATATAATTATAAATTAAAACCAATAAAACATATAATATAACTTTATAAATATTTGAAATAAAACATTTTTTAATTATAACCCACTATTTATCACTATTCATAAAAACGTGAAGCTTTTTAGAAAAATATACAAATAATCCTACCAAAGTAAATTTTTTTATTTTTATTTAAAAAATTAAGTATATTTTTTTTAAATAGAATTTACGAAAGTCTCAAACTTTAGTTTTAAAATAATTGTTCCATTAAAAGTTGGTAAAACTACATTTAGAAAAATATGGCCTTTTAATGTGTAAAATTTGATTCATAATTATCTTATGATTATAAAATAATTTTGGATGAATTTCAAAGAATTTTATTGAATATATAATATATAAACTTCATATTGTGGTTAATACTATTCATTCCTTCCATGTTAACAGCTAGGATACAATTATTCATTCATTAAATCTTGGTGTTGGGAGCAACGTTAACTATCAAAGAAATTGAATTTATTTAAAAAGTGACATAACATAAAATATTTGGGTGTTATAATTATTATTTATTTTTATATTACATTATATTAATGGTTTTTTTACTTATCAATCAAATGATTAATAAAATTTCATACTGTTTTTTTATATCAAGCAACCTATAATCATGGGACAAGAGTATAATAATAGGCATATAACCATTTTCTAGGTTCTTGCATATATAATTAAATCTATGATCCCAAACCCTATTTATATATCTTTTTATAGGGGCCTATTACATGGATATATGATCTCAAGTTATATACCCATATTTTAATGGGAATAAGGGGAATTATTATCCTAATCAAGGATATAAAAAATAACCATGGTATTTATGGTAGTGAACACATTTTTTTGTGTGAATGTATCCTTTATTTTTGAAGTGTGGGAGGTTGTTTAAGGTATAGTTTAGGTATTTTATTTGGGGCCCTTTTTTGGAATCATCTTTTGAGATACTTTGGTTTTAATCAATGTGGGGAAGGGTGATCCCTCTCTATCTATCCTTCCCCTTCTTATTACCTTTTTTTGGGACTTTAGAGGTTTTGATTTTTTAAATCTATTAATATACCTTCACCCTTATCATATTTCTCTAATAAAACATTATTTAATTGATTTGGGATGGATTGGTTATGGTTTTCATAAGATATTCCATTAGACTAGGGTGTAATCACACCAATAGTATGTAGCTTTGATGTTCAGTATGTAAAGGGGGTAAATAAGATAAAAATACCACAATTTAATATTGTTTTAGTGGAGGTACAATGGTCAATGTATTTGGATATGTTTTTGGAGAAAATGCACATAATTGGTTGTCTATTCTATTTATCAATTAGATCTATTTTATAGAGTTTGATCTAGTGCTTTTCAAAAGTGTAATATTCCCAATTTCATATGGTGTCTACATTTTTATATAGTTTAGTGACTTTTAAAACACTTATATAAACATTGGAATTTTAATTTATAGGTTTTTATGTTAATTTGGTGGTTATAATGGATGAGATTTGTGCACATGGGTATAGTGGAGGGTTGAATGATCATGTAAATTTGTATGGATTAAGTGACTGAGGTGGGTGGAATTTATATTTATCATATTTTTATTATCTTTGTGATTATGGGTTCAATTTCTATCATTATGGATATTTCTTATAGTTTTCATGACGTGTCTGATCATGATCCATAAAATAGAATAGGATTTATCGATATAATAATTAACAATTAATGTATAGCTTAGTAAATAATTTTTTCATAGATCCCAGGTTGAACGATTACTGGTTTCCCATGTATGGTTTAAAATAGTGTTGTAATTCATATTTCAAAACATAAATTTCTTTTTTATTTATGTACCACATTTCAAAAAGTGATTGGGTTAAAGTGAAAACTCAAAAAAGAATAAGGATTAATAGAAATGGGTGTTGACGTAGTATATCAAGATTCATGAGGTGGATTCAAATAATGGTTTCATTTATATTTTCTACAAGGGCCTATCTTGATCAAGGAAATAGTTTGGTGAATTTTCAAAATGATTTGAAAAATGATTTTGGATTTTATTTTTGGGGAAATCTAGAAGTCCTTTTTTGAGCTTCGTTTTTCTTTGTTTGGCCTTATATGATTTTATCCTTTTTTTTAAAGGATGTATGATTTTATTATTCTTATTGATTATTTTTATATTATATATTTTTTTGGTTTCATGATGATTAAAGATTATATAGTATCCATATAATGAAAGTTACCTTGAGTGATAGGTATATTATGTTAGGTTGTGATGTTATTTGGATTCATTTGTTTTATGTCTATAAGAACCCTGAGATGGGTGCGAGTTGTTGTGATTGAATTGGTGAACGGTGAGATGTTTATTTCTATCATTTGAGAAGTTTTCAATTTTCTTGATAGGGTTTTGTGGAATCCTATATTTCTTATAGGATTCTATTAATAATTTCATTGGTGGGTAAGGAATGAGTGTCTCATAGTGTTCTCAGTTAATGAAATATGCCAGGTTTGTGATTTTTGGTTCCACAACTATCATCTGATTGACCATAAGAGAAAACTGACCCCAAAATTGAAGGCTAAAAAAAGTATCGAACATAGAACCCATGTTACAGAGGTAAAAACAAGTAATACATTAAATGAAAATCACCACATCATAATGAAAATACTTCAGACAACAAAAATATGTGACTATCAAAAGATAATTATATAAATAAAATGAAACCAAGGGATAAGGAAAACATATTTTATATGTTTATAATTATATCATAAACCATAGGAGGAACTATACATAATATTTTTTTTTGAATTATGTGGAAGAATATCACAAATTTCTTATATTGTCTAAACTAATTTAGTCATCCAATTCTTAATTAGTAGGACTCTAATGTTGTGTCTGATTTTTTCCACCCTATGATATTCATAGGATAAAGTCAACCTGATCCAATATCCCTAAAAATACTTGGGTTAATCTATCCAATTATCTAAATAAACTCCTCCAATAATAAAACACTCCAATCTAAGGAAAAATCATATGATGATAATTAAGAAATTCTATATTGTCTAATTACCCACACCACCTCCAAGTTGAGTAACCATGTTATGTTCTTATGAATCATTCCAGATGTAACATCCAAATATACCATGCAAATAAACTATTTGATCACATCATCATATTTCATCATCTTGTCTACCCAGTTTGTATAACTTATGATTTCCCATTATCTAAGAATCCAGGACCCATTCAGGTACTTGTAAATAGACACTATCTAAAATATTGTACGTTTTCATCTGTTGTCCCACCACCTAGTAAAATATCACTTATAATGAAAAATATTTTTTAGATATATAATAATCATAATATCCCACATAATAATAAATTTCTAATCTCACTATAATATCTTCATTATCTCCCACAAACCCCCTTCAAATTCTGAATCATTTGTTTCTATTATCATAATTCCCCCGCCATACCTTTTGTGTATCCTAGACTAAATGAGTTGAAACACCACATAAACATATCCCAACCAATGACCTTTTTAACCCATCTAATACATTTATAATTTGATTTATATTTTTGATAATTACTACTTAATCATTTAACTAATTCATTTTTAAGTGATGTTGCACCAAAATATTTTTTCATTTAATTTTAATTCTTATTTTTGACTAAGTGAAGTTAACTTTACGTGTCATAAATGATCATATCATCATGTTCCCTTCTTTCAAGATCTTACATTATCACATTCATTAATTTGAATTCCTTCCATGATTCTATTAATCTCATACATTAAATCATCTTCTACTATTTAGAGTCCATTCAAATTAATGAATCTTTTGTGTTTTTAAGATCTCTATCACATGGTAGAAGAAAATAATGCAGATCATTTACAAACATCTAAACATAGAGTCCTTATCTGTTATACCTCTATAAATTACTCTATAGCTAAAATCCTTTTAATATTGTAACTTTTATAGATATATCTTTTAAATTTGTTTCTCGAGCATCTGTAGATCTTTACTTTCCTGGCACTTCAAGAATAGAAAATACCATCAGAATATAATTAAATTCTCAAATATCATACATTGATGATACTTTTATTTCTTTAAAATTATCTACTATGTTCAGGTCTTTCCATAGGATATCTTTATTGTAGATGGAAATCCATCTTTTTATAGTCTTCTGAGATTTTTTATTGAAGTGTTGGAAAGAAAAATCATTATGATCATAAACAAAAAATTAACAATCTTGAAAATGAGCCTCTGTATTGTCTCTTACCTTGTTATAAATGGGTAAATATTTGAGTGGGCCAATGCCCCTATAGGGGGTTTAATCTACCTTCAATTTAGAGAAATATATTTCTGGATGTTTATATCCTATTGGAGAAGAAAAATTTAATATGATTAAATACCCTATTCCATTCAACTTATCCACAAAAAAAATACATTGTAAAATAATCTATTAATTCTCATACTTTTTTACCTCTCGAGAAGCATCTAGTTAATTCTCATAATGAATCTGTTATGTTCTAGAGTTCATGTTACTTTTTTATCAAATCATATTCCATTTCTCTAGTAAAACCTCCAAAACACTATTCTTATGTATCCCCCATCATTATTTTAATAAATGCACTTAACCATGTAGATAGTCTCATTTTCTACCATAGATCTCCATCATATGATGATTCTGAACACCCTGGACCTATTCTAAATAAATAACACCAATGATTTTCATGTTTCATTTTAGATAAAATTTGTTTAGTATTATGATCCTATATGAGAATGAATTATATCTAGTCACTATAAATATATATATATACTAATTTTAGCTTCTAATTTTTTAATATTCTATATTAATTTAGAAGGAATCCTCATAGAGAATCCCTGGAATGAATTTGATTAATGTATGATACTACATGATCTTGAGCATTAATATTCTTTATACAACTAGTAAATTTATCTATCCTCTCTGAGGTGAACTCAATATCCATGAATTTTTTTATGGACTTTAGTTTTCTTACATGAAAAAAACCTTTTGGTCCTCCCATAAGGTAAAAAGTCCCATCCTTACTCCATTTTCACATAACATTGATCCATGTGAAATATTCCCTGCTCTAGACATGAACATTAAACAAAAACTCATGACATCATGTTGTCCAATGGAAATTAAATTCTTCACTAACATCTGAATGTATCATACTTTAAGAAAGTTAAAAAAGATTATGTTCCTTATTTTAATAGAATAATTTACCATACCTACTATATCCAGAGGTTTTATCATTCAGTTTATGTATCTTTCCAAAAATTCTTGAAATATAATTATTCACACTTACAATCTTGTACATTTTTTGAAATTAATATCCTGGGTTTAATACCTAAAAATCAACTAAATTTATGAAACTTAATAGTGGTTAACTCCAAAACTTTGAAAAATATTATAGGGATCCAATTCCTAAAGTGTATCTTTATAAATATAGATTATTCTTATTATTATAATTTTTAATGTTTCCATTCTTCTCATAATACCAGCACATGTCTCTACCTTTAAATTAGAATCTCCAGTTTCAGATTATCCTTTTATTATGTTTCTAGGGACCTTTCCATTTTTCTCACTAACCTATTTAAGTGTCTTTGTATGTATTTATGAAAGTTTCCTAGTTCTCATTGTGATGAAGTTATTCACTCATTACTAGGTCTCTCAAATCCATAAATTTGAGGTTATTCTTTTCATTAGAGTTTTTCAAAATGGAAACTAATACATCCAATGATTTGTTGAGAAATGAGAGTAAATTTTTTTACCATTATAGATCTCCAAATTTCACATTCACTAACTATGAATTTGTACATATAAGACTCAATTAATTATTATGATAAATAATAGAATCTTCTTATGAAATATTAATACCGAACTATCAAATTAGATAGTACACTTCATTCATTTCTGGGGTATTCTCATATATGTCATTGGGGGTATTCAAATGCTTTGATGTGGTATTCAATTTAAAGATATTAATATCAAATTATAGGATAATGGAATATATAATAACTAAAATTATTTCTTTTCCCCCATCTCCCACCATTCCTTCTGAATTACAACATTCTTGGTACATTATAATGGGGGATCAAGATCCTTTTACAGTAGGTAATCCCCCATCATTATCTTCTAGAACATAAATTCTATTCTATCGAAGTTCTCTAACAAGATCATACATTATTATAACATCAAATTCTATAAATTTATAATTTCCACTAACATTTTAACTACATAGAAAATAGATCAAGAACATCATATAAATATTCTATTAAAAGTCTAATAATATAAGGATGATACTGAACTGAGCTCTAAAACACCATCACTAGGGTCTTATTTCCATTAAAATAAAATAATTCTTTGATAAAAGGTTTATGGATACTAGATATTTCCAAATTCAACCACTGATGAAACCCATCAACAATATTAAAGTGGAAAAAATTTCATGGATGTAGAACCTATTCTATGGTAATTTAAAAAAATAAGATATAACACCGAAATGAACACAATACAACATAAATACTCTATAAAATGAATTCAAAAGTCTTTTATAAGATAATAATATAAGTAAAGGAAAACTATTGCATAGGAATAATATATTTTATGTGTTTTGAACATGTATCCTAATCTATAGGGGGTTGGGTCACTAAAAATACATTTATTGAAGTATTTAGAGGATAATTTCTACTCAATCATGTTATATAAAATAATTAAATCATTATATTATTAAATTATAGGAACCATCCAGTGTATCCAATCATTTTTAATGTCAAATATTTATAGGTTGAAGTGTACCTCCTCATATCTCCATCTATAGTCCTCTGTCATTTCAAGTCTCCCTACCACTTCAACTCCTCTAATTGGCAATCTGTCATATCTTTTGAATACATTATAATAATAATATTATAAATGTTTTTTACCACATTTCACCCACTTCCTACATTTGGTATGACCAAGGAAACTTCCAATCAATCCTTTAGTATATAATGTCGAGTTTACTATCTGACTACACCATTCAATCACATCATTTGGTTGACTTTTTTCCATAAAGTCTATATAAAATCCATTTTCTCGTTATTTGTGCATTCCAAACCTTAGTAGCTACCAAGAAACCTTCCCTATTTTCACCATTGGTATTTGTCATCAGAAATGCATCATTATAAAAGAATAAATACTAGTTTGAAAAAAAATCACATGGATATGATTAACTATCCGATGTGTCACTTTAGGTATAATTATATTTTTATTGATATAAAGACGCGATGAGTTTCGATTGGCACCTCTTTTTATTTTTTTGTAGTGAATGGTGTTGATGTGGCATGTAACTTTTAATGGATTTCATCATTGGGAATGTTGAATGAGAGGAATTATATTCTATAAAAACAACATCTTAATAGGGTGTGGATAACCATTAGAGGTGATATCATGGATGAACTTCATGATTATTATTTTTTATAAGGATATTATACACTTTTTATGGGGAAACATATGTTGTTGATTTCTAATTCAGTATATGGATCACTCTAGAGGTTTATTTTCCCGAATATTTTTTGAACATGGTGTGTTTACTAACAAATATATATATGAGATTATATTTTTCACATTTAATGAGAGGGAGAGATCTATAAAATAGATTTTACTCAGATCATATTATGGACACACCTTATGAAAGAGAATATATATGGTACATATTATTTTGTTTATTTATATTTTTATTGATATATGATTTGAGTGAAAAAAATTTAGTTGGAGATTTATAACATTATTAAATGGGAGTGAATATTTTAAATAACATTCCACATATGAAATACCCCTAGTAATTCCCTCTTGGTAGTCTAGTAGTAGTTCTATTGAGGTCCAATAAGATGAGTTGGGTTGAGTTTGAGAGTTGAGTTTTTATTTCTTATAGCATGGAACATATCCCAATTTCTCCCCTTTTTTAATACTTTTGTTGATGTGATTTTATGGACAAGGCTTCATTTATTTATCCTTACTATATTTCTTTCAGGATTACCTTTTCCTATGTTATTTCAAGGCTTGGTTATGGGTAAATAGTGATATGGTCCTTGGATCATGTGGGATATTGATAATAAAGTCTTGTATATATTCCAATACATGTATTGATATATGTATAATGAGATAAGAGTGACCATGATGAATACCTCAGTGGGACTTTAGGCTATATAATTTATCAGTGACAGACAGTTTGGGACCAGGATAAAGTTGTGTTGTTCAGTATGAGTCTTTGGGGTTCATGTGTATTCTAGAAACATAGACTCAAGTATGGATTGTATATTCATCTTGTTTTATAATTATGGGTTCTCAAATTAAATTAAGCATTGAGTTTCACCCTCTCTCGAGATTCTCATGTGAATCCACTTGGTTGTCGTAGCACTCAATGTGTTTTAGAAGATAGGTGAATTCAAAATTTTTATTGAGCTCACCACCTACCCATGAATAATGATTAGGTTTAGATATATATATAAGAAGTCTTCATATTTTCTTGGAAGGGATGTTATATTTTTAAGATTAACATTTGGTTCAAGTTTTCTAGGTGGTTGAGTCTGAGGAGTCGGTCCAAGATTATCACATGATTTGGGTAGAAATCCATTAGATATTTACTTCTAAGTTACTATTATTCATGTATATCGACTAATGTTAAAAATATTTCTCATTAAAAAATTTAATTTTAATTTATCCAATTATTATATATTATTTTATTACTAATTGGTAATGGTTTATGAATCACATATTTTATTTTACTAATTTATCATTATGAACTATGAGGGCCATATTGTCTCCTAGATTGTTGTCTATACATTTTAGGTGTGTATATTATGTGGAAATATAAATACAAATGGTCTGTAGTTTTGAGAATGAACCTTATTGATTATTTATAAGTGAATAGTCCCTATTTTACTAATTTAGACACCCTTTTTCAATATTCAGGCACTAATTTATGGGGAGGAATGCATGTGGTCTTCTATCACTCCAACTATGTTTCGATACAAAAGATCTTGAAAGAATCATTATAAATTTGTATTAGATAATATATTTGTCTAGTGAGTTGTCAATTAGAGGTGTTGACAGGTTTTCTGGAATTCAGTGGTGGATTAATAGAATTCATATCGAAAAAAATATCTACTAATACTGGTGTTACTAGGGGATAACTAATTTCACTGGTAGAAGCATTATATATGAGTAAGGTGTTGGAATAAGATTCCCAATGTATGATAGACAAGACTTGTGATGGGTCATTAAGCTCAACTTGGATCCAATGATATTTTTTATACCTCATAATTTTGTTATGAATATGACATGATAAAAACACCATTGGATATTGTGGTTTAGAATATATCATCACTAGTAACTAGTATAAATTCAATAAATATGAAATCTATTAAATTTTTTCTCTAATAAATTAGAAGGGTTAATTAATTAATATGTATCTAAGGGGTTTTATTGATTGGTAATTGATTTTATCCTTTCATCTATCAAATATTAATAGTTTTCGGTGATTTTAAATATTTTTTTCACCAATGTTTTCTAAAATAAAATGAATGTATTTTCATGATTCTTATTTAAAATTGTTAAAAATCATAGGGGTTTTAAAGAAAATGATTGGGGGAAATGGTTTTCAAAGTAATTTATAAATATAATTTGGTTTCAAGTAAAGGATAAACCGTGTCAAATATTTGGGGATGTTTCTCTTTGATGAAAATAATGAAGTCCCATGGGTATTTGAAAAAAATGTGATTTTTTGTTTAGTGTAAATTTATTTGTGGTCATTTATGAATACCAAATTGAATTTTATGTAATATGAGGTGATTAATTTTTTTTGTTATAATGGGAGTGGCCTGGGTATTTTGAAATGTGTGTTCAATGTTTGTGTTGTGATCTTCTTGAGATGGATTTATGTTTAGGATCGTGAAAACATTTTTTATAAGGATTTTATATTCAGATATGTATTTAGTGGTTTTATAAATTTAACCATTTAGGATGATTCTTGGATAGTTGATTCCTATGGTGGATAACACCATTAGTCAGAATCAACTTTTTGTAGTCAGTTATTATGATAGAAAGAATAATAAAATAAATGGTTGGTTGTATATGAATATTTTGGTGATTTGGAATTGAAATATGAACTGTTTTTATGTTTTTGTGATTTTTAGGAGAATGGTTCTTGGGTGAGTGTAATTCAATTCAGGCTATGTCGATGGATATATTAGAGAGAAATTAATCCCATGAGATGAAGATGGTTATGGATTGATTGGTTAAAGTCTTGAGGATAGGGTATTGAGGAATTATACAGATTATGAACTCCACTAATCAAAGTAACACTTTTTATGTCATTATATAATGAATAATTGTTCTCTAAAAACAGTTTTAGTTCCATCATTCCTTGTGTGAGGTTAATATAGTGGTTTACCTTTTATATTCAAAAGGTGACTAGGAATATGCATTGATCACCTATTCCAACATTAGTTTTTTAGAATTATACTGTAAGAAAAATGTATCTAGGGAATACCTAGGTCTCCCCTGCTTCATTTATCTAAAATTTTATCCCTATCCACTACGATTTATATGATTTAAAAAATAGTGTTTATAATTTTTATTTTATTCCATATTGAGGAGGAACAACAAGAGAACCATTTTCATTCGGAGGTTGAACAAGTTGAGTTAGAGCTGAATTAATTAGTGTACTTGTTTGATATTTTTGGTTAAAGGAAAACCATAGCTTCTAAAGGATGATAATTATTATAGTGGGGAGTTTTTAGTTTCCCATTTATTTTGATATCAATAGGACAAAACATGTGCCACTAATCCATCATTTCACTTTATGTGTAAATTTTTATTTCAGAAATCATATCATATGGAGAAACTAAGATAATGTATTGTATTAATTTTGCGATGTTTCTAAGGGGAATATTTGATAATAAAACTCATTTATATAGTTCAAGTGAGTTATGGGATGAATATATGTTTCAATTATAAGATCGTATAGAAATATTTTATATTACACCATGATGATGTTTCTCACACAATGATTTTAGGGAATCATGCTTTAAGAACTTATATAACATTAGGATTTCAGATCAAAGTGGGATTATCCCATTAAATGGTGGGTTAAATCATTAATCCTTGATTTCAATGAAAATTATGTTATAGAGTTTTATGATATGTCTTAACATAATTATTAAGGTTTCACTATGAATCCTTTGATCGAATTAAAATAAGGCGAATGTGAATTTTTGGTAAAGTTATGTAATGGGATATTGTAGAAAAAATAAATGGCCATGTTTAAATGTGACCTAGGATCTACATATCACACTATGATTCCAAGTATTACATTATAAACATATCCCTAATATCTTTTCACTTCACCATGAACCCTAGTGTCATAGATAAACATGCTCAAAGGTGTTTTTAATAAGTAATTTTGGTAATTTCTTAAAGGCCCTACTGTTATCCTCTAGAATCATTTGGATGAAATTTACAAGTGGAAGTGATATATATCTCATTTATTTTTCCCATTGTTTTTCCCATTTTATTTTTCTTATTTTTAGAGATTTTTATTGATTAAATATAAAGAATTACTTTACCTCTCCAATCCCTTCTTCTTTCTCCTATACATGTTTGGATTCAAGTGGATGGTTTGGGGTTTTGTTATTTGATTCCAAAAAATAATGATGTAATATCACCAAAACTATGGGTATTTTATTCAATTGAAGAGGATTGATAATATTTGATTCTTAGAATATATTTTCATTTGTGTTGATGTATATATCACATCGGATATTATTAGTATTTTTGGTAAACATTCATGGAATTTGAAGTCTATTATTGTTTTATAATTATGGATTTTCCATATATTAGGATTTTGTGTGTTATTGGAGTTTATCATAACCTATTACACATGATTTTAAAATCATTAAAATACTTTTTGAGTTTTGGAATTTTTTATTCCCAAAATGTAATTTGAATTTAAATGTTTCATTTACTAAATGTATTGTGTTTATGGATGATAAATGTTCTGAAGGGCGTAGTGGAGGTTTTTATAATCATGGGTGAATATATAGATTACTTGAGAGAGGTAAATGTCCATTTATTTATTAATTTTATTTTTAATATGTCTATTGTTTTCATATTATATCATTATGGGTATTTATTGGATGTTGTAGAAAATTTGTGACCCTGACTAATAAAATGGGATGGGATTAGATCAACTTTATTTTAAAGAAGTTCCAAAAAAAATTATAAATGGTGTGTTTTTTCACCTTCATCAAATGAGTTTTAGAGGACCATTTATGTTTTTTTTGGTTGTATGAGTTGTATTTAAAAATGTAACAGGGTTTTATTTTGAATGTTATTTAAAATAGGGTTTGGTTTAAAGGGGTAATTCAATGGAAAATAGATATTTAAGGAAATAGTATTGAATCAGTATATGAATTCATATGGGTTGGGGGTCCTCAAAAATTAATTTCATTAGTATTTTGGAAAATTTTCTATCATTAGAAAATTTTACAGATGATGAATTTTCTAAATCATTTGAAAATGTATTTTGAATTTTATTTTAATGAAAATATAAAAGGGAATGGTTTTGGATATATTTTATTTCTTTTGAAATTATGTGAGGTTCAATGTAATTTCTAAATCTTTTATTAATTTCTTTTTTATATATATTACTGTTATCAAGAATGTTATATCTATTTTCATGATGATTCTTGATAGACTAAGATCTATATAAAGAATCTACCATTATCTGTTGGATTTACTTGATTTGGTTTGATGTTGTAGGGGGTTTTATTTTTCATAGGTACATTAGAAACATGGGATTTCCTTGAAATGGATGTGAGTTATTTTGATTGACTATGTGATGAGTGAGGTGTTCACCATTTTATTTTAGGTGTTCTATGAAATTCCCTATAGGTTGTGTAGACTCCTTAGTTTGTTAAAGGAGTTCCTTGAGATTTTCTGTAGTTCTTGAGGTAGGATTTTCTAATATTATTATTAATTAGTAGCATATATGATCTTTGTGAGATGTTTTCATTATTGTATGATGATCCTTGGAATTGATCTAGATGTTTGATTGGATATTGGGGATTCCTAATTATAGTTTTGAGAGTCTATGATGAGTTCTCCCCTTTTTGACACATTGTATTCCATTTATGGGTAGTGTGATAAGGCATTAATACTAAGAGAAAGTATATTTTTTATAACTGAAATATTGAGGATGTTTGAATACTTATTAGGGTTATTTCTAGGAAACACAATTAGGATTTATATTTATCACGATGGGATAGTTTATTTCTATTAAGAGTTCATGTATTTTTTTATTTCCATGTAATGATATGAGTCACTCAAGATGTATTCGTTCTTAGCTGGTATCTAAATAAAGATATATAGAATATGTGACTTTATTTGGGATAGTTATTGACCATTTTTAGGTGATGGTAGATTATATAATATATGTGTGACCTTAATATTTCTATCGACATGTTTTTGTTAAGACAATATTCATTGAACAAGATTGTTTGTTTAATAATATTTTTTCAATGAGTTATTTAAGTTACTAGGGTGTAGTAGGAGAGATATAAAATCATGTAGCCAGATCCAACCCTATAAAAATAAACAATATATTTGATCAAGATAGTTTTGATATATAGATCATCTAGTTGTAGTTATATATATAACTATTAATATGATTTATGGCATGGCTTGTGATCTATGATGTTATACCATGTTTTTAGTCCTCATAACTAATTTTTTTATTTGTTTTATTAATATTTATGATAATGTATTTTTATGGTTTGATCCTTATTAATTAAACCATTTCTTAGTTTTGGGATAAATCTTTCAAATGATATTTTTTGGTTCTGTTATGTGTGACTGGTGAGTTGACTGATTGATCAGGTACGACTATGATGATATAGTCTTGTGCATATAGAAAAACCCCTTAAGAAATATCTATAATCAAAGAGAATGATAATGTCGCCTTCCTTATTGGATTATCAAGTTATGTAAGTCATTGATGATGACTATTCTAACCCAATATGGGAGGGAAAAAATATTGGTTTTTTGAGGTGTAATGATATGTCTACACAATACTCATGTTGGGTCACTACTACTATCTTCGATGGTTTACAATATGGTTTATTCATGGAACTAAAAAATATTAATGGCTCTCACATTTTTGAAAATCTATAGGTATTCTTTCCAAAGGAATGCATTTATTGGAGTTTCTTACCAATGAGTATAAGGAACTCACATTGGTTTCGAGGATGGGAGTTCTTGATTATCACACACTATTGATGGGAATTATTGTTTACTCCTAGATACTTCTAAATATTTATGTCATGTTCTTGAATCTTTCCCAGATTTTGATACGTGACTAATTTCACTAACCTTTATAATCAATTATTGGATCATATTTATTTTAATCTCTCTTCACATAAGGGGTATCCCATCAATGTGAACATATGTATATATAAGAGGCTCTGCATAAATGAAACCCTTTGTATGTATCAAGGTTATACATATTTATATTTCTAATACATAGTGATGTTAGACTATTGGTCACTGTGTTTTATAACCTAATAGATGGGTTCTATAGATTTTACCACCAGATAATAAGGAATTTTTGGTCTATAGTGTCATGATTGATCCCATAATATTTATTCTTATGTATCCTTGTAAAAAGGAATCATAACCCATATAGTTCAGTGCCACTTAAGAGGAAACAACATCACTTTAAATTTCAGATAACAATAACATTTCCATGAAATTTAATTTCATGTTGGAAATACAAATAAGAAACTGATTCCTAGGATTGTTTGGTTCATGACATGCACCAGAATAACCCTTTTGGTCGAATTCAACTAGAATATAGCCCAATAAGGATGGGTTGGTTTCATACGAAGTATTCCCCTATGATTATGGGTTACAATAGGAGTGTGACCTAATAAGAATGATATGATAGAACATTTATTTAATACATCCGTCCAAGTAGGGGAATGAGTCTATTAGAAATTTTAGTACATAGAGGATGGTCATTAATGAATATATCCCTAATCGATGGGATATACAGACACAAAAGAGTATTAACAATAAAGGTAAGGACATAAATAATATCATGAGGAATGTGAAATAATAAGGATTTTAATGTATGAAAAATTATGATGGGTTTGATCCTTATAGAGACATCCTATTGATCCCATCGAGTCATCAATCAAAATCCACATAGTTTGAGTAACAAATTTTTAGGTAGTGTGATAGGAATATGCCATGCTATTTTATGTCATGTTAAAAAGACATATTCCATGTAGTTTAATTTTGTGATGTAGGAATACTTAAGTTGGAAAAGGTATGATAATTTTGGGTTTATAAGGGGCTACACATATGGGGATTCCATGATATGTTTCTTTGGGAATAAGCATATGTCTCTTGAAGAAGAAGAAAATGTGGGCGGGGATTGAACATAATAAGGACTCCAAAAATGGAGTAATTTACAATAACTTAGTGGATAATTATCCCAAATATCTATTCCCACATGATTCATGCTATGTGTGAGAATCAATAGATTGCAAAAGATTTGACACATTTTATGTGATCAAGAAATTTTATTTTAATGAGTGATACACACTCAGGATTCCCTAAGAGGAATATGGTTATACTTCCCATAGTGAATATGGATATATGAGAGGATGCATGAGATTTAAAAAAAGAGTTTCTAATGTGAAATATATAATAGGGAACATGAAAATAGAATCATTATTTCATTATGGATTCCATTGGGAATATGGCTATGTGGAATGGCAGGGAATGGAAATGTATTCGATATAGAGATCAAGCCATAAAAGGAGTCATATATATCATGTTTATAAAATGAATCGTAGTTCACATATTTTTTAATGGAATTACACCAATGTGGAAACCTATTAGGTATATATACTCACAAGATAATAAGACAATACAAACATAAGAGGATGAATTGTAACTTTCATCGAATGGGGACCCATCCTGTTTAGAGTAGTTTCAAGTGATATCAAGAATTTCATTTGGTTATCCAATCACATAAAAGAGGTAGGGTCTTTTCATCTCATAATGGTGTCTGGTTCATGCTATCACATAATGGATTCTAGGTAATGAAGTCACATAAAGTAGTCATGTTCATGTGCCACATAAAGGTAAGTTGGTCATGAAATCATGTAATTGATATTAGGTTAGGCAATAATGTGACATGATCCCATAAGCAAGAGGTCATCATGTGATTAAAACTTGTTTATGTGGTCAGATTTCCTAGACATTCATAAATTTTTTAAGCAATTAGGAACCAATCAAACTTATTTACATCCTTTAGGACTACTCAACAAATTTTCAATTTAGAGACTTTGAAGTCACATGAATCTCGTTAATTATAGATTAATCACCTATGTATTGTTGTTTTTTACTCTATCACTCTTCTTCTCCTCTTATATTTAATTACTAATACATTATTATTTCAAATGGAGTCCATGGTGTTTTATAGGCATTGGTTTCCTATATCCTCACTTCTTCATAAGGCGGTTGAGACATGTACCCAGTCTATAGGTTATGGGTGACATCTTTATAAGTCATCATTATCTTGTTTTATTCACATAAATAATTCTTTATTTTATCAATGATGTCCCCCAATGAATTTCATGATAAGGAGAGACCATAAAAGAGTTCTTTAATTAGAATCCTCCCATGATATGGTTGCATGATCCCTTATAATTTAAGAGACTACATATGCTTAGGGAAATTTCATGAATAAGAGCTATTTCAAGAGGGTTTAATCAAGGAAATACTTCCACAATATTGGTCACATAAATTGGATGGGGTCATGTGATCACATTACTCTATTGCATGGAATGATGAAGAACGATTGTGAGAGGGTTAAATCTTGGATAACCTCAATAGATGTCAATCACGTGAAAATAATAGGGGTAATAAATCGTATTATTCTTGGGTTCCCTGTGATATATTGAATGATATGTGATTGCATAACCTAATTATATTACCCTTAATATGTCACGTGATCTGGGCATGAAGTTATTTTATTCAAAGTGCATTCCTACAATAATGATACTTTGTACTTGGGGTATTTTCATGTCCTATTCTTGAAAATGTTCATCTATTAGGTGTCAAAAATTTCCCCTACCCTCAAAACAATGTATGGAATAAAAAGTATGGACTCAACATTGACAAAGTGGATGCCTTCCAGAGTATGAGACCCATCGGTTTTCAATATGGACCTTGGTCTTCCATGCATTTTTTATCATTCCTTGAATTCAAAAATATTAAAAGGGGGTGAAGTGTCTTCAATATACTTGTAACTCATTTCTTTATAGCACTTAATATATGTTCCTTTGCATGATTTCTTCACATAATCCTATTCATATAAATGAATCATGTGAACCTCTCCAGGAAACCATTATAGTATGAATAGATCACGTAACCAGTGTCATGTGACCACATATAATAACCTATTTCATGTGATAAAAATGGTAATTCAGTTTGGAATTTATTGTTGCTACATATCCTACATTTTATTATTTGGTCATGTGATTTCCTTGTGGTCATGTAATCTGTTAATTTTTCATGGAACATGCCATCATTTTTTCCTTTTATAGACAAATGACTCATGTGACTTGATACATGTCATGTGTCTTAATAGAAATTTATAAGTCATGAAACCCTATTTATTAAATCCATTATTAATTAAAACTCTCAAAATTTTCATAATTGAGAAAAATATTATCCTTTCATGATGCATATGTCTCTAAATAAGAAGAAAAAAATATTTTAGCTTGTTGGAAAAATATTTTTAACAGCATGGAAGTTGGAAAGTGTGTAGTTTTCCTACCCTTCCATGATATATTTATGATCCTGGTGTAGATGATCCTTCATTATTATCTGATATCTAACTAATTAATTTCTTTTGGGTTTTTTCTTTACAAAGTATCTCTAATTTCTCTACCCCGGGCACTGGTCCCATATTCCTTATAGATCTACATTACTCATAATACATTTAGAGTGAATATTTTATTTGTGGTTCATTTCATTGCAAAAGAGTATAACTATGATGAATTTCTGATTATTCCTCCTCTAATGTATTTGGAAGGGATCTAACATGATTATTAGCTCGACAACTATTTTTACAGATCTACAATGAAGAAATATTTTTTAAATCAACAACATGGATGGTCATCTAGAAGGGAACTTTGATTAGCATGGAGCTTTAGAATGGATTTGGGATAGAACTTTTGGGTGCATCACAGAATAACAAATTCTTTCATTTAATTTAATGGAATATGTTTATATGTGGCTATATAGCTTAACATACCCTCTCCTATTGTAGAAAAGTTTTTATTGAGGACCTAGTTAGTCGGTAGATCCCATACACTATCACATTTTATTTGATGTATAGAAAGTTGTTATGAGTCTTCGAGATGTTGAGCGAATCTGTGGTGAACTAATCATAGTAGATATGTAGAATGATTACACCCATACCTCATCCATCTAGGATGAACTTGAATGAACTCCTTCTATCATATGTGGACTCCATATCTTGTTAAAATATATTCTTTGAAAGGATATATATCTAGGATCATGAAAACCTTTTAATAAGTTGTTAGTTATGTATAATAGTAAGACATGACATGAATTATTGGCCAAGAATCCAAAGGAATATATATAATGAATATACTGTGATTTCAAGGGAAGTTATTGGTCAAATTTTTAAGAAGTAAATTTTAAAATTTGGGGATGGATGGTCACTTCCCATGCTGAATACCTTGTTTAGTTCGATGGATTCTTATAAATGTTTGTTATTGAGTATCTAGTCCCATTTCAAGATAAGGTGTATATAAGCATTTCCACCTTCATGATTTAATAAAAAATGGAATGTTTGAGGTGCATTAGATTGTACATTATTATTCTAGATAAGTTTTATTTATAGAATCTCTATAATTATAAGGGAAGGTTCTTATATAGGTTTTTAGGCCCCTTCCATGTGCTATAGGGATGGACAGTGGCTCAAAAAATATGTTTTGAGATTCTTAACACTCAATATATTAGTGATAGATGATTTAATCCATTTATTCATAGTACTAGTGAGTCAGTCCCATTGTATTAAATAATAATAAGATAAATAATTGGCTGAACCGATATGATCAGTTAAAATTCATTCAATAAATATTACAAACTTGTGAAATAATTTACAGGGACTAAGGTGATCGTGAAGTTAGAGCTTACCTAATAGTTTTCCATGAGGGTACCTTGTTGAAATGTATTAATAGTATGTTATTCTTTGATTGGTACCCACCATACAAATTTATGAGGCAAATTTGGTTCACTAAAATAATTTTTCCTTTTCCTTCTAAAAATATCATTTCATTGATGCATCCATTGAAAACTATCTAGTTATATATATTGATTTATAGGGAGGAAACCCATATCTCGATGACCTTTCCCCAAGATAGTGTTGGTGTTGGTATCTTAAAGGCATACACTTACTCTTGAATCTAGTGTTATCTCAATGGCTAGTTATCCACGCTAGTAATGAGAGACAGAGAGTAATAAGTGTTGGGTGGAGATTTTTTTGTGGGGGATTCATCAAAATTGACATGATGAAGTATTGTTCAGATTCAAGATTCCTATAAAACAGTGGATCTAGAGGTAAAATATAAAAAACCTAGGTTCTTGGATCCAAATACCTTTTCAAGATGATCACCGACAAACATGACAATGACAAGCGTATTGAACATGGGAGACATTAAAATTAGTGGGGAGCTCACTATAGTCTTGGAGGAATTTTCAATTCCATGTAAACATTGGGATACATAGAGATGAAAATTTTATTTTATCAAGGCATGGATGGTTCTTTTCTTGGATGATATTGTGTTAGAGGGATTTAGAATTCATACTTATATTTAAGGCATATAGTATAATAAATAGTATGGAAAGTATGAGTCACTCCTTCAAGACCTAAAAATTACAATAAACTCTTAAACATTATAGTTCCACTACAAATCCTGGTAACTATAATTGATAATTCCCATTACATCGGTAATTGGTGACAATAGAATAGGAAAGCACAGTTTTAGAGAATATGTGAGATAAATTTCATTACTACTCACACACAATTTGATTCTCATAGAAACTATGCTTATTTTTTCTTTGATATTTTAGGACGCTTGAGATATTTTTTCAACACTCATCTCTCTATTATACACTATATGGGGAATGATTGCTACGGTGGGATCACATGATGATATAGAGGATCATTATTGAGGATCTTCTATCAAAGGAGTATATAAAAGTTGTAATTCCTAACCCGTAAGAAATATTTCCTATTCCTCACACTATGCCACCCTAAGTACCTCAAGAAAAATCTATATATAAATTAATTACCTTATAAAATATATGAAAGATAAAAATTGTGTGGTAGTTGAAAATTATACCTCATTATGAGTCAATAAATAAGTGTTTTATTTGTAGACTTTCTTCTTGAATTTATCAAGTAACATACCCAAACGTCTTAATATATATAGGTTCTCAGTAGTTTTTTTTAGGGTAAAATAAATCTTCTTCAAATAAATATATACTTCCCATAACTTATGTGGGCCTCAGACTTTGTATTAGTTTCTTAAAGGGGAAAATTACCATGGTCAAAAAAGGATCAGATCTGGGAGCTGATGTAGATGAACTAGACCTCATAATCTTTGGTCTATCATAAAAATATTCACTCTTTGAGGCTCCTGTTGTAAGAATCTAATCCCCATGGATCTTTTTAGGATGAATGAATTAGAGTGTTAGGGTATGGTTTATCCTTATATTTAGTTGTACAATCATGTTTATATCATATTGTTTCAACTATTTCTATGATTTAATTCCTTTAAGAGGATAGCCCACAACACTCTCCCTAAATATACAATATCATTGTGAGGATTTTCATCTATTTATTTAGGTCTCTTACCATAATAGGATGACTATTTCCCTCTAGAAGATATTTATGTGAGAATATTATCCAGTTTTGTAGACAATGAAGGAACATTCTTAGTGGTTGACACATTTATTGATGTTTTGAAAATATTTTCTATTCTATCAACTAAAATTACTTGTCAACGTCATTCCATTAGGTCTGCCTAAAAGACCAGATGAACCATATAATTATTCTTTATTATCTCACCTAACTGAAATAACCTAGATACAATACTATTTTTCCTAATACCTCTAAGATTTAAAAGTATGAATCCCTCACTCAGTGACCTGATTCTATAATACTTTGTTTTTTCAAGTATATAAATGTTCAAAGGCCCAGAACAAACAATATTTCATTAGTAATAGAGGTAATAATTATGGGTATACATCTGTATATTGATCAAAGAGGTCCCATTAAATGAGTTCAAGGACAAATTGGGCCACCACCAATACATGTTCATGACCATTAGCTATAGTGTATTCAATTGTCGATCACTACATACTAGTTTAAAGGAGTTGGCCACTATTTGGGAGAATAAGAGAGAACCTTAGTTGGTAATATCAATGGAAGAGGCCTCAAATGTTAATACAAAACATCAAAATGAGGTCTAAATTGAATCCTCTCAACATGAGATAGAAATAGTGAAGAATAAAAATATATATAGTGTTGGAAAAAATGAAATATTTTTATATAAAAATAGTTCTTACAAATACATTAATGCTTAGTGATACTGATAATATGGGGATAGCAAAAAAATCTCATTAATATGGCCAAAATTATAAACTTGATGGAGTTTCGAAACTAGATGCACTATGATAAACTGTATAGGTAGAAATTAAACTGTAGATCAATTTATTCCATCCATAAATGATTTCATGGAGAAGAAAAAATAAATCGAGGACTGTTACAATCTTATACTATCATAGACATTTTATTTTTGGAAGTGACCTTGAGATTTATATATTCCTTCCACTTTATTAACTGTTAATAAGTGAAACCATTTGAATTCCATGTGTTTATTATGATTGTATTTTTAATAATTCACATTATATTAATTAATTAATTTCTTATAAATCGCTAATATAGGTTAATATTAACTTAAATGTTAATACATAAAAAATAATAATTTAAATACTTGATCTATAATTAATTATCTATAGGTCTAATCCATGGATGTATATCTTTATAAACACCACTAAAAATGTAGTAGAGCCAGAACTTTTGAAATAATGATGAATTTTTTTGCTCAAATGGGTGATTTGGGCAAGCATGTCATAAAAAGTGATTCCTCTAATATTTTTCTGGGATGTTTTCCTAGAGAACACATCTTGACTATTTTTAGGAACATATAGTGGGCCTTACAATATTTTTTCCACTATCTTTTATTTCCCTTAATTTTTAAAAATCATCAAATGTAAAAGTCTTAATAGGTAGAGAAATTGATTTTTTATTGGACTCCCTTCATGGGTTTTCAACCTAAAATGGTTTATACCTATTTTTTATGAATGAACTACTTTTTTTAGACCTTGTGAGGTGTGTGTAATATGAGGAACGGATAAAAAGTTTTTCATTCTACCTTATATAGGGTTCATCTTAATGATTATTATGTCTCTTCCCTTTCCCAATTTAGTGTAACATTAGTCATAACATCACATCTACCTTTTATGTCCATATAGAATCAACCAAATATTATTTAAATTTAATTTAATTTAAATTTTAAGTGGTTTTGTTTTAATTTAAATTCATGTTTATTTTTCAATGTCTTCTTATATTTTAATTTATTATAACTTTGACTAGGTGTTACTTTAGTTAAAGGTCGTATATCTTTGACTATGTGTAACTATATTTTATGGTCACATATCTTTAATCATGTGGTTATATTGTTTAAGGTTCTATAGATTTGATAATGTGTCACTTTAGTTTAAGGTCACATATCTTTGATGATGTTTTCTTGGAAAAATCACTACATATTGAATGATGTACTTTTAGAAAATATAATTAATGTCCCAAAGTTATTGAACCAGGGTGATGAGATGGGGCATACACGATGGGGATTACTTTGAATCACACTAGGGTGACGAGTTCAGGTGTAGTGTTATCAAAACATATAAAGATCAAAAGACCATATTCATAATATGGAAATCTCCTAGTTTATAGTCCAAACTAGGGGCACATATATTAGAGCCAATGTTGGGTATAAATACAACATCAGGCATAGGTGTCCCTTAGTTTCAAAAAAATTTGTAACTTATAGTCATAGAATATTTATAGGGATTCAAACTGTCAATAAAATAAATTTTCATTTTTGATGATAATTCAATAAGGGTTCTTGTAACACCTTTATATTTTAGAAATAAAACTATTTTCCATAACATATATGACACAAAACCCAAAGCCTAAATGAATCATGATTATTTAAATATGGAAGTTATAAATGAGCCATTAAAATAGAGGGTAAAAATAATAGTAACTACTTTATAAAAAAATGGAATACTTAATATAATTATATTGATAAATTATTAGTAAATAAGTACTCAATTTTTAATAAACATTTCCTTCTTCAAAAAAATATATTTTCTTCAAAATGATTTGTATTTATTTTTATCAAAAAATGTTATAATAAATTTATAGACCTATTAAATTATTTATTTTATAAAATTAACATCATTTTTGAAGTTTATATAGTAAACATAACTTAGGGTGAAATTTTGGCATTTTTTGGAAATGTTTCATTTTTTAGTAAATAGTGATATTTTCTAATTTTTCAGATATAGTGATTTATTTTCATTAAATAAAGTTATTTAAATGCCCCTTTATATTTTTTATTTGGTTTTAAATTTAAATATGGAAAAATTTATTCATAAAAATATTATTAATTTCAATTAATTAATAATTTTAATAATTTTAGAATTAGTTTATTTTTATGCTTAAAAACGTGGTTTTCGGAAAATTGTTTTACATGGATAATGTTTATCCATTATAATTAAATAAAATAAGTTATAATAAAAGAAATATTTAAAATAAATTTATATATTATATATATATATTAATATAAATTCATATAATAATGATTTATAGGCATAGTGTTAATATAAGATCATTTATTGCTTGAAAAATGTATTTTCTTAAAAACCACTTTTTGCCACATTTTGCGGGATTAATTTTAAATTAAATTATTCAAATTATAATAATTTAATTTCAAAAAAAAATTATATAATTTTTAATAATAATAATTAGTAAAAGGCATGGTGTTCAAATTTATTATTCTTCATAATGGATAGTAAAAAAATATTACTATGATTAATATTAAAACAAATTTATTAGGGGTCAAACTAAATAAAT
The DNA here is from genome assembly GCA_963277665.1 of Viscum album. NCBI lineage: Eukaryota > Viridiplantae > Streptophyta > Magnoliopsida > Santalales > Viscaceae > Viscum > Viscum album. The sequence goes on along the minus strand of OY728119.1, from coordinate 1,582,669,479 downwards.
AACGTCTCAAAATACCCAAAAACATTTATAGTTTATATTATAAGGATATATTTAGACCCTTAATCATATAATAGTTGGTTGTGCTCTATTTCTTTGATCTATTTGGTATGAATAATACATTTATAAATTTTATTTTCTTCGAAAAATACAAGTGGGTCCTCTCTCCCATTTATAAAAGGACACCCCCTCTCCACTTATTACACACATATAAAATGTGTTTTTTCTACCAATAACTACCCAAATATATTTTTTATATAACTTACCATGATCTAGAATCTATTGTTTTATTATAAAACCCTCCCAATAAGGCTTTGGTTTAAACTTATAGAGGTTGTCTGAAGAAGAGGTATCGTTCTTAACCGAGTATTTTTGTTTTATTTCTTATTCCAACACTATAAATTGTTATTCAGAAATTTTGGAAAAAATAACATGATTATATTATATATAGTAAAATTTATTTATTTTAATGTAATAACCAACACCCACCTCCTCTTATATCACATCAAAAACAAAACCAATGTTCATGTGTACGGCTGACTACCACCTCGCGAACAGATGCAATTCATTTTCAATAATCACTTCTAGAGGATGACTATGATGATGTATTTAATATATATATATATATATATATTATTTTCATGAAATATTTATCATTAATTAAAATATATTATAATATATTTTCCTTTCATTCCATTCATTAAAATTTTACAACTCTTGAATGTGCGGATTACTACCTCTATAGGGAGATGTCATTAATTTTTCATTACCATATCCCATGGATGATATATATAAATTTATTAAATGAAATAATATTCTATTTACTATATAATTATCCTAATTTAAAGATAAAATTACATGTACCTTATTTATATCACGATCATTGAAAAATGGAAACATTACTCATGCAGACGTATGATATACAACATTCATGATTATAACATAGTTCATTTTTCAAAACAATAATTCACAGTTGGTTATAAAATTAAAATTGATGTATATAAATTATAATAATTTGATGATTATTATTATATATATTATGAAATAATAATCCCTTTTTCCTTATTCATCTTACTTATGTTATTCTGAACATATGAGTTGAAAATCATCAAAACATATGATATGAACCTAAAATATTAGGTAATAAAATAAAAAATGATAAAAAATAAAATTAAAATAATAATAAATATAAAAATGTTTCTTAATAATGTTAATAAGAAATTTATTTTTATTATTCATGAATATAGAGAACATAAGAGATTATTCGAACTCATGGTGAGAGATCTCTCAAAACCACCATTTTCATCAGGTTATGAACATTTTCTCTCTAACTCATTTTTAACTATCATTAATATTATGGAATGCTTATAAATTATATATATATATATATATTCCCAAGAAATATTTATATTTTATTATACCTTATTTTTATTAGGTAATTTTTCCCTTATGTTCATTTCTCAAATGGATTCATTGTGAAATTTCCTTTGATTATGATATGATAAAAGATTATAAAACCCATTCTCTTTCCATGGGAAATTAGTATAATTATATTTAATGATTGATTTACTTTTTTTGAAACAAATAATCCTAAACATGTTATAATATGTGCACCTAGATAGTTCTCCAATTCATTAGGTAAATCTTTTTCATCATAAGATGTTACGTATGGAATTTACGGAGTAGACCCAATCTATTAAGGGAATTTTTACACCATGTGATTTTTTCTTAGTTGTTTTCATTGAATTATGATTATGTCATGTTTTGTTCTTGTTCCAAATTTACTATATATTTATGATCTTATGATATAATTTTATTTATGTTTTTTTTCATGTGATATCTCATGAGCCTTGTATTTTATGATATCCTGTTATACCTTGGAATCACACATTATTATTTATTATTATTATTATTTTCTTACAATGTCCTTTAAGTTACTCTTTCCATTTTTTCACCAAGTTACCATATGTATTATTATAATATAAAAGGTATTTAGGTTCTACTTGGGTAGAATAAAATAATGATGTCATATTTTAGATTCCATCTGATATGTTATGAACATAGTATTTCAAAGACAATAGGCTTCATGATACTTGTGTTGTACTTATTGGATATTTATGTCAAAATAATGTATTAATATGTGTAAAGGTATTAGGTACCTATAGTTTCTATAAATTATTGGTATATTTGTTTTTTTATTTTATTAGTAATATACTACTATAGTGATGACCCAAGGGATATATATAAGTATATAAAAATATCCTATAATTTTGGGGAAGTATTGGGATAGTGGCTTCCAATAAGTTATATCCCTATATGAATAATACAAGTGGATTCCACTCTTGAATATTTGTACCTATGTGTAATTATACAAAAAAAAAGTTAATTTTAATTTTAATTGATACTCACCTAGTGCACAATAAAGTGTCATTTAAACACATTTGGTTTGACACTCCCAAGGGATATGCATTCAAAATTCCCAAACTCTTTATGAACCATTATGAGGGGATTGAAAAAAATTTAGGTTAGAAAACATAAATAGAAACATGACCATGTTTAATATATATTAAAACCTAGAGACTCTTATATTAGGATACAATTATCATTTTTAATTAATTACTTCTATGTTAATAGGATTCCATTTTATATTTTTTTACTCATTGAATTTTCATACTATTTTTATATTTTAGTTAATGGAAAAAAATAAGAGAAACCATACCAATAAACAACATAATAAGAAATTTTTTGATTTCCCCAATGATACTCCTAACCTTATGGGAGTGGGAGGTGAGAAATTAATTTCAGTACTATCTCATTTGGCTCATTTTATGAATAAAAACTTTAATCATGTTGAACACCCTCCTCTAAATAAAGGGAAAGTTGTAGTCGAGTGTTTTAAGTGACAAAGTCCTCTTATTAATAGTGTATATTCTAATCACCTTATCATGGAATAATTGATTAAATCCATTTAAAATATATTCTCTGTCATCCTATTCTCAATACAAGAGTATTTTGTGTTGCCTATTTATTGAATGGAGGGGGAATTCATTCAAAGGTGGACACTACCCACGAACATGAATCCCAATGAAGATATTGATTCCATGGAATGGTAGGACATCAAGAACATATTTTTCAATAAATATTTTCCTTGAAAAATTTGTTTTAAAATTGAGAGGGGTTTTCAAGGAATTTTGAAAAAAAAAATAAGATGATGTTATTGGATAGTATGAGGAAAACTTCATAGGGGTTTCATGGTTTTCCACCACATTCATCTACAATGCCGAAAGGTAAGGTGGACTACTTTTTTAGTGGAGTAATGCTATTTATCTGAAAATATTTAGTTATTAAATAAATTTATAGTTATTAATATATCTTTTCTTGTGCATTGAATTTTGAGATAGAGATTAAGGACCCTTATTTGTCTTACAATCCTTGAGATAAAAATGAAAAAGGATTTTTTGGAGGGTCAATGGATAGAGCCCATGAAGGATGTAAAACCCAACACCACACATGGAAAAGGTGTGTGAAAAAACACCCTAAAAACTATATCAAGGGAAATTTAAGATTTATTAAATATAGAAAAGAGGTGAATATTGGTAATTGGTTCTGAAGGAGAATTATGAATCCCACTAACGCGAAAGAATAAAACAAGGTTTAGATCAAAACTAAGCCTCTAGTATAGTGTCTCAACTGCAAGGAACATGGAAATTTTGTTAGCCAAATACCTAAGACAAGTTTTGAAAGATACATTAAACAATAATAAACTCTAGGGAAAATATAAAAAATATAGTAATATTCTTTCAATACTACTGATGTACATCCCAACAATGATGTGGTGAAAAGTATGATAATTATTCATTCAATAATAGCCAATACACCTTTCGATTTTGATTCTATTTATTATTTCATATCTTAATAGTGTTTTGTAACTATTCAAACACCACCTCATAACATGGGGGGTGAGATATATGTGATAACATGAAACATAGAAATTTTTTCCTCCTAAGTATATAACTCCTCCCCAATCAATGTTTTTGGACTTAATATTCAAGAAAATCCCATCAAGAATCCATTATAGGTGTTTGATTATATATTAATAATGTATTATCTATCCTTATATAAATAATAAATCTATTTATTAGAGTGGTATATCACTATTCACATCCCAATTAATTATTTGATTATGTATATAACAACCCTGCTTTTTATTACACACTTAAACCTGGTTTATTACATAAACTTCACTTGATACAACAAAGAGGATCGAGAGTTCTAGTGTCTTTGGGGATTAGGATCATTAAAAAACAACTTAAAACATTAAATAAAACATCTTTATTGAAAAATTTCTTTACATGACCACTACATTCCCTCATACTTAGCATTTGATGGGATAACCTGAAAACATGCATAAGAAAAGGGTGAGCTATAAAGATCATTAAGGGAATAATCATGGAATAAAATGAGAAATACAATAAATGATAGAAAATAGGCATATTAGTAGAAATAAAGATAATAATAAACATAAATTAATGATAAATCATGATAATCATAACATGGAAATGTGGCAATAACACTAAACAAGAATTAGTATGAGCCAAGCCTCATTGCACATGGAGCATGAGTAAACCCTCATTACACATGAAGCACGAGTAAACCATGGTTGAACTTTAATTAGCATGATTAAACACTCATTTAACATGATGTACCATGATACTATACTTTACCCAATGCATTGGAGTGCTATCAGGGTGCACCCTTCTTAAACATTTCATTTCATGCATAAGTGTGCCACATGGATCACAAAACATTGAATCATTCAACATAATCATTTATTCCATGATAAAAGAATGTGTAATAAATACATGAAAATATTTAAACAATAATTAAATTTTCATAAATGTGAATACCCTTGATAGATAAATGGGCATGGTATTCACTACACAATGACTTTGGCATGGAAAAGCGCGGTGCAATTTCAGCAGCATAACGGTGTGACATAAGAACTCATAAAAATGGTTGATGAGAGATAAAGGAGTGTCTCCTCATATTTACATGACATGGATAGTAAGGGTATCATATAGATACATTTCCCAACAAATTTAATGGAATTTAGATTCATGATACAAAATAATTTCTTGAATGTAAATGAGGAGAGAGAAATTCCTTTCGGAATTTCAGCATAGTAACGGGTGTACATGAGAAGAATTTAATGAGAGATAAAGGGTTCTACCATAATTCAAACATAAAGAGGGAAGTATATTGGAGGTTATAAACCATACTATAATATTTATAATTGAAATTAAAATGTCATAACAATTTAAAGAATATTGGACAAAAATGAGAAAAGAAGAAAAACCCTTACTTGGAAGTGTGCTTCCAAAGGCTTGAGAGAGGCTTTAGAGAGGCTTATTGGGAGCTTGGGGAGCCTTGGAAGGATTATAGAGATATTAGGGAAGAGGATGGACGAACTCCAAAGACTTTGAGTGAGGAGGAAGTGGAAGCTTGGCTAGGTTTATATAGGAAAGGTGAATAAATTCTTTATTATTTAGGTTTGGGACACCTCACATTAAACTAATCCAAACCACAAACTACCCCATGTTTTTCCCATGGTTTTGGCCAAAGGGAAGTGTAAAACAATATTTTATAAGTTCAAAGTCCTAAATTCTTAAAATAATGGGGTTGCTTATGTGGAGGTGAGTCACACTCCCAAGGAAAACAATTTAAAAAGACAAAATGTTTAATAAGTCTTGAAGGGTCCACGAAAGCTTTGTAAAATAAATCAAACAAACCGAATATCACATTATTTTAATGGTAAAACATATATTGGAAGAACATAAAGTTTATAGTATTTTATTACATCACTATTAGGTCATTATGATGTCATAAAACACATTATATATTTAAACAATATTAAATTTTCACCCAAAAATTTTATTATCTCAGAAAATTATGAAAAATTCACCATTAGATAATTTTGACATCCTGATTCCAGAAATAATATTCATTTTTACTAAATAATTATCTAAATATGTTAATTTTCACTTTTAAAATAAAAACCAACATTTATCAAAAATTCATGGGTTTTGACAAAAATGGCTTTCAAACCTTAATAAAAATTACAATTGCATTCATAAAATTATATGATCATTTATATTTAATAAAAATTATTTTAATAATAATAATAATATTTTATTGAAATATTATTTAATTAAAAAATCCATTAATTCATCAAAATAGATTTCTTAGTTGAATATTAACTAAAAATACTATTTGTGCTTTAAAAACTATTTATAGGGTAACAATAATAAAATGAAAGTATATTCATTATTATATAAAAAAATAATGTACATAACCATAGTACTAGGTCCTCATTACATAACCCTTTATAACACCCACATAATACTAAAGAGTAAGGTGTGCGATGGTGACCGACTCTTGGGGTGGCTTGGATAACATTGTTCGGGTGGTAATCTCTATCATCTTCCACTTCTCTCGTAGGCAGTCCTGCTTGAGCTTAACATATTCAAGATCATCTTGAGCTTGGTCAAGATCGAAGCCCAAAGACGCAACCTCCTTTCTGTGCTCTAACAAATGGTCTTCGTATGGGACACGTCTACTAGATGATGTCATCACTTCCTTTGTCTGAGTAAATTGGATTTGTTAAAGCCCTATATTTATAATAATCGCGTGATCATTGTTCAATGGATATAATATCAATGGTTACAATTCTTAACAATATTTTAAAATCCAAATACATAAAACCATAGAATTTGACATTTTATATAAAAATTTTACATAAAGAAACATTTAATTAGATTAAGAGTGATTTCCATTAATGAAAGTTTGGGTCGTTACAATCTTCCCCTCTTAAGAAATTTTGCCCTTGAAATTTCCTTTCCCCAAACTAAAACAGATGTGGGTAACTTTGCATCATCATTTCCTCTGATTCCCACATCACTTCTTCCAACTTGTGGTTTTTCCACAACACCTTGACGAGGGGCATTGTCTTATTTCGTAGAACTTTTTCTCTACGAGCTAAGATCTTCACTGGTTCCTCCTCATAAGAAATATCATCCTCTAACTATACCACCTCTAAAGAGAGTACATGTGAAGGGTCCGGTATGTACTTCCTTAATAGGGATACATGAAAGACATCATGTAATTTGGCCATGGTAGGTGGAAATTATAGTTGATAGGCCACATCCCTGACATGATCAAGAATCTCAAAGGGGTCGATGTACCTTGGACTTAAATTCCCTTTCTTTCTGAACCTCATGACCTTCAGTAATACAAAAATAACCTATATCAGTGCTAAAAAAGGGATCTAACAGCACTAAAAAGCATTGTAAAGCTTAGCACTAATATAGGGGGGTCCCTTTTATCAACTCTCTGAAAAGAGCTGATAAAGGACACTTTTATCAGTGCTAAAAAAAGCACTGATAAAAGACCCCTTTATTAGCGCTTTTTTTAGCGCTGATAAAGGTCAAAAAAATTAAAAAAAATTAAAAATAAATAAAAATAATGTGGGGAGTTCTTTTATCAGTGCTTCACACCCCCCTTTATCAGCGCTAGGAGTTCTCCCATGTGATGCCCTTTCCGCGCATCCTCATTCACACGCACCCCTTCGCTTCCACCCAAACTCAAACCCGGGACCTCCCCCCTTTAGCGGCTGCACCTTTACCACTATTCCATTTCGTTTTGTTCTCTATTTAATGATATATCTATATATATATAGTTATATTTATTCATATATTGATATAGATTCATATTAATATAAATATATTTATTCATATATTAGTATATATATATATATTAATTCGTATATTAATATATTTATATATATTTTTTAGTTATAATTTTCTATACGAATATTTATTTGTATATTAATATATACTTATAAGATTAGTTTTAAATACATTTATGAAAAAATATGTTTTTTATGTGTGTTTATAAATAAATAAATACATACATACATACATACATACATAGATATATACAACAAACATACACACATAGAGAGACACACAGACACAAACACGTATATATTTACGAATAAATACATATTTATGTGTATTTGAAAAGCCATAGAATGTACTTATAAAGATTAGTTTTAAATAAATTTATGAAAAAATATGTTTTTGATGTGTTTTTATAAGTAAATAAATAAATACATACATATATAGAACACAAAGACACACAAATAGACACTCACACACACACACACACATATTTATGAATAAATACATATATAAGTGTATTTGAAAAGCCATAAAATTTTAAAATGACCATAACTTATAATATAGAATTCCGTTTCAATGCCACAACTAGTCAAATCGAAGAAAATGAAACAATCTTCAATATGATATGTGGTACAGGCCTAACAGACATCCGGATCAGGAGTTATACTTGTTTTAATGTTAACTAATCGGGGTATCCCAACTAAAAACTCAGTTTTGGAGGCCTTCTGGGACTTTTTTGGGCTTGAAAAATGTGACAGAGTCTTTCCCTCAATCAAAATAATGTAGAGGTCGTCACAGGCTTCGATTTGATATGCTGTAGATCTCAAACGAACACCCGGATCAAAAGTTATGGCTGTTTGAAGTTTCAGTTACATTTTCAACATATTTTAGATCTTTTATTAATTGTTTTTATTTTTTGTGTCCTAAAATTTTTATTAAATGATTTTTAATCGATGATAATTATAAAATTATTAATTAATAATATTTTTTAAAAATATTTTGAATCCATTTTCACTAAATTTCTTATATATTAAATGTAATAGTCTATTTATACGTATCTAAAACATATTTAAAAAATATATATTGTATTTATATCAATATAAATATACTTATATAACAAAATATTATTTTTCATGAATTTTTTTTTGAAACTTAACATTTATCAGCGCTCGGGAAAAGCGCTGATAAATGACCCCTTAATCAGCGCTGATAAAGGGGTCCCCTTTATCAGCACTCAAAAAAAGTGCTGATATAGGGGGGCCTTTATCAGTGCTAAAAAAAGCGCTGATAAAGGGGTCCTTTATCAGTGCTTTTTTTTAGCACTGATAAAAGCAACCCTTTATCAGCACTTTTTTAGCGCTGATAAAGGCCCCCTATATTAGCACTTTTTTTAGCACTGATAAAAGTGAAGCTCATCTCTTGCTTGTTTTTGTAGTAGTGCTTCTTTTAAAGCGATATGTGTAGAAATACTATGTCTCTAACTTTAAACTCAAGGTCTCATTGACAGTTATCTGCATAACTCTTCTATCGACTTTGGGCTACCTTGATATGCGGCTGAATGGTTTTCACCTTCTCCCCCATTTATTAGACCATTTCTGGTCCTAGCAGCTTACGCTCACCAACCTCATCCCAACACACTGGTGTTCTGCACTGTTTCCCATAAAGGGCTTCATATGGTGCCATTTGGATTCTCAAGTGGAAACTGTTATTATAAGATAACTCAACCAGAGGAAGATGTTGATCCCATCCTCCTTTAAAGTCCATTGAGCAGCCTCTCAACATGTCCTCCAGTGTTTAGATTGTCCTCTCAGATTGGCCATCAGTTTGAGGATGATAGGTCGTACTGAATTTTAGTTCAGTATTTAGAGCATGTTGAAGACACTTCCAAAATGTAGAGGTGAATCTTGGATCTCTATCGGACATAATAGATAGTAGAACTCCATGAAGCCTTACCACTTCCATGATATATATCTATGCCAGTTGATCCAATAAGGAGTCCTCCTGAATAGCAATGAATTTTTCATCTTTTGTAAGATGATCCACAACAACCCATATTGCATTGTTTCCTTTAGATGTCTTCAGAAGTCTGGTGACAAAGTCTATGGTGATGTTCTACCATTTCCATTTTGGTATGGGAAATGTTTTTTTTCATCCCCTTAGACTTATACCTCTCTACCATCACTTGCTGACACACCAGGCACTTTAATGTATATTCAACGATCTTATTCTTCATATTATCCAACCAATAATGCTCTCGGAGATCTCGATACATCTTTGTGTTTCCTGGGTGAATAGATAAATTTGAACTATGTGCATCATCTAAAAGTTTCTTCTTTAACTTTGGACTTGATGGAACACATAGTCTTTTCCCAAATCTCACATTTCCATCTTCATTAACATTAAACTCTAATGGTTTCCCTTTTCCGATAGCTTCCGCTTTTTCTTGAATTCCCACATCATCCTTTTGAGCATTCTTTAACCTTTCCGAAAGTGATGGTTGATAAATAATTTGTGAATGGATTGATGATGTTCCCTTATTTATGATTTCCATGTCCATCTTTATCAAATCTAGGAATATTGGATCCTTTTCAATTCTCATCAATGATAGAATCGCTCGGTCCTTTCTACATAGGGAATTTTCCACCTTGTTTACTTTCCCAGGGTGTTAATGGATTAAGCAGTCATAGTCTTTGATTATCTCTAACCATCTTCATTGTATCATGTTCAACTCTTTCTGTGTCATTATATACTTTAGGCTTTTGTGGTCCGTATATATTTCACACTTCTCCCCAAAGAGATAATGCCGCCAAATTTTCAAATCAAGGATCATTGCAGCCAACTCGAGGTTATGTGTTCGATAGTTCTATTCATGAACTTTCAATTGCCTTGAAGCATACGCAATGACTTTGTAATTTTGCATCAACACACATCACATGCCCTTCTTCAAATCATCACAGAATACCACAAAAATTTCTCCACTTTTGGGTAAAGTGAGCACGGGCACAGTGATAAGCCTCCTTTTCTACTCCTTGAAGCTTTCTTCGCATTCATCACTCCAAGAAAACATCACTCCCTTATGAGTTATCTTGGTAAGAGGGTTGAACTATCGTGAGAAATTTCTAACAAATCGTTGATAATATCTAGCTAACCCCAAGAAGCTATAGATATCTATTACCGATGTTAGCCTCAGCCTTCCCTCAATTGCATCTGTTTTGGAGGGATCCACAGATATTTCATTTCTTGTGATGATATGTCCTAAGAATGAGACTTCCTTTAACCAGAACTCACACTTTGTATACTTTTCATAGATCTTCCCCTTTCGCAAGGTCTCTAGTACAGTTCTTAGATGCTTCTCATTATCCTCCTTGGTTTTGGAGTATATTAGAATATCATCTATAAAGACTACCAAAAATTTGTTGAGGTAATCTATAAAGACACTATTCATAAAGTCCATGAAGATTTATAGAGAATTAGTGAGTCCTAAAGGTATTATTATGAATTCATAGTGCCTGTATCTTGTAAGAAAAGTAGTCTTGATGATATCTTCCATTTTCACCCTTATTTGATAATATCCTGACAACAAATCCACATTGGAGAAGTATTGAGCTCCACGCAGCTGATCGAACAATTCAGAAATTCATGGGAGAGGATACTTGTTCTTTATCGTGATTTTGTTAAACTCACGATAATCGATGCAAAGGCGCATTGACCCATCCTTCTTCTTGATGAAGAGGACTGGTGCACCCCATGGTGAAGCACTTGGGTGTATAAACCCTTTATCTAGATTCTCTGGTAGTTGTTTCTTCGTCTCCTCAAGCTCCACTACAACCATTCTATATGGAGTCTTGGATATTGTCAATTCCCTAGGTATAAGATCATTTGAGAATTAAACATCTCTTTTAGGAGGAAGACCAGGAAATTCCTCGGAAAACACTTCAACAAATTCCCTCACAATAAGCATGTCTTCAAGGATGGTTACCTCCTTAGAATCATTCATCTTAGCCAGATACGTGTTCTCATAGGGTATTAATATCCACACTTTAAATTATGGATCCAAATAAAATCCATCTTCCTCCTTGAACTTGTAAAGAATCGGGGGTTGATTCTCCATATGGAGACTGATTTACCTCTCACGGAAATTTATGTTGGCTCTATACAAGGAAAGCCAATCCATGCCAATAATTACATCAAATTCCACTAGAGGGAGTATAATGAGGTTCTCCAGGAAGTTCAATCCATAGATTATGACATGGGAGGAGTTATATTCATAGGATGCAATGATTTCCCCATTTTTCATACTCATTGACATCTTCACTTCCATGATTTGTGGTGGTGCTGGGATTGTTCTACTAAGCTTTCAAGATATAAAAGAATGCGTAGAACCTGAATCAAAACGTACATTCACTATTCTTGAATGAATAACTAGTTTACCTGTCACCACTTTGTTTTCGAGGTTCACTTCGTTAGTAGTGATGGAAAAATCTCACCCTTGTTGCCTTTGATGTTCTTGGTTGCCTCCGAAAACCCTTGGCTTAGGGCACAGATTTTCAAGATGCCCTGGTTCTTTTCAGTTGTAGAAATGAACCACGTGTTGAGGTTCGAACGGAGTGTTCCTCTCCTCTGTTGCAGTCGCGGGTCTTTTTTACTGACATTTAATTTCCAGGTTCCCTTCCCTTCCACACCTAAAGCATTTCCTCATCCCCTTTAGGCAATTTCTGGGGTGATTTTTTCACACCTTTGGCATGTGGGGTGCTGGATCTTCTTAGAGCTGTTGGATTTATCCATTTGACCACCATCATTGAATTCCACCTTATTCTTCTTATCCCCATTATACCCATGAGATTCTCAGATCTCCATTTTGACCTTGAGGGCACACCAGACAATTTCCTCATAGATGTCGAAGTCACAGATCTCCAGCGCTTTCCGCAGGCTAGGTTTCAGCCCACAAAAGAAGCAGTCAACCTAGTATTTGGGGGAAACAACAATGTCGGAAGCATATCGTGCATGCCTTGTGAAGTTTTCCTTGTACGCTCCAATAGATTCGTTTTCTTTTTGTTTGAGCGAAAGGAAGTCTATTTCCATCGTAATTCAGAGGGTGTGTGGAAAATATTTATCGAAAAACATCTTCCAGAAATCCTTCCATTCCAACGTCTCGATCTCCTCCCCAGGATTCGTATTTTTGATCAATGTCCATCATTGATCAGCTTCACTTTCCATACAATAATCAGCTAGGAGAACCTTTTATTGTTCAGAAAATTGAAGGATGGAGAAGATCTTTTCAATGGAGTTGATCCATTGTTCAGCGATTGAGGGATCAGATGATCCATTAAAAGTAGGAGGCTTTTGTCTCATGAAGCTCTCGATAGTGACTTGTTATTTCATAGGGGGGGTTGAACGTTCCTCTTGACCCATGTTTCTATTCAAAGCTTGAGTTATCTAAGAGAGAAGCATGATGAAGTTCACGATTCCCACTCCCATTGGATTGATAATCTCATTAGTACAGTCATCACATTGATCTTCACATCAGTTGTTAGCCCAAGTCCTCCTATTACCGTCCATTGGCAGGAATAAAAGGAAAGTTAAGGGTAACACATAAAGGGTAATACAAGTACAAAACTAATGACTTATAAATAACTTGTATTTCCTTAAAATATGAATTTATTGGCTTCAGTCTATGTTATCCATGATCTACTTTCTAACATATATTCTTAGGGATTTTTTTTGTCCCATAATAATGGTTCATACTAAGATTGTGAATTCACCAAATAATTTACATTGGGAGTGTCATAACCAAGAGTGTAGTAAGTCCCATTGTCATGCACCAGTTCCTATTCAAGTCTAACTCAAAGTGGTGTTTTCGGGTTTTACCCCTAGGATACATCTTTTCTAGAGCTGCCTCTACCTACTCATATCCAAAAATGGATTTATTTTCTTGATAAAATACTTACTCAATACTCACCAAAACATAGGGATGTTTTTATTATACTTAGTCTTGTCTCTAAGTCTTTACTAGGGTTTTCTAATCCTAATCCCAAAAATAACTAAACCTATCCTCTGATACCAACTATAACAACCCAGTTATTTATTACACACTTAAACCTGATTTATTACATAAACTTCACTTGATAAAACATAGAATATTGAGATTTATAGTGTCTTTGGGGATTAGGATCATTAAATAACAACTTAAAACATGAAATACAACATCTTTATTGAAAACATCCTTTACATGACCACTAAATTCCCTCATACTTAGCATTTCATGGGATAACCTGAGGACCTGAATAAGAAAAGGGTGAGTTATAAAGCCCAATAAGGGAATAATAAAGGAATAACATGAGGAATAAAATGCATGTTAGACAATAGTAATATCAATAGAGCACGAGATAAGCATAAACATAAAGGCATGATAATGCATGATAATCATAACATGGAAATGTGGAAACAACACTTAACATGGAATTAACATGAGTCAAGGCTCATTGCACATGGAGCATGGGTAAACCCTCATTGCACATGAAGCATGAGTAAACCCTATTTTAACATGAATTAGCATGAGTAAACACCCATTACACATGACATACCATGATACTATACTTTACCCAATTCATTGGAGTGCTATCAGGGCGCACCCTTCTTAAACATTTCATTTCATGCATAAGTGTGCCACATGGATCATAAAACATTGAATCATTCAACATAATCTTTTATTACATAATAAAAAAATGTGTAATACATACATGAAAATATTTAAACAATAATTAACAGTGCATAAAGGTGAATACCCTTGATAGAGAAATGGGCATTGTTTTCACTACATAATGACTTTGGCTTGGAAAAGCACAGTGCAATTTCGACAGCATAACGGTGTGACATAAAAACTCATAAAAATGGTTGATGAGAGAGAAAGGGGTGTCTAATAATATTTAAATTACATGGAAATTAAGGGGTTCATATAGATACATATCCCAACAAATGTAATGGAATTTATATTCATGATAAAAAATAATTGCTTGAATGTAAATGAGGAGAGAGAAATTCCTTTCGGAATTTCGGCATAGTAACAAGTGTACATTGGAGGCATTTAATGAGAGATAAAGGGGTCTCCCATCAATAAAAAGTAAATAGGGAATTATAGAGAGGTGTTAAACCATACTTTAACATTTATAATTGAAATTAAAAGGGTATAACAATTTAAAGAATATTGGAAAAAAATTAGAAAGGAAGAAAAACCCTAACATGGAAGTGTGCTTCCAAAGGCTTGAGAGAGGCTTGAGAGAGGCTTATTGGGAGCTTGGGGAGCCTTGGGAGGATTCTAGAGAGAGGAGAGAAGAGGTTGGATGAATTACAAAGGATTTTAGTGAGGAGTAAGTGGGAGCTTGGGTGGGTTTATATAGGAAAGTTGAGGGAATTCTTTATTATTTTGGTTTTTGACACCTCACATTAAATTAATTCAAACCACAAACCAGCCCATGGTTTTTGGCCATGGTTTTTTCCAAAAGGGATGTGTAAAATTTTATTTTATAATTATAAATTCTTAACTTCTTAAAATAATGGGGTTGCTTATGTGGAGGTGAGTCACACTCCCAAGGAAACCAATTTAAAAATAAAAAATGTTTAATAAGTCTTGAAGGGTCCACTAAAGCTTTTTAAAATAAATCAAAAAAACCCAAAATCAGATTATTTTAATGGTAAATCATATATTGTCTGAACATAAAGTTTATAGTATTTTATTACATAACTGTTGGGTCATTATGATGTCATAAAACACAATATTTATTTAAACAATATTTAATTTTCACCCAAAAATTTGACTATCTCAAAAAATTATGAAAAATTCAATGATGGAGAATTTAGATATCCTGATTCCAGAAATAATATTCATTTTATCTAAATAATTTTATAAATAGATTAATTTTCAATTTTCAAATAAAAACCAACCTTTATCGAAAATTCATGGGTTTGGAAAAAAATGGCTTTCCAAACCTTAATAAAAATTAAAATTTCATTCATAAAATTATACGATCATTTATATATAATAAAAATTAATTTAATAATAATAATAATATATTATTAAAATATTATTTAATTCAAAAATCCATTAATTCATCAAAATAGATTTCTTATTTGAACATTAACTAAAAAAACTATTTGTGATTTAAAAACTATTTACAAGGTAACAATAATAAAATGAAAGTATATTCATTATTATATACAAAAATAATGTGCATAACCATAGTACTAGGGTATTGTTACATAACCCCTTATAACACCCCCATAAGAACGAAGAGTAAGGTGTGCGATGATGACAGACTCTTGGGTGGCTCGGATAACATTGTTTGGGTGGTAATCTCTATCAACATCCACTTCTCTCATAGGCAGTCCCGCTTGAGCTTAAAATATTCAAGTTCGGCTTGGTATTGTTCAAGATTAAAGCCCAAACACACAACCTCCTTTCCGAGCACTGACAAATGTGCTTCATATGGAGTACGTCTACTGGATGAGGTCATCACTTCCTTTGTTTGAGTAAATTGGATTTGTTAAAGCCCGATATTTATACTAATCATGTGATGACTGTTAAACGTCTATATTAGAAAAAATCCCAATTAATTACAGTATTTTAAAATCCAAAAACATAAAACCAAATAATTTGACATTTTATATAAACATTTTACATAAATAGACATTTAATTAGATCAAGAGGTATTTTCATTAATGAATGTTTGGGTCATTACAATGTACAGGTGTAAGGAGGAGGATGAGTGTCCCACAAATTCTTTTGTTTCAGAATGGATATTATTTACTTATGAGAAACTATTTCATATCACATTAACTAGAAAAAGGAGATAATAATATTTAATATATTCTCATTTTGAGGGATTATACTGATGTATTCCTCAAATAGTTTCTTATTCTTCAACCTAACCAAGTGGTTGAGTTCTCAATAAAAACTATACCTAGATATTTTTCCACATCATTACCTCCTTATAGAGGGGAAATATTTTATTTTTAAGACACGAAAATGTGTAATATATAGGCCCAGATTATCCTAAACTAGTTCCCTAAGATAGTTAACCATAATGCCTCAAGAGTACATCTGCATATGCTAGAGGATTCTGACTAGCAGCGAGGGTCTAATGGTGGTGAAATGGAGAGACTATACACTCATATCAGAGTTAAAATAGAATAAATAACCATATATCATCCATGAAGTAAGTAATCAGATAAAGGTATAAGAAAATATACTGATACATAATATAATTTAGTAATAAACTAAATGCGATAAAATCAAAAGCATCCATTTCAAAAATACAACACTTATCACCCACTAGGCCGACCATAAATTTAAAAGTACACAAAAGAAACTGAAATAAAAGTACAATTCTATACTACTAACACCTATCTGGACCACATACCCGGTCTCAAGACACCATCGTGCTTCACTATCATGATAATAAAAATCCACATGAGTGGATCTTCTTGATCATACAAGCCAAGGCCTCAATCTTCTTTATCATGCATTTATGCTCTACTTGAATAGTAGAAATAAGGTTTTTACACACATCAAGGTTCACATGATACGGTGAGAAAAAATCTTTAAAATCCACCTAATTAAGAAACTATAAATATGCTATCATAAGTAAATTATCATGAAATATTATAAACCTAACCAGGATAGAACTTGAAAGGTAAGTAAATCAAATAACGCGAAACCACAGTCAATCCCTAAGTCTATAAGCCCAGTCAACTAGGAAATGTATCATCATGTATTTATATATGTGTGTGTGTTTATATATATGTATTCCAATAAATATTTAAATATACATAAATATGTATATACATGAGTGAGGTGAATGAAATAAAATAAATTAACAATAGTCGATCCTTGGGTCAACTATCATGATCGTCTGGACATCCTTTAAAAAGGTTATTTATTTATATGTCTTATCACTCATGCCATGTATAAATTATTTTATCTATGGGTCTATAATCCTAATCATCAATACCTGCTTCATCTAGTGTTGAAAATATCTTTGATTAAGATACTTCAACATAGGTGGGTACGGGTCCTAATACTGGGTTCACCCATATAAACCTTAGGTTCACCCATACTCTCCTCCAATCACTATCATGAATGATTATGTATATTGATAGAAAATCATAAAAATGTTTTTGGAGATGGAAATTATTCCACTCATTCCATGTAAATCCAGTTTGATTTTCAGGCCCTTGGTCCTACTCTGTAGGCAGTCAAGAAATTGTGACTCAGATAATCCCTAAGGATATAACCCTTAGGTGATGTATAAAAAGTGATCACTAGTTAGACTTCATCTGCACCCCTCTAGGTATTTAATCAGGGAGAGTAGTCATCCCTCCACTCAGGAGAGCATAATCATCGATGTGTATCAATTGATGTTGAACGTCATTTCCAACATCATGGTCAGGTAATAGATTAGGGAGAGTGTAATATTTCCCATCACTCAAGAGAGTATAACCATTAATTAGTATAATAAGTTGGAATTACTTGATCATATATCACAATCATAGAGACTCCATTCCCAAATTGAGGATAGAGTAATCATCCTTCTGAAACCACAATTTGAATATAAAATAATCTCCCTCACTATAAAAAAGATATAGGAGAAGGGAATCATCCACATCAGCATCAAAAGGTATGTGGATAACATCCAAATTTATATTGATCAAAATCTGGATCCTCAAAATATCCTTTGGGTGTCCCAAAAAATAAAAATAATAACAATGATCGATGAAATATACTAGAATTTATATCTAGGAATCCCAACATATGAATAATAAGGATCCATTTAAATATATATGGGCTTCCCAAACATAAAGAAAGATTCATCATGTCAGGATCATTATAAAATAACTATGAAGAACCTATGGTAATCATCACTGCATCCACAATAAATAGGTGAAATTATAAATAAAATATTGAAGGTGGTCAATGCATAAACCCACCACTACTGTCACAATATCTTAGGATTATAATTTTGGTACAAGTTTTATGGTGATAGACGCTACCATCTATACCCACACCTGATATAATAGCTTAGGCACAGTAAAAGATTAGTGAACACACTAGGTCCCTCAAGTTATAACATTAGGGAGGAATCATACTAAGGATCCTCAGTAGTGAATATAAAAGGAGTAATTCTACATGGGTTCCAAAAAATGGTATACAAAGACAGATTCATCCTTAATGGGATCCTTGGAAATAGTAAATACATATAGGGATCCTATGTGCGATTCTCTAGGTCATCTTGTAAATGAAGGCAAAATAAAGGGGAGCCTAGAAATTAGCACTAAGGTAGACGTATCATATAAACTATCCTCTTGGTCGAAATGTATGCATATTAATCCTATAGGGGATCCTCATAAACAACTAATCTCCTTGTATTCTAAGAAAGAATAGAACATCTCTCAAGGGAGACATCCTTGAAGGAAGAGTTGTGAAAGCATCATTTAGGAGAGATAGATGATGAATAATCTAATATCAAAGTCTCAATATCAGGAGACAAATAGATTCTATTACTAGAGGAAGAATAAATCCCTTTAGGGAAAATTTTAAACAACTCCTAGGAGTCCTCAAATCATATCATGGTTTTTACCATCGTGATTTATATGGAACGATACATAAAATGAACTACTCATGGGTCCAATTTGGACTCCATGGTGTACAAATACAGAAAACACTATGAAGGGTAGAAAGGGGTAAGTATGCTTCATGTTCACTTAGTATACAACATTCACCCCCCAAATCCTAACATGAGTGTGTAATTTTTCCATACATGCCATGTAAATACCCAAGTACATGGCATGTTTTTCATGTACACGGTGTGTACCATACATGAGGTTCCTTCCCATGTACCTCATATGGAATAACCATGAACTTCACCTGAATATGTACCACTATGTAGTGTGAAACCTACATGGGGTCTGCCAGTGTACACTACACAGCTATGTTCCTCTATACGGGATGCTTGACTGAGTACTCGGCGACATGGATAAGTCCCATCACACGATGTGTATGCCCCATACACGGTGTGTACCTATAAACAACCATCTTCCCCAAATAGGAAGAACATTCATTATGTGTTGCTAAATCCACATTCTATATTATTAGGATTTCTAAATAAGAAACCACTAAAATTTCCTAAAACCCCATTTTTTCGCCGAAAGAAACAGTCCAACCCACAAGGTTCTCTAAGAAGTCATCACAGGTATTTAAAACTAGAAAATGGAATATATATATATATAGGTATTTATGAAAAACCATAAAAATTCACTACCTTTGGACATAATCCATTAATATTTTTCTTGTTTCCATGATCCATGGCTACCGCACGACGATCTAGATCCTCCTGAGATTTGTGGTGGTACCTCCCATATCCCCCTCTCACTATTTCTCTCTCCCAATAACTTTCACTCTCAGTTGAAAAAAAAATCCCATATTTGGGGGGGGGGATATGAGAGAATCCAGAGGAATGAAAAATAAAATATAATAAAAGAACAAAAATAAAAGGAAGAAAAAGAAATGAAAATGAAAATGGGGCCCAGCCCCAACCCCAATGCCAAAACTGATTTTATGCCATACCTTGACCAAACTCCCCATTCAAAACATAAAGGTGGAGAATTAATCTCAATAAGATTCTCTATAAAAAAGATATATCTATACAAACATGCATGAATAAATTAATATTTAATTAACTAAATATTCAATATTAATTATTAGGATAAAATTAGAATGGATCGAAATTCCACCAAACTTCTATCATTGAGAAAAAACCTATTTTAGAACCAAAATAGTGGTTAGAATCTTTTTGAGATCATCAGTTAGAGGAAAATGTCTATTTTTCTTCTTAAAATCATCTAAATCCAAAAATTCAAAATTATCCTCAAAATTCTAGTCCATAGAAACATGTGTTGTAACAATAAACCCACTATGAACCTTATCATCCCTAAAAATCCTTGTTGGTCAAAAATAGACATGCTCTTAACATGAGAATCTACAAAAACATGCTATATATATTTTCTAGCAACCAGGTTCATAACGTAAATAATTGTCCCCAACAAGAGATAAACTTAACTACGACCTATCTAGTATTCTCCGCTATAGAATGATCCTCATCATTACCTCACAAGAAACACTAATCTCAATAGCTTGCAAAAAATGATAAATTTAAACTAAAAAGATGTATCACACCCATAAATGTAAAATGGTCTACTCCCCAGAATTTTTATTACCTTATACCACTCATTGAGTGAAACCTCAAGAGGTTCCTCTATCAAACCAAGAATGATATTTAAAAAGGAAAATAAAGAATCCTGACATAGGGACGATGCTCTCTCAGGATACTCGGGATTATTTTTAGATAGATCATGATGATCTCTAACTAGTAATACACTAATATTCCATTAAAATGTGTGTGTAGATCTCTCCGATCCAGGCTCAAATCAAAACAAACTATAATTTCCTTTAAACAAATAATGATACCACATCTCCCAACCATATGTGTGTCGAGTTCCAACATAGTTCAACATTATTATGGTAACCAATTCGTTCTCTATGTATCCTATATCATGGAGTAATATTCTCCTCTCATCACATCTCTCGAGAAAACATGCAAATGAAATGTTTCAAAAATATTGATCCTCATAGTGCACATGGTAGTCAACGATTTATGATTCAAACCATACCACATACAATCAGACTATACCTTTAACATCGAAATCAAACTCAAGAATTCCATTAATTAAAAGCTTAAGATGAATATTTTACTTGGAATACCAGTATAAAAAATGTATAATATCCCCTGGAACTCCTCTTCCAAATCAAGAACCCCATATGTGCCATGATTTATTCCTCAACCACCTGTTACCTGATTTCATTGTAGTCACAAGAGTCTACCCTTTCACAAACTATATTAGCAACAACAAAAACACTGGTCAATAAGGCCAGGAACCCAAATAGTTTTCCCAACCAAATATCATATTGAAACAATCACCCTATGTTCCTCATCCAAATCCAAAGGCATCAACAATCCTATATAGAAAAACCCGAGCACTAACCATGAATCAGTCTCAATGAGTCTATAACCAAGCTCATTGACTAAAAATTCATCTATCAACTCAATCCAACCAATCTCATAGATTTCCCTTTAAGAAAATAAAACATCTACCTACAAGGGTCGGAGTTAAAACTAAGGGACTCTAGGTATCCCACCTATCCCTATCTATCAAGTCCCACAACTATTCCAAAGGGTATATCCACCTATATAGAAAGATAAATCCTCTACAAGGAAGGTAAAAAAAATGACCTATGAGGTCCATACCTATCAACACGGCATATAAGGGACCGGATATTATTAGTGCATTCTCACAAGGAACTTCTCCCTAGAGGTAATGATATCAATGTAGAAGAGATAATAAACTATCACTCACTGGAAATTTGTATACGGTAATACCCCTACCTAGACCAGTTCACTAGAAATTCCATGTTACCTATCGACATCGTACTCAATGATCCATATAGATATCAAAAAATAAAGGTCAGTTAAGTATAATTTCATTCCATGATATATAGGAAAATACTTTATATTTTGTTACTAGAACATTAGATAATCAAACCTAAGAAAAAAAGTACAATGGGTTCATCAAAAGGGTATAATATTCCCTATTAACCTACAAGGGTCAATACACCTCCCATACATGAGGACTGAGTCATCAGTCTCATGTCAAACATATCACCATCAATTGTAAATATCCTTCCATAATAAAGAAATATGTATATAAGTTTACCAAATTGAGTTTAATACCACCAAAAAATTATAAAGTAAAATACCATTTATAATTTTTTAACACTTGAAACAATTGGTCTTTATCATCAAGAAAATCACACATTAGAGTTCCTATAACATTTAAATTCTTTGTGCAAAATATGATGCATGAGAAGCCTCTTGTATTTTTTAGGAAAGAGTAAAAATCAATCAATGGCATATTTACAACGTTGCAAGAGACATGAATATGTAATAAATAATCAAATCCACAAAACATGTGTGTTTCTCAAAGAGAAAATAATATAAAACTATAAAATCGTAGATCATAACAACAATCCCATAACTATGGAAACATGGATTCTTAATAGAACAATTGTTCCAAAAGAACCAGTCTGATATTTATCAGAGGTTCTGAAACATTACTAATAATCTTGTTTACCATATCAAAAATAGTGAATTAAAAGGAAAGTAACATCTATGATACCACTTTGTAATGTCCTGGCCTAGATTCCACTAAACTGATACTTCATGATCGTTCACCATAATGCCTCAGTATTTCCTCCATATAAACCATGTGTTGTCGACTACCAGTGACATTTTAATGGATTTATAGTGGAGAGACTATAACATCATATCATATTAGAAATAGAAAAAATAACAATGTATCATCCAAGAAGTAAATATTTTGAGTATTAAACTTCAAAATGAACTGAAATAGAACATGAAATAATAATAATAAATTAAATTAAATTAAATTCTGAACATTAATGTTATACATAAAACACGATCCACCCACTCGGATGACTTGAAATATAAGAGTACTTAAAAATGAAATAAAATTACATGTCTATGGTACTAACACTGATCCATACAACATAAATGGACTCTATAAACTTATAGTATGATTAAGAAAATGAACATGTATTTCCCTACTTGATCATGCAACCCTGGGCCTTAAACCTATCCATCATGTATCTATTCTCTACATAAAATATAAACATATTGTCTTTATTCACACTGATGTGTATGTATGGGGGTTATAAAAAAACCTTTTAGTCCACTCCTATGATGAACCTATAAATCTGGTGTCATAAGTTCATTCTAATGGAATATTCTTAGCCTAGCTAATATAAAACTAGAAATATAAGTAAATAAAATAACATAACACCACCATCTATCCTTGGGTCTATAATCCTGATCAACTGGGAAATGTTCCATCATGTATATATATTTATATGTGTATATATATTCCTATAAATATATACATATATATTTATATACATGATTAAGGTGAAATAAATATCATATATCAATAGAATTCAATCCTTGGGTTTTTAATATGAATCCTTTGAACATCATGTGAAGTATAAATTGAGATGGATGTTGTACCACTCAATCCTTGTATAATTAAGTCAGTCTCTAGGTTTGTAATTCCATTTTAAAATACACACTTTGACTATCACCAAAAATTTATTTTAGAAATTTATGTCACCATAGTGGGATACATTACTTAACCCTGGGTTTACCCATATTGTCCTCTAATCACTATAATGAAGGATTTAGTATACTGACGATCGATCCTATAAATGGCCAATAAGTAGGATGTCATGCCACTCATGCTATGTAAATCTAGTTTTATGTCTGATCCCTAAGTCCTAATATATTTTTGGTCATGACATTCAAACTTGGTTAATCCATTAACACCTTACTATTAGGAGATTTATAAGGAGATCTTAGTGGTGAGGCATCATTCCCACCCATTGAGGTCTCTAATTAGGGAGAGCGTAATCATCCCTATCACTCGGTATAGCATATTTATCCATGAGTATCCAACGATGTGGGGTCCCATGTTCAACACCATGGTATGATAATTGATGAGGGAGAGTGTAATCATCAATGAGTGTAATCTTTATGTATTCCATGTATTTATATCACAATCATAGGGATACCATGCCCAAATCTTGGAGAGGATAACCATACTCCTTAAACCACAAGTTTAGGATAGAAGAATCATACTCTTTAAAACAATATTGAGGAGAAAAAAATCATCCTCATCAACATAAAAATGGTTGTGGAGAATATAAAAACATATATAGATCAAAAAAATTATCCCATGAAATACCTATGGGTATCATAATAACAAAAGTCTCGAATAAGGATCCTAGGAAATATGTCCAGACATACTATCATACAAACAATATTGATCCCATAAAATAAGTCTGAGTATCCCAAATATTACGAAATATGTATCATGTAAGTATTATCATAAATCAACAAGGAAAAACTTCTAGAAATCATTGTTTTATCTGTAGTAAATAGGTAAAAGAATAAAAAAATTGTGAGGGTGTATGAATGCTTAAACCCACCACTACTGTCAGAGCATCTCATGCTTACTAGTTCAAAATGGGTTCTAAGGGGACACCCTCTACCATATCTACTAGAATCAGATGTATAATATCATGGTCGGTAAAACATTAGGGAACCCACTAGTTCCACCAAGTCATAACACAATAGATTCATCCTTATAGGGATCCTTAGTAGTGAAGGTAAAATCATGAATCCTATACGGGATCCTTGAATGGAATTCAAAGAAAATGGAATCCACCACGGGATACTCATACAAAGTAAATAGGTAGAGGGATCCTAAATTGGATTCCATATATCATCATGAAAATGAAGGGGTCCCATAGGGGACCCTGAAAACCATAATTAAGGTAGATTAATCCTATAAAAGATTCTCTTGTTTGAAACATAAGTAGAGCCATCCTACATGGGATCCTCAAAAGAAACAAATTTGATGGCCTCCTAGGCTATAAAAACATCTCACAAAGGATATTTCCTTATAGGAAGTGATAACAAATCATAAGTATAGATATATATCTCATGGATAATCTTATAACAAAATTTTACTCTTTGGAGACAACTAGATTCAATTTCCAGAGGAAGAAACTTTCTATTTTGGAAAATCCTGAAACACCTTCTATTATTCATCAAATCAACTCAAGGGTTTTACCATCAAGATATAAATGGAATGATACTTAACATATACTACTCATGGGTCCAAATATGACTCCCAAGTGTAAAGATGTGAAAAACATATGAATAGTATAAAGGGGTAGTACACAACATGTTCACATAGTACACAATGTGTACCCCCACATCCACTCATGGACATGTACTCCAATTGGACTTGGATTATGAAAAAAATAATTACATGGCATGTAGAACATATACAAATAATGTTCCCTACATATGTTACCTTCGTATGTTTCTCACATGGCCTGAACATGTACTTTTTTTGGCTGTATACCTCTATACAGTGTGCAACCCACTCAGGGTCTGGTTGTGTACACTATGTAGCCATGTGACTCTAAACTGGTTGTATGGATGGGTACTCAGCTACACATATGAGTTCAAACACATGGCTTGTATGCCCCATATATGTAATGTACCTCTAAAATATCATCTTCTAGGAACAGGAAGAACACACAATGTGTGTTCCTGATTCTACAAGCCATGTGATTGGGATTTCTAGATGAGAAACCCCTAAAATAGAATAAAACCCCAAGATTCCCCTCAAAAAGAAATAGATCAACCCACATGAGGTCCAAATAAGACTTAATAAGGGTTTGAAACATTAAAATTTAATATCTATAGTAATTTATGTACAAATATTAAAACAAAATAACTCTAGGAAGAATACACTCAAGATTTAGCAGTTTATGCAATCCACAACTACCGTATGACGATCTAGCTCCTCCCGAACTCCATGGTGGTAACTCCCTTATATTTTATATCTCTATTTATCTTTGTATCTCCCTCTAATGTTTTCTCTTGTTAATGAAACATTAAATCACATGGGGGGTGTATGTGAGAAGCTAATGGAATAAGAAAGAAAGCAAAAAGGAAAGAAGAATAATAAGAGGAAGAAAAAGAGAATAAATAGAAAGAGGGGACAATTCCCAATACCCAACATGTTTTTATACCCTAAATTATAAAAAATACCATTCTAGACTCAAATTAGGAGAAAACATCTCAATATTATTCTCTATTATAAAGATATAAAAGAATGAACCCACATGAAAAATTAATAATTAATTAAATAAATATTTATTATTAATTCTTATACTAAAATTTTAGTGCTCATAATTCCAAAAAACTATATTCCAAGGGTAAAAACCCAATTCTTGCACTAATAGAGTGGCTATAAAAATTGTCTAATACCATCTTCTAGGTGAAAATGACCATTTTACCCCTTATATACATCTGAAAGAAAAAACCAAAATTAGGCACAAAATTCCAGTCCAGAGAAACATGGGTAATTAAAAACATAAACTATACTAGAATTTAAAATAACGTTTTGTATATACGATTTATTTATCATGCGATGATCTAGTCCCCTTCTGACTGAAATTTAATTTTTTATTTCCAAACACTTTTATGAAAAGTTATAAAGCGTACAACACTTAACACAAACCAGATCAGATCTAGTCCCCTTCATAAGTAAGAATCATGGTTTAATTGAAATCTATCTTGATTATTTTGAACTCAATAATATCAGGATAAATAAAAAGTATCACCTTCCATGGATTGATGTCATTTTCAATCAAATATGTTGGCCCGTAGTATTTTTCTATGGTGGACCTTTAGTTATGATATAATGAATTAAAGGTGAAGAAGGAAGATACTCCAAAAACAACAATTCGAATGAGGTATGAAAACTATGAGTTTATTGAGATGAATTTTGAATCACTAATTATCCACCAATTTTTTTGACATAATGAATAGTTTATTTAGAGATTAGATTAATATATTTTTGGTAGTCTTTATATATGAAATCCTGATATAATCCAAAAGAAAGCATGAATATGAAATTAATTTTAATATTATTCTAAAGACATTGTAAAAAAAACAAAACTATATGAAAACTTTGTTGAATGTATGTTTTGGATGAAACAAGTATCATTATTAGTGAATATTATCACTAGAAAAGGGATATATATTTAGACTTCAATGAAAATGGTAATTTAGGAGTGCCATAAACAAAAATTTGTAATCGAGATCTATAGTTTTCTTGGACTAGTGGGATATTACAGAAATTTGTCGGAAAATTATCATGATTTTCAAAACCTCTAACCTTGATAACTTAGAAGGGATAATGTTTTTCCAAACCAGTGAATGTGAAGAGTGATTTAGTGAGTTGAAAATAGGTTTATCACTACACCTGTACTCATCCAACCTTTATGTTGGGAAATTTTTATGGTATATATAGATGATTAAATTAAGGTCTTGGGTTATGCACTAATTGATAATGATAATGTGATTGGATATGCCTCAATATTGTTGAAGTTTTCTAAAAAAAACTACCAAACATGTGATATCGAGTTGGATTCAATGATATTTTCATTGAAAATATGATGACGTGTTCTATATAGGGAGAGTTTTTTATATATAATGATCATAAGTGATATATATATATATGTGTGTGTGTGTGTGTGTGTGTGTATATATTCAAAAGAGTGTAATATAAGACAATGAATATGGTAAGATACAATAAAATACTATGACTACCCAATCCATTACCAACCTTGGAAAGAAAACAACATGGAAGATTCTCTATGTATAAAGAATACATCAACCTTCTCACTAATGAGAATTTATAATGATGTAATATTCCCAGAGCTTCAAAGGATGGAAATGGGATTCATAATAGAAGGATAATCATCATTATTTTCTCAAATTATTACTCAATTATCCCTTATAGAGATTATAAAGGATTCTCAAAGTGGTGATGTGGAAATTTAGAAGAATGCAGAAGCTATAAGAATAGTGAAATCCTTATAGTTCAAAATTGATGAAGAAACATTATAAATTATTGGTCATGACTATTTGTACCATCAAATCCTATGAAAAAAAAGCGATATTGAATGATGTATATAGACATACCTTCACCACCCACTCATGGAGTATAAAGACATATCATGAAATTTATGGTCACTATTTGTGGGAGAATATGAAGGAAAAATCATAGAATACACATAAAATTGTCTGGTATGTTATCAATTTAATGATGAAAGGAAAAAGTGTATGAGGTTGATGCTAAAATTATCCATACATAATAGAAATTAGAAGACATCACCATTGACGTTATCACTATTTTTATAAGGGTATGAAGCTAAATAATTCCATATGAATTGTATTGGGACTTTTCAAAATGAACTCTCATATTATTTCAATTTTATAGGACGTATCACTTGATCAACCTGAAAGGATATACATCGAATATGTTGTGAGGATGGATAGAAAATCACTATCTTTTGAATTTGAACATGATCCATGACTTCCCTCCATGATCTGGAAGTGTCACAAACATGCTCTAAATATTGAGTGAAATTCATTACAACTTATCCCCTAAAAACTGATTTCCAATCAAAGTGTACTATTCGGAAACTGGAAAGACATGTTAGGAGCATGCTTGAGGGACTTTAATGTAGAATGGGATCAATATCTTCCTTTAGTTGAGTTCTTGTAAAATAATAGCTATCACAAAAGAATTTGAATGGATCCATATCAATCCCTTTGTGGGAAGAGAAGTAGAACACATATGTTTTTGGTTGAAGTTGGTGAAAATAATCCATTTGAATCTAAAGTGCTTAAATAAATTTTAAAAAAATTTAAGACCATTTAGAAACGCATCAGGACTACTCAGAGTTGACAGAAGATCTTTCCTAATGATCCTCAATGAGAAATAGAGTTCGTATTCTAGGATAATATTTTTCTACACATATATTTATGTAAGATGTTAAATATATTCTGGATGATGTTAAAAGTATTCCCCAGGTACATTGGCCCCTTTTATACACTTAATCACATCTAATTTGTGTCTTATTGACCAGTAATCCCATTAACTATTTCCCATGTACATGATACATTCCATGTATACCTCTTGAGGAAGTACATACAAGATCCCTCATAAGTATTGAATTTATAGGCATTAAAACTATAAAATGATCTCTATTATGTTGAAAAAATGAGGAATATATTATACTGTATAGATAAATTTCTAAATAACATGCCAACTTACCTTGAAAAATAACTACAGTCAAACCATAAATACAATGATGAAACCTAAGAATCAGATAAATATATGAAGAATAAGTGACCTAACATAATTTCAACATTGTATGTAATAAAAAATTTCAAGGGTGACATTACTTAAATGTAAATAATGTATCATACTGGGTTTTTAAAAATATAACTTTGTTCTATAGTGTATATGACACACAACATCATACCTAAATGAAAAATGATTACATAAACCTCATCATCATAACTGATCCATTATATTAGTTAGTATAAATATTATTAACAAAATTATGATATATATATATATATATATTCCACTAAATATAAATTTATTGATAAATTATTATATCGCACAATTTTTAATAAATACATTCTATTCTTAAGAATATTATATTTTTCGAAAAATTATTTTTATTTATTTTTGTGAGAAATGATTCTATTTAATTTATGGTAAATTTAGAAAATTTATTTTATTAAAATAAATTCATTTCTTAAATCATCATATTAAAATTAACTTAGAGTGATTATTTTGAGTTTTTTGGAAAAATATTGATTTTTCAGTGAATAGTAAAATTTTCATATTTTTTAAATATGGTTATATATTTTCCTTAAATAATGTAATTTAAAATTACCAATATATTATTTATTTTTTATTGAAGTGAAATATGATCCATTTTATTTATAATAATTTAATTAATTCAATTTTAATAATCAACTTTTAGGATTTTGGATTAAGTTTATTTTCTTTCTTAAAACACGGTTTTCTAAAAACTGTTTTTAAGTAGATAAAGTTTACCTTTTTAAATTAATTAATATAAACCCTAATAATGAAATATTTAAATTAAATTTATATATTATATTTTTTTATTAATTAAAATTCATATAATGATGATTTCTAGTCATAGATTTAATATAAGGTCATTTGTTGCATAAAAAATGCATTTTCTGAAGAAATCACATATCATCATGTTTTGCAGATTTAATTTCAAATAAAATAATTATAATTATATGAAATGAATTCAATAAAATGGATTCCATAATTTTAATTAATGTAATTAAATTTTTTTAATAATTTAAACTTTATTTTTTATCATAATGAATAGTCAAAAAAATAGAAAATTATCATGATGATTATGGTTAAAATAGGTTTACTGGGGGTTAAACTAAATAAAATCGGTTAATATAATCCAAAAAATGTCTAATTTATATTTTATATCCCTATTTACTCTATATGTAATCTACTATTCATGAGTGGTCCATTTGGAATCCATTTGGTTTGAATTAAAGATATATAAATTCTATTATTTAAAACACTTCCAAGTGGGTCCTCTCCCCCACTTTTATAAGGCCACCTCCTTTGTTCTCATATCTACACAAAAAATAATAATTTTTATTCAGAAAAATATATCAAAATTCTTTTTTTACTTCACTACCCCCATCCTAGAGTCATTTTTATTAGAGAAACCTCTCAGGAAATCTTTTAGTGCAAACATAATGATGTTTTCTGGAGAAGAGGTATCATTCATAACCAAGAAGTTTTTTATTCTTACACCCTAATAAAATAATATTAAAGGATGATGATATAAAAATATCCATTTCAACCATTTATTTATATTTTATTATGAAAATTTAAAACCAAAATTCAACTCCTCTGCTATTAAATGGGAAACAAAATGATCATTATTTTGTACGGTAGAAAACTACCTCTCGAACCGATGTAATTATTTTTCCACCATTTCCTATCAAGATAGTTTATAATTGTAAATATAATTTATATTTATATTATATTAATTAATAATTATCATTATATATAATTATAATATCATATAATTTCTTACCCTTCCAATTATTAAATGATGATAACGCCGTTCATGCGCACATGTGAACTACCAACTCCACAAAGAGATGTTATTTATTTTTCATTACCACATCACATAGATGGTATATACCCAATTTTTTAAGAAAATAATATGATTTTTATTATATAATTATCATTATGGTAATATAAAATAACACTTACCTTCCTTCCAACATGATCGTTGATAAATGGAAACATTACTCATGTGTATATATGACATAGCATCTTAATGATTGTAACATATATATAATTTTTCATAACAATATTTCATGGTTGGTTTTAAAATTACAATAATGAAAAAAAAAATATAATTATGTAATTATTATTGTTACTGTTATGATTAAATAGTACTCTCATTGACCTTAGTTGACCAAACAAATTGATATTGGTCATATGTACTAAATATCATCAAAACATATAATATGAAACTAAATGATTAAGTAATTATATATAAAATCATAATAAATAAAATAAAATAAATAATATATTTAAAAAACGTTCTTAAAAAAATTATATAATTAAAATATTTTTATTATTTTGGAAGAAAAATAATATATGTGACGAGTGAGGCTCAATGTATGGGATCTCTCTAAACTATCCCTTTCATCAAGTTATGACCATTTTCTTGCTAAATAACTTTGTATCTCTATTTAAAGTAATTAAATGACTCTATATTATATATATATAAACACTTATCTAACACATGTATATCTATCTTATTATACCTTCTTTCAATGGTTTAATACTTTCTTAATGTTCATTTCTCAATAGCCCTCATTATGAAATTCATATGGATTATGATATGATGAAAAAGTATTCAACACATTCTCTTTGAATGGGTAATTATTTTTTTATGGCTTATTAATTATTTCCTTTTTATAAAAAACATAATAATCAATATGTTAGGATGGTTATAACTAGACAGTGCTCCAATTCCTTCAGTAAATCCTCTATCTCATAAGATGTTACTTATGAGATTTAGGGAGTAAACCTAATCCACTATGGGACTCTATCAACATGTGATATTTTCTTGTTAGTTAAACTTGAATTATTTATAAGTCATTTTTTGTGTTGCTTCATCATTTTCTATGATTTTGTGATCGTATAACACCATGTTCATAGTGTTATGATTCCTTTGGATTTATTATGATCCCCTCATTTATGATATCTGGTTATAAGTTTTACTATCATTTTTATTTCCCTATAATTTTTATTCCCTTACTAATCTTTTTAACTCATCCCATTTATTTAGTTATTTTTCTAAGTTATCCGATGTTGTTTTAGGAGATCAAATGGATTTAGGAGGTCCTTATTTAGAATAAAATAAGGATGTCAAATTTTAGATTCCTTTCGATGAACTATAAACCAATTAATCCAAAGACTCTAGGAATCATGATCATTTGGTTGTGCATATTGGAAATTTATGTTAAAAATAATGTAATATTATGTGTATGAGGCTTATGTCACTATATTTATAATATAATATAAATATTTTATACAATGAGGGATATATAAAACTTGACATGAATGGAGGGTCAATTGCTAGTTTAGAATTCCACATAAATTAGGGGAATTTGATTTATGGTCAAACATCTCAGAACATGTATCATGGTGTTTATATTCATGCAGTGAGGATAGTCAAAAAGGATAATATTGATGTACGACTTCCTTTTAATGAGAATAAGTATAATATATCGTTACGTTACATCGATTATGTCTAATCCACTTGAATATTTTATAATAGATTATGTATATAACAACATAAGGAATTCAAATTGAGGTTGATGAAATGAGATGTACATATTGGGGATGATCACAAATCACATTGCAGTGACAAGTTCTACTGTGGTTTTTCTAAGGTCACATTGGGATCATATGACCTTTTTTAAGGATTAAATGTCTTTGGTTAATAGAAAAGAATTGGGGGGAACATCTAAAACATCCAACATGGGGACTATTCACATAACCCATTAGGGTAATCCCTTGAATCTAGATATGCTCCAAGACCATGAAAGGTTTTAAGATATTCAGAAAATTTGAAAATTTAGTCAATTTTGAGGAATAGGATTTCTAAAGAGAGTTATGCCACAATAAAAGTTTCAACTTCATGTTCTAAACACATTATCAATGTGAAGGAATGCGATGAATCATTACTCTAAATTTTTATCGAACCATAAGGGACCAACAAGTAAGCATCATATTTTACTATGGTTATAAGATTGGACCTATGAGATTTTTAACTCATTTATTTATTATGACGCCTTATCCCGAGAAACCCTAGAGCCGGTGCGTTAAAAATCATGGTGTGTAAATTTGTTTTTATAAAAATAAATGCTGAAGAATTACACATCATGTTCCATATAAATGATATTTTCCATTTAGTTTCTAGAAAACTAGATATAAAAATTACAATACTTCAATAATTAATGGAAGAGGCTCCACAAAGAAGCTAACACACATTGTAACTCAAATCGACTAAACTTGTAAAAATAAATTGAAGACGTAGGGTGAGTACAAGAATACCCAGTAAGGGGGTTTTAAAATAAATATAATATTTCATGTAAAACCTATTAAAAAAACCCCCATTTTAAAATAATCATAAAACATTTTCTTAGAAGAAAACTGCAATACATGCTTCTCAATGTTAACAACTTTTCAAAGTTACGAGTAAACATTTGAGGAAGAATTAAAAGGATTATGAATGAAACACATTGCATATTTATACATAATGCATTGTACGCAGCATATAAATCAAGATTTAATCAAACAATACTATGGGTGACATGCAAATGTGCAATTATATAATTTACACATAAAAGTAATACATGGTCAGAGTTGTGCATAAAATGATAATATTAATTTCTTTTCTTACTAACTGCAAATGATAAAATGGTAGATAAATTTCTGAAATTTGTATTAAACATAATATGAGTTTTGAATAAACATTATTCCATGTGCATTTACTTCTTTTGACACTCATAAGTAAGGATCTTAACCAAGTATATTCTACTAGTTGAATAATAACTTGTTTGGTCATATACTAAGACATAGTGAGGGAATGTATAATGCCTAACTATGTCAAGGCCTTGTGGCATGACCTAATTTGTCTCATGAGAATTGCTGATGAATCGTGGTGATTTCATTAACCAGTCCCCAACCCATAGGGATTTCATTAACCGATCCCTAACCCATTACAAACTAATCCCAATACAATCCTCATATGTCCAGTAAGGTCATATATTCAAATTGGCCCATACCACTTTGAATATTTAACTTTTTATCTCATATATTAAAGGTTTCCCATACCCCTTTGAATATTTAACTTATTACTTCATATATTATCATGATATGTCAGTTAACATTTAATTCTTTAGAAATTACATAGTAAAGTGAATCATGTATTAATTGTCAATGCTAACAACTGTATGGTTATAAAACATTAATCAATGACATACATGGACATGAATACATACTATAGAACATGTGATGAAAACTAATTCACATAATATAAATTATTATTTAAGATTTGTCACATAAAATGATAACCCTTAAATTTTAAAATCATTATTTCATGAAAATATACATTTTATATTTCAAAATGAATAATTTTGAATTTCAGATAGCTATCATTTATATTTAAAACATATGCTGATAAATGGTCATGCCAAAAAAAACTAAACTGAAAGAATATAGAGTGGAGGGTTCTTTGTTAAGTGAAGTGAAATGGGTTATATGGAAAACCATTGTTTCGTGTGAAGCATTCATGCATAAGAATATAATTAAACATATTTCCCTACATGTTCTTAGGCATGTATATGTATTCATGCATAATCAAAAGACTATTATATCCTTCTAAAAATTATATTGCATAAATTTGTGTGATTATAGTTCTCTGACATATACATGTGGGTTTAAAAATTACATAAAACCATGTATTCACAAAGTGTATACATTGGATTTTTACAACCAAAACAAGGTTTAATAAATCCTTATAAATATTGTACATCTCAAAACATAATTTAATCACTAAAAATGGTTTTATGAAAACTAATTTCGGGTTATGATAAAAACCTATAAGTATATAAATATATCCAAATATAAATGTTTATATAATAAAATTATACAGAAAAAAATAGAATCCTTACATGATTTACATGTATATAAAGAAAATATTTTTACCAGTCAAAAATAACATAACAACACTGGCTTGTTTCATAACTAAACATATGTATATACATATATCCATATATACAAAAAGGGTATATATGGGTATTATATAACAAAACTGAAACTAAAAAATAACACATACTATTGCTATAATATTTTAGAATCATTGTTTAAACAATGATAAACAACCCATATAAGACTTAAAAACTAGTTGTAAAGGTGACTTATATAAACTATATGATTATATATATAACCATATATATGAAGTGTATATATATAGGTTTTGAATAATGAAGACAATGTATATTAAACCCTTACTAGCTTAAAGACAAGGTGGAGTCGAGCAGGGGTCACTAGAGGCTTGAGAGGAAGAAAAACCCCAAGAATTATGGGTGAAAATGAGTGTTATATATAAATTATATATATATATATAGTGTATATATTTTCATGTAACTCATGAATTAATAAACATTGATAAAGAAATACTTGAGAGAAGTCTTCAACAGGAGCAGACAACCATTATAATCACGAAAGGTTGAGTGGGTTGGTTGCTTTGATAAATTATATAACTATATATTTATAAAATGGAAACTTATGTTGGATCCATGGGGATGAGTCTTTTAAAACTAAATTGAGTGCCAGGTCTATAGAAAAATAGAAGGAAGATTTTGTGGATAGAGGTTGGAAATTTCACGGTTTGAAGATGAAAATAATAGAAGATAAGGTGATGTGGATTAGTGCGGCATAATGCGGAAGGAATAAGAAGACGGTGGTCGAGTGGCGAGAAATAAATGGAAGACTCAAATCATCCAAGGCTTGATCAAACAGATGAGGAAAGATCCGGAGTTTTAAAATCAGATTAATGGTTGAGATTAGATGGTGTGAGGATTAGACAACTGAAGGAAGTCACAGCTTTGATCGATCAGTTTAAACGGAGTGGATAGATGGGATCATACATGCCTTTGATCGTACGGGTAAGAAAACAACAAGGAAAACCATTGTGGTAGAGGTTTTAAGGATGGTTGGTATGAATAAATGAGAACATATCATGGGTCATATTGGACGGTTGTGGAGAGATGTGGGATTTAAAAATGGATCGAGCGGTCGAGATTAGATCTGGCTTTGATCGGAAGGCCTATATCGTGTTTCGCTAAAAAATACTTGTCCCACATTGAATCAACCAAGGTTTCGTGGATCCTTTTTAAAGCATGGCATCTCACCATCGATCAAAATTCTCCCCCCCCCCTCCTCTGGTACCACCCCATACCGGTTCTGCAGTGGCGCTCTATGCCCACCCCTGCCGTTGTGCCGCCCCATACGACTGCACGCTCTGGTTCCTTCATGCCCCTGTGGCCACCCATACCCACATAGCTAGCCTGGAGGGCTAGCTGATGAGTGGAGACTCTGCTATACCCTTGGTGCATACTGCCTCCCCCAGCCATCTGGTTGTGGCTGGCAGGCCCAAGGCCATATATATATATTTTTTTTATAAAAAGTTAAACACCTTAAAATGAATATTTAACAGAAAACACAATTATAAAATACCACTATAAGATCATCTTATACACCTATAATATACCATTATACCATTATATTATTATGATATAATAGAATTTGAAGTCAAATGGTTATGGAATACTTCTTTAATAAACTTAAAACACTTATTAGAAGGATGATGGATTCATAATTATAATATACACTTTATATGATCATAAATTTAAAACATTTAAAGAGTATTAGAAATACTTACTTACGTTTTGAAACCATAATAAGTTTCGTAATAAAATGAATATTATTGTTTTAATTTAAAACCATGATACTTAAAATATTTAAAACACGTCAAAACACTTGAAATGATTAAGTAAATTGTATAGGATTTATAAAAATGAAAAACTATTCAATATATCTTAAAATTTTCTCTTAAATTATTTTGTTTTAATAAGATACTAATGGTAACCCCATTTTAAACTCCAACGGACATAAAAATTAAATAATTGTCATATGTATTTCGAACGGTCAAGAAGAACCTTATAAATACATGTTTAGGGTATTTTATTTTCAAAATATTTTGGCTTATAAAGATGGTTTTCTACATTCTTATGATGCTTAGTACCTGTGCCAATCTTCTAGCAATTTTATTTTTTATTACAGTCGGTCCAAGGGATGAGTGTTGCCTTCTTGGTCTCATTATGGTGCTAGGAGGTCTCCTGGTGGTCCTTCTTGGATTTTCCATTAGTTTCCTTGGATAACTATGCTCTTTTGGCCTTGTTGTAATGTAATCGTTTTAGTGTTTAATTGAATAAAACATGTCTTGTTTTTATTTTGAAATAATTGTTTGTATAGTATGAAAAATAAATGATTTAAAACTGTAAAATATTAGGATTATACAAGAAATAGGTTCAGGGTGTCACATTATCCCCCCCTTCAAAGAATTTCATCCTCACAATTCATTTGTATTATTAATCTTTCCCACACCAACTACCAAAATTAACTTCGAGGACCCTTCAAGATGTGACTTTTTTATTAATGATTGAAAAAAAAATTATTGACAAGAAGTTTAGTTTAATACCTTCACCAGTTCAACCATTGTGGATAATCCATTAATGTCCTCAGGTGGATTCCCAGGGTGGTTCCCAGTTCCTCAATCTCCCTAGCCCAGATACACCTTGAGCAATTAGGGTCAAACCTATGCATGTAACAGTCAAGTTTCCAGAGAGAGGCATGGGAGGTATGGAGATCATAGATTTTGGCATGAACGTGTTCCTTATAGATCTTCCAAACTATGTCATTATAGAGACTTCTGATGTCATAGAGCCTCCCATACATAATGAAACTCAAAACATGGAACATATAGCTCTTCAAAGGTCACCCTACAAACTAGATTCCTAGAATTTCCCAAATGCTAGGAAATTTTTAGAGAGAGTGAAATAGAGGAAGAGACCTTCACGATAATATCCCATATGCCTATACTCTACATGTTGTACAGTTTCCTTATGATGATAAAAAAATTGTATCCCTGATAGGTCTAGAGAAAATTTGAGCTAAGAGACACTTGATAGAGTCATTTTTCAAGATAAAGGAAGGATCATGAAAGTACAGTGTGATTCTGAACATGTCATTATCATTATAGTTTCTCGTATGTTAGTTAATATGGACAAAAGGTTGGTTGGTGACCTCTCTTCTTCCATCTGAAAATTTTAGGAAAAAATTTCTCAGTAAAACATAACCATATTAAAAAAGAGTGGTTATTTGAAAATACGTTTTAATGTACCAGATAATAATAGTATATCATTATTAATTTAAGGCAAATTTCATGAAACTTGTGGTGCTACAAATTCATTTGTTCCCTCACAAACTCACAGGCACAAAATTCCTGACATCCATCATAATGCCCATTCATAGGTACCAGTGGCATAGACGATCTCCCCAGTTCTCGGTTAAACGGATCCCTAAAACATTTCCAAACTCTTCGATCTCTTTGGTCTATATGCATCACGGGAAACTTGGATTAATCCCATGTGGAAATCTAAAGTTCCAAGAGAGAAAATCATGATGTGTACGAAGTTCAGTGACATCAGCATGAACATGATATCTATAAATCAAATGGGAAGACTCATTCTCAATAATTTCAAAGTCCATAACTTGAACAGAAATATCATAGTTCAATATTTGACAAAGATACACTGCTCAGAGGTCACCTTCTTATGCAGCCTCTCGGAAGTCCTCTAGGGATTTTAAATTTTCTTCTAGGGTGAAGCATTTAAACAGACCCTCAAAATACATTCCCTTACGTGCATATAATGGTAGTTGATCATGCATCATAAGGAAATAGTCAAATCCTAATCCTTGATGGAGTTTAAGTACATGAGGATAGTTCGATACACAGTAGAGATTTTTTCATGACAGAAAAAGTTTTCAAATGTCTCAAATCCTTCTAAACACGACTTGGAAATTATAGTCTCTAGTATTTTGGTTAGAAGAGACAAAAGACTAGATTCATCTGCCATTAGAAATTTTGAAGAAATAATTCTAATTAGTAAGATATAATTAAATATTTATTGTTGTTCTAATTTTCTAGAGTTTTCTAAACTGACCACTAATACCAACTATGACACCCCGACACCGAAATCCCTGGAGTTGTTGCGTTAAAAAATATGGTGTGTAATTATTTTTATAAA
This sequence comes from Viscum album, assembly GCA_963277665.1. NCBI lineage: Eukaryota > Viridiplantae > Streptophyta > Magnoliopsida > Santalales > Viscaceae > Viscum > Viscum album. The sequence goes on along the minus strand of OY728119.1, from coordinate 1,582,629,653 downwards.
AAGAAATGTTGAAGAATTGCACATCATGTTCCATACAGAGGATCTTTGTTGTTTAGGTTCTAGAAAACCAGATACAAATTTTACAATCCTTCAATAATGAACGGAAAAGACTCCACAAATCAGCCACCACATATTGTAACTCAAATATAATAAACCTATAAGAATATATTGAAAACATAGAGTGAGAACAAGAATGCCCAGAAGGAGGTTTTAAAATAAATATAATATTTCAAGTAAAACATTTTAAAAACATTCCTTTTTAAATTAATCATAAAAAAATTAGAAGAAAATTGTGATACATGCTTCTCAATGTTAACAACTTTTCAAGGTTACCACTAAACATTTTATGGAGAATTAATTGGACTACGAATGAAACACATTGCTTATTTTTACATAATTCATGGTGTTCAGCATATAAATCAAAATTTTATTGAAGCATACTATATGTGACCTGAAAAGGTGAAGTTATAGAATTTACACATAAAAGTAATAAATGATATAATTTTCACATAAAATGATAATATTAATTTCTTTCCTTACTAACTGAAAATCATAAAATGGAAGATAAATATCTAGAATTTGTATTAAACATTATAAGATTGCTGAATAAATATTACCCCATGTGCATTTACTTCTTATGATACTCATATGTAAGGCTCTTAACCAATTATATTCTACTAGTCGAATAATCACTTGGTTGGTCACATACTAATACATAGTGAGGGAATGTATAATGATAGAATGTGTCAAGGCCTCGTTCCATGATCTAATTTGTCTAATGAGAACTATTGATGCATCATGGGACTTTCATTATCTGGTACCCAACCCGTAGAAATTTCATTAACCAGTCCCCAACCCATAAGGGTTTCATTAACCGGTACCCAACCCATTACATACTAAGCTGGATACATTCCTCATATGTTCAGTAAGGTCATATATTCAATATGTCCCATACCACTTTGAAATTTTAACTTTTTATCTCATATTTTCAAAGTGTCACATACCACTTTGAATATTTAACTTCTTATTTCATATATTATCATGATATTCTAGTTAACATTTCATTTTTTAGAAATTATATAACAAAGTGAATCATGCATTAATTGTCAATACTAACAACTGTATGGTTATAACAAATTAATCAATGACATGTGTGGCTAGGCAGACATACTACAACATAGGTGATGATAACTAATGAAAATAATACAAAGAATTATTTTGTCTTTGTCACATAAAATGATAAGCCTTAAATTTTAGAATCCTTATTTCATGAAAATAAACATTTTATATTCCAAAATGCATAATGTTTAATTTAAGATATCTATCATTTATATTTAAAACAAATACTGATAAATCGGCATGACAATCAAAACTAAACTCAAAGCATATAGAATGGAAGGTTCTATGTGAATTAAAGTGAAATAGGTTAGATGGAAAACAATTGTTTCATGTGAAGCATTCATGTATAAGAATACAATTAAACATATTTCTCTACATGTGTTTATCCATGTATATGTATTCATGTATAATCAAAAGACTATTTCAACCTCCTAAAAATAGGAATTCATAGAGTTGTGTGATTTTGGTTCTCAAACATACACCTGTGGATTTAAAAATTATATAAAACCATGTAATAAAAAAGTGTATACATGGTATTTTCACTACCAAAACAAGGTTTACTAAATCCTTATAAATATTTTACATCTCAAAACATTATTTAATCTCCAAAAATATGTTTTATGAAAACTAATTTTAGGTTATGATAAAAATCTATAATTATATACATATAACCATATATATATATATATATATATATGTTTATATAATCCAATTAAATAGAACCAAAATAGAATCCTTAAATGGTTTACATATATATAAATAAAATATTTTCATCATTGAAAAATAACATAATAGCACTAACTTGTTTCATAACTAAACATATGTATATACATATATCCCTATATACAAAAAGGGTATATATGGGTTTTATATCACAAAACCGAAACTGAAATATAACACATACTATTTCCATGCATTTTTTAAAACACAATTTAAACATTGATAAACAACACTTAGAAGACTTAAAAACAAGTTCGAAAGGAAACTTATAAAAACTATATGATTATATATATATAACTGTATATAAAAATTGTATATATATATATAGGGTTTTTCACAAAGAATACAAGGTATATTAAACCCTTACTTGGCTTAAAGACAATGTGGAGTCAAGCAGGGGTCACTTGTGGCTTGAGAGGAAGAAAATCCCAAGGGTTTATGGGTGCAAATGAGTGTTATATATAAACAATAATGGAAATTTTACATATCCCAACAGTTTCAACCCTTTTGGAAATGGCTTGAAACATTTTGGATAGTCTATCCTAATGGTTTCCAGAACCGTTGGTCTGTTAGCCGTTTCAGTAGCTCTATGCCAACGGTTCATTAGAAACTGTTTTTATAGGATGTATGAATATAATCTATGCCAACAGTTTAAGTAAAACCATTGGTATATATGTGTACCAACGACTCTTAAACCATTGGTACAAATGATGTCCAGCATCTAACCTATTCCAACGGTTCAATAAAATTGTTGTAATATATGTATACCAATGGTTTTTGAACCGTTGGTATACATGAAGTATTTTTTTTCCAACGGTTTCATAAACCGTTGGGATATATGTTGTCCACTAAAATCGTTAGAAATGGTTCTTGGAAACCATTGGTATATAGTTGTTGCCACTCAAAGCTCCCAGCAAACTGCATCCCTACCAACAGCATGCATCCGCCTACATCCCTCCTAGATGCCTACATCCCTCCCAACATCCTGCCTACATCCCTCCCAACACCTTGCGCATGCATCCCTCCCAGCAACCTGCCTGTATCCCTCCAAAACAGCCTATCTGCATCCCTCCCAACATCCCACCTGCATCCCTCCCAGCAGCTTGCCTGTAAACCTCTACAATTACTGCCAATACACCACAGCAGCCTATATCCCTCTATAATTACCACTGTAAATACACCCTAGATTTCAAAATACAGCCAATATATACCCCACTAATATATGTATTTATATTTTTCCCTCTACAATTAATTTGAACTGCTATATAAGTTCAGATATATGTATCTACTTATGAATTCCCAATGCACAATTACCACATAAAAAATAATAGATAAAGAATAAGTATATAGTATTTTTACATGGTTTGATCCCAATGTGGGTATTTAATCCTTGGTGTGTTTGGGTAATTTATAAGACTCATATATCCACTATATCACATAGGTGAATACAAGTGGGTTATATCCCAAAAATACTTTGATATCTCTCGATAGTTTTACAGTATCCTAATTAATTTATAGTCTCTCAATTGCGCTCTTTATACTAGATATAGCTAGTTTATAATGGATCCTTCTTAAAAACGCTTGAACACTATTTTCATACATAATAGAATATGTTCATAATATACATCAAGTAACACAATACACCATTAACAAGTATACCTACATAATATATACATAATTCTGTATGAATTCATATAGAATTGGGGGGGCTGTTTAGGGGTATGGGGTGGCTATACTAGGGGGTGGGGGTGTCCGGGGGGGGCTTTTTAGGGTGGGGGGTTGTCCATGGGGGTGTACAGGGGGTGGGGTGGGGACTAGGGGGTTTTTGGGGATTTCTAAGGGGTGGGTGTGTCCAGGGGGTGGGGTGGGGTGGTGTCCATGGGGGGTTGTCCAAGGGGGTGGGGTGCTGTCCACGGGGGTGGGGGATGTCCAGGGGGTGGGGTGGTGTCCACAGGGGTGGGGGATGTCCAGGGGGTGGGGCTGTCCAGGGGGGAGGGGCTGGTCCACGGGGGTGGCGGGGCTGTCCAGGGGGTCGGGTTGTCTAGGGGGTGGGTGGGGTTGTCCACAGGGGTGGGGGCTGTCCAGGGGGTAGGGGTGTCCACGGGGGTGGGTGTGGCTGTTCAGGGGGGTACGGGGTGTCCAGGGGGTACGGGGTGTCCAGGGGGTGGATGGGTATCCACGGGGGGTAGGGGTGTCCAGGGGTTGGTTGGGATGTCCATGGGGGAGGGGGGATATCCACGAGGGGAGGGGCTGTCTGGAGGGTGGGAGGGGATGTTCAGGGGGTGGGTGGGGCTGTCTGAGGAGTATAAAGTGTCCAGGGGGTGGGTGGGGCTGTCCAAGGGGGTACGAGGTGTCCCGAGGGGTGGGTGGGGCTGTCCAGGAGGGGTATGGGGTGTCCAGGGGGTTGTCCACATGGGGAGGGGTTGTCCAGGGGGTGGGCGGGCTGTCCACGGGGGTGGCGGGGCTATCTAGGGGGTACAGAGTGTTCAGGGGGGGATGTGGGGGGGGGGGGTGTTGTCCATGTCGGTGGGGTGGGTGGGGGGGGTTGTCCATTGGGGTTTCTAAGGGGGGGGTTGTCCATGGGGGTGCCCAGAGGTTGGTGTAGTGTGTGGGGTGTGGGGGTGGGGGCTGTCGATGGGGGTGTCTAGGGGGTGGGGTGGGTGGGCTATCCACAGGGGTGGCGGGGCTGTCCAGGGGGGTAGAGGGTGTCCAGGGGGTGGGAGTATTGTCCATGGGGTGGGGGTGTCCAGGGGGTAGGGGTGTCCCGGGTTGGGCAGGCTATCCTCGGGGGGTCACAAGGTTGTCCTCGGGGGGTAGGGGTGTCCAGGGGGTGGCGGGCAGTCCATGAGGGTGGAAGAGCTATGCGGGTGGGAAGTCAGGTGGAAGGGGATGGTAGGGGGTTGGTGTGGGCTAGAATAGGTGGAAGGGGGCTACTGTGGGCTGGATTGCAGGTGGATGGGGGCTGTTGGAAAAGTGGCAGGGGCTAGTGCGGGATAGTATGTAGAAGGTCGGGGGCTGGTGAGGGTTGTAACTAGTGTTTGGGGCTCTTTTGTAGGTGGAATATGACTGGCATGAGTGTTTTACGGAGGCTGGGGGTGGGGGTTGGTGTGGTGGCTAGTGTGTTGGCTAGTGCGGGCTGGATTGTAGGTGGTTCAGGGCTGGTGCGATCTCAAAAACAGGTGAAAGGGGGTTGGAATGATGGTGGAAGGGGGCTGGTTTCAGGTGGTGGGGGGATGGTGTAGGGTGATTTGAAGGTGGCAGGGGGCTGTTGCGGGCTATAATGCGGGTAGCAGTGGGCTCAAATAAATGTGGAAGGGGGATGATGTAGGCTGGATGTGGCTAGTGCAGGCTGGATTGTGGTGGTTGTGGTGGCTGATGGTTCGTAGGTGGACTGTGGTGGCCTCCTTGTGTTGGTGGATAAAATCGTTTGTTCATGTGGTTGGGTGCGTGCATGTGTTTTTGAGTGTGGTTGGGTCCTTGTAGAATACAAGTAGCAAGCTTCACCCTCATCTCCAATGTTGTCTACAGGTGACTAAATATTTTCATGAGAGACTCAATCCAGATATTTTCTACCTAAGGACCTCCCTCCCCAATAACTATAGGTGGGTAATGTATCTAAAAATCTATCTAGGTATCATACATCGAATTTCGGCAGGACTGCAAACTGTCACGGGGTGTCGTCCTGGAGTAGGGCCAAATCATAGTGTGACTGCGGCATCACCGCAGTGTGATCGTAGCGTGGATGCGGCATGATGACTGCATGTTGGCCCGGTCTAGTGACATCTGTGGGGCAACATCTTCTGGCCAGGAGTGAAGGGAGAGGGAGGAGGCGAGGAAACATTCCGATCGTTGCCCCACTGGAAGAAATTGTGATTAGTAAGTCTCAAGATTGATCACAAGACTCATGTAATACTATCACAGATCTAGTCAAAAGCATCTATTTTAAAAGTACATTCGGCTTCAATCCTTTAAAATATTCTCATTATGCTTTATTAATATCACTTTAAAACCTTGAAAATAATTAACACTATCCCTTTTTCTAATGGAATTGAAAAAAATTCCAAAAATAGGTTATCATTTTAAGACAAAAACATTTTAGACACTTTTCCAAATACAAATATAATTATAAAAGTATTCTCAAGTCTTCTTATTGTCCAACATTTACTATGATGTCTCTCGAGAACTTATATGGTTCTTGTAGAATACAAGTAGCAAGCTTCACCCTCATATCCAATGTTGTCTATGGGTGACTAAATATTTTCATGAGAGAATCAATCCAGAGATTTGCTACATGAGGGCCTCCCCCCCCATTAACTATAGGTGGGTAATGTATCTAGAACTCTATATAGGTATCATACATTGAATTACGATAGGACTGCGAACTGTCGTGGGGTGTCATCCTGGAGCAGGGCCAAATCACGTCGTGACCATGGCGTGACCGTGGATTGACCACAGTGTGACCATGTCGTGTTAGCCCGGTCTAGCGACATTCGTGGGGTAGCATCTTCTGGCCAGGAGTGAAGGGAGTAGGAGGAGGCGGGGCAACATTCTGGTTGTTGCCCCACCGGCAAAAATTGTGATTAGTCAGTCTCAACATTGATCAAAAGACTCATGGAATATTATCATAGAGATAATCAAAAGAATCTATTTTAAAAGTACATTCGGATTCAATCCTTTAAAATATTCTCATTATGATTTATTAATACCACTTTAAAACCTTGAAAATAATTAACACTATTCCTTTTTCCAATGGAATTGAAAAAAAAATTTAAAAATATGTTATCATTTTAAAACAAAAACATTTTAAAAACTTTTCCAAATACAAATATCATTATAAAAATATTCTCAAGTCTTCTTATTGTCTAACATTTACTATGATGTACCTCGAGCACTTAGATGGTCCTTGTAGAATACAAGTAGCAAGCTTCACCTCATCTCCAATGTTGTCTACAGGTGACTAAATATTTTAATGAGAGACTCAATCTAGAGATTTGCAACCTCAGGGCCTCCCTCCCCATTAACTATATGTGGGTAATGTAACTAAAACTCTATCCAAGTATCATACATTGATTTCCGATAGGACTGTGAACCGCCGCGGGGTGTCATCCTGGAGCAGATCCAAATCACGGCGTGACTGCAGTATGATCGCGGCATGACCATGGCGTGACTGCAGCATGACCGCGGCATGACCGCATCGTGTTGGCCTGGTCAAGTGACATTTTCAGGGCAGTATCTTCCGGCCATGAGGGAAGGGAGCAGGAGGAGGCAATGCAACATTCTGGTTGTCGCCCCGCCGACAGAAATTGTGATTAGTCAGTCTCAACATTGATCACAAGACTCATGGAATACTATCACAGAGCTGATCAAAAGCATCTATTTTAAAAGTACATTCGGATTCAATCTAGAGATTTGATACCTGTGGGACTCCCTCCACATTAACTATAGGTGGGTAATGTATCTAAAACTATATCCAAGTATCATACATCAAATTCCGACAAGACTGTGAACCGTCGTGGGGTGTCTTCCTGGAGCAGGGCCAAATCACGACGTGGCCACGGTGTGATGGCGGCATGACCGCAGCGTGATCGCGACATGACTGCGACGTGACCGCGGTGTGACCGTGGCGTGACCATGGAGTGACCGCGACGTGACAGTGGCGTGACCCTGGTGTGACTGCGGCATGACCGCAGCGTGACCGCGGCGTGCTGACCTGGTCCAACGACATCCGCAGGGCAGCATCTACCAGCCAGGAGCGAAGGGTATATGAATTTCTTGGAACGCCGCTAATAAAACTTTAGTCACCTTGAGAACAATAGAATTTGAGTATGTTTTAACATCTCAGGATGCAACACAAATATTATGGGAGAATTCATATATGTAAAAAATTAGATGTGCATCGAGGCCAGGAAAACACCCCAAACAGTGTTAAGATGAAGCTTATGATGGGGAGAACCATAATCCTGATAGGTGTTAAACAATGACACCATCAGGGTTTTTAGTTATATAGGCTTGGGTAAACACCTAAAGGGGTGTCCAAGAGGCCAGTAAAACACCCGAAATAGGTTTCGTCATAAGATAAGGTCACAATGGACATGATAGAACAAATAAACTATTTTATATGTTATAACAAGGGATCGTCGGAAGGTTGTAGTGAGCGGCACAATGATGCAACGTCTAAAGGGAAACAAAATGACGGAAAAGAATCATACACCCTAAACCAACCATTTATAAATTCATTCACTTCTCCTAAACATGGAAATTTCATTTATAATATTCAAAGGGTGAAAAGGAAAGTTTCATGGTCAAGACATATGCCTAATCGGGCAATGTCATTTGATCTAAATGAGTACGATAAGCCAATTTATATTATTCAAAGAAAACAAAAACTAACATGCCACAAAACAAACACCAACAAGAGACATATGGAAAAATAAAACCAAATCTAAACATGATACAAATAACCATGACTTCACTTCAGTTTAGAAGACAGCACACCTCTGTTGGAGGGGTTTTATTATAAAATCATGCCATCAATTTATCACACAATTCATTTAATTATATTAACATTTATTATAAAACTCATTCAACACAAATCAAATGCAATAACTTAAGCTACTAGATCAACATAACTATCACTGTGAGTTTTCACAAAAATCACACCTCCGTTGGAGGGGTTTTATTATAAAAACATGAATTTATTTATCAAATGAAACAATTATATTAAAGAATAGTTATTCAAGATATGAAATTCAATATAATTAAGTTGAATTAAGAAAGAAGTTAAATTCAATTTAAAGCATTCTTGAATTAAAGAGGCTAGAAGACGGACCCAACCACAAGGTGGAACCAAGTAGTTCACTTCGCCTCTTAGAGCTTTCTAACTAAAACCTGCTGCTCCCCCACTGGGTATGCGCACCTTCACACACATGCAAGAACACCTGGCCCCTATGCACACACATGCATGGCAATGATCATGTGCAATGTGATCCTTGCACATATGATTATATGCATATACCGGTCTCCACTCACATGCGTATGTATATATATATATACATGGGCACACCTAGCCCCATACGTGCATAATCGCTGCCATGGGTGACTATACACGTAATAGGGGAACCCACATACATATACTTACTTACTTATTCACACACAGGCGAGTCGCCCTTGACTTGGTGACTCCAAACCAACGAGCAGGGATCAAATCACTACAAAAAAGATATTAAGAACCTTAAAACACAAAAAGGATTCCAAATAACCAGTGAAAAACCAACCAACAGCATTAAATCCTTACCTAGATTGGCAGCGGATAACCAAATCCACCCGAACCAACACAAAATGATCTAACGCCCTATCGAAAACATAATATGGAGTCAAAAACACTAAAATCCCCAAATACATGAGGTGTGAGACAAGTAGTAACCATAAAATCTTACCTCATATTAAAGTTGGCGGACTGCATCAATTTGAACCCCTTCTGGCCCCTTCACAGAATATAACTACTCTTTGTCCTTAGAAAGTAGTAAAAGACCTAAGTTTCCAATTCGATAAAGAAAATAAAATAAAAACTAAACTAAAACATACATGTCTCCTATGACTATACAAGTCACCTCCCAACATATAAGAACCACAACGCCCCATGGGTCAAATCATGTTCCTGCAAGCAAGGGGGAAACATATCCAAGTTTCAAAGTAACAATATCAAATAGTATATTCCTATTAATTAACAATTACTCTTCCTATTAATGGTGTATAATCAGTTTGGCTTAAGTTTCAACAAAGTTTGATTTTGTTCGATACAAGTTTGTTTGGGACATTTCCATTAGATTTAGTTTGTCCTGTTTTTGTTTATATTATATTGGACAATTTCATACATTTTGGTTCTAGTCGATCATGAAATTAGTATTATTCATGCAATTCATACCTAATATATATTTTTCATGGGCACATATATCACTAAAATCCCCAAATTAAATTGGTCCAAACAAAGAGGGAAGAATAAACCAACCTCAAATCACCTTGGACACCACACCCCCACCCCCCCTGGACACCCCCACTTCCCTGGACATCCCCCCAATCCCCTGGTTAGACCCACCACCCACCTGGACACCACCCCACCACCTGGACACCCCACCACCCCCTAGACACCCCCACCCCTTGGATAGCCCCCCACCCACTTAGACACCCCCACCCACCTGGACACCCCCAACCCCCTTGGACTGCCCCCCAACCCCCTGGACAGCCCCCACCCCCTGGACATCCCCCCACCCCTAGATATCCCCCCATCTCATTTTATGTTCAATGATTTATTTTTATAGTGGATCTCAATTCTATTAATGTGAATTTATGGGGTTTTGTGTCATTTGTTTTTTACAACATTGGTTAAACTTTAATATACACCCTCTACCTTGAGAAACTTGTATTGATTGATTAGAATTTGTATGTGGGTGAGAGTTGAGAGATCAATTACATGTGTGTTGATGTAATTAGTTGTTTCTGGATTTCTATGGGGAAAAAATTCCCAAACAAGTGTTTCCATGGAAATTCAAGAGTGATTTCTAATCATTCATACACATATGAGTGGTATTAATCATATACATCAACCAAGGGTGATTGCAAACTTGATTGAGAAGTATTTAATTTATCATTAAATTTGAATATAGGTTTAAAATATTATTTAGACTATGAAATCATTAAAAAATATAATCCAACTCTAACCTTACCACTTACTATATAAATCTATTTCGAACCCTTTCTTACGACTTAACATTTTTTCCAATAATTATGACCAATAACACCCCATTTTACTCTAATTTAAAGTTAAATACTTGATTATTGTAGGCTCGTCCATGAAGATAACCTATGTTAGCCACTGTAATTAATTTTAAACATTGTTAATAAGTTTATTTTTATGTATCTTATGACAAGTGTGCATAAAAACTTGACATCATGGTAAGGGAAGTAGTTCCAACAACATAATTATTAAATTACAAGAATAGAAACACTAACACAAACCCTTAACCACTAGACCTTGAAATTAAATGAACCTTGTTGATGAGACTTAAAAAAATTAATTTGAAATTTGAACTTGATGAAATTTATATTTCTAACTCAAATGAAAACTCAGGTGTTCACCCCAAGCCTGGAATTATACATGATTATACCTAACAAACCCAACCAAAACCATAGATACCATTTTCAACAATAATTAAATTATCATAATATTCATATAACTATTCCTAAAATGAAAAATTTCTTTGGAATAACAAATATATTCATTCAACTATTTCCCAAATTCCACGCTCTTAAAGGTAAAGACCCCAAAAAATGTATATGTGGATTTACATTGGTGTATTCAATAATAAAACCTTGAGGAGTATCTATAAAGAAAGTAAAGTGGAGGGAATTTCACGGTTCACTTAAATGAAATACAAAATAATTATCATACAACCTACTATTTTGATCATGTTAAATTCTTGAATTTACTATAAGTTCACTCACTAGACGTTCAAACTTCATTTATTCTGTTTTTCATTATCAGATCATTAGTAGGATAAACCTTCAGTATATGGGTTAGATTACCAAAAGTTTAAAAAAAATAAAAATCAATCATATATCACAGATGAATGAAAAACTACAATGATAACTATTTTTATATTTTGAGAAAGCCAAAATCAATAATATATCACTGATGAATGAAACAATATGAAACGATACAAATTGAATCAACAAAACTCAAAGTAAAAAAAATAAATCAATTAATCATACCAGAAGAAGATTTGGAAATTACTACCAAAGAATAGCGGAAACGTAGAAGGGGATTCTTGACCAGAGGGGATCCTCGACCTAGGCGGGATTCCCAACCACCAGAGAGGATGCTCGACCTTCTCGACCTAGGGGGGATTCGTGTGTCATGAGGGAAAGCTCGACCTAGGGGGGATTAGAGTCAGGTGAGGAAAATATTGACTTAGGGGGGGATGTGCGACCTCAGAGGGGATGCTCTACTAGAGGAGGAAGAGGAGGGGGATGCGTGAGCGATGGTGAGCAGCAAGCGGCGAGCTGCGAGGGGGAGTTCAAATGAGAGGAGGGGAGCGTGCGACGAGATGCGAGCGGTGGCGAGGGGAAGTTAGGATGAGAGCAGCGATGAGGGGGAGTCAGGATGGGAGCAGCAGAGAGGGGGATTCGGGATGGAGAGGAGTGTTTCGCGATGGAGAAGTGGGGGTGTGATGTGAGGGGAAGTCAGGATGGGTTGCATTTTAGGTTGGTTTATCCCAACGGTTCATAATAACTTTTGGCTATTGAGCCAGTTTTTTCCAACAGTTCACTAAAACCATTGGTAAAACCAACTTATATTAATGTATACCAACGGTTTCATAGAACTGTTCGTATAGCCTCTTTATTCCAACAGTTTTTGCAAACTGTTTGGAAATAACTATTGTTATAGGTGGGATTTCCACTAGTGAAACTATATATATATATATATATATAAACTGTATATGTTTTCATATAACTCACAAATCAACAATATATGATAAATAAGGACTTTAGATAAGTATTCAACAGGATCCAAAAACCATTCTAATCATAAAGGTTGAGTGGGTTGGTCACTTTGATAAAGTATATAAATATATATTTATAAAATGGAAACATACGTTGGATCCATTGGGATGGGTCTTTGAAAACTAAATTGAGTGTCAGATCTTTGGAAAAAGAGAAGGAAGTTTCTGTGGATAGAGGTAGGAAGTTTCACGGGGTGAAGAAGAAAATAATGGAAGAGAAGGTGATGCAGACTAGTGCGGTGTGATGTGAAAGGAAAAATAAGACGATAGTGGAGATGCGAGAAAGAAATAGATGGATCAGATCATCCAAGTATTGATCAAATGACTGAGGAGAGATCTGAAGTTTTAAAATGAAATGAATGATTGATATTAGATACAGTGAGGATCAGACAATTAAAAGAAGTTTCTTCTTTGATCGATCAGTTTAAACAAAGTGGAAGGTTGGGATCAGAGTTACCTTCGATCAGATAGCTGGAAAAAACGTAGGGAAAACCGTGGTTGTGGAGGTTTGAAGGCTGAGTGGAACAGACAACTGATATTAGATCGTAGGTCAGATTGGACGGTTGTGGAGAGGTGTGGGATTTAAAAAATTATTGATCTTCTGAGATAAGATCCAGCTTTGATCAAAAGTTCTAGATTGCGCTTCGCTAAAAAATAATCTTCCCACATCAAAATGACCAAGGTTTTTCTGCTCCTTTATAAATCTCAGCGTCTCAGAACTGATCAAAATTCTCTTCCTCCCCCCCCCCTCCAGTACCACCGCATATTGGTTTTACAGGGTCGGTCTGCCCCCACCCCTGCCTCTATGCCACCTCACATGGAGGCGCACTCTATTTCCGTGTTGCCCCTGTGGGTGCCTGTACCAACATGACTAGCCTGGCTGGCTGGTTGGGGAGTTGAGGCTCAGCCACAGCCCTGGTGCATGCTGCCTCCCCTGGCTAGCTGGATATGGTTGGTAGGCCCAAGTCCATATATATATATTAAAAAAATTTAAACACCTTAAAATGAAAATTAAACAGAAAACACGATTATAAAAGACCACTATAAGATAATCTTATACCATTATAATATACCATTATACTGTTATAATATTATGATATAATATAATTTGAAGTCAAATAGTTATGAAATACCTCTTTAATAAACTTAAAATACTTATTAGAAGGATAATGGCTTCATAATTATTATATACACCTTTTATGATCATAACTTTAAAACATTTAAAGAGTATTTGAAATTATTACTTATGTTTTGAAACCATACTATGTTTTGTAATAAAAAAATATAATTTTTTTAATTTAAAACCATGATACATAAAATATTTAAAACGTGTAAAAACAATTTAAATGATTAAGGAAATTGTATAGGCTTTATAAAAATGAAAAACTATACAATATATCTTAATTTTTTCTCTTAAATTATGTTAGTTTAATAAGATATAACAATCACTTCATTTTAAACTCCAGTGAATAAAAAAAGGAAATAACGGTCATATGTAATTCCAACGGTCAAGAATACCCTTATTTATACATGTTTAGGGTATTTCATTTTTAAAACATTTTGTCTTATAAAGATGGTTCTCTACATTCATATGATTCTTATTACTTGTGCAATTATTCTATCAGTTTTATTCTTTACTATAGTTTTTCCAAGGGATGAGGTATACTTACTTGGTCTCATTGTGGTGCTAGGAGGTCTCCGAGTGGCGTTTCTCGGATTTTCCATTAGTTTACTAGGCTATCTATGGTATTTTCTCTTTATTGTAATGTAATTCTTTTAGTGTTTAATTGAATAAAACATGTATTTTTTTATTTTAAATCATTTTTTGGATAGCACAAAAATTAAACGAAGTAAAACCATAAAATATTATTATTACACATGATATAGGTTTGGGGTGTCTCATTTATTATCTAAATTTATTCCAAGATCTATAATATTGAAGCTTAGTGAGGATAGAATTGAGTTTTTCATAAACAACCCTTAATAGGGTTTCATTTTGAATGGTTTTATATATCTTTCACAAGAAGTTTTAGGTCAGGAGATTTTATCCATCTGAGAAATTTTTTTAAGGTTGTACAACTTTTAATAAAATTCATAATGTTTGTGGTCATAATGCATGGACCTTAGTAAATTGGGAAGTATGATACAACAATCTAATTAGGATTCACAAGGTCAAGAATAAATCAAAACCCTTTTGAATAGTGGATGAGGATACAATAAATTGTGGATCCAAGTTCATGGATAATGAGAAGTGTTATGGTAAATATATAATATGGATAAATTAAAATCACAATAGTGTGATATAATTTGAGGTCATGTTGTTTAGGTACATAAGTAGAAAATGATTTTTTTCAATTGGAAAATTTCAGTAGTTTTCTGGCTAAAGTGTGGAAAAATATATCGGATTTAATAAGGTTCATAAATGAATAGTTAACTAAATGAGTCTCTTAACACTAAATATTCTCCATATTAATGTTTGTGAAACGTTTTTTTGACCCATGACACTCAAGACATGTAGTGTAATTTATGGAATGAGGTGTTCAGGTAAAGGGGTGGAAATGTCCTAAGCCTTGGTTCACCGAGATATGGATTTCGGTCATTCAATAAGGAGTAATAATGGATGATGATTTATGTAGTTTAATATAATATATTTAGGACAAAAATTCCATGTAGTTGTATTCTATGTGATAAGAAATTATGTGTTCAATAATTTAATATCATGCAATTAGAACTTTAAGCTACCTATTTTTTCATTATAATGATTGCATTGAAGTTTTATAGTTTAATTTCATGTTGATAGGATATTGTGAATGATGATGACTTTTTTTCCTGTATAAGGTGGGTGATAAGTAGCCTTATAATGGGGGGACTTACGTAAATCTAAATCATATACAACCAAAGATATTCTTTAAGAAAATAATATTCATTTTCAATTTTTGGTTTTGAAATGTGGACCACATTAATGTCTAAGATATTTAGTCGTGACAATCTTAGTTACAAAAAATGGAGAAATCAACCATAAACTCAGAGCTTAAATGAGTCATAATTAGTGTGATAAAAATATGTTATTGGAGAAAACCACATAATGTGTTTTCATAGTTACCAATTCTTTTCATACAATGAAATTACATAACATTAATGGAATACATAAAACATTATTAAAATAGACTCTTGAAGACTATACTAGTATAGTACCTTTCAAAACACAGATTCATTAACATCAGTACATAAGTGAGATACATTATATCCCATTAGGTTCTACATGATAACCACCCTTATTAAACACATAAAACAAAATCATATCTTCATAAACTGGGGAAGGAAACATAAAAATGGGTGAAATCAGATGCTCAGTAAGGGTAAACAAGGGAGACATGTAATTATAAACAAGATAATATGGGTAATATAATGTGATCATAACATTAGAAGATCATACCATGCATATCATAAGATCCAAAACCTTAAGAATGGAATAAAAATTGGCAGTTCATTAGGCATGAATCATAAGAAAATAATGAACATAATCCATAAAGTCATATCATAATAATAAGACATGAAATTGTGGAATACATAAACATGTTATATCATTCCCTATAAGTCAATATGAATTTTAAGAACTTATTAGAAAACTTCATGGGAAGTGAACCTACTTGGAAAGACACACCACAGTCCCCGGTTGTAGATCATTCCTTTTAAGGGATCGAGTTTCCCTACCTTCCCTTAATATATTAGGTTTCCTCATCTTCTATCTTCATGGTGACTACACCTACTGGTAGGGAAACACCACCATCCCCAGTCGTAGTCTTTTCATTGTAAGGGATCAGTTTTCCCCATCTTCCCATAGTGGATCAAGACAATCGACTTAATTCCCATCATAATCTTGTGAGTTATAAATATCTACCCAATGCATTTTATGGATATATTGGTCCCGCCCATATCATAATAAAATCATTCATAAATGTGGCATAAGATAATAAAAATTTCATCGTATCATTCCCCATAAAAAGATATGGGTTTTATATACATCATATAGTAAACCCATGAAATGAAATGTGTTACATTAAATTTTTTTCACATCATAACCTTTGGAGAATAAAATTTTTTCATAAACATTTCATCAAAGAATAACCTGTGAAAGGAAGTGTATTTCAAAATCAATTAACTCGTGGAAGAGAAATAGGTTTTATAAGAACCATTCCATCGAAACAAAAAACATTCATAAAATGTTATGAATAGAAAATCTTGATCCTTTCCCAAAAGGGAATGATTAACATCAATATATTTCATCTAATATGGAAAATAACTTGGAAATATATCTTGAAAACATTTCTTGACGAAATTATCCCTTCTTCTTTGAAAAAGAATTTTTAAAAAAAGAAAAACTTTTGAAAACCATTTTCTTGAAAGTAAAAATGGATTGTTATAAATAATTATTTGAAAACATTTTTAATCCTTTTTCTTTGAAAACATATTAATATACTTTGAAAAATTTTTGAAAACCATTTTCCTTGAAAACATATAAAATAATCTTCAAAAGGTTCAAAAAACCATTTCTTTTAAAATACTTTGAAATTTATTGAAAGAAGATTGAAAAACAAAAAAACATTTTTAAAAATATGTTTTTATATAAAATGAGCTTAAAATGCCATCTTTTAAAACATTTTTGAAAAAATAGTTCTTGAAGTTCAAGGCATGTGTCTCAAAGAAGGCAATTTGAGACAAAACTACTTTACTGATTTGGTAACTCTTGAAACATAAACCCCATTAAAGAGAGATAACATAAAATGGATATTTAAATAACCATAAAATTAAGGATGAAATCCATAGAATATATTTATGGAAAGTATAATCACCACAAAAAAGATCTGAGTGGTGAATAAGGTGTAAATATCCCAAAAATAAAAGTGAGACTAGAAATCACCTTACCTTGAATGTTGACTCTCTTCATACTTATACAGGATTCTTCTATAATTAATGTAATATTATTATAAATATTTTATATAATCATATTTTTATATCTAATACCATACATGGCTTTAGTATTACTTCATATTAAACACTTTTTAACAATCATATGTTATGTTTTCACTTCTGAGAATATCCGCTTTGTTCTTCGCATATGTCATAATTTATTATATCTCCCATCCTTATACATATATAATGATTACAGAATGTAAACCGTGATATATTTATCATTTATATTCATCATATGTTTATTATAATAATATATAGAATATATAAGTGTGAAATGGAAAACACCATTCATGGAGATAGTAAGTCGTATGTACGCATTAACGTTATTTCCGTTTTTATTATTGTATTGAAAGAAAGAGAGTAAGTGACTTATATATATAATTATTATATTAGAATTATTATATCATATATATAATTAATTTTTAATTAATTCATACTTAATACATTCAATGTAGTGTGTGAATGAATCACATAGCTTTGATGGGGTGGTAGTCCACACTTCTCCAAACGAAATTATCATATTTAAAGAAGCTGGAAAGTATAAAAATGAGCATTTAAAAAGAATTAAATAAAAATAAAAACATTATAAATATTATATATATTTTATATAAATAGATTTTCCATCATAATTCTCACTATGAGAGGCAGTAAAGGATGAACGAACAATCATCATTTTGTGAGGTGGTAATTCGTCGTACACATAAATAGTATGTTCGTTACCCATTAGATGGAGGTGTATGTAAATGTGGGTAAAAAAGATAGCATAGAAACATCTCAGTATATTTATTATACTATTTTTGTGGTATTATCATGGAATAAGGACAGTGGAGGGGTTGGAGAAATAAAATAAAATAAAGGATCTTGGGAGAAGATGATACCTCTCAACCGGGTAACTAATTTTGGTTTGTGATAAATGGATTCCTTGGATTGCTTTCCTCCAAATGGGAGGATTCAAGGAGGAATGGAGGGATGTTGGGAAGTGTATTTTTCATATATTGTCCGAGTCTAAGAGGATTGAGAGGTTTGAGGAAGGGGGAGAGTTTGTGTCCTTTTGTAGGGAAGGGAAAATACTCACCTGGTATTTTTGAAAACAAGTTAGGTGTTCCCATGTTTTCAACTAATAACAGTCATCCAAAACTAGAAAAACCCAATAATTTAATGTTCATGGAATAATAATTTTCATAAAATGGGTTTTGGAAAAGTTTCTAGGTCATTTGGTTTATTATGTTTAATGTATATTCCCCTATTAAGCTTAATTTTACATTAAGTGTTGTAATTAATTTTAATTAATTTCTCAAATAATTTTGGAAAAAAATTAAGTTCACCTTATTATAAATTATAAATTATTCTTATTACAAATATAAAAACCAATTCTCTAAATTATATTTACATATGTGTAAGATATTAATTTATATTTAATCTCGCTGACGACACGACACTATGGGTTTTTAAAGTAATAATGATCAACATTTTACTATGTTTTAAATCCATAATCAATGTAAAATTGGTTCCACTGACCTACATTGAATTAATTAAAAAAAAATATGATCTAATTAATCTTTAAATCCAATTTCAAAAATAATTTTACTATATAAATAAATTAGATCAAAAATTAGTTTTGAATTAAAATTCAGTATTTTTCACTATTCATCCAAAAATGAAGTTTTTCAAAAAATCTGAAAATTTAACCCTTAGATAATTTCAATATTATAAATTAAAAAAATAATTTTTTTATCAAATTAATATTCTTAATAATTCTAAAATTATTATTTTTTATTTTAATAAAAGTACATAAAAATGATCATTTGTGAAAACATTATTTTTAAACATATAAAGACTTTACAATAATTTATACCGTTATTATTACTATGTTTTATTTTTATAGAAATATTTGAAAAAATATTTGAAAAATAGTTATTACTATCCGTATATCTAATTTTAACATCAAGGTTATAATTATTTTGATTAAATAATTATAATAATAAAATAGTGTTTCATTGAGACTCAGTGTTGCGGGTTATGTACACCAAGTCGGTGTTGCGTGAAATGTATGCCTATTCAGTTCCATTTTAAATGAAAGTGTGACTTAGTGCAATGAAATAAATAATAATAATTCATTTGAATAAAATGTGGATAAAAAATTGGGTTGGTACATTCTACCCCCCTTAAAATGAATTTCACCCTCTAAATTTGTTATTCGGATAAAAACATATGAGGATAATTCTTATTAATCATATCCTAAATTTCACACATAGAATCCTATAATAGGTCAGTTATCTTCAAAACTTTGACCAGTTTAGTGGTATTTTTTTATAGAAATTTCTCTGTAAGGTCCAAAATTTCAACAGTTTATTCTTTGTAAGAAATATCTTGTTGTAGCGGTATGAACATAGAGTTCAATAAATGTGAAGGGCCAGGTATGTACTTCTCTAAGAGAGACAAATGGAACACATCGTAGACTTGAGAGATATTTAGAGGAAGTTCCAAGAAATATTCTATCATCCCGATACAATCAAGAATTTTAAGGGGAACGATATACCTAGGGCTTGGATTCCCTTTATTCTTGAATATCATAACTTTCTTCCAGGGTGAGGTTTTTAGAAACCCATTTTCACCAACTTAAAATTCTATATCACACCATCAGTTATCATCAAACTTTTCTACTGACTTTTATCTTCCTTTATATGCTGGTTCTAACCTTCTCGACCATTTATTCAGTGATCTTAGGTCCCAAAAGCTTTATTTTTCCAACTTCATCCTCGCACGTTGAATCTCAACACTTCTTACCAAAGAGGTATTCAAAAGGTACCATCTTAATTATTGAGTTAAATCGATTGTTGTAGGAAAAAACAACTAGAGAGACCTATTAACGCAAACCACCATTGAAATCCAGAGAACAATATCTCAACATATCCTCTATGGATTGAATAGTTCATTTAGACCGACCATCTATCTGAGGATGATAAGCAGTACTGAAACTCAATTTCATATCAAGTGATTGTTGAAGACTTCAAAAAAACATTAAGGTGAACCTCAGATCCCAATATGATAGAATGGAATGTGGTACTCTATGAAAACTTACCACATATTTAATGTATATCCTTACAAGATAATCTAGAGAGAAGTATTCTATAATAGTGATGATGTGTGTTGACTTGGTAAGGTGATCGAATAACACCCATTTAACATTAATCCCTTTTTTTGTTTTGGGTAGTCCAATGAAAAAATTCATAGTGATGTTCTTCCATTTCCATTCTAGTATAGTAAATGTATGCATCATCCCCTTAGAATTTTATCTTTCAACCTTAACTTACAGGCATATAAACCACCGAGATAAAAACTCTACGATATCCCTCTTCATTCCATTCCACCAGAATTATTCCTTCAAATATGTACACATATTTATACTTCCATGATGAATAGAGAATGAAGAACTATGAGCTTCCTCTAATAGATCCTTCAAATATGGTATGGAAGGAACACATACATGGTTCTGGAACATTATCATTCCATCCTAATGAAGGTTAAACTTAGGAACAATTATATCTTTCTTTTGAAGCTCAACATCTTCCTTTTGTGCCTTCTTAATCATCACATGGATAAAGGGTTGAAAATTCATCTGAGAAATATAATGTTTTCCCCCTTCCTTTAGGATTTCTAGTTCATTCCTTTGAAAGTCCAAAAAATTTGGATCTTTTTTATCCTCATCATGGATATGCTAGCATTATCCTTTTGACTCAAAGCATAGACCACCGTGTTCACTTTCCAATAGTGGTGATGTATGGTGCAGTCATAATCATTTATCAACTCTAGTTATCTTCTCTTTCTCATGTTCAAATCCTTCTTTGTGAATATATTTTTTAGAAATTTAGGATTGGTATGTATTTCACACTATTCTCCATAAAGATAATAGCTCCATATTTTTAATGAAAAAAATACCGCTTCTAAATCTAAATCATGAGTTTGGTAATTTTTATCATGAGTCTTAAACTCTTATGAGGCATTGGATATAACCATATTATTCTATGTAAGAAAACATCATAATCCCTTCATGGAGGCATCACTATAGATTAAAAATCCTTATAAACTATAGGGAAATGTAAGCACATGTGCCTTGACTAACCTTATCTTAATTTCCTTGAAATTTTCCTCTCATTCACCTGTCTAGAGGAACTTGACACCCTTTGGAGTTAACTTGGTTAGAGGGTTAGACAGTCATGAGAAAATATCTACAAACCATTGATAATATATTTATAAACCAAGAAAACTATGGATCTCAGTCACCATGGTTGGTTTAGGTCAACATTCAATAGCCTCCGTCTTTTATGGATCTATTATTATACCATATCTTGAGATTATATGACCAAAAATGAAGCCTTTTACATCCAAAATTCACACTTTGTAAATTTTTCTTGTAGTTTCTCCTTCCTTAGGGTCATTAGTAAAATTCTCCAGCGATGTTCATGCTCTTACTTGCTCCTTGAATAGATAAGAATATCATATATAAAGACTACCACAAACTGGTTGAGGTATTCTCTAAAGACTATATTCATCAAATCCATGAATATACTAGGGGAATTAGTAACACCAAAATACATCGCTATATATTCATAGTGTCCACACCTCGTACAGAATATCAACTTGGGTATATCCTCTTTTTGGACCTCGATTGATGATATCCTTAATGAAGGTCAATCATGGAAGAGTATTGAGATCTATGTAGTTGATCAAACAAATCATCAATATACGGAAGAAGATACTTGTTCTTGATTGTGATCTAGTTTAACTTCTAATAATCAATATAGAGTCGCATTGATACATATTTCATTTTTAAAAAAGAAAAGATGCACCACAAGGTAACATAATTAGCTGAATGAATCCCTTATCAAGGTTTGGTTGGAGTTGATTATTCAGTTCCTATAACTCAATCAGGGCCATTCTATAATGAGTCTTTGAAATTGATGTGGAACCAGGTATGAGTTCTGTTGAGAACTCTACTTCATATTTTCTTAAAAGGCTAGGAAACTCTTCTGGAAATTCAACCACACATTCCCGAACTATAGACATACCATTGATGTTAATTTTACCCCCAATAATTTTAGATAAACATCACTTATGAATGGTAACTAAGACCCATACACTGGTTGTAATCTTCTAAGTAAGTTCATACTTATCATCACATTGATGGATGATGATAGGAGGGTTTTAAATATCAAATATAACTTCCCTTTCTTGATAATAGATGTTGGATTAATGCAGAGAAATCTAAACCATGACTAATATGACATCAAATTCTACTAAAAGAATAATGAAAATATTTTCAAGAAGCACATTCCCTCAAACATCAACCAGAGATGAATCCTAGACTTGGGATACAATCATCGTACGATAACTGGTTTTAACTTTAAATTACACATATAATCATTTTTCTATAATCTTAACACCCATATAAATTTATTTAGATATTAAATATTGGGTAGATATATAATCTAATAATACATTATTAGTTCTAGAGTGTATGTTTAGTGTATATTTCACCACTTCATTGTCTCACCCTTTATCAGAAATAGAGATAAAATGAGATTTACCCTTGTCCCCCGGCATAAGAAGTTGTTGACATAGAGCATCATCACCATCCCTTTGGTTTGGTAATAGGTTAGTATAATGCACATTCTCCTTACACTTAAATAACTGTAGTATGGGAGTTTCATTATATATATATTTTTCTTTATTTTAATCATTGGATAACTTCTTCTCATTATTGTGGAAATCAATTTGGCACTGATATTACCTTCTGCTCATAAACTACTTATTAGAACCCATAAGACATTTTCCTCCATTATTCTTTCCAACTTAGATCATAAAGGATGTCTCATATTATTCTCTTTATGGTTTTTAAAATTTCCGTTAAACTTCATCTTTCTTTTCTTGTAAAAACATTGATATTGATATGTAACTCTAACCTCTATTTCAATTTTTTTGCACAACACACAATCTCTTCTTAGATACTATAGTCACTTATATCCAATTCCATTATGAGACTTGGATTTGAGCCAATGAAAAACAATCATCTTTACTTTCAGGTTGGATTATAATTATAGATGCATACCTCATAAATCTTTTGAAATTAGACTTGTAAGGATCGATGGATTCATCATCCTTTTTCATAAACTCATGGAAATAATTTTACATCTTCATATGAATAACATGATGAAAATATTTATTAAATAATAATTTCTTCAACTCATCCCAATTCATTGATTCGCGTTCATCTTGATTCCACTTATTCTTGATTTTTGTTTAACACTGGTCTTCTTCACCTTCTAACTGATAAACTACAAGAATGAAATTATTATGATCTAAACAAAGGAGAATAAACAATATCTTTTTAGTGGTACTAATCCAGTGTTTAGAAAAAAGTCAATCATAAGACCCACTAAACTAAGATGGGTGTTTCCTCATGAAAGAATAAACAAAATGTTGTTTCATATTTTTCCCATTATGAAGTCTACCATTATTTATAGCTTGAGAAAGCTATGTGAGCATAGACATGAGGTTTTTCATTCCATATCCCATAACATTCAGTTTCTTAAGAGTAAAATCATTGCATTGTCCATTATAATCACAATTAATGTGGTTTCTTCAGGTTCCAGCCATTGACTAAGACCCAAAGAATAGAGTAAGATAGAGTTATCATAATGAGGAAACATATATTCACAAAAATTCACTTATAGGATGTCTAAATTATGAAACCTTACTTAATCTATGACACCTTATAATTATACTAGGTTATTCATAGCCACCATCTATTTAAATTCTTCATGATGGCTTGTAAAGATCATAAATACCTTTTGCAGAATATTTTGACATGTACTTTGAGTTATCACTAAGGTTTTTTCATCATATTTTCCAAAGGTTAACAAAACATTTTCTATGATTCCAACTTTAACGACACAAAACTTTCAAACATGAACATTACATAACCTTTTCATAATTCATAAAATATTATAAAAACAAACACCCAAATACCATACTAGTATATTACCTTTGGAAACCTAGAATCATACAAACCGGTACATAAGTGAGATATATTATCTCCCAATAGGTTCTCTGTGAATAGAACCTTTCTTAGACACATAAAACATAATACATATTTTATCACCTAGGGAAGGAAACATAAAAAGTGGTGATCTCAAATTCTAAATAAGGTTTACAAATTTAGACATATAAGCATAAACATGATCATATAGGTAAGATAATGTGATCATAACATTAGAATATCATACCATTTATATCATAAGATCATAAATATTAATCATGGCCTAAAACTCAGTAGTTCATAAGACATGAATCATAAGGAAATAAAGAACATAATCCATGAAAGCATATAATTGGAATAATACATGAAATTGTTACATACATAAACATGTGATATCATTCCATATAAGTCAAGGAACATAAATAGAACTTATCTGAGAACTTCATGGGATTTTTAATTATTGGGTGGGATGTACCATCATCCCCAATCATAGTGCTTTCCTTGTAATGGATCTGGTTTTGCCAATTTCTTATAATGAACTGGGTATCCCTATCTTCCATATTCATGGTGACTATACATACTAGGTGGGACACACCACCATCCCCAGTCACAATACTTTCCTTTCAAGGGATCGGGGTTCCCCATCTTCCTATAGTGGATAAGCCCGTCAACTTGATTCTCATCATTATATAAATAGCTATAAATATTTTCCCAATGCATTAGAGGAATATACAGGTCCCACCCATATCATAATAAAATCATTCATTCATATACCACAAGATAATAAAAGATTCATCATATCATGATCCATAGAAAGTGATGGGTTTTATAAAAATCCAATCATAATCCAACGAAATGAAATTGGTAACAATAACTTTTCATTACATTATAACATATATAAAATAGATAGGTTTCATAATCATTTCATCAAATCATAACGTATGAAAAGAAGCCAGTTTCAAAAGTATATTACACATGGAAGTGAAACACATGTAATAAGAATCATCCAGTAAAAACATAAACCATTCAAGAAATAATTTGAATAGAAACTTTGTATCATTTATTATAATGACATCAGGGAAATCAACATATGTCATCTTAGATGTAAAAACAATTGGAAATATATTTTGAAAACATTTATTGAAGAAAATATCCTTTCTTCTATCAAAATGTATTTTTTAAAAAAATATTTTGAAAACTAATTTCTTGAAAATAAACATGGAAACATATAAATAATCCATTGAAAAAAAATTGAAACCTTTTTCTTTGAAAAAATATTAAGAGAGTTTGAAAACATTTTGAAAACTGTTTTCCTTTAAAAATTATAAAATAATATTGAAAAGGTTTTGAAAACCATTTCTTTGAAAATAATTTAAAACTTTTAAAGGAAGATTCAAAAACAAAAAATCTATTTTTAAAAACCTTATTTCTTGAAAATTATCTTAAAATATCATTTTCAAATCATTTTTGAAAATATGGTTCTTGAAGTTTATGGAATGTGTCTCAAAAATGGAAAAAGAGATAAAAATAATTTACCCATTTGGTAACTCATGAAATATAAACACCATAAAAGAGAGATATAATTAAATGGATATGTAAATACCCATAAATATAAGTAAAAAAACTATATAGTATATTCATGGGATTTATAATGACTAAAAAAAGAGACGAGTGGTTAATAAGGTGCAAATCTCAATGAAATAAAAGTGAGACTAGAAATCTTCTTACCCTGTGTCTTGAATATCTTCAAACTCATACAAGATTCCTTTATAATAAATGTAAGTTTATTATAAATCATTTTTAGAAACATATTATTATATTTAATACCATAAAAGTTTTTATTACGAATTCATATTACCCACCGGTTTACAATCCTATATTAATGTTTCACTTCAGGTAATACCCACTTTGTTCTTGGAATGTTTCTTAATTTGTTATATATTTTGTCCTTATACATATATCATTATTTAAAATTTAAACCATGATATAAATATAATTTATATTCAGTTTATGTTTATTACAATATTCTATATAATATATTGGTATGAAATAGAATACGTCATTCATGGAAAAGTAAATTTGTACATACACATGAACATTGTTTATGTTTTTATTCATGTATTAAAATAAAGAGAGTTAGTGACATATAAATATATATAATTATTGTTGTATAATTATTATATCATATATAACATACATGTTTAATTAATGATTCCTTAATTGATTCTTTGTAGCGTGTGAATGAATCACATTGCTTTGAGGGTGCGGTGGTCTACATTTCCTCAAATGATTTTATCATATTTACAAAAACTGGAAAATATAAAGATGTGGATTGTTAAAGAATTAAATAAGATTAATTATATTATATATATTATATATATTATATATAAATTTAATTTCCATCATAATTACAACTATGAGAGGTGGTAAAGGAAGACCAAATAATCATCGTTTTGTGAGGTGGTAGTTCGACTTACACATAAAAAGTATGTTAATTACCCATTAAATGTAGGTGTGTGTAAGTGTAGGTAGAAACCATAGAATAAAAAAATCTCATTATATTTAGGATAATGTTGTTATTGTATAACCATGTAATAATTACAATGTAGGGGGTGGAGAGAGAAAATAAAAGAAAGGATCTTGAGATCAGATGTTACCTCTCAATCAGGTAACTCCTTTTAGATTTCCTAAAAGGATTACTTGGATATAATTTTGTCCAAAGTAAGTATTCAAGGAGGAATAGAGTGTTATAGATAGTTTTATTGGGAATATATTGGGATAACTTATGTGGTTTTAGATTTTTGTGGAAGGGGTTGGTGGTGACCTTTTTGAGGGAAGCGAAAGGACTCACTTGGTATTTTTAAAAACAAGGTAGGTGTACCCACATTTTCAGCTCAAAAAAGTCTTCCAGGACCATAAAAACTCAATAATGGAATGTTAATGGAAAATTAATGGATATAAAATAGTTATTGGACAAGTTTATAGGTTATTTAATCCCTTAAGTTTAATGTTTATTCCTTTGTTAAGATTAAATTTACCTTAACCGTTGTAATTAATTTTTATTACTTTCACTAATATTTTTGGGAAAAAATTAATTTAAACTTATTATAAATTTTAAATTATTATAATTCAAAATATGGAATATATTTTTCCAAATTATAATCACATAAGGGTAATAAATTAATTTAAATTTAATCCCACTAACCGAATGACTTTGCGGGTTTTTTAAGTAATAATGATCAAAGGTATGGTAAGGATTTATATCTAATTTTGTTGCAAAATTAGTTCCAATGATGTAAATAGGACTAGTTTATAAAAATTTGGTCTAATTTAACCTTGAAATAAATTTAATATATAATTTAACCTTATAAATAAATTATATGAAAAAGAAGTTTTGAATTAAAATTCAGTATTTTTTACTATTCATCAAAAAAATGATGTTTCTCAGAAAAATAGAAAAAATTAACCCTATGATAATTTAGACATTATAAATTAAAAATTAATTTTTATTTTATCAAATTATATTTCTAAATATGTATAAAATTAAATTTATTAATTTTCATAGAAGTACATAAAAAGAAGTTCATTTGAGAAATATCATTTTTAAACATATAAGGAATTTATAGAAATTTATATCTTTCATTATCAATTTTTTAATTTAAACAAAACCACTATAAAAAATATTTGAAAATTAGTTATTAATATTCAAAAAAATAATTTTAATGACTAGTTTATAATTATTTAATTTAAATAATCATAATAATAAAATGGTGTTTTTGTATAGACTTAGTGTTGCATGTTACATACACTAAATCAGCGTTGTGTAAAGTGTATTCCAAGTTAGTGTTGTTTGAAAGGAATTTTTTATTTATTAGAATGTATGAAATCAAAAAAAAATCATTAAAAAATGTCCAAAAAAACATGGGGTGTTACAGTTTCATAGGTGCACATGATAGAGGAGGGACATGAAATATGGTGTATACCTTATCAAAATATAGGTCTATAAATTGACTTGAACCAAAAACTCCTTATTAATAGGATATGAGATCATTTTTCCTAATATAAAATTTGGCATTTTGTTGAACATAAAATCTTGGTGTATCGTATAAAACCCAGAATTATTCTATGCGTAGTTATTTTGAAGAGTGTCCCCTAAATTGATTTGAATAATATATCAGTTCAAGGAAAGGTTTCTAATCATAGGTCCACTGATGAGAGAACACACACCAAAGGCCAATGCATAGATCTGTATCATTCAAAGAAGGTTTATATTCTAATTTTGGTTTTATAAATTTTTGATTATCACAAGAGGTAAAGTAAACTCATTTTAGAGGTGAGAATGTGTGGAACTGTATGTGAATGTTTGGGGAACTGATCATGTACTATGAAAACGTGGTTTCATCTCTAGTGATAGAACCATCTAGTTTCACTATGGGTCATATAGGAACAATATTCCATATATATATATATAATTCTCTCTACCGATCAAGCTCATGCATAGGGTTTAGGGAATTTTGAGTATAGGTTCGTGAAGAACCCAATGATGATGGATATCATGTAGTACCAGATCATAAGTTAGGGATGAGATAGTTTAATTATATATTTATGTACAAATAAAATTCATATGTGGTTTAATAAAACTATGTTTCAACTCAGTGTAGTGACATTCCTATAATTTAAATGTTTCCAAGGGATCCAAAATACTAATTTGAAAGTTTGTTTTTTCAATTGTTGTTGGACCTAGTTAAGAGATTCTTGGTGTCACTAAATATCATGTGATAACATGAATCAATCCACATCCAGTTCTTATATGGATCTCTATATAGATCAAATTCATACATACAGGGCATGAAATTTTAATTGGCAATTTTGGTTGTGCTCAGGATATGATATTTGGGTTCACTAAATATATTTTATTGAGAGGAATAAAGGAAAATGTAGTTCTTATATTTTAGGAACCATTCACAGATCAGGAATATAAGTAGGTGAAATGGGTCATTTTATTCTAATTTTTAGTAGGGCCTATGATAATGTCACTACATATCCTATGATAATGGGAATCATGCCACTTGTCATTCTCAATTTTTGATTTCTATAAATCTCTAGATCATTTTCAAAAAAGATAATTTTTAGTATAGGTTGGTAGATAAATAACCCTACAATGATGACTCCTACATAAATATTTCTTATATATAGGAAAAATATTTTATCAAGATGTAATTTTTTTAGGATTATTCTCCAGGTATCTGGTTATTTTTCTATGAATGTGAATTTAGTTTTACTTTAGTGTAGTGCTATTGTAGAAATGAATTTTCATCATAAAGTATCAAAGTTAAATGTTAAAGGGGGATATTTAAATTTTTTGGATGGTTCTAAGATAGGAGACTTAGGTATCACTTTGTCTCAAGTAATAACACTAATTAATCTAGACATAGTTCCTAAAGAAAATATAATCTACATAGATCTAGACAATACAGATGAAAAGGGGGTCTTTTGAAGTTTCTCTAATGACCCATAAAAAGGCTCTAGGAATTAATATTTATCATGTGATAATTGGAATCAAGGAGCACATAGTTTATAAAAATAAATCATCTGTATAGATCTAACTCATGTATAGAAGAATGATTTTTTGGTTTTTAAATTATTGGTGGGACCTTGATATTAAATCTTGGTATCACTATGTATCATGTATTAATAGGAATCAAGATACATGTAGTATATAAAGAGAATGACCCCTGTATAGATCCAGCTTATTTTCTAGGGAAAGGGGGATTTATTCCATAGAAATAGTATTCATCCACTAGAGTGAAGTGATGATTGGATATGATTTCTTAATTATCATGGAGAAAAATATCTATGAATCACAACATTTCTTGGTATATACAGGAATAAAGTGACATATAGTTATTTTGATATGGTCTAGGTGTATAGCATCTAACTATTTGTTATGTTTTCTATGTGAAGGGATATCATATGATGAGATTCTATCAATGGTAGGGGAATATTCAAAACCATTTAATTAAATGGGGTGACTACATTTGATATAGATTAAGCACATGTGATGTTTTTGATGGAGATGAACCAATGGATGATCCGATGATAATATAATTAGGTGTTACTATATATCCTAAGGAATAATGAATCAGGTGGTATATAGTTCTAAAAATGAATGTTATTTTCATGGATCTATTTCACATAGATGAAGGTGTATTAATGTTATGATGAACTATGATATTGTGTGTTAAATACTTCTACATGGATCAAGATTGCATATAGGAGAGAAAGAGGCCATAGGGAATGGGCTACTCTGAGTATTTTAGAGTCATGTGTGATAGAATTCCACATTAAATTTAACATAATGAGTAAGGGATGTTGGATATAAAGTTTAAAATCATATGATTAGGATTTGGATTCTATGAAATGTTTTTCCTTATGGAATTGGATGTTTTATAGTTTAGATCATGTCTGCCAAGAAGTGATATGAGAAATATGAAATGAATTTAATAAGAAACCTATCATTGTTAGGAGGTGTGTTGTGTCCCCCATCCATCATCAAAAAGGTGTAATCTCTATTAAAATAGTCTTTGTATGTGGAGTAAGGTCCTTTAAACTTTAGTTATAGATTTATAGGCTTTTTCCTGGTATTGATAGGGCTCTAAGAACAAATATCAACTCTCCATGGGAGAATGAGTGGAGTCAAACCTTCTTATCAAAGGTTTTCTCAACACAATCATAATGGACTTAAATATTTTTAAATGCTTACATTATGTTATCACCTGGTAGTTTTCAATCATCAAGGAACTTTTGAGAATGTTCATATTTTGAGATCTGGTTGTATATAGTGATTCATAGTGAGGGAAGTTAGAAATCAATGGGAATAAATTCCAATGTTCCATTGATAAAATAATATGGGGTGTCTTGTGTGGAGGTGGGGGTTGTGGTGTGATATTCTCACAAGGTGTGTATGAGTTTTTATGGACAATACTTATTCTCTTTAACCACCATTTTCTTAATTATATTTGATAAAATCATATTAAAATCCTCTATTTTATAATTTTATGCTTTGCGGTAGGGAGTTGAATGGTTTTCTTTGATGTTATTATCCTAATGAATACTTTTTAATTTAGAGAAATGATGTTTGTTCAATTGTTTGTTAATATTTTGTGAGGGGAACCAAATATGGTTATGATGTTAGACTACATCAACTTGATGATGTTATTTATCCATACTTCCTTAAGGGTTATATCCATTAACCATTTAGAAAATAAGTTGGTGGTATTATGGATTTTCTAAAACTACTGAGCTATAGATTAGGGATATGAACCTTGGAAATCCATTCCCTATAAATCAAATGTATATGCTTATTTAGCCAAATGATAGAATTGTGGGGCCTAACTGAAGAAATTTTTATTATATTTGAAAATAATTAAATTTTAGGGTGAATTACAGAGAATCATATATCATCATTTCCCAAAACTAACCAATCCATCTAATTTTTTTGGTAATCTTTGTTCCTGACTAATGGGGTCCATATTTTTTTTCATGGTCTTCTTACATGATTTCAAGGTACTCTCATTATTCAATGCATATGAGGAGGACTATATTGAACCCACATCATAATGAGTGATTTTTTCCTCTCAATGTTAGATCTCTTTGTTATTGGTTTAACCCAATAAGAGGGACATTTTTTGATGTATTCTATGATGGGAGTCATCCATGAAATAACACACATCATCCCAACTCACATTGGGGAGGTGAAAATTTGATTTATCACCTCTATGTCATATATGATGACCACTGAGACCATCCATCAGTGTGAAATGAAGAATACTATTTCTTCCTAGTTAGTTTCAAAATGGGATATAATGACATTATCTGGTGCATCATCACAAGTATTATGTGAATAGAGGATATGATTCAGCGTTGGATTGGAATGGAATTATACCATTAATATACTTTTATAGCTGATAACAGGGGTTAAATGTTCTTTTTTATTGGGGTGTTCACCATTAATCTACATAATCACAAGTTCCAAAAAACCTTTAATATTAAAATGGGTTATATTTATATATATTTCTAGTTCTCTATCTATGATAATATCATGGTATTTCACCTCATTGTTTTGTATATCCTTTGGATAGCATGAAGGGGTAGGTGAAAATTTACTTGTCCAAGTAATAAAAGACAATCCCTAGCCCAACCTAGTTGGATTTGGTATTTCAACTCTTTTCTTGGTAATAATTCAAATGTCTATATCAAAATACATCTTCTATGTTTGGATATTTTCATGGGTTAAGAAAATAGCTTCTTAAAACAATTCTACATTTAGTGGTATAAATAAATTAGAAGGTTTTTCTATGAATAAATTAGATAGTTCTTTCCATTTGATTTCATTTTTCAATAAAAATTAGACATCATAGTAAAATAAGATAAAAACACATCTGGATAGATGATTAGTTAAAATAGGTAAATAAAGAATGTACTTTGGAAGTTCAATATCAGAGACTCTGTAGACCTAACAACGTTGCAAATAGTACCTCAATATTTTCACCAAGAAAATTAGTGTTAGGTAGTTCTTCTCAATATCATAATATCATTTACTTATATCTCTCATTGTTCAGTTGATATAGTAGAGACAATTTATTCCATGAATCATTCTATTTTTTTTAGAAGGGTTCTGAGTGATTGATCCATGGTGGCCCCATACCGTCTGAGTGGATTCTATTATACTAGAAGCATTATTACCAATTTGTATAACAAATATACCATGATATCCTCCAAGTTTTAATGGAAAAAATCCTATCATTAATGAGTGAACAACTTATTTTTATACCTCCTAAAGTGGAGACATTTTATAGTCATATTGTCTATTAGAAACATAATATAAGAAATGAATACATGAATTACTATCAAAACATTAATTTTTTATTGACACTGAATTATAAGGATTTCACTATTATTCATAGGGCTGACCTCAAGGACACATTGAATTTCCAAAAAGCTAATGAATTTATATAATGTAATCTAGAAAACACACTTCAATGTTGAAATATATTATTCTTATAACAAAGGTATTAATAAAATGATTTATAGAATGTTGGTAGGTGTTTCAAAAAGAACATGAATTGGTAAAATAATATCACATGAGGTTCTCTTAAAATGGTAGAATATTAATATTTAGGGTCTATCTTAATCTAGTTGTACCATGAGTAACCTTCCAAAAAATAAATGGCTTGTAATAATATTTTCACATCAATATGGAGTTTTTTAATAAGATCTTAGAAATCATCCTTCTAGAAATGTCAATAGAGATAACAAAAATTAATGCAGAATATGATATAACCAATATTTTTATTGTTGTGGACGGTTTTGGAATAAAATTTTGTGTATTTCAACTCTAATATGAAGTTGGATTTAATGATATTATAAACTTAAAAAACTATCTTGGTTTCATGAGAATGATTTATTATGCTAGCCACATTCTTGAAAATTTGATTATCATATAGTAGGCCCAAGTGATGGGTAGCCAAAAAAGGATCAAATGTTTGGATATTTGTGTAACTTCTGGTGAACACATAATGGTTATATTTTAATTAGGATAAATAAATATAATGGTATTTATGTAAAACATTCCAATATTTTAAGAGTAAAATTATGTTTCATATAATATATGACCTGAAACACTGAGCTTAAACGACCCTTGAAATATATGACACTTATAATCTAATTATTACATTGGATGGTATGGATAATATGTAACGACCCAATGTTTTTCAATGGAAATTCCATTATTATAAAAAAAGTCATAAAATCACAAGAAAACACCACCTAATGAACTACTAAGTGCTAAGTGACCTTTAAACATAAGTTTGTCACTTCTGTGTTTGGAATTTTGAAAATATGACATATACAGTTGCAATCAATAAGTTATTTGGAGTCCGATAAGAAAAACCCAATTTTTGGTGAATAGTAACCTACCCTTAGGAATAGTAACATACCCTTGTGAAGAGTGATATACCCTAATGAATATTAACCTTACCTATGATAATATATAAATAATATTCAAGTTTAAAGTATAATATACCTATATTTTAGAATAAGTTAATGAATGTTTTAAAACTGGTTTTTGGTAATAAATAATGATTTCAATTAAATATTAAAAAAATATTTAGAAAATTATTTTTGAAAAATGGACTTCATTTTTGGATTCTACATGCCAAAAAATGATTACGGTGATTTTTTTATATTTTTCTAAAATACTTGAATTTTTTATGAATAGTAAAATGCGATAATTTACAATAAATGCTAAATAATGGATTTATTGAGTCATTGATGATGATATGCTGATGTAAGCCCAATTGGTTCTAAGTAACATGAATTTATTACTTTTCTTGGTCATTTAATACTTACTATTCCTTGTCTTTTGAAGAAATAACAAACTAATGATTAAAAATTATGAAAACCCTCCCCTCCTCCACTATAAAACCCCACTCACTCCCTATTCTTTTCACTCTTTTCAAGCCTTTTTTCATGACAATATTCTGACCAAATATCTCCCCAAGATCCTTCCCCACGTCCAAAATCTCTTAGCCTCTTCAAAATACAAAAAACTTCTCCCCTTAAGAGGTTCTCAAAGGAGGAAGTCTCAAGAGGTAAATTCCTCTTTCTAATTCCTTCTTTTAAGTTATTTCTTTTTGTTTCTTTCCTCAACACAATTCACCCAAATATAATGATAAATCCAGTAACATATATGAACTGAAATTTTTTTATTCTAATGGGATATTTAATTTTCTTCTCTCCTTTACCTACCATTTATTTGAAAGAAATGAAAGCACCGTTTGAGATGTGCTAATTTAGCACATTCAAGGACAACGATTTATCAATTTCTATTATTATCTTTAATTATGGTCATTAAAACATTTGTTTTATGGTTGAACCATATTATTATATATTTAATATGTCCTATTTTTGGTTTTGTAATCCTTTTGTTCAAATTTTATTAAGTTATAAATCAAAACATGTTCTTTGTAATCAAACCCACTGATAACACCAACATATTTAAGTTAAGGGATATCTCCATTTCACTCTTAATCATGATGTCCTCTATGATATTTATTTTTATGTGTAATCCCAAATGATGGGGTTTGTTTTTTAACATCGCCCATACTTCCCTCATGAATTATAAGTGATGAGAAACCCATTTTCTCTCTCATCAGCCTCTCTTAGTTACACATGACACCATGCTGAAGAATTCTACCTGAACATTGTTTGTTCTTTTGGGTTGCCTTATCTTTATTTATATAAATATGGATTTTTCTCATATGTTTATTTACATATTATAAATGTTGTATAGTTTTAAAAAATTCATTTATGTAAACCCTTTCATCACTCTCTTTTAGGGATATACATGTTTTTAAAAGAGTCCCTCCTTATAACTTTCCGATAAGAAAACCTGGTTTAAGGGAAATTCCCAAATTGTTACCCAATTCCAAGTAAACTATAACCTATATTTTAAATCAACATTTTATTTATAAAATCAGTCATTTTATTATAAAAAACTTCTTGGTTAAATTCTGGTTTTATATAAAAAAATTTCCTCTATTCTATTTTAAAAGGTCTATAGCATTTTCTTTAAAACTGCACAAAAAATGTTTTAATACTAATGTTACTCAAATACACTTCATATATGTTGTCCCTTATATTTTAAACCACTTATCATGTCATATTCCTATTTTACCCTATGAACTTCCATGTATGTTCTAATCCTTTTCTTTCATGGACACTTTCATGATGCGCCCATTGGTTATGATTTATGTCATGATTATGGTACCCCAATTCTTTCTATGGGTACCCTTATGTTTATATATGGTTTATTATGTATGATTATTTATATGGAAATAATATTCATGAAAATTTTGATATGGGTGAACCCATATAAAACTCCAATGCATTGGGTAAAGTTACGTCTCATGAGATGAAATGTGAAATGGGATTGGCAGTTAGCCTTGACCTGTACTAAAATGGGAAACGAGATTGATGGTTAGCCTTGACCCATTCTAAATACATTCTTTATGATCCTTACACATTTATATGATTCCATGTTTATATGATTCTATTATTATATGATAATATTTTGTATATTCTATTCTTTGTGTGTCATTATGTCATGCCTCCTAACTCATGTGCTTAAGACGTATCCTTATGTTCTTTCCCTTACTATGATTTTCAGCTCATCCCTTTGTTCATGTGTTCCCCAGTGTACCCTATGAAGATGTAAGGGATTAAAGGAAGTTAGGAGCTATTTTTGGCGATTAAATAATGAAATGTTTTTTAGCCCCATGTTTTATGTTTTATGTACCTAGTATTCCAAGACACTAGACTTAACGATCCTTGTCTTGTACTCTGATGTATAATAATTCTTAAAATCATGTAATGTTATATGTAAAAATCGTGGGTTGCTATAGTTGGTATCAGAGGATGGTCTAGTTATTTTTGGAGATTATGAATAAATCAACTTAGTGATAACCTTAAGTATGAGACTAAGTATAAGGAAACATTCCTAAATTTTGGTTAGTATTGTGTAAGTGATTTATCAAGAAAAAACATCTCTATCTGGATATGAGTAGGTATAGGTGGCTATGGAACATATGTACCTAGGAGTGAAAACTCTAAAAATGAGTTTCAAGATTGACCCAGGGTATCCTGGTACATGACAACGGGACTTTCCGCACTCTTGGTTATGACACTCTTTGGGGATATTCTTTGGTAGATTCACGAGCTTAGTATAAACAATTATTAAAGGACAAAAAGGCCCATAAGAATATAAGTTAAGAAATAGATCGAGGACAACCTATATGTAAACCTAAGGAATCACAAGTTAGGATATACTTTTTTCTTTATAATTTTATCCTTTTATGTTCAAACATTCCTATTTTATGCTCAAAAGATAGGTATTCAAGACCTCTAATTATACGTTATTTTTCTTAGTTAGTGGACGGAATTAGAAGAAGATGTTCTAACAACCAATGTGATAGGCAATGTGAAGATTTACCTAATGATATTCCTGATATGACAGGAGCGGGTGATCAAAACTTTATGATTGTACTTTCTCAGCTGGATCGAGTTATTAATAATAACTTGAATCATGTAGAACACCCTCATCCAACAAGGAAACGGAATGTTGTCGTAGAATCCTTCATGTGGAAAAGGCCTCCAATGTTTCATGAATCTTCTGATCCCCTCCTCGCGGAACAATGGATTAACTCCATTGAAAAGATATTCTCCATCCTCCAGTGCTCAAAAGAAGAGAAATTTGTACTGGCGGTCTATTGTTTTGATGGGGAAGTTGATCAGTGGTGGACACTGATCAAGAATACAGAGTCCCAAGAAGAAATTTATTCCAATGATTGGGAGGAATTCAAGAGGATGTTTTTAAATAACTATTTTCCTTTAACCCTCCATATCAAGATGGAAATAGAGTTCCTCGAACTCAAGTAGAATAAATATGTGTCCATCAGGGTGTATGAGGAAAACTTTACAAGGCTTTCAAGGTATGTCTCTGGATTTTTCATGAACACCCAAAGTAAGGTGGATCACTTCTTTAGCAGACTAAAGTCGAGTCTACAAAAATCATTGGTGATTAGAGACTTCGATAGTCATTAGGATATTTCATGTTGTGCCCTCAAGGTTGAAATGGATATTGGAGACTCTCAGTGGTCTTGTGGGAATAGACAAAAGAAGCAGAAAATGGAGAACAACATGGGTGGTTCATCAAACAAATCCCATTATAGAAAGAATCATGTCTTTTCCCCTTGTAAAAGTTATAGGAAGAAGTATCCTGGTAACTATCTAAAGGAAACCATGAATTGATTCAAATGTGGAAATTTTGGTCATCTAGCCAAGAACTGCCAAATGGATATGAAAAATCCCACTAATGTTGAAGAATAAAGGAAGGTTCAGATCAAAACTCAACCTACAATGCAGTGTTAAAACTGCAAGGAGCCTAGGAATTATGCGAATAATTTCTCTAAGCCAAGGGTTGTCCGAGG
The DNA here is from genome assembly GCA_963277665.1 of Viscum album. NCBI lineage: Eukaryota > Viridiplantae > Streptophyta > Magnoliopsida > Santalales > Viscaceae > Viscum > Viscum album. The sequence goes on along the minus strand of OY728119.1, from coordinate 1,582,591,194 downwards.
TAATCAACAATAACCTCCACGGAAACAAGTAAGGGATTATGTTATCACTACTGTTGAGGTGGAGCCGAACAACGATGTGGTGACAGGTATGCTAGTTATTCATTCAAGAATATAAAACATACTATTTTATTCTGGTTCTACACATTCTATCTTATCTTGAAGGTTTTGTAGAACTATTCAAACCCCACCTCAAAATTTGGAGGAAAATCTATTTGTGAGAATAACACATGGGGAAATAATTACATCCATGGTTTATTCCTCCCTGGTTAATGTTTGTGTACTGAACCTCACAGCAACTCTCATCATACTTCCTTTAGTGTAGTTAGACACTATCTTGGAAATGTATTGGATAACTTTATACAAATCCAACATCAACTATCGGGAAAGGGAGATCACTCTCACATCCAAAAGAATCCTATAATTCTATACAAGTGTAAGGAGGAAGTTGAATCTTCTTTAGAATCATCATCGCAAGTGTGGATAATGCTTCCATGTGAGTAGGCATATCTAGCTCAAATGATTGAGACAAAGGAGATAATCATGCTTTAAGACATTCCCATCATGAGGGATTACACTGATGTATTTTCCCTGAAGAATTTCCTAGTCTTCCTCCTGACCGAGAGGTTTAGTTCTCAATTGAACTTATCCCTAGATATCTGCCTAACACAAAGACACCTTAGATAATGGCCACCATAGAGCTAAAAGAGATAAATAAGCAATTACATGAGAATATAGAGAAGGGTTTTATACGCCTGAGTGCTTCACCATGGGGTGCGCCAATCCTCTTCATCAAGAAGAAGGAAATATCAATGAGCCTCTACATTGATTATTGTGATCTCAATAAAATCATGATAATGAACAATTATCCCCTTCCATAGATAGATGACTTGTTTGACCAGCTTCATGGGGCCAGTTATTTCACTAAGGTGGACCTTCCATCGAGATATCACCAATTAAAGGTGAGGAAGGATGATATTCCCAAAACTACCTTTCGAATGAGGTATAGACACTATGAGTTAATAGTGATGTTCTTCGGATTCACTAATGCTCCAGAAATTTTCATGGATTTAATGAATAGAGTCTTTAGAGATTACCTCAACAAATTTGTGGTAGTCTTTTAATGATATGTTGATATACTCCTAGATCAAGGAGGAACATGAGGAGCATTGGAATATTGTGTTAATGATTTTGAAAAGGAAGTAGTTGTATGAAAATTATAGTAAATGTGTGTTCTGGATGGAGAAAGTATCATTTTTTGGGAATGTTATAACAATCAAAAAGATATATGTGGACCCTTCCAAGATGAAGGCAATTGAAGAGTGGCCCAGGCCAACTTCTATGATGGAGATCCGTAACTTTTTGGGTATAGCTGGGTATTATCGACGATTTGTGAAGAAATTTTTATGATTGTCAAACCCAATGACCAAGCTAACACGGAAGGGGTTAATGTTTGTCTGGACATAGGAATGTGAAGACTGTTTCAAGGAGTTAAAAAAGAGGCTTTTCACTACGCTAGTACTCACACTCTCTACAAGTGGAGAACTCTTTATGGTGTATAGTGATGCTTTTAAGAAGGTATTAGGTTGTGTGCTAATGAAAAATGATAAAGTGATAGCCTATTCCTCAAGAAAGCTGAAAATCCATGAGAAAAACTATCTTACACATGATCTGGAGTTTGCGGTGGTGATCTTTGCGTTGAAAATATAGCGGCATTATCTATATGGGGAGAAGTGTGAGATATATACTGACCACAAGAGTCTCAAAGACATACTCACACATAAAGAGCTTAATATGTTCCAATGAAGATGGATAGATCTCATGAATGATTATGACTGCTCAATCCACTACCATCCTGGAAAAGCAAACAAGGTGGCAGATGCTCTATGTAGAAAGGATCATGTATCTTTATTAATGATTAGAATTGAAAAGGATCTAATCTTCTTATATTTTCAAAGGGTGTACATGGGAATTAGTAAGGGTGGAACACCATCAATCCATTCTCAAATGATTTCGCAACCATCCCTCTTGTATAAAATAAAGTATTCTCAAAGAAAAGATGTGGAAATTCTGAAAAGGGTGGAAGCTATCAGAAATGGGAAATCCTCCTATTTCAAAATTGATGAGGAAGGAGTTGTAAGATTTGGGACCCGACTATATATACCATCCGGTATAGAGATAAAGAAGGATCTATTGAATGATTCACATAGCTCAACCTTCTCTATCCACCCAGGGAGCATAAAGATGTATCGAGATCTCTGAGAAAACTTTTGGTGGGATAATATGAAAAGGGAGATTGCTGAATATACATAAAAGTGTCGGGTATGTCAGCAAGTGAAGGCTGAGAGGAAAAAGTCTAAGGGGGTGATTAATCCACTACCCATACCAACATGAAAGTTGGATAACATTACCATGGACATTATCACTGGACCTCCAAGGACATCTAGATGAAATAATGCTATATGGGTCGTTGTGGATCATCTTACAAAGACAAATCACTTTATTGAGATTTTAGAGGACTTCTCATTGGATCAACTTGCATATATTTAAATTAAATAAGTGATAATGATTCATGGATTACCACTATCTGTTGTATCCAATACTGATCCTAGATTCACCTCAAAGTTTTGGAAAAGTCTCCAACATGCTCTAAGCACTGAACTGAACTTCAGTAAAGCCTGTCATCCTCAAACTGATGGCCAATCTGAGTGAACTATTTAGACACTGGAAGACATGTTTAAAGCATGTTCTATGGAATTCAAAGGAGCATGGGACCAACATATTCCACTGGTTGAATTCTCCTACAACAATAGTTTTCACTCGAGTATCTGAATGGAACCATATGAAGCCCTTCATGGGAAAAGGTACAGAACACTGGGGTTTTGGTATGGAGTCGGTGAGCGTAATCTGCTAGGACCTGAAATGGTCGAAGAAATGGTGGGGAAGGTGAAAACCATTCAGAATCATATCAAGGAAGCCCAATGTCAACAATAGAGTTATGCAGATAACCATCGATGAGAACATGAGTTCAAAGTTGGAGACATGGTATTTTTATGCATATCTATGTGGGAGAAGTTCATGACGTATGGGAAGAAAGGGAAGTTAAGTCCCAAGTACATCGGCCCCTTCGAGATTCTTGATCGAGTCGGAGTTGTGGCCTATCGACTGGCACTTCCACCTACCATGTCAAAAGTACATGATGTATTTCATGCATCCCTATTAAGGAAGTACATACTAGACCCATCACATTTACTCTCTTTAGAGGTGGTACAGTTGGAGGATGATCTTTCCTATGAGGATAATCTAGTGAAGATCTTGGATTGCAGAGAAAAATTTCTACGGAACAAGACTACTCATCTGGTCAAGGTACTATGGAGAAACCATAAGTACGAAGAGGCAACATGGGCACTGGAGGAATCAATGAAGGAAAAGTACCCACACCTATTTTTTTTCTTAGAATGTAAAACGAAATATTGAGGGTGAAATTTCATAAGGGGGGGAAGAATGTAACGGGCCAATGTTTTTCAATGGAAATTCCCTTCTTATAAATATGTAATAAAATCACATGAAAACACAGCATAATGAATTACTAAGTACTAAATGAACTTTAAACATAATTTTTTCACTTATGTGTTTGGAATTTTGAAAATATGACATACACGGTTGCAATCAGTAAGTTATTTGGAGTCCGATAAGAAAAACATAATTTTTGGTGAATACTAACCTAAACTTATGAATACTAACATGCCATTATGAATATGGACTTACCCTAATGAATATTAACCTTTCCTATGATAATATATAAATAATATTCAAGTTGAAAGTATGATATACCTATATTTTAGAATAAGTTAATGAATGTTTTAAAAATGGTTTTTGATAATAAATTATGATTTTAATTAAATATTAAAATAATCATATTTAGAAAATTATTTTTGAAAAATGGAATTTATTTATGGACTCTACATGTCAAAAAAAATTAGGTGAATTTTTGAGATTTTTCTAAAATACTTGAATTTATGATGAATAGTAAAATACGACAATTTACGATAAATGCTAAATAATGGATTTATTGAGTCATTGACGATGATCTGCTAATTTAATCCTTATTGGTTCTAATTAACATTCATTTATTACTGTTCTTGGTCATGGAATAGTTACTATTCCTTATCTTGACAAGAAATAATAAACTAATGATTAAAAATTTGTGAAAACCCTCCTCTCCTCCACTATAACCCCCCCCCCCTCACTCCCTCTTCTCTTCACTCCTCTCAAGCATTTTTCTTTGCCAATATTCTAACCAAATGTCTTTTTGAGATCCTCCCCCACATCCAAAAGCTCCTAGCCTCATCAAAATACCAAAACCTCTCCCCTTAAGAGGTTCTCAAAGGAGGAAGTCTCAAGAGGTAAATTCCTCTTTCCAATTCCTTAATTTCATTTTAGTTATTTTCTTTTTGTTTCTTTCATCACCTACCTTCACACAAATAGTATGATAACTACAGTAACATACATTTACTGGAATTTTTTTTGGTAATGGGATATTTCATTATCTTCTCTCTTTTCTCGCCTTTTATTTGAAATAAATGAAAGCACTGTTTGAGATGTTCTAATTAAGCACATTCCCAGACAATAGTTTATCAATTTATATTATTATATTTAATTATGGTCATGAAACCATTTTTTTATGGTTGAACCAGATTATTATATATGTAATATACCCTATTTTTTTGTTCTGTAATCCTTTTGTACATATGGTATTAAGTTATAAATCAAAACATGTTCTTTGTAATCAAACCCACCGATTAACAAGAACGGTTTTCACTATGGTTTTATATAAAAATTCGACTTCAATATAAGTAACCAAATTAAATTTAAAACCATTTAATCCCCTGGAAGTTCACTAATAACATAAAAATTCAATTCTAGATAATCATTTTCATCTTACATGTTTATCCAGACATGAATATAAGTGAACCGGTCATTAAAACCAAGTAAACAGACGATCACGAATAATGAAATTGAACCTCATAACCAATCAGAATGGTTATACATAAACTTATAAATATTATACAAAAAAAATTACTTATATAAAAGGTTTTGGAATTATTAATTAATAAACCTAATTTTTGTATTCATGTATTTAATAACAAGTGGATAACACCAATGGATTTAAGGTAAGGGATCTCTCCATTTCACTATTAATCATGACGTCCTCTATGATATGTCTTTTTATGTGTAATAACATATGATGGGGTATGTTTTCAAACATCCCACATACTTTCCTCATGATTTATAAGTGATGAGAAACCCATTTACTCTCTCATCAATCCCTCTTAGTTACACCCGACGCCATGCCGATAAACCGTAACAAATTCTACCCGAACCTTCTTTGTTCTTTCGGGATGCCTTATCTTTATTTATATAAAATGGAGTTGTATTGTATGTTTATGTACATATTCTAAATGATGTTTATTTTAAAAAAAAATTAATTTATGAAGACCCTTTCATCACTCTCTTTTGGGGATATACATGTTTTTAAAAGAGTCCCTTCTTAGAAATTTTCGATAAGAAAACCTATTTTTAGGGAACTTCCCAAATTTTTACCCAATTTCAAGTGCACTATATCCTCTATTATAATCCACCATTATCTTTATAAAATAATTCTTTTTATTATTAAAACCTTCTTGGTTCAATTCTGGTTTTATATAAAATATTTTCCTCTATTCTATTTTAAAATCTCTATAGCATTTTCCTTAAAACCGCAAAGAAAATGTTTTAATACTAATGTTACTCAAATACCCTTCATATATGTTGTCCCTTATATTTTATACCACTTAACATGTTATATTATTATTTTTTCCCAATGAATTTCCATGTATGTTCTAATCCTTTTCTTTCATGGAAACTTTCATGATACGCCCATTGGTTATGATTTATGTCATGATTATGGTACCCAATTCTTTCCATGGGTACCCTTATGTTTATATATGGTTGATTATGTATGATTATTTATGTGGAAATCATATTCATGAAAATGTTGAGATGGGTTCACCCATATAGGTCTCCAATTAATTGGGTAAATTTAAGTCTCATGAGATGCAATGTGAAACGGGATTGGCGGTTAGCCTTGACCCGTACAAAAATGGGAAAAGAGATTGGTGGTTAGCCTTGAATTGTACTAAAGACATTATTTATAATCCTATCACATTTATATGATTCAATTTTTATATTATTCCATGATTATATGATAAGATTTTATATGTTCTATACTTTGTATGTCATTATGTCATGCCTCCAAACTCATGTTCTTAAGACGTATCCTTATGTTCATTCCCTTGGCTTTTCAGCTCATCTCATTGTTCATGTGTTCCCCAGGGTACCCCGTGTAGATGTAAGGGCTTAAAGGAAGTTAGGAGCTCTTTATGGAGATTAAATAAAGAATTTTTTTTAGCCACATTTTTTATGTTTTATGTACCTTATCTTCCAAGACACTAGACGTAACGATCCTTGGCTTGTACTCTGATGTATAATTATGTTTAAAATCATGTAATGTTATATGTAAAATCCTTGGGTAGATATATATTATTTACTAATTTATGATTTATATATATATATATGAATTTATTACTTATTATAAATTTATTTATAAATTCTTACTAAATAATCAATAAATTAAACTAATGTAATTTTATTCTTCGAACATACGTTTCCCTCTAAAATGATTTTTATTTATTTTTGTTATAAAATTTATAATAATTTTATTTATATATTTTAAAATTTATTTCATAAATTTTAATTCAATTTTTAAATAAAATTATACCAAAATTAAATTAGTATTGAGTTTTGGGTTTTTCTATAAAATATTGATAATTCGATAAATAATGAAAAATTAACATTTCTATAAAAATAAAATTTATTTTCAATATTTAAATTAATTTTGAAGAACCATTATTTTTTTAATATGATTTCAAGTAAAAAAATTATTATTTATTTATATAAAATACACTTAATTACATTTTAATCATCATTATGTTATATTCTAGTATAAGTTTATTTTTGGGATTACAACATTTTTTTTAAATTTTTTTGAAGTGCATAATGTTTATCAGTTTCAATTAACTAAAATAATCCCTCAAAAGGATTGAATTAAAATAAATTTATAGATTATATATCTATAAATATTAATTTAAATTCATATAATTATTATTACTAGTCATAGAGTTAATATAAAATCAAATTTTTCAGGAATAATACATCTCTTGAAAAACTGTATTTTTATCACGTCTGTGAGTTTTATTTTAAATTAAAATTTTCAAAATATATGGATTTAATTAGAAAAAATGGAGTTAAAATTTTGAATCATAATAATATTTAATATATGAAAATTTTGACTTAATATTTGGTCAAAATGAATGAGGAATATAGTAAAAATATTTTTCCACGGTTAACGTTAAAACGGATTTTCTGGCAGTTAATCTAAAATGATAATGGTTAATAACCTAAAAATTTGTGTAAATTCTATTTAATGGTAATATTTAGAGGATATATAATCTATGTATCAATAATTACCAATATTGGGGCCTTATGCTACTGATAAACATGGGTAGAACTTTTTTCTTTAAAAACAATCAAAGTGTGTCCTCTCACCTACTTATAAATGGACAACACCTATTCTCTAATCTTCACACATACAACGACATTAGGATCATCCAATAACTGGAAAATACCTTCCAAACTTTCCACATCATATATTGGTGACCTTTCTTTGATCATAAAACCAATGTAGTAATTTTTTTAATGCAAACCATAAGAGGTATCGTACTTAACCGAGCATTTTTTTTGTTTTTATTCTTATAATTACTTAAACTATTAATAAAACAAGATAAAATAATGACAAAAATATTTCCCATATATAGATATTTTATTATTATAATGTAAAAACCATGACCCATCTCCTCTTCTATCATGTGGGATATGAAACTATTGTTCATGTGTATGGTGAACTACCTCCTAGCCAACCAGTGTAATTTGTTTTCCATCACCTCCTCTGATGTGTGGTTGTAATGATGGATTTAATTATATATCTGATTATATTATCATTATTGTACATATAATTTTTTTATTTCATATATACATTCTTACATTCCATTCCTTGGGGGGTTCGATAATGTCGCTCATGTGCACGACAGACTACCACCTCATGAAGTGATCTTATTCAATTTTCACTAACAATTTATATGGAAGTTAATAAAGAGAATTAAAATGAATACATTTCATATATATGAAATAATTATGATATTAATTTCATATTTAACATTATAATAATATAATATATCGTTTTCTTTCTTACATATCTACTAACTGAAAAATGATAACGTCATTCGTTTGTACATGTGAACTACCACCTCAATGAAGTGATATGATCCATTTTTCATAACCACATAACATGTATGGTATATTTCAGTGTATTTAAACAAATAATATGTTATTTTTGATATATTAATATTTTTTTAAGGATCAAAAAAAAATCCATACCTACTTTCCATTATGATTGTTGTGGAAAGTACTTGTTACTCATGCATACGTATAACAAACCGTATCCATGATATTAATGCAGTATATTTTTCATATCCATCAATAATATTTTCTTTAAAAGTATCATTTTTATATAAAAATTATAATTATTTCATGGATAATATTCTATATATGATGGAATAATTACTCCTTTGACAAAGGTCAACACACTAAATCTATTTCAAAATTATAGACCATACATCCTTAAAATAGATGATGAGGACTTAATTAATTATATAATTAAATAAATAATTATTAGAATTGAAAAAAATGTTTCATTATAAATTAAAAAATATATAAAATTTTATTAAATAATAAATAATTTATATATGTTTTTTTTAAATATAAAGTACATAATAGACAATCAATACTCAAAGTAAGGGTTTCTCATGTCACTTTTATTTGTTTGGGTCAATATTCAATATTCATCACTTATTTATTTTGTTGGGTGTAAATATAAAAAATTAATATATTTTTTAATCATTTATCTAAAATTACTTGGTTTTGAAATCCATATTAGTTTCTCCCTTTGATAAGGGATTGATCCAATGATTAATAATGGAGTAGGTGATTTCTTCTCATTTTCCTTTCATTGATGAATGTTTTATTATTATAAAACTATTTAATTATATAATGTTTATACATAATTCACTATTTTATGTATACCATGAATCATTCATACTTAATGTAATTATAAGTTTCAAATTGAATTATTTCTTTTGAGGGGATTTGACTTGAATGTTACCTAGTGGTAAAGGATTTCGTAACTCAATTTCCATTCATTAGGTTATAGATCTTAATCAATGACACTATTTTGAAATGATTATGTGTGAATTAATCTGTATACTATTATTATATATTTCCACTTTTTTCAGATTTATATTTTTTCATATAATCTATCCATTGATTAACACTTAATTAAAATATATTATCTTTGTAAAGGTAATTTGTCTAAAATGTTATAAAATCTTCAAAAAATGTTCTAAAAATTGTTTTTTTTTTCTGAACATAAAAAATTTAATAAATCTATTTTACATGATATTGGATATTATTTTATAAAGTTTTAAAAATTAAATTTTACAATGTTTTCTAAAAGGGTCACTTTTGACCCCCTTTATTAAATGTTTTAAAAGAATTGTTTTTTAATTTTTAATAAATTAAAGTATTTTACGGCCATCAGGTCCATTATTTTCAATGAATTTTCCTTTATATTTTTTCAAGTTTTTTTTCAAATAAATCTATTTTCTCAATATTTTGGGAGTTTTTTGTTTTTAAAATATATTTTGAATGTTAAAACATTAATTTTCTTAAGAATTTTTTTAATAAAATTTTAATGGTTTTAACATTCATCAACATCAATAACCCTCAATTATAAATTTTTACAAGTGGGGATATTTTATAATGATACCATACTTTTTATTTATCACGATAGATTAAAATTGTTTCAAAGATATTGTGATGGAACTGGTTCTCTTTACATGGGTTAATCATCTTATGAAAGGAATAATAATTTTTTTTGAGTTTCATGATAAGATGAAAGTTCAATGTACTTTATTGATGTTATATTTCTTGGACATTGTTTATGAATGTTTTAACCACATTATTGATCATGGGTGGGCCCAATATAGCATATACGATGGGTGTTCCTAGATATATATCCAATTTAATTTGGTATTGAATTCGTCCATATGGTTATTATATTATTAAGGGTTCAATAAGTATTTCGTAAACATAATGTTCCATGATTCCAACACATTTTTGTAATGATTTATATGGGTAATAGATGTTTCCTTTGATTAATATTGACATCACATTACTCATGATTATTGATTCTAATGACTTATTCCTTTATTAAAGCCTTATTCCATGTTTCATGAGTGATGATCCACATATCGATGGGTATGATTTCATATATGTTATGTTCATTAACATTTCTTATTTCATCATAACCTTATTATCTTATATATCTATCTAATTACATTCACTCTTGAGTGATTATTTTTTCCATTACTGATCATTTGAGCTCAACCTTATTATATTTTTTACCCAGGATATCAAGAGTGATGTCAAATTAATTACATTTATAATGGTTTTATTGGGTGGTGATGAAAAAATAATGTGAAATAAGAAAGCATGGGTTTAGTTGGAGAAATACTCAACTGAATACATTGGTGTTATTTATATAAGAGTTTTTCTTAATTATAAAAAACTATAAACCTAAAATATATTTGGTTATTAAAGTGATCCAATATTTCATTCTATTGTTATAATTTTTGGATGGAAAAAATTGGGTCACGTTTATTAGCATTAAGAGAGAAATGCATATAAATTTTTTTATTATCAAATCATAGAGTGTGGGTTTGGGTCTGTTATAGATGGTATTAGAGAAGGGTTTACATAAAATTGGGGATTAGTATGTTTTAATGTGAGGTTAACATACAATTTTTGGATACCATCATTGGTCTATAATATGAAGGTTGATCATAAATTCAAATTCATAAACACCATTTTGAGGGTTCACATAATGAGATCTTAAAGTTATTAATGAAATTTTGGGATAAATTTTATTACATTTAAGTATATGTAAATATTTGGTTTAACATGAATTATTCCCTTACATTTTGTCGACATATTTTTTAAGGTATTGATAACCTTTAGGGTTTATATTATCATGGATATTATAGTAATTATTCAGCACATGTTTTGTCATATAAGTGACCATGAGATTGAACTGTCATTTGATGACAAAGTAATTAATTTTATTTTAGAATAAGATAAATGTATTTTGTGGTTTTAATCTGAAAGGTATGATATATCCTTTGAGTCTAAACCACTCTTTAATGTTGACGTTATTGACATTATTTGCGATATAGAGTCATTGAAATATGGAATGAATAATTTTGAACTTTGGGTATTACTATTTAATTTTTAAGATAAATGTATTATTTAATCATATGAAGGCTTATTAATTAAGATAATTACCACAATATTTCCAAACCATTTAATTTTATTTAATTTATAAATACATGAGGAATAGATTTTTGTCACGTTTATTTTTATGTTACCCATTAAAATTTGATTATAGTTCTTTAAAAAATAATCTTCAGCACTCATCATTTGAAGGAAAAGATGATATTGTGGTAGAAATTTAATAAAGGAGGAATTTATACATGTCATGTAAGTTTATTTCCTTATGTTCATGTTATGGATTTTAAAGGATTTCCTTAACTATAGGAAAATAATCTTGTAATAAAAATGTTATTCATTATATTGATGGTATATTCTCTCTTAAAAAATATGTAATGTTGCCTCCTAAATGGATCTTATTTCCAAATCCATGTTATCACTTTACAAAAATGTTATACTTATATGGTGACCTAGTTTTTTCTTTTATATGACCTTCATACTTCCATTTAATACTTTTTAAGAGAAAGTTTTATTAAACATTTTTTACATCGTAATTTTTTTAGAAAATAATTTTCAATGTAATCTATAATTATCATGATAAACTAGAAAAGAAATAATTAAATAAATTTGGGGAGTTATATAAATAAAAACCCTGAGATTTAAAAAATTAAACTATGTTTCATAGCATATACGACACATAACACCATGCATAAATGACCTGCTAAATATATAACTGTTGTAACCAATCCGTTTAACTTGCGGGTGTGAATAATACTAAATAATATACTATAAAGTCCCATGTTTTTTAACCGGGTTAAAATATGAATGTTTTCATTTATCAATGGTTCGTTTTTTTTTAAACCGAGCTCTGGAATTTTATTCTCAGTGTTCAAACACCTAATGGTGTCGTTTCTGGACTTGTGTAATTACCGATAAATTTTAGTGGGTGCCCCAATGAGTCTCGGGTGCACTGGATCTGAAAAAATCCACTTTAATGGATCTTCATGGGCAGCGTATGGTTGCGGTCCAACCTATGCAGTTTATCTTATTTAATAAATTATTATTATTTTTAATTAAATATGATTATATGATAGATTTGGATTAATTAAAATAAATTTTTAATAATAATAATAATAATAAAGTTATTATTACTATTATTAAGGTTGTTAAATTTATTTAATGTTAAAGAATTAATTAAATGGCAGTTGAAGGTATTGACATGGCTTTTGGGTTTATCAAAGAACCATTTTATTTAAATAAAGAGTTTTAGAATTATTAAAGGACCATTTATTATTAAATGGAGGAATGTGCTAATAATAATAATGTAATTGTTATTATTATAGAGTAATAAATTATTTTGATACTTTGAGGTTTTAATTTCATGTTAAAGAAGCGTATCTTTTATGAGAATTAAATGTGGCTTTTGATCTTCTCAAAGAAACATTTAATTAAATGAGGGGTTATGGGTTGGATTTTTTTATCATATTAATGATATTGTAATAAATTGGGGGGTTTGGGTTATTAAATAAATAAAAGTTTGAATATTAATAATAATGATGTTATTATTATTTTTGTGGTTATTTTTTTAAATAAATGTTAAAATAATTTAATGATCAATAGGGAGTTTTATAATTAATTACGAAACATTTATTATGAGAATAATAAATAAATGTTAAAAATGAATTACATAATTAATGTAGATTTAAATGGGGAGGTTGGAAATAATAAAAATGAGATTTTATTGTTTCTTTTAATACAATTTAATTATGGGGTTTATCAAAGTTCTGTTTTTATTTAATTGGGTGTAATACTTATGTGAATTTAATGACGTTGTTGGGTATCTCAAAGAAACGCTTAATAAAATAAGCAGTTTCGAATTTAATGAAGGAGTGATGTTATTTAATAGAGGTGTTGGGTTATATCAACGGTTTGAGTAATAATAATAATATTTTTATTATTTTGGTTTTATGAGGGTCATAATTATTGATAATTATGGATATTATTATTATAAATAATAATTGTAGTGAATTGGGGAGTTTTTCACTTTTTAGATAAGTGTTTAATGTGTATAATAATAATATTAAAATGAGTATTATTATTATCTTTTATTATTATTTTTATCACATTAATGGTATTATTATTATGGGGTTTTAAGAGTTTAATAATAACTATTATTAATGGAAATTAATTTAGGGGTTTGAAAAAGATAATAAAGGGATTCAAATTCCCCTCTTCTTCATCCCTATGCACAAGGTGTTGCACGCATGTAGCAGCACACCCCATGATGCGGACCCTTCCTCCCTCCTTCGAGCTCCCTCCTTGGCATGAGCTCCTTCCCTCGGTGTGACCAAGAGGCACGCGAACCCCCAGGAGACCCTCCCTGGAGCAACGCAACACCCGGGCGGAACTCCTACAGCGCGCGACCTCCGTGGCGCGACCCCACTCTAGGAAATACCTAAAGGCACACCACCCCCTCTCCTGGACTCCATCTTGTGCACGACGATTCCCCTCAGACTCTTCATGAATCTTGTCTGCCTCGTCAAGGTGAGTCTGTATGTGTATAACTCGTGATTCGCATCGATCATTTAACTTCTATCTCTCACCTTGTTTTCTCGGCTAAAACACGAAGGTTCGGGTTTAATCTGATTCTTGCATTCCTCTACTTTTTTAGGATATGTGAATTTTGACTTGGGACCCATTAGTCCATAATCTGACATCTGCTTCCAAGGGCGAGGTGGATGGTTTTGAATTGTCTTGCCGCCATTGGTTCAGGTAGGTTTCTAAACCCATTGTTTGGTTTTGCACAGGGTATATTAAGGAATATTAATTTTTTTATGAGTTCCTGGTACCAAGTTAAGGATGCTTTGTTCATTACAAATTTTATTCTGGTTACCAGTTTAATATATTTAATTTTCGTTGATCAATGTAGGCAACGCACATAGATATATATATATATATATATATATAAAGGTTTTCCTGCATTCGATTATGGACCAGTTGTGGAATGGTTTCCACTAAGTACATTAAAGTGTTTTGTATTTTAAAATGGTTCCACTCTGAGGTAGGGTGCTTTACCAGGTGTTCAACTTTAATAAATACAATAATAAAATCCTTGCTGTGTTTTTGTGGATATTTAATTTGTGCAGTGAAGTATTTATATTGTATTTCATTTAAATGTGAATTTAGTATGTTTGATTAAATTTATAAATGTGATATATATTATGTTGATACACGACTTTTGAAGTTATTAAATGATGTCACCCACATGAGATAAATGAGGGCTTGAACTTGTGTTGATTTTAAGAATGTTTTGCTAATTTGGTTAAAGTGATATGATTAAACAGTTAAATGATTTGAATGGGCAGAATGTGAAATAGGGTAATTAATTGTAGAATTAATTATCAAGTCATGAGTTGTAATAAAATTGTGGCTTTTATTGATGATTGGGAATATTGAGTGTTTGAAATGTTCAAAAATATAAATTCGAAATTGGTAATAATTAATGGATGGAATAATTATTACATGTTAAAATGTTAAATATTTAATTAATTTATGATTGGTTAAAGAGATAAGATTTAATTAATTAATTTTTTAATTAATTAATTTGCATGCATTAAAATTAAGATTGTGAATTGATTGTTTGTTACGACTAGTTTCCAAGGGTCCTTTTTTATGCATGTTTTATTTCCATGCATTAAGTTTTCTTATATGGAGTTATTTTATATTATGAGATGATGTGTGAGATGGTTGCTAAATATATGGGATTTGTACAGCATGTTTTGTGATGATTATGATGTGTATGTAAATTGTTAAAATCTTGGACGAATCATTGTTTGAGTGGACGTGTTCAGACTTGTTAAAGAATTTGGATAATTAAATGTTGAGTTAATTATTTAGTTGTCTTGCTAAGAATAATTAATTGTTAATTAATTATTTATTATTGAGAGGTTTAATGGTTAATTGATATTTGACTTATTTGATGGGCGATTTATGTTGTTAATTAGTTGTTGGATTAATTAACAGATTGGATTTATTAATTTATGAATTATTTAATGGATGGTTTTGGGGTGTTTTACATGGAGTTCTACACTAATGATAAATATATATGTATTATTGATAAATGGTTTGTGAGACAGGGATTGTTGCTCCAAATACTCACGGAGTTCTTGACATGGCGTTCTACACCTAGCTTCCAAGAAAATATTCCTTTATGGGTCAGGGACTGATGCTCCAAATAACCATGGGTTTTGAGACATGGACTGATGCTCCGAATACTCACGAGGGTGCTAGACATGATGTTCTACACCCATTAATTAACATTGGATTGTAGGTCCAATTGTTCGTGCATGAAATGAGTTTAATGGTTAATGAAGGTTGTTGTGACATGATGATTTGTGAATTGATTATGAGAAAGGGTTAAGAATTTTTATAAATTGGGTGAACCACTTTTAGTGTATGGGCTCGGACTAATTATATGAAAGGTTTAATTGAATAACTTATGATGTGTTATCCAAGCCAAAGCACAAGGTTTGAATTGGTCTTTACTTTGATTACTTAGATGGTCTTTAGAGACATCTGTGGTGAGTGACTATTATGGGAGATGTTGGGCGTAGGCTGAATCTCAAGACCTTCATAATTTATTAAGATTTGAATAATTAATAAATGATGAATGATTATGTAATGAATATTGAGTATGTATGAAAAATGTATAATGTAGATTCAGACACCAGCTGAGGGCTGAAGTAGGTACTTGGGTATATGGTTACATTGTATATTTTACTTAATTTATGCATTCCTTCACATGTTATAAGTTATTTACTAAATGTCTAGTTTGGGGTAGACACCGGTGGTCCCGACCTACTGAGATTTATATCTCACACCCTACTCGGGTCGCCATTGCACTGGGTACCCTAGTAGATTCTATTTGGTTGCAGGACTATGCTATTTGCATTTACTTGGGAGTTAGGAGCACAGGACCGAGCGGAGGCTCAGGATGCTCGAGGAGATCTCACTTGGGTCTTCGAGTCATTATTTATTTATTTATGAATTGAAATGTAAAGAATGCTATTTTGTTCATTGTTTTCTACTTTTGTATCATTATTATGTCATGCATATCTACTGTATAATTTGGCATTGGCCATTTGTTTTGTACAAGATTTATAAAATCTTTTTTCCGCTGCTTATCCATTTATTATACTGTTTCCGCTATTTATTGCCTTTTTCTATTTTTGAACACTAAAATGAGGGTATAGTCTCCCCACTGACTATCCTTATACCCTCACTGCTAGTTGGCAGCCTCTGGCATACGGGGAGGCGCGCTTGAGGTCATGTGGCAACTGGTCCGGCCACCATTTTAGTGGTGAGCTGGGTCGAAACGTTATATATACATACTTACATAAACACACACACACACACACACTTATATATATATTAATAAATATGAATTTATTGATAAATTCTTAGTAAATAATCATCCAATTTTTATTAAAGTAATTTTATCCTTCAAAAATACATTTTATTAAAAAATTATTTCTATTTCAGTTTGTGAGAAAATATTATAATTAATGTATATATATTTATGAAAATTTATTTTATAAAATTAACATAATTATTGAAATTATAATATCAAAATTAACTCAAGGTGAAATTATGTGTTTTTTCAGACAATATTCATTTTGTGAATGGTGAAAATTAATGATTTTTTGTAAAGATGTCATTTCTTTTCAATAACGTAAGTAATTTAAAAGTACAATGATTTATTTAATATTATTAAAATTAACACATATATCATTTATTTTTATTTATTATAATTAATTAAATTTAAATCATCTTTATATTTTATTTTATTATAATTAAATTTTTGGGTTTAAAAATGGGTTTTTTCTGAAAACTTTTATAAAGTTCATAATTTTTCTCCATTTCAATTAATTAAAATAACACCAAGTGATGAATTATTTAAATGAAATTTATATATTATATATCAATAATTAATAATTTGAATTCGTATGATGGTTATTTATACTCTTATTGTTAATATAAGATCATCTTTTTTTTGAAAAATATATCTCTTGAAAAACAACTTTTTCATGATTTCGGTAGGTTTTATTCTAAATTAAATTATTCCAATAATTGAAATTTAATTTGTAAAATGGATTTTATATTTTTAATCATAAAAATTTATATTATATAATATTTTCAACTTATTAATTGTTCACAATGAATAGTTTAAACAAATAATATTATTTTACAGTAGTTAGGGTAAAAATGAATTTAGCGAGGGGTTAAACAAAAAATTATATGGGTTAAAATTGGAATATAAACTTGTGTAAATTATTTTTTATAGTAATATTTTGAATCTATATTATATAATTATTTATAATGGTCCATTTTTTATAATTTTGGTATTTGAACAACTTGGGTAGCACTTTTTCTTTAAAAAATCACAGTGTGTCCTCTACCCCACCTATAAAATGGAATCACCTATCCTATACTATTTTCATCTAAAAATCATCTTATATTAGTCAATAAATAAAAAAAATACTTCATTACTTAAACTCTTACATCCTAGATGTATTCATGTAATCCTAAAGTTAATCTAAGAAATATTTTGGTGTAAATTACGGTTTTCCGAAGAAGAGTTATCATTCTTAGATGAGCATTTTTTTATTTAATCATCCACCACCATCAAATATTATTCGAAAATGATTAAAAAATAAAATTAATGTCAAAAATATTATTATTTTTTATTATGTTAATGGAATAACCTATATCCATATCCTCTTCTATCAAGTGGGAAATGAAACTATCATTCGTGTGTATAGAGGACTACCGCCTCACAAACCCATGTAACTCATTTTCCATCACACCCTATTATTAATGGTTTAAATGAAATATTTAAGGTATTTATATATGATACTAGTAACATAATTTTACTTTTGTAAGAATGATATCACATATACCTTCTTATTTGATCTTTAGTGGGGCATACGATAATGTCGCATGGGTGTACGATAAACTACCCCCTCACGAAGTGATGTGATTTTTTTCACTAACGCTTGATATGGAATGTAATAAGAATAATTTTAATGAAAATATTTGATATATATAAAATAATTATTATATTAATTACATATTTATCATTTCTAAAATATAATATATAATTTTATTTATTACCTTTGTAGTAACTGAAAAATTATAATGTGGTTCATGCGTATGTGGGGACTACTACCTGTACGAAGCGATGTGATTTTTATTTTATCACCAAATTAAATATATGGTTTATATAAGTTTGTTTAAATAAATAATATGGTATTTATTATTTAATTATAATTCTATAAATTTTAATTAATACTTACCTTTTTTTCCACAATGATCGTTGAGAAAAGGAAATATTACTCATGCATACGTACAACCTACCATCTATGTGACTGTGATGTAGTTAATATTTTATGCCCATCACTAATGATTGGTTTAAAAAGTACAATCTATGAATAAAAAATATAATTATGTCATTGATATTTTAATGGAGATAATGGAATAATGACCCCATTAACCATGGTCAACTCACATAATCTATTTCAAAATTATGGACTGAACGTCCTAAAAATCCTAATGTGGAATTAACTTATTATATAATTATATTCATAACTGTAATAATTAAAATGAGTAGTTTAATGATAAATTAATTAAATTAATAAATTTCTTTAAAAAGTAAATAATTTATAGAAGTATAATATTAAGGATACAAAGACATACATGGACAGTCTTGACTTGAGGTAAGGGTTTCTTATCTCACATTTATTTATTTGATACATATTTCATAATAACCACTTATTTATATTGTGTGTCTTATATACATTACATGAATGTATTTTATGATTATTTTCTTGTAAATTATTGGGAATTATAAGTCCTTACGTGGTTCTCTCTTTCATAATATTTTGATCCAGAGATTAACAAAGAAGTATGGTATTTCTTCTTAGATCACTTTTATAGAGGGATGATTTATTACTATAGAACTAATTTATTATGTTAGAAATATATATGATAATTTTTTATTTATATCATAATTTATTCATAAATAAATTTATTATAATTTTCGAAATTAATTATTTCATCATAGGGGATTTGATTTGAAAGTTACCAATTTGTAAAGGTTTTCATAACTCAGTTTCCTTTTGTTGCGTTATAACACTTCTTCATTGACTAAATTATAACATAATTATGTATAAATTGTTATCTAAATTTTTATTATGTATTTATAATTTTATTTTTTGGAATAAATTTGATACACATAATCTCTCTATTGATTAACTCTCATTTCAATGATATGATATTCATTAGTTTTATTTATCACAAAATCCCTTTACTAGGACATATGTTAATGATATACTCCTATATTATTTTATAAGGTGCATGTACTGCACATTTTACCTATCAATAACATTACTCTTTTTATTTAAATAATATTTAAATTTTTAATTTAATCTGTTCTTTCATGGGGCTTATTATTGAAAACTTACCAATGTTGGAAAAAGAATTATATTACAGTCTCCTTTATTTTCAGGATTGTTCCCATTCGAGGTGCCTTTGGAGTAAATGATAAAATATTATATTCTTAAAAAGTATATATATTTTTTATATTATGGTTATTAATAGGGTTTACATGTCTAATTTTCATTTCCCTACTTTCTTTATTAAATAAACATTAAGGAAGTCACTTGTATGTGATATCGATCTTGCACCTCATTTTAGATCATTAATCTTTATATTTCATATCTATATTTTATGATATGTTCTAAAAAATATTATTTTCTAAATATAAAATTTTTTATAATTCTATTTTACATGATCATTTATCTTGTTTTAAAAGGGTTTAGAATTAAATTTCTTAATGTTTTCAAAATGGGTCACTTTTGACTCCCTTTATAAAATGTTTTAAAAGAATTTTTATTTTAAAATTTGCACATCATGGATGGATTTTCCCACCATAATGTCCATTATTTTCCATAATTATTCATTTATATATTTTCATGTTTATCCTTAAATAAAATAATTTTCACAATATTTTGTGAATTTTTAGTTTTTAAAAGTGATTATCAATTGAAAAGTTAATTTTCCTAAAAAATGTTTTTAAAGATATTGTAATTGTATTTCCATTTATCAAAATTAAAAAACCTTGATTTTACTTTGGATCAACTTGGTATATTTTTTAATGATACCATCCTTAGTCTTTCTCTGAATGTGTTATGATTGTTTCCAAAATATTATCATGGAACCCAATCTATTTCCACATGCTAATCAAGTTATGAAAGAAATAATAGATTTATTAGGATTATTATGATGATATGGAATTTATACGTACCTTATTCATGTTACAGTTCTCTAAAAAGTTTCAAAAAGGGTAGAGAATCATTATATCTCATGGATTATCCCAATATAGATTTTATGGTGGGTGCACCCAGATAGTGCTCTAATGCATTGGGTATAGATGTAGAATATATGGTTAATCTATTTTTAAAGGTTAATTAAGGTTTCGGTAAAGGTTTTATGAAGATAATTTTCCATGATTTGAACACTTATTCTTTATACATTCTATTGGTTACTGTTTATTTGATTGTGTTCGACATCACATGGCTCGTGATTATTGATTCCAATGACTTCTGATATTATTAATACATTATTCCATGTTTCATGATTAATGATCCAAGTATTTTTAGGTATGATTTATCTTATTTTATGCTAAAACAATTTGATTATTTCATCATATAGATCTTATCATTTATTTCTAAATGATGATATTCAGTTGTTAATTCTTATGCTTATAATTACTGAGAATTTAAATCACCCTTATTATATTTTTTCCCAAGGATTAAAAAATGGGGTTAAATGAATTTTGTCTATAAGGGCTTCATATAGATGATGATGATGACATAATGTGAAATAAGAAGTGTTGGGTTTAGTGGGAGAAATACTTACTTGAATACATTGGTATTTTTTAATATAAGTTTTTCTTAATTTTTTAAAGATATAAAACCAAAAGTTAATTGTGTATATAATTGATATAGTATTTCCTTTTTTTATGTTTTTAGTGAAAAAAATTGGGTCACATTTATCAATATCAATCCAGAAATGGTAAAGATAATATTTTCATCACAAGATTTAGGAGTACAAGTTTGGTTCTATTATATCCAAAGGCATGGATAAAATTATTAATGTGTGCCACTAATAATCTTATATACCCATATTTACATGTATGAGCTATTTTATGGTGGTAAAGTGTACATTTTGAAATTTTGGTAGGGGAAATCCTGTGGTCATCCTCTTCATCTTCCATGTCATTATATAAAGAAGTTTCATTATGATTGATTGAACATATAAGAGAATATTATCTCTTTTTAAGGATTATTACATTATTCATGGTCCCTTGGAGTTCTATTTAACGGGTACCATGATTGGGATCACTCAATAGATTTCCAATTTTATCTCTATTGTCATTAGGGGAAGATATTTCAATAAATCCTAAGTTGTAAAATATTTCATAGTTTAATTTTCAATATTGAATGATAATACATGAAAATAATATGATCTTGATGGTGGTATGAGTGTTCCTTGAGGTACCAATGATAGAAAATGATATCTCTTGTTTAGGGAATTGATCTCATTGGGTGTGACTTTACAAGATCAAAATAAGCCTCCTTTATTTGGATTGACTGTTATTATATTGGAATCGTATAGTGAATTTTTAGAACCTTGATAAGATTATAGAGATAATACTTTAAATTAAATCCATTTTATTAGAAATGAAAAATCATAACTGAGCACGCTCTATGTATTCACCAGAGCGGTTCCCAAACCATTTTGTGATAAAAACTACATGTCACCATATATTATCTATTTCTTTATTTCTCTATTATGGAAACACAATTCAACATACAAGGGTTAAAAATATTCAATGGGGGAGATATAACAACTTATAATTTCATCCTTTCCATTGCTGGATTACTTTTCTAATTTCTATTCTGATGATGACACTACCTTATGGAAATGAATCTAAGGGTTTTCAACAAAAACATTATATGTTGTATCATATTGGATGGCCTTGAACGTGTAATTTTAAAACATGTCCCAAAATTGAGGATTCTATTTTATTCATAAGAATGGATTTTTCTCACCATTTTTACCCATTAATTGTGATTTTTAAGGGAGATAAATGATCCTCATAATATCCCAAATGTTAAAGAGTCTATACTGACATAAGATAAATCCCAATACTATTATCAATTAGAACCTATTAAATTTAATCATTTCTACTCTTTAATGAAAAATAAAATGGTATGAAATTTCATTTAATTCATTCTTCTCAATATTTCTCTATGTATGATATAGTGGTATATAATTGTACTAAAGCAATTTATTCTTGAGAAACCTCAGATATGGTGAATTCTACCTAAAACTCCTAGTGACTTTAGAGAGCCTCGACATGATTCTACCTAAGATACTTTGAGATACGAAAAACATTTAGGATTGAGATCTTAGTTTGGATAATCTTCAAATAATTGAAAATATCAAAATTATATATTGTATGTCTATGCTTCACAAAGATTTATTTCTCTAGGAAATGTTAATTAAGAGATAAAGAGATTATAGTAGAGGGATCTATAACTTGAATATAAGTTGATTAAAAACTTGTGATAAATGGTTGACCTAATATGGTCTAAATAGTCATTGAGGTTGATTGGATAGTTGCAAACCCACAATTCGGTCATCCAAAATAATTTGGTTTGAACGACTCTTAGATGACTCCAAGGTGTCTACATTCTCTTTCTGTGCTCTTTAAAGTTATTTACCATTAGTCTCAGATACATAAATATAATCACTATGAATATGGTAGGGATACTAATTTCACATATGATTTCATCTCCCCCTACTCCATTATCTGATGTGGCCTCCACCACTAACTCTCTAGTCAGGTATGTAGATCTTTTGGTCATATTAATATTCACTATTAGGGATAGGTTCCACAAAAAGAGTGACATTAATAGATAAGAAGAGGATCTCTTCATTCAATAATGATTCCATTTTGTGGAGTAGTTCCCTATATCATAGAGAATATATAATTAAATCTGTATGATTATGGGATTGCTTTGGTTTTAGGAGTTATTTTTATTCTTGGGCACTATTATTCTTCCAATAGTTTCTTCTACCTCTAAAGGATATATTTGATGATTTTATTTTAGAAAATGTTGTAGGATCTAGTACCAAAATCGGAATATGGATTTTTTTTCCCTAATAATGACATGAGATATATCAATTATATTCTAGACTATCTATTTGAAAATCATTTATTTATTCCAAGAGCATTCTTATTTTTTTTCACCTTCTTCCTCTAGTTTTGTTTTGGATTCAGGAGTAACTTGTGCTGAGGTTTCCCAAAATATCAAATGTAAAAAATTAACTATACTATAGAGGATATGTTTTATGAAAAATAGTCTTTGTTGGTGTGGAATAACCTTGAATGAAAATAGATATATTTATGATGATCATTGAGACTGACTTATTCAGTTTTTCTTGGCTCAATAGATTGTGGAGATTAAATTCCATTTCAAAAGAAAAATTACTAGGAAAATATTTATTTTAGAAGTAAAATATTTTTTCTTGCAATCCTAAATTCATGGGTGTCCTTAATCATTAAATAAATTGAATATGGGGGTGATTTTGTTTTTGGTTTATCTAAGTATGAAGAATCAAATGATGTAGTTATTTATTAGGTGCTAAAGGTGTTGGTTTGAGTGTAATTATACTAGTTTCGGCCTCACAATACCTTTTTAGTTTTTTTGGTGGGAATGAGACAAGATTTGGACATATTTATTAAAATGGAATCCCTATATGTTTATTTGGGTTATAAAACTTCCAAAAGACACTGGGATATATTAATGGGATCAGTGGTTTCTGTAGCTCATTATAAAGGTTCTCTGTATAGAGTTCTAATAACTGCTCCTATGTATGTAGAATACTCAGTGAGTTTGTTAAGCCTTTCTATTAGGTAATAAATTTAGAGACCATTTCATTTTTTTAAATTTTCATTATATCAAATACCATTTTTTTCATTTTTATGGATCCAAATTGATAAAGGAATTGATAGTATAGGTCATTCCATCCTTCGATGGACCATTGTCGTAAGCTGTTATGTTAGATGAAATATGGCCTGCCATATTCCTTACAAATAATCACATTCATTATACCTCTTTTTGTGTCTAATTGGATAATTTTTTGGCCACATAAAGACATGAAGTGTGAGATATTTTATTCCAAATCTATTATTATATATATATTGGAAAATAAGATTCC
This sequence comes from Viscum album, assembly GCA_963277665.1. NCBI lineage: Eukaryota > Viridiplantae > Streptophyta > Magnoliopsida > Santalales > Viscaceae > Viscum > Viscum album. The sequence continues at coordinate 1,582,566,366 of OY728119.1, read as the reverse complement.
CAAAATATGGTTGAGGTGGAGTGGAATGTACCCATTTAGGATATTTAATTTTTTGGGGCTTTACTAGGACATACCAACATTACATGTCATCCATTTGAGAGGAAAGAGACTTGATGTATCCAAGGATTTATGGAATAAATATTATCTTAATCGCCTATTAAGTTAGGGTAGTGAGTGAATCATGGCATGATCAGTAAATGATCATCGACAACAGAAAGCTAATTTAAAAAATGATCAGAAAACTATCCTAATATGAGGGAGGTTGTTACAAAAATAGAGGAAAATATTTTCCTTCCACAATACCTAAATTCAAGAATAATTGCTATTTGGACCCAGACCCAACATGATGTTTAGATATTATCCTTTTGGAAATATAAACATCATTTTAATGGTTGGGAGGAGAAATATTATCTTCTTATTGAAGGAGATACCCCATTGGAATATTTTTTGAAGAAATACCCCATCAATCTATCTATGATTAAATATCTCATCGTTGTATTACACAAAATTCTCTTCCCTAGAGAGTAATTTTGGATATTGTTATGAAAAGTGGGATGTAATGACACATTTCCCTTTATTTATAGAATAATTGATTTGATGGGGTAGATACACTTTATTTGGGGGTGTCAGGTTCTAATTTCTCCTTTACTTCTCAGTACGTGGGGCCTCAGACTGTGATTCAGTACAACAGATGCCTCAAGGTAATAAAATTTTATTTTTTCCCTTAGTGTTTATGTATTGAATAGTATTATCTATCATATTGATAGTGATGAAACTCACCGAGGCATATAGGGTAATATGAATCTTTCCTCCATCATGTGAAAAATATAATGACTCTATAATATTAGATTACCCTTTAAGAGTTATTTGAAGGTGCTCCTTCAAGCCCCTTTTCTCATTATATCATTTTATATTTTAACCATTATGGTGTTTGAACTTATTCATTGGGTATTTCTTTGAATTTATTTTATGAATTGTGACCTGATATAATTCTCAAATTTTCTTACTAATTGTTCCTTGAATGAAAGGGTTATATTGTGTGACTGTAGGAATAAATTTTGTGATGACTACCAACAACCATCTCACAATCTATAAAATACTGATCTTATTGAAGGAGACAGTAATAATTCTCCAAACCATGAGGGTTGGGGATAGTGTGGTTCTATCACTAGTACTTCCTAAACCTCATAATGATATGATGATTTTATAAATAGAGATCATGGTAGAGGTGAATAAATCCCTATGGGATATGGTTGATATAGATATGTCACAAATATCTTATGGACTCATTAAGGGTTTGTGACCCTAGTGGGGAGGTGGTGGAAAAAAATCCATCTAATCTATAAGATGGGTTTTCTACTGAGTAGCTTCCATGGTGTCCATAAATGCATTCTTCCTGATTTTGTGCATTTTAACTCATGCATGATCTTCATTTAAAGCCTTTTAAGAATATGATTTATTCGTTATAGGGATTTGGATTGTGGTTTGGGGATTTAGATCTATCAGTTGATGTGTGTTATTCAATATTTTGAGATTGTTGAATAAAGAGTCAACATAAAAACAAATTTTTATTATCATGATGATTTTATGCCTTAGTGATAGGACGATTTTATTAGATTGACCAACTTGAACACACGTTATTATAACCTATGGACCCTCTTGTATTTATAAAATTGTAGGATACCATATTTTAAGGATTCTTCTTACACATGGAAAGCTTTAAGTGAAATAATCCATACATTCCCCATCCCCATATATGTAAATATAATGAGGCTTCAATGATTATTTTTTAAGGGAATCTAGGTTGTAGATATAAGCATGTTATAGGACCTTGTAATGGTTTTATGGCCTCAGGTCTTGAGACACTGAGAATATAGTTGGTTCTACTGGATAACATAACTCATTCATTTCTTGTAGATGATCATCATATCCCTGGTAATGTAGGTGAATAACCATTAAACTATGGAGAGTATCCCACAAGATCTAACACTGGTAATAAACACATTCCTATTTTATCTCATCTGGGATATAATATATTGATGTTGTGATGGGATAAAAAAATTAAAATATTATTCACGGAAACATATTTTTATATATCCATGTTGATGCCTTAATTTGATGTATAATCCTTTACTTGGTCATAACATCGAGGTCACTTTTCTGCAAATAGTGTATTAAGGCATGTATAGGGCAGTGATAGTGGGCTCCAATGTGTGTCACCTGATTACCGTAGTGACATGTCATTGGAAATTGGTGGGGTAACATTTATAGTTGACCTCCATCCTTTTATCACCTCACTACACAATGGTTCCCTAATAAGGTGATGATATCCTTTCCTGGGTGAGATTTCACCCACAGGGATGTTATTCAAGGAATGAGTAAGGGATATGATCCATGTAATCCATCTCTATACTACTGTAAGGAGGAATTCAATGGTAGCTATGGAATTCTATCTATAATTAAGATTTGATAGTACCTTGAAGTTATATTAATACACATCATATATCCTCAAGGATTCTAACATTAATAAGGGTTGGGATGTAAGACTCATCTCGACATGTTGTCAAAATAATCCTACCAACTATTTTTGAGTCATCCATATGTATGATACAATTATGTGGTGATAGTCATATTATGATAATGATTGTGTTTTTCTGTTATGAGAATATAAACCCACCACTAGGAAATTTCTAGAGTGTTCCTGTAATGTTTTGATATACTGGCTAGAATATGAGTCCAACTTTGGATGTATTTTAGAATATATAAGATATCATTGGTTGATATAGGAATATGAATCTGATTTAGGTATTCATTACCCACTATAATATATAGATGTACCTATATAATTGGAGAGGGGATATGTGAATTCTCTAGTATATACTCTGAGTGATGTTTTTTTAGTCCTCCCTAGGTGGGAACAGAAATATGTGACTTTCTATTGCAAGTATTAGAATATACCAAAAATATTATTTTTTTGCAGGGATATAGTATTTATATGAGGAAACTATAAGGATATGATGTTGAACCTATTTTAGAGTGGGTATACATTCTTGATTAGGATTTAAATTTTCAACAATTAACCAACCATATTCAATAAGAATATGATCTTGTCCTATGGTGATTTCCAAATCAGGCTGATGAACCCTAGCTGAAGTAGGGATATGAGCATGACCCCTTGCCTATTCATTTATGTAATAATCCAATAATACACTTGAGTGGGGTAAAAAATATATTCATTTTATATATTATCTATATGGTCCTGTTAATAGCGACTAAATCCTACATACATGGATATTATATAATTTTAGATGAATATTCAACACATTTCAAAAATATATGCCTGAGGACTGTAATATTTTAGTTTCTTTGTAAACATAGAATTAATTCCTCTAAATTGGTGAAATTTCTTCAAAATATATTTTTATGATCTCCAACGTTAGTACTCATACTTAATACATTTCTTCATAAGCTAGGTAAAGGAAAAATAATAAATGGTGATCTCAGATGATCAGTAAGGGTAAACAAGGGAGATATGTAAGCATAACATGAGCATAAGTGTATTAGAACATGATAATAACATATAAAGATCATACCCTACATATAAAAGATCATATACATTAATCATGGAATAAATATTTTTAATTCATAATACATGAATCATAATGGAATAAAGAGCATAATCAAAAAATCATAACATTGGAATAAGACATGGAATTATGGAAGACACATAAGCATATAAAATGATTTCTATAGTAGTAAAGTCTTATTTACAAGGACATATTAGTAATATGGGTTCACTCCTCATACTATATTGGTGTTCTTCGTTCAATCCCATGGCCATTTTAGTAGTTAAGGTTCACTCCCAAGACCATCTTTGTGGAAAAATTCCTTTAATGAACTAAGTTCACTCCCTGTTCCATCCATGTCTATCTCATGAGATATAAATATTTAACCAATGACTTTTAGTGAGATATAGGTTCCAACCATCTCATAATGAAATCATACATACATGTTCCAAAATATCATAAACAATCATATCATATCCCATGAAATTAAATGGATATCATAAGCATGTCATCATATCGTAATGTATGGAAAAGGTAAAGGTTTAATAACTATTTAATCAAAGAATAACCCATGAAAAGAAGCATGCTTCAAAATAATATAACCCATCAAAGAGAAAAGAGTTTCATAAACATATAACTCATGAAATAGAAATGAATTTCATAAACATATAACACAATACAGAGAAACAGGTTTCATAAAAATATAACATGTGTAAGAGTAATAGGTTTCATTAACATTAATCTATCAAAACATAAAACATTTAGAGAATAAATATGATTGGAACCTATTATTTTTTTGGAAAAAGTGTTATGTTCAGCAGCCCAAATTGAAGAACCCAATCTTACTACTTCTATAGTGTAATTATATAGTTGATCCAGTGGGAGGGAGAGAGTTAATGTGTTATATTTCTCTGGTTTGTGATTTATTAGGTAAATATTACTGAAATTTGGATTTGATGTTTGATATTCCAATGATAAAGTAACTGATTCTTCTATTTCATGATTGATTTATTTAAAGACAAATAAAAAATTAGTTCTGACGATAAATGGGAAGAATGCGTTGGGGATGTGTATTTTTTAAGGTTATCGATAAATCGATTTTATTATCATGTTATGTTTCTCATAATAACTCACATCTATGGGTTTCAAGTATAACAGAACCCCCTTGGTCTGGTGAGTTTTGTTTGTTTCAATAAGAATCAAATCCTTGGTCGGGAAATTGAGACCTAATAATTTTATTAACTGTAGGCCCTTTAGAGATGACAAGTGAACCCATTGACCATGGTTGTGCTTTGTCATAATTCCTTAGAAGATCCCTAAAAATTTCATTCTTGGTTTGATATGGGTTTTCTAGCAAGATTCAACAAAAGTTTCTGAGGGATTTATGAGAGAAACATAAATAACACAAATACACCAAGACAGTTGATTAACAGTAAACCATTATCATCCACAATTCCCACACATGGGGGATTTAGCTACACATGTAGTAAATAAAGACTAACAAACTCATTAAACCTAAGATAAACATTGTAGTATATTCGGAAATGAGATCATTAGGAAGGCATAGTGAAAACAACTCCTCATTTGTTATCCCACCCCACTCCTTCTATTCTTTTTACTCTCTTATTCAGTGGGGATTCCCTCCTATTTATAGAATTTAAAAATACACAGCATGTACCAAAAATTACACAGTGTGTATTCAAGTCAAATTGACTTGGCTTCGCTTTCTCTATTGGTAGGTGATCTTCCACTCCTCCCTTGACTTTGAAAGTGTTGACGGTCAGTTCGTGGGGGTACACGACATGTAGCACTTCCCCACATGGTGTGTATTATCAACTTCAGCCACCAACCGCTTCTAGAAGCGGGAACACGGCATGTAAAAAAAATTTATAGGGCATGTGAATATGGCTGGCAACATGGGTGTGTACTTAGGGTGACCGATTCGTGTATTGGAAAAGGTACACATATTGTATATACAATGTAGAAACTGTGTATTTGTGAACTTTTATTTAAATTCCCCTATTTGTGTCATAGGATAGAAAATACCTAAAAATTACCATGATCATCAAATTAAATCATTTTATCTCCAAAACAACATATTTCTTGTGAAAAAATATTTTGATACTCAATAGAATGTATGAAAATGTATACACAAATTGGGCAGATCAAACTCCCCCCACACTTAGCTATTTCTTGCCCTCAAGAAAAATATCAACCTCAAACCAACAGAATCCATACTCTAAAAAAAGAATAATTCAACGAATTATACTTAAATACTATATCCATGGAAGAGTATTTTAAAAGGAACAAAACATTGTTAAATACCAAATATATTCTACTCATGCATCCAATATAATTCAATTAAATATTTTCAACCACATTCATCAAAATTGTTCAACTTTTCAAAACTACACATGTCACTTGATGATTTACCTCACCAAAAGTTACAAAACTCATAACTAATTATTATTTTATCTAATTTATGCTCAATATCAAGTATACGCATTTTATCCATAGGCTTTCAAGTATTCCCATTCTCTATTTTAGAAGTAAATCACAAAAATCATGAGGGCTTTCAATAAGGTTCAAATGTATCTGAGGTTATGGGTTGGTAGGTAATGACGTGAAAAAAAATAATACCAGAGACTTGAAAAGGGGTATGAATTCTTAAATAAAAATGCATGATATTCAGAAATATAGCTTAATTAAAATGCATCCCCAATCAAGATCTCTCAAAGGGTATCATCACTGTGATATTCCCTTACCTACATCAGTCTATAAACCATCAATAATGTATACATAATGAATTTGGTCCCTCTTTTGAATTTTTCAATATATCTCATTTTCTGACAATAGGGACCACAAAGAATACAATGAAAAGTGGTTTTGGAACCCTTCCTCCCAAATGAACAAGTGTCACTCTCCCGCACACTTAATTTCATGGTTTCTCACTATAATCTACCATGAATAGCCAAAAATCCATCTCTATAGCTCAAATGAATAATCATGAAAAATTATGAAAGAATTAGGATAGGATGTATAAATAGACTTCTAATGTGGTTCTTATCAAGGAAGTTCATGGGTTTTAAGGGTTTTATAAAGATCACATGTAGGGTAGGTCTCAAATTCAAAATTGATGAAAAACAATAAAATGCCTCAATCATTTTAATGTGATTCAAAATCATCATGTTTGAAGAGAAAAAAATTCACAAGTTCTAGTAGTCATGCATATCCTAAGAATATATCAAGAAAGATGGTATAATAGAGAATATGTCAAAAGGTCTTAGAATACCTCTCCATAATGTGGAAGAATACAATTTCAATCAGGCCATGACATGAGTACAAATAATTAGTCTAATTAATTTAAATGTACAAGAATTTAAATCCATAATCAAACTATATCATTAATCATTTAAAAATACATTGAAATTTAAAATAAGCATGTAACTTTTAAAATTACCTTTTATGTATTTATTATTTATAATTATAATTAATCAAAAAAATTCCACAGTTCAAAATATTTCATCTATTAATGATGTCTCCTGGATCATTTCAAGGGAAAATAATAGTGTAGTTAGTGACCCTCCCCACACTTTATATTGTACATGGTCCCCCAAGTGCAACACTAAGGTAGATAAGAGTATGTGGGGACACATGGGCGGGCATAATGGGGGGAAGTAGGGAAATATGTAAATCCAAAGTAAAGGAAAATAAAAAAAATAAAAAATAATGTACGAAATAATACTCCCCCCCTGTGGTGAGTCGACAATAATAAAAATTAACTGAAATAAAAGTGCCAAGCAACGCTCCATGGTACCTTTGACTAGCAAGGAAAAGGATAAATAAAGATGTAGATATATACAACATAAGAGAACATTCATAACACAAAAAATAGATATATAAATGAAACAAATGTGCCAAAAACAAGTCACTATGTCGCCTCAGAAGAGGCATCATCTGCAAAAGGAGGATCTAGTAGAGGAGTACCTCTACAGTTGAGACTGCAGGCTCATGCTCTATGCTCAGTTTGAGGGTGTAAGTAGGTACATCCATCGTGGAAGCATGAGAAAAGGTATCTAGACGCACAGGATTGGTTCCATGCATGGAAGGATATACCGACATAGCGAGTCAGGCAACTATAGTTGTAGCAGTAGGGCCGATAGTGGATAAGAGAAGGGTTGTGCTCTGGAAGGTTTAGGATCAGAGGGTGGAGTTGGTTCTGAGGGAAACTGAAGACCTTGATGCTAAAGGAGAAGCTCCAACATCTTCTCAATCCATGCCTAGGACTATAGGATGGTAGTCTGATGATGCTCCATTTCATTTAGACGTCGGTCAATCGCTGCCAGGTGGAGGGTGATAGGGGAGATCAACTGAGGGTGGGGGTGGATGTGTATATGTGGAGGTAATATAAGAAGAGGAAATTATGGAAGAAGATTAAAGTTATGAGGAAGTGGGGTGAGGTGGTGAAGGAGAATCTGTTGGTGGATGGGGTGGTACCTGCTCAATAACACCATTGGGAGAAGATAGTTCATCGGTTGCCCCTACTGAAGCTGGGGAATCTTGTATGAGAAAATAGTCCACTACTATATGCTCGACCATCCTCATGTGGATAATAACAAGGAATTAGAGACGATGAGGAGAATCTAAGGGATTTTGAGGGAGACAGAGATCAAAAACACCAAGGTGGTGTGCCATGCGGGTGGCATAGAAGTCAACATTCAGGTTGCCCTACTAACCGTGGATCTTGGAGTGGAAATAAAATGCGGTAAGACATTGGAGGTCAGGGTAATATTTTCGGACCATACAGGTGAAAATATACATGTCTCATTCAGACATGACACCCATATCCTCATGGAGAAGAAAAAAATGGTGTTGAATCACCGATGGATGAAACGAAGTGGAGGGGAAATGATGAGTGTGCTCTTCTGGGATGTGGGGATGTACCTGTGACTAGGCCCAGTAAGATCCCACCACATGGTGATGAGGTCAGAGTGCTCAGGGTGAGTGGGGGTAGAGACAGAAGGTGGTGTGGAAGTATGAGGGTAGAAGACATGCCCTTGGCCAAACATATCCCTGGTCAGAGAAAAGTGTCATCCACCTGGCTAAAATTGAATTGGAGTGGCTATATCAGTGGATTTCTGGAGGTAGGTGGGACCTTTGAACTTGAAGGTTGAAATAAACTCCAAAAATAGATCTCGAAAGGTCTGAGTGTTGACATGGAGTGTCTCAAGCAAGTGAGTATGGCCAAAGATCTCCTTGATCTCCTCCCAGATGCTGATACGTTGTGGAATGCTAACATCCAAGAACCTGATTCTCAGTTATAACATCCTCCGTGAAAATCACCGCAATCTGTCTATGGTAGGGAGACCCTCAGAAAAGATCAAGCAGGGATATGACTGAGGTCGGGCAGTGGCCAGAGCAGACTAAGATGGGGCTGTATCTGTAGAGGTGGAGAGTCTCTATGCAGTGGAAATTGGTGGAGCAGTGGATGATAGAGATCAGTTTGATGTAGCAGAAGTTGTGGATAGTGAAGCAGCTAATGCCAGATCTGACACTAAGGTCGGGCTAGTGGGGGATGGTGGAACCAGATTATACGGGTCTATGAAAGTAGTGCATGGATCCAAAGGTCCAGACCTAGAAGAAGGGGCTATAGCACCAGATCCCTTAGTAACTATGGATGGTGTGGTCGCTGCTGCAGGAGGATCAGTTGTGTAAGGAGTGGTAGGTATGGGATCTTCTTGACTAGAGGATATCATGTATGGTGGGTTCTGGTAGAAGATGAGCTAGCATCGCCAATGCCAATGGTTGTAAAACTAGAAAATTTGATGGTGGTCTCGAGGAAGACCGAAGATGAATCTGACGGTGAGGGGGTCTCTCACCCTCAGTAGTAGAAGTGGTCTGCTTCCCACTCATGTGATCTCTATCTTCCCTAGCTAAAAGAAATAAAGGAAAAGACAAAAATAAGAGTAAGTGATGAAGAATAAATAAAATGTGAGAAATCATAAAAATAAAAGTACACGGCATGTGGATCCAGAGTACATTACATGTATGGTGATTTGTTTAAGAACCCATGTACTCTGGATAGACATGCTGAGTGGGCATGTGGGTGGAAAAAATCTAGTACACGGCATGTTGTAATGTGGAAAATTTGTGTGTACGAACATGGGGTGGTCCTCGTGTATGTTCTCATACACGGCTTAGCTCTGAGGGGTCAAACAACAAAGTACATGTTGTATGGAGGGAATACATGCCGTGTGGGTGAACATGGATTTCTATGGCATGTATGACCTCCACATGGATTCCTCCCAATGGATGGGAGACATAGTGTGTACCAAACAGACACACTGTGTTTGAATACATGGGATCAGGGTTGTGTGCCACTAGACACGGGCTGGTTCTTAAGGCTAAGGGAGGCACTATACATGGTGTGTACCGAACATACATGCCATGTGTATTACAAATTATAAAAAATTTACGTGTGTGGCCATGTACAATTGTACACGGAATGTGCTCTTCATTCACCCTGTTGGATGCGGGTTAAAGCCGAATGGTCTGTCGATCTCAAATCTACCCTAAACAAAATAGAAACTTAGAAATAGAGAGTATAGATGTGTGTACCAGGACCAAGGATGGAAATGAAGGAGAAATATAAGCGTGAAACGTAAAAAAATGAGAGATTGGGAAAAGGGGTCGATGACGTGGTATGGGAGAAACTTATGGGAGAATAAGACGTGGAGGAGGGGGTGGTCTACATGGCCTAAGCCCAGATTGGGTGTACGGGTTTTATATGCAGATTACATGGTGTGTAGTGGGACTCAAATGCCTTGTGTAGTTTTTTGTTAAAAAAAATTATTATAAAAATAATATATGTGTATATATATATATATATACATAGTGTACCATAGGATGACACGTTTTATCTAAAATTTGAAAAAGTGAACTACAACCTTCGGTCTGGTTCTTGGGGTGTGATTTGAACCAGAGACCGGCCGATCCAAACACAATCCCTAAACCACTGGAGAAAAATTTGGAGTGCTTCTAATTATTATTTACATTTAATAATTAATTTATAGGTGTAGTACTACACAGGACCACAAAAATGCATGGTGTGTGGTTTTAATTACTGAATGATAGGATGAATTAGTGATATTAGCCAAGTTCAAAACTAGGGATTTTGAACCCAGGGTCGAGACTTTGATAATCTGACCACTTCATCAAAAATAAATTTCTTATTTTGAAATTTTTTTAAATTAAAACATGAAAAACATGCGTATATCAAAATGAATTTTATGTAGTTTTATTAATATGAAAAATGATGGAACTGGGTCGATTGTCAGGATTCAAACCAGGGTCTTTTGGATTAGAGGTTTACGACCCTACCAATCGAGCCAACCCCATCGTGGGTTTTCATTTTTTATTAAAAACATGTATTTTATTTTTGAAAATACCTTCCATTCCATTTAACTAAACATGGGTTCAAAAATAATGAACCTTGTACCAAAGGTAGTTATGGAGTGATTCGAACTGGCGACAGATCAGATACATTCCGGTGTCATTTCCATCGGCACGGGCATCATCCATGTTTATTAACTTAATTAATATATACTTATACCAATGATTCTATTAAAATATACATTAAAAAGTAAAGTACATGATGTGTGAAAAGGTGGTACACGGTGTGTAGTCTCTAGGTTTCCACCTAGGAAGCGCATTTGTTTTAGGTATTTGGATCGACATTAACTGAGCCTCTTTCTATCCGAATTGCATGGTGGAGATCGTACCCACCATGTCCACCATGTAAAGATATGGTTTTAGATGCTTATCATTCACCTTAAATGGTTGACCATATGCTCCAGCAACTTCCACCGCACCATAGTGGAAGTCCTTGATCACTCGGAAAGGACCCAACCACTGGGAATTCAATTTTCTTGGAAACAATCTCAAACATGAGTTAAAAACTATACCTCATCACCAGGATGGAATGAATTTTGAGAGATCATGTGGTCATAGAATGCCTTTGTATTTTCTTTATATAGTTTTGAATTCTCATATTCCTTCCACTAAATTTTATCGTGCTTCATCAGTTAAAACTTGTGTTTCTATTTTGTGGCCTTTAGATCATAATTCAAGGCCTTCATGGCCCAATAGTCTTTATGATCATGTTACACTGGTAAATAAAGTGGATTTCTGTAGATTAAACGGAATGGGGACATACCCAGAGGTGTCTTGAAGGTGGTCCTATATACCCATAAGGCATCATCAATCTTCTTGGATCAATCCTCCCTTGAGGCTCCCACTGTCTTTTCCAAGATTTTCTTCAGTTCTCAATTTGATACCTCAACATGGCCATTGGATTTGGGATGGTAAGGTGTCCCCATGTTATACCTCACTCTGTACTTCTTAATCACATTCCTCATTAATACATTGTCAAAATGAGTCCCTCTATCACTTATCAGAACCTGTGTAACACCAAATCTACTGAAAACATTCTTCTTCAAGATGAAAATGATGTCCTTTGATGTGTTGTGTGTTGTGGAAATGACTTCCACCCATTTGGATACATAATCCACACAAACCTAAATGTATGATTTATCATACAATAGGGGGAAATATCCCCATGAAATAAATACCACATATTTCGAAGACCTCAACCTCATGGATGGGGTGTTGAGTCATTTCAAGATGCAGTAGTGGATCACTCCATATTCACACGAATGGAAGAGAAGTGGTTCCTTGTAGAAATATATTTTAACTTTAGACAAAAATTATTTCTTTTGTTGGAAAGTATGATCAGGATGAATGAATCCCATAACCAAGTAATTGGTGATGTTAGAATACCATGTGAGAGTTGTAACTCCAATTGAAAAAAGATTATCGTTTGGTAAATCCTCCTTGATTTTCTATCATCCCCTCTTTTCAAATGAGGCAATTATAGATGGTAGAGATGATCAGAAATGAAGTTCTCACTTCCTTTCCTATCATGGATTTCGAAGTCAAACTCTTGGAGTAGAAGCACATAATGGATGATATGTGTTTTTTCATCATTTTTATTCATCATGTATTTTAGTGATGCATGGTCAGTATAGACAACAACTTATTATAGAACTAAATAAGAGAATAACCTGTTGAATGCGAAAACTACAACTGGCATTTCCTTTTTTATGGTAGTGTAGTTAATTTGGGGTTCACTTAGGGATATTTTGGCATAGTAGATTGGTCTGAAGATATGAATAAGCTACTACCCAAGAACTTCCCCCACAATATAATCACTTATGTCACACATAATTTCAAATTGTGCCTCCATTTTCGATGCAATCATAATAGGAGATTCAACCAATCGTTGCTTCAAGTGCTAAAAGTCTGGGGTGCATGTTTCATCAAATTCTAAGATAGCTTCTTTTAAAAGGAGATTGGTTAGTGTATGTTCTATATTTGAAAAATCACAAATGAATATTCTCTAAAAACATGCATGTCCAAGAAAACTTTGGATTTCTTGGATAGAAGTTGGAATGGGTAGTTGTGAGATTACTTCAATCTTTGCAGGGTCAACTAAAATTCCATTCATGGAAATCCAAGGGCCTAAGATGATATAACTCTACACCATATAGTGAAATTTATTCCAGTTCAAAACTATATTAGTGTGCTCACACCATTCCAGGACCAATTACAGATTTATTGAGCATGTGTTGAATGAATTTCCATAGACTCAGATATCATCCAAAAAGACTTCCAGAATATAATCTACCATATCATGAAATATCGCTAACATGCATTGTTGTAAGGTGACTGGAGCACTGTGCATGCCAAAAGACATCCTTCGATAAGAAAAGTTTCCATATAAGCATATAAAAGTACTCTTCTCTTGGTCTTCAAGAGCAATAGAGATTTGGTTTTATCCAGAATAACCATCCAAAAAGTAGTAGAACTCATGCCCCACCAATCTCTCCAACATCTGATCCATAAAGGGAAGTGAGGAGTGATCCTTACTTGTGGAATCATTGAGCTTCTGGTAGTCTACACAAAATCTCCATCCCATGATTGTTCTTATTGGTATAATTTCATTTTTATCACTGAAAAATATAGTGATATCCCTGTTTTTGGGAACCACTTGCAAAGGAATCACCCATGGGATGTCAGAAAATGGGTAGGTGATTCGTGAATCTAATAGGTTGATAAATTATTTCTTCACTACCTCTTTCATTGGAGGATTTAGTTGTTTATGTGGTTACCTAGAGGTATTGTCTACTTCCTTCAATAGCACCTTATGGGTGAAAATGGTTGGACCGATCCCTTTAAGATCAGCAACTATCCACCCAATAGCCTGTTTTCTTCTCTTTAAAACCTATAGAAGCACTTTCTCTTTCTCTTATGAGAGAGATGTGTTGAGTATAACTGCCAGTGTGTGAATATCTCCTAAGTACCCATATTTCAATGAATATGGAGTATGTTTCAGATCATGTTGTGGGGATTTTAGAACTAAGGGCACAATTGGTTCTACCTCCGCTTGTTCTATAATATCCAGAACAATTTTACACTGCCAATAATGACTGCCCTAGCCTATGATAAATTACAGCTCGTCTGGTTCATAATAGGGATGGATGTCCTCGATGACTAGTTTATCAGTGACAGAAAAACATCCATTTCATCTCCCATGTTTCCAAAGTGATTGGCCATTATAGTCAATTCCTAACAGTCCTAATTTTCTATAAGTTATGCTTGCTTAATAGCTTTGAATATGTTTTAGGATACCTTTTCATCTCCTAATATAAAGATCAATTATCCTTGGTGAACATATAATAAAACTTTCTTAGTTTCCAGGAAGGGTCTTCTCAGAATAATAGGTTCTTCTTGGTCTTCATCCATGTCAAGTATGATAAAATATATAGGAAGAATCAGTCTACCTACTTTAACTAGAAAATCATCAAGTATCCCTCTAGGATATTTAATTGAGTGATCTAAAAGATGTAGTGACACTCGATTTGGTTTTAGATCATTCATCCCCAACTACTTAAAGACTCCAAAGGTCATCAGGTAGACAGTAGCTCCTAAATCAAAGAGTTCCTTTCAAAATTCACAAGATCCAATTGTGTATGGGATTTTAAAACTTCTTAATCTTAGATATTTGGAGTAATAGAGTGTTGAAAAAATAATGATCATACATTATTGAGAGGAATGATTCCTAAATCCTCAATCATTATATTGTTCGAGAGGATTTCTTTCATGAATGTCATATATGTTGGCCTTAGATACAATGCCTCTGTGAAAGGAATATTGATGTGATGTTTCCAGAGTACCTCCATAAATTTCCAAAACTATTGATCAAACTTCCTCTTCTTCATTCATTCGGGTAATTGTAAGGGGGTTCATAAGGTTTTACCACCTTTTTTCCCTTACCATGTGCAGCCTACTTCACTTTTGATATTCCCTGTGATGAGGGGGACTCCTTGATTCCAACTTATATATCCAAAGAGGGTGTAGGTTGAGCTAGATTTTTGGCCTCACCAGGATTTGTAGTTATTTTCTAGGGAAGATCCTTCCCAATTCATAAAATGAAATCATTGGACTCCTATGGGTTCTTCTCAGTGTTACCCAGTAGTGTATCCAATTTCCTTGAAGGGAGTTGATTGGTAATATTTTAAATATGATTTTCAAGGCATAAAATAGATTTCTCTAGATTCTGAAATCTTGTTTTATCATATGTAATAATGCTTGTCATCATTTGTTCTAGCCTTGATGGGGGTTTCTACTGGGGTTTTTTGTGAAGCTGGTTGCGGTTGTGGTTGCCTTGGAAATTACATTGGATGAGTGTTTTGATACCCTTACTACTAGAGGCATCCCTACTGTTGTCTAGGATACAGATTTTTGATACTACTCTTGACCATAATCGGTATACCTTTGGGGGAAACACTGAGAGTTTTTTTGTTTCTGTCCCTATAATGTGTTCATATTATCTTTACATGTAGGATTCTTTAATTGAGGGTGCATGTTCAATCCTCAGTTCTAACAAAAATAACATCCTCAATTATTGAGGGACCAACACTTGACCCCGAGCATTCACCTATGACATGATTTTCACGACATTCACTGCACGCTAGATGATTTACCGCTTCAACTTGAGAAGAAATTTTTAGATTCAACGCATTAATTTTCTTGGACACAACATCAATTTGGGAAACAAGAATCATAGTGGAGTCAATGTTATGCACTCCCCTCTTCTGAGTTCCTCACTAAAAATTCCAATGGAAGATATTCACTGACATGTCCTCTAGTAAATAAAAAAGCTCCTTTGGGTATCTCCTCATAACTGTTCCTCCTGTAGTTGCATCCACCACTAATTTGGTTTTTGTAGTGAGACCTCCATAAAAAGTTTAGACTTTCTTCCACAATGGGATTTTTTGATGTGGGAATTTACTCAAAATTTCCTAGAAACACTCCCAATATACGTACAATGAATCCAAATCATGCTACTGGAAGTTAGGAATTTTTTCCCGAAACATAACCATTTTGGAAGGTGGAAAATAATTTGACAAAAACGCCTGGGCCAATGCCTCCCAGGTGATAATGGAATGCTAAGGCAATCCATTAATCAATTCATTCTCATTTTCCCTTAATGAGAAGGGGAATAAGAAAATGAAAATGGCATCCTCAGGAACTCCATGGTAACACAATGTATCAAAGATTTCCATAAAATTTGAGAGATGAGCATTGATGTCTTCAATTGGTAAACACCCAAACTACACCATATTTTGGATAATCTATATGATAACTTTCTTAATATAAACATTCTAGTCTTGAACCAATGTTATAAAAATACCTATATCTTCTCCATAGATAGAAGGAATGTTATACTCCATAAGGGTATGGTGTAGGGATAATTGTTCTTAAGGAGGTGGGGGCACAAATAGTTACTCATGAGAAAAATAAGGCCCCTGATTTGGGTGCACGTATGGAAACTATTCTAGTAGAAGATACTACAAGGGTTGTTGTGGGGTATAACCCAGAACAAATTTAGCTAGTTGTATTTTCTAGTTCCATGACATGAACTCTATAATACTGGCTGGTGGAAGTGGGTTCTACTCATCTTCAGCAGTTAGCTGTTGGTTCTAGTTTTCATCAAGCATAAACTGTTGTCCAACACCTTGTAAAATAGTCTCTTCCGCATCTTCCATATTCTTCATAGGGGAATTTTTGGTTATGCTCACCCATAAGTTATCGATGTCACCTCAAAATTGTTCATTTGATTTCTGAAACAAGTGAAAGGACATCTAATGTCTCGATGCTCTTAGAATGAGTGATTAGACCACTCATGCACCTACGATCCTACACAACCCCAAAGAACATACCAAGAATAAAATAGGTGGACTAAAATAATGAAAAATATAAATGACATTAACAATATAATTTTTAGAATTTTTGATTTTTATTTTCACTTAATTAATGAATACATGATTTTTCAAAACATTGTTAAATTTTTCTCCTCGTTAAAGTCACCATAATTTGTTATCATTTTGGTTGAAGTGTTATTTTCAAAAACCCAAAATGAAGTACCCAATTTTACTACTAGTATAGTGTAATTATAGGGTCGATGAATAGGGAGAGAGAGAGAGTTAATTAATTCTATTTCTATAATTTGTGATTAATTAAGTAAAGATTGCTGAGATTTAGATTCGATTTTTGATATTCCAAAGATAATGTAACTGATTCATATATTTCTTGATTAATTTCATTAAAGACAAAGAAAAATGTAATGAATTTTTTTTTTGATGATAAATTGGGAGAATGTTTCGCGGATATGTATTTTTCAAGGTTATTGATAAATATATTTTCTTATCTTGTTGTTTTGTTCATAATAACTCACATATCTAGGTTTTTAATATAACAAAACCCCCTTAGTCAGGTGAGTTTTGTTTGAATAAATAGGAACCAAACCCTTGGTATAGAAATTGAGACCTATTAATTTTATTAATTTTAGGCCCTTTTGATATGACAAGTTCACCCAATGATGGTGGGTGTGGTTTTTCGTAATTACTCTGAAGATCCCTGGAAATTCCGTTCTTGTTCTCATATAGGGTTTCCCTTGAGATTCAGAAAAAGTTTTTAAGAGATTTATGAGAGAAAAAAAATAACACAAATACAACAAGACAATTGATTAACAACAAACTAAAATCATCCACATCCCCAAGACATGGGGGATTTAGCTACACATGAAGTAAATTATGACTAAAAAACTCTTTATACCGAAGATAAACATTAAAGTAGCTTCAAAAATGACATCATCGGGAAGGGAGAGCGGTATCACCTCCCTGTTTTTTATCCCACCCTGTCTCCATCTATTATTTTTCCTCCCTTGTTCATAATAGATTCCCTCATATTTATAGTATTTAAAAATAAATGGCATCTACCAAAAGGCACATGATGTGTAGTCAAGTCAACTTGACTTGGCTTCTCTTTACCCACTGATAGGTGATCTTCCACACTGCCCTTGACATTGAATGCATCGACAATCATTTGGTGGGGGTACACGAAATGTAGCCCCACCCCACATGGCGTGTAGTATCAACTTCATCCACCAAATACTTCTGGATGAGGGAACATGTTGGGTAAATGAATTGTATACGGTGTGTTAATCTGGTCAACAACATGGGTGTGTACTCGGGTTGGCCGATTCGTGTCTGAAAAAATGTACATGATGTGTATATAAAAAGTACACACTGTGTATTTGTGATCTTTTATGATATTTCTTGATTTTTGTATTAGGATGGAAAATACCATAAAATCCTCAGGATCATCAAATTAAAGCATTTTATCTCCAAAACAACATATATACAGTGAAAACATCTTTTAATACTCAATAAAATGTATGAAAATGTATACACAAATCGGGCTCATCAGAACACTTGTATCATATCCCCAGCAAGGCATGATTAACCCCAACTATTTTCATCTTAGATGAAACATATTTTTTAGGAAATCTTTTGAAATCAATTCTTAAGGAAATATTTTATCTTCTTTGAAAAATATATTTTAAAATCAAAAAACATTTTGAAAACCATTTTCATTGAAAATAACCTTGAAAACATATAAATTAATCTTGTAAACATTTTGAAAAAAAATCCTTAAAAATTTATAAAATAATATTGAAAAAACTATGCAAATATTTTTCTTTGAAAAAATATAAATGAAGCTTGAAAACATTTTGAAATTTCTTTATTTGAAAACTTATAAAGGATTATTGAAAAAAATTATAAAACATTTTTCCTTGAAAGTATGTAAATGATTCTTGAAAAAAACATGAAAATATTTTCTTTTGAAATTGATAATGGAATCTTAAAAATTTTTTGAAAGATGTTTTCTTTGAAAACATATAAATGAATCTTAAAAACTTTTTGAAAACTTTTTTCCTTAAAAAAATATAAAATTAACAAGAAAAAATATTAAAAAAAATTCTTTGAAAACATATAAAATAATCTTGAAAACATTTTTAACATATTTTTCCTTGAAACATATAAAATAAACTTGAAAAAATTTTAAAAAATGATTTCATTGAAAAATTATAAAGGAAGCCTGAAAATATTTTGAAAAACATTTATTAAAAAAAGAATAAAAAATAATGAATGTCCATAATATAAAGAAAAAAAATTCTTAAAAAATAAATCTTTTAAACATGAAAAGGAAGCTTCAATAGAAGGAAAACCCTGATGGTGGATAAATCTGAATATGTTGAATATTCCTTTTACGCGGTAAAAAGTTTAAAAAAGTTATTCGATTGGAAAATGACAAGAAGATTACTCTTTAAAATCATTCTAAAAAGTTAAAACGTGGTTGAAAATTAATTTTAATGTAAATTGGATAATAGTAGAAATTTTTTGAAAACATTTTTATAAAATGTTGTTTTGGAAGAACACAAATTTCTGACAGAAAAGATAAATAAAGTCAAATTTTCTTAAAAATATTTTCTTAATTATGTTAAGTACCAAAGAGTTACGAAATTGAAAAATTACTTGAAAATATCATGAATAACCATAGGTAAATATAATTCATTATAATTATTGGGATATGGATCATAATATTTCATTAGTAGAATCATAATCCTATACAATCACGATAAATGAAGAGATTTTAGCAATAAACTATTACCACTTTGTAAACATTGAATCATAATCCCTGTGAAAGAATAAAATTAATTGAATATTAAAATATATTTAAAAAAATTATTTCCATTATATAACATTTTAAAGGAGAGTCTTAACACCTCATATAATAACATAGGTTTATAACAGGACATGTGTCTCAAAGATGTAAAATTGAGACAAAGTTAATTTACCGATTTTATAACCTATGAACCATAAACCCCATGAAATTAAAATAATCAAATAGATAACTAAATTAATATAAATTAAATTAAAATAATCATGGAATACATTAATTCTCATTATATACACCAAAAAATAAATTAGTGGTGAATAAGGAATAAGTCTCACATAAATAAAAGTGAGACTAGAAAACCCTTACCCTAAGTGTTGACTTTCTTCATACTCATTAAAAAAATATTTTTAGTAAGTATAAGTTTATTATAAATATACCACCAAACCATATTATTATATATAATACCATATATTTTTTTAATGACTTTACATTACCTGTTAATTAATAATGTCTTGTTTAGGTTAGGTTTCAGTTAATAACCATTTTTTTTAAATGATTTGACTTGTTATTTTTATTCCTATTACCTATATCATGATTTCATTATTTATAGAATGTAAAAAAATTATAAATATAATATATATTTAATATATATATATATGTATTTATAAAAATCTAAAAATGATATAAATAATAAATTAAATACACCTTTTATTGAGATGGTAGGCTGTACATACGCATGAATACTGTTTCCAATTTATTATCGTATTTTTAATGAAAGAAAATTAAGTTATATATATATATATATTATTATTTAAATTATAATTATTTATAAAATATATCATATAAATTTACTAAGAACATCCTTAATACATTCCATTTAATGTGTGAATGAATCACATCACTTTGAGGAGGTAGTAGTCTGCACATCTACAAAAAATCGTTGTCCTATTTTGAAAAAAAATAAAAAACATAAAATACTATCTTATATAATAATACCATAAAAATAATGATATAATTAATATCATTTATATCATATAAAAATATAAAGTCCATCATTATTTCCATCCTTAAATGTTGGGAATGAAAAAATGAGCGACATCGGTTCACGAAGTGGTAGTCTGTCATTCACACGAACCATGATTGCGTATCCCATTTGGTGGAAGTGTGGTTGTGTGTAAGAAAGAACATTAACATAAAAAATCTAAGTATATTTATGTTATTGAGGTTTTTATATAATCATGGAATAATAAGAGTTGAGTGAGTGTATAATGAACATAAAATAAAAGATCTTGTGGAAGGATGTTACCTCTTCTTTGGGTAACTCCTCTTAGTTTGTACCAAAGGGCTTCCTTGGATGGAATTATTTTAAATGGAAGTATTCTAGGATTAATGTATGAATGTTGGGAGTATATTTTTACTAGTTATGGTCAAGTAAAATTGGTTGAGTTGTGTAAATAAGTGAGGGTGTGTGGGTGGGGGGTGAGGGCCCTTTTATAGTTAATGAGGAGGGGTATTATTTTAAATATAAAAAATCAAACTCTATTAAGAGGTATAACCTAAATAATGTGCCTACAATAGTGTTATATTTTTTATAAAAGAGGGTAATATAAAGAAATATTCCCAACCAATGTATTTTGGACATTTTTCTAGTTTATTTGTCCACTTAAGTTAAAGTTTATACACTATGTAATCTTGTTTTAACCTTAATTGATGTTGTTAGTTTTAATTACACTCAACAATGTTTTTCATAAAAACTAATTTAACCTTATTAGACATTGTTTATTATGTTGATTCAAAATATAGAATCCATTTTTTTGAAATTATAATCACATAATTTGAAAAAAAAAATTAAAATTAATCCCACATACATGATGAGATGATCTTTTAAAATTCAAATGTTTGAATTTTTTTTAAATAAAATTTCAATGTGAAATTGGTTTCAATTACCTTAATTGGATTAATTGATGTAAATTTTAACTAATTATAATTTCAAACCAAATTAAAATATAATTTAACTATAAAAATAAATTAGATGAAAATATAGTTTTCAATTAAAATTCAGTGTTTTTCACTATTATCAAAAAATAAAACTTCACCCAAAAATACCAAAAATTAACCCAATGGAAATTTTCATTTTATTATATAAAAAATTATATTTAAATTTTCAAATAAAAATTATCAAAATTATCAAAAATTAGATTAAAATTCTTTTCTCCCTTAAAAGTTCATACTAGTACCATTTTGATAAATACATATTTTTATTTATAAAATTTGATTTTTTTTATTATATTATACCTATCAAATAAATTGGATGAGTGTTAAAAAAATATTTTTAAATATATAATATATATATATTCTTAAAAAAATTATAAAAAGTGTTTTGTTGAATTTATTGATATAAAATTATATTTGTACATAGAAAAATAGTTTTCTTAGAAAAGGAATTTCTTCATTCTAAAATAGTTCTTACTTTAATTTCTAACATATTGATAAGAAAATGATTAATTTTATTTACATGTTTCAATAATATTTTTCACAATTTATTTAGTATTATACATAACTTCCATTCCCACAACTAGGTGGTAATAATAATAATATTAATACTATGTTGTAGTTTGGTAAAACATGACCATGTGTGTAACACAATATTTTGAATGAACTTGGAATTTTCATTAACACAATCTTGAAAGAGTTTTGTATGAACTGAAATATAATCTAAGTGTTTCATTTACTAAAAGGTTAATTTGGTGTTATGTGAAACTGAAGAAAAACATATTGATTTCACATAAAAAAATCTATATTCATTGTTAAGTGAAATGGAAAATATCAAAAAGATTAAATTAATTCAAGAAAAATATTTCAAAAAATCTCAGGGTGTTAAATTCTCCAACCCTTAAAATGAATTTCTACCCCAAAAATTTTCAGGGTTATCACAGGTTTAATACTTGAAAGTTCCTTTTTTAGAAACCCAAATCGTAAAAATGAATATTAAAACTTCATTTAAAAAGGGAATATTTGAATTGTAACGATTACCCAAAGTGACTAATAACTATATTTACACATATAAGAATATTGGTTGAAAGTTAAAATATATACATGTATAAAAAATATTAATAATCATAAAGATTAAGAAAGATCACTGATCACTAGAAATTAGGTGATTGAAAGAAAGTTAACAATCACCAAAACCTAAACTAAAGAAGCATGAAAGATTTATTTGATACCATAAAGTTTGATGATAATATGAAAAAAATTTATTTCAAGACCCTTTTACCTCATGTTTAAAAAATTTTATTAGAATATATACTTATATGATTTCATGAAAACCACACCCTTTATTTTCCTCGATCAATATCCACATCATTTCTTACTCCAGGAAATAAAGGGGATTTTTTTCATTCATAAAGTACTAATAGAGCATGAGGTAGAATGATAACTCATTCCATCTATATTTAGTTAGCATCATATTAAATGGTTGTCACATGCTATCCAATAAACATAAATCTTCATGTGGAAGGATAATACTTGAATCTCTAAAACATCATCTGATGTTTAACATAAACCATTCCATAAATTGTTAACCTTATAAACCTTATGAATGAGGTATGTATGAAACTTTATAAAAAAGGTTACTAAATTTCTCAAAATCGGTTTAACATTGATCCCCCATATCTCATAAATAAGCTCTTGGCAATCACATACCAAATATGTCAATATTGTTATAATTTATTCTTTTGAAACACGGTAATAACTATAATTACCATACATCCTTATTGAAAAAATCTAGGATTTCTTATGAATATATTCTATAAATGAAAAATGTTTTAAACTTCATCCATGATAACATAGACCACTTTTTCAACGAATCCCTAGTCAATATCAAGATAATCAATACTATCCAATTTACTTATTGATATCTAACATATATTTATCCAAACACCATTATCTCAACATCAGTAACATATTAAGTTTTGACTTTACCTTAATCATGTGTTTTTAATTCATATAGCCTTGCCATTAAATTACTTTTCTAGTCCATATGAACCATTAGGTATATTATTACAAATCCTTAGTGAAAAATATGAATAGAATAATCCTTATATATTCCATAAATCATGAATCTAAAAACAGAAAAACATTAATCCTTACTCTTTAATGATTGGTAAAGGATATATATTTTCTTGTTTTAGATATAAATTATTAGGTCAAGGCATTGATTTGGGTAATTCCCATGTTATCTATAGAATATATATTGAACACTATGACAATTTATCACTCTATGACCCTTTTTTCCACACATATAACATCTTCACCTCCATTTGAGGTGTTCCACTAGGTTATTTTTCTCTTATCCTTGAAATTTATAAAGCCAAATCATTTTTCCTTGATTTTAATTCCCACATGAAATTTCAAAAAATCCAATTATCATAATATTCGATGTGTTAGTAATATCACTAAATCTTGTGTTTTTAATCATATAATGTGATTGATGAATAGGCATAATCATAATATCTTCCTCTCTAATATTCAACCACTTGGCTACTCATATTCACTAAATTTTACAATAGATTCCATGTTATCATGATTACATATCATCCTAACCATTGAATAAAACCAAAATCATATTGTGATCATCACTTATAATAGTTAAAAACCACAAAATCATGAAAAAAAACTTATATGATATCTAAATTATTACACCTTATTTTAAATCTATGAAACCCTAAGCTTATCCTTAGAGACATATCTAGACATGTCCTTAAAAATATTCCTACGGATCTCACTAATGTTCTATCATCCTAGTTTTCAAAGGACGACTAAACAATTCCTTTGGTACCATCTATAGAGACCCTAGCTTAATATACATGGATATTACAACATTTTATATGAATATTCATCCCATTACCAAAATACATGCCCGAGGACCATAATATTCAATTTATTTGGAAACTTTGAATAAATTATTCTAATTTGGTGAAATATATTCAACATTTAACTTAAAAATATTCACCTTTAGTAATCCTACTTAATACATTTTTTCGTAACCCATGGAAAGTAAACTTAAGAAAGGGTGAGCTCAGATTCTTAGTAAGGGTAAATAGGATAGATACATAATAATAACATGATAATAATGGTATTATAACATGATGATAAAATTTAAATACCATACCCTACGTATCTAATATTACATACAAGAGTCATGGCATGCATATTGGAAGTTAATAATACATGAATCATAAGGCAATCCATATCATAATCCATGAAATCATTACATTGTAATAAGACCTAGAATTGTAGAAGACACACATGAATATAAAATGATTTCAATAGTAGTCAATTCTTATTTAAAAGGAAATATTAGTAGTATTGGTTAACTCCCCATACCACCTTGGTAGTCATGGTAAACTCCCATGACCATCTTAGTAGTTAAGGTTCACTCCCAATATCATCTTAGAGGAAAAAGTTCATTATATAACTGAGTTCACTCCCCATTCCATCTATGTCTAACTCATGATATACATTACCCATTTAATTTTATGGAGATATAGGTCCCACCAATCTCATAACTAAATCATACATACTTGTACTATAAAATCATAAACAATCATATCATTACCCATGAAATGAAATTGGTGTCATAAAAAAGTCCTCATATCATGACTTATGCAAAGGAGGCAGGTTTCATAACCATTTCATCAAATAATAACCAATGAAAATAATTTGGTTTCATAAGAATATAAATCATGAAATGAAAATGGGTTTCATAAACATATAACCTATGAAATAGAAATATGTTTCATAAACATGTTTCCACAGAAAGAGAAACATGTTTCATAAACCAATAACCCATGAAATAGAAATGGGTTTTGTAAATATCATACCATAAAAACATAAATCAATTATAGAAGTAATTATAATTTAATCCTTGAATTATATCCCCAATAATGAATGAGTAACACCAACAAATGACATCTTATATATAACAAAATTTTTTAAAAATCTTTTAAAATCATTTATTAAGAAAAAGATCATTTATTAAATGAAAAGAACTAAATTTTAAAACATAAAAGATTTCCCAAATAAATTTATTTTAAAATAACCTTAAAAACATAGAATTAAGTTTAAAAAAATTTGAAAACCTTTCCATTGAAAACTTTTAAAAGAAGATTGAAATTTTTTCAAAACTTTTTTATCTGAAAATTTATAAAAGAATCTTGAAAAAATTTTGAAAACTATTTTATTTGAAAACATATCAAGGAAGTTTGAAAATATTTTGAAAAATATTTCCTTTAAAAATAATAAAAGTAGCTTGATAAAAATCTTAAAACTGTTTTTATTTGAAAACTTATAAAGGAATCTTGAAAAACAATTGAAAAAATTTTTATTTGAAAACTTATAATGGAAGCATTAAAACAAGTTTAACACCTTTTTTCATGAAAACATATAAAATAAGGTTCAAAAAAAATTTAATCCTTTTTCATTGGAAACTTATAAAGGATGTTTGAAAACATTATGTAAAACATTTTCCTTTAAAACATATAAATGAATATTGAAAACATTTTGAAACCCTTTTATTTGAAAATAGATAAACGAAGCCTGAAAACATTTTTAAAATATTTTTATTTGAAAACCACATAAAAAATGAATTTCCAGAATATTAATAAATACATTTTTATTAAAAAAATAATTTTTTAAACTTGAAAATGAAGCGTCAAAGGAAGTATGATCATCAAAGTGGATAATTTTTTATATTCTGAGCATTTCTTTTCCACCACAAAATTTTTGAAAAGTGCCTCGAGCAGTAATTGAAAATAATATTCCTTTTTAAAAAGAATTTTTTTTAAAATGTGAATCATGAGTGAAAATTTATTTTGAATAAAATAATAAAAATGTAGATAATTTTGTATTTTTTTAGAAAACATGGAATAACACGGATTTCTAATCAAAATGTGAAATAAAATCTGATTTTATTAAACAAATTTCTTAATTATCTTAAGTACTAATGAGTGGAAAAATGGTACTATTACATGAATGTATCGTTAATAACCATAGTAGAAGAAACTTTATGAGAATTATTGATATATGGATGATAATATTTCATCAATGGAAGCATAATCATAAATAATCCTGATAAATAATGAGACTGTAGTAATAAAATGTTTACACTTGGTTAACTTTGAAATATATCCCAATTGAATAGTTATATTAAATTATGTTTAAAATATCATGAAAATAATTATTTTCATGATATAACATTTAAAAGTTAAGTCTTTACACCTCATAGAAAAATGTAGGTTCATAACATTACATGTTTCTTAAAGAATGAAAATTGGGATAAAATTACTTTTCCAATTTGGTAATCTTTAAACAATAAACAACTTGAAAGAAAGATCATAAAATGGATATGTAAATACACATAAATATAAGTATTAGAAAAATCTGATACATTAATGTTTATTATATACACCACACAAAATAAATTAGTGGTGAAAGATGCATAAGTTTCACAGAAATAAAAGTGAGACTAGAAAAGCCTTACCATAAGCCTTGACTTTATTCGTACAAATTCAAACATCCTATATTATAAATATATAGTTATTTTAAATATATCACAAAACCATGTTATTATATATCATACCATATATTATTTTATTATAACCTTATATTACTCATTTATTGATAATTTTAGGTTTAGGTTATGTTTTGGCTTTAACAACTTTGTTTTTCATACATGATTTGACTTGTTTTTCTTGTCCCTCTCACATAGATCAGGATTTAATTTTTTAAAAAATATAAATCATGATATGAATATCATATATATTAATTATATATGTATTTATAATAATATAAAAATTATATAAATAATAAATGAAATACACCGTTCATGGAGATGTTAGTTCGTACATATGCATGAATTTTTTTCCAATATTTTGTCGTTTTTAAGGAAAGAAAAATAAATGATATATATATATATATGAGTGTGTGTGTGTGTGTGTTTTTATATTGACTTTAAATTATCATAATTTTTTATATATATCAAATAATTTAACTAAACCCATCCTTAATACATTCCAAGTAATGTTTTAATGAACCACATTGCTTTGAGGAGGTGGTAGTCCACACTTCTAGAAACAAAGTTAACGTATTTACACAAAATGGGAATCATGAAGGTATGTTTTTTAGAATAACTAGAGAAACATAAAAAAATTATAAATATAATATATGAAATATGATAACAGAAATAAAATCTTTTTTCCAACCTTGAAAGGTGGTAATGGCAGAACGATTGACATCGGTTCGCGAGGTAGTAGTCTTCCATACACACAGACGATCATTGCGCATCCCATTTAATGGAAGTGTGTGTGATTATAGGTAGAAGCTTTAAAATTAAAGAATTTTTTTATAAATAGAATATTTTTTTTTATATAATCATTTAATAAGAAGATTTTAGGGTGTGGATAATGAAAATAAAACAAAATAGCTTATGGAAGGATTTACCTCTGCTTTGGAAAACTCCTCTTGATTTTCACAAAAGGGATTCCTTGGTTTACTTTAGGATAAAATAGTGGACAATATGATGAAGGTATGGATGTTGGGAAGATATTTTGGGTTGTTTTTGGTAGACAAAAATGGTTTAATAGGTTTCAAGAAACAATGGGGGTGGGGTGAGTTCCCTTTTATAGTGGAGGAGGAGTGGCATTCATGAAAATATAAAAAGGAAAACACTACTGAGAGGTCTCCCATATGTCTTGTACCAAAAATAATATTCTCTTTTTGATCCAAGAGGTCACTTGGATGAAATATATCTAAACAATGGTCTTTTTTCACGTGCGTAGGTTAGTTGTCCACTTATGTTAAATTTTTACCACATGTAATCTTGTTTTTGCCTTAATCACTGTAACAAATTTTAATTACTTTCACAAATATTTTTGGTAAGAAAGTATGTTGAAATTATTATAAATTATAAAATATTATGTTTCCAAATATTGAATCCATTTTACAAATTATAATAATATAAGTGGAAGAAATTAATTTTTTGTTAATCCGACAGACGGGATGAGATGGATGGTTTTTAAAGTGAAAAGGTTTAAAATTTTGAACTATTTTTATATCCAATTTCAATGTGAAATTGTTTTTGTTGACCTAAATTGGATTTATATATGTAAAAATTAACTAATTATAATTTAAATCCAAATAAAAATATAATTTTACTCTATAAATAAATTAGATGAAAAAGAAATTTTCAAATAAAATTCAGTGTTTTTCACTATTCATTAAAAAATGAAACATCACAGAAAAATACCAAAAATTCATCCTATATAAATTTTAATATTATAATATAAAAAATTAAGTTTATTTTTTCAAATAAAAATTATAAAAGTGTCAAAAATTATATTTAAAATAGGCTCACCATTAAATAGATGTAAAATTACTTTTTAGAAAAATACATCATTTTATTCATAAAATTGGATTTATTATTATATTATACCTATAAAATATATTATATGAGTTTAAAAAAATATGATTGAATATACAATATATATATATATTATTAACACAATTATCAACAGTGGTTTTTTTAATTTATTGATATAAAATTTTGTTTGTACATTGAAGAATAATTTTCCTTGAAAAGGAATTTCATCATTCTCAAATAGTTCTTACTTTCAGTTTTAACTAATTGAAAAAAAAGGATTAATTTTATATACATGTATAGATCATACTTTGAAAATTTATTTAATCTTATTCATAACATCCATTCCAACTACTAGGTGGTAATTATAATAATATTTTAAATACAATATTAATAGTATATTGTAGTTCGATAAAACTCAGCTTCGCACATAATGAAAAATATAAAAGGAACTAGGAATTGTGTTTAACACAAGCTAGAAAATTTTTCTCCTGTACCAAAATCTAATTTATGTGTTTCATGTATTGAAATCATAATTTTGTGTTGTCACGACCCATCCACGGGGCCCGTGCCGTGACTACCCCAAGCCCGCCTTCCATAGGCCAGGGGCTGGCGACTAGCACCAAAGGCGTAAATCCCAATAACTGGGAAGGCATTTCCTTTATAAAAGTAACAAAACACCACAGAGTACAAGCGGAAGTAAAACACTAAGTACAAAAAGAAGTGCTGGAAAGTAAATGGGCCAGAATACAAACCCAAAATAAAGTACAACTACAACTGAACAAATTACAACAGAAAAAGACAACAGCTGGAGGGACAGAAGCGGCTCCTGGGTCGTCCTCCTCGGATCCTACCTGAAGGGTAGGTACAGATGGCGTAGCTCCTGGATCGTCCACCACGAATCCTACCTGAAGGGTAGGTACAGATAGCCTCCACAGTGCTCTCGTCTGTCAACCTCCTCCGAGTGTCGTCTCGCCGTGAAGTCCACCTCCGGACACTGACTTGTCGTGTAGTCCACCTCCGGGTACCGTCCAGTCCTCGAACACTCGGCCTCCGTCAGCACTGCCTGTCGTCTGCAACCAACACAACAAGGTGCGGGAATAGCCCGTGTAGGGGTGAGTATTACGATACTCAGTAGGGACCCCGAGACCCTCAAGGTCTCACTAAATCCAACAAGGATAACCACAAAGAAGATCTCAACAGATAACCTCTACTTAGGTATATGCCCATACATATACCTAAGTTATCAAGTAACCCATCTCAATCATGAGGAAACACAAGGATCATGAGATCAGCGGATAACCACTACCCAGGTATATGCCCATACATATACCTAAGTTATCAAGTAACCCATCTCAATCATGAGGAAACACAAAGGTCAAAAGTCTCAGCTCAAACCAGGATTTTCATTATCGAAACCGTAACTGCTGAAGAGCTCCGTCTCTAGAGTGTACAGTGGTCCTGTCACGACTCCGAGGTACTGCTCACTAACCTAAGACTTCTGAGATACTCCTCCTGTCGAGTACCACGGGCCAGCCACCCAAACACAGTAGTGCTTCCCGCCGAGGTATGTCACTCAAACACAGTAGTGCACACCCCCTAGTAGCCTGCAGAGGTACTCTCCGGACGAGTACCGCGGGTCTGCACTATCACACAGGTAGTGCTCCGTCTGCCATGGGTCTCCACCCAAACAAAGTAGTGCTCCATCCACTGGGCTAGTCGACTCACTCCAAGTCGAGTCGGTCAAGCATTCGTCAGGTCTCAGTCGGCTACACGGTCTCCGTACTCCGCACGCTCGTCTCTGGGAGGGTCCTCTCCACGAGCTGCAAGTCGATACTCCAAGTATCTCAAGGTCCCACAAGAAGTATCTCAAAGGACCACATCGTCACAGGGGTCTCAACGCAACAGACGGCGCGTCGATCGGACACCCGGTCTGTGAGTTATTAGCCTTTTCGTCCCAGGGGCCCAGTTGGTTTCGTGAGCGAACCAAACCCAGCCGTATCTCAACTGTACCCCGATCTCTCATAGGGTATACTCATAGGGACCGTTTCTCAACATTATCTTCAACGCCGCTGACGGTTCGTCAAACGGACGTCCTGTCTGAGAGTTATCAGCTTTTCCGTTCCAGGGGCCCGGTTGGATTTCGGGTGTGATCCAACCCGGCCACTACCAACTGTATCCAAAACTCGGGAGAAGGATTCCAAAAGTTCCGTATCGTCAATAGGAACTCAACGCAACAGACGGAGCGTCAATCGAACGCCCGGTCTGAGAGTTATTGGCTTTTTCGTCCCAGGGGCCAGGTTGCTTTTTAAGGCAAAACCAACCTGACCGTACTCCACCTGCGCCCAAACCTCGGACGGAGTGAGCCAAAATATCCGTCTCACTAAGAGGAAACTAACAAAGCTGACGGTTCGTCAATCGGACGTCCGTAGCTCAAGATATGAGCATTTCCGCTCCGAGGGCCCGGTTGGTTTCGTGTACGAACCAACCCGACCGAACCCAAAGTATTCTAAAACTTTTAGTGCGATAAACCGAAATGACCGACTCGCTCCAAGGATTGTGTTTCCGCTGACGGCGAGTCGTTTGGAGGCCCGTAGCTCAAGTTACGGGCGTTTGAACGAAAGTCGTCCGAAGACGGGGGGTCCGGGCCCGGGCCGACCCAGGCCGACCCCCCCTGGTTGGCCCGAACCGGGTCGGGTCCGACCCGGTTGGCCCGGCCCGGCCCGGCCAGGGCCGGTCCAGCTCGGCTCGGCCGAGCGGCCGAGCGGCCGACGCGGGGGAAAGCCGCTGCCACGCGTGACACCCCCGCGGCACCCGCGGGGTGTCGGCCAGACAGCCGGACGTGCCGCGTGACAACCCCGCGACACCCACGGGGTGCCGCCCTGGACACCCGCGGGGTGCCGCGTGACAACCCCGCGGCACCCGCGGGGTGTCGCCCTGGACACCCGCGGGGTGCCGCGTGACAACCCCGCGGCACCCGCGAGGTGTCGCCGCCTCCGGCCGCCGCGCCGCCGCGCCGGCGACCCGCGCCGCCACCGGCTTCCGCGGGCCGCCGGAGCCGCTTCCGTCCCTCCAGCTGTTGTCTTTTTCTGTTGTACTTTGTTCAGTTGTAGTTGTACTTTCTTTTGGGTTTGTATTCTGGCCCATTTACTTTTCAGCACTTCTTTTTGTACTTAGTGTTTTACTTCCGCTTGTACTCTGTGGTGTTTTGTTACTTTTATAAAGGTAATGTCTTCCCAGTTATCGGGATTTATGCCTTTGGTGCTAGTCGCCAGCCCCTGGCCTATGGAAGGCGGGCTTGGGGTAGTCACGGCACGGGCCCCGAGGACGGGTCGTGACAGGTGTTGTGTGAAACACAGGCCAAACACAATTATTTCACATAAAAAAAGTTATATTTAGTGTTGCATGAAATGAAAAATATCCAAAAGATTAAATTAATTAAAAAATTAGATTTCACAAAATATAGGAGTGTTACAGTGTTGGATATAAAGAAATACCACACATGCATTTGGAATAAGAAAATTTATCCATCGCTTAATGATTACTAAAATATGTGGTGAATTTGCAATATTTCTACCTAAATAATCTCATAGTCTAGAAGGGTTTGAGTTAAAATATAGGAATTATCATTTTCTTATTATATAATATGTTGGTATACATATTATACTGAATTTTTAATATGTTCCAACACTTTTCCTCCATTTTCTATTGGTATATTCTGGAAGAAATTTTATACAAGGGTTGAAATATCTGTATTCCCTTACATATTTATATATTATGATGGAAGATATGCTTTGTATGATAGGGGATATGATAATGCTCAGTGGTTCCTATCATAATATGTGATTAATCTTATTTATGTGATGATGGGATATCAAACCCTTCCCTATATTCCATATCTCACCATTCCTAGTAAGATCTCCTAGACTGCTAAGTTTGAGTGATCTGTGGGGATCTTCTAGATATCACCCACATGAGGTAGTTTAGGGATGGTATTTCAATGAAACTAGTGGAATTAGTCAATGGATACCCTCTTATGAGACTCATAAACCATGGTATTCATAATTTTCCACTGTATCCACCTTCTTAAAATATGTAAGGTACTAATTTTCATGCTATGGGGATAAACTCTCAAATTGATTTATAGTTGCAATAGGCATCACCAATATCATCTAGAATCTCCTTAGATA
Source organism: Viscum album (assembly GCA_963277665.1). Taxonomy (NCBI): domain Eukaryota; kingdom Viridiplantae; phylum Streptophyta; class Magnoliopsida; order Santalales; family Viscaceae; genus Viscum; species Viscum album. Next base: position 1,582,533,049 of record OY728119.1, on the reverse strand, counting down.
TGGTGTCCCATAAAGATTTATTTTTAAGATAACCTTACACATAGCCTCAAGGGTTGGGTTAGTACCATTTTATTGGTACTCCTTGAACATTTCAATCACCACATTTTATTAGAGGCGTTAAGAATGTGACATCTTCTTTATACTTATGAAGGCATTGACTCTCAGGGCTATTGAAGTGACGTAATTATTTCTTGATAACAATATCATTTATTTGGATAAATTATAGATCATGATAGGTGTATCTATGGCTAACAAGAAAATGAAATCAAGAGTACCGATCAGTGAACCATCACATGTAAGAATCATACATAACTGGTTGTGCATGGGAAACATATTTGTTTATTATTTTCCTTAAAAGATTCAGGTTTGGTTATAATTTTTTTAAAATATGATGGGGTGACACTATGACTGTCATTCTAAGTTATATGGGTATGGATATAAAATACCCACATTGGGACACTACTCCTATCTCAGGTTGGTTCAAATGGGGTTTATTCATGGAACTGGAAACACCAAACATCTCACATATCTGAGATAGTCTATGGGCCTACACTCCAAATAAAAGAGGTCATTGAAATTTCTTACCAATGATGCTTATTTACTCACATTGGTTTAAGGGATGGGATCATGGACTCATCACACCCTATTTAGGGGTATTATTACCTAATGGAAGACACTCTCATAGATTTAATTTTTTTCTATTAATCTTTCAGAGATTTCTCTATGAGACTACTTACCCTAACATTTATATCCATTTGTTAGCTCATTTGTCCCAATGATGTCAAGCTGATTTCACAAAGATTATTCCCCTATTTAGATGGATCCCATTAAGAGTGTGGACATATAATAATGATATGAAAGGACCTAGATGTATTATATAATTCTAGATAAAAAAATTAGTTTATCTAGAATAAGACGTTATAAAGTATGGTATGTAGGGATTATGTTTCTAATGGGTAGAAAATCCACAATCATGAGAGTATGGATATATGTAAGATTGAAGTAAATAATATCATGAGGAATTTGGTCTAATTAGAATATACATTAAATTTTAATGATATTGGGTTTGAAAATTATAGATGTGACTCATATATCCCATCAATATAGGTATAAAAACACTTGTAGTTTGAGTGATATATTTTGAGGTAGTTTGATAGGATAATACCACATACTTTAACATCATGAAACAAAGTCATAAGCCATATAATTTATCATCTTTTTAGAGGGACCTTTGTGCATAAAAAGATACATAAAAATGGATTGATAAGGGATTAAAAATATTAGGATTTCCTAATATTATTCACTAGTAATAATGTCCATTAAATCTAAGTCTTGTTAGGAATATGTCTCATCAAGAAGGGGAAGATGTGGTATTGGATTATACATTAGATAAAGGACAAAAATGGAGGTAATTATAACATGATGGCTCCATAATCATCACAAATATATAAGCCCCATTTATTTGACCTCGATGTAATAAATAGTTGAAAATATAAAATTATACACAATGCATGTGGAAATAAGATTGGATTGGAATGGGGTTTACACATTGAGGCTTCCCTAATAGGAATATGGCTATAATCCCCATGGATAATGTCACTCTATGAGTGAAGGCATGAGATTTAAAAATTAATAATGTAATGTTAAATCTATATGTGGGAATTTTATTATAACATCATGAAGGAATTGTGGCTTCCATAGGGAATAGGTCCATCTGTAAAGATAAGATATTGAAATGTATCAGATAGGGAGATCGATCCTTAAAAATGAATCCTACATATCTTATTTATAAGATTAATCCATGTCCTTTTAGTTTATAATAAAATTACTCAAACTAAGATGAACATGATGAACATAATATCATATTAGAAGAAAATAATATAAACATAATTGTTTAAGTGGTTATTTAATGGAAGGAGGAACCATATTGTTTACAGGGGAGTCGGTTGATCAATTGAAGATCATGGGGTCAAGAAGATACATATTTTTGGTTTGGACATGTGATCACCTAAAGGATTTTATGTTAGGAGATCATGTAATGGATTTGGGTTCAGGAAACAACATAAAAGAATTGGGGTCTTGTGGTCAAATAATATCAAATGGATCATGTGATCAGGTAACTTATATTTGGTTAGGTGATCACATGACACAATCATGTGTCCAAGAGGTCATTATGCATTCATAACTTACATAGGTGGTCACACTTCCATGTATTGAATAAATGATTTATATTATTCAAAAATGGTCACACCATTTTATAGGTTCAAATCTTGTAAAGTTACTAAAAGAATCTTGAAATAGGATACTTGGAAGTCTTATAACTCTAATTAAATTTCCTTTCATTGCCTGCGTATTTTCCATCTGTGTGTTACTCACTCGTTTTATCATCATCTATTTCATTATTCATTAATTATTATTTTTAATAGAGGCCAACCATTTTTATAGGAATTGGTTTCAAATATCTATAATTATTTATAATATATTCAATCCACATTATCAAGGTTAATATGGTGGGAGATGGTTGTATAAGTCTATTTTATATCATGTGCTTCATATGACAAATATAGCATCCCATAAATGATGTCCTCTAGAGTGTCACATGATAAATAGTGATCATAAAGGATTTATTTCATGAAAATAGTCCCCCAATATGTTCACATGATTCCATGAAAGTTAAGTGATCACATTTCCCTTATGACACACATGATGATGAGAAAAAGTAAGAGTGTTTTTTCATGGATAGCCTTATCCAATGTTGGTCACATGAATATATTGGGTCCAAGGGATCAAATAACTCCAAGGAAGTTTAATAAGAAGTGAGATTATGATAGGGTTCCCTCATGTAAATCCTACTTTGAGTTTAATAATTTGAAGACATAGGGGGAAAGATATTTCATGATTCTAGGTAATAAAATGGTTCTTTGAGGTTTATGAGATCATGTAAAACTATTTAGTTAACCTTAAATTGTCATGCAATCAGGGCATGATGTTTTTTCTTAAAATATATGTTTTTTAAATGGTACTTTGTAATGTGGGTATTTGACCACCTCTTCAATAAAAATTTCATTTGTTAGGAATTAATAAGAAGTTGGCAGGATTGGGTATAAGATGGGTAGTTCAATGTGAGTATTTTATGTGTACGTGCATTTTATCCATGGAGGATTATGTATTTATTGTACATGTATCTTCTTTTATGGTTCTGGGTATGAGAGTTTCACTAATAACTGATTTCACACTCTCCATATATTTTCATCCAGATCTACTTGATCACAATAACCCTTTTGTATTCAGAGAAGCAAGGGAATCCTATTTGGTCACTTACCCTTGACCTAACAATACATTATTATATTCAATGTATGTGGAAAATATTCTTGTTTTATATTTTGTGAAGGTTTCATTTATTGAAAGAAACATTCTATGTGTATTTTATATTGTTGAGTCTGAGGAGTCAGTAGGTGTTGATCATTTGTGTTGGGTTAGAGGAAATTGATTATTAAGTTTTTAGTTATTTTACATAATATCTATTTTCTATTGTACCTATTTTTTATCATTATGAAATTTTTTGTATATTAATTCGTATAACATTTTTTTGGGCACTCTTTTTTTCTCTATGAATCATATAACCTATTTTATTAATTTATTATTTTGTATTTCAAGGGGTGTCTTGTATCCCAGTTTACTCGCTATATTTCTGTGGTTTCCCATTATATGGACATGCCATGTCATCTATTTGGTAGGTTTTGTATTTTTACTTATTTTCAAGGTCATAGTCTCCCCATGGTTATTTTAGGCCCTCAATGTTATTCACTGACCTTTATTATATAGGGAGGCACGGTTGAGGTTTTATTGCACCCCTTACTCGGTTTTAATTCAAGAAATAATTGTCGGATCATTACATGAGGATATGGTAGTCCATTATTACTCACTATCTAATTCAATCATTGTGTCATTTTTTAGTTATAACACATATTTATGATATTTTTAATATTTTTAGGGAATTTATTGATCTTTTCAATATAGAAAATCCTAAAATAGATATTATTTATAATGATTTAAAGAAGGTCAAGGCAAGATAACTTTAACATATTTAATGATTAAAATCATGTTTTATATGTGGGTGGATATGTGGTAATCTTGGACTGGTTATAGGGGTTCCAAATGGGCATCATAAGGGCCTAGAAAAGTATAAATACTTTCATATAGAAACTTTTAATAAGAATAATCATTATACATAATTTGGATTATAATTTGGATCTTTATACATGTAATTTTATTATTTTTATCATTTTTTAAAATGAAATAATCATCAAATGACCACTGATTGAATGGAATAAGTGATTTAAGGAATGAAATAAATAATTGAAGGAATAAATAATTTAATGGAAATGATTATTATAATCAGAGATTTATGGGTTTTATTTTTATGAATATGATTATCTAATTATGAAGGACTTATGAATATATTCTATTGATGTGATAAACAGGTTAATACAACCTGTTATGCCTTATATGTCTATGCCCTTTTCTATTTATGTGATTACTATAGTATTTTTTGTGCCAAATATGAAATTGGTCGAATAGTTAATATGTGTTTAACTCTCCAATTTTAAAAACATTAATGATTATATCAGTTTCAATGTAATTAAACAGTAAAAAATGAACACATTATTTTTTATAATGGTTTAAATAAAATTTATTTTACGTAAAATCATCACACACTCAATGTGATAGTTTGACACCAACTATAATGTGACTGAAATTTTTATGGGTAGTCACAACTAATTAAAACTATATTTTCAATCTAGAGGCACAACCTCAAATTCTGCATTTTTCACACCTTGAGGCACAACCTAAAAAGTTCATTCTGAAGTGGGGAAAGAACCAATTGTGCCATTATCTAGAATAAGGGACAACTGAAATCCCTTACCTTCCATTTGATTAAGGAATAACCAAATGTATGTTTTTAATTAAAGGTATAACCAAACAATAAGTTTCTATTTCTAAATTCAAAAACATAAATAAAAAATCATCAACATAAAAAAAGGATATGAAAAACATAGGATTTTAAAAATAAAACATAAACACTGATACTTTGAATGTCAAGGCACCAAAGGTCACTTCAAAAGATGGTTTCATAAAGTTAATGATTTTAAAATTAAAACCTATAATTATATAATCACAACGATATATTTCATAGTTGAATTAAAATATCCTCAACATTTTTTATTACCTCATAGTAGTTATTTAATACTATATTTATATTGATACACTATTCACAATAAATCTAATAGTGATTTCTATAACCACAATGACATGAATAAACCATTATTAAATTATTTTATTTCTGGATGTTGTAGATGAATATATATATATATATTTTTCTCTCAATGAAAATGAACTACATCAGAGATGTTCATGTTCATGCATTTTTTATTTCCTAGATTCTACACTTGTTTTTCTTCCATCAAAGAGTATGAGAAATTTTCACATGGTTTCTCTTTAATTCCCCATTATATCCTATAAAATATAATAACAACATGTATAGTGGAACTCATTATAATAATAATAGAAAAAATCATTAAATATGTCTTTATAATCATTAAAAAATGATTTTTATAGTTCTAATATATGTATTACAAGAAAATTAGAAATTTTAATTTACATTAACAAATTTGATGTATTAATATTAGAACACACATCATTCCTTATTATTATAATTTAATTATTTATCAAATAATTCTGAACATTATTTCACAAAATCAAAATAATTAATACGTAATTACCAAACAATTAACATAATAAAGAAATATAAAATGAATATACAGTGAATCAAAATATATAATGATATAAAATACATATAAATTTTTTTCCCTAGAAATTAACTCTTGAATAATACCAAAAATAAAAAGTAACATATTTTATAAATTTTCATATGAAAGAAAATATCTATACATACTAAATATAATAAGATATAAATTTTTATAAAATAAAATATTTCATAACATATGAATGAATTTGGTAAGATACATTGTTTTCATAGATAAAAAAATTATATATAATAAAAATTATAGGATTATAATTTAATATTATTAGAATTCCTATATGATTAAGATTATCATAGGATACAAAATCCAATATAAAATGGAATATTTGTAAGACATGAATTCTTTATGATAGAAAATACTATATGATTTTATAAGGAATTTTGTATGATGTAGTTTTTTTAATAAAAAAATATTCCTTAGATAGGTAATTCCCTATGATAGTAAAATCACATTATACATGAAATTTTCTACATGATATGTAGCTTATATGATAAGAAATCCATCCAGAATATCATTCATTATTTAACTCATATAGAGAATAATTTTTATCTAAACCAGTTCATATATAGCATAAAAACATTTATAATTTAAGAAAATAATAAACATATAATCAATTAAAGATATGTCATTATTTTATTCTTTATATTATACAATATTCAAACATAAAAATACAATGATAAAACTCGTATAAGAAAAAGGTTTATTTAATTTATACAAAATAAAATAAATAGAGTAATTGGTTTTTAACTCTTAGAACATGATTTAAATAGAGATTTAAGGGCCCACTCAACAATCTCCCTCTATTTTATAATTACAAAAAAATAATTTTGAAAACTTCTCCCTCTTTTCATCTAAAAAGGAAGAATTCATATTATGAAAACATTTCTCTCCCATTATAAACATTAAATATTTTACCCACCTTTTTAAAAATATCAAAGATAACTCCCTCTGCATTATATAATTATAAAATGAGAGAAATATAAACATGATTTATTATATTTAAAATTAAAAAATAATATATTTTAATTGATTTATATTTCAAATCAGTTTTAAATAATGTAGCTACCCTTAAAGTTATATAAATATATATATATATAATAATAGTAATCTAAATTGATAAATTCTAAATTATTAGAATGTCTCCCCATTTATTACATTTTATTTTCCTTTTTTATAAAATATGAACCTCCGAATAGGGAATTTATATTTTTAGAACTATTGTATGTAGATTCCAAAAATTTCTTATATACTATAGTTATAACTCCACCAAAAATTTCCTTTTAATTCTACAAAGTGACACAAAGGCATGTTAGTTTATTCAAGGAATTATAAAAGTAACCAATCATTCATTAAAAATGATAAAAAAAAGTGATAAAATTTATTTTCATGATCACTTACCAAAAAAGAAACTCATAAAACTAAAATCATGAATTAGGTAATGATAATGATGAATTATAAACAAATTTAATTAATATGGAGTGAGAATTAGAAGTAGTAATGATTTTTTTTTCAAGAAGGATCTTGGACCTTGTGTAGTGTCACACTATCAATTAAAATATTTTTTTAATAGATTCATTTAAAATATATATTTTAATCATTCATCATATATAGATCAAATATAATTTTCAAGAATATTGATAAATCAAAAGGCTTAGTAAAAGTATCAACAAATTCATAATTAGTTGGAATATATTCCAAACTAATTTAACCCATTTATATTTACTTTGTAATAAAATGATTCCTATACTCAATATATTTGATTTATTGAATGGTGTAATGGGTTTTAATTAATTGAAATAATTCAATAATTTTCACATCATATAGGTAAATTATTAGAATTAACCTCAAAATCAGTTATATTTTTATTAATCCATAAATACAGATCACAAAACTTCCAATAACTATATAATTCTCTTCTATAGTAGATAATGAAATATAATATTGTATATTTGATATCTAAGACAAAAATAGTTTTCCTAAAAAGTGACAGATACCACTAGAATTTTTCAATTTATTTATATACCTAGAAATTAGATTCGGAATAGTTTTTTCACTAAAATCATATTATTCCATGATATAAAAATCCTTTTCTTAATGTTACTTTAACATTTTAAAAAATTATTTTAACAATTTTAACTTACTATCATAATGTTCACTTAGAATTATAGCACAAATTCAATATAAAAAAATTAAATCAATCCAATAAGCACTAAAAAATAATATTCTAACAATAATAGATTTAAAAAATTTATTATACATGGGATTTATAGATTTCTAAAAATCCATTTTATATTATGTTCTCATTATGAAAAATTATCCTTTACAATCATCCAGAGTAAATCTTTTAACTATTTCCATACAATATTTAGACTAATTTGAAAAATTTTATCATCCATTTTAGAAATTAAAAGCCCAAGAAATAATTTTTATTCTACCATTTTAAAAATATGATACTAAGACCTAAGAATTCCAAAATTTATTTAGATTACCAGTTACATAATGTGTGACATACAAAATTATCCATATATCATGATTTGTTTTACATAATGACATATGAAAAAAAATATTTCTTCCAATTACAGAATATAAAATATACATCTTTCTATCGTTTACAACATACACAAAAATATAATTAACTAGTCATTGGTTTAATATTAGATAATTTATATGGTTTTACCATAATGATCGAAAGATCAATATAGTACATATTTATAAATTCTTCCATCTGAACCTACCAAGATGCATAGTCAGCGCAACAAAATAATATAGCTATCTAAATTATCCATCCAACATTATATTTTTTTCATAAAATCTGAAATTGATCTTTTACTTATATTATTAAATCTATGATATTATTATAAATAGGATATATTTAAAATATAGCTAATTAATCCTTTAAAAGAGCTTCATTGAGACCAATTTTTTGTTCTAGATACGAGAATGATGAAGTGGTCAAGAGGGAGGATGAATTGATTGATTTTATGATTTTAATGGTTATACCAACCTTAATGTAATTATTATATGAATAATAAATAAGATAATTTTTATAGTAGTTCATATTAAGATGATCGTACTACCAGTTTTCATGCCATGAAAATGAGAGTATGAAACCCTTTGTAAAGTGACCACAAATTTGAAGTGGATTCAAAACCCTTTAAAACTACCTCTTTCAAAATGGACACACAAACCCTAATTCTACCATTTTCACACTGAGTGGAACCAACCAGAACCTTCCTTTTATTGTGGAAGAATAAAAAATCATTCCTTTACCTGGACCTAGGAATAACTGAAATCCCCAACCTTTTACCAAACAAAGGAATAACTAGACGTACCATTTGAAGAGGTGTAATATCTAGAAAATTAATTCATACTTTTGAAGGAAAAAATAATAAATTTAATCCTGCAGAAAACTATAGAAATAACAAAAAACTATTGAAACTAAATTTAAACAGTGATAGATTGAGTGTAGAGGAAATAAAGATCACCTTCATAGAAAGGTTCTGTATGTTTATGATTTCCATGCCAATGTCCATATGTTTCAAATAAAAATATAATTTACATAGTATAGTCTAAATATCATTGTAAGGATTGATAACATTAAAATAGTTCTTTGAGACATTATTTATAGATTTTCTTTATTCACAAAAAATTGAATGGTTATAGAGGTATAGACATAAACATTAATATTGTAACTCTTGTAGAATTAATTTCTTGAATAAGTTTCCCCAAATATATCTCTCATTGGTTATAAACTAATTTAGATTAGATTATTTTTATGCGCTATGACTTTCTTAGATACATCTCCTATTTTTTATTTTTTAAATGAGTAATAATAATATTCTTGTGGCTTCTATTAAATTCTCCTTAACATTCTATAGAAAAAAATAACAAGTTGGATAGTGGAACAAATTACAGAATTTTTTTAAAACTTCTAGTAAATAATGATTAATAAATACTCTTAAATTCCTATTATAGTTCTAGGATAACTATTCTATGATAATTAAAACATTAATTTTTTCAATAAATATGAGGTGTTAATAATTGAAAACAATTTATTCCTTGTGTTCATAATTTAATTCATTAAAAAATATAACCTAAATATTTTTCATAGAATTGATATAATTAATAATTAATTATAGAATAATTAAAGTAATAAAAACAAGTAAAATATATATATAATGAAACTAAATTGCCACCCGGGCCTAACCTAGTGGAAAAGGGCCTTGTAGTGTGTAAGGGAGGTCTCGGGTCCGAGGCCCCCCAGCTTCCTACATGTGTGTGTTTGGATATTTCTTTGTATATTTTTAGTTACCTTTTCCCAAACATTTACAATATAATGAAACTAAATAAAAGTGATATAAAAAATGGAGCATATTTTGAGTTTTCTAAAAAGAACTATTGAATCATTAAAAAACAAATCATGTATCCAATATTTTTTTGTAATATTTAAATTATCATAAGATATATATTCTTATAATATATAATTTCTTGTTAGATTAATTTTTTTGTAAGATGATAATAATTTTCATAAGATACATATCATGAATTGGATAAAATATAATTTCAAATGATAGAAAAATGCACAGGATAATATTTTCATATGAATTAACTTATCTTACGATTGGAATTCAAATAAATTTCAAAATCTTGTATAACAGCGAATTTCCTTATGATATGAGTTCCCATGGGATAAGAAATACCATATGTTATGGAAGGTCATTTCATATTACATGGATTTTTCATAAGATATAAAAATCATTCTAAGATAGGAAATCCTATGGGATTTGAAACCTACATGATCCAAGAAATTATTCATACAATATGAATCTCATATGATAGGATATACTTTTAGCATATTATTAATTCATTAACTCATACATGAATTAATTTTCACCAAAAATTAGTCTAGAATAAGAATAATGAGCATTAATACTTTATTAAAATAATCCATTGATATTAATTTTAAGATCAATTATTCTATTATTCTACAAGTATTTAGAGATTTATATAAAAAATATCTTATATAAAATGAACTTTAAAAATTAGGGTTTTTTAATATATCAAAACAAAAACAAATATATAATGTTTTTTTAATTATCAAAATATTATTTAACTAAAGTGGGAAGTATAAAATAAATAGTTTTATTCATCATTTTTGAGTTATAATACTTGAAACCGTACTAGAGCATGTAGACACCATATCCTAGACTATCACACTATGAAGAGATGTTATTCATGAGTTTATTTAAAAAATTAATTTTTAAACTGTATAATTTTATTTTAAAAAAATAAAAATAATTTTTCACTTCATTATAATGATATTATCTTAATTTGTGAATCTGTTTTCTTTCCCAAAATTATTGATTTGTAGAAAAATTGTGAAAATACCTTTTTTGTTAAAACTATTACACTTATGATATTGATAGAATTTAAAAATGAAATATAAACTCACAACACATTTTTTGTAATAAATAATGTATTTAAGGAGTAATAGTTTTCCCTTTAAAATATTATTTTAACTAATAAATCCTATGTATAACCTGTTTAGAACTATTTACAATTTCACTTTAATAAAAACTATTTTTGGTCTTTTCCACGAATCAATTATTTTCAAGATGACTTTATTTTATAGTTTGACATGAATTCTTGGTGTGAATTTTGTTATATATAATAAAAAAATATACGACATTATAGTCTCCATCTATGATAATTTTATCTTATTTACAAATTTAAACCCTAAAATTATTATTTTTTCTAAAATTAATTTTAATGAGATTAATTGAATTTATTTTAAATCAGAAGGATAAAATTAAGTTAAATTAGAAATATATTTTTTTTCATTAAAAATATTTTTAAATTTTAATAATTAATTACCAAGGAAAAAGAAAGTTAGGTTAAAAGTTAAAAAGTTAAAATAAAAAACCCTAAAACAGACAAATTTCTATAAAAAAAAGAGTGTTTGAGGTTTGTTTCAACCTAGAATCACTTTTTATACTCTTTTTTGAATTATATTAGCATTGAACGTCGAATATTAACATTACATTATTCAAAATGTAAGGGTTCCTCCCAAAACAACACTTCCCTCTACTAATAAATGGGAAACACTTCCCCTGGTTAAATAATCAACTCACATAATAATTTTTTCTTGAAAATATTTCAATATGACCTCTTATAACCCCTACTACATTAAAAATCTTATGATGAATATAATTTATTATAAGAGATTCATTTGAAAGGATAAGTCTAAGGAAAATTTAAATTTCTGACATGAGAATTAAAAATTACTTTGATTTTCTTCATAATTATCTTCATTCAAATTTAATCTAGAAGCACTAATATAAAGATTTTATTATATTTTAAATAATTTAATGTTACTATATTAAGTTCATTATTATTTTATATTCATCAATACCATCCATTAAGAAAACTAAATTCATCGGTCGTGCTTACATATAGACTACCGCACCCACAAGCAATGAAATTCATTTATCATAACCACACATAAGTGATAGTTTATAGAGTGTTTTAATGAAGAAATATGATCTTTATGATATCATTGAAGTTAAATTATGACAAGTTTAATTGCATATTAAGTATATATTGATTAAATAACCATTTCTTATTCAATCATTTAGAACAAGCATTCTATGGGGAAATATTTGATTCAAATTAAAAAATATTTTAACATACATTACATCTTATTAAATTTCATTTCAAATTGTTACATATCCCTATAATATATATTAAATATTATTATGACACTTATTTTGTAATTATTTTATAAAAATTCCACCACATAATGAATCATTTAATCATGGTATATTGATGCTTTGGTCTGTTAAACCACATAATTGAAAAATAATATGAATAAATATCAATAATGACTATGGATATAAAATTTATTTTAAAATATAATATAAATGTGTAAAAAATGATTTTCAATTCTAGATATTTAATTTCAATATTTATTCTTTAATTAAAAATACTTCCTTCATTTGACAGAAATCACCAAAACATTTTTTTTAATGATTTCATCTTTATGGATGAAGATTAAAACACTAATGAAAATAATTTTAAACATTATAAATAATTATAAATATTACCATAATGTTACCATAATGACCTAGTAATGATTATTTTTGGATGAAGAATGATTATACACACTACTATTATGAAACTAATTCAAATGATCAAAATTATAAATAATTTATGAGGAAAGTATGTGGAATTGATATTGGGAATGATAATTTTTGAAGCATATAAGTGAATATGTATATAATTAAATTTATTAATTAAATTTTTAGGGATTATATGTTTTTTATGGTTTTTGTACCTTCATGGAAGTCAAATAAAGTGTTAAGTTTTTTCCATCTCAAATTACTTCTTTTATAAATAATTTAAATTATTTGCCTAATTTCTATTATGTGGTGAATATAAAAACACTTTGACATGGTATTATATGAAATGAATTTTTTTGAATATCATTTTGAATCCATATCTTCCAAGATGTTGTGATTGAATTTTTACCCGATCGATAACTTGGTTTCTCCATCTGAATGTTTCTTCATTGGGACTCATATTATATTCACCACCTATTTCCTTTTTTATTGTGTATACATTTCAGTGGAAGATTTTTTATAGTATTACTCATGAAATTTAAATATTTTACTAGTTTATATTATAATCATGAACTTATATTCTTTTTATTCAAGAGTTACAAACCCTGTTTTAAAACTAAATCATTTTAATGGTGGAAAAGACATACCATGATTTGGTAATGTAAATGGATTTATAGATTATCTTGATACTTTCAAGTGGATGTGGATATGAAAAAAAATTACCCATTTTTTGATCACCAAAAAAGGGTTAGTTTGTCATTAAATCAATCATCACCCAGATGAATAATGAGTGGGTATAAGAATGCACACCTATATAGTCACTCTCAGTGGATATGATTTTGAATATACACATTCCATTTTTGAACTGTGATGAATTATTTTTCCTATGATTTCATTGGTATCATAAAAATTTAAAATATTGAATACAATTACAATCATCCATGGATAACCCAATACATTTAAAGTACCATCACCTTTATATTTCTTTTATAAGGACGTTTTTTATTACCTTAGTGATCCCCAAATAACATTTAAGCTGATTAAGGGATATTCGTCTATATATCCTCATTATTCTATTGAATATGTTAGGAATTTTTTCATATTTCTCACAGAAGTGATTTCCATATTTTTAATTATCTAGAGGCCCCTTAGGGAATTATATTAATGGACTTTATGAATCTTATAATTAATTCATTTGGATTATTCTAGTGACAGGTGGTGCCAAAAATTATATATCCCCTTGATACATTGATATGTATCCTAAGAAAAAATGGTTTGGGTTTTTCTTTATTCCTCTTTCCATATCAGTATTATGTCTTTGTATAAATCCTTGATAGTATGTTTTTTATCTTCGAAATTTTTGTTTTATGCTACTCCTTATATATCATATGAGCTCACCCTTATTTCTAGTATTTTCATTGAGAAACCTAGAGGGTAAATATGAGTAATTTTCAAGGATTTGATGGAGGGGCTAATAAAGTTCTCTCTATGTGTTCATGTTGTATATTATGTTTTCCAATATAATGTGTATATTTGTCTAATATTCCAATACTACTATGATTTTTGATCCTATGGTAACACTTTTATTTTATACTAATAATGCAATATAATTATTGGATTCAAGTTTATGGATTCTAGGATATTACTATTGGTATCAAAGAATGTTTACTAGGAACCTTGGGGAATAGATGTAGAGAAACAATCAAGATATCATAAGTACTAGGAAAACCCATTATTATTTATTAGAAAAACTCATGAAAACTTAATAGTAATTGTACATTACAATTAAATAACACAATCTAGTTATGTGTATGCCATTTTAGAAATATATTGATTAATTAGAGGAATGGGAACCATATCTTCACCCATATTGAATACATTGTTTTTTATTATTGAACAAGTAAATGATGTTGGATTAAAGTATAATAAAAAAATAACCATTTAAAATAAGTTTACCAAGGTTATAAAAAAATATTCATTCCCATATAGTGTGACCTTGTAGTCAGAAAAACAGTGAAACTATGTTAGAAAACATGATGTGGAAACAACCTCTACAATTTTATGGAACTACTAATCCATTGGTAGATTCATAATTGATCATGTACATAAAGAATATCTTTATCTTTTTAGGTGTTATTGAAAAGGAAAAATTCATCATGGAAGTCTATCATCTAAAGGGATATGCAAGGTGATCCTGGGGATCCGACGTCAGTTGTCCACTACGGATACCTTCAATCACCATTACACGGCTCTGACCTTCGGTTCCTCTACTCCTCTCCTGGTCAGATATGGAGAGGTGGTTCTAGGAGGTTTTGGGTTATGCGTTTTGGAAGTCGATAGATCTCAAGGTGATGTTGTCTCACTCCTCCTGTTTTGTTTGTTCCTGTTTTTCTCCTCTTCATCTTTGTCGCTGTTTGGATCTCTTGGCCGCTCAACCACTGCTCTGACCTCATGCTCTGATTCTCCCCTCATGGTCAGAGCTGGAGTGGTGGTGTCAATTTTTTTTTGGGAGGTGAGGTTCGGCGGCTGTCATCATTTCAAACGCGGTTCTTAGATGTTGTTATTATGTTTTCAGTTTTCTTCCCCATGTTATCAGTGATGTTTTGATTCTTTTGTTCTCGACGGTGGCATACTGATGGATTGTGCCTTTTGATAAAGTGTTATTGCTTTGTTTTTTTTTTGGCGATATGTTTTCAGTGATGCCAGTGGTCTTCGAAGATCTCTGGTGTGGTGGTTGTAGGTTGATGATGATATTGTGAAGGATTGCGATGACAGCAGTGGTACTCAGGTTGATGATGACTGGCGATGGAAATAGTGGTCTCATGATGATGATGATGTGAGTGATTCTCAAATCTGGATCTCATCAGGTTTTGCAGATAGTTTTGAATTTTGAAATTTGTAATGGGGTTATTTCATTTCTGTTCCTGCTAGAATGTAGGTTACCTCTCATCCTTAAAGAGAATTTTGAAAATCAGATAAAAAATGAATTTTTAGGCATACCCATGATTTTTGTAACCGAAAACACTAAAGATGATGATGTAGATAATGTGCATGGAATAAATTACTTTTAAAGATATATTCAAAAATATTCATTACCTAGGATAAAATATTAAAATGGAAAGGTAGTTCCTCAATGTTAGAAAAAATTGGAGTAAAGTTTTACTGAGTATAAGGATTACTTTTCAAGGATATCTAGTAATGTTGCAGAAAATATAGGTAGAAAAGAAAGAAAGGTTTATCATTTTGTTCATGGTTTAATGATGACCCTATGATGGGAGTTAATCTATCATATATTTTTATCATATTAGGATATATACACAAGAGATATTATGATTGAAAATATTTCTCTAGGATATATTTATTCCTAGTGAATCAAGAGAAAAAGTGTTTGGTAGAACATCATGGAAAGAATAGTGAGACAAGGGGAAGAAGGAAAGGATGATATTCCCCACATATGATAAATATGTGAAAAGATGTCTTGGGTCTTATAGTAAGGAAGTATGAGTTTATTACAAGTGTAGATAAAAATAAAATCAAGTTCATAAATTCAAAGGCACATTATAAATTTTTGATGTTCAATATTTTAACTGTAAGGATAAGAGACATTATGTGAACCAAATCCCAAAAGTCAATATAATTTACATTACGAATGACTAGGGGACCAAGGATAAGATTATATAATTACCATAGTTGAATTAAATGTTCCTAATTATTTTTTGAAATGCACCTTTATCATAGCCTCAATGCTAGATACTATATTATTTTATTCTAAATCTTTGAATTCTTTTATATCATCCATGTTTTCCAAAAAAAAGTTATTTTCCTAGTATACATGTAAGGGAGTTATCAATGAAGACACTTTTTGAGAATCTTATTTCAATAAAGATCTGTTAGGTAGTTCTAATTATGATTCAAAAGTGTACCCAATTATCGAACATGGTAATTATTCCTATGGTGGTGTTTGATATGATCCTTATAATGGAGTTGATTTCAATGGATAATGTAAAAATTTATTACCAAGATATGGATATACTAATTGACAATAGTAAGGTAGAATTTATTGTCTTTATAGGGAAAACTTCATCATATGAATCATGTTTGTATCTTTTCCCTCTATATATACTTATTTAATTTTTGGGAATTTAGGGAGAAAAAGAATGATCTATAGATTTTGAAGATATCATAAGAATAGCTCATGTACCTCTGGTCTCATAATTCATTGATGTTTTTCCAAAATAATTACTCGATCATCCATCAGTTCTATAAGTTGGGTCACTATTTGAACCCATTCATCAAAGTAATAAATATATATATATATATATATATATAAAACTCCATAAAAATTTTCACTAGTGGAGGTGGTGGAGTAGAATAAAAACTCAGAAGAGTTTTCAAGGAAGGGATTTATATTCCCCAATGTTTCACTGTGGGAGACCTTGTTTTATTCATGAAAAATAAACATTCCCCTATGATAATGTGAATCAATTTTATAAAGATAATTCCCATTACTATAAATAATATATTTCCATTACCACACACTGATGACTTATTTTATAAACCTCAAATATCCCAATAAATTTCAAATATTTATCTTCTCTCTGGTTATTATCTTTTATGTGTTAATAAGGTTGATATACCAATGATGAAATATCAAACAAGGGTTGGAATATTATGAGATTCGGTTAATTACATTTGGATATACTAATTTGCTTTCATTGTTTATGTATCTAATGAATAGATTATCCATGTATTATCTTGAAAACATTATGGTGGTATTCATGATTTTTATCTTGATATAATCTTTGGGTTATGAAAATAAAGAGAGTTATCCATAAATAATTATCGATACCCTAAAATATGAATTATATGGGAATTATATTTTGTGTGAAATATAGATCAGTAATGTTTATATTATTTGACATATTTTCTCTAAGGATAGAATATTTGTTAACCCTTTAAAGGAAAAGGTAGTCAAATAATTTCTTACACCAAATAACATAACAGAGTCTCATATATTTAAGTAATTATACTATCTATATTTTTTTCAAGATATTTCTTAGTTAGAAAACTATTTAACCATGTTATCACATAAATGGAAGAAATTCACATGGTTTAGGTAATGTGAATAATTTTTTTAAGAGATGAATAGGAGATAGATTAATGCACTTGTTTTAACTATACCTTCAGGTATAGAAGGAATTTTAATATATAATGATGCATATATGAGAGGACTTGGTTGTTTCCTTTTGAATAATGGTAGGGTTATTTCCTATATATTAAGGATATTTAAAATCAATGTATTTAAATATCCAACTTAGGACCTTGATGTGATGTCCTGGACCTAGATTCCACTTAATAGGTGCCCCGGGCTAGGTGGGACATATGGCCTCAAGCACATCTCCCCAATTGCTAGAGGATGCCGACTAGAATCGAGGTCCTAGGGTGTGTCCATGGGGAGACTATTACCTCATTATAAAAGTATAGAGGAGTGGTTAAACATAAAATGAGGTAAATAGATGAAGAAATATGAGTAAACAGAAGGCCCAATGAAAATTTGGGAAATTGTAACAATAACTAAAATAACTGTAATGAAATACAATAACTGATAATGACATGTCATGTATCTAGAAAACTAGAACACATAGATACAAGACACTAGTAATAAAAATTTATACAAAATTATAAAGTAAATGAAAATAATATCCCAATAATTTGAAGTCTCGGCTCTGTCATCTGCTATCAAGCCCAATCCTAAATAGCAAGCAATCAAGTATTCAAAGTTGTATGCTTCCCTTTCTCAAAACCTGCATTCATGTAATCAACTTCAGGTACCAAACAACACCTATAGGGGGTGTGAGATAAATCTCAGTGGGCCACCAGAAAAAGTGTCTATAACATTTGGCCCATGTAATTGAAATGTAATAGTGTTCATGCATGCATATATGAAGTAAATCAATGAAATGTTACTAAATACCCAAGTACCTTCTTCATCCCTCGGCTAGTGTCTGAACATGACTAGTACATTAATTGATTATTTATTACTAGTTTATAAATGAGTCACATAATAACTATAGTGATAGTACTAAGTTATAAAAAGGAAACCTGTAATGCAATTTAATAATGAATTTCCAAGGTAATAACCAAGGAAATGTAGACCTCAAGGGTTTCAAACTCAGTAATAACTATAGTCAGGTTAAGGGTAAGAATGCAATCCATAGAGAATATTCCATGTAATTCTACAATATGATTCCTACCAAATCCAATGTGATCGTTCAAGGTAAAATGGGGCTAAGTAGAGATAGGGCCCTATGGGGTGTAACCATGACACCTACTTATCAGAGCTGGATCCAAGGATTGTATCCATGGAATCCTTTAATAATATTGAATGGATCGTATTGTGGCATACCAATCATCCAAATAATAGGAAAGGATCCGGATCTTGGGGGGTCTCAACCTAAGCAAGTTGTATAGTTGAATCGGAATGGGGTTCTCAAGTGCTCATGTATTCCCCAATAAGAATCCAAGGCAAGATCGAGTTAGACCATTCCTATTTAATTATGATGTCATCTAATATTTCATTTAAAGGGGTGAGAATGTAATACCCGAAAAACAACTATAACAGGCGAACACCATAACATATACCATCACACTCTGAAGTGCCTTTACTCATGAGTGTATTTAAATATTTAATAATTTAATGTTAAAACTTATGTTTGAAAAAATAAACTTCAATTTTTAATTCATTATAAATATATTATCTTAATATTTTTTTCTAAAAAGATTGATTTATGGGTGAATTCTGAAAAAAAAAACATTTTTAAAAATCATGAATCTAATGAAATGTATCTAATGGAATAATAAAATAAAACATCCATAAAAATTTAGTAATAAAATATTTATTATTTAATAACATTATTCATTTTAAAATCTTCGTCTAACTTATAAATCCTATGTCCAATTTTTTTAAAACTAATTAAAATGTTAATTTAAAAACTATTTTGATCTTTTCATTGAATCATGTATTTTAAAGGTGAGATTAAATTTTATCTTGCCTTGAAATCCAGTTACCTTTTTTTCAAAATAAATTATTTTTTATCATTAAAATATGTATCCAATACAATTTTATCTTATATATAATTTTTTTTCGAAAAACTAATTTTACATTATTATGTGTGTTTATTTTTAAAATTATTATCTCCCTATATTTAAAATATTATTTAATTAAATTATTTTTTTAATTTTAATTAAACATATCTAATTACATAAATGGAACAATCTTAATTTTTATCATTAAAGTTAATTTCTAAAGTTAAAAATAAATTACAAATTTAAATGAGAATTAGGGTACAATTTAAAAAGTTAAAAAAATATCCCTATAATAGTAAATGGTGTGTCATAGAGAAGAGTTTGAAGTGGTTTGAAACCCATGTTCACATTTAACTCATATCTTTTCCACTTTGTTCCACTATCCCTTGAATAATATCTTTACATTATTGAAATTGTTGTGGTTACCCCTGAAACTACCCTTCCCTTCAATTATAAAAAGGTAACACTTTATCTACATAATAAATCGCCTATAATTAAAATTTAATTTTTAAAATTCTTCAAATTAATTCTACTATAACCATATCCCATGTTAAAAACATTTTGGACACAATTAGTAAGCTTAAGGCCTTTATTTTGAAGGAGAATTCAAGGGAAAACTCATGTCCTCGATGTGAGAATTAACAATTACTTATCTTTTATTCTTAATTCTCATCATTCAAATTTATTATATCAACTATAATATAATGATATTAGTATCATTTATAGACACCAATTCCACTATATAAATTGATTTATCATTTTCAATTCATCTATCCTCTTCATGAAGAAAAACAAAATCATTCTTCATGTGTACCTACAGACTACCACCATCACGAGAAATAGAATTCATTTATCCTCACCACCCATAACTAATCATTTCAAGAATGGATTAATGAGGGAACATAGTTTTAATTTTATGATATCCCTTAGCTTATATGTTGATAAACATATGTTCTAATAGACATTCACAATATTCTATTTAATGTGGAATTGTTTTATTTCTGTATTTATCATTATACAGAGATCCATTTTATATTCATTACAAGGTTTCTTATGGGATGGTTAAACTATTTTGGATTAAACTCAAAAATAATGAATTGGAATTAGTTAGGTGATGGATGGGAAATTGAATTTCATATCCCTTTTATTTATCAACATATATCATGATGAAATATAGGATGAGTGTTGTTGTATACCTCTTCTCATAATAGGACAATGTATTGGAACAAGGACATGAAATCATGTTTTCATGTACCAAATTAATCATTCCATCAATATAAGATTAATGATTATTATTATACACATTTTCATTTATTTTTATTGATAGAGTATTATCCCTTTTTTAGTTTATTAAGGTTTCATGTTGTTTATTTCTTCATGCCACGTCACTAATTCCATGTTTATGTTATGATAGCTTCTATCGTATGTTACTCCTTACTACAAATATTATATCACTCTTATTTTTTCCCTTTCCATAGGAAATATATATGAAAAATATAAATAATATTCAAGGATTTCAGCAAGGGATAATTATTTTATGGAAATTTGTTCACTATGTTTCTTATGTTTTAAAATGTAATGTATATTTGTATCTAGTCTTCCAATACAACCAAGCTATTGGATCATGTGGGAAAACGTTTATTCTATACCCATAATTTAATATAAATATTTTCTATTAGTTTACAGAGTTTAGATTGTTACATGTATGATTTATGTTATTTAAGTCTATTATATTTTTAAAATGGATATATATGGGATTTACTTTGGAATTTTTAAGATGTGTGAAGATATTTAATCTTTGACTGAAATGAGTGATAAGTTTTAGTTTGATACTTTATATTTATATGATGTTTTAATTTTTCTCCTAAAATAAATCTTGAGAATGTATTTAAAATTCAAAAGGAATATTACCATCAATGTAAGACTACTAAGAATGTGAACTAGAAATTTTCCCTTATGGTATAAGATTAAATTTTCATATTACATGGTTTTAGGAATTCCTCCCACTTTATAAGACTATCTAGGATTTCCATGTGATATACCCATCTTGGATAGGACATTGAGAATGTCCAAAATCAGTCTCAAAGTTGGAGTGGCTATAGTGTGGTCTTGGTTAGCACCCAAATTAACATATTTCCCTACGAGAAATAATTGTAAAGATGTTTGAATATTTCTCAAAAAATGTTTTATTACCATAGTGTCTTGAATAGAACATCAAATAGAATTTTAATTATTTTTTTGCGATTATATAATTCAATGTTATCTAGAAATTTATATCATAATATAGTCTATTCTTGGAATTTTGTATATAAATAATCATGAACATTAAATTATGGGATATATTTTTGGATAATTATTGACATCCCATATAGGTTCTGTGACTAACAACTTTTATGAGAACATTAATGAATACTCTTATTTTATTATATTCCTATATAAATTTGATAGGGGCCTATGAACCTAAAATTTGAAATTCAAGTGATAATGGAAACATGAGTTATAATTTTATTGAGGATCATATTGTATATATTTATAGAAACTCACCCTCAATCAACTTATTTGCACTAATCATTCAATTTTTTACTTTTGAGTGACATGATATAATCATATTGATGAATTTCACTTTTGATTGACATATATATTGAATTTATTATCTTTATTATTCTATGTTCTGTTGGATTATTATTATTATTATTATTATTACAATTACTAATATAATCAGATGTTCTCAATGTGTCCTAAGCGTCTTGGTAAGCTAGGGAAGAAAGATCCCTTTGAGGATGGAATAGGATATAATTATATAAGAACATTTTCATCAATTTATATTGGGGTAACATAAAGGATTATGAGAAATAAGGATACTACATATGTTTATGTGAATCAAGATGGGATTAGTTGAAGGATTGAACTATAAAATAACCCAAATATAAATTTTTTCATTCGTCCAAGTGGTGTGATACAATGAACATTTTTCAAGTGGATAAGAATAATATATATTATTTACATATATAACAATTAAAATACCACCTCCATTTGGCATGGTTTCATCCAATTCCCATTTCCATTTGATGTCTTGAAGTGATGTAAAGAGGGGTTTGGATCATTTTTTCTAAAATTGAGTACTCTCTAAATTTAGAGTGAAATTCTTATTTTTCTAGTTATATGGTTGAAATTCTATTTTTCCCAAGTGGTTTAGGTTTTTTTTATATGGATTTAATAGAACCCATAAAAACATTGATATACTACCTAATATACTGGTGTACCAATTAAAATTTATAAAGATACCAAAAGTGATAGTTTTTTCAATTTTTTAGGGATTCTAGTTCAAGTGGATCTTTTAACTTACTTGATCAATAAATTGATTCTATTTAATATTGATGATAATATAAATTTAAATATGGTTTATGATAAAGTCCCTCCATTTTTTTTGAATTCAAAACTATTAGAAACTCATCCAGGTCTTATCATAGTAAAAAGGAAAAAATTTCTTATTCTTTGTGCATGCTCAGTGGTCATAAAAAAATATTTTTTTTTGGAGAAAATAAAACTCTATAAGGAAAATGGTATGCATTAAACTGAGAAAGACAATTATAGTTTTCATTAATAGGTACTGAGTTATACTAAGAATTCAGATAAATTTAATGTGAGGTGAATTGTCATATTCCCTTCTAATTGTGATGATTCTTAATTGATGTTTTCCCTATAAGAATCTAATAAAATCATGCATAGTTATATTTAAAATATGTAGTAGTATCCATTAAATAATGTTTCAAGCTATTAAATAACTAAAATTTTATCTATTTTAATTGGGGTTTATTTTGTTGGATATATTATTAATTCTAATAAAAACAAGATGGTTCTATTTAAAATGACTCAGACTGAAATGAGGGCGATACTTTGTGGGACCAAATAGAACTCAATTATATGGGAAATGATTGGCATAATTATCACCTTAAAATGAGGAAATATACTTCATATAATGTGGGTCAAATTTAATTCATGTGATAATATAGTGGATTTTATGTCACAACATATGAATACTATTAAGGTTTATCAATTTGGGGATAAATAGTTTTACAATAAACCGAGATCTCAAATAGATTCATTTAATATTAAAAAACTATAGAAACTATATCTTTGGGTACTATAAGAAGATTTCCAAAATACTATCCAAATAAAGAAAAGGAAACAATTAATGATGTTTTCAACATTCATATTGATCTTAGTAAATAATTTTTTGATTAGATTAAAAAAATAGTTATAGTTATTAATATGGATAAAGTTTAAAGAATTATTCAAAAAAATTAAGTGGGAATTTGGAATTACATGACATTTAAAATTGAATTATAACATCTAGGTAATCCTAACATTGATTTTAGAAAGTTTTATTGGGTGTAATGGTTTATGTATCCATTGAATTACTACAGTATATTTGTACATGCTCTGCTGGTGGTAACATTTAACAATTTTAAGGAATTTTTTGTTTTTAGTTATCTTGTAAACGGATTACTAGGATCTTTGTTACTAGTTTTTGGAGTTAACTGTAGTCCTAATTACAACGCTAGGTGAATAATATGACAATAGTTTTGATTTTTTATTAATTCTCTCTATAATTTTTCTTATTAAATATCATTTATTATTTGTATTTTTCAAAATATCTGAAGGAGAGGTTTCCTTGCATGAGTACTGTTTATCGATTTATATATAACTAAATTATAACTCATCAATCAAGGGTAGTGATGAGATAAAAATAATATTCTACATATTATAATATATAGTTTTTTATGATGGTAAAATTTTAGTTTAGTTATATTGTGATGTAGAATATACAAAGATAAAATTGTTCTTATAGATTCTTATTCATGTCTTTTATTTTTATCTTTGCAATCTGCACCTATATAATGCTAAACATTGTTATTTTTTATTTTTTCTTTACAATAAATTTTTAGGTTGACATATTTGGGTGTCCCATAGCATGGCCTTTTTATTTTTTATAATTACTATAATATATTTTTAGAGGAATGATGTTGATATACATGATAACTAGAGATCTATGGGGTGATCAAACCCTAAATAATTATTTATATTTAAATATGAGAAATTATTTTTACTTGAGTAGAAAAATTTACAATGATTATATAATTCAAGTAATACTCAACATTTTATAAAAACTTGATTGAAGAATCCCAAAAATTAATTAATTTATATATGAAGATGCCCATATCTAGAGGCTTGTCTATATAGTTGAACGAAATCCATTCTAGGATAATCCTTCTCAAGTGAAACACTATGCATTTCAAAACAAATTATTATGGAATATAAAAAGGATTTAGTGCGTGTATGGTTTCTATCACTATCATGTTCATCCATTAAAAAGTGGGTAAATAATAGAAATAAATTAATTATTTTAAATAAAATGCTAAAATGTGGAGGTTTGGTAATTATAGAATGGTGGTTAGATGAAGTAGCTACAACTATGTTTTCTTCCCTTAAAATATGCTTTAATGTCATGCATGGGGATTTAGATTCACATTTCTCAATCCATGTATCTTTTTTCATACAAAAATTTGTACCCAATTTTTACCCATTTGATGTTAGAAAATATCACGCCCACATTTTGTTTTGGGTGATTAGGTTAAATTTTGTTTATCAGAACACTCATATTCTTGGTAATATAGCCTCTTTAACAACATGATGTTTTACAGGAACAAGATTTTAAATTTTTAGTAAACCACCAATAATTTATAGATTTATAGTTCTTAGAAGTGCTTCTGAAGGCCTAAGGATTAGTTTTGAGGAGTTGATCATGGTTTCATGAATTCTATATTGATGATAGAAGTTACTAGGTAACTAGTGGCTAGATCCTTGTACTTAGTAGATCTAAGAAGAATGAGGGAAGCCACCAGAGGACCACTGAGGGTCCAGTTACCCTAGGATAGGTACATGATGGTAGCTGATCGAGTACCCGGTAGGCTGTGTGTGGGTTTTTTAAATTTTAATAAAATAAAATAAATTTTAATAAAAAAATTCTAAAAAATATATTCACTTTAATTTCTCCCCAGGAGTGTTCCTTGACCTTTTATACCTCCCCCTCCATTATTATAACCCTATATTCTGGTCTCTCTTATTCTAATAGGGTTTGATGTGCCATCAGTCTATGGGGATCATCACGAGTAATGTTAATGGTAATATTTCCTCCAATATTTTTTTCTATATTTTTTTCATCATTTCATGTTTTCTATTCCCTAATTTAGGGGTTTTTTAGTATTAAAAATTTCTACTATGATAGATTGATTCATATTTTGTTCTTCAATGGGGGAGGTCCTTCTATATTTCAGTTGGTGTCCCCTATGCATTCCTGTTAGTATATATGAGTTTCTCTAAGGTCATGTGATATGCGGGAATCCATAAACATCTTTTAAATCTATAAAATTGTTTTTGATGTTATTTTTTTGGTTTCCTATGTTATGAATAATACTAATTATGTCAATGAGTGGTACCCATTAGTTTATCATTGACACCATTATTTCTAGTGACCATGATCCTTGTGTAAAGTATTTCAAAAAGGTGCCTAAGAGCTAGTGAGGGGTGAATATTCTTTGGATGTATAAACGTGGGTTCTTTTTGAGGTTCCCTTGTTCATTCCCTTATAATAGGAGGCTTGTGAGTTTATTTGAATAGCAATGGAATTTTTTTATCTTGTAACATCATTTGAGTAGTGATATATCATTCACATTAATGTGTTGTTTTGTGATACATCATTCACTTTCTTTCTTTATATTATTATAGATGAGTTATTCTCCATAATGGTAATGTTTCTCATATATTATCCAACTGGGGGTTTATATTAATGGTATATCATTTACTAAACCATTTTTATCAATTTTATTCCATCCACTTAGTGATTTTTATTTATGGTATATTTTCCACCAAGGGAATTTGTGTTAGTGGTGGATCGTTCACCTTTTAGATTTGTTTGGGGATGCATTATCTATTTGGGTATTTATTTCAGTATTGAATTTTTGACATGGGGATATTTTAAGTGGTGGTAAACCTCTTAATTGGTAATGAATAATTCACTAATGTCATTGGATTGGTGATACATTGTTCACCTAAGGGTTTCCTGGTGGTTATACATCATTTACTATTTAAATAATCATCTATCACTAGTGTGGGGTTAAAAATGTGTGATTTATCTATATATTTATTTTACAATGATATATCATTCACATTGGGATTATTAAAGTATGATATATCATTTACCATAGGACTATGTTATGGGGATGTATCATTCACCTAAGAACTGTGGGGAGTTGATATATCTGATTGAAAATTAAAGTTTTATTATTTCAAACACTTTTAAGGGGAAAGTGAGAAACCAAACGTTCAACCACAAAAGGAGATGACAGATACATTAAAGGACAATTTAATTCTACCAATGCTAATCTCCCTAGACAATTTCTAGGATAAAGAGGTTACCTGAGTGTTAGTTTTATCCATTATCATATCTTCAAACTCATAGGCCAGCTTATCCCATGACTGGATGTACTCCTCAAGGTTGATATTCCCATCACTACTGTAAATAAGGCCATTAGCGACCGCCATTGGCGGTCGCTAAAGGTCTTTAGCGGCCGCGCAGCGACCGCCATTGGCGGTCGCTGTTGCCTCGTCGCTAGAGGCCTTTAGCGACCGCCAATGGCGGTCGCTATAGACGGCCGGCAGATCGGCCTTCAGCGACCGCTTGGCGGTCGCTGAAGGCCCTCTGCCGGGCACCCTATAGCGACCGCCTATGGCTCTCGCTATTCTAAAAAAAAAATTAAAATTTTTTTATTGAATTGAATATAAATATATATATATATATATATATATATATATTCATATATATACTATTAAATACAATATTTTAAAAATATATATATATATATAATATATTTTAAATGTTTTAATATATATTTAATATATATATAATATCAAATCATTGTGCTATAATAATTTAAAAACTTAGATTCAAGAAATAATCTCATTTCAGGTCTTTCGGAGCACGTTTGCTCCGAATGGGACCGCCGCACGCCGTTTTGGTGTTTTATGGCGCCGGAAACGTGTTTCCGGCCGCCGCGGTCACACGGCACCTCCGAATGAGGTTCCGTCTAGCCAACCATTTCACAATTCATGCTCCGGATGTTGTCGTACGGTTTCGTGGCATTCGGAGGTCGTTCGGGTGGTTTTGACCCCCCAACGCGCCATTTCAGTGCGCGCCGCGCTGCTGAAAATGACACAATCGGACGTGCCGCGCGCACCGCATGTCCGATGGACGTGAGGCCTCCTCCTGCATCTCAGGAATAATATTTCTATCGTTCTCGTGCGGTTTCAGGTCGTTCGGAGCACGTTTTCTCCGAATTGGACCGCCGCACGCCGTTTTGATGTTTTATGGCGCCGGAAACGCGTTTCCGGCCGCCGCGGTCACACGGCACCTCTGAATGAGGTTTCGTCTAGCCTACCATTTCAAAATTCACTCCCCGGATGTTGTCGTACGGTTTCGTGGCATTCGGAGGTCGTTCGGGTGGTTTTGACCCCCCAACGCGCCATTTCAGCGCGCGCCGCGCTGCTGAAAACGACACAATCGGACGTGTCGCGCGCACCGCACGTCCGATGGACGTGCGGACTCCTCCTGCATCTCAGGAATAATATTTCTATCATTCCCGTGCGGTTTCAGGTCGTTCGGAGCACGTTTGCTCCGAATTGGACCGCCGCACGCCGTTTTGGTGTTTTAGGGCGCCGGAAACGCGTTTCCAGCCGCCGCGGTCAAACGGCACTTCCGAATGAGGTGTCGTCTGGCCGAAAATTTCACAATTCACGCCCCGGATGTTGTCGTACGGTTTCGTGGCATTCGGAGGTCGTTCGGGTGGTTTTGACCCCCCAACGCGCCATTTCAGCGCGCGCCGCGCTACTGAAAACGACACAATCGGGGGGCTGTACGGGGGTGCGGGGGGCTATACGGGGGTGGTGGGGTGCTGTACGGGGGTGCGGGGGGCTGTACGGGGGTGTCGGGGGGCTGTACGGGGGTGCGGGGGGCTGTACGGGGGTG
This sequence comes from Viscum album, assembly GCA_963277665.1. Lineage (NCBI taxonomy): Eukaryota > Viridiplantae > Streptophyta > Magnoliopsida > Santalales > Viscaceae > Viscum > Viscum album. The sequence continues at coordinate 1,582,503,935 of OY728119.1, read as the reverse complement.
CGGGGGGCTGTACGGTGGTGCGGGGGGCTGTACGGGGGTGCGGGGGGGGCTGTACGGGGGTGCGGGGGGGCTGTACGGGGGTGCGGGGGGCTGTACGGGGGTGCGGGGGGCTGTACGGGGGTGGCGGGGGGCTGTACGGGGGTGGCGGGGGGCTGTACGGGGGTGCGGGGGGGCTGTACGGGGGTGCGGGGGGGCTGTACGGGGGTGCGGGGGGGCTGTACGGGGGTGCGGGGGGCTGTACGGGGGTGCGGGGGGCTGTACGGGGGTGCGGGGGGCTGTACGGGGGTGCGGGGGGCTGTACGAGGGTGCGGGGGGCTGTACGGGGGTGCGGGGGGCTGTACGGGGGTGCGGGGGGCTGTGCGGGGGTGCGGGGGGGGGGGGGGGGGGGGGGGCTGTACGGGGGTGCGGGGGGCTGTACGGGGGTGGCGGGGGGCTGTGCGGGGGTGGCGGGGGCAGTACGGGGGTGCGGGGGGCAGTACGGGGGTGCGGGGGGGCTGTACGGGGGTGCGGGGGGCTGTACGGGGGTGCGGGGGGGGGGGGGGGGGGGGGGGGCTGTACGGGGGTGCGGGGGGCTGTACGGGGGTGGCAGGGGCCTGTACGGGGGTGGCGGGGGCAGTACGGGGGTGCGGGGGGGTTGTACGGTGGTGCGGGGGGGCTGTACGAGGGTGCGGGGGGCTGTACGGGGGTGCGGGGGGCTGTACGGGGGTGGCGGGGGGCAGTACGGGGGTGCGGGGGGGCAGTACGGGGGTGCGGAGGGGTTGTACGGGGGTGCGGGGGGCTGTACGGGGGTGCGGGGGGCTGTACGGGGGTGCGGGGGGGGGGGGGGGGGGGGGGGGCTGTACGGGGGTGGCGGGGGCCTGTACAGGGGTGGCGGGGGCCTGTACGGGGGTGGCGGGGGGCAGTATGGGGGTGCGGGGGGGCTGTACGAGGGTGCGGGGGGGCTGTACGGGGGTGGCGGGGGGCTGTACGGGGGTGGCGGGGGGCTGTACGGGGGTGGCGGGGGGCAGTACGGGGGTGCGGGGGGGTTGTACGGGGGTGCGGGGGGGCTGTACGGGGGTGCGGGGGGCTGTACGGGGGTGCGGGGGGGGGGGGGCTGTACGGGGGGGGCCTGTACGGGGGTGGCGGGGGCCTGTACGGGGGTGGCGGGGGGCAGTATGGGGGTGCGGGGGGTTGTACGGGGGTGCGGGGGGGCTGTACGGGGGTGCGGGGGGGCTGTACGGGGGTGCGGGGGGCTGTACGGGGGTGCGGGGGGCTCTCCGGGGGTGCAAAGGCCATCCCATTGATTACAAAAGTGAAAAATAAAAGTGATAACATCTAATTAATACATATTTATTTTATCAATACCATACAGAAATTTATAAAAAATATATTGGATAATACATAATCTATAATATCAGATTTATTGATCTGTTGGAATTAGTTCGACTTTTTCAAATGTAGAATCATTCAAGATTATCTGATCAAAAACTCAATATTTGTATAAAATATTTAAAAGACCACCATGGATGGTAATAATGCATTACTTAAATGAATAAATACAGTACATCAATGTCAACCCTACCAGTAAAAACAAAAAACATATATCGTGAATATATGGTGCGTCACGCGTTGCCATCACTGCTACCTCCTTCTGGTGGGCCAGGTGCCTACAACAAATAAACATTATAAATATTTTAATAACAAAAATAATTTAAATTAAATAAATAAATACAGTATATACCTGCGTCGTATGATCCCATGTACCATCAGCTCGACGCACATATTCCCGCAGTGCTCTAACCTCAGCTGTCAATTGCGCATTTGTCTCCTCGGAAGCGCGCAGCCGTGCCTCAAAATCTGACATCTGCTGTGTCATATGAGCAACAGCAGGACTGACAACTGCAGCGCGTGACACTACAGAACGAGTAATCCCTGCTCCATAGGTCAAACTATAGCCATGCCCGTCCCGACCAATAATGCGATGAAAGATCTCATCCCGTCGCATGGGAAGTTGTCGCTGGTCCTCTGGCAGATGTTCTAACTCAGCTTCAAATTGATCCTGTGAAATATTTAAATATATATAAATATATATATGTTAATATATAGATTTATGTAATTATTGGTAAGTACAGACACTTACTATCAATGCTGCAACCTCTGGATCATTGCGATCACGAGTCCTTATCCACACCGACATTTTATCAGTTGCTGCACCTTGCCCTCGCAACTGTATATTAAAAGAATATAAACACAAAACCACATTAATTAATAAATTAAAAAATGAATAATATATACCTCATGTCGGATCTGAGACACGTGACGAGTCCCGAGCCTGTGAGCTGGTCCCTGCAACGCTCGATTCTCCGAATGGCGTGTTGACACCTCCTACATTCAATTCATTCAAATTTCAAACAAATCACATATTCTTGAAAATATATATACAGAAAAATAATTAATATACAAACCGCAACACCCTCAGTAGACCAATATGCAACCAAGTCACGCCACTGAGCTGGGAGGACACCTCTCGGGACTTTTTCCAAAATGTCAAGGGCACCCACATTTGGTACCCAGTGGTCCCTCTTCACTTTGCCTTTATAATCTTTCCACAGCTTACGGCATTTGCTCATACACACGGGCCGAAACTCTTCAGGGCATACTTTCAAATTTTGCTATAATGAAAATAATCAAACATATTAGTATTATTTATAAATAGAAAATAAAGTAAAATTATTTTCTTCCCTGAACCTCCCTCCATAGACGATCTAATGTGTCCTGAGGGATAGAAGCCCAATCACGCGTGGTCAATGGAAATCGATGTGGGTCACGTATGATATGACCCAGCTGACGAATAAATACCGGGGCATTCGGTCCCACGGGATGAAATACCTCATCAAATGAAACATCTATCGTCGTGTCGGAATTCCATGATAATATGCCACGACCAGGGCCTCTCCTGCGAGAGGAAGAAGCAGCCGAGTCTGATCCTGTTGAAAACAATTTTATATATAAATTGACAAATGTTATATATATATATATATATATATATGTCAATTAAATAAAAAATATAGACAATGACATTCAAACATACCTCGACCCTGAGACGTAGATGCCTCAGATGGATGATGTGGATTTTCTGCCTCTTCCCCTGACATGTCTGCAGTCATACAAAATATCAGTAATGAGTCAAAAGTGTTTAAAAGATAAATTGGATTGTTCTTAATAAATCAAACTTGTACAACTGTTAATCAAACAAAAAATGGATTGAATAATTAGTTGTGAATGAATTTTAAAAAATCAGAAAGTTAATCAACCTAAATATTTATGACTGAATTAACTTAAAAAAGTGAGGATTAAAACTTATAAGGATTTATAAAATGATTAGATAATTTATGATATCCTAGGACATTCTACTGAATAGCGGGAAAACAATTATACCTTTCATTAAGCATGAAAATCGACCGTTTCTCCTTCAACAGCCGCTCTGACCCAATAAATATCTTCTTCACGTTGAACTACGGTATGTTGATCAAGTTGTTGGTAAACAAACGGAACAGTCTCGGGTTCATCTTCTTCAAATAAAAACACTCCTCGCCGAGACATTTTGACAACAACTTGCCAACTTGGATCCGAAGGCAAAGTAACGAAGAATACTTGTTCCGCTTGTGATGTCAAAATGAAAGGTTCATTCTCAACTCGTTCATTATTTCTGTATAACATATAGTTAAAATTCACCAATGAAAACTGATATTGATCGACTTTACATCCACGCACTGGATCAACCCAATTACACTTTAACAATATGTACTTCAAACCGTGTGTGTATACAACTTCAATGATGTCTATCAATTGACCATAGTAATAACCAGAATCGTCAAAGGGACAACCGATGCCACTGTTTTGTGTTGCTCGTTTGTCGTCAACATCTTTAATGCGAAATTGAAAACCATTAGCATCAATAGCTTTATAACGACGAGACGTTATAGATGGACCCTCAGCCAGTTGGATAAATACTTCAGGTAGCGTGGGGTCCCCTAACTCCCTCATCTTACGAACCTACATAACTTATAAAAATCAATACTGATATATGCAGAAAGAATTAGTTTGATACTTCACTCATAATGAAAATCAATTTATACATACATAATCCTTGAACCAATCATGAAATGCCGCATAATGAGATTGTTGAATTTGCAACTCAGTCGCACGATGCATCTCTTCTTTTATCTCATTAATGTGTTTCCTGCAAATGAGTACGCGATGTTTAAAAGATCAACTTATGCAAAGAAAACATGTAAAAGTTATACAAGCACATTGATAAGATACTTACTGCATTCATGGTGCAACTGATGGAGTATTGAACAAGATATATCGATGTGCTTGTATCCACTCGATGTTGTCCATATCAAATGTGGTTCTTTCTCTAACTGGACCATCATGAATCCGAGAGGGCTTATCTAATTTTGTTTCAACATCCGTAAGATATTCTGCACAAAAGGTAGTACACTCATCCATCAAATAACCATTGGCTATTGATGCCTCTGGACGAGCTCTGTTGCGTACAAATCTTTTCAATGTACTCAAATACCGTTCAATAGGATACATCCACCTGAATTGCACTGGACCAGCAGCCATTACTTCATCAGTTAGGTGCACTGTCAAGTGGACCATAACATCGAAAAATGAGGGGGGGAAAGTTTCTCAAAGTGACAAAGCGTAAGTACAATTCGGTCCTGCAAACTTTTTAAATCACTCATTCGTTGATTTCTTAAACAAAGCTATCTAAAAAAATTACTCATCTCAATCAAGGGCTGAACAACATTGGGGGATAAACAATCACAAATTGCGATTGGAATCAACTGCTGAAGTAATATGTGATTGTCATGACTTTTCAACCCTTGCAATGTCTTGCTCGTCAGATTCACACACTTTGAAATATTAGAAGAGTAACCATCAGGCACCTTGACCATCTTCAAAATGGAAAGAAATGTCTCTTTCTCCTCTGTAGTCATCGAATACTGTGCAGCAAGCATATATTCCTTGTTTCCCTCAGCTAACTGTAAATGCAACTGTTTCCTTAAACCCATTTTTTCCAAATCACGGCGTGCATTAACATGGTCCTTTGACTTTCCACTGACACCTAAAATGGTCCACAATATGTTATCACAAACATTTTTTTCAATGTGCATGACATCCAAATTATGCCTCAACATGTTAGTTTTCCAATACGGAAGACTATAAAAAATACTTTTCTTTTTCCAATTGTGACTGCGCTGCCTACCCGCAGCACGAATATTACGTACTGGAGGAGCCACCAAATCCTGAATTTCATATACCGTGCGGATGTTTTCTTCCTCAATCTGCGATAACATTTCGACTCCTGTCATGATCTTTGGTGCTGGGCTGAATTCTCTAGAACCATCAAATGCCACTCTGTCCTTTCTGAACCTGTGCTGGGGAGGGAGAAAACGCCTGTGACCCATGTATGCCCATTTTTTGGAATGTTTAAGCCATACAGATTTTTTACTTTTATTGCAACAAGGGCAAGCAAATTCCCCTTTCGTACTCCAGCCTGATAAATTCATAAGCTGGGAAGTCATTGATTTTCCACAATAAAGCAGCATGCAGTTTGAACATTTCATTCGTTTCGCAGTCATAAGTCATCACACCATCGCCCCAAAATTCATTCAACTCATCAATCAATGGCTGAAGGTAAACATCAATCTTATCCCCCGGACTTTTAGGTCCATCAATAAGAGTGGAAAGTAATATAAATTGTTGCTTCATACAAAGCCACGGAGGAAGATTATATGGAACCAACACCACGGGCCATGTGCTATGAGTTGCACCAACCATAGACTTGAATGGATTGAAACCATCTGCTGCCAATCCCAATCGTACATTACGAACATCTTTATCAAAGTCGGGATGTCTCTTATCAAAATCCTTCCATGCATGAGAGTCTGTCGGGTGGGTTAACATGTCACTTTCATGAACTCTTTCTGCATGCCATCTCATTAAATTAGAAACTTTAGATGACATAAAAAATCTTTTCAACCTCGGTTTAAGGGGAAAGTAACGCATTTGCTTTACGGCAATCGGTTTCCCCTGTATCGCAATCTGACTTTGATGAGTCTTATTTCCCCTGTTCTTTTTCCACCTAGAAGCGCCACAAACCGTACAAATATCCAAATGAGCAGTTTCATTTCTAAACAACATACAGTTGTTTGCACATGCATCTATAGTCTCATATGTAAAACCTAAGTTCTCTGTCAACTTACGAGCATAGTAATACGACTCAGGAATCTTAGCGTCGACAGGAAGAACTTTTTTCAATAAAACCAAAAGCATGTCGAATGATGTGTCTGACCAATTATTCAAAGTCTTCAAATGCAACAACTCCACGATAAACGACAGTTTATTGTAAGAAGTACATCCAGGATATAATTCTATTTTTGCATCATCAAGTACTTCATAAAACCTCCTCGAATCACGATCTGCACCAGAGCGAAGATTTATCTCACCGGTCTCAAGATTCTGGATGTCAATGCCTTCAGGATCAAACCCACGTACCATTTCAGTAAGCATTTCATGCATTGGATCAGTCATCCTTGCATCAACATCCATCTGAGCTGCATCTGTATTTTGACAACGAACATATTATTCTCCATGACGAGTCCAACTCTTATAATTTTTCAGAAATCTATTAAAGAAAAGGTGCTACCTCACAGTATCTCGTGTGAATTGATATCTGTTAGCACATTTTCTACATGGACAACTAATATAGTCACTTTCAAATCCTCTCGTGAAGTCAATAAACTGCATAATGCCATTGAAATATTCTCTAGACGTTCGATTTGGAAGATCAATCCAACTCTTATCCATAATAATATCTGTATAACAAACATTTACACAATACTTATTACATTTACATTTTTCAAATCAACTATATTCAAAATAAATATTAACCATTTGTTTATGAACCATTGATAAAATAATAATGTAACTGAAAGCTCATGTTACCTGATTGAGGTACAAACCTGAAAGGGAGGGGAGCCGAAGGCGGTGCTGCGAGGGAGAGGAGGCAGCGAAGGGGAGCCGGAGCCAAAGGCGGTGCGGCAAGGGAGGGGATGGGCGGCGGCGGAGGCGGGGAGCTAGAGGAGAGGAGGCGGTGAGGGGACGGGGGACGGGCAGCGAGGGGGGGGTGTCCGGGGTCGGGGGGCTGTCCGAGGTGCGGGGAGGGGTGTCCGGGGTGTCGGGGGCCTGTCAGGGGTGCGGGCAGGGGTGTTCGGGGTGTGGGGGTGTCCGGGGTGCGGGGGAGGGGGGGCTGTCTGGGGTGAAGGGGGGCTGTCGGGGGTGCGGGGTGGGGTGTCCGGGGTGCGGGGGGCCTGTCCGGGGTGCGGAGGGGTTGTCCGGGTTCGGAGGGGGGGTGTCCGAGTGCGGGGGGGCTGTCCGGGGTGCGGGGGGGCTGTCCGGGTTCGGAGGGGGGTGTCCGAGTGCAGGGGGGTTGTCCGGGGTGCGGGGAGGCGTCCGGGGTGCGGGGGGCGGTCCGGAGTGCGCGGGGGGGGGGGGGGGGGCTGTCCGGGGTGCGGGGAGGCATCCGGGGTGCGGGGGGCGGTCCGGAGTGCGCGGGGGGGTGTTGTTCGGGGTGCGGGGAGGCGTCCGGGGTGCGGGGGGCGGTCCGGAGTGCGCGCCGGGGGCTGTCCGGGGTGCGGGTGTCGTCCGGGGTGGGGGGGGAGGGCCGAGAGGGCGGAGGGCGGCGGCCGGAGGCCGGATGGCAGGCGGCGGGGGAGGCCGGGCGGCGGGGGAGGGGAGGGCGGCGAGGGAGGGCGGCGAGGGAGGGCGGGGGTTAGGGCGGAGGGAGATCGAGGGCGCGGGGGGGGGCGCAGAAGCCCCCTGTTTTTTTTATGTAGGTTAGTGACCGCCATTGGCGGTTGCTAATGGTTAGCTATAGCGACCGCCAATGGCGGTCGCCCGAGTCTGGGGGGCTCCAATGCCCCCTTTTCTAGTAGTTCATTGTTGAAACCCCAAATGAGAATAATATCCTTATTTTCTATCCAGGTGTATTTCTCATCACTAAGAGTCACCTGGAGTGACCTCCCCATCATTATGGTAGCTTCCTCCTTAGAGGAATTGAGAAAAAGAACTTGTTCAACCACCTCTTCTTCCAAACTAAAGAGCACGTCCAATGCTTGTTCACCCACACCACCTGAATTCCATTGGTCAATGGTCCTGCTATCCATTTTCATGGAATTTAACTTCTTGTCTAATCGTGTCTCCATTGGGGGTGGAAAAGAGGAATAATCCTTTCCTTTGTGAGTTCGCCTCACATTACCCCTCATAATCAGAGGCTCACCTGCCAAAAAATTGCTTCCATATTCATTCGGATCCTTTTCTCAAACCTCATCAGTGGCATGGGCCATGTTTGGCTAGTATATATTCCATATATCCACTTCAAGAACTTCAAAACTATTGCGTAGAGGAACCAGAGCTCGGGTCGCTGGACTAGAACCACTTGTATTTCCAGTTTTGGTTTGGTGAACCGTGTCTTGAACAAACCACTGTGAACCCTCCTTGGATACAGCATCACTACCCACCTTTAAAACCTCGGCAAGCAAAGCTTCATTGGCTGGGAAAGAGTTACCAAACATTTTGGTTACCCCCTCTCCATTAGCCTTCTCATCACTTCCTTCCATTCTAGTTGCAGCAATGTTACTCCAATCCAACTGAACCTCTCTCACAACAGCATTGTTTGAAAGGTGACCAATATCAGCCCTATTCAGGGTATTACCCTCCAAAATACTAGTCAGGTCTTCCCTCAGTCTATTAAAAACATCAGATACCATTGGATTTGGAGCTGTAACCCCCGCTCGTTTTTTTCCCATTGCAGCATTCGAGTTACTCAAAATCACATTCTAACCTTCCTTGCAGATTGAACCTCCTCCAGTATCCACTGAAATATTTCCATCTATATCCATTATCTTACCAACATGTGATTTATCTGGGGGTCTAGACACCGAGTCACCAGCACCCGAAATCTTCAACCCCTACGCCTGAAATCCTCTGTACTATGACCCAATCTTATACAGGATGAGCATAACTGAAACCATGACTCAAACACAACCATTTTCCTATACCGGAACTCCTCGCCCATAGTGATAAAAAATGACTCAATAGGTGGTTTAACAACATCAACTTCAACAAAAATATATGGGGAAATCAAATGGAATATTGCCTTCATCCTACTGTTTGAACATAGGTATCGTCCAACTAAATTTCCAAGCATTCATAGAATCAATGGGTTTTGAAAAGGTAGAGGGAGATCATTAAATATTACCCATATGGCCATTTTTGACGATTCCCTCTTCATATGGAAATCATAGGACCACTTGAACAGGAGAAAATGAGCTCCTCCATAGATGCGAGGTGCACTCGATCAGGTGAGAATCAGATCCTCCTCGGATGAAAACCTAACCATTATGTTCCTAGAATCAAGAATCCCAACTTTTTCCTAGTAATATAGACCCAATGATTTGAAGACCCACCAATCGAATGAATCCACCACTGGACGACAGTTTTTAAAGTGCGCAATTAAGGTTAGATTCAACAGTGAGGTTTCATTTTTGAATTCCGATGTTGAAATCGAAACATGCGGGCTACCTTCAAAACATTCAAGAACCTTAGGGAAAATGGGAATTGAAGGGAAAGGAGGTAGGAATTCAGGGTTGGAGAACAGGATTAAGGGTGGTCGTCATGCTTCATCAAGATGTAGCAGGGGACCCTCCCCCACCAAGGGGGGAGGGGCTGGTGCGAAATCCATCACCACCTAGGGCATGGTTAGGCGACGACCATGCATCCCAACAAGCCCCTGGTTTGATAGTTGATATATCATTCATCTAGGGGATATATTATGCTGATCTATCATTGTATTGGGAGTTCTATGATGGTGATGTATCATTTACTTGGGTGTTATTTGAGGGTGATGTGTCCTTTACCTTGGGGATATATCATAGAGATTCTTCATTCACTAATTGGATATGGTAGGGTGATTACCCATTCACCTTAATTATGTGATGAAGAGAGATATTTATTTCTCTACAAGATATTTTCAAACAATCAGTGTATCACACCATTATATCATTATCTGAATCATGTATAGTCACACATGGTTTGGTTTACAAGTACATTATAATGAAATATAATAATTTTAATTCTTTTTTTATTGCATCTCATATTGCTCACTCACTTTTATTTATTAGATAAATTTTGGGACACTATTGGTGGTGTCCCACTGATATTAACTCACCATAGACAAGTATCCATGTGTTTTTTAGGCATCATTGTGGAAAGGTATGTTAAGGGGAATTGTTTTTTATGATTAATATTATGTACCATGGTTTAAGTAAGATAAGGGACTAGTATTAGACTCTAATCGAGTTCAGAATGTCATATTTAAATTTTTTGTTTCTTTTAGAAATTTTTTATATTATTGTCCATAATTAATCTCCTTTTTTTTGGTAATGATTAACTTTAAAGGGTTATTCATTTTATTCTAGAATATGTTGTTAAATTGTCATTTTTTGGATTATAGTTGTAAGTTCTATATTATTCTATGTATTGGGATGACTATTTACTATTTTTGATTTCACCGTTGTTAATGGTTATCCGATCTTGAGGCTATAATATCTCTATACTATTTGTAACAGCCCTCGGTATTAGTTAGAATACCTTTGCTTATGAGAGTTCACCTATGTTCTTATGACCCTCATTATTCCATCAACCATTTGGATGAGCTGGGTGAGGATGTTACAATGTGGTATCAAATCCTGGTGTTTTATTTATCTTACTATTCTTGATACATAAATTGGAGAGTGGATATTTTTTTAATATAATCTTGACCTTATGAATGGGAATATTAGACCAAAATATATCAAACATATAATTTACTTTGAATTTTATTACTATTGTTATTTGGTCATCGTTTCACCAAAGGTATGTTATAGGTGTCCCAAATTGTATTACCCTAACAAGTATAGTACCAGTAAGGGGTCGATCCAAAGGGAAAAGAAGTTATTTTTGTCTTACTTATCTAGTTTTTACTTGATTCAGTGAAGTGTAATGAATTTAGAGTTGATTATTAATCTTTGTATGAAAAGGTGATTGGATTTTAATTTCTTAACAAATTACTTAAAGGATAAAGAAAAACATGGGAATTTGGTTTTGATGCAAATATGGAGGTAAATGCGTCAGGGCTATAGATTTTTAAGCAGTTTTTTATTAGGTCAATTTTCTTATGAGGTTGTGTTTTTCATGATAACCTAACACTTTGGGTTTCAATTGTGACAAGGTTTACTTGGATCAGTAAACTATTTCTGGAACTAAGGAAACTGACTCCTTGGTCTAGTAGTCAGTGTTTCAGAATTATTTATTTATATTATTTCATTTTTCATTCGGTGAATACTTCCAATGATTATGAAGGTATTCACCATTATTCTTATTTTGAGTCCCTGAAAATTCTGCCCTTGGTCTGGCTCAGAATTTTCAGTGATAAAAAAGAAATAATTGAAGAAGAATAAAATGGGTTAAACATAACAAACATAATCACAGAAACTAATCCAAATTACAACTCTTTCATCACCCACATCCCCAACACACTGGGTGTTTAGTTACACATAGAAGAAAAGATGACAATAAAACCATTGATACTTGGTGTTCTCATCACAGAAACTTTTAGAAGAGGTGATTTATTTGGTAGTTTGGTGGAATGGTGGAGTAGTGGATTGACGGTAGCATGACAGTGGAACCTCCTTCCTTCAGATCTTTTCTAATCACCCCTCAAGCTAGAGGCCAAGGCCTCTATTTATAGAAAACAAAAGTACACATTGTGTATCAAAATTACACACCATGTATTATTGTCAACATTCTTTTGTCGATGTTTTTATCCGATAGGTGGTTAGTTGCGCTGCCCTTGACTTCTGAGGAATCGATGGTTGGTTGGTGGATGGTACATGGTGTGTGGCGCTTCCACACACAGCGGGTAGTCTCTGGAAAACACCACCAACTACATCTATAAGCCTGTACACTGTGTGTGCGTATGCCCACACGGTGTGTCATATCTGATCTGGTGACTTGGGCGTGTACCGGTCTGGTCAATCTGTGTCTGAGTCTGAATGTACATGGTGTGTATATATGCACCTGCCTTGTAGTTGGGAATTTTTCCCAATTTTCCCCCGGTTTGTGTGTTTTTCCAGAAACCACCTAAAAATGAACAAGATCACCAAAATCAAAGTATTTTTACATTAAGTAGTAGCTATTTTATAAAAAAATGTTCTTATTTTCAATAAAGTATGTGGAAATGTATACACAAATCAGGTGCATCAATATCCCCCACACTTAGTCATCTTCTCACCCTCGAGAAAATCTCAACATCTGGTTAAAAGAGTCTATATTTTCAAAGGAAGGTATTCAATTATTCATAAGTGTAAATGATATAGTCACTAGAGAAAATTCTAAAAAGGTACAAAAAAGTTTCAATTCCTAAGATATTCTAATCATGCCTCATATGAAATTAAGTTAACTAATTTCATCCTCTTTTAAACACATTTTTCAACCTTCCAAAAATAAACAAGCCACTTGATGATCTAACTCACCAGTAAATAACATAATCAAAACTCAAGATATTTAAAATAAAAGTTATTCTCAATCAAAGATATATACACTCTATCCATAGGATTGAAATAAATCTATTTCTCTAATTTAGAAATTTGATTTACAAAAATCATGAGGTATTTTCAATAAGGATCAGATGTCTTTGTGGCTATGGGATTATAGGTAAATATGTGAAAAATAAACTCTGATGCTTGAAAAGAGATGCTAAATTATTTAAATAACATTACATGATATTCAAAATTAAGCTCAATATAAAATCATCCTCAACAATCTCTTTCAAATGCTCTCATCACCACCATCTCCCTTAGTTAGGTAGGGTTCACAAACCCACAAGTGAGTATAAGGTCCCCTTGTCTGTATCATTTTTTTAACAAAGGGGACCACTTATAAATTCTAAAAATAGGTGTTTGGAACCCTTTCTTACCCAAATGAACAAGAGGCTCTCCCCCATACTTAATTTCATGGTGATTCAAAACAATATTCCATGTACTACCAATTCCTTTTTTAATGATCAAGTGAATAATCATGAAAAGTTAAAAATAATTAGGGTATTAAGGGAAATAGGCTTATAATATGGCTTCCTATCAAGGTTTTCCATGGTTTATAGGGGCTTCAAGAAGATCATATGTAGGGTAGGTCTCAAGATAAAATAGGTTGAAACAATCTAATACCTCAATCATTTTAATGTAATTCAAAAATTCTTTAGGTTTCGAAAAGAAAACTTGAAAATTATGGTAGTCATATATATCCTAATAATCTCTCAAGAAAGTTGGTATTATAAAGAATACGATGAAGGGTTTAGAATACCTCTCAAGGGTGGGGAAAACAAATAAAGAGACAATCAGGTTCTGACATGAATATAAATGATTAGCCTAATTAATGTAATTATCCAAGGATTACATGGTTCTATTTAAACTTTATCAGCAATCATTTTAAAACACTTAAGAACCAAAATAATCTTTAAAACTTTAAAAAAAATTACTTTTAACTTTATTATTTATAAATATGACTAACCAAAATTTCTTCATGTTTTCAAATATATCTTCCAATAATGATGTCTTCTAGATAACGGTAAGGGAAAAGACTAAGGTGGTCGAGAGACTCTCCCCGATACTTAATACTACACATGGTCCACCAAGTGCCACATAAAGGCAGAGAAGGAAATGTGGGGACACAACAGTGGATTGGGATGAGGGGAAGTAATGGAAGAAGTAAAACATGAATGAAAAAGAAAACAAAGGAATCTGGAAAAACAATACACCCCTCTTGTTTAGGTGAAGGGAGATAGGAAGTGGTGGATAAGTACATCCCAAATAATACCAGAGTACCAGTTATAGTCACGGTTGATATAGAATATAGGGTTAGTAATGAGGGTACTCTTCTGGGAAGTGGGGGAGTAGCGGTGGTCAGGTCTAGTAATATCCCGCCACATGGTGATGAGATCAAAATGCTCGGGTTGGGTCAGGGTGGAGACAAGGGGTGGGGTGATGGGATGGGGATAGAAACAACACCCTTGGCTAAAGTTGGACATGGTAAGGGGAAAAGGTTGAACGCCCAGCCGAAATCGGACCACCGGGACAGTGTCTCTAGGTTTCTCCTGGTACTCAGGCCCGTTGAACTCGAAGGAAGTAGCAAAATCCAAAAATAAATATCTGAAAATTGGAGTGCTAACCTGGAAGATCATGAGTAATGGTGTGTGCCTGAGGAGATCCTCCAACTCTCCCTAGATACCAAACCGATGAGGTATGCTACTGTTGAGATAACGACTGCTCAATGGGATCGGTCAATGAGAGAAGCGTCGGACTCTGTTGTGCGTTAGGTCTGTAATCGAGAACACCATGCAAAGAAAGGGGATACCTGTAGGGGCTGGATTAGGTGGTTTAGTAGCAGGGTCTGGCTCTAGTGGCGTAGCGACCACAGTAGATGAAGGCTCGTTGGATGTGGCAGATGATGAGGGATCAGCTGCTACTGAGGGGGGCTCAGGAGGTGTGGCAGTTGGTGGTGAAGAAAGTGTGGTGATCAGATGCTCCTTGCGGGGGGTGGAGGTACAGTACTGGGACTAGCATCCGTTGGGGTGGTGAGTGGTGGTAAGATGGCCAGCAAAGGAGTTTGTTACACCAGGAATTCTGGGGCTGGTGTCGTTGCGGGATGAAGTCATATCTAGTCAAAAGTGGGCCTCTTGCCCTCAGTATAGGAGGCAGGCCGCTTCCCATTAGCAGGGTCTCCATCGTCCATATCCTGAAAAAGAAAATAAAACAAAACTATAGAAAGAAAAAAAGAAAAATAATAATAAAATAGGAGACAAACCAGAAAAGTAAAAGAACACGGCGTGTACATCTAGAAAACATGGTGTGTAGTGTATGTGGGTTAGAATATCGTGTTCTCTAGATAGACACGTTGAGTGGGTGTGTCACTAGCTAGGAAAGGATAAACGGCATGTACCAAACATACATGTCATGTATGTTCAAAGTGGTTCTGGTCGTGTGTTTCAAAGACATGAACACCGTTTGAGTAGAGCCAAAAATGCAGTACACACCGTGTGAAGGAACAACATGGCATGTGTAAGAACAGAGTTCATATGGTTGTGTGAAGTTCTAGACACCAAATGGCATAGAGAAATGGTATACGCATCATGTACCAAACAAACACACCATGTACACAAACATGGTGTGTGTGGTCGTGTGAATGAGGTATGCGGGAACGAGTCTGGCTGGTACATGGTGTATACCGAACATACACCCCATGTTATTTTTTTAAATTTTTTTTCAAATTCTGAATTGTTCAGTGGGTGTTCGTGTACAGAAGTACATAGCGTGTGTTCTTGGTGTCATTCCCATGTACCTTCAAATCTGAACCGACGGTCGATCTGAAAATCATCCTAAATGCTACAAAAAATGGGAAATAAGGAGTTTTGAACAACATACCTGAAGTGAGGATCACAATAGAGAATAGATCGGAAAGAAAAAACAGACAAAAATAGAGGATTTGGGGAGGAGAGTATATTCAACTTCTAAGAGAAGAAAACGACGGGGGGTGGGGGGGCTCTGCGCAACACGTGGTGTGGCCTCAAAGGATTCTGACTTTTATAGCCAGAGTAAATGGTGTGTACTCTAGAAGACATGCCGTGTAGTTTTTTTTTTGATTTACAATATATAATATAATTATTATAGTAAACTATATAATAATTAATATTAATTATTAAAATAAAAGATATATATATATATATATATAATTTACCAAAAATAAATCTATACATGTAATGTAATGGTAATTACACGTCATGTGTTATAAAATTGGAAAAAGAGAAGTACAACCTTTGGTCTGGTGCTTGGGGTGAGGTTTGAACCAGCAATCAGTCATTCCCAATGGAAGCCCTCAACTAATGGAGAAAAGTTTATACTACTTATCATATTTATTACTTAAATATATTTAATGTAAAAGGCCTATACTTTTTGAGAGAAATAAAATGCATGGATTTTGGTTTTTAATAAGACAAAAAAGGATGAAGCAAGGAGATTAGCTGAGTTTGAACCCAATTCTTTTAGATCGGGGCACGAGACTGCCAATATACAAACTTTACCTACATGTATTCCTTTATTGTGAAAATTATTTTAGTTTATTAATGAAAACATGGCACACACGAGTATATCAAAATACATGCTGTGTGGTTTTATTAAAGAGGACAAAATGATGGAAATAGAGAGGTTGTCAGGATTCAATCCCAGGTCATTTGGAACAGGGTTACGACTTCGTCCAACCAATCCATCCCCTCATGGGTTTTATTATAAACAAATATATATATATATATATATATATAATATGAACAATACCACACACATCGTGTAAGAAAACATGAGAATAAAAAAGAGGAACCCCATGCCGAAGGTGGGTTAGGAGGGATTTGAACCGATGACGGCTCAGATAAAATCTAGTGACCTTACCATTGGCACTAAAATCATCCCTATTTATTAATTATTTAATCTATATATTTATAATAGTAAGAATATAAAAGAAAACGAATCAGTGCATGTTGTGTATATAGGTGGTACACGGCGTGTATCCACTGGGTTACCTCCCAGGAAGCACCTTTGTTTTAGGTCGTTGTCTTGACCAACTTACCTCTACTTACCTAAGATGTATAGTGGAGAGTGTTCCCCCTGTGTCTTCCATGTGATAGTAAGTATTCATCCACTATCTTTTTACCTTGAACGGTTGACCATACTCTACAGAAATTTACACACTCCATGATGAAATACTGGTATGACTTGGAATGGTCCCGACCATCATGACTTTAGCTTTCTTGGAAATAATCGAAGATGGGAGTTAAAAAGGAGTACCAGATACCAGGTTATAAATATTTTTATCAAACCATCTGGTCTTGGATTTCTATCATCTTCTCCTTGTACAACTTGGTGTTCTCATACGCCTCTAATGAGATTTCATCAAGTT
This sequence comes from Viscum album, assembly GCA_963277665.1. NCBI lineage: Eukaryota > Viridiplantae > Streptophyta > Magnoliopsida > Santalales > Viscaceae > Viscum > Viscum album. Next base: position 1,582,486,838 of record OY728119.1, on the reverse strand, counting down.
CCGATAGTTTGAACTTACGCTTTTCTTCAACTACCTTCAGATCAAAATTTAGGGCCTTAACAACCCAGTAATCTTGGTGCTCCAACTCCACTAGTAGATGGCATGGATTTTCATAGATGAGGTGGAATGGGGACATCCCCAGTGGTGACTTGAAAGCGGTCCGATATTCCCACAAAGCATCATCTAGATTCTTATACCAGTCCTTCCTTGAAGTGTTCACCATTTTCTACAGAATCTTCTTGAGATCATGGTTCGAGAGCTCCAATAGTCTACTAGACTGGGGATGATATGGAGTCCCCATATGATGTTTCACTCCGTACTTCAACAGTACTCCTTTCATCAACATGATGTCAAAGTGGGTCCCTCTATCGCTGATTAGTACACGGGGAACGTTGAACCTTCTAAAAATGTGTTTCTTTAAAAATCCCACAAACACCTTGGTCATGTTGTGTGTTGTAGAAGTGGCTTATACCCACTTGGAGACGTAGTCTACGTAGACCAGGATGTAAGTGTTCTTGAAAGATGGGGGGAATGGACCCATGAAATCTATGCCCCAGACGTTGAAGATATCAACCTCCAGGATGGGGTGCTGGTGCATCTCAGCTCTGCGCCCCACATTACCAGTTCTTTGGCATCAATCACAATGTGAAACAAATGATCAGGCATCTATATGCATAGTGATCCATAAAAACCCAAACTGCAAGATCTTTTCAATAGTATGGTCTTTCCCATGATGTCCCCCAACTAACGAAGTGTGATAAAATTCCAAGACTCCATGAACTTCAGTTTCCAGGATGCAACGTTAGATCACCCCATCCCCACATGATCAGAATAGTAGATGATCTTCCTAGAAGTACCTCTTGACATTAGAGCGAAACATCTTCCTCTATTGGAAGGAGAGGTCAGGTTGGATGGTACCTATAACTAGAAAATTAGCAATATTAGTATACTAGGGTCTATATGATTCTTTGACTGAAAATATGTGCTCATCAGGGAAATCCTTCCTGATCTCTCGATATTCCTCCTAATCCAAATGTGGCAGCTCCAGGTGGGATAGATGATCAGCAAAAACGTTTTGGCTCACTTTTTTTTGCTCAGATCTCCAGATCAAATTCTTGTAGGAGGTTTACCCATTGGATCAGTCATGGATTTGCATCCTTCTTGTTCAGCAGGTACATGTGTGCTTCATGGACAACATAAACAATATCTTTAGATAGAACTAAGTAAGAAAATAACCTGTAAAAAGAAAACACCACTTCCAACATATCATTTTCTATGGTAGTGTAGTTCATATATGCCTTTTTGATCATCCTACTGGCATAATATATGGGTCAGAAAAAATTTTCAAGCCACTGGCCCAAGACTGATCTCACTGTGTAGTTGCTGGCATCACACATCACTTCAAATTGTTCCACATAGTTGGGATAAATCATCACTAGAGCTTCCACCAGGCACTGCTTTAGGTGCTCAAAAGTTGTGGTGCATGGATCATCGAACTCAAAAATGGCATCCTTAGTCAGAAGATTGGTGAGGGGCTGATCTATCTTCAAGAAGATACGGATATTGCTTCCATCCTTCTTCGAGCATCACCTTGTTGGTGAAAATTTTAGGGCTATTTCCCTTTAAATCGAAAATTGTCCACCCAATAGCGTGCTTCCGCCTCTTCAAAACCTGCAAGAAGTGCATCCTCATGCTCTTGTGACAATGTTTCACTATATATAAAGGGAAATTTCTGATGGTCTCCCAAATACTCATACTTAAGAGAAGATGGAAGAGGCTTCAGTTCTATTAAAGGCACCTTTAGAATCGAAAGTACAAGTAGTATCACCTCTTCCCACTCAATAATTTCATGTATATCATCACGTTTCCAGTAGTGGCTGCCCTAGCCTTCTAAGAATTGCAGGTCCTCTGCTGCTTCATCAACTAGAATGTCTCAAAAAAACAAGTCATCTGAGGGGAAAGAACATTCAAGATCATATTCTTTTTTTCTCAAGTGATCGTCCACAATGCTCACTATATAGAAACCCTCATTCTCTAACAATGATGATTTCTCGATGGATTTGAGGAAATTGTAGGAGACACTTTCATCTCCTTCTCTAAAAATCAACTCCCCCTAGTATACATCGATTAGTACCTTCCCAATGGCTAGGAAAGGCCTTCCCAAAATGAGAGGCACCTTCTAGTATTCCTCCATGTCAAGGATGTTGAAATATGTGGGGAGGATTAGCCTACCCACCTTGACCAGCATGTCCTCCAATAGACCCTTTAGATATTTGATGGATCAGTCAGTAAGCTGAAGGGATAGTCAAGTAGGCTTCAAGTTGTGGATCCCTAGGTTCTTAAAAAATCTGAGGGGCATGAGGTTGAATCTATCCCCTAAGTCACAGAGGGCCTTCCCAAACTCACATGGTCCAATAGTGCTTGGGATAGTGAAGCTACCTAGATCATAGAGCTTGGGAGGAATCGAATGTTGTACAACTACTGAGCACTACATGGTCAGGGTAATGGTTCCCAGATCCTTCATCTTTCTTTTGTTGGAGAGGATCTCCTTCATGAATTTCTAATAAATGGGCATCTTCGTCAGTGCCTTTGCAAATGGAATGTTGATGTGCATCTTCCTTAACACTTCCATGAATTTTCTGAACGAGTGGTCAAGATTTCCCTGCTTCATCATCACCATAAATGGTAAGGCAGGCTTGTAGGGTTTGACAATTTCCTTTCCTTTACCATGTAAAGCCTCTTTTGGGGGGACAATGGATGAAGAAGGGTCTGTAACTATACCTTCTAGATTAGCAGGGGGTGTAGGTGCACCTGGTTGTTCTAGTTCTTTCTTTTTTATCTCCTTTCCACTTTGTAGTGTGATGGCATGAGCCTTCTCCTTCGAGTTCTTCTCAGTGTTAGCCGGTAGTGTACCGGGCTTCCTTCCCAAGAGTTGGTTTTCCAGCTGGCCAATTTGGTTCTCCAGACCTTATGTTGAAGCCTCATGATTCTGGAATCTAGTCTCAGCTATAGATATAAACTTTTTCATGAGATCCTATAACCTTGAGGTGTTCTCCTACTGAGGTGGTTGTGTAGGTGGTGGAGGTGGTGGCCACCACGGCTGTTGTGGGTGAGGGTTTTATTACCCTTTCTGCTGGTAAGAGCCCTACTAGGGTTGCTGATGCCCCAGGTAATGGATCTGATAAGGGGGATGACCATAGAAGGGAGGTCACTCAAGCAGAGGATTCTGCAGCTGTTAGCCCCATCCTAGGTTCTGGTGATCATGCCATGTCGGGTTTTGGTACTTCTGGTACTAGTTCATCCCTCGGTTTTGGGCAACATAGAACACCTCGTTCGTTGAAGGTCCGACTGTAGGTCTCAAGAATTCTCCCATGATGTAGTTATCACCACATTTTCTACACACCGGATAGTTTGTTACATGTACTTGGGACATGCCCTTTAGATTTAGCGTGTCAATATTTTTGGACACAATGTCCAACTGAGCAGCAAGCATAGTAGTAGCATTGATGTTGTACATACCTCATTTTTGTGTTCCCTACTTGAAATTCCACTAGAATCTGTTGGCAGACATGTCTTTTAGTTGTTCGAAAAGCTCTTCGAGGGACTTCCTCATAACTATATCCCCAACAGCAGCATCCACCATGGATTTCGTGTTCATTTTTATCCCTCTGTAGAAGGTCTAGACCTGCATACATAGTGAGAGTTTATGGTGTGGGCATTTTCACAACATCCCGTAGAAACACTCCCAGGACTTGTACAGTGACTCTGAGTCATGCTGCTGGAAGTTGTGTATTTCATTCTATAGAGTCACTGTCTTTGAGGGTGGGAAGTATTTCGATAGGAACATCTGGGCTAGCTCCTCCTAGGTGAGGGTGGATCACTGCAACAATACTTATTCTAGTCTTTCACCTTATCCCTTAGAGATAAGGGGAAAAGACGAAGACAAATGGCATATGTGGACACTCCGTGGTAGATGAACGTGTTGCAAACCTCTAAGAAATTGGAGAGATGGGCAATGGGGTCCTCGCTGGGAAGCCCATTGAACTGAACTGGGTTTTGGATCTGCTGCATGATAGAAGGCTTGATCTCGAAGTGTTGAGCCCGCACCGGTGGACGAATGATGCCTGTGGCAGCTCCATGAATAAAAGGCCATCCATACTCCATGAGAGTATGGTGGGAGGTGGCTGCTGAGGGAGTAGTGGTAGCATGTATTGTTGTTCCTGAGGGGAGAATAATGGACTCTGACCTAGCTGTAAGATTGGAATCCACTCTAGTAGGAATTTTTGGAGCTGCTATGGGCTATATACTGAAGAAAGTGGTGCTTGATGGTTCTAGTTGTCATCCAGACCAAATAGTTGTCCAGATCCTTGGAAATCAGCTGGATCTCCTTCTTCATTCCACACAATATGATTTTTTTGGTTTTTCTCCTCCATGTCTGTCACGCCCGGACTTCGCCTTGAGGTATGACCTTAATTTTAAATTTTTATTTCATAAGTTGAATCGCTCGCTTATTTAATTACTGGTGTTAAGTGCGGGATGAACCTGAAATGAGACCTTTGTCATGGCGCTGATAAATGTGTATTTTCTCTGCACCGCTCAGTGCGCGGGCAGAGCACGAGCGTAGCCGCGTGACCTTTCATTTTTAGCGTGTGGCGCTCGCTACGTGAATGTTCTTTTTTCGGGCGATTAACTTCAGCTTCAAAGTATTATTATTATTATTATTTTATTGCTATTATTATTAATCTTTGTTATGATTATGTTATTATTATTATTATTATTATTATTATTATTGCTAATAATATTATTATTTGGATATTGTTATTGTTATGTTAGCATTATTATTATTATTATTATTATTACGTTATTATTATTATTATTATTATTATTATTATTATTATGATTATTATTATTATTATTATTATTATTATTATTATTATTATTATTATGACATTAATATCATTAATTTAACTCATTGTGTTTAACTCCCCCCTAGAAACCCTAGCCGCCACCCTCCACTCCCTTTTTTTTCTTTTTCTTTTTTTTCTCTTTTCCTTCCTCCCCACGTTTTCCTTCTCTCTCCCTCGTTTTTCTCCTCCATCCACGGCGCACCCCCACACCTCCTTCCTCCTCTGCCCCAGCCATCTCTCCCTTCCTCCCCCTCTACCCCATGACCACGCCTCCGCCTCCGCCGACCCGCTGCTCCCCTGTTGCACCCACGCCAGACCCGCATCGGCCACGCCTCCGCCTCGGGCCGACCCCGCTGCTCCCCTGCTGCACCCACGTCAGACCCGCGCTGACCACGCCTCCACCTCAGCCGACCCCGCTGCTCCCCTTTTTCACCCGCAGCGGACCACCCACACCGCACCGCGCCTCCGCGTCGGACCCCCCCCCCCCTCCACTTTCTTGTCGTGCCCCCCCCCCTTCTTCTTCTCTTCTTCTTCTCCTCTTCTTCTTCTTCTCCCCTTCTTCTTCTTTTCTTCTTCTTCTCTTCTTCTTCTTCTCCCCTTCTTCTTCTCTTCTTCTTCTTCTCTTCTTCTTATTCTCTCCTTCTTCTTCTTCTTCTTCTCTTCTTCTTCTTCTTTTTCTTTCTCCTTCCTCCGCTCCGCCGCGCTGGTCAATTTTTTTTTTTTTAATTTATTATGCTATTTCATTTTATTTAATATGTTATTAACATTTTATTATAAAATTATGGTTTATGTGATCATTATTATTATTATAGAATTGTTATTATTAATATGTTAATATTATTATTATATCATTACTATAATCATTATTATGTTATTATTATTATGTCAATAACAATTTTATTATTATATTATTATTGTTACTATTATTACATTATTCTTATATTATTTTTATTACTATATCAATGTTATTATTATTATTATTATCATGATAATATTATTATGTTATTATTTTTATTATTATGTTATTATCATTATTATTATGATTATGTTATTATTATTATTTTTATTATATTATTGTATTGTTATTATTATTATTAAAATATTATTATTATTAAGATTACTATGATTATTATTATTATTCTATTACTATTATTATGTTATTGATATAACTACTATTATTTTTGTTATTATTATTAATATTACTATTATGTTAACATTATTATTGAACCTGTTTAACGGTCTGCTGTTTTAGGACCTGTTTGACAGCTCGATACGGTGCGATCGTTGCGCAACTGGAATCTTGCGTCGTGTCACTTTTCCGTTCCTATTTGAGTTAGGTGGTTCCATGTCTTTACATCATTTAGATAATTTAATTTGTTTGTTTAGTTTAACTTAATATGTTCTATGGTTTAGTTGCAAGATGCGAATTATGTTTATAATGTTTTGGTAGTGCTGTAGAGGTTTTACGAAATGCATTTTAAAAATGGTGTAACATGCGTGCGTGATGAAAATTGCACATGTCTTAAGAAATTGTCATGTTTTTCTTTTATATTCGGTTGTGGTAAATTTTAGAAGTGTTTAATAATTGTTTATAGAGTACCAAAGAGGTTTTGAAAGGGTTGATTTGTGAAATTGATTTCGTAATGGTTTCTTTTGAAAGGTGTTTTCAAGTCACTTTAGGTGTTTGTATATTTAAATAGACATTTTCAAAGTATATGAATCACTTTTGGTGTGTTTTCCTTGTTTGGTACCTTTGAAGTTGAAATGAAAAATTGTTTGAATAATGGAAAACAAGTTTTTACATTGTTACCTCGTGTATCAAGTTTTAAAGTGACGCCTCTGTATAAAATCAAGTTGTTTTTGGTGTAAGGCCTTCTTGTCTTTTTTGTAAATGATTACAATAATAACTTAAATGATTTTTTGGTGTATTTATATGACGCTAAAATGGTTCTTTATAGGAGTTGAATATGCTTACACTTTTAAAGTGGTGTATTTTTTTTTATAAAATGAGATGTGTCGTGTGTGTGTCTTTAAAAAAGTGATTTGTTATGAAAATGGTGACTTTTGTGTGCAATATCTTGTTTGGTATGTGAAATGAGAAAGAAATATACTATGTGAATGTAAAACTTGTTTGAGAACATGGGAAAACCCTGGGTATCTAGGTGGGCAAATGAGAACTAGTGCGCTAGTGAACCAGATGGGTATCGTCCCTATTTCACTTAGCTGGATTGACGATTACAACACTAACTAAACATGATATTTGAGGGTCGTGGCCTTCTAAGCCACGTGTTCTGAGGGTCGTGGCCTTCTAATCCACATTTTCTGAGGGCCGTGGCCTTCTAAGCCACGTTTCACCGAGACACGATGTTCTAGGGTCCCACTCGAGCTAGATGAACCTTAGGGGATTTTCCTATAGTGCTCTACCATCTTTGGTGTGGTGCCTTCCGTCGGCATATGGAAGACCACTTGAGTATGGGTGTGTGTTTGTACGTGTATGTGTGTGTGTGTGTGTGTGAGTATGTGTGTGTGTGTGTGAGAGTGTGTGTGTGTGTGTGTCCATAATGAAATTTTCTCTTCCTTTTTAAAATTGTGTTTGTGAAATGAGTTATTTTTAGTGTTTTCCTTTAGAATTTGGTTTGTAAATGTTTTCTTTAAAACCATTTTGAAGGTATGATTTTGAATAATCACTTTAAATTGTCTTTTGATATTGTGGCATGGAACTTTTCTCGGTGGCATCCTACTGGGGTTTTAGCTCACACCCTACATACACCATTGGGTGTATGTAGATTCTTGTTTCTTTTGTATTCTAGGTTATGTGTCATGCTCAGCGGTGGTGGTTCGAGTTGTTAGTGGCCCTCTCATGCAGGTTGGTGTTGTGGCGTGCGGATTCTACACCACTCTTGTCGCTTGGAGGTTTGAGTTATAGTGTTAGTCTCTTTTGTTTTCATTTATTTTTGGACATTGGTTCTAGTTGTAAACCTTTAAATTTTTATCTCAGTTTTATGGTCTCTTTGGTTGTCGATCCCAAGTTTCATTTTTATTATCTTGTTAGTGTTTTTTTATACCATTCCGGGTAAACTGTTCCCACAGGTTACTCTTGATACCCGGGCACTTGTGCCAGCCCGTGGGGATCGGGAACGCCCTTCGGGCCTTGCCGCGGACCGGGTCGGGCGCCGGGTCGGATGGCGACCCGGCCTGGTTCGTGACAAAATGGTATCAGAGGGAAAGGTTTTCTCTCTTGGGTCATTTTATTTTGGGATAGAGTCACGGTGGACTTGAGTTAAGGTTGTCGGAACTCGACGTCCTGGCTACGAGTAATGTACCTGGCCAGCACACCTCGTGGTGAGACTCGGGTTACCAAAGTGTGTTGAGGTTTTTCTGTGTTTTTGGTCATTGTGGTTAATCTTATCTATGGGAAATGGAAAAAAGGGGTAAGGTTAGTGGTCCTAGTGAGCTCGCAGGGTCTGGCAAGCCATGTGGAGCCGGGGACGCTGTCCTAGAATGCCCTCCGTGCCGGTGGCGTGACTGGCATGTGGCCGCCAACCATACGTTCCAACCACCCGCTAACACAAGTTTTCTCTTGCATCATTTCTTGTATCTTTGTTTTGGATTCGTGGAAATTTGGTTTTTAATTAAAAATGTTTTGGTCTTGGAAAATGTTTTCAAATGAAGCGTTTTAAATATGAAATAGTGTGTGATGTTTGAAAAGTGTGGGTTGGATGTTTTGGTTTTGAAAAGTTGAAAGGTTTGGTTTTGACCCTTGGTGTTCTCATGGGTAACCACATGCATGAGCGTATATAGGAAAAAGAAATGGTTAATGCACGAGCGGATGAGTTCCTGGATGGACATGAGGTGGGTGTCGGTGTGGCATGAGAACATGCATGTGTGGGGCTCATGGGACACCATTGTTGTTTGTGTAACCCACTGGGTTTGCTCATTTTCAAAATGTTTTGTTAAAGGAAAAAAATGGTGTTTTCGTAAATGGTGTTTGTGTGGCGTGTCCTTATGTTTTTGAGATGTTGGATGTGTGGCGTTTTGAGCTAAGTATTCTTTCTAAATGGTTTGTGTCCCGAGTTTGAGTTCTTATTTGTGAGTTGGTATGCAAGTGTGTGGTTAGTAAATTCCTTTGAAGAGTACATCGGGTAGCCCTTGCAGTGGTTCCCCCTGCACGTTTGGTGTTTTCTTGTGGTATGTCTTGATCGTTGGACCAGTTTGGTTGGGTCCATAGTTTCTTCCCTGACTAGTGTATTCCCCCCCATAAAGCGTTGACATGTGATTGAAGTATGACTATGGGGAATTCCCCATTGGGCAGCACTCCAGTTGATCGAAGGACTCTCTTTCTGAATTCTAGAATTGAACCCACCTCTCCTTTTTACAACAAAGTGGATTCTCCCGTAGCGGGATGACAGATGTGAGGGGAGTTGAATGGAGTTTTGGTTTCTTTATGTTGTCTGAGTTGTTGGATATGAAATTTTACGTCGTTGCATTTAAAGGTTCCCCCTAGAAATGACGAAAGGAATTCCAGCGGGGAAGGGTGAGGGCGGTTTGGAATTTTCAGTGTTGACCAGTGTCTTGAAGGGCCTTGTAGTTTTTTTTTACATTGGCTACAAGGGTCATGTTCGGTGACATCTTGCAGCAGAAGGTCCCTTTGGTAGTCAACGATGGTTTGTAAGTGGTAGAGGAGACTCCAGTGGGAAAAAGGTGGAAGCGACCCTAAGTCGTTGGTGCGGTCTATTATTCTGAATAACCTCTGGTCTTAGGTTGTTTCGTTTAAGAAAAGGTTTGTGTTCGGCTACTAGTTGGCAGACCCAGTCGTATGAGGCTCCTATGGTTGTTTGTAGGGATCACGTGTTGTTCAAGACGCGGTTTAAAGTCTTTCTTAGTGTAATACCTCTCTCGACGGTAAGGATTGTGCTCTGTGACGATTTGTGGTGTCGTATTCTCACCCAGTGTGACAAAGGGTGATGCACATGCACCATTCAGCTCTTTTGTTGGTGAATGTTCCGTGTATGATCAATGAGATGTCGTAGTGTGCAGTCTTTGCTGGTGTTGTCTCGGGTGCAGTGCGGTTGTGTGTGACACCAAAAGGAGAAGCTTCATTCGGGAGTCTTCCATGCCTGACAGTGAGGCAGAAGATGCTTCAAACATCAGGGCTCCAGCCGTAGGCCTCGGAGTGAAGCTAGCGCGTGGTCAGGAACCTCGGGAGTGTAGAGGACCCCAACTTTATTTCTTTCATTGGTGTTGAAAGTAGAGGCAGTTTATATTTTTCTTTCTGTGTTTGTTTCGTTTCGAACAAACCATCTGGCTGCGTAAGGTTTCAGTGACTATGCGGAGGCATGTCCGCCTCGACGCCTTTAGTCTTGAGGGTTGCGTCCCACTGGGTGCAATCACTTTAGTGGTTCTTATGGGAGTCTTTTGGGTAAATTTGTCCCAAATTTGAATAATTCTCATCCAGGAATGTGGAAATGATGGTTTATCTTGGGCCATGCTTTAGACGCCCCGGTAGTCAGGCCCCTCCCTCCCCGCCCCTTGTGGTGGGGTGTGTGTTCACCATCAGAAATATTTCAAAGTTATATATCCTCTGTTAGTTCTAGTGGCGGCGAGACCCATGACGAGTCTAGCGCAAAGGTCTCTGGAATAAATCGGGTTGACCTTTCCTTAATGGTGGGGAGTCCGCCCGGACCTCCCCATGTTGGTTTTATAGTCTCGCCTTGGGCGTTGGTACGTTCTTAATGGTGGGGAGACCCACATTGGGCCTCGCACGAATGTCTCTAGAATGAATTAGTGTTGGAATTTTCCTTAATGGCGGGGAGTCCACTCGAACCACCCCGTGTCGGTCTTCTAGTCTCGTCTCGAGCGTCGGAAAGTTTTTAATAGTGGAGGGCCCCATCGGGCTTTTCTGTGGTGGGCCATTCAGTTTCATTCCCAGAGATGGTTTAGTGGTAGGTTATTGAAGTATTCCTTGTATGTGGGTTGGTCTTGTATCTTCGTTCCAGTAAAGTGGTGTGTTTTTCGTTCAATGATGCTTGTGGTGTTTTAGTTTGTGAGGTTGGTTTCCGAAGGTACGAGAGTTACTTTCCTGAATCAATCAACTAGAGGCGTTCTAACTCTTTGGGGGTGGGCACCTCATATCAAAAAAGTCTTTTTACTTGCTTCTTGAGGTTGTCATTTGAGTCACTTCTTCTGAGCACGTTACTTTTGCTGGTTTTTGCTTGTTGGTTGTAGAGATCCTTTTTGAACTTTAGTGGGGAATCAGTTTCCTCTTTGTGCCTCAACCCTAGTTGTGGCTTTCCGGGGACGGAAAGTTTTCATGGTGGGGAGAATTGTCACGCCCGGACTTCGCCTTGAGGTATGACCTTAATTTTAAATTTTTATTTCATAAGTTGAATCGCTCGCTTATTTAATTACTGGTGTTAAGTGCGGGCTGAACCTGAAATGAGACCTTTACTGTGGCGCTGATAAATGCGTATTTTCTCTGCACCGCTCAGTGCGCGGGCAGAGCATGACCATAGTCGTGTGACCTTTCCTTTTTAGCGTGCGGTGCTCGCTACGCAAATGTTCTTTTGTCGGGCGATTAACTTCAGCTTCAAAGTATTATTATTATTATTATTTTATTGCTATTATTATTAATCTTTGTTATGATTATGTTATTATTATTATTATTATTATTATTGCTAATAATATTATTATTTGGATATTGTTATTATTATGTTAGCATTATTATTATTGTTATTATTTTTACGTTATTATTATTATTATTATTATTATTATTATTATGACATTAATATCATTAATTTAACTCATTGTGTTTAACTCCCCCCTAGAAACCCTAGCTGCCACCCCCCACTCCCTTTTTTTTCTTTTTCTTTTTTTTCTTTTTCTTTTTTTTCTTTTTCTCTTTTCCTTCCTCCCCACGTTTTCCTTCTCTCTCCCTCGTTTTTCTCATCCATCCGCGGCGCACCCCCACACCTCCTTCCTCCTCTGCCCCAGTCGGCTCTCCCTTCCTCCCCCTCTACCCCACGACCACGCCTCCGCCTCGGCCGACCCGCTTCTCCCCTGTTGCACCCACGCCAGACCCGCGCCGACCACGCCTCCGCCTCGGGCCGACCCCGCTGCTCCCCTGCTGCACCCACGTCGGACCCGCGCCGGCCACACCTCCGCCTCGGCCGACCCCGCTGCTCCCCTGTTGCACCCGCAGCGGACCACCCACACCGCACCGCGCCTCCGCCAGCCTCCGCGTCGGACCCCCCCTCCACTTTCTTTCCGTGCCCCCCCCCCCCCTTCTTCTTCTCTGTTTCTTCTCCTCTTCTTCTTCTTCTCCCCTTCTTTTTCTCTTCTTCTTCTTCTCTTCTTCTTCTTCTCCCCTTCTTCTTCTCTTCTTCTTCTTCTCTTCTTCTTCTTCTCTCCTTCTTCTTCTTCTTCTTCTCTTCTTCTTCTTCTTTTTCTTTCTCCTTCCTCCGCTCCGCCGCGCAGGTCAGTTTTTTTTATTTATTTTAATTTATTATGCTATTTCATTTTATTTAATATGTTATTAATATTTTATTATAAAATTATGGTTTATGTGATCATTATTATTATTATAGCATTGTTATTATTAATATGTTAATATTATTATTATATCATTACTATAATCATTATTATGTTATTATTATTATGTCAATAACAATTTTATTATTATATTATTATTGTTACTATTATTACATTATTCTTATATTATTTTTATTACTATATCAATGTTATTATTATTATTATTATTATCATGATAATATTATTATGTTATTATTTTTATTATTATGTTATTATCATTATTATTATGATTATGTTATTATTATTATTTTTATTATATTATTGTATTGTTATTATTATTATTAAAATATTATTATTATTAAGATTACTACGATTATTATTATTATGCTATTATTATTATTATGTTATTGATATAACTACTATTATTTTTGTTATTATTATTAATATTACTATTATGTTAACATTATTATTGAACCTGTTTAACGGTCTGCTTTTTTAGGACTTGTTTGACAGCTTGATATGGTGCGATCATTGCGCAACTGGAATCTTGCACCGTGTCACTTTTCCGTTCCTATTTGAGGTAGGTGGTTCCATGTCTTTACATCATTTAGATAATTTAATTTGTTTGTTTAGTTTAACTTAATATGTTCTATGGTTTAGTTGCAAGATGCGAATTATGTTTATAATGTTTTGGTAGTGCTGTAGAGGTTTTGCGAAATGCGTTTTAAAAATGGTGTAACATGCGTGCGTGATGAAAATTGCACCTGTCTTTAGAAATTTTCATGTTTTTCCTTTAGATTCGGTTGTGGTAAATTTTAGAAGTGTTTAATAATTGTTTATAGAGTGCCAAAGAGGTTTTGAAAGGGTTTATTTGTGAAATTTATTTCGTAATGGTTTCTTTTGAAAGGTGTTTTCAAGTCACTTTAGGTGTTTGTATATTTAAATAGACATTTTCAAAGTATATGAATCACTTTTGGTGTGTTTTCATTGTTTGGTACCTTTGAAGTTGAAATGAAAAATTGTTTGAATAATGGAAAACAAGTTTTTACATGGTTACCTCATGTATCAAGTTTTAAAGTGACGCCTCTGTATAAAATCAAGCTGTTTTTGGTGTAAGGTCTTCTTGTATTTTTTGGAAATGATTACAATAATAACTTAAATGATTTGTTGGTGTATTTATATGACGCTAAAATGGTTCTTTATAGGAGTTGAATATGCTTACACTTTTAAAGTGGTGTATTTTTTTTTATAAAATGAGACATGTCGTGTGCGTGTCTTTAAAAAAGTGCTTTGTTATGCAAATGGTGACTTTTGTGTGCAATATCTTGTTTGGTATGTGAATTGGGAAAGAAATATACTATGTGAATGTAAAACTTGTTTGAGCACATGGGAAAACCCTGGGTATCTAGGTGGGTGAACTAGAACTAGTGCGCTAGTGAACCGGATGGGTATCGTCCCTGTTTCACTTAGCTGGATTAACGATTGCAACACTAACTAAACATGATATCTGAGGGTCGTGGCCTTCTAAGCCACGTGTTCTGAGGGTCGTGGCCTTCTAAGCCACGTTTTCTGAGGGTCGTGGCCTTCTAAGCCACGTTTCACCGAGACACGAGGTTCTAGGGTCCCACTCGAGCTAGATGAACCTTAGGGGATTTTCCTATAGTGCTCTACCATCTTTGGCGTGGTGCCTTCCGTCGGCATATGGAAGACCACTTGAGTATGTGTGTGTGTGTGTACGTGTATGTGTGTGTGTGTGTAAGTATGTGTGTGTGTGAGAGAGTGTGTGTGTGTGTGTCCATAATGAACCTTTCTCTTCCTTTTTAAAATCGTGTTTGTGAAATGATTCTTTTTAGTGTTTTCATTTAGCATTTGGTTTGTAAATGTTTTCTTTAAAACCATTTTGAAGGTATGATTTTGAATAATCACTTTAAATTGTCTTTTAATGTTGTGGCATGGAACTTTTCTCGGTGGCATCCTACTGAGCTTTTAGCTCACACCCTACATACACCTTTGGGTGTATGTAGATTCTTGTTTCTTGTGTATTCCAGGTTATGCGTCGTGCTCAGCGGTGGTGGTTCGAGTTGTTAGTGGCCCTCTTATGCAGGTTGGTGTTGTGGCGTGCGGATTCTACACCACTCTTGTCGCTTGGAGGTTTGAGTTATAGTGTTAGTCTCTTTTGTTGTCATTTATTTTTGGACATTGGTTCTAGTTGTAAACCTTTAAATTTTTATCTCAGTTTTATGGTCTCTTTGGTTGTCGATCCCAAGTTTCATTTTTATTATCTTGTTAGTGTTTTTTTATACCATTTCGAGTAAACCGTTCCCACAGGTTACTCTCGATACCTGGGCACTTGTGCCAGCCCGTGGGGATCGGGAACGCCCTTCGGGCCTTACCGCGGACCGGGTCGGGCGCCGGGTCGGATGGAGACCTAGCCTGGTTCGTGACAATGTATGCTCGTCATTGTCTCAAAAGAGTATGTTTGGTCTCTAGGTCAATTAGGAGAAACTCTGATGACTCAATCTTCTTGGAACGAGTAAGGTAGCCACTCATACACCTATGAACTTACAAAATACTAAACACACCAAGAGTAAACAAGGAAGAAGAAAGATAAACAAAAATGATATTAGAAAAGAGATTTTTTGGGAATTTTTAAATTTTATTTTCACAAAATTTGATACAAACTTGATTTAAACAAAAACAAATTTAACTCTCGATTCCTCGGTAATGGTGCCAAAATTTGGTCGTCATTTCACTGAAGTTATGTTATCAGTTTCCCAAATTTTATTACCCTGACAAGTATAGTACCAGTAAGGGGTCGATTCACAAGGTAAAAGAAGTTATTTTTGTCTTCCTTATCTAGTTTATAATTGATTTAGTGAATTGTGATGAATTTAGAGTCGATTTTTAATGTTTGGATGAAAAGGTGATTGGATTTTAATTTCTTAGAAAATTACTTAAAGGATAAAGAAAAACATGGGAATTTTGTTTTGATGGAAGTATGGAGAAAAATTCATCAGGCCTTTGGATTTTTAATAGGTTGTTTAATAATTCAATTTTCTTATGAGGTTGTGTTGTTCATGATAACCCAATACTCTAGGTTTTAATTGTGACAAGGTTTACTTGGTCCTGTAAACTATGATTAGAACTGAGGAAACTAACTCCTTAGTCTGGTAGTTAGTGTTTCGCAATTTTTTATTTAGATTAGTCAATTTTTGAGTCAGTGAATACGTCCAATGATCATGAAGGTATTCATCATTTTTTTCTTTTGAGTCCCTAAACATTCTGCCCTTAGTCTGGCTCATAATTTTCAGTGATAAAAATGAAATAATTGAATAAGAATAAGATAGGTTAAATAGAACAAACACAATCATAAAAACTAATCAAAATTAAAAGGCTTTCATCACCCATAGCCCCAACACACTAGGTGTTTAGTTAAACATAGAAGAAAAGATGACAATAGAACCCTCGATACCTGGTGTGGTCATCAAAGAAACTTCAAGAATAGGTGAGTTCATTGGTAGGTTAGTGGAATGGCAGAGTATTGGAATGACGGTAGCACGATAGTAGGGAAGCGGAACCTCCTTCCTTAAGATCTTTTCTAATCACCCCTCAAACCAGAGTCCAAGGCCTCTATTTATAGAAATCAAAAGTACACGATGTGTATCAAAAGTACAGGTCATTTAGTCTTGTCAATGTGCTTTTGTCACCATTTTTCTTTAGTAGTGGCCAACTGCACCGCCTTTGACTTCTGCGGAATCGACGACCGGTTGGTGGAGGGTACACGGTGTGTGGCACCACCACACACGGCGTTTGGTCTCTTGAAAATGCCACTAACCGCATATAGATACTTATACATGGCGTGTAGGTATTCCCACACGGCGTGTCATTTCTGATTTGGTGACTTGGGTGTGTACTCGTCTGGTCAATCTGTGTCTGAGTCTGAATGTACACGGTGTGTATATATGTACATACCATGTAGTTGGGAATTTTTCTCATTTTCCTCGGGTTTGTGTGTTTGGCCAGAAACCACCTAAAAATGAATAAGATCGTTCAAATCAAAGTATTTGTCCACTAAGTCATAGGTATTTGCTGAAAAATGTTCTTATTTTCAATAAAGTATGTGGAAATGTATACACAAATTGGGTTCATCATTAGTTTATTGGTATTATGAATTTTTAGATTTCTAAGAAAACATTTATGTGAATATTGACTTATTATTTATCTATTGGTGATGGGTATTGTGAGTGAATGTATTAATGGGTCATATTTGGAACATCAAACTCACATTATATTTATATAATGGTATATGATTTATATCCTAGATATAATGTTGGGTTTGTATATTTAAAGTGGTAATAATAAATTATATATAGTTTTCCTATATAACATGTTGGTTGTACTCTACTTTATTTTCACATGGTTACTAGATTATGCTTCTAGAAAAGTATGATTAGTCATGTGGACCTATATATAAATTTATACATAGCTTGGGAGTGAGTGGGTTGGGCTTGTTTATTCTGAGTCATGTGAAACACTTATATAAGATGGTGTTACTATATATAGTGGTAGTGAATATTTCCTATTACTAATTTTCTTAAACTACAATATTATATTCTTTGATAGAAATATTTTATGCCATGTGTTTCATACTATAATGAAATACCTCTATGACATGAACCAGTTTGTAACCAAAAAGGTGGTGATTATTATGATCCTCTTATAGTGGAGTAAATATCTCACATTTCTCATATACCTCATTTTGATTAATATCTATGAGAGAGCATCCTTCATGTCCTATAGTTTTTGGGACATGTGTGTTAGAGTTGGTTCCCTCTAACCAACTATTTATTAATTTTGATTACTAGTAAATTCAAGTTGTTTGATATTAAAAAATATCTTCTCATATAATGTTTTTTATTTTATGTAACTTCTATGTGATAATCTTCTAAGAGTATATCTTGTATTGAAAGGCCATAGAAGTTCACATCTATCATGAGATCCTTAAAGATAAATAAAAATATTATTAAAAATAGGTTTTATTTATAGATATAATTTATTCGATGGGGGAATAGATGATGCATGAAATAAGTTTTTGGATGTTCATAATAAATTTGGACTTCATCACATGAAGTTTAGACTTGGTAACATCCAGTTCAGAATGTTTTGAGAATTTACATATCCATAGGAATTCTATATTTTATATGTGGAAAAATATATTCTTATATATGGATGTGTATATTGGTCCTGATAATTGATATTATTATTAATGCATATCATGATTCATATACATATATATAATAATTAAAATTTTGAATACATATTCTCAGTGTGATATATTATATATTTGGGGCATCGTGTGCGATATGTCATTAATGAATAAGTTGGAAAAGGATTTTACATTCCATAAAAGGTAATTAGACACCTTTTTACCATTTATTGAAATTGAAATGTATGATATATTAAGGACTATGTCATTATTCCAATTTTCTAATTTAAATAAGTCAAAGAATACTAAATCAAGTGTATTGGTTGATCATGACGTACGAAAAATACTTGATAAGATATCATAAAAAGGGATTATATTAAACTGTGAGTGTCTGTATATGGTCTTTTTAATTTTATAATTAACTTCTATATATATATATTCCTTGAAAAATTTATCTACACATATCATTAATTTTTTTCTATTTTTCATAATTCCATTGAGAAATAGACCTAGAGGGTCACACACCATGTGTATCCAAATATTAGTTTAATTTAATTTGAATTTAATAGTTTGAATAAGTATTAATCTTATATTTTTTTATATAATTATATAAGATATTTGGATCATATTAATTCAATAAAAATCTACTTCAAATAATATATATTTGAGTTTAAATTAGATAAATATTTAATCGCAAGGTAATTTATATTTTGAAAATATAAAATATTAATTTTAAAATTTTTAATTTTCATGGTGATAAATAATTTTACATTTTTTCATGTGAATACTAAATAAATATTAATTCACCTATTATTGAATATAAATTTATTTATTTATTCAATGAATAATATAATGATATTTATTTATTTAAACAAATAATTGTAACTCATGGTTTTATAATTGATGAGGAGGATTGAGAATCCAATTTAGGGATCCAAAATAAATTATATTTAGTTATCCAAGTGTTTTCCACACACCATGATAATAATATTAGTATTAATAATATTAATTTACATGGGGTTATTTATGAATTTATTGAATATTTAAGGGCCTTTGGCGATAATTAATTCTCTAACTGAGGCCATTAAACATGATTATATAACTTATAGGGTTATAGGATCATAGTGTACCAAGATACATTTCTGCAAAATTCCATCTAACCCTACAATGAAATTATCAATAATTCTCTCAAGAAAATATAGAGATGAACCACCCCCTCCTATTAAGATATTGGAATAGCAAGATAGGGTCTTTCAAGCAAGAAATATTCTAGTAGTGCATGTAAATGGATTCCTCCAAACCAAAAATCAATGTTCAAATGCATATGATTTGAGATTCAAGTTTATTACACACATGAAATTTATCTTAAAAGAATAATAATCTTGATATCTTATTTAAGAGGAATAACCAAGCTTTAAACCAATTGAGATATATTATAAAAAATTTATTATTAAAATGTTCCCATTATAAACTATCCATTAAATTGGCGGGTATGAATGTGAGTAACCTCATTATGAAATATATATATATATATATATATGTGTGTGTGTGTGTGTGTGTGTGTGTGTGTGTGTTTGTGTGTGTGTGTATTAAGTTACTAATCAATTAAAAAGTGTTTATTAATTCTAAGTATATAAGCACCTAATTTTAATGAAGGCATTTTACTCTTTAAGAATGAATTTTCTTCAAAATTTATTTTATTATATGGAAATTATAGTGGATTTATAAAAATCTTATAAATTATTTTTTTAATATAAAATTATTTTTGATATCATCATATCAAAATTAATTTACCATGAAGTTTTGTGATTTTCTTGAAATGGTTGATTTTTCAGTGAAAAGTGAAAAAATACATATTTTTTCAAATAATCTCATTTATTTTCATTAAATAAAGTAATTTAAAATAAAAATTATATTATGGAAAAGTTAATAATTTCACATATGATACCATTTATTTATATTAATATAATTAATTCCATTTGAAACATAAATATTATTTATTTTTTAGTAAGTTAATTTTTATGCTAAAAAAATTGTCTAAAAACTGCTATTTGTTTTATTTTATTAATTTATATTAGAATTAATAGATGAAAATAAATGGGATTTAATATTAAAAAAAATATACCATATTTGGAATCAATTTTTTCAAATTTGGTTAAATTTTCCCATTTATGCTAGTCATTATGAATAGTAATCGGGGAATATATTAGTCTTCTTGAAAAGGGTACAATGTGTAAAATTGGGTTAAAACCATGACATAAAGTCTCAAAATCGACCCAAAACTTGGATTTAATTCATTTTATGAGATATATTCTACCATATACAACCCAATTTTAAAAATATGGAATCTTGGTGCTAATTTTCATTGATAATGACATTTATATTATTTTAAGTAAATAAATTCCCAAAACGGATCTCTTTTACATTAAATTTATTTTATATGTTGACATATGAAAAAATAAATTTTTGAATTAATATCAATTGTTATAATTAGAATTATTAAATTTTTTTCTTGATGGAAATTTATTTCTAGTATTTAGTGATTATACAGTTTCCATAAAGTCTTATACAATGTAGAATGGGTGCTTGTGTAAATAGTATAAAAATATATATAAATGATTATAGAAATATCATAAGTAAATTTATAAATTAATTTTGGTTTCAAAAATATTTTATGGTTATTAATAATTTATAATTTATGATTGAAGTTATTATAATCGTATTCCATTCTTATCCTGACGTAATTAATGTAAAATTTAATAAATAATGTTAAAAATGATTGTAATGATATTTTATAAAAATTATATTTTATTAAATTATTTAAAAATTTAAAAAAAACAAGATAGATGAAAATAATGATGAAACATTTTCTTAAATATGGTACCGTGTTCATTTATGAGTTAATTGTGGAATTATAAGTAAAATTATAACCATTTAAAATTAAAAAGGTCGTTATAGAGGTTATGATTAAAATGAGTTTACAAGGGGTTAAAAAAGAGATAATAGTACATTTTCAAATTAAACACAATTAAATTCTATTTTATTAGAATATTTCAACCAAATTTATACCACCATTTAATATCGATCTATTTGGATTCATTCAACTTGGGTATATTATTATTATAATTTAATATTTTATGAAATTCCATGTGTGTCTTCTCCACCACCAATAAAATAAAACCCACCATTTCTCTTATTTACCTTACTTTGAGACATGTATCTTGAGAAAAATCTACCCAATTATCTTATAAACATCCCTATACATTAATTAGTGGGGAATGTATTCCTATAAGACCCTTAAATGGGACATTACAATGGGACCAAAAGGAAACCAAATTAAGAAGATGTAATCACCCAACCCAACCTCTTTCAATTTATTTCTTATTCTAACACAACTAAATATGTTTTATTCATAATAAAATAATATATTTAATATCAAAAATATATTTAATTTTTATTATGATTATATAACAACATTTAATCACCATCTTTTCCAACAAACAGAAAGTGGAAGTATCCCTCCTGCATACATGTGGACTACCGTCGCCATATAGCGATACAATTCATTTTTCATCGCAATTTTTTATGGATGTTAATTAGGATATTTTTTATTTTATAAATTATATTTATGACCTAATTATTCTTATGTAACTATAATATAATATTTACATTATTAACTTCTTATATACTGGAAAATGATAACATCACTTCTGTGTGTGTGTGGAATACTGGCACCACAAAGCGATGTGATTCATTTTTTCATTTTATTTTTACATGAGTGTTAATAAGTTTATATTTAGTATGAATATAAGTAATTTATGATATTATTATAGTTATATTATGATAAAATAAAATTTATCTTTCTTCTATTTTTTTTATAAAATGAAATCAATGTTCATGTTTATGTATATCCTACTGTCTACATGGATGGTATAAATCATATTTCTATCTCTACAATTTATGGAAATATATATATATATATATATATATATTGATTATATATGATATTTATATCATGAATTTCATTCTATAGATGGTAGTACCGTGATTGTTGTTAAAGGATGGGAAATGATAAAATTAAACACCCATGATAAAAGAAAAGTTAAAACCAATAAACGATGATTTTAATAAGGAAAATTTAAAAAATAGTTTTGGACTTTTTTTAATATGGTTATATTGGATATTATAATTATTTATATTATTCTAATATATATTTATAATATATTTAAATTTATTATATAAGAGGTTTTATTTTTTTAAAGCATGTTAAACTTGAGGTAAGGGATTTTTTTCTCAATTTAATTTAGGTGAGACATGTGCCCTGTTCACCACTTATATTGCACCCCAATATTTTCATACATATATATCACATATTTTTATATGTATATCCATTATATAACTTAATGACCCAAAAAAATAATCATATAGGTCAAGTTAATTTGGTAACATGAACACATAAAAAACATATTCATAAAAGATCTATATGGTCTCCCACTAAGTTCTTCATAATTAGAACCCTTCATAAACAGATCATACTTAGTGAGATTATTCATAACCCAGGTAAAGTAAAAATAATGAAGGGTGATTTCAAATGTTCAGTAAGGTTAAAAATGGATATATCAATGATCACTTTATAATAAAATGAACATACGTGTATGAGTACACAAGAATAACATTATAAAATCATAACCTACATATCAGAGATCATAATCATGAGTCATGGCCTAAAATATGATGTTACTAAGACATGGATAAAAAATGAATCAAATACCATGAACCATGAAAGCATAACATTGACATAAGTCATAATTTTATTACCTATACATATGCATAAAATATCAATTCCTTAGTAGTCAAGGCTCATTTCCAAGGCTATCATATTGGAATGGTTTTACTTAAAAAACCATCATAGTATTCAAGGTTCACTAAAATTATTATCATAGTGGATAAAGTCCCTTAATGAATAGTATTTACCCCATTCTAATATTATTTATCTCATGATATAACAATATCTTCTCAATTCATTGGAGGTACGTATAGGTCTCACCCGTCACATAATGAAAATCATATATATGTGTGACACAAGATCATTAAGTAATAATAATATGAGAACCCATGTATACAAAGGAGTTTCATAAATATTCCATTGCAGCATAACCCATATAAAATAAATTGGTTTTAAAAACATTTCCACATTTTATCAAATCATAAATTGTGGAAAATAAACTGGTTTTATTAATATCCATTCATCATAAATATAAACCATCCATAGAATGAATAAGTATGGTATTAGTGTATCATGTCCCCAATAAAGAATAATTGAAATATGTGGTTGTTTTCTTTAATGAATTGAAATACCATTGAAATATAATTAAGACATTCTTCAGAAAAATATCCTTTTTTTATTTCACTTATAAAAAACTATGCAATTATAGATGAATTTTTTTATTGAAATGAAAATTTTAATCTTGTAAAATAA
This sequence comes from Viscum album, assembly GCA_963277665.1. Taxonomy (NCBI): domain Eukaryota; kingdom Viridiplantae; phylum Streptophyta; class Magnoliopsida; order Santalales; family Viscaceae; genus Viscum; species Viscum album. Next base: position 1,582,463,719 of record OY728119.1, on the reverse strand, counting down.
TATTCAAATAAAAAAATGGTCATGATGGAGGGAAAATCATTTCATTACATATATGATAAAAAAATAATACATGTACACTTTTATTAAAAAGTTAAAGAGTACCTCATTCAGAAAATGACTCACAGATTCCTTTAAAACCATTTTGTAAAAAAGTAAAACATGGTTAAGCATGAAATGAAAAAATAATATGAGAATAGTAAAAACCTTCTTTAAAACATTTTTAGAATGTATTAATATGGAATAAAAATATTTTTTAACTAAAGAGTGGAATTCAGTCAATTTTTCGTAAAAATATATTTTATATATCCTAAGTACATAAGTCATGGAAAATAATAGAAAAAATTTATTTTTAATAAATTATAAGAGGATAATAAAATACATTAGTTTTTTGGGATATATATCATTATATTTAATCATTGTAAAATTAATCATTAACAATAGTGATGAATAATGAGATTGTAATATAAAACCCATACTAATTTGGTAACATTTGGATCAAAAGACCAATGAATAAAAGAAACCTAGATAGATTTATTAATAACCATAATCTTCAGAATATTATTCAAGAAATGAATTCATGGGTAGTATATACACTAGAAAAAATAAACTAGTGGTGAATATGGTATGTAAACCATAAAAATAAATGCAGGATGAAAATTCCTTACCAATTTGGAATCTTTTGAATCATAATCCCAATTAAAGAATAAAATAAAAATAAAAATTAAATATCATTAAAATAATATTATTTGTGATATAACATGTAAACAGGGAAATATATACACCAAATAAAAGAAACATGGGGTGAATATGGAATATGTCTCCTAAAGATAAAGATGAGACTAGAAATCCCTTACATAAGGCCTTACTTCCTTCAGTTGGAACGTAATATATATTAAATAAAGATATATTATAAAAATATTATGAAACCATTATCATATATATCATACCATATATAAGTTACTTGTATTATTTTATCAATTTTTTTCTATTAAAATCACTCTTATGGGTGATATACGGTTTGTTTTTCATTTATGTTCTGTTTTGGTAGTTTTTGTCCTTTTATTTTGATCATGGATCCATCATATATAGAATTTCAATGATGATATTAATTCTATGTATTTTAATTATATACATGTTTATAGCCATTTATAAAATATTGAGATTGAAAAATGAATTACACTATTTATGGAGACAGTAGGCCGTACAGACACATGAACACTATTTCCATTTTTCGATGGATGGTTCAAAATAAAGGAAAAAAATAAATCTCCATTATTGATTCATTATTATATAATATATATTATATATGTCCAATAACTCAATTCTTATAAAATAATGTGACTAGGTAAGGAAATTACCTCTTTTTTTAAATGACTCCTTTAGATATCTTATAAATGGATATAGGATTGATCTTATGAGAAGAAACAAACATCTAAAATATGTTTATGGAAGTTGATAAAAGAAATTATTTTCTTTTAGTCATGATAAAAGGATCAATGTGGTGTAAATATGTGAAGGAGGAGGTGTCCTTTTATAATTGAAGTGAGGGGAACTTTTTGAATTTCTCATAAGAATAATTTATAATAAATTAATTCTTAAGAAAAATGCCTCTAAATGGAAAGGTACTTAAAGATAATTTATAATATGGTTATAATCACATAAAAAATATAATTTAGACAACTTTTTTTAAAACTTATTATTTTGATTAACCCTTAGGTAACTAATTTTAATTTAAGTACGATACAAGTTTTTTCAATATTAATTGGTTTTAATTTTTATATATATGTTGAAAATTGGATCATAAATGGATAATAAATGAAATTTTAGAGTATATAATATTCAAATTGTCTTATTTAATGATTTTTTATAAATTTGAAATAATTTAATAAAATATTATTGTAATAAAATATCTATATTGTCAATTTCGAAACTATTCATTTAATTTGACTTAATGTACATAAATAAAAATATGTCATTCGAATATAATATTTTAACAAATATATAATATCTCATATTTACCTATTAATTTAATTTAATACTATAAATTACTCAAATTATATCTCTTTTCTTATTTTCAAAAACATTTATTTAATTTTCCCATTAATTGAATAAATAATATTTTGGCATTATTTATGAATTTAGGGTAAATATATAACACATTAATTATTTAAATAAAATCGCACCTGAAAAATTATTTCATTATTCACATAATTAAAATTAATATTCCTTCATAGCTAACTTTTTTCTTATCTAAATATATAAATGATATTTTAAACTAAGAGGGTGACATTTTGTAACATTGATTGATTTAAATAATATATTAGTCAATTTCATAGACAAGTGTCCATTAAACAACTTATTTTAAATAATAAGGAGAATAAGGTAAAATTAAGTCTATAAAACTAAAATTAAGATAAATATTTTTTTTCATTTTCACTTATTTTTAATCTAGATTAACCGAATTTACCCCATACTGAGAAGATAAATTTTATCACGATTAATATACATATTGACCCAAAATAAAGGGGTCCTCTTTAAAAAATATTAAAATCTTGATTATAAATATGTAATTAATTTTATATAATTAAATAAATATAAATTAAATAAAATATTTTAAATCTTAGTGCTCAAAATGAAAAAAAAATGTGTTTTAGAAAAAATAAATTTTGAAGCATAAAACATGATTTATTACTATTTCATGAACAGTAAATTTATTATATTATCTTTAAAACATTTTATAGAGTATGTAATTTATAAATTTTAAAAATATAATTCATTAATAATGGTCAATTTGTTTTATAAGGAAAAAAATTATTCCCATAGAAGTATTTTTTTGAAAAATGACTTTTCATGTATAAAAATGATTTTAAACCAAATTAACGAAACAAAATTGAATATAGTGAACTTAATTGGATTTTTTATAATATAAATGAACTAATTTTAAATTTAAAACATTTCAAAACAAAATTAAACTATTTACATGTCTGTAACAATAATACATTTTTCAATAAAAATCTATATTTTTACTATTCACTAGAAATTCTATCTTTTCAAAAAAGTATCAATGATTTATTCTAGGATATTTTTAATTTGATGATTTTAAAAATGATTTTAATTTTATAAAATTTATAATTGATCCTAAAATTAATAATATATTTTCACAAAAAATGAAATTATAAATTTTTTTGAGGAAAATGTATTTTTGAAGAATAAAATGAATACTAAAAATTGTGTGATTATTTTCTAATCACTTATTAATAAATATATATTGAGTATAAAATTTAAAAAAACACAGACACACAAATATATATAGAGACATATATATATTAACTTAGTTATTTTTATCCATAACCTCCAATATAATGGCTAGGTTATAATGGTCATATTTAAATAATAATATTTCGGGGATTGTTTAATCTCAGTGTTGCATGTAACACAAGATATTGAAGAAATAAAATTTCATTAAAAAATATATATTTCATAAAATATAAGGGTGCTATATTCTCTGTAACACCCCGAGATTTTATAATATATATTCTTTTTGATTTATTTGATGTCTTCTATTATACACCAAGATTAGCTTGTACTATACGCAACACCGTATTAGCTTGCAGTATATGCAACACTATTCTTAGCTCGTGTTACACACAATTTCAAGTTCGTTTTGTAGAAATTATTCTACGCAACATTAAGTATAGATTTTGTTTAATGCATAAATGAAATAAATTTTGATTATGTTATACGCAACACCAAAGGGATCTTGCACTACACGCAGCCTTGACTTGGCTTGTATTACATGCAATCGCGACCTTCCTCGATAGCGTGTGTAGTACGCAATACCGGGTTTCACTAAACAACGATATATTATTAAAATATTATATAAACTAGCCGTTATGAATAGTAATACCCACTTTTTGAAATTTTATAAATTTTAACTTTCAAAATGGACTTCATTTTTGGATTCGGAATATCGAAATTAGCCTAGGGTGAATTTTTGGTATTTTTCTGAAAACTTTCAATTTTTGATGAATAGTGAAAAACACTGAGTTATAGTTTAAAACCAAATTTTTATTTAAATAATTATTTATTTTATTTAAATTTATTTTATTTCAAAATAGATACATAATACCTATATAATTTCAATGTAATTCATTGGAGTCATTTTATAATAATTTTAGATATACAAAAAATTTATTAAACTTTTCACCATTTTTTACCCACCTCCTAGGAGAACTTTCAAATTTACATAAAATTTAATTTTACCGCTTCTGTGAGTGGAATTTCAAAAATCCTAGAGACACGGTTGTTATCAGTAAGTAAAATGTGGTTCAATAAGATAAATAAAAATTGATGAATAGTAACTTTTTACTTTTATTTACCATGGTGAAAAGTAAATAGGGTAATTAAGGGTAATAATGATATTATTATTACCCAAACACATGTCCTAATTCTATTGTATAAGTTTAATTAAACCAAAAAAAACCTTAAGAATAAAATATTACCCTTTAGGTCCACTTGGATTAGATTAGGACATTTATTATTATTTAATTCAAAGAAGAGTTAAAAGAGTTAAAATCAAAGTTTAATAACTAAAACACTTTTAATATAGGGTTAAACACAATATAAATTCGACTATAAATATTTATTAGAAAGATAAGAATATTTCCTACATAATGGAATTTTATTTATAATTTTTATAAATTAAATAATTTAATTTATTTATGACACAATGATGATGCAGTAATTACCTTATTAATGAAATATTAACATAATTTATATTATAAATAGCCAAATAAATTTAATTTGAGACTTTTTATGAATTAAACTAATTTTATAGGTTAATATAATGTATTAGGGTTGGTTAAATAAATTTTTTTCGAAGTAATAATGCTGTTATAAATTTAGAAAAAAACAAAATACCAAATAGTGTCAAAATTGACATAAAAGAGTTTTTAAAACAAATATTATATTATTAATTGATATAATGGTCATAAAAATATAAAGTTCAGAAAAAAGACTTATATAATAATATATATGACATTAATGAACCAATTGGGATTTTATTGGCAGTTTATAGAAAGTTTATTAACCATATAGTGTAAGAATACAAGAAGACACGGTAAAAGATAAATTATTTAACTTAGAGTTAAATCTAAATGATAAGGTTAAAATGGTATCCTAAACTTGTCTAAAACCTATTGGTTGAGAGTATTTCGATCCATATCCACCCTAGCCTTGAAATAAGTCACTTTTTATCCATTATAAACCGAATATGACTTTATTATAAAATAATATTTTAAGTTTTTCCTAAGGTGCCCCTCACCAATCTTATAAAAGGGCACTCCCCCTTCACTCTAATTCACAACTTCTAAGCCATTTGGCTCGTCCAAAATCTAACCAAATACACTCTCAACTATCCTCTCTTCATCATAGATTCATTCCTTTAGTCAAAAATCCAACCTAAGTATCCCTTTTGATCAAATCAAAAGGAAGAACCTGAAGAAGAGGTAAATGTCTCACCACCTATTTCAAGTTCCTTTCTTCTTCCACTTCCTCCTTCCTTTTTGTTTCCATTCTAAAATAATAACTCTAGTATATTCTATATACTATGATTTTATTATATAAATGGAACAACCATATTATTTATTTTATCCATCCTATGAATGAAAAAGTCACCACACGTGCGTACGTACGGCTTACCGTCTCCACGTCGTGGTGTAGTTTGTTATTCAAACATTTAATCATTTGGATGGGTATAATAATGAGTATAAATGATGTAAATAATAAATATAACATTATGATGATTCTTTATATATGATATAACATCCAATTATATACTATTTTAATATCAAAATAATGATATCGTCGCTCGTGCGTACGTACGGACTATCGTCTCCACGACGCGATGAGATCCATTCTCCATGTTAACCCTTCCATAATGATTATAAAGTATATATATAATAAATAATTATTAAATTTATGACATAATAATTCTAATGTATTTATATATATATATATGTACTCTACTTACTTCCATTCAATTCAATAAGGAAATGAAAACAGCATTCATGCGTACGTACGGTATACCGTCTCCATGAACGGTGTATTTCATTTCATTTATCTATCTATTATATACATATATATCCTGAATATATATGATATATAAATCATGTTTTACATTCTGGAAGTAACCATATCATGAAATAAGTAACAATATAAAGAACAACAAGTCCAAACACGTACGATAAATGAAACGATTTTACCCAAAACGCTGCTTTAACATGGAATCGACAAAAGAAAGGGTAATATAAAGTCATAAGTGAATCATATATAATATCATAAATATTGTTATGATTTTGTTACAAGTTAATAATATGTTTAAACCCACTATACAGGAGTTTCAGACACATACGGAAGAAATTGGACCAACGGTAAGGGATAATTTTGCAATCTCATTTTTATCCGAGATTGCTTATACGTAAGTATTTACTGGGGTATATATTTCATCCATGTCCATAAAATGTTTTTCATAAAGTGTTTAATATTATTCCATGTATGTTTAAAGTCTTTTTTACCCCTATTTGACTTTACTTTGTGTTATGGAAGGAATCTTTCTTTTGTTTACCATACGTGGTACTTTTTGACTTTTCTGTTAAAAGTATGAGGAGAATGTTTTTTTAACTTATACGTCATGAATGGATTTTTACAGTTTTATAATGCCTTATTTTCGTGAATCTTACTCTACAAGATTTCATGATTATTTTCAATAAAATACTTTTCGTTTAAAATTGAATGGCATTTTGTGAAAAAAATGATTTTGAAGAAGAAGGGATATTTTCCTGAAGAATTCATTTCAAGTGTTTTGTCAAAACTATTTTCCATATAAGATGACATTATAATAATGTTTCAAGTATAATGTATCTATTATTTACATGGTTTGATTATTCTTATGATTAAATGATATCCATTTGTTTTATATGGATTACGTTATGATGGGATGATGTTTATGAAACCCATTTTATTCTTTGGGTTATGATAAATGAATTATGTTTATTTTTTGGCACAAGTAAGAATGATTTCATTATGAGATTGGTGGGACCTATATCTCCCTCTAATGCATTGGGTAAAGATTTATATCTCATGAGATAGACATGGATAGAATGGCAAGTGAATTTGGTTCAGTAATACCGGGTTGGAATGGCAAGTAAACCTGATTCAGTAATGGACTTTTTCCACTAAGATGGTCTTGGCAGCAATGCCTTGGCTACTATGGAAATCATAACATGTGCTTAATGGTTTCCACAATTAAATATTTTATTACCATTCTATTTTATCATGATTAATGTTCCTTTATGATATATGCCTTACGTACTTCCAAGATTTGTGTCATTGCTCATGATTTTGATGTTTAGATTTTATGTTCAAGTTTTTGCATTCAAATGTTTATGGATTGTTTTATGTTCTCTATGTTTACCCTTATTGAGCATTTGATCTCACCCTTTTTATGTTTTCTTTTTCCTAGGATATAAATAAATTTTTTAGGTAAGAAAACAAAAGGTGAAGATCTTTATGGGAGATGATGAAGATCGTTCACCATGATTAGAAGATTGTGTTCTGAGTTTCCAAAGACACTAAACTATTACGGTCCTTGTGTGTCTGTTTTTGTTATGTATTAAGTATTACGAAAAAGTAATTAAATTTCCATGTACGTCAAGCTTGGATCTCTACAGTTGGTATCAGATCGAAGGTTTAGTTAACCTTTGGAAACTAGGATGCGAAAAATTTAGTGACATCCCTAGAGATATTTATAAGGTATGTCTAGGGATGTCCCTAAGGTTAAGTATAAGTATAGGTTATATTCCTAGAATTTTGGTAATGATCATAGAATTAAACCTAAGATGTTAGAGATTAGAAGTACTCCCCCTTGATTATGTTGTTTTTCTAGTATGATTTTTGCCTCTCATACTATTCTTTTTGGGTTTTAAGAAATGGAAATAGAGAATATGATGGAAAATGGAATGATATTATTCATGAGCAACCAAATGAAACGGGATTTGGATGTCCAAACACCATTATTATGCCTAATCAGCAATCTCATAATATGGTCAATAATCTCAACTTTGGTAAGTTTCCTGACTTATCTAATAAGAGAAATATGGATTTTCATGATGATCATAGAGGAAAGAAAGTTCAATTTTCCTCATGTAAATCATGTGGGAAGAGGCATCTGGGAGAATGTTTCAAAGGAACTAGATGATGTTTTGGGTGTGGAAAAGAAGGACACAAATCCAGTAATTGCAAAGTAAACAGTTCAGTTAACACCATGGACAAGGATAATGGTATTGCTAAGACATCAACAATGGTTAAATGTTTTAAATGTGGAATGTACGGGAATTATGAAAACCAATGCCCTAATGGAAAGTATCCTGGAGAAAATCATCATGGTCGTATGGGTAGTATTTATATTGATGATGAAGAAGAGACTACAAATGATATATGAGATGAAAGAATTGTTCAAGCTTGGTCAATGGTTTAATAAGGTAGTGGAATGATTTATGTTTATCAAGAGTTACGTTTTATATGTAATGGTACTAAGGAATAAAAACACATCTAAGGATTGTTACACTATTGTTTTTTCTAAAGTATTTGAAAGTATATGTTGAATGGTACCGGTAACCATGAAAGGTTATTCAGATATTTTTGGGAAGTATATGATATGCACATAATGAAGGGATAAGGAGATAATGAGATGTTTTTTAGTATTAATGAGCTCATGACTGATATAAGGATAATGTGATATCATGGTTTGAGTATATAAAATTTTAGGATTTTGGTATGTGGAAAGAGTTAAATTTTGACAGAATTCATGTTTTAACTAAGGTTCTATGGTAATTCATGTTTCAAGAGAATACATAATTAAGGTATTCACATGCCTAGAATGTGACCAACAAGATATATTTAATGATATATGGGGGATAAATGATGGTATTAACATGCTTGGTTGATGACATTTATAGTAATCGTTTTCTTTATACTATAAGATTGGACAGAAGTATTTTCAATAAGCCTAAAAGATGGAATGGATTAAGTTGGACATCAGATAGAATTGTTTAAGGATAGAACTTTTTTCGATACTATTTTTGGAATGTTATAATAATGTAGTTTTAGAAAAAGGACAACCCATAGGACAGGCGACAACCCATCGCGTCAGACAAGGTTGTGGGAATCGAACCCACAACTGAAGTGTGACAGGCCTTTATCACCTACCACTGGCCTACAGGAAGTCCCTGGTTAGTATAAATTAGTTTTAATTTATTAAGTGGTATGATATATGAAGTATAAGTCCATTTTAGGAACCATATATGATTAATCTCACCATAGATGGACTTATGTATATTTAATAACTTTTTCTAACCTTTTGTTTGAGATAGATAGAATGACCTATCATTCTATCGCATGATCTGCTAACACTTCACGAATGACAAATTCGAATTTATTTCTTTAAGAGATTAAGTGGAAATTGTTCAAGGAATAACCAACGGTGAGATTGTACCAAAATCAATTAAGTATTTCTTGTAATTTCATATTTTTTTCAACTTTAGGGAAATGAAATTGAAAACCAAAAACGTTGTCCTGGATAGTACCTTAGATCATCACAAATATATGGCTTTGTGATTATTGGCTTTTTCATAGCCATGTTCTCTACCACTCTCTATCAGAACTTGATGGTTAGATTTTTCTTCCATATCCATATTTTCACCTATGTTCTCCTATGTGGAAACCCAGTGATGAGTTACATTGGGTAATCATTACGTTTCATACTTTAGTTTTTAAAATTAAGTTTTAATATTCCTTTTTTCGATGTGGGTTTCTATGAAAGAAACCTTCAAGTAGTAAACAATTTATAACCCCGATGAATTTCAAGGACGAAATTCATTTTAAGGGGGGTAGAATGTAACACCCTGAGATTTTATGAGATCAATAATTTTTAATTTCTTTGATGTCTTCTATTGTACACTAAGATTAGCCTGTACTATATGAAACACTGTATTAGCTTGCAGTATATGCAACACTATTCTTGGCTCATGTTACACACAATTTCAAGTTCATTTTATAGAAAGTATTCTACACAACATTAAGTATAGATTTTGTTTAATGCATAAATGAAATAAGTTTTGATTATGTTATACGCAACACCAAAGGTAGCTTTCACTACACGCAGCCCTTACTTGGCTTTCATTACATCCAATCGCGATCTTCCTTGATAGCGTGTGTAGTACGCAATAACGGGTTTCACTAAACAACGATATATTATTAAAATATTATATAAACTAACTATTATGAATAGTAATACCCACTTTTTGAAATTTTATAAATTTTATCTTTCAAAATGGACTTCATTTTTGGATTTGGAATATCAAAATTATCCTAGGGTGAATTTTTGGTATTTTTCTAAAAACTTTCAATTTTTGATGAATAGTGAAAAACACTGAGTTATAGTTTAAAACCGAATTTTTATTTAAATAATTATTTATTTTATTTAAATTTATTTTAGGTCAAAATAGATACATAATAACTATATAAGTTTAATTTAATTCATTGGATTCATTTTATAATAATTTTATATATAAAAAAAATTTATTGAACTTTTCACCGTCTTTTACGCACCTCCTGGGAGAATTTTCAAATTTACATAAAACTTAATTCTATCACTTCTCTAAATGGAATTTCAAAAATCTGAGAGACACGATTGATATCAGTAAGTAAAATGTGGTTCAATAAGATAAAAATAATTTTTTTGTGAATAGTAACTTTTACTTTTATTTACCACGGTGAAAAGTAAATAGGGTAATTAAGGGTAAAAATGATATTATTATTACCCCAACACATGTCCTAATTCTATTGCATAAGTTTAATTCGACCAAAAACATCCTTAGGAATAAAATATTACCCTTTAGGTCCACTTGGATTAGATTAGGACATTTATTATTATTTAATTCAAAGAAGAGTTAAAAGAGTTAAAATCAAATTTTAATAACTAAAACACTTCTAATATAGAGTTAAACACAATATAAATTCGACTATAAATATTCATTATAAATATAAGAATATTTCCTACATAATGGTATTTTATTTATAATTTTTAGACATTAAATAATTTAATTTATTTATGACGCAATGATGATGCAATAATTACCTTATTAATGAAATATTAACATAATTGATATTATAAATAGCCAAATAAATGTAATTTGAGACTTTTTATGAATTAAACTAATTTTCTAGGTTAATATAATATATTAGGGTTGGTTAGAATTTTTTTCAAAGTAATAATGCTGTTATGAATTTAGAAAAAAACAAAATACCAAATATTGTCAAAATTGACATAAAAGAGTTTTTAAAACAAATATTATATTATTAATTGATATAATGGTCCTAAAAATATAAGGTTCAGAAAAAAAGACTTGTATAATAATATATATGACATTAGTGAACCAATTTTGGTTCTATTGGTAGTTTATAGTAAGTTTATTAACCATATAGTGTAAGAATTCAAGAAGACATGGTAAAAGTTAAATTATTTAACTTAGAGTTAAATCTAAATGATAAGGTTAAAATGGTAACCTAAACTTGTCTAAAACCTATTGGTTGAGAATATTTAGACCCATCCCCACCCTAACCTCGAAATAAGTCACTTTGAAGCCATTATAAACCGAATATGACTTTATTATAAAATAATATTTTAAGTTTTTCCTAAGGTGCCCTTCACCCCTCTTATAAAAGGGCACTCCCCCTTCACTCTAATTCACAAATTCTAAGCCATTTGACTCGGAAAAACTCTGCCCAAATACCCTCTAAACTATCCTACCTTTATCCTAGAGGCCTTCCTTTAGTCGGAAATCCAACCTAAGGAGCCCTTTTGATCAAATCAAAAGGAAGAACCCAAAGAAGAGGTAAATGTCTCACCACCTATTTCAAGTTCCTTTCTTCTTCCACTTCCTCCTTCTTTGATGTTTCCATTATAAAATAATAACTCTAATATATTCTATATACTGTGATTTTATTATATAAATGGTACAACCATATTATTTATTTTATCCATCCTATGAATGAAAAAGTCACAACACGTGCGTACTTACGGCTTACCGTCTCCACGTCGTGGTGTAGTTTGTTATTCAAACATTTCATCATTTATATGGGTATAATAATGAATATAAATGATGTAAATGATAAATATACAATTTTTATTATTCTTTATATATGATATACCATCCAATTATATATGATTTTAATATCAAAAGAATGATATCTTTGCTCCTGCGTATGTACGGACTATCATCTCCACGACGCATTGAGATTCATTCTCCATGTTAACCCTTCCAGAATGATTATAAAGTATATATATAATAAATAATGATTAAATTTATGAAATAATAATGCTATATGATTTATATGTATATATATATATATATGTACTCTACTTACTTACATTCAATTCAATAAGGAAATGAAAACAGCGTTCATGCGTACGTACGGTCTACCATCTCCATGAACAGTGTATTTCATTTCATTTATCTATCTATTATATACATATATATCCTGAATATATATGATATATAAATCATGTTTTACATTCTGGAAGTAAGTATATCATGAAATAAGTAACAATATAAAGAACAAAAAATCCAAACACGTATGATAAATGAAACGATTTTACCCAAAACGCTACTTTAACATGGAATTGACCAAAGAACGGGTAATATAAAGTCATAAGTGAATCATATATGATATAATAAATATTATTATGGTTATTTTACAAGTTAATAATATGTTTAAACCCACTATACAGGAGTTTCGTACACATACAGAAGAAATTGGACCTACGGTAAGGGATAATTTTTCAATCTCATTTTTTTCCTAGATTGCTTATACGTAAGTATTTACTGGGGTATATATTTCGTCCATGTACATAAAATTTTTTTCATAAAGTGTTTAATATTCTTCTATGTATTTTTAAAGTCATGTTTACCCTTCTTTGACTTTTATTTTGTATTATGGAAGGAATCTTTCTTTTGTTTACCATACGTGGTACTTTTTGACTTTTCTGTTAAAGTACGAGGAGAATGTTTTTTTAGCTTATACGGCGTGAATGAATTTTTACGGTTTTATAACGCCTTATTTTCATGAAGCTTACTCTAAAATATTTCATGATTATTTTCAACAAAATACTTTTCTTTTAAAATTGAATGGTATTTTTTGGAAAAAAATGATTTTGAAGAAGAAAGGATATTTTCCTCAAGAATTCATTTCAGGTGTTTTGTCAAAACTATTTTCCATCTAAGATGACATTATGATTATGTTTCAAGTATAATTTATCTATTATTTACATGGTTTGATTCTTGTTATGATGAAATGATATCCATTTGTTTTATATGTATTAAGTTATAATGGGATGATGTTTATGAAACCCATTTTATTCTTTGGGTTATGATAAATGAATTATGTTTATTTTGTGGGACAAGTAAGAATGATTTCATTGTGAGATGGGTGGGACCTATATCTCACTCAAATGAATTGGGTAAATATTTATATCTCATGAGATAGATATGTCTGGAATGGAAATTGAATTCGGTTCAGTAATACAGGGATGGAATGGCAAGTAAACCTGATTCAGTAATGGAATTTGTCCACTAAGATGGTCTTGGCAGCAATGCCTTGGATACTATGGAAATCATAACATGTGCTTAATATTTTCCACAATCACATATTTTATTCCCATGCTATTTTATCATGATTAATGTTTCTTATGATATATTCCTTATGTACTTCCAAGATTTATGTCATTGCTCATGATTTTGATGTTTAGATTTTTTGTTCAAGTTTTTGCATTCAAATGTTTATGGATTGTTTTATGTTCTCTATGTTTACCCTTACTGAGCATTTGAGCTCACCCTTTTTATGTTTTCTTTTCCCCAGGATATAAATAAAGGTTTTAGGTAAGAAAACAAAAGTAGAATATCTTTATGGGAGATGTTGAATATCTTTCACCATGATTAGAAGATTATGTTCCGAGTTTCCAAAGACACTAAACTATTACGGTCCTTGTGTGTCTGTTTTTGTTATTTATTATGTATTCTGCAAAAGTAATGAAATGTAAATGTACATCAAGCTTGGGTCTCTACATTCTCTCCCACACCTATTTAATAAATTTAATACTCGTAATTTGAACTTTTTTTTGGAAATCAAAGGTTGGAAATTCAAAAATTCATTTTTAGAAACCAACATCACATAAAGGGGTAGTAAAAATTCCCCCTAAAATAATTGATCAGAAGTAATAAGGTCACCTAAAAACTAGGTTTTCAAATAGTATTGCATCTGTGTAAAGTGTAAATATGGCCATAAAAGAGAAAAATAACACCCAAAGACTAATAGAGACAGATAGATAACATTTTATGGAGAAATATAACAAACATAAGACCAGGAATTAGTGAGGGAATAAAATAAAATAAATTCATTAGAATTGAAAATTATTGGAAAATATATTTTTTTAATGAACCTTTTCTTATATTTTAGGCTTTCCTTTACCATACAAACTAATTACACAAGTAAATATATATACTTGAAAATTAAAATTTCATACTCTAATCAATTTCCACCACAATAAAATCCGTTTCTCCAAAGGATGAGTACTCAAAATAATTTTTATTCCTTAAGGAATAAAACAAACTTCAAATAAATAAATAAAATGAAAGCAATATATTTATCCTATCTTTAGGTATTAACCAAAATAAAAAAATGTTAGGACAATATGATCCTCAATATTAATGGAAAACAATATAGAGAGATTCAACATTAAAATTTGAAAAATTAATTTCCTCAATAACATCAACATTATAGAATGTTTTAATATCAAAGTCTTTATCACAAACTTCATCTTATATCTTCAAAAAAAATTAATTTCATTCTTCCCAAATAATATTTCATGTTAAATCAGTTATTAATCCTCAACCCAATGAAACATATATCAAAATATAATTAATCATCCTGATAAATGAATATATAACATTATTATAGAATGAACATAACCCAAAATATCATGAATCAAATTTAGATACTAATCTAAAATGTGATCCTTTTGATGACAATAATGTTAGGATGGTATGTCTGAGTATGATATACTCTATAATACCAAATGTAGGATCGAAATAATAATGAGATTCTCAAATACAATAGGGGGTGAATTGTGCCTTTTAAAAATTCCTTTGTAACATTTAAAGATGTTTATGTTTAACAAGGTTAAATAAGGTAATTCACAAGACCTCTATAAGTTCAAATCACTTGCTAAATTCCGGAAAAGTGATTCCAAAAATGAAACTTAACAAAAGTTTACAAAGATGAAGATTCTACCTTAAAGCGTATAGAATCTAACTATATCAGAGTAAAAAAGTAAGGAAGTATAAGATATTTATACTTTCCCTAACAATACAAATACAGCAGAAAAACTTATAACAAAACAAGTAACAAGTAATAAGTCTTTTAACCCAAAGAGAAGGGTATCCAACAACCTTGGATAAAGGTCCCTTGATTTATACTTTCAAGAAAGTCTATCTCACCCACACCAGGGTAAGCCCTCGATATGAAGATCGGAGTTTGTCTTGCTATCCCCTCAAGCCCTCAACTATCAGGTAGTCGGCACCTTTGTATTCCTCAGCAAGGAATCCCTCAACTTCAAAGTGTTGGAATCTCTGTCTTCCTATCCCCGGAAGCCCTCGATTTTACACAAAAATAATCGGAGTCGCATGAAGAAAATCTGCACAAGGAAAATTTTGAACAAGTCGTTCAAACTTTATGGACGAATATTGAGAGTTGATAAGAGTATCTCTCTCTAGAAATCACTTCAACAGCATGTAGTCACAGTTGTCAAAGTTTAGTGTTGAATTTCTTTTCAAATGAGCTCCTATTTATAGGCAAAGATTCAACAGTCAGCTCCCTCCTCCAACGGTCATATTCTTCCTTGAATTTAGGAGGGACCTGTACACGTGTCACTCAAACAATGGTTAGTTAATAACTGAAATCACGACATCGTTTTGTTACTAAACAAGTGTAAGCATAACTAAAAACTGATATTCGTAATGAAGTAAATGAAAGTTCGGAGTGGAGAAAGTTAAATTTCAAAGTATAGGAAAAAATGAATTCAGAGTCTGTAGTACTAAGATATTCGGATTCTGTTTTGTAGGAATTCAGAACCTGAATTCTATAGAATTCCGAAGTCTAAATTTCAAGGAAATTCGGATTTGGGATTCATAAGAATTCGGAACCAGAACTTACAAAGCTTGGAGTCAGAGTTCATGGGAATTCAGAGTCAGAGCTTAGAGAAGTTCGGAGTTTGATTTCAGATAACTCGGAGTCAGAACTTAGAGAAGTTCATAACTATAATTCATAATCAGAATTCGTAGTTGAACTTTACATAAGTTCATAATCAGAATTTGGAGTCAAACTTCATGAGAGTTCGTATCTAGAATTTGGATTTAAACTTCATGAGAGTTCGTATCCATAATTCGGATTTGAACTTCATGAGAGTTTGTATCCATAATTCGGAGTTTAACTTCATGAGAGTTCGTATCTGAAATTCAGAGTTGAACTTCATGAGAGTTCGTATCCAGAATTCGGAGTTGAACTTCATGAGAGTTCGTATCCGGAATTCAGAGTTGAACTTCATGAGAGTTTGTATCCAAAATTCGGAGTTGAACTTCATGAGAGTTCGTATCCATAATTCAGAGTAGAACTTCATAAAAGTTCGTGATAGGAATTCGGATCCTAAAATAGAATTATTCATGTCTAAGTATTATACGATTCTGAGTTTTTAGATATGAATCTGATTTTTATACTTAAGAAAAATTATGATTTGAGCAATGAAGTCTAGTTAGGGGTAGATTTCCTTAGGTAAGGAAATTTTCCTTATAGAAGTAAAATATAGGGTAAATTCAGATTTTCTTTAAGATATGGTGTTTGTGATTTTCAAAACAAGAAGGAATAGAAAAGTCGTAAGGAAAACCTTATTGACTCATCAATATCCCCCTTTTTGGAAAGCACAAACATCCTTCAAAAAAGATTATAAGGACTTAGAAAAAGATTTTCTAGACTTTGAAATAAAGCTTATCTCCCTTTTTTCATGGACAATGGTGAATACGACTAACTCCCCCTTAGGCTTTGGAACTCTAAGGATCGTATTTTAGATTTCTGGAATGGGGTTTTCATTATGAATATGAAAATATTTGTAATGAGCACTCCCCCTTAGATAAACTCCCCCTTACTTAGGTATACTTATTCTATACTTATAAATATTTTTCCTTCTCTTCTTTAGAATTCTTTTTCCTTCTCCCCCTATATGATTTTCAAAAAGAATTTGAGGGAATGGAAAAAAATATGGTACCTAAAATATTATTACAAAATAACACAAAAGACAAGCAACCATAATTCCATTAAGGTTGGAAAAATTTGTACAACGAAAGACATTATAATAAAATATCAGATTAGGTCTATTTTTCTTCTTTTTCCTTGGGTATTAACTTCTTCAGAAAAGTTTTTAGCTTCTTTAACTCTTTGTGGTCCTCCTCATCTTTCTTTTCTAAGACTTTAATCCTGTTATCTTGAGCCTTAAAAGCCTCAGACTGAGCCTTAATAACTTCATCCTTATTTACAAGATTCTCTTCAATCTCAATCTGAAGATCTCTTTCCCCCTTCCATCTTTGAGCAATAGAGTTAAGTTTCCCATTCAGACCCTTCACATGTTGATTCCGAATATTTTGTTCTAGGGTCATCTTTTCTTCAAAACTAGTTGTAAGATCTTTGATTATTCCATCTTCTATATCAAAATCTTCCTTTACTCCATCTTGAAATTTATCAATCTCACTCATTTCTTGAGTTGATCTCTTTGACCAGCTAGCTATCTTCTTGCATGACTTCTTATGATCTTCGTAGCCTATAAGAAAAGTTTTGAAATCTAATTCTATTTTGACACACTTGTCCATCACCATGGACACCGAATCTGATTTCTGATTAAGAGTGTGTTGGAGCATCTGGCATCTAGAATCTATGCTTGTAAAATTCGGAATGGAACCGACTAGCTTCTTCAAAGATTGCTCCACAAAATCATGACCAAGTGAAGATGACTCTGAATCTGAGACATTACTTGGTGAGAGTGGTGTTTCAATCTCAACAAGATTCCTTTTTGAAGTTCCTTCAAATTCATTCCTCTTCACTATAGATTTTATTTGAGTATCAACCATCACTTTCTTACCCTTATCAATCTTCAGTATGAATTGCTCATCTGGAGATTTATGATCACTATCAAATAATTGAACAACTCTATCTTCATCAATTTTTTATTTTTCTACTTCTTCCTCAATAAAGTGATTTTCATAACTTTCTTCCTCAGATAATTCATTTACTTCTTCTTCTTCCTTTCCTTCATCTTTATTTCCATCTTTCTCTTCTTCCTTTCCAGGAGTGACAAGCTTCAAGGACTCAGCCTCAGATGTTCGAAGTGATAATTTCTCTGATGGGTTTGCCTTATCTTGATATTATTCATTTTTCTTAATCATATCATCTATATCACCATTTTATTCTTCTAATTCTTCTTCTTATTCTTCTACTTCGACCTCTTCAACTTCTTCAACAGCTTATTTCTCTTTAGATTTTTCTGGAGTAAAGAAATTCTTCCCCGGGGTCTCAAGTAATGGCTCGACTAGGAAAGATTTCGGCACTGGAATATTCTTGAAAGCTACTTCTGTGGCTTTCAAAAAAGATTGCACAACTTCATCCCCAGACATTTTCTTCTTCATATTCTTCTCTTTTTCTTTCTTCTCAAGGTATTAAGTAGTCTTCTCCCTTAAAGACTTGGCTTCAGCAGGGTCCTAGCCGAACTTTGGCTACCCTTCTTTCCTCTTTTCCTTATCTTCCCTCCATTTTTCAACCACCTCATCCGGATAAGATTTTTTTTCTTGGTTTTAGGAGGTGCAGATTGGGTTTCCTTAGCTTTAGGAGTTTCACCTTCAGCTTCCACTTCTTTCAATTTTCTTTTCTTCCCTGCTTTCTTGATTGGTTTAGCCTCTTGTGCATTTTCGTAATGGCTTCTGCCTCTTCCTCTGGCAGATCATAAAACTCTCCTATCTCCTTAGAATATCCCATATTTGTTCTTTTCAAAGTTTCATCACTAACAAGCATAACTTTTCAACTCTGAGGCTTGGAACTGCATGCAATCTTGAATGATTCAATACACCGAACTATCAGCTTTGAAAGTAATGCAGGATACATGATAATTTGGGCTCTTAAATTGTCATTCTTGATGTTCTGAATTGTAATAAGAACATGCCTCATCAAATTTATTTTCCTTAGATTTACCAATAAATCTAAGAAATATATGGCACTCTTGTTAAGGGTATCTTTGTCTCCTTTTTCTATGTACTAAAAAACCTTGTACCCATAGCTGAAGGATCCGGTTGTTAGAAGATAGATGGGAAATCTTTGTTGTCTTGACTTTAGAAAGTCCAAAACATTCCAAAGCCTTCACCTTTATAAAACTTCCTTTCTCATCTGATAATTTTTGGGAACAGAACTCTGCTTCCCCTTCATAGGATAATCCCACTAAACTAGCTGCCTTGGTATAAGAAATTTTGTAGGTTTTTCCATAAGACTTGAAAGAAAACTTTTCTCTTCCATCTTCCTTATAGAAGAACACTGACTCATAAAACTCTATGAGTAAATCTGGATACACCAAGTCTTGATCATCTGGCTTAGATAAGAAGACATCTTACCATCCATTTAACTTTATATTCTTAGAAATGATAGAATCGTACTTGAAAAAGTTCGGATTCACCAATCTTTCCCTATATACTTTCCATTTTTAGATTTCCATCACGGTAGACATTTCTTGGGAAGAATCTTCTATAGACATTCGGACTGGAGGAACTTTGAGAGATTCAGAACGGGATTAAGAATTGAGGCAGAGCTTCGAGATGCAAAAGCTTTGAAAACTGATGTGGGACAAACCTTCATGGTTCCTTTATATAGGCGATGGAAGTATCCTTTCATCTTCCAAAACCAATCTAACAGTTGAAAAACTCTCTGATCTGATCTGACGGTTGAAAACATGCCCATAAAGAAATCTTGAATCCAATCTTTTGAAGTTTTAAGAAAAACATTCAGATTTAAGAAAACTTGAATCTGAGATATTTTAAAAGAAAAATAAACTACCAGAAAGTAAAAGTGACTATGAAAACTTAAGTAAGGAAGTCATACCTTTCATATTTGCTAGGAATATTATTCGTAATAGGTGGTATTATTCTTGAAGAAAATTTGACTACGAAAAACTCACTATGAAAAACTCACTACGAAAACCTCACTACGAAAAACTTACTATGAAAAACTTACTACAAAAAACTTACTACGAAATACTTACTACGAAAAACTTACAATGAAAAACTTACTACAAAAAAATTGCTACAAAAAACTTACTACAAAAAACTTACAATGAAAAACTTACTACGAAAAAATTAAGATCTAAAAGATTTATTGCAAAAACTTTGAGTACCAAAACTTGATTACAAAAATTATGAGTACAAAAATTCCCGTTATGAAAATTTCCATTACGAAAATTTTCATTACAAAAATTTCTATTACAAAAATTATGAGTACAAAAATTTCCATTATGAAAATTTCCATTACGAAAATTTCTATTACGAAAATTTCCATTACGAAAGTTTCCATTATGAAAATTTTCATTACGAAAATTTCTATTACGAAAATTTCCATTACGAAAATTTCCATTAAAAAAATTTCCATTACGAAAATTTCCATTACAAAATTTTCCATTGCGAAAATTTTAAAAAACTAACTATGAAAATTTTTCATTACGAAAATTTTGAAAAACTTCAATAGTAGATGTACTCCCCCTATGAAAAGGAGTTTATTACTATAAGGATATTGGTTGAATAGAAAGTTATTGAAGGAATATTACCTAATGGTTATCATTCCTAACTTCTGTTTAATGTATTCAAATCTATTGGAGGATAAAGATTTTGTGAAAATATCAGCAAGTTGATCTTGCATTCTGATAAATTGAAGAATGATATCTCCTTTTTGTGTGTGATCCCTAAGAAAGTGATGTCTAATGTCTATGTGCTTTGCATGAGAGTGATGTGGAGTTTCCTAAACCTCTATTCCATAACCAAGAATGATCTTCCATTGCACTAAGACAAGGTAAGTCTTGGCTCCTAAGTTCTTCTAAGTTTAGTGTGTAAACATTTTTTTGCCTATGGGCAGAAAGAATAAACTCTTCCTTGGAATTGTGTACTAAGCACTTATCATTCCTAAAATTTAAAAGGTAGCCTTCATCACATAATTGAATTATGCTGATGAGGTTGTTCTTGAGACCCTTAACAAGTAAAACATTTGAAATCAAAGTTTTTTCAAGAAGAACGATGTTACCTATACCAATAATTTCTCCCTGAGCATTATCTCTGAAAGTTACTTTTCCTCCTTTAGTTTTGATAATATTTTCAAAATATTTTTTGTTACCAGTCATATGTCGGGAACATCCACTATCCATGTACCATGTATTGCTATTGGTACTTTCCCTATTTTCCTGAAAATAAGAAAAATCTAGGTTTTTGGAATCCAGACTTTCTTGGATCTGGAAATCTCATAAAGTAAAATTTTGGGAACCCACACCTTCTTAGAAAAATAAGCTTTATGAAATCCTAAATATTGGGTTTTTTTTTAGCGAACAATTATTTGCCCAGTGACCACCACATTGACACTTTGTGCAGAATGGGGCACTTTGAGGAACAAAGTAATTGTTACTAAAAGTTGGTTTAGAACCAGTATAACCAAAACCAGAAGTATTCCTTCGAGGTCATATTTGTGAATACATTTTATCAAAATTTTCTTTACCTAGGGTAAAGTTAGACAAACACTTCCTCAAGGAAAATATTTCAGATTTGAGTTTTATAACTAAGTTCTTATCTTCAAAAACATTTTATTTTGAACTAGAGATAGGCTCGAAAAAAATTTTCTTAGAAATTACATTTTCTAGATCTTTATAAATTTTATTCTTCTCATAACTTACTTCCTCAAGATTTTTTTAAAATACTTTCAAAATCATCATTTTTCTTATCAAGATCTTTAGAAAGATCTAATATTTCCTTAGTAATAATAATATTCCTAGAATTTTCCTTATCAAGTTTTTTCATGAGTTTTGAATTCTCATTCTCAAGGAGTTTGGAAAACCTAGAAACTTCTTCATAGGTGGGTAAAGTATTATCTTCATTAGAAGAAGATTCTTCATCCGAAGAGTTATAATATTTACTATCATTATCCTTTAAAGAAACATTGGCCATTGATTCGGCATTGTGTACCTTAGCCATAAAATAATTATTATCAATAGGTACCCTGGCTAAAAGACCAAGATTCTTCTGTCCAGAAGATTATTAATCTGAAGATTCATATGAATAATCTCCACCACTAGCACTCCATGTGTCATTAGCTTTCAACACTTTCTTAGCTTTGGAATTTTAATACTTCTTTCTGTTTTTCTCAAGAATGTATTTCCTTTCTTTCTTTTCTCTTGAGCATAGGGAAATCAGTTCTAATGTGTCCAGCTCTCTTGTATTCATAGCATGTAACTTCAGAATCTTTCTTGTCTTTCCTTTCCTTCTTCTTATATCTGGATTGAAAGTTCCTCTATCCAGCTATCTTGTTCATCCTTCGAGCAAGATTTGCTAATTCATTTTCTGAGGATTCACTTCCACTAGATTCAGAATGGATAACAACTTTCTTAGATCTGGATCTAGTAACTCTCTCAGGAGTCTTGGATTTTATATGATTGGAAGTAGTAGTAAAAGCTACACTGTCATTTCCATTCTTCTTCTTCACAATATCATCATCTCTCTTCATTCTAGTCTCATACTGAAGAAGAGTTCCAAACAGATCATCAAGGGTAATCTGAGTAACCTTTCTATTCTCATAAATTGCAGTCCTTTTAGATTCCCACTCATTTAGCATGATGTTGATTATCTTATCAACAAGGGCTTCATCATCCAATCCTTTTTCACCCATTGATTGTAAACTATTCACAATATTCATGAATCTCAGTTGCACCTTGCATATGGGTTCACCATAAGGAAAACTAAAACCATGATATTCATCTCTAAGCATGGCTCTTCTGGTCTCAATTACTTTGGAAATTCCAAAGTGAGTAACTTCAAGTTTCTTCCATATAGAATTTGCTGCTTCACAAGATAAAATTTGGCTATATATATTTCTAGTCATTGAACAAAGTAAAGTATTGCGTACCTTATAATTAAGTTGATATTCATGCTTTTCTTGATTTGTAAAGGCACTTACTTCTTTATCAGAAATTTTGTATCCACCAGTAAGCATAACAAAATTTTCAACACCAGTTTTGATAATGAAAGTCTTCATGCAATCTCTCTAATATTCGTAATCATTACCATCAAAGATGGGTGGTCTGGTTGGATTAATATTGTCTATGGAACCAACATTGACTCTTACCATATTTAGGAAAAGTCTTTCTAAAAAAACTTGTTAATAGAAAAAGTTTGTAAACAAGGAAAATAATATAAGCAAGAAAATATAGAGTAAAGGTATCTCTATGAAAAAGTGAATCCGAACTATGAGTGTGAAAAATAGATTCTGAAAAAATGAATCTGGAAAATTCAATTCCGATAATTCTCTTCTGAATCTAATCGTGGGATTAATTTAGATTGAACCAATGCTCTGATACCAATTGTTAGGATGGTATGTCTGAGTATGATATACTCTATAATACCAAATGTAGGATCGAAATAAGAATGGGATTCTCATATACGAGAGGGGGGTGAATTGTACCTTTTAAAAATTCCTTTGGAACTTTTAAAGATGGTTATGTTTAACACAGTTAAACAAGATAATTCGCAAGACCTCTATAAGTTCTAATCACTTGCTAAATTCTAGAAAAGTGATTCTGAAAATGAAACTTAACAAAAGTTTACAAAGATGAATATTTTACCTTAAATCGTATAGAATCTAACTATATCATATTATAAGAGTAAGTAAGTATAAGATAGTTATACTTTCCTTAACAATACAAATACAGTGGAAAAAACTTGTAACAAAACAAGTAAAAAGTAATAAGTCTTTTAACTCAAAGAGAAGGGTATCCAACAACCTTGGATAAAGGTCCCTTGATTTATACTTTCAAGAATGTTTTTATTACCCACACCAGGCTAAGCCCTCGATACGAAGATCGGGGTCTCTCTTGCTATCCCCGCAAGCCCTCAACTATCAGGTAGTCAGCACCTCTGTCTTCCTCAGCAAGAAGCCCTCAACTTCAAGGTGTTGGAACATCTGTCTTCCTATCCCCGGAATCCATTGATTGTACACAGAAAAAATCAGAGTTGTACGAAGCAAATCTACACAATGAAAATTTTGAACAAGCCTTTACAACTTTCTGCACGAAGCTTGAGAGTTGATAAGAGTCTCTCTCTCTAGAAATCACTTCAACAGCATGTAGGCATAGTTTTCAAAGTTCAGTGTTGAAGTTATTTTCATATGAGCTCCTATTTATAGGAAAATCTTTAACGGTCGGCTCCCTCCTCTAATGGTCATATTCTTCCTTGAATTTCGGAGGGACCTATACACATGTCACTCAAACAATGGTTAGTTAATAACTGAAAGCACGATATCATTTTGTTACTAAACAAGTGTAATCATAACTAAAAACTGATATTCGGAATGGAGTAAATGAAAGTTTGGAGTGGAGAAAGTTAAAGTTCAGAGTGTAGGAAAAAATGAATTCAGAGTATGTAGTACTAAGATATTCAGATTCTGTTTTGTAGGAATTCGGAAACTGAATTCTGTATAATTCCGGAGTCTGAATTTCAAGGAAATTCGGATTCTGGATTCATAATAATTCAGAACCAGAAATTTCAAAGTCCGGAGTCAGAGTTCATGGGAATTCAGAGTCATAACTTAGAGAAGTTCGGAGTCTAGATTCAGATAACTCACAGTCAGAACTTAGAGAAGTTCGTAACTAGAATTCGTAATCAGAATTCGTAGTTGAACTTTACATAATTTCATAATCAGAATTCGGAGTCGAACTTCATGAGAGTTTGTATCCATAATTCGGAGTTGAACTTCATGAGTGTTTGTATCCATAATTCGGAGTTGAACTTCATGAGAGTTCATATCCATAATTAGGAGTTAAACTTCATGAGAGTTCGTAGCTGGAATTCAAATTTGAACTTCATGAGAGTTCGTATCCAGAATTCAGAGTTGAACTTCATGAGAGTTTGTATCCGGAATTCAGAGTTGAACTTCATGATAGTTCGTATCTGGAATTCGGAGTTGAACTTCATGAGTGTTCATATCCGAAATTCGGAGTAGAAATTCATAAAAGTTCGTAACAGGAATTAGGATCCTAAAATAGAATTCTTCATGTCTAAGTATTATACGATTCCGAGTTTTTAGATATGAATATGATTTTTATACTTAAGAAAAATTATTATTTGAGAAATGAAGTCTAGGTAAGGGTAGATTTCCTTGGGTAAGAAAATTTTCCTTATAGAAGTAAAATATAGGGTAAATTCATATTTTCTTTAAGATAAGGTGTTTGTGATTTTCAAAACAAGAAGGAATGGAAAATTCATAAGGAAAACCTTATTGAATCAACAAATAAATATCACCAAAATTATTTCCCTATCAATGAATCACTTTTAAAACATAAAAATTATCCATATCTTAATATCCCATATTCTTTTATTAACTTATCATAAAATCATATAGAAATTCAAAATGGTATTTAAACCTCAATAGAGAATCAAAATCCTATCACTGAAAACCTTAAAAAATGGGTGTTGATGAAATTGAACTTACGATCAACCTTATTCTTATAAACCCATGATGGTATCAAGAACATTTAATTTAACCTCACATAATAACATATATGCTTCCAAAATTGAGACAATCCTTACTCCATAAATAATGTAATAAATATTTAATATTTTCTATAAATCCAAAATTTCAAAAAACTTCATCAAATATTACCTAAATAACTTTTTATCAAATCCCAACATAGTTACATGTTCTGCAATATTACCCATTTAAATCAACTCATTATACAAAATTAATATTATTAACTCAACATTGGAAAAATATTAATGTTTATAGTTCTCTTGATCATGTGTTCAAAAAAATATCACATTAACACTAAATCACCTTTCTTTTGTTTTATTACAATTCAACATATTTTTTCCAAATCATCAATGAACAATTATTATTTTATATTCATTATATTTTTTTTTTGATATTTATAATAATAATATCATTTGTATAATATTTATACAAAATAATTCCTAAATACAAATACATAAACACTTCATCATCCCACTAAATTATTAAACCATAATCTAGGCTTCGTTATATTATTCCCCAATGCCTCTTTCCAATAATATCAAATTTGAATCATGTTCATCAACCGAAATTTCATCATTATTTTTACTTTTAACTCTTGTAATACAATTAAAATATACAATACCTTTCATATGTCATTCTTTGTCTCTTCATCATCATTGGTAAAACCATTACCCATACATCCTTTATAATTATCTTCTCAATATTTCCCCCTTGGCAATTTATTTTCATAATGTCCATAATTTTAAAATTTAAAACATTCAACCATCATAGAAACCTTAGGGAGATCATTATTCAAATTCATTGTGCTAACTGATATTTTCATTTTAACTTCTCAATTAGTAACTTTGTTTCCATGTTTTCCAAATTCAAAACATATTATCATTCCTCTGAGACATTCACTTGAGTGCTTCTTTCCACATTATATACATGTTGGAAGATGAGTATTATTACCTCTATGGTCCCTGTGAAATTACATATTTCACTTATTATGTTTGACATGAAACTCACCAAAGTAAAGATTGTTAACCATATAATTATATGATTGTTTAGGCATGATTTCAAGGTTTCGCATTATATATCTTATTAAACTTGGATTGTAATGAGAACAATTCTCCCATTGATCGTCATAGTCAACATTGAGATGATTCCTTTGGTTTCTATCCATTTAATAAAACAAAAAACAATTATGTGAGAAATAATAATAATAGTGGGAAACAAGATAATAATAAAAAAAATTATTTAGAAATGTATAAATCATGAAACCATTCATTATGACATGTTAGGTTTAGCCTAGGTCCTTTATGATCTATATCAAAACATTAGTATTATATCAAATTCTATGACATATCCTAAGGTTTCTTACTAATTTTTTCACATCCTAGTTTCCAATGGTTAACTAAACCATGCTATGATACCAAATATAGTGGCCCATAATTTTAATATATAGTTTGAAAATCTTTTTAGATGAATAATTTTTATATAACATGATTATACACACCAGAATAATATAGGTCCATGTCCTTGGGAATGTTTTACACATAATCAACTAGTTCATAAAAGATCAACATCATATCCCACTAAGTTTCTCATAACTATAATACTTCTTAAAAATATCATACTTCATACCTTTATTCATATCATGGGGAAAAGAAACATGTGAAAGGGGGGATAATATTATCAATAAGGTTAAACAAGTGAGAAATTAATGATCACTTGATCATAACATGAACAAAATGGTATGAGAACATGAGTATAACATTTGAAAATCATAACCTTTATATCATAGATCATAATCTCGAGTCATGGAATAAAAAATGGTAGTTTACAAGACATGAATCATAATTCAATCAAATAACATGATCCATGAAAAAATAAAATTGTAATAAGTCATAAGTTTTTTTCATACACAAAATAATAGAAAATCATTTTCTTAGTTGTCAAGGATCATTTCCAAGGATATCATAGTGGAATGGGTTCACTCCCCAAACCATCATAGTAGTCAAGGTTCACTCCAAAGACTATAATAGTGGAAAAAGTCCCTCAATGAACTGGGTTCACTCCACATTCTAATCATATTGGTATTATAAGATATAAATCATTACCCAATGTATTTAATTGAGATATAGGTCCCACCCAACACATAATAAAAATTATATATATGTGTTCCATAAGATAATAAATAATTCATAATATTAGAATCCATGAACATAAATGGGTTTAAAAAATATATCATCTTATAATAACCTAATTAAAAGAAATGGGTTTAGTAATAATTTCATCATTTCATCATAACATAACTTGTGATAGATAAATAGGTTTCATATAAATTTTGTTGTAATAATCATATACCATCTAGATAGTGGAATGTTTAAGTGATATTTTGATCACATTTTTCATCTATATCTTCATCCATTGATTTTACATTTACTTTATTGGGGATATGATCCATTGATTATTTCATTATTTATTTATTGGTTATTTTTTATAATGATGATGAGATGTTTATGAAACCTATTTATTTTCAATCAATTTTTCTATAATGATATGATGAATATTTTATGATATTTTGACATACATATGAATGAATTTTGATTATGTGATGGGTGGTCCTAGAATTATATATCACTCTAATTCATTGGATAAATAAGGATATATCATGATGTAATATGGACGTGAATGGGGTGTAATCCAAATTTAGTAATAGAATTTTTCCACAGTGTAAGTATTGGTAGTGCAACCAATCAACTATGATTGTCTTAGTATTGATCCATGACTGATGAAATGATTATCAATGATTATATGTATTCCACAACCATATGTCTTATTCCATTGTTATGATCCCATTTTTTATGTTCTTTGATATCTATATGATTCATGTTTTATTAAGTACCAAGCATTATGCCATGATTAAACAATAATTTCTATCATATACATGGTATTGATTTTTAAATTCTAAGGGAATGTTCTCCTAACTTTGTTCTCATGTTATGATCAAGTGATCATTGATGTCTCCCTTGTTTACTATTTGTGAGCATAATATCCCACCCTTTCTTATCTTTAATTTCCATAGGTTATTAAGAATGTTTCTAATTAGGGTGTGTCTAATAAGAATACTATATGGGAAGAACTTTTTGAGATATTTTTTTGATATTTCATGAAATATAAAGATTATAAATCAATTAATCAAAGAAACTAAAACTTTTTAGTTCTCCCATGTGAATTTTTTTAATATATATTGAGTATTAACCTATAAAGATAGAATATATTTTTATGAAAAGTATGAGTCTCTATAGTTGGTATCAAATGCAGTTTTAGTAAATCTTGAGAGATTAGGATTAGAGAAAATTATTAAAAACCATTGTGATAATTATGAGTGTAGGATAAAATCCTAATGTTTTGGAATGGTGGGTATTATGTAGTTTTCATAATCAATACATCCATATATGGATACTAATATTGGATGTGTTCTTGGAACATATGAGTCTAGTGTCATAAACCTCAAAAATAGTTGGTCAAGTATATATCAACTATCATTCCAATGTACAATTATTGTTCCTTCATTGCATATAGTTTTTTCTAATCTAGGGTGATATATGTGGTTTAATTAATATTTTCTTTATGAACCATTACAAAATATTTGAATAGTGGATGACCATGAATAACTTTGGTTAGAACTAAGGAGTCATAGATTGAAAATAGTATACCATGATTTATAATTCCTATAATTGATTATTCTAGGTTCTGTGGCTTCCCATTATGATTATTGTATCTCACACAATGATTTTTTTAGTCAATGGATAAAATCTAGAGAAATTGTGTTAATGATAAATGTGATGGACAATGGGATAATTTTCCTGGTGTTCAACCATGTGGAATTTGAGATGGAATGAGAAACCTTACGATTATTCCTAATAATATATCTCGTTATATTATTAACAATATCAATATTGGTGGTATTTCTAACACACATAATAAAACAAAAAAAAAATCTTTAAAACCATCTAGGAAAGAAGATTTTGTTTCATGCATTTCATGTATGTGGGATGAATCACATAGGTAAGTGTCTAAAAAATATATATGATGTTTATGTGTGTAAAAGAAAGTAATAGAGAAAGTAATTACAGAGGAAAATAATGAATTCAATAGAGGGATATGAATTTCATTATAAGGTTACATTTATATATCCATGTCTTATGTGTGTGTAAATTTTGAATTAACCAATTCAATTCCCTAAACCAAGTGTTAACTTCTAGACCAAAGAAAGGCTTATGATATTCCAATCATTGAAGTGAACAGATTTAAGTGTTAATATATTGGGATTCAAGAATTATTTTGTATAAGTTTTATATCTATGATATTCATGTTATAATAACCATGAATCATCTAAGGATTTTTTGAAAGTAGTTTCTATTTAATGTATTTTAGCACATATGTTCAGTAGTACTAATAACCAAGAATAGTTATTCAGTGGTGAGATTATATTTTTTGGATATACCTAATTAAGGGAATAAAAACCCTTAATATGTGGCTAATGTAGAGTAAGTAATCATAATTTTGAATAAAGAAATGTTTGAAATTGATAAAGTAAATTTTATAGTATTGGTGACCTTGAAATTGGTTACTAATTAATAGAAAATGAAATTTATGTCATATTCTATGGTGTTTGTTTCATTTTTAGATTTATGTAATACATTTTATAGAGTTAATTTCTAAAATAGTATATATTTACATTGATGATATATGGGGATTCATAAAATTAAAATACTTTTAAGATGATATATTTGATCAATGTGTTAAGATGTTTGTTATGTGACATTGTAAGCTACAATATATTATGTGAGGATAATTGTTAACTCCGATCTTAAAAAAATATCTGATAAAATATTTCTTATTTTTTGGGTGTTGAAATTGGTAAGACAAATTTTCAAGGAATCTTAAGGTTAACTACTTATGGAACATATTATGTTAAACTTTAAGTGTTATATATCAATAATGGGTAACTATGATAAAAATTTTAGTGTTGGTAAATATTTTGACATAGATGTAATGAATTATGTTTAATTTATCAATCTTATGATCTCATAAAAGTTATTTTTAGTGATTTCGGATTGAAAAATTCATTTTAAATATTCATGTCATGGGATAGGAGATGTTGTGGTCATTGATTAAAGCAAATCCAAAGGATGAAATTATTCTTATGAAATGGATATAAATAAAGTAATTATATTTAATCATCTTTTTCTATCTTTATATTAAAAAAATACAAAAAAATTATCAATAGGATATTAAAAAAAATATCATTTTAACTTCATTTATGATGAATTTATGGTCTTTTCCTGCTCCATGATTTATGGTTTTGCGATTATCAACTTTCTCATGAATAATTTTTATGTCACTATATTATTACTTGGATGTTATTAGTCTCCTCCATGACTATATTTTTACTTCACACTAATTTTATCCTTATCTATGAACTTGGTAATGTGTTATTTTAGGAAAAATTTATTGTTTTCACTTCTTAGTTTCAAAGGATGTTTAATTATCCCTCTGAATGATCTGGGTTTTCAATAAATATATTTTCAAATATTGAACCTTTAATTAATGAGGTAAAATTTCAAGGGCACAATTTATATATGGGGGGATAATGTAATACCTCAAAATTTTTAGTTTAAAATAATTATAATCTTAATATCTTTCTTAACATGAAACATTGATCCTTTAGTAAATTGAGATGTATTATACAAATATTATTATTTAAATATGACCATTAAAACCTATTGATTGAATTAGTTGGTATGAATATGAGTAACATAATTATGAAAAATAAATATAATGGTACTACTCAATACAATTGTTTTGATTAATTCTTGGTAAATAAGAACATAATTTTTGTTGAATTCATTTTATTCTTTAAATTTTTTTTCAAATGTGATTTTATTGGAATTTGTGTTTGGTAATCAAAATTAATTTATTATAATTTTTGAAATTTTACTTTATAATATTAAAATAATTTTTTAAATTAGTATATCAAAATTAACAAATGATGAAATTTTGTTCTTTTACTAAAATGATTGATTTTTTAGTGAATAGTTAAATATATAATTTTCTTTTCAAACAATAAAATTTATTTTCATTAAGTAATTCTATTTAAGAGTATACTTCTATTTAAGAATTGATATTATAGTTAAATATTATCCATTTTATTTATAATAATCCAATTATTTCCCCTGGAATCTATTATCTCCATGGTTTTGATATAAGTTAATTTT
Organism: Viscum album; assembly: GCA_963277665.1. Lineage (NCBI taxonomy): Eukaryota > Viridiplantae > Streptophyta > Magnoliopsida > Santalales > Viscaceae > Viscum > Viscum album. The sequence continues at coordinate 1,582,431,476 of OY728119.1, read as the reverse complement.
GAGGATTAAAAATGCATTTTTAAAAAAACTGTTTTCAACGTATTGTACACATTTATAATATAATTGATTGGAAATCATTATAGAGTTTTAAAAAAAACTTAATTTATGTTGTATCTGGAATAAGGATGTACGAATTTTGTAAAAATCCATCTTTTATTTTTTATCATTATGAATAGTAACCATGGTTAATATCTATCACTATAGTAAGGGGAAAATGCGTAAAACAAGGTTAAAAACAAGGGATAATGAATAAAAATCAACATAAAACATTATTTTATTTAATTTAATGAGATAAATAATACCATATCCCTCCTAAATCCATATATATGGAATTTTTGTTCTATTTTATAATGATAATGAAGTATATATTATTTTAAGTAAAGGAAATTCCAAATTTTCATTCTCTAGCTTTTCATTTATATTATATAATAAAATAGGGATACAAGAAGTTTAGAATGGATATTAAATTTTATTTTGAGAATAATAAAATAAATTTTATGTTTTTAATTTATTTAAAAAATGTATTGGTTATAAATTTATTTTAAACGCTTATATGATGCTGACACAATGCTTGTAAAAATAGTAAAAAAATAAAATTAAATAATTTTGAAAACATAAAAAGTAATATTTATTGGATGAGATATGGTTCAAATCATATTTTTTGGTTTAATAATCTCATATTATTTAATTATTAAATAGTTCATATTATAAATCCATAATTATCTTGATTTCATTAAATTCATATTAAATGAAATGTGTAAAGAATTACATTAATGATACTTTTTTAAAAAATATTTTGTTAAAAAATTTAAAAATAATAAAAATTTAAATAGGACAATTAAAATGATAAATGGTCTAAAATTTCATTACTTGGCCATTTTTGACCCAGTTTTTTCCTTATATGTAAAATTATTACTCTTTAAGAGTGACAAAGTCGTTGATATAGTTAAGGTTAAAAAAATTACTAGGGGGTTAAACCAAAATATAAGAGAAGGATTTTCAAATAATGTGGTCTATATCTGATTGGATGACCGTATTTTAAACTTTAAATATCCTAAATTTCAATATATATTTATATTTATGAATTTTTATTGAGTGTGACATTATTATATGTTAATCTCTTAATAAATTTCATGTGTGTCATATCCTCTTCTTATAATATGAAAAACCTATATATTTTTACTTATAACACATGGATCCATATTTCTAAACAAAAAAACTTATGAATTGTCTTCTAAAATTCCCTATACATTAATTATACATAATTTTTTTGAGAATACGATTCAATGGGTCTTAAAGAACAGATCTTGAGAAGGATAACCGAAGTAGAGGTAATCATCATACTTGACCTCTTTTGATTTATTCTTTCTACCACCTTCTACAAAAATGTGGTATTCATAATAAAAAATAGAGTTTCTTAATTATAATTATAATTTTTTATTATTTATTCATCGTCTTTTCTATAAAATGGGAAGTGAATATGTCACTCATGTGTATGTGTGGACGAATACCTCCACGTAGCAATACAAATCATTTTCCATCCACATTTATCATTGACTATTATTATGTTGGGTTTAATATATATATATATATATATATATATATATATTTACTAAATATCTTTTATTATGTAATTAAAATATATCTTCTACCTTCTTACCTTTCAATCTGTTGGAGAATGATAACGTTTCTCATGCGTATATGTGGACTACTACCTCCAAAAGCAATGTGGTTTGGTTTTAATTTCCATTTTACATGGATGTTAATAAGTATAGATTTAATTTATATATAAATATAATTGTTATTTATGATATTAATATTGTATTGTAATTATAAAATAATATTTATCATTTGTTAAAAACATCGTTCATGCGTAAATACAGCCTATTGTCTCCATGAAAAGTGTAAATCAATTTTCTATCACTAAATTTTAAAGATAAAACTAAATAAAAAAATGTAATGAATATATATATATATATATATTACTTATATAATAAATAAAATTATTTATATTTTGGAACCATGACCAATGTATAAGGACCGAACATGCCAAAATAAAACTCTCTGGAAAGACAAAACAACCAACACTCAGAAATGTCTATTTTAATAAATAATTATTAATATATAGGTTTTTAAATTCTAAAAGTACATAATATTTTATTTTAAAATTATGTAAACTATTTTTTTTATAATTATAATATATTTAAATTTATTCTACCATAGTTTATAACTCTTTCTAAGCAATTAAAACTTCAGGTAAGTGATTTTCACCTCACTTTTACACCTATGAGACACTTTCCATATTCATCAATTATTTATATTATTTATTATATAAACTACCAATTAATATATTTTATGATGTTTTTATGAAAGTAACCATGATATTCATATCCATATGAGTTCTTATCCTTCACGAGTATTTTATTTGAATGTTACTAATGTGGTAAGGAATTTATGTTTCAATTTCATTTTAATCTGGATTGTTCATGATTGAATTTTAATGGAAAGTAATCATATGATCCTTTTTAGATAAATCCATTTAATTTTATTCCTCTATATTTATCCCTTAAATTTAAAGTAATAGTATTATTTTCCTTTTGTTGTTACTTAAAATTATCATCGAAATGTTTTTAGGAAAAACATATATTATTTCCTCTTCGGTTGAGAATCATTTCTTTCCCTATCCATGTTTTATTTAAAAAAATTTCAAGAATGTTTTCCCTGTTATAATATTATTTTTATGTCAGTTTTACCCAAAATTTAATTAATATTTAAAAAATCAAGGGATTTTTCTTTTCATTATCCCAACAAGCTATTTTTGACTTTTTGCAAAAAAATAAACCGAAATATTTATTTTAAGGTACAATGATTGAAAACTATTTATTTCCTTCATGAAAATTAAATTATTTGAAGCTTAATTCCCATGTTATCAAGTTTATTTTAAATGAAAATGTTTTCATTAATATTTTTAATTTTTTTATTTTAAATAAATTCTTTCAGCATAAAATGGTTATTATCCTAAAGAAATGATTTAGTGATCTTATAAAGACATTTTTCATCTATGACATAATAATTTGATATTAATTATTCTTTACTAGGGTTTTTATAAAATTAATCCACCCTTATTATTTATATAGATAATTTATTATTACGAAAATGAGATTTATTCGACACTCGTTAATTTTCTTTGAGATATGATATGATGACATGAGGGATGTTTTATGTTATTGTGACATACATATAAATATAGTATGATTGTGTAATGGGTGTTCCTAGAAATTTATAGTTATCCAATGCATTTGGGAAAGGTGGATATCTCATTAGATAATAAAGACTCAGATGGGGAGGGAGTCAAGTTTAGTAAGGGAATATTTCCACCATGATAGTTTTGGGAGTGAACATTGATAGAGGATGTAATGGAATGGGGAGTGAACCCAATCCACTATGATATTCATGGTTGTGAGGGATTATTAAATAAATTATTTTCAATGATTATGGGTATTTCACAAACTTACATCTTATGCTAATGGTATGCTCTCATGGCTCGTGTTCTTTGATCCCATTATGATTAATGTCTTATGAACTTCCAAAATTTATTCCATGATTCAGGATTATGATCTATTATATGATTGGTATAGATTTTCAAATGTTAGGATCATTTTCTCATACACTTATACTCATATTATATTGAGGTAGTCATTGATATCTCCCTTCTTTAACCTTACAGAGAAATCGTACACACCATTTCTTTTGTTTCCTTTCCATTTTTTATAAAGAAAGGTTCTATGTATGGTATATATAAGAAGAGTACTATTTAGGAAGGTATTGAAGAGATATGTTGAATATCATTCATCAAGTAAGAAATTTTTTTTATCTAGCCTCCAATTTCAATAAACATTTACCTTCTATGGGCATGAATTTTCAAAATATATTGAATATTAATACAATAAGTGGTAATATTTATGTATGAAAATATGGGCCTCTAAAACGGATCACATGTTGATATCACCAAAGTTATTATACTATAGGATTCTACATCACAATGATTGTTTGATAATACAATTCAATTTGAAAAGTAATAATGAATGAATTTCAATATGAGGTATTTATTATATAAATTAATTATAAATTGTAAGTGATAAAGTACTATCTTTAAATATTCCATGGTTTAATTCATTGATTTCTAAGAAATTTATCAGAAGAACCTAAGGAAAAACATTATAGGGTATTTGTCCATTCAATTTTGTTGCACCCTAAACCCTTCAAGTGGCATGAAATCAGACACTTATTTATTTAGACTATTTATTAGTTTGTTGATTGTTATACACATTTAAATTTATTTTTTTCATTTCATACTTATTACTTCTTAATAAAAAATTAAAAAAAAAGAATATTTAATTTTATATAACTAATAAAAGATAAATAATTATATAATATACTATTTAGCTATTCTAAATATGATGGACCTATAACATGAATAAATTGTTAATAATTGGAAAATTCATGCTATGTACATTTGTTCATTACACCAACCAAATTGTAATAATTGTTTTATATAGTGTGGGGAACGATGCACTACTTAACTATATGTTATGTAATTACCATCGATATGGCACTCATTTTGTTAGGGTTTCATGGTATATAACTAGTTTTCACTCAATGTAACCCCATATGGATTTCCCCCTAAGAATAACAGAATCCATGCGGTCTAAGTACTTGGAATGTAATAAAAACATTTTGGGTAATTACTTCCATCCAAGAAACATGGGCTAGTTATGACTACACAACTTGTTGTTATGGTATACACCATTTAGTATTTAAATGTCCACAAAAAACACAATAAGTCCCAAAACACGAAATGTGAATAACCACATAATAGATTACACTTTCTATAGTAGGATCTACACACAGTGTATCTTATACCCATTCATGTGGAGAATGCATTGATCCAGACTATTACCATGTGTGTTAATTACATGGGAAAATTTAATTACATCATTAAACAAATATATAAGGAATATGGTCATTATAAATTATATATAGAAGGATTTTGAATTCAACTTAACTAGTGAGTGATTTTATCATGTTATTTAGAAAATTAGATACCTAATTAATTTTTTTCTTAATATTGTGGAACTATAGAACAAATGTGATCATAGTAAACTCTATGAACTTAATTCAAATTTCTAAAAACACACAACAAAAATATTAATAGTGGTTTTTGTAGTCATAAATTAAATACTGACTATATGTATTAACTCATGAGACTAAATTATATTTCATATTGTCACATGTCTTTTATACTAAATATTGTGTAAGTGTATGGTACATGACCAAAACCATATAGAGCATTGTCACATTCCATGAATGTAAAAATACACTCCATTTGGAGAATAAGGATACATATTGTGTTGAATATATTACTAGTTGTGTCAAATTATAAATAAATTTTAAAGATGATGAGATGGGTACACACCATGATCTATGTTGGTAGACCCCATGTATGTATTAATTTGAAATAAAATTAATTTATTTCATTTATTTAAAATTATATGGTATTGTAATATCTAGTAATATTTAAATAGAAAATTAAGATAAAATATTGGAATAGTAAATTAGATATTTAGTTAAAGTGATCTACCATAATTAAGAATTAATAAAAATGAATTCTAGCATATTTTCTTAAATGCATAATCATTACACACATGGATGAATATGAGCATTTCTGACCAATGCATGGGATGAAAATTTATTTAAAATAATATTTATTTCATGGTTTTATGATGAGATAAAAGTTATATTAAATTATATATGATGCCTTGAAATTCATCCCCCACAATTATTATATAAAATCCCATTTATTCATAGTTTAGTTTATGTAACTCAATACCCATGGTTCCCATCATATGTGTACATGTAAATACATGTAAATGGTATGACTTCAATAAGATAAGGTGGTTTAAAAAATTAGACAAGGTAAAACCAACCTATGAGATACAAATGTCAGAGTAGGAATACTATAAGATAAAATAAGCTTGGTTATATGAGTAATTACCTTTGTTTAGGGTTTTTTATCATCCTTTACTAAAATAAATAATTATAAAATATCTATTTCATCCAACATATGTGATGACCAAAGAATTAAAAACATAAACATTATGTCATTAAAGATTAATATTAAATAAATTTTACATTAAAACATGATCAATGACTATTAATTTTTATTATTTTGAGGACTAGAAACTTAATCACCGTATTTCTTGAATGATCTTCAACAACTCCCAAAAAGAAATCTCACATAGTACACCTCTTACTCATACCCTACATAAAACATTTCATCATTACATAGAGATAAGAAATATAAGAACGTGTGAGATCAGATTCCTAATAAGGGTTAACATGAGAGATATCAATAAATAAACATATTTTATCATATCATGAATGAACGTGTATGATAGTATGAGACTAACATTTGAAAATAATATTGAACAATTCATAGATCATAATCATTACATAAGGATTTGGTAGTCCATATGACCTGAATCATAGATGAACTAAAGATCAGAAGCCATGAGATCATATAATAATCATAAAAATGTGTCATATAGAGTGCAATAAAAGGATTGACATAATAATAATGACACAAATCTTTTTTCATAGATATATACCAAGACATTCAACACATATTGGGATTGGTCTAAAAATCAATGTACCCACTTCGATCTTAGCATAACCTCTTATGTTCCCTCTTTGGATCATGGGATAACCTCCCATGTACCCTTTCTGATCATAATCATTAAGAATTACACAATTATTTAGAAGACTTTAGTGGATCCACCCATCTCATAATCATAATTCTTTTATTTGTATTCCATAATATTAGGAAAACATTTTTCATTTTTTGATAGATGAACTGGTTTAAAAGAATATGGGTTTCATCATGATTCCATCATCATAGTCAACATACATCTTATAAATGAATAAGTATATTATCATTGGATCAAATTTGTAGTGAATAATATAAAACATCAAAAAAAATATAAGAATATATATATCAAAGATAATTTGGAATATTTCATGAGGAAAATACACTTTTGATTTCGAAATGACTTAATTAAATTCTAAAAACTTCATCTATAATAGGGTAAATAATTCATTGAATTGAACCATTGAAAAAATTAAAGGAAATTTAAATGAAAACATTAGTTATGATGGTGGTAAAATCTATTCATTTGTTTAATGATAAAACCAATATTATATTCACACCATTAGAAAAAGTGACTCGTTTGGAAAATGACAAGAAGATTACCCATAAACCATTATATATAAATTAAACCATATGAAAAACAATATTGTATAAAATTATTAGAGAAAAAAAAAATATTCTTTAAAACATTTTAATGTAAATATGGACTGTAAAGAAAAATACTCATGAATGAAGTGATAAATAAATGGAGTTTTCTAGAAAAACATTATTTTTTACTTTTGAGTACTTAGAGAGATAAAAGAGAAAGAAGGTGAGAAACCCTTATCTCAAATCTGATTTGCTTCATAAATTGTTTAAATTGTATGTTTAATAAATGTAAATTTACTATACATATATAATAGAACCATATTCCAAAATAAAACACCATATATGTTTTAATTATGAAATCATATCAACCATTAAATATCATTCATTGATTATTATCATCAATTCTAGTGTTAACTAGTTTTCTCTTGTTATTTGTTTCAGTTTAGTAGTAATGGACCTTGTAAATTCATCATTTTTTAGAATATCTATAATATTAATCATAAAATAAGTGTCATTTTTTATAACTTTTTACACTTCTATAATAGTTTATATAAATATATTATAAATAATGAATTACATCACCGGGTGGAGATGATAGTCCTAACGCATGAAAGAGTTGTTATTCTATTTTCTATGGATAGAAAGCAAGAAATAGAAATAAATATTACACCATAAATAATTATTATTATGCACTAAATATCATATTTATTAATTAAATATATCCTTATTACCATCTAGGTAATGTGTAAATGAAAAATGAATCTCATCACATTGTGGTGGTGGTGGTCTACACGTACGCACAAGCGACATTATTATTTTCCAATGGATGGGAAGATAAGAAAGTAGATAAGATGTTATAAATAAATAACCATAACGATAACATAACTATAATATTTAAACATTAAATAAATCATAATACTAAACAATGAATTATGTTGATGAAAAATGATTCGTATAGAAATGTCGAGGTTGTAGTCCACACATAGGAACATATGATAGTTTCATTTCCCATTTAATGGAACGGAGGTCAAAAATTGTCATACCTTAATCATAAAAATTATCAGTATATTTGGGATTCCATATTCATTATTTTAGGTTGTATTAAATATATTTATAAGAATTATAAGAATAAATAAACATTAAAAGAGTCAGGTATGATTATTATACCTTCTTTAAGAGACCTCCTTTGGCATACACATTATATCTTATTAGGATGGTATTTGGGTAGGTCAATGAGCACAATAAAAAATTGAATGATTATTTTATAGTTTTTGGGAAGGGATTGTACCATCTATAAGGATAAAATTTTTTGAATAATCATAGAGAATAGGTTCCCTTTTAAAACCGAGGGAAGAACCTGGAATTTCTTAAATGATTAAAATAATATAAGGACACCTTCATGTGACTCTTTTTTCTTTCTAATGATTTTGTCTTTATTCCTAACAATTACATAACTTTTGTATGAAAAAATATTCATATAATAAAAAAAATTACATTAAAATTAATTTTTAATCGTGATCAATATTTTTTATTATATAAAAATTCATAACACCTTAAAAAATACATTTCTTCATAAAAATATATCATTTAATCATTAAATGTTTTTATTAAAATCTACTGATAATATCATGGAATTAGTAATTAAATTTTAATTTAATAAAATATTTCTATATATATATATATTATAATGTGTATAATTATATTCATAACCACTAATCCACAACTAGGTTATCAAGGCCGTATTTTATTGTGGTTCATTTAGGCTTAGGGTTGTATGTAAACAATCTATCGAATATTTAAAATTTATATCAATGGAATACATATAAAATATCAATGTTTTACTTCATATTTTTTTTTATCTTTTTCATATTTATTTGTCTGTGGGATTCATTCTCATTAAAATGAAATCTATTAAATTTTATAAATAAATATGAACGCGGGATAAAATAAAATAAATTTATTATACATAAATTATTTTATCATTAATGGTCAATTAAAATTTATAAATTTCAAATAAAATTATCAAGAATGTAAATATATGAGATAAAAAAACTTTACACATAACATAAAATTAAATCAATTTAAATATTAACTCATACATCTCCTTCTATATTCTACATTAAGCAGCAGTCATAGTTAAAGTTCCAATCTAGCTATAATCAGGGACAACTTTTATTATATGTGAGTCTTAAAAATGTTAATTTGATTAATTAACCAAATGTTTATTGATTTCAATGTCCATATTATGATTAAAAAAATAGAATTTTTATTGAAATCTAAGTCCAGTATTTCAAGATTAGGGAGACTACCTAATGGGTCGAGGAACAACAAGTTAATGCATTTTGAAAGAACTCCTAAAAAATATCATGAAGAAATTTTCATATCCATATTCCAGGTTTTGAGAATAAAAAAAAATCTATTCCAATGGAATTTCCATGTGATAAGATTTAAAAAACTAATGGCATGGGTTTTTGGGATTTGATAAAATAGTAGGAGGCTATTGAATAAAATTTATTAAATCACATTTCCATAATCAAGATAAAGTGAAAAAATATGATTTTATTTATTATAGATAATGGAACGTGAAACCATTTGAATAATGATATGATTTTTTGGAAAAAAGGATGTGTTTCTATAGGAATATTTTTCTAAAAGTGGCACACTTGTTTATTCACAACACTACCATGGTAAAATCTTCCCTATGTGTCGATTCCACGATTCTTGTTCTACCAACATAGTAAGAAAGTATAAGAGAGATTATTTCCTATATGCGGGGGGATTATAATTTATATTTCATCATACAATGATTTATTACTAGATATCTAATGATGTAACAAAAAGACATGGATTAATATATCATAAATCACATCTCTTATATTTAAAGAAGGAGAATGTGGGCCTTTAGATAAATGATTTGTCACTACATTATACTAGTGTAAATTTGAATAAAGGTTATAATTGAGTGATTTATACTTCAATCTATTGAAATAGATTGATCATTTATTGAAGGTTGGAATTTTTATTGATAATAAATTGTCTATTAATATCATATTATCATCCTTATCACCCTAATAATTCATATTTATCCAATACAATTGGATGAATAGTATGAGAAGGAACCAAGGAATAATTTAAAAATTATTTTCCAGATAAGTATAAGATGTAACATGGATCCTCAACCCTTATAAAAAATTATTTGAGAGTCCAGTTCGAAAATTTTATGAACGTTTCAAATTCAATGGTTCCTTTAAAAAATATATCCAATTTTCAGAAGATTAAGAGGAATTACAGTGAAATAGAGGTTATTTTATTCTCATGTGTCTAGAAAGGTCGTTGAAAGAGAAATTAAAATGGTTTGGAGAAGAATAATGCTGAAAGATATGATTCATATATATTTTCATCATTTAATGTATTAATTCTATTTTATTTCATTAATATTTAAGACAATATGTAAGACACATATTTTTAATCATGTAAAGAACCAACTAGGGTTATAAATATTACATGAATTAAGGCATATTCTCCTATGAGATTATTATGTGTGTTTCTTATATTAGTTGTGATATAAACATAGTTTATTTTTCACAAGTTGATTGATTCTTATAAAACTATTATTTTATATTATCATTTTATTCACAGGTTGTGTTTAACACTATGAGACATTATTATATGTTTAAAATCAATTTTTATAAAATTTCATATTTAATTAATATTATATTTATACTAAAATCAATGATATCCACTATCAACATCTATTGATGAATATAAAATCTACGAATCAAACCCAATTATGGGTAGATAATATATTTTGAATCTCAAAGGTATATAGTTTTAAATTCATTAGATCTAATAAACCATAAGCAGTATCAATATACTTAGTTATTGAGATTTAAAAAAAATCATTTAGAAATAAATTTGAGCCACACATCTTCTAGAGTTAGTTAGTTTTTTAATATGAACTATTATAAAAAGAAACTATTGGTAAATTTATATACTCCATGTGTCCTAAAGAAACCCTAGAAACCCTCAAAAATAAAACCAGGGTCATTCCTTACGTAAATAGAATGGTGTTCCTGATCTCCATAGGCTTCTAACTAGCACCTAGGTGTCAAGAAAAAAGTGTAATTATTTCATATGATGAATAACAAAACAATACAAATAAATCAGATAAGAATTCATAAGTAGTTATAATTCTAATAAATTCAACAGGGGTAATGTGACAAAATTAAAAAGGTATGTAAATTACCCAAGATAAATCAACATTCCAATAAATCAGATAAACTGATGATGGCGTCACCATTAATTTATAATCATAATAGGTGGATAACACTTTTCATATCACCACTAACTCATGTGGTTCCACTATTAAGAATACCCACCAACTCCATGTGGTTCTTTTCCATTTCCTAGACATAAAAAAGAACATCTTCATACAATAAAATGAAAATGTATGTTGTGAGAAACAATATCCAAATAGAATCCCACCAAGAAAACTATAAGATGTCTAACCAAATAATCCAAATATTAGTTATTTTAAATAAAAAATTGAATGATAGTTATTTCAAAATATTAAAACAAAATATCATTTCTAAATCACTTTAATGGAAATCCTAAAATATGCATGATTAAGCATTTTCATCAAAAGAAGAATAAGTAATCATCGTGATCAAAACATGCATGAATAAATCATTTCATAAACAATGGAATTAATAATTAATTTTCAATCATAGTAATATGGTTATAAGCATGTGATTACCAACATAAAGGCTCTTGTATCATCACATTCATAGAATAATACATATGAAGGTCGAAAAGCATCACTAGATCTCATGCCTAGGCTGGATACGATTCAACCCCCCATAAACAAAACCCTTTTCCTCAGCATAGTATAGTTAGGGTTGTCATCATCAGTCTATTTCTAGGAAGATCTAATACATGCATAACTTCCTTTTCCTAGACGACCCAAATAACAACCCGAGCTCCCATATGCAATCTGAGGGAAAATAATTTATCTCAAATTATTTTCGCAAATAATATTTCATGTAGACCCAAATTAATTTTTCAATGATTCATTTCATTTCAAAAAACAATGTCAAATGATTCTCATCAAAGTTGATGCATTTAAAAAAAATCATTTCATATAAAACCATAAAACAATTCATGACTTCATTTTTCAAGAATCATTATCATAGTCATTCTTAAAATCATTCATTTCAATGAAAAATAATTTTCCATGAATTAACACATTATTTTAAAATCCATTTCCAATGATGATACATTACGCACTATGCCATTTGAAAACATTTATAAAGGATATAATTTCATTAATTAGAAATCAATTAAAAATATATAAAAATTAAATCAAGAAACAAGAGTTTCAATTCATAGGGAATATATTATGAAATCACACTCCTCAATTCATTGTATTAGAAATCATGCAGAAAGGGATCCGAAATCAAAAATATGAAGTGCTATAACCAACCAAGAGTGAATCCTATAATCAAAATTCACAAATCAAGTCGAAGGTACACTGATAATGAATTGATAGACAACCCTTTAAGAAGGTGAGACAAAAGGAAAGGGGAATTAATAATTAGATAATGGTTACACCTATCAAAATAGTTTTTCAATTTGATTTGCACATCAATCCATGAATAATAAAGGTTGGAAGTTAAAAAATCTCCTTAATAGAGACTCCAGTTTGATAGGGGTCAAATGGAGGTTGAGGTAGAGGAGTTTAGAATTATAATGAGTGGTTTAGTAAATAAAATAATAGTACTTCCCATGAAATTCTCTCAAAGATCAGCATCCTTTGCTCACCACTATCTTCCACCAGCTTGTCGGTGGTTTTTGGAAGAAAGCCTACCACCCTAGAAATACCATTAGCAAGCTAGTAGGATTCTACCAGATGCCCATGGTATTTCTATTGGAATTACATATTCCTAGCATGTCATCATTTAGCCAGTTGTTCTCACTAGTAAGATGATGGGTTTCCTAATGTTTTTCTAAGCTACAAACCTATGTCCTCCCAAAACCCGAACAACCAAAAATATAAAATCCTCTCATGTAAGAACTGAAACCACACCTACAACCCTTGAATTTATATAGAAATTTAGGATCTGCCAAAAATTGACATGAAAAACCAAATATGAAGGAAAAACATTGATCATACTTAAAATAATGAGTTATAATTCTATAATTCTCTACACTGTAATGCTTAATATCCCTAGAAAGCCTTGTTAAAAATACAATCACATAAAGAGATAAGGTCACTACCCCCTCATCATCATTCTATCCTCCCACATACCATGAGAATCTGAACCATTATTTCGTAAACACCATTCCAAGGTAAAATATTTACTCTATAGTACATTCACTTGAGAATTAACAATCCAAACTGGCTACTCATTCATGGTCCTATTAGCTTCCAAAATATGGTCTTCTAAATACAAACCATGAGACAAACCTAAATGATATTTATTAATTCATGAAATATGAAGCGCATTATGGATCTATGTCATCTATTGTAGAAATTCCAAATGATATTCCATCTTCCAAGTCCTCTCAACAATAAAAAGTCTCATATATCTCTATTCCAACATTTCTTATTTTCTAAGATTATGTTGACCCATATATGGAAATACTGTTAAGAACACCTAGTCACCAACCAATAAATACAAAGGAACTCAATAATGATACACATATGATTTATATCAGCTTTGAGATAATAATAACATATGATTAATCAACAAGATATTTGTTGTCATCTCCTAGACTATGTTAGGCCCCACCATGGAGTTTTCACAAATATCTAACCAACCGAGCAATGATTTAGAAGGTTGAAAATATAAGGACTCAAATTTTCCCATTTTAATTGATGAGTAGTATCTATTATTGTAAGAAAACTCTTCCAATACCAAATGGAAATCCCATGCTCCTCTAAAGAGAAGTATTAAGACATTATACATTAATTTAAGAATATCTATATCCCATTCTTCATGTCCATCTTTCTAATGATGGTACATTTTCCTCAACATGAACTATAAAATGATCACCTATAAGAGTCCTCCCCATAAATAATATGCTAACCTGAGATCCCTATATTAAAAAAAGATGTTGTATCTCAATGAAACCTAAAAATATTCTACATAGAAAGGTTTTCTAAATCTTTAACATTGTTGGAATCGTGAAAATGAATAAATTTTCCTGATTTGGATAAATGGTTAATCAATATGAAACTCTCATTATTTCCATCATGTGTGTGTAAAAAATGAATAATAAAATCCCCTGATATATCATCCAATTTTCATGTACATATAGGGAGGGTTTGATGTGTACTATAATCCTTCTCATGCTCAGCCTTGATATACTCATAGGTGTAACAACAAGAAACAAAATCTATGATGTCTCATTTCATAGCTTTTTATGAGAATCGATGTGACATATCATTAAATATATTAATCATGTCTTGGTGAATGTACCACTTGGAATGATATAAATCCTCTATTTTTGAATTACTCAGATGTGATAGAACAACATAAGTATTTCTAAAGAAAATGGCATCATCTGGATATAGAGACCATTCATAAATGGTCTCCCCATTATATAAGGATTTACTGATTCCTTGAAACTCTTCAACACAAAAATTATACTAGATAATAATTTAAATAATGTTGTACATGATCTGGACAAATGATAAAATAACAGTCACATCCTCATAGATTCCTAAACACATGTGAGAAAAGTGTTCCATGATATTACACTTCTATAAAGATTCCTTCGTAGCGTGGGATGCCAACTTTCGATTAAAAAAACAAAAAAAATTACTATATTTTTATGGTTTTAGGAAATGTTAAAGTTGAAATATTCTTATAACTTCCCCCATTTAATTTATCATATATTCAAATATTTCTACAAAAATATATAACTTATGAACTTATGATCCGGGTAAATGGAATACCTTTCCCAAAAAGGTAGGTTTTCAAAATCTTTTGGGAATTCATCACAACTGTGAGTTTAATATCATGTTTAGGATATCTCTTCTCATGTGTCAAAAGATGACAAGAACCATAATAAAAAAATGATCATCCAATATGAGAATTTAACCCAACCCTAAATATAAATCATCACAATAAACCCCATAAGTATACCCAACCTCTGAAAGAGTCATCACAGGAGTTGAAGTCAAACAATGCATCAAATTGTTGGAGGAATTCAAATATTTCGAATCCCAAATGGTATTTACTCCCTAGTAATATATGTATATATAGAATCTCTCTTGGAGGAATAATTCATAAACCAATGGTAATACCATACTAAACATAATAAGCTCGTAATTTCAAATACATTGCATGCTTCCTCCAATAACATTACAAATTTCACCTTTTTTGGATCATGTGAGATAAAATGATATGTTAAAATATACCCCAAAAACATCACATATGGATTCTAAAATTGTAACTTTGAAATATTTCTATGAAGGGGATGATTCCTCGAAATATATAAAACCACCCTCAGAATATGTGTATAAACCTCATCATTTTTCTATAAACCAAGATGTCGTCCATGAATACCACTATGAAAGAGTTGAGATAATGGTGGAAAATAATTTTCATTGATTCCATAAACATGAAAAGATAATTTTTAGGATTAATTTCATACAAATATACACAAAGTGTTGATACCTACCCCAAAATGTGTTCATTAGAATATCAGACTCCATGATCTTGGGTTGATGGTAACCTGAAAAATGATCAATCTTAGAGAACCATTTCAAACCTTTAAGATAATAAAATAAATCATCAATAATGATTAATTGGAACTTTTTCATGATTGTATCCTCATTGGTATATTCTAAGTCAACAAATTAGAGAAGGGTTCTATTGGAATTCTTGGAGAAAAACACCAGTGTTGACCATGAAGACAAAATAAGACGAATGAATCCTTTAGACTTTATGGAGTCTATCTAATTATTTATTCTATTTAATTCAGTAGGTATCCTATTGTATGAGGGTATATATATTGGTTTTTACAACACAACAAGTTGATAGATATTTTCACCTCCCTCTCTGGTGGCAGACTAGAAAATTATGATGGAAATACTTCTTGAAATTCAACAACTACGAGATGATGTTTACTAAAAAATGATTCCTACTCTGGTTTGAATGTATATAAGTGTATCATCCTAGTTATAATGAAAATTTATTTCTGTATTGGCAAGTACATGGGTCTCATTCTCCTTGAAAAAAAAAATAGAACAACCCAGCATGGGTAGTAAAGGATCCCAACCAATAAAATCCATCAAATTCAAATCTGTAACAAACTAATAAATCCATTATTAGAATAAAATCTAGTAGATAAATTTCAAGAACCAAAATTGTTAGACGAGGTCATTATATGATAAATAGAAAGAATAAGATGGGTATTAGAGACCATGTTCCATCTTTTCCTCTATAGGCCACATAAGGCATGCACTCCATTGGAGTATTATATAAGTACATAGTATGGGGATATATGTATGAATGAGTGGAAATAATATCAAATAATGGATTCAATAAAGATAAAAAAATAAAAATTGTACCTCTCACCATTATAGGACCCACATTAGTTCCCACTAGTGACTCATACTCTGTGAACATACTTTATTTGTAATGATTTTGGATATAACTCCATTATTTTTGAATAATATGACTACAATACAGATCTTCTCAATAATGATGAGATCCTTCCACTTAATAGGTTAGTAAGAACATAACAGAATTTAAGTATCGTTACATGTGAGATGAGAATATTCAGCACCTCTATCCAAGAAAAAAAGGGACAAATCATTAACATTGGAAATAATTCAGTGGGCCTTTACTAGATACTACATAGGATCTTTAGAATGATTAATATTGATTAAAAAACTATATCAATAATGAGGCTTATTACAATTTTTCTTCCACTAAAATGAACTATTAAATCTTCCACAATGAATAGGAGGAACATGATTCAACCTTGACCTAAAAGACATGTCAAATACTAACATTACATCCATATCAATAACATTAGAATATGAGGTAAGCTTTAATATAAATACATGATACTATATATCTGATTTAATACACATTTGAATCCTTGGGATCTATATTTCCATTTTCCACCACCTTATCTAAAAACTAAGCATGCTTTATGGAACAATTATTGTACCATGTCACTATCAATTCACCTTAGTGGTGTTTATTTTAGAATATGCGGTAATATTTAATTATTTTACTAACACTGTGGTGTTTATTTTATATCTATTTCTTAGTTAGAGGCATGTTTTAAGTTTCTGTTGAATTTTGGCATGAGATAAGGAAAAAATTTAATGGTTTTATCAGTTTCATGTTTAAGGAACATAGATTAGGGAGAACCATGTGGTTACCCTTATGTGTAACTAAGATAACCTTATGTGAAGTTCATTTTGGATTCCCATGATTTTGGATGAATGGGTGATAAATAGGATACTTCTAAACCAAGTGGAACCTAGGAAAAACCATGTGAGAACTTTGGGTAATTATTTTAATAGCGCATATCATTTGAAAGGTTTGGAAAACCATATTCAAGTGTATGAATAACCTATATAATTTTATAATTCCATTCAGTATGGTTAGATAATAGTTTTTCTTACCATGTGGAATGCCAGGGTGAATCATGTCTGTGAATGTTTGCTAGGTAGTGACCCATGGATGGCTAGAACCTATTTTGGAATACTATGCTTCCAAATAATGAAACCTACCCATACTCATTACAAACTTAATTCCCCTATATAACCCTCCATGACTCAAAATCAAAAATCATATTTTCTCTTCCCCTCTTTTTTGCATAGACCAGGAGTGCCAATGTTGCGTGATATTTCCCTTTTCCTTCCATTTTAGAGGCGTCCTAACTTGATTTTAAGTGGATTCTTACATAGAAAGTTCTTACAAGCCTTTTCCCTCTTCTATTTCATATGTTCCACTTCAATTATATTATCATATTAACCATAATCTCTATGATGGCCAATTTAAGGGTTTTTTTCTAAATCATGTAGAAAAAATAATATAGGTGTTATAAGGGGTTTTTTTTTCTTACAAGCCTTTTCCCTCTTCATAATTCACCTATAGTCTTGGGTCGGGGCCACTCTTAGATGGCTTGAAACTTTTTCTCATCGACTTGAATTCTGCCAACTTATACAATATGCCCGAGGAAGATCAATTTGGGGAGCATGAAACTGCACTTCTCGAGGTTGATATAAAGCATGTTTTCATGCAAAACTCGTACTCTCTTGGCTTTCCTCATCAATAATAAATTTGAGCATGCGCCCATTCACCCAACATCGAGTGTGGAAGAGATTGTGATGTTGTGAATCCTCTTGTGCTAGTTTGGTGGTCATCACTAAGCATCGTGCAACTTGGACCTCCAGTTCTTCAACGATGTCTTCTGGATTGATAAAATGGTGTTCCTCCTCTTGTTCATGGTTAATTGCTCCCTCGTCTTTGGCATCGATAGCACTTATTGCCAATCTTTTGAGCATATAGGTTATTATTCTTCTGAGGTTAGGGGTGTTGTCTAGGATAGATGCGGTTGTTAGTAACGTCTGCAACTAGTTGTCTTGGTTGGTCTTCACCAGCTTCAACTGTTGCTTCAGGGGCTTTGTCGCCCCTTTGTGGTGGAGGCTTAAATCTAGAATTTTACCGCCTTGTTGGGTCCCAAGTTCTAATCACTGAAGGGTCCAAGTGAAGGTGTTGTTAAAGTTATGTCTCTACCCGCAGGGCTTGGGTAATCGCCCCACTCAAGCTAAACACAGTGATCAGATGTGCCTGGTCCTGAATAGCAGGCTGGTGACCTCCAATAAACCTCAAGATTTGTTGACCCTTTATCACCCAAAGGTTATTTCGAGTCGATAGTTTAGTAATCTTAAGTGTATTATTGGATGGTTCAAGTGCCTTGCCAACAATCTTGATATTACTAATATAGCACATAATCGTAGTCATTCATAAGGAACATAAGGTTTAAAGCACCCTTCATTCATTGCCAAGAGTGGATGAGATTCTTACCTTGTCGTCAAGGATCATTCTTTGTTTACACCATGCAAAAGCTCTACCACAGAGCTTATAGGCAAAGTATTTGACCCAAAGATCAGTGTATCCAACAAGTCAAAGTCTCTTTCAACCTCTGCAATCCAATCCAATAATTCTTCCACATTAAGGTTGTCGTAAAAAGTTCAAAGAGTCTATCAGGGCCCTAGTAGTTCAACGTAGTCGTCCCCAGAGTCTGAATCAACCTCCCATCAAGCTGGTGAAACAAGAATTGTCACGTCATTTTCTTCATGACCAACCACGACCAATGGAGGTCAATTATGAGGTCCAACTTCATGGTGACAGGTAACCGACACTTGCGACTATGGCAAAGAAGCTATAGGAAGATCTCATGGTGCCCCCAAAACTATCACATGTCAGTCTTAGGATTGATTCTACTGTAATCAAAGTTCCTGAAATTATTGTTGTTGCAATCAAAGTTGTTTTAAGATTAATTGCATTATTTGGCTCACAAAAAGTTTCATTAATTATGCTATTACTGACCATGACAAATGAAGGGTCATAGTGACGAAGGCAAATGATGTCTGAGTTGTGCTTGTTGAGTTACAACAATGATGCGCAAATAGCACAAGGGAAT
Organism: Viscum album; assembly: GCA_963277665.1. Lineage (NCBI taxonomy): Eukaryota > Viridiplantae > Streptophyta > Magnoliopsida > Santalales > Viscaceae > Viscum > Viscum album. The sequence continues at coordinate 1,582,411,504 of OY728119.1, read as the reverse complement.
GGGCTTGCAGTCGCACGCAAAGAGCTCACACAACAATGGAGTTGCGCATGGAGAACTTGCTAAGTACTGAAGTAGATGGGGGCAGAGGGTTGTGTGATTGCAAGTCTAAGGGTTGCACAAAAGGAAAACCAAATGGTAGGGATCCCTCATGTTTCACGAGCATTAACCCGCAATAAGGCACATATCACAACATGCAAAGAGTGATTCATATGGTTTACCCCACAATGAAGAAACAATCTTGCTCTGATATCAATTGATGTAACACAATAGGATAAACGGGCCATTTTGCATGGAACTCAAGTAGAAGACGCACAAGAGAATATTCTCTAAAGAATTCTATTAATTTGACAAAGTCACATACAATGGAACACCTAACACCCTATTTAAAGACATGAACCCTAAAACATATTAAAAGACTAGTTGTCTTTAAAATATCATAGCTTGAAGGATAAAATAATATTTAAACACAAAGAATAAGAGCCTCCACGCAGGGAAAATGCCCAACCAGAATTCATGCATACTTGATTAAATTTTGTTTTAACTAAAATAAACCACCTCTGATTTTTTAATTCAACTTTGATCAATTTTAACTTTATTTTACTTGAATAAATAGCCTAACATAATTTAACATTAATTATATTTATCATTGTTTTTTTATATTTATCATGGTTAATTGCATTAACTTATTGCATATTAAGATAATTTATATTTAAATTATTCATAATTTTTATCAGAAACAGAAAATAATTTTCAAAAATTATGTAACATTTTAAAATCAAACGAATTAAAATAAAATTTTCAAATGGTCCCAGAAGCCCAGGGTTCCGGGCTAACCCAGGTCTGCGCTTAGGGCCCTAAGAAATGCACCCGAGGCCAGGCCAGGCTCGGCGTAGGTCCTAAGAATTAGCCGGGTGGCCAGTTCATCTGACGACCCCCGAGGAGGTGAACATGGAGATGATAAACAGACTGACCTGCAAACAAATATTCCCACCTCAAAAGCGCAGATCAACAGTGGGGTGATCAAGATTGGATTCGAAGCAAGGAAAATGAAGAACGAATACTTACATCCATTTGGTCCATCATTGATTACAATCCTGAAGCCATCCTTTAGCCCTTCCAGTTTAGCAACAAGCCTAGCAGTATAAAGAAGACGACCAAGAATATCAATGTGCCCTTCTTCAGCCTGAGAAAAAAAGAATATACGATTAAGGATTACAAAGACTCTTCTCAAGCATTTTTAGACATAAGCATTTGATTGAGATTATTAATTATATCTGACATTCAATATGCATTATGTACTCCCGTGCAAGGCCAACATTTGACTATAGCAGATACGATCTTCCCATTATGCATAGCTTTTCTATCAAACTGCTGTGATTTTTTCCCACTGGAAGGCTCAACTTTTCCACCATCATCGTACACACTTTATGGTTAATGGTGCATCATATTTAGAATTTTTTTTTTTGCTGATCATTATTTGGACAGATCTGAGCTTGCAAAACCCAACTTTAACACAAACATATTTCCAATATAAGCTTTTCTCTATAACTTCATCTTCACTTTTAAACTTTTCAGTTTGATGGCCTTAAACTTGAAGTCACAAACATATTTCTAATATAAGCTTTCTCTATAACTTCATCTTCACTTTCAACTTTTCAGTTTGATGGCCTTCATCTTGAACTCTTCCCAGTATCTTTGACTTCCATGAGTAATGATGGCAGTTAGCTTGGAGGTATCTGTACCCTCGACATTTGAAGCATTTTCGATCCCTTAATCAAAAAAAGACTTATCATGCTTCAGAGTGCTTCTCTCATCTTCACCTTTCCTTTCTCTAACATACTTTCTTTCTTTTTTCTTTTTTCTTTTTTTTTATTATAATATCTGATTAGAAGATAGATAACTATGATAAAAAGGAATCCTTTGTTGTAGCTCCTAGAAGTTTTTTTCTGCTTAAACTTTGGTCCGGAGGCCTTTAAATTAGAGTGTAGCACACAGACCTTACATTAGAGTGACCCAAAGGACTTCCATTTGAGTGTGACCAGGAGATCTTAACATTTTAGGATTGATCCAGGAGCCCCGATAGTAGTGTCTGATTGGATCGGGTCTGCTTGAGGAAGGCGCAGAGGCCTTGAATTTGAGGATGGCCCAACAGCCTTAAAAGGCTTGAATGCAATCCTTTGCTTGTCTACTTTTATAGCAAGCATTGCATGTATCCACAGGTGTGCAAAAAGGTTGTAGCTGCACTAAATTTGTGATCTCTTTATTCAATCCATTCAAAAATCTTGCAATGGTCTGCTTCCTTTATTCTATCAGGTCACATCATCAACCTTACAAACTCGTAGATGCATTCTCCTACAGATTTCTCTCTTTGTTTCAAGGTGTGTAATTTGAAAAATATATCTTGCTTATAATTTTCAAACAGCAATCTTTGCATCAGTAGGTTCTTTAGTTCTGATAGAAAGCTCAAGTCAAGCCCCGTGGCCCAGCTGTACCAAGCATAAGGAAAAGCCACTAGATATTGAATTCCACCATTCATCCAAGGTGAGGAATTGCGCAAAGAAAACAACGAGAGCTCAGGACAAATATTTCATATCTTGAATTCAAAAATTAAAAACGCTCTTGGTCTATAAATAGACCTTATATAGAAAATAACAGAGAGCCTGTACAGAAACTCCAACAACATTAAAAGAAATCAATAAAATTTTCTGACACATTTCCTAAGAACCAGACCTTGATTTAAGATGCAAGTAGTTCTTTCCAAAATGTGGTTCTTCTCATGTTAACTTGATGTTATTTTGAATACTGAATTGTTTATTTGAGAATGATGATAGCCGATGGATGAATTTAAAGTGAGGAAACATGGACTGGAACCAATTAGATGATTTTTTTACCCAAAATCCCTCTTGAATGAGAGCCCTTTTCAAGTGCGCTCACAGCCCATGTGTCTGCACCGACATCTCCGTCTATTATTAAACTAACATTGATGCAATGACAGAACTAGAATTTTTCTCAAATATGGTTTCAATCAAGTCGGAGAAACAGGATTTCAACTTGGATCAGGATCCAACACAAACTCTATTGATGCTATCTCGAGACAAAGCTTCATCACCTCATCAAGCGTGTTCAGGACAAATGTCAAAAATGAAGCAATTACTCTCTCTGACTTTTATTAATACCACATCTCCCCTACTTTGCACACCACTATCCCCACATCTCAACAATTATAATCCATGTCTAACAAATTGTAATTAAATAAATAATAATAAATGAATTAAATATTGTCAGTGTGCGCAACGAGGTTGGCCAATCTTCTCTACTGGAGTCCCACAAGGGATGGTCTCTTATGTATTCCTCTATTTTCATCAATAAATAGTCTCACCTCATATCGAGGAATGGGGATCCATTTTACCTTAAGATTGGGCCAAACATCGATCGGTGCGGGTCGACTGCGAAAGATAATTTTTGCACGTTTTAAAGGAAAATAAAATGAACATAAAAGGTTTATTTTATTTCTTTTGACATTTTGCAGCGACGCGGCAACACAACGACGCGGCAACGCTGAAACGCGTTATTTTCATTTAACATCTTGGAAGGGATACGGGATTATTCACAATCCTGGAGAAATTCCTTGGAAGCTCTTGTTGGATTGGTGTAGCCCGATCCGGTTGGGCCGAATGCTTGTGGCCCCGCAATTGTAGCAGTGCGGACTTCGGAGTCAACAGTACTGTAGCACTTTTGACTTCCAGCCGACAGCCACTGTAGCACTTTTGACAAAGGGGGTCATCATCCACTGTAGCGACGCAGACTTACTTTTCGGAACAATGATCGTCTTCTCCATTTTATAGCATTTTTTTGGGCTAGGGTTACTACTGAAAAAACCTGTGTACTTTGTGCTCCCGAATTAGTGAAGTTCTGTCTTTCCGTGGACGTAGGGATTTTTCCCGAACCACGTAAAGTTGTTTCTCGTGTCTATTTTCTTTCTGCATTCTTCTTTCGTTTCTCGTTTATGTCGTTGCAACTCCCGACAATTCCTCAACAGCTCTGGACAAGAAAAGCGTTGGCAAAACCTCTCGTTGGTGAACGACGAATCGAGATCACTCGTGGACGGATCACCAACAACGACGAACGTTCACCGATCGATCCAAACTCCAGGTAGGGTGTGAATTTGATTTGATTCTCCTTCCCCGTTCATTATCACTACGACGAATGCGAATTAGTCAACAAACAGGCTAATCCACGGATCGTGCGTATTGCGGGTTGGGTTTATTCTGTTGCGGGGATTGATTCGGGTTGATTCATGTTAGAAATTGTTTATTCCTCCACTTCGTTCTTCATGTAACATGGACGGATTGAGGCCGACACTAACAAGGCCAAGATTCGTCCATTTTGGGAGTTTATGTGCTTGCCCTTTTCCCCCCGTTCTTCGTTCCTCGTGATTCACGATCCGCAAAGGCAATTCGAAACTGCAGCGGCTCAAGGCGGTGAGCGGAGGCGGCGGTTCTAACCGTTTCAGGTGGACGAGGCGAGGTCGCTGACGGGTCGGGCCAGGCGAGACGGCCGCTAGCAAGGCAGTTGGCAGCGGCGACAATCCGCCATCCAAGCGGGACCGCAGCGGCGAGACGGCTCGCGGCGCGGAAGCCGCGGGCGGCGTCCAGGCGAGGTCGCCGGCATGGCGACCAACAGAGGTGCGATGCGGTCCTGTCGGACCGTGGCGGCGTGAGCAGCGGGATCCGACGGGTGATGCGGTCCGGCAGCGCCGCGCGGTCCAGCCACGTTGATCAAGCCGCGTGCGGGAGAAGGGTCGGCCCGCATGCGGCAGGCCGGGCTGGAGCAACCGGGCCACTCCGGACCGGCCCAGACCAGGACCCAGACCCAACCGGACCCTTTTTACAAGAGTCGTAACTTTCAAACGAAAGGTCCGTTTGACGAGCCGTCTGCAGCATTAGGACCCTTGCGACAAGGTGATCCTTTTGAGATGGCTTGGTGGAGTTTTAGTATAGACCATTGTAGATGCGAAGTTCCCCTTGATTCTTTCCTCAAGAAGTGAGTTCTCTCAGAACGAGCGTGCCTCCAGCGGAATCTTGTGACTGACGATTGGTTGTAACTTACCTTTTTTACCTTGTCGCTGGTAATTGAGTATATCTGGATATTCTTGGTATTTGTGTAATAGGCTTATACCTGTGTAGAGATGACCGTGCATTCCTTTGTGGTTTTACCTTTGTGGTTTTGAGATGTCCTACTGAGTACTGTTTTACTCACCTTGCACGGACTTTGCCTGCATGTGTCGTATCTTTGTGCAGACGATCAGCGCTTTGACGGAGTCCAGGGTGGACCTGGACCGGGTGGTTCCCAGTGAGATCAGACAGACGAGGCGTACTCCTACGAGTTCAGGCAGCTGCCCTTCACTTTCCCTTCAGGTAGGGTTTCCTGCGGACGAGTTTCAAGAGCTTGTTTTTTCACTTGTTTTCAGTCTTTCTTTTGGTGGGCTTGTATTCCGACCCGGTTCACCTACTTGTACTTTACTTTCCTGTTGCACTCTGGTTGTGGTTTATATCTAGTGGTTTGGATGCATGATTTACTTAGTGTTTTTACATTTCAGCATTTGTGGGCTTTGAGATGTGTGTGTGCGTACAGATACTTGAGCAAAATGCCTCCCATTTGTGGGATATGCCTACTCGATGCTAGTCGACATCCCCTGAGCTATCGGATGCGGACTTGAGGTGGCCACGGCCAGGCCCCACTGAGACGGGTCGTGACATGCGTTGTCTCTATCTGCTGGGAAATAAAACGTGCGCAGACAATTTCATTCAAAAACCAAACGCACACACACGGACAGAAAAAGAAATAACACAAAAATTGTATGTGGTTTGGCAGTGTGCCTACGTCCACGGGAGACGAGAGCCACTCTATTTCTTTCTCTCCAGGTAATCATCGGAGGATACACAGATTACAGTTACATGAGAAATGATAGTTATTTAAAGGGGAGAAGAAATAATTGTGGTCAAGAATTTATTGGGTGATTCATCCCCTCTTGGCGTCAATTGCTGAACATTGAAGACAATCATTCATGGTTAAAAACTGAACATTGTATGACGTGAAGCGCTCGTGATCCACTGCTCTGAAGCCCCACATCAGAAATGCCTGGGAAGGTTCCGCAATGGATAACAAGGAGAAATCCTCTTTTGTGCATGAAGCATTTTAAAGTCGAGCGGGCCTTTGGAGCCTACATGAAGAAGAGAAAAGCCAAGGAAGGTTGAAGGCATCTTGGAGAAGGTGGAGGGCCATACCTTAGCTCAAGGCATGGTATGTTGAAAATGGCCCAACACAGGCAAGGCCATGCCCATGGTGGAAGGTGTGGTGAAGCTGGAGGAGGCCAGTGCGGCCACACCCATTGTATAGGACATGCTGAGAGAAAGTGGCCCAAAACGGGCAACTGTAACAGAGACCAAGCCCTGGTGGTCCTCGTGGTGCATTTCGAGTGTGCCTGGATGAAATGGCCAAGGCAGCTGGACCACGCCCGTGGCGAGACAAGCCGTGGTGGACAGCGGAAGATGCAGGCTAAAACAGCCAGCCTGCCCATGGTGCTTGCCGTGTAGTAGACAAGTCATGGTCAAGACATTCTACATTGAAGGCCTGCAGTTCACGGGAAGCCCAAACAGGATAGCCCACAGCCGTAGTTGAAGTGGTCGTGGTTGACAGGTGGAGTCGCAAGCCAAAACGACTTGTAGCAGGGAACCACGCCCATAGTGTTTGCTGTTTTGGAGGCGAAACAGCTTAGGTTCTTGCACTAGGCCACGTTGCAAGCAGGCTGGGACACGTGAAACCACAGCAAATGCGGAGTGAATCGCACAGGCAATCCAAGAGCTGGTTGTTTAATGATTCAACAATCATGGGACACGTATTTGGTCCATGATTCAAGTGGTCTTCAAAGGTGGTTTGCAGCATTGATGATGGTGGATTTATTTGGATTAAATCCACGCTGCAAAGGAGTTTTTTCCAGGTGTCCACAAAGCAGTTACTGCCGTGGTTTTGATGAAAATCGTGGAGGAAATTCATGGGTCTTTATGGGCGGTTTGAATGGCCTAATTATGTTTGTTCCAGAGGCATTCTGGAAAGTAGAGAAGGTGCTGCGTTAAGGTGTTTTCGCAGAGGTGAAGAAGCAACCCCGCGGAACTACAACGGAGCATCTGCCTTGTTTGAAGATGCATTCTATGATGCAGTGAAGAGATCTATATGTTCATGAACTGTGTGTGGATCCTATCCCGAAGCAGTCACCAAAAGCGGAGTGCCCCCTTGTGAAAAGGGGTGAGCTCCATAGTGGATTTTGGTGCATAGCAAAACGCCGATGCATGCTACTTCGCCGTAGCCCAGTGAGGGTAAACCAAGTTACTTAATGCATGCACATCAAAACAGATCAAGCAACCTAACGCATATTTGGTAAAAGAGCATAACAAGTGACCCTCAAGGTTCAGAGGTCAAAATCCTTGATGGGCAAGTGAGACTTTAATGGATTAAAAGTTTTAATTGCTCAAGTATTTTGCATACCCTGATTCACCCCTCAAGGTAATCTCACTCTGTGTCCCTTGTTTAAAGCCAACAGGATTCCTGGGTGTATGTTTCCTTAAGCAGGTGCAGGTGCGTTTGGTGAGTTTAAGGGAGTATGACGCGGAGCATCCGCAATCCTTTGCTCTGAAGTCCCACATCGGAAACACCTTGGGAGGTTGTGCGGTGGCCGGGGGGGAATCATCTTCTGTGCAAGAGGCATTTTAAAGTTACACGGGCCATTGCCCCAAAGCGGACAGTATCGTGCCTCCCTGCGTCAATGAGTGCGATATACTCTGCTTTTTTGGTTGACAGGGCAACGCACTTCTGTAAACGTGATTGTCATGAAACACCCCCTGCAAATGATATCAAGTATTCGGGTATGGATTTTCTTGTGTCGATATCTCCAGCCATATTTGCATTCGTATATCCTTTCAACATTTTCAAAACATAAACAATGACTGAATGTACCTCGAAGATACCTAAATATCCATTTAATGGCTGCCCAATGCTCCTTTCTTGGATTAGATAAAAATCGGCTCACAACTCCAAAAGCGTGAGTTATATCTGGTTTGGTGCATACCATAGCATAAATGAGACTTCCAACTGCTGACTGATAATGAAGTTTTTACATCTCTTCTTGATGTATCGTTCTTGTGATGACCAAATCCTTCGATTCTTCTGGTCACAGGTAATCGTCATGCCAAAAATCTGTTTGGTTTCTCCTAAATCCTCCATTTCAAAGAACTTGTTCAACTCCTTTAACCTATCTTGGTAATATCATTGCCAATAACCAAATGTCATTAGCATAAAGCACGAGAATAATGAAATCGCTGTCTTGATGAAGACGCAGTGATGAAACAAATTTCCTGTACCATTGTCTCGATGTCTATTTTAAACCATATAAACTTTTCCCGAGTTCACCTGAAAACCTTTGGGATGCTCCATATATATCTCATCTTCAAGATCATTGTGTAAGAATGCAATATTTACATCAAGTTGGTGTACCTCCCAGTTGAGGCTAACTACCAATCTAATCTAAGAACTCTGATAGAGGACATTTTTATCACTGGAGAAAAAATTTCAAGGTCAATACCTTTCTTTTGCCTCAATCTCTTCACAGTCATCCTGGCTTTATCACAAGGTTACGAGCTGCCATCTTCACTTTTGATTTTGTACACCCGCTTGTTTGTTTTTGAGTGTCTTCCTTAGGGTAACTCTACCAGGTCGAATGTGAGGTTTTTGTGCAAGGATCTCATCTCCTCTTACATGACTTTTCTCCATTCCATCTTCTGATGGCATCATCATAACTTTATGTTTCTCCACCATCAGTGAGCATCTACATCTCTGTTGTCATTCGCTTGTGGATCTCCTCAACTGTGTTTCATGGAATCTGCTATGGAATATCATGTGATAAAGACATCTCAAAAGATGAAGATATATTAGCCGATTGTGATGCATTATCAGTGCCGCGGCCTTATCCCCTTATCTAAAACTAGTGGTGGTCACACCGGTTCCAGATTGATTTGAATTTTTTCAGATTGTGACTCAGGTTTTTCAAAATCTTCAATTGTCTAAACTTCAAAAAATATCACATCTCTACTTTTGATGATCTTCTTGCTGATAGGATCCCAGAGTCTATATCTGACTCTTCATGAACATATCCCATAAAGATACACCGTTTTCCCTTTCCATCCAACTCCATCCTCACATCTTTTGGAGTGTATACAAATGTCCTGCAACCAAAAACTCTCCAGTGTTTGTACGAAACATCTTTACTTGTCCAAACTCTTTATGGTATGTCATAGTTCAATAGAACCAATAGATGAAGGTTGATAAGATCTATTGTAGTCCTCATTGCCTCCCTCAAAAGGAGTTCGACAGTTTCATATTTGAGAGCATACACCTGACTCTCGCCGATTGTTTTATTCATCCCCAACGCTACATCAATATGTTGAGGTATCTTCGGTGTTGATTTTCCATCCCGATGTCGAAACTTCTGCAATATTCTTCAAATGGACAATGGTACTCTACCCCATTGTCTGCGCAAACACACATTAATCGCTTGTTTGTTTCTCTTTCAACCGTCACATGAAACTGCCTGAAAACGCTCAACACTTAATCTTTAGTTTTCAAAGCAAATACCCAAACTTTTCTAGAATGATCATCGATAAAAGTGACAAAATAAATAGCACCACTCAATGACTTGGTGCTCATCATGCAAACATCTATGCATATCATACCTAAAATATGTGCTTTTTTGGATGGCAAATAACCATGAAAAGATATTTTGTGTTGTTTTCACGTGATACAATCAACACAAGTATCCAAATGTACAAATTTGATTCCTGGCACGAGATTCTTCTTGGGAATCATTCCAATTCCCTTTTCACTCATGTGGCCAAGTTACTTACGTCATACCAGATACTTCCTTTTGAGCTACATTGATTTCTCCACCGCATGGTTTGGCCCTTATGAAATGGAGAGATGAATCCTTCTTCCATTTGGCACCAACCAAGTTACCTTTTGTAAGCTTTCATTTTCCATCACTAGAGGAACTAACTTAGCCATCATTCTGGTGAATATTAGATTGAGCTAAATATCAAAAACATGTCTCGCATCTTTTAATAATAGTTTGCATCCAATATCAATCTCCACAAAAATATTAGCAATACCAAAGATTTTCCATGCACGGTCATTTCTCATCTTCACCTGTCCAAAACTCTCGGAGTCTAAGATGAGAAGAAGTCTAATCAGGCAGTGACATGAGAGGTGGCACCTGAGTCGATCACCCATGTCGAGTCTCAACTTGCAAGATTGACGTGATTGTCTTCTTGAACAATATTCACATCATCATTGACAACAACCACATCATTGGTTTGAATTTTACCTTCATGATTCCTCTACTCCGCCTTCTCTTGGATGAAGTTTTTCGGGTTTGCCACAAAGGTGACATTTGACATCATATCTTGATCTCAATTTTGATCGCTTCCTGATAAAGACTTTAACAAACTGGGGACAACCCTGGACATCATGGCCTGGAAGGCCCCCTCTAGAAGGGGGCATAGGAGTCATGACAGGGGGAAAGTACAGCTGGATATTCTAAAGGGATAAAGGGAAAATTCTGCTGGAGGTCACGTGGGGGGTAAGGCAAAGAGGTTATAAGAAGGGGGGAGGGGTTGGAAAGAGATATTGAGAGAATAATTTTGTTAAGGAGTCGGCCAATTGGCTTGGGTGAGTGGGACCTAGGGTCCCTCGAGTTTTCTTCTTCTTCTGTTTTTCTCCTGTGATTCTGCTTTTATACAAGAAGTTTGTTCGCAAAGGGGCTGGGATCTATCAATTGGTCCAACCTGTTGGAGCCCCGCCCTTGCTCAACAGAGGTGCACTGTTGGAACTTCTCACGCAGGAAGAGCTCACCTGAACGAGGCACACAAGAGCAGGTGCACATAGGAGGTGTGCACTGCTGGTGCATCCACTTTCTTGTCGAACTCCTCTCAAATGGCGGAAATGCGCTTTGCAGGATCATCGCTGGACAAAAACACGTCCAGCCGACACATTTTTTTAGGTGGCGCACACCGTCCAATTCTGCATCTATGGTGTGCACTCTAGGAAGGCGTTAAAATCTTCATCAACGAAGCAAATACTACAACCACTGCCGGATCCTCCCAATCGCAGGAGGAGGTGGCCTCGCAGTTTAAAAAATAAAAATAAATAAATAAATAAACAGGAGGATGTGCGCTCTGGTGACAGACACAAGCGAGAATGCTCGTCTCGATGGAGTGGAGCAACGCAAGGACTGCATCGACATAAGAGTGTTGCAAAGTCAGTTGTCATCTCATGGCATTCGTCGTGCATTATAGAAACACACAACTTGTCAGAGTGTTCATTGAAAACTTCAATGAATGTATAGATAGCCATAAATGAATCAATCCAATTAATTCATAACCGAAGGAAATGCGCGGGAAGACGTGGCAGTGACCATGCACGCGCATCTCATGCATTGCATATCGTAAAGCCTATCGTACACTACGATATAGGCATGGCATCCCATGCCTCTTTAAGATATAGGGTATATCGTACAACACGATATACCCTTTTAGTGCATTTCAAACATATTCCTCCTGTAATTTTCTCCCCAAATTAGAAGTGGCCACCACACTATCTCCAGTGCCTGGCCTGGCCTATCTACTGACTGTCACCCTTCATCCATCGTTGTTTAAGACATTGCATTCCATCTCGATCTTGCCTAGCTTATCTACTAAGTAATAGTAGCGGATGAATGTGACGTCCCAAATTGTGCACGACAAGAAGTGATGAGCTCAAACTCAGCCATGGACAACTCAACAGAATGACGTGGATCAGGTGAGGATGAAGACTGATCACCAATGGCAGCATGAGTTGTACTAGGAGGGGCCTTTGGATGAGCATGCAGCAACCAACAAACCTCAATAGTGTGACCCATCTTTCGAAAATGTTAACAAGTGACACAACCTCGACCACTACCACAACCACGTCCTCGGGCAAGGTGAATGAGTCGGCCAAGATTTCAGATGTTGTAGTAGCACACTTGACTGCCCATGTAATATAGAAAAGAGTGTTGATCACACTGAGTCATTGATTTCGCCGAAATCTATAGAACAAGGCATAGCTTAAGAAGCTCATCATGAAGAGCTTTCCATTCCGTGAGCATGGAATGTATGGTGTTGCTGATATGGAAATGTCGGGAGCGCCAATGACACCCGATTCTAGAAATAGGAGTAAAATGGAGAGAGAAAAGAAAGAAAAAGAAAAAGGAAAAGAACGCGAACATAGAAATTTACGTGGTTAGGGAATAATCTCTACGTCCACAAAGAGACGGAAAAAGTTTCACTATATCCGGGAGCAAATTACATGGCACACACACAGAAACCCTAACGCGAAATGAGCTCAAAAAAAGCAAGCAGTGCTTCAGTAAACTGTGTTGGTACAGTGCCTAGATTCACACAGTTGGTCCATTAGGCTACGGTATCCATGGCAGTAAAGTCCAGAGAGCTACAATACCGTTGTCAGTAAAATCCATGCTGCTGCAGTACCATGTCGACAAAGTCTACATTGCTACAATACCCATTGTCGGTGTCGTTGGTGAGTTATGCTACAGTACATGCCGCTCGCATTTGGCCCAACCTCATCTGATAGACCGGGCTCAATCATTCCAGCAGTTGTATCCAGAGATCGAATAAAGTCTGGAATGTATCCGAGTGTCGGGTTGTTGGTCTCATAATACGTGAGTGTCAAGGAGCCCCAAAGTTCTTTGATACTATTTGTCGTGCAAGTGATGTCTTTTATCAAACGTTCCATTGAGTTACAATAACAAATATCTTGTTGTTAGCTTCCACACCTTGTATTTGAAATCCGCATTGGGTGGTGGTGTGCACCAAGTGAGATTCAAAATTCATGTCATCTAAGGAAATCACAACTATTTTGCGAGAAATTAATAGAATCCATATGCTCATCAAGTTGAGGCAGTGATAAGTTGAAGAAGCACCGTAGAAACTGCCATCGAAGAATTTGAATCCACCATGGTGAAATCCTGCGAAAGCACAGCCTGGCACTCATCTCAGATTCATTCCAGAAATTATTCGATCTGTGGATGCAGAACTAGACATTCCATGGCTTCCTTCACGAGATGGAAAGCTCTATGTGATGAGCTTCTTGAACTATAGCCTGTTCCACAAACTTCGGCAGAAGCAATGACTCAGCGTGACCTAGGACGCCGTCTTCATCAACTACCATTCATTCTAGCGGACAAATTGTCTGTCGCCAATCAATTACATGGATGTTGTATTCCAGTGCTTCAAATCATATCACAGGTAACACGGTATGTAGGCATTTTAAAACAAACGAGGGCTCGAGGGCTTTGCGGGCAAGCCCATGGATACAATGACGAACATGCTTATTTTAAATTGGGCCCATATCCATACAGGCTTGCTCATGCGGTCAAAGGTCAGGCCCCAGGCCTACCCAATATTATATATATATCCTCCACTTTTCAACCTCAACCCCACTTCTCAAAAATCCGGCTCGCCCCACTTCCTCGAATACTCATTCATGGTCTGCCCCACATCCCTAGAATCCCATCTGCTTTCTCGGAAATCTCCCCACTTCCCCCGAATCCCCCTACTTCCCCAAAATCTTGTCTTGTCCCCCATCGCCTCCCTATCCCGCCCATTAGATCACCCCCACCTCAATCCTTGCACTGCAACCGCCCTCCCCTTCATGATCCACACACCGCACACCCGCCCTCCCCTTCATGAGGGATGGATTCTCTCACACGTGTGGGATACCCTCATGCGGTCTTTCATAGATGGCTTGCTCACTCTCACACATCGGTTGTTGGTAGGCCGTCACTGAAGACGGGCATCAACTTCCCTCGCACACGATGGATGCTCTTCGGTTTCCCTCAAGCGCTCTCGGGCCGGTCCTCATGCAAGGACTGCTTTCTTCAAAAATCTACCTCTGAACTATTGTTTCCCTCGGGTCGGTCCTCATGCAAGGACTGCTTTCTTCAAAAATCTACCTCTGAACTATTGTTTCCCTCGAGCGCTCTTAGGCATGCAAGCAATGCGTCCAAAAATTTCCTCTTAATTGTTGCTTCCCTCAAGTGATCACTTATCCTTCAACCGTAATTTCCACAAACAACTTCCTTCTCACATGCATTCTTTCCTATAATGTTTCAAACTTAATAGTGTCTATATAATTTCACACGGACTTGGGCCTTTAACCCTTTTTAAATCCTCATTCCATTCCTACATATTATATTTATATGGAATATCTTTTTTGGTTAAAAAAATGGGTTGCCCACAGGCCTGCCCAGACCGTGCTAAAAATGGACCGGGTTTTTAAATGATGACTAATATAGAAAACAAGCCTAGAGTCGTATGGGTCTGGCTCGTTTAGACCTAACCCACCTGTTTTGCATACCTACATGCATGCTTAGTGATTATAATCCACTTGCTGGTTAGACCTCAATTACAGTTGTCGATGGTTCCACTGTGTCAATTGCCAGTTTCAGCTCCTAAAAACTATCATAAGATATCACATTATCTCAAGCGACGCACGTTCCGCAAAACTCTTTCAATCTTTTCTCTATTAATAAGCTTACCTATGATCTTAATTGTATTGCAATCTTCTCACATGCTAATGTTATATTTCAAAATCGTTCGACGACTTAGGAGCTTGGTAGAGATCGATTGCGAGATGGCATACACGTTCGATGTTGCTCCTTCACAAACTCCGCACTCACCTCGTATGCCATGAATTTTCATTCCAGATATGGCCATCCATCTCTCCCGTCCCTCCAAAAGTTGTGTCCTCAGCTAGAATCATCTACTTCATCTCATTATGAAGCTAGCAAATTTGTCAAACTTCATCGCACCTCATATGCTCCTAGTCTTCTTCAATCAAAGGCATCCAATTCTTTGGACTATTCATATGATGTTTGGGGACCTTGTTATAGGTATTATGTTTTATTCATCAATGATTTTCATGCATGACCTGGATTTATCTTTTACATCATAAGTATGAGGTTTTGTCTATTTTTCAATCCCTTTACAATAACTAAAAGACTTCTTTATTACCCCATCCTAAATCACCTCACTGCATAGGATTTCTTGGGGACATTTATCAAATGAAATGGGTGAGCATAAAGCCCAGTAATGGATATACAATGTAAGAGAAGATTATAGATGAAACATGAAGTATAACATAAAAACATGTGCATAAGCACTTGAGACATAACGTGAGTACATGAACATAAGAACATGAGGCATAACATGGAAATATGGCTACAACAAAAACATGAGACATTCATAAACAGATCACCAAAGTTCATCATTAAGGTGTCGTAAAACATATTAACAAGGCTTTTAACCAATCATAAAACATTACCAAGTCATGCTACCAAGGTGTCATTAACATGTCATCATTACAGATTAATTCTTTACCCAATGCATTAGAGTGATATCACAACACATCCTTCATATGTTTAACATTATGTGTGCCACATCGATCAAAAATCATAAGTACATATCATTTCTAACCCACGAATAGGGAATGTGGGTTGAATACATGGATGTCCGCAATCAATAGTCCAATGATACATATAAATGAATACCCTTGAATGAAAATAGGGTTGGGTATTCATGACATAGAAAAATATAGCATGGAAAATAAAGGTTCAATTTCGGCAACACAACAAGCATACAAAAGGGATCTTGGAATGGATTTAATGAGAGCGAAAGGAAGTCTCTCGTTAACAAGACATCATATGCACAGCAATGGGGGTGTTTATCAACACTTGAAAACATAATAAATTAACAATCAAAAGGCTTGTACAAAAGAAGCACTTGAATTGAAAAAGTGAGGGAAGAGAACTCTTACATTGAAAGTATGCTTCTTAGAGCCAAAGAGACTCCTTCAAACCATAAAACCACCTTTGAAAAACTCTGGCGAGGGAGATTTGAGAGAGGATTCGTGCTGAAGGGTGGGTATTTATAATTGAAGAGCGGTGGTTTTAAGGGATAAAATAAAGATTATTTTGTTATTAAGGCCAATGACTTTTGGATGGTATTAATTTCAACGAATTTGGTTGATAATTAATATTGTAAAGTTTGGTTAAGGCCGTGCAATACCTCAAGCCACCCATTTAAAGTTGTGATTTTTAGTTATCTTATGTCCCCTTTAATTTTAACTTTTTACATTATTACCTTCATTGCGGTAATTTTTTTTTACCTTGGTAACTTTTTTGTGCCTAAAAATGAAATTGTCCTTATTACATAATTTGATCCTTCTAATTTCAAATATGTAATCCATTTTACTTGATTCAATTTATAGAAGTGATAAAAAATTAATTCTAATATGATACACGTATAACACATAAAAATAGTTTTTTTAGAAAAGATAAAATCGTAGTTCCAAAATGCTAAAGCATGTGAAAACGGTATTTTTTTTTCTTTTTACCCAAAAACAACTTTTTTAGAAAATTACCATAAATTAATCCTAATCAATTTTTGATATGCTGATTCCAAAAATGATATTTATTTTATCAAAATAATTCTTTAAATGTGAGAATTTTAACTTTTAAATAAAAACCTTATTTATTGAAAATTAACAATTTTTATGGCATAATAAACTTCATGACCGTTATAAAAAATACTTAGGACCTCATTAATTTATATTATCATTTAAAAAGTGTCATGTAAGATTATTTCATGAAAATAACATTTATTTAAAACTTCTAAATTTATCATAAAACATATTTTTAACGAAATTTAAACATATTTATAGTTTCCAAAAATACAATTTGGGCTTTGTCCTACTGTATCATAAAATAGTATCGACAGTGCCTTTATTGCTCTTCATAACCAACAATAATAATGACCAACTATCTTATTGACTAATGGTCATAATGCTCATCGGCCATATTGGTCGACACTCATAATGTCGAATGACTATATATTTCCCTATAAATACATCATCATTCTCACTCCATCATTCACTATTTCGCTTACAAAGGTTCTTACATGTCCTTTGATAATGTTTATCATTTTTCTAACACTTCTCTTTCTTTTTACAGTCATTATGGCAAGAATGATCTTCACGAGGGAATTCACGCATATGAAGTACCTTTTAGTGATTGTACTACGGTGTTTATATCTCTTTACTATTCCTAGTTGTTGTCGTCAATATTAACACAAATGTGTAAAGAAATGAAAGTTTTTTTGTGTGCTATTGTAAAATATAATAAAATAATTGTTGTGTGACAATAGTTCTTTTATTAATGGAAAAATATTTTCAGACCGTCACATTTCCCCCCTTGAGAAATTTCATCCTCGGAATTTGTTGCGGAATCGCCGGGAGAAACAACGACAGAAACGAGGAAAAACGAAAAAAGAAAGAAAAGCACAGGACACGACGATTTACCGCAGAGATTTTCTCTCCAATTCTTAAGGGAAGTTATGATTACTCTGAATTGTATTCTTTGAATTTGAATTCACTTGATTTATCAAGCGTCTTTTGCGGATCTGAAAACTTGCTACGAGATATATTGTTATATATATATCTTTCTGTGTCGGATATTTAGAGACGACTATCTGGAAATTTCTTGGCTGTATATATGATTCTTATTCTTCAAGATTTCTTGTACAAATTAATTCACTACTACAGAGATCAAGCATTTCAGATACAAGGACTACATTTTGGAGATATACATATTCAAATCATGAATCACGATGTTCTGTTTTTGTTGTTGTTCTTAAAATCAAAGATCTTTTGTGCAACCTGATCTCTTCAGATATATTTCAAGATTATTATTATTCTGAAGACAGAATCATCTTTTATCAGTTGTGTACTGCTGCAACTGTGAGCTACATCTGTTTCTCATCAAAACTATATCTTATCTATCTTGAGTTTCGACTGCTCGTATTCAGTCGTGGTGGAGTGTCAGCTTCTCGCACTAAGCTGTGATTTTATCAGTTCCCTGTAAAAGAACCAGAAGGTTCTGCACTCAGTTTGTAAGGGTGACAACTGTCTGCACTCAGTTGTGAATCGGTCTTATGATACAAGGACCTTGCTAGTGAAATTCACCAAGCCCGCAGAAAGGGTGATTGGTGGAGTGGACTAGGGGACCTCCGTGCCCCAAACCACTATAAATTGTTGTGTCCTGTTCTTTGTTCATTATTCGCTGCATATATATTCTCATACAGAAACGTCGTCAGCTTTATCTACTATTTATGTGAATCGACAGAATTGTGAAATTATTAAAAAACACAATTCAAAGGTTGTGCTTTTCAACATAGCTATAACAAGCTAAAGGCATAAGATCTGTATTAGTGATGGCAATGGAGAATCTCAAGGAAGGAATGTCAATGGTTCGTGCTCCATATTTCAATGGGGAGAATTGTGGATGATGGAAGTCACGAATGATAATCTACTTAAAAAATCTTGAATTTAGAGTATACTTGAAGATTGTTACTCCTTACACAATACCTGAAAAACCTGAAACTTGGTCTACTACTACAAAGGCTGAGTATGATATGAATTCGAAAGCAATGAATGCCATTATTTGTGGTTTTGGACCAGATGAATTCAACCGTGTATCGCAATGCGCAGCAGCCTATGAAATGTGGCAGATAATTGCAGTAGCCAATGAAGATACTGACAATGTTAGACAAATGAGATATGCCACAGCGAAATTAAAGTTTGATACTTTCAGACTGTCTATGAAGGTACTGACAATGTTAGACAAATGAGATATGCTACAGCGAAATTAAAGTTTGATACTTTCAGAATGTATGATGGAAAGAGCATCACACAGATGAATGGAAGGCTGACAGAAATTGTTAATAATATAACATCTTTAGGTGAGCTTATCAGTCAACCTGATCAAGCTTTGAAAGTTCTAAGAGTTCTACCAGCAAAGTGGAATGGAATTTTTGCTGCAATCCGCCAATCAGCACCTGTCAAGAATCTGACAATGAGATAAGTGATTGGAGCCTTAATTATGTATGAGGGTGAAATGGAAAATGAAGTTGAAGACCACAAAGTCCTAGTAAAAAAGGATAACACTGCTTTAAAAGTTGTATCCCAAAAGCAGAACAGAAAACTGAAACAAGAAGAAAGAAATTCAGACTCATCTAACTCAGAAGTTGAGCTGACTTAAAAAGCTAGAAAGTCCAGTAAATTTTATAAGAAGAAAGAATTCAAAAGAACCTTCAAAAATGATGAGAAAGACTCAAGGGAAGTAAGATTTTATGAGTGCAAAAAATTGGGTCATATAAAACCCGATTCCTCAATTGAAAGGAGAAAAGAAAAAGACAGAAAAGAAATATCAGAAGAATGCTGATTGTGATAAAAAGGATAAAAGGGCTATGAAAGCCACTTAGAGTGTTTCTAAAGACACCAGCAGCCCATCAATCTCTGATTCAGAGAAGGAAGAATCGAATCTGAAAGCTAATATGTGCTTTATGGCTGAAGAAGAGAAGGTACAATCCTACTATCCATCTGATTCTGATTCTAGTTACTCGAATGATAAAATGACTGCCTACTGTACCATGCTAGAAGAAATATATGACTCTATTAAAGAAACACAAATCTTTAAAAAATATCCATAATGCTATTTGAGGAGAAAGTGATACTTTACTTAAAGAGCATCAAGAATTTATTGACAAATTTAGTTCATCTACTACAAATTGTACTAACCATGAAAATAAGATTAAAAAACTATAGGATAAAGTAGAAACTTATAAAAGTGTTGACTCTTATATTTACACAAGGAGAAAATATTCTAAATGAAATTCTTGGTAAAAATGTAATTAAAAATGAAAGATTTGGTATAGGCAGTAAGGGTGAAAAACTCAAACTGTACAAAAACAATTTTGTTACTGGTTCTAACAGCAAAAGCAAAAGCATGTCTACTGTTAAATGTTTTTATTGTGGTATTAATGGACATTATGCTAATGATTGCTATTTAAGAAAACCTCAATTATGTGGTGTCAAACATGTTCAATATTCAAAAGCTTTATCTAATTTTAATTATAACAGTGTTTGGATTCCTAAGTCTTTAATAGCTAACACTGCTAGACCAAAAAAGATATGGGTACCAAAATCAAATCAGTGATGATGGATACTATGTTGATTTTTCTAATAATTATTGTTCTGTTTTTAAAAATAATTTACTTACATTTAGAGCACTCAAAACAGATAATGTCTACACTTTGGATTTAAATTCTTTGTGTAAACAGAAATTGAACTGTTTAACTGCTAATGTAAATGAGTCGTAGATTTGGCATAGAAGACTTTGTCATTGTAATATTTTTGTTTAACATAAGTTATCTAAGAAACAATTAGTTTCAGATTTACCTAGTCTCAAATTTGATAGTGATAGATTCTGTGATGCATGTCAGATAGGCAAGCAACACAAATCCTCATTCAAATCTGTTAACAAAATTGCTACTTTAAAACCCTTAGAACTTATTAATATGGATTTGTTTGGACCATCAAAAATCGCAAGTTTGACTAGTAAATTATATGTCGAAGCAGAGTATGTATCTGCAGGCAGTTGTTGTGCACAAGTGTTGTGGATGAAAAATACTATGGACTTTGGACTTAATTTTAATAATACACATATTTTATGTGATAATACAAGTGCTCTGAACATTTTAAAAAATCCAATAAGTCATTCTAGAACTAACCATATTGATATTAGACATCATTTTCTAAGAAATCATGTTCTCAAAAAAGATATATCTTTAGAATTTGTTAATACTAAATATCAATTAGCTGATATCTTTACTAAACCTCTTCTCACTGCTTGTTTTGATTTTATTAAGGGGGAGTTAGGTTTATTTAATTTTTAATTAAATATTTATTTTATTTATTTTATTTTATTTTATTTTATTTTATTTTATTTATTTTTATTTAATTTATTCCTAATTTTTTTCTGCAAATTTTATTTACTTTTATTATTTTTATCTTACGGATTTTTGGTTAATACATGTTATCTTAAATTTATTTACACCGTGTAATTATTAAACTTTTGTCATAATTACTCTTCCACATGGGAAACAAGGTCAGATGTCATTTGTCAGAAACCGTTGGTTTTCCAAACCGCTCGTCTTCCAAATCCTGTTTTCCCAAAAACAAAAACAAAAAACCGCTTCGACAAACCTTCAATCTTCGTTCGTCCTTCCAAACCCTAGAAGTCGAAAACCTCAGATTTTCAAATCTTCAAAAATGACGAAAACCAAGAGAATCGAAGAAGGAGAAGCAAGTGAACCAAAACGTCAAAGAATTTCAAGCAAAAAAATTCTTCAGGTAAAGGTGATTGATTTCGAATGGTTATACCAGATGAACTTACTCCTGAAACAAGCGCTAGCTTTTCAAGGACTTGAGACAACTTTTAATGACAACTCAGAATTTCTCTATGAGGTAGAACTGAATTATTTTTATAAGTGCAGTTTATTTTCGAAGGTACAGAGGACGTGATTTTTGCTAGTATCGAAGATAGGGATTTCTCTATTTCTTCTACTGAGGTTGCGAAGATTTTGAATTGTCCACATAAAGGAGTTTTCCATTTTGACCTTAAGTCGATTGGAGATAAGGACCATTCTTCCAAAGACATAATGTCTTTTCTTTTCAACTCAACACACATCAGAAAGATGTTTTTTAAGGATTTAGAACCTGACCATAAGATTCTAGTGAAATTTATTCAAACTGAAATAACGTCAAGGATGGCTGAGATGGAGAAAATCATTTACCCAGACATGTATATCATGTTTCTTTTCCCGAGTGATATCAAATTAAATTTCCCGAGCTATTTATTTAGATATCTTCAAAACTGTTGTTCACCAGATGCAAGAATGAATTTTTATACATATGGACAGATAATTTCAAGGATTTTGTTTAAGAAAAATATGATCAAACTGGTTGAGGCAAGAGTAAAATGTCAACATAGTAATGTGTTGAAGAGCAAATGTTGGCTTCTAGAGAAGCAACATGCTCAATTCATTTGGAAGAGACTGTTGTTGAAGAGGAAGTTCAGGTGGAGAGTCAAGCTAGAGAGATTGCGATTGTACCTTTGGTGAGTAAACAAGTACAAGAAAGAATTCTGGTAGAAACAGTTCAACAAACAGTGTACTTCAAGGACAGATTTTACTGGACTCAGTTACAGAAATTCAAACTTTACGGATAGATCAGACTGTGGGACAGTCAAATCGTATTTCTAGTGGGCAAACTGAAGTTTTGGATAATCAGTCATTTTCTTGTAAAGAATTTGTAATGAAAATAGTGGCAGATCCCTTTCTTATTGAAAATACAAATCAGGATATGAATGCAGATGAGGCGACATCTGATTCATTATCTCATCAAGTTGAAGAAGTTGTGATGAAATTCAATAAGTCTCAAGAGGAGAATGCCAATCTGCTGCAGGAACTGGAAATTGCAAAGAAAAAGCTTTAGGAGCTTAATGAGAATATTGTTTCTAATAGGGATTTTGATGCCTTCAAAAGAGACATGTTAAATGAGATTGAGAAGATCAGATATGAAGTTGTGTCAAAAACAGATTTTGCAGAATTAAAATGGTACTTGGGAAGTCAGTTTGAATATGTCAAAGATTCAATGAATCAGGCCAGTGCATCTACTCCTACCCCTGCAACAAGTCCAGATTTAATCAGAAGATTTCAGGCCATTACATCCGTTATGGCATATATGAATATTCGACTTCAGGATCTTCAATGCAATAGTGCTCCTCTATCAGTTTTATTGGACAATCAGAAATTTCTTGTTGATCAGTTAACTCAAGGAGAACCAAGCATTAGATTGATGTTGAGCAAGTTTTCAGAGCAGTTGGAACTGTTCATGAAGCAAGAGGAAAGTCTTCATGAGTTTCTGAAAGTCAACATTGTGGAGAATTTGTCTGTCAGTAATGATGTCAGGCAGTTGATAATTCAACTAGGAGATAGTTTGATGAAGAAGCTTAGATTGCAAATGGTTTGATGAAGAAGCTTTAGATTGCAAACGGCTGATCTGAAGGACATGTTTGAAGCCATACAGAATTCTCATCCAGCCAATCCTTAGCCTTCTTTTTCTTTCCTACCTTTACCCATGACAATGATTGTTTTTTGTTTCTCGGTCATAAACTCTATTGTATTCATGTCTTTATTAATCAATGAGTTTGTATGCCATGTATGTGTTATATTTTGTTATTTGCTTTTTTTTTATGAAAGCCAAAATTCATTTCTCTTTATTCATTATAGTTACTTATAACTTTCACTTATCATTCAGTTCAATATTAAATGTGTTTTAATCTGTTTCTATACTTTATTTTTTATATCACAAAAAGAGGGAGAAATTTAGATAAACACAACATTTCTTTTATTTGAGAAATTCAAATATTTCTCCTTTATTGAAATAATTCATAATTTTATTGGGGAGAAATTAGATGACACGACATTTTATTTAGAGAAATTCAAACATTTCTTAAAAATCTATCTTTGGGAGAGAAATTCAAATATTTCTTCTTTATTGAAATAATTCTGTCAAAATCGAAATTATTTTTTTTTAATGTTTACAAAATTCTAAACTATTTTTGCTAAGATTATAATTTTAATTTATGGGTTTTGTTATCATCAAAAAGGAGGAGATTGTTGGGCATGTATTGTCTCAACAATACTCTATAAAAATTAATGATTTTGATACTCACAAATACCCTTGTTTGTTTTACTAATGATTTTATTATGAGTGTATTTCAGGAAATTTATATTCATTATAATTCTTATCTTAAAATAGTATTCAACTATTTATTTGCGAAAAATATTCGTTAAAGTGTTCGGAACGCTCTTAAACGTATTCTGGAAACACTGTTCAGCATTTGTCGTTTACTGGAAATACTATTCATTCAATGCATCGAAGAAAGTAACGTATGGAACAAACCTTACGTTTATGTATAAAGATCAGCGGGTATGGTTAATCAACCTTACGTTTGAATAAACGTATGGTTAAGAAACATTATGTTCGGATAACAACCTTACGCTTGCCAGAAAGGAAAAGTATAGTTAAAGAACCCTACGTAAGTATGGATGTAATGGTCCAGACCTCTCCAGTCCATTACTTTGTGAAAATGTGGTGCTGGAGGTGTTCCGGGAGGTCAAGGTGGCTTGGAGGTGCGTTTGGGTGGACTTTTAAGGAAAGTTAAAGGGCAATAGCTTTGGCACGGTTAGCGCACGGTTTAGGCTGGTCTTGGAGGCAGTGACTAACGCACGGTTAGCGCACGGTTTGTCTAACCGTGCGGCCTAACCGTGCAAGGAGTGTTTTACGAGGCAAAAGCTAACGCACGGTTAGCGCACGGTTTGTTAAACCGTGCGGACTAACCGTGCAAGCACTTAATCTTAGATCCTAAAATTGTGGATCTAACTCGTTTTGCCTCTAAATGGTTCGTTTAAACTCCTAAACGGCCATAACTCGGGATTACCCTTCCTTGAAGGTAGGAGAACCTCTCCCAAGCGTTTTGGAGGCGATCTGAAGGCTTCTCTTGGCGAATCGAAGCCGGTTTCTTGAGGTATGTGATCGTTCTTGTTTGGTTTCTTAGATCTATTTAGATCTACTCCGCCTCTTCTCTCGGTTTCTTAGATCTACGCCCGTTATGGGTAGATCTAAGCGTGTGGATGTCGAATATGATGAGCTTTGGTCTTGGTTGTGTTAGGAGAGAAGATCTAAGAAGGATTCGTGGAGAATCGACCCGGTTTCTTGGGCGTTCTTCGACCGTTGTGGTTTTCCTCGAAAACCTTTGAGGTAGGAGATTCGTTGCTTCTCTAATTGTTTATGTGCAATCGTAGAGTTAGCATGATTTAGCCCTTTGGATCACAATGAAATTGACCTAATTAAATACTTGAACCGGATTAAAAGAATTGGTTTGATCACATGTTGTTGCTTTGTACCGTGTTAACGGTTCGCCTCTTGATTTGCTAGATAGTGTGATGTCTATGCCTTGCTTGTTAGCATGTTGTTCTTGATGAAATTGATAAAGAACGTAAAACCGGAATTAATTGATAATTAATTGGCTAAAGATAAAGAGGCATGTAAACGAATCCGGTTGTTGTTGTTGTGGTTGTTGATCCAAATTGATGTTAATCAAATTGATGTCGATGTATGTGATTATTTCAGTTGGTTGGTAAACCTGAAAACTGTTGGTGCTTGTTGTTTGAAAGCTAGATGCCTTGTTAAAGGGCCAAGAGCCCAAATTGATGTGATATTTACTTTCCTGCTGCTTGTGCTGTGATGTGATCCTGGATGGATGTTGTGATATGTGGGGGCATGGAGGCCTTGTGGTTGTGGCAGCGGATGACGCCTAGAGTGGCGAGATGCATCGGTTTATGCATGTGGGTGTCAGGGGGGACACCAGGGGTGATGGAATGGGATGGATGTGATTGTTGGATGTTTGGTGTTTTGTTTGGTTGTTTATCTGTTTTACTTTTCCCCACTGCTCAAAGCAGCTGGTCTTGCTTACTCATCTTCCGAAAGAGGCGAAGACACGCGGGGTATGCCACGTGTTTTCCGTGTTTAGCCTCTCAAGGGATAATGGGTCTACGCTCTTGCTATAGGCGGCAAAGACTCGACGGGTAGTACATCTACTCACCGTGTTGAGCCCCTTGTGTTTAGTAGCATAGGATGCTTTTCTAGAATGCCTGGAAATATGGAAAAGTAATTATGTAATGAATGTTTAAATAAATGATGTTATCTCATGGGGTTGGAGTTTGTTGAAATTTAATGATGAGGTTGAGAACTTTTGAAGGGACAGTGGTTTTTGGATGTGATGTTAATGGAATTTAATGTGGAATTGTTCATGGTTAATTAATATTTGAAGAATTAATTAACGTACAGTGGAATTGATAAAAAGGGAATGAAGTAATCTAATAAAGCCCTTAAATGGTTGTGTGCTTATAGGATACCTAGTCTTAGAAGTGGCAGCCCGGAGTCCGAGAGACGTTAGCTGCAGTTGTGTCTAACACTAGGTTATGCCCATAGTGTGGTTGTGAGTTATAGTATATTCTGTACTTTTTGTGTTTCTATACGCTACTCTCCACCCTGTCAGTAAGGGCAACTGACACCCCGGGGATTCTAAGCCCTGAGGGGTGTTTTCCCCAACATTCCGGTGGGAGGATGAATGGTTGACTACCCCCTTTGACCCCGCTCTCTTCTCTTGGTAGATACTAGTGTCATTAGGCACAGCGGTTAGTTTTCCCCATATATGTGTGTAGAGGACTGTAATGGTTTGTGGTTATTCACACACATATATTCTGGATATAGCATCCTATGGACTACTATAGGTGTAACGTGTATAGGATGTGATGGCTTGAGGATCCTTACTCGGTGTATGGGTTGTAATGGCTTGAGCTATAATACCCGACGTATGATACAGGTTATGCGAGCTGTGGTGGCTCCCAGAAACTACCTGGTTACTTTTGGTTGTGAGGATGGTGTGGTGCTTCGCCCAGGTGTCTGCGGGCAAGCCTTTGTGGTGCACGAGGTGCAGATTGTGGAGCTTAGCCCAGGTGTATACAGACAAGCCTTTGGAGAGAGATGCACAGGACGTATGTCGTTGGGGCAAAGCGGCAAACCAGTGGAGAAGTAGTAAAGGGGTACCCTTGATATTCTTTATTATATGATATATTCTTGTATGCGTTACTTGGTGAGAGTTGTCATGGTGAGGTTGGGAACATAGTATACCTGTTTAGGTGACGAGTTAGTTTCACTTGTTGTTCACTATGCTTTAGCATGCTTTCTTTACTTTTGAACGAGAGGCTTCGGGGAGGATCCTACTGAGTATATTGTTATACTCACCCTACGTATATATAAACTGTTTTTCAGGTCACTTGGAGCTGGTTGGGGATCAGGCTGGTTACTACTAGCTTGTGGTTGCAGGAGCTGTTCGGGCTTGTGGTCGCTGTTGTTTTTACTTTCTTTTGGGTACTTGCAGTTTTCCCTTTCAGTTGTAGTACTTTTGCATGACATTACATATGTGCACTTGGGTTTTCTTTTATATTTCAGTTCTGAGTTGGAATTGGTTGGTGTCTATCTTATCTCTCTCTTCCGCATGTGTTCTCTTAAATCTCTCTTCCGCATGTGTTCTCTTAAAGGGTAATGCCTCCCATTTGTGTGTTACTATACCCTCGATGCTAGTCGCCAACCCGGGGCCTACTGGAGGCGGGACTCGGGGGTCATTATCTCCCTTCTCACAATGTCGGCCCAGGAGACTTTGTGAGGAGGGGGTCGTGACAGAGTGGTATCAGAGGGAGGTTAAGGGATAGGATGGAGTTTGGAGTTAGGCACAGGTGGGGTTGCATTGGTTGGTAGGGCAATGGTGTCAGTCATGTTTAGCAAGTGAGGTAAACACTGGAGACCGGCTGAGACATAGGCGTTTAGGGCCCCCTATGATATGATGTACGGACCTTTAAGTTTACAATGGCTACTAAACAAGGTGATATTGGTTGCAGGGTAGAGACCTAGGAAAGGATCATGCATCATTCTTCTTTGTGTCTGTGTTTGAATGGATAGACCTTGGGATAGGTTAACCTAAAACAAATAAAAAAAACAATTAATTAATTAATGTTGAGTCTTCCATATTCCAGGCTTAGGAACTCTGATGGTTTGTTATTTTACAGGTATGGCACCAGGTCGACGTCCTCGTCAGGTTTGCGCAGAAAATGTCCAGCAGGTTGTTCCAGCAAATCGTCGCAGGGTAGAGGTTGACGACGACGACACTTGGAGGAAGACACTCCGAGAGTTTCAGCGCCAGAGTCTGCAAAAGTACGAGAGCTCCGTTTCAGATGCAGTCACGGAAGACTGGTTGGAGGAGGTCGAGATAGGCTTCAGTTCGATCCGTGCTCGGAAGGAGCACTGGGTGTCCTTGGTTGTGACGATGTTGCGTGGAGCAGCAAGGCAGTGGTGGTTGTTGTTCCTCGGGGATCGTGAGGAGTCAGTGATCTCATGGGAGGAGTTCCGAGACAAGTTTAGAGTCGAGTTCCTTTCCTCGACTGCGAAGGCCTCCAATCGCCAGGAGCTTCTCACCCTTCGACAGGGGAGCTCCAGTGTTCGAGAGTTTGGAATCCATTTCAGGAACCTTTTACGATATGCTTCGGACCTGTTACCAGATGAGGAGGCCAGGTCGAGGCATTTCGAAGAGGCTTTGCGTCCAGAGATTCAACGCCAAGTCACCCCATTTATGCTAAAGACATATCTTGAGGTACTGGCGAGGGCAGAGGTTGTTGAGAGGACTTTGGCCAGGACCGGATCATCACGAGGGGGGGATCGTCATGATCCCTCACGAAGCAAGGTTGTGGTCCGGGGTTCCCGGTTTTCAGGGCAGAAGAGTTTTCGTTCCACCGGGGGTAGGTCCCAGCCCTTCACATCTCGTTTCTCCGGAGGCAGCAACTCTCAGGCCTATGCCAAGGGATCAGGCGCTTGTTTTTCTTGTGGTGGTCGTGGTCATCAGCAGCGGGAGTGCCCGACCTTTCAGAGTGGTCATCGTGCACCAGGTGTTACGCTTCAGGTTCCTCCGTTGAGGCAGTTCCAGCCGAGGCAGCAGCAGCCAGTTGCACCAGCTTTAGATCAGCAGAGGGTAGATGGGGCAGGTAGAGGACAGCCTCATGACGCTCCTCGTCCTCAGAGAGCAGAGCGCGGCCGTGGTGGTGGTCGTCATCAGGGTCAGAGAGGCCGTGGAGGAGGTCGTGGTCAGCTTCATGCTCTAGCGTTGTCGGCACCAGACGAGCCAGACGTCGTTCGAGGTACCATTTGCTTGTTTTCTACCTTGGTGTATGCCTTGTTTGATTCAGGAGCGACACACTCCTTCATATCACCTACTCTTGTCCATGCTTTGGGACTTGAGGTAGAGAGGCTTCCAATGCCCTTGGCGTTGACTACGACAGTTGGAGGTCGAGCAGACTTGTTTGAAATATGTAGAAACTGTGAGCTGGTGTTGGGGCAACACCGCTCTTGGGGAGATTTCCTATGTTTACGAATACAACCATATGATGTCATCCTCGGCATGGATTGGTTGTATTCGGTGCAGGCTATCGTGGATTGCTTCAGGAAGAAGGTCGTTTTCCTTGGTGCGGATGGAGAGCAAGTGGTGTTTGTTGGTGAGCGAGATCCTCGGATGGGTCATAGGCGCGTTCCATTCTTATCATCCATGATGGCTGAGATGATGCTGAGTTCTTCAGAGGTTCGACAGTTGGCGTTTCCTAAGGTCGTAGAGGAGTACCCTGATGTCTTTCCAGAAGAGGTTGTAGCACTACCCCCTCGACGAGAGATCGAGTTTGGAATCGAGCTACAACCAGAAGCGTCTCCTATCTCTATGTCTCCGTATAGGATGGCCCCTTCTGAGTTGCGAGAGCTACGTATACAGCTTGATGGTCTGTTGCAGTGCTATTTTGTTCGGCCAAGTGTGTCACCATGGGGTGCACCAGTTTTGTTTGTGAAGAAGGTCGACGGTAGCTTGCGGTTGTGTGTCGATTATCGTCGCTTGAAAAAAGTGAAAATAAAGAATCGCTATCCTCTTCTGCGGATTGATGATTTATTTGATCAACTAAAGGGTGCAAGTTGGTTCTCAAAGATCGACTTGCGGTCGGGATATCATCAGATGCATGTGAAGGATGAGGATATCCCGAAGACTGATTTCCGTTGTCGTCATGGGCATTATGAGTTCGTTGTAATGTCGTTTGGCGTGACGAATGCTCCAGTTGTGTTCAGGGGATTGATGAATGTTGTGTTCCGTGAGTTCCTGGACAAGTTTGTGGTAGTTTTCATCGAC
The DNA here is from genome assembly GCA_963277665.1 of Viscum album. Taxonomy (NCBI): domain Eukaryota; kingdom Viridiplantae; phylum Streptophyta; class Magnoliopsida; order Santalales; family Viscaceae; genus Viscum; species Viscum album. The sequence continues at coordinate 1,582,381,620 of OY728119.1, read as the reverse complement.
GACATCCTTGTGTACTCCACATCTGAAGAGGAGCATGCAGAGCATCTACGAGCCGTTTTGAGAGTTCTTCGCCAACATCAGCTGTTCGGGAAGTTGTCGAAGTGTGAGTTTTGGGCTCGAGAAGTCCGTTTCTTGGGGCATGTTGTGTCCCAGCAGAGAGTAGTTGTGGATCCATCGAAGATTGAAGCAGTTGTGTCTTGGGCAGCCCCCAAGACAGTTTCAGAGGTGCGAAGTTTCCTTGGTCTCGCAGGCTACTATAGGAGGTTCGTAGCCAATTTCTCCCGAGTTGCGACTCCGCTGACACCTTTAACTAGGAAGGATCGGACTTCATATGGACTGATCAGTGTCAAGCAGCTTTCAAGTATCTAAAGGAGAAGTTAGTAAGTGCTTCAGTCCTTTGTCTTCCAGCTGAAGGAGTTCAGTTTGATGTTTTCTGCGATGCTTCACATCTGGGGCTAGGTTGTGTTCTCATGCAGCAGAGGTCAGTTGTTTCTTATGGGTCTCGGCAGTTGCGTCCCCATGAACGCAACTATGTCACCCACGATCTTGAGTTGGCAGTCGTGGTGTTTGCTCTGAAGTTGTGGAGACATTACCTCATTGGTGAGCGCTTCGTGGTTTTCACCGATCATAAGAGTTTGAGGTACGTCTTCTCCCAGCGTGACTTGAACTTGCGACAGCGCCGGTGGGTGGAGTTCTTACAGGAATACGACTTCGAAATATCGTATACACCTGGAAAAGGGAACGTTGTAGCTGATGCGCTGAACCGAAAGACACGTAGTGATGCTATGCGTGAATCCGTTGATTCCTGGAGAGTAATGGAAGAACTGTCAGCCTTACATCTTGATATGGGAGAAGTCGGAGGTAGAGGTTGTCTTTTCCAGATGACGGTACAGTCATCCCTGATGCAGAAGGTGGAAGAGTCCCAGTTGGGGGATCTAGAGGTGGAAGTCTGGAGAGACCGAGTTGTTTGTGGTGAGGCCCCTGATGGTTGGTCTGAAGACGAACAACACCGAGTGTTGTATCATGGAAGGCTTTTTGTTCCCTTGGAGATGCGTGAGACGGTTCTCAGAGAGTTCCATGGTTCGCCCTTAGCAGTACATCCTGGCGTAACAAAGATGTACTGATCCTTGAGGAGCCAGTTTTGGTGGCCTGGGCTGAAGCGTGCGGTTGCGGAGTTTGTGTCTCGATGTTTAGTCTGCCAGAAGGTGAAGGTCGAACACCGTGTTCCTAGTGGTCTTCTCCACCCATTAGAGATTCCTCAGTGGAAGTGGGAGGACATCTCAATGGACTTTGTTACAGGTTTACCTCGAGCTCCAGGAGGACATGATGTTATTTGGGTGGTAGTGGATCGTTTAACAAAATCAGCCCACTTCATAGCGATCAAGGAGTCGAGCTCAGTGAAAGTTTTATCGAGGCAGTATCTGGAGGAGGTGGTGAGACTTCATGGAGTCCCTAGGACGATCATTTCTGATTGAGATCCTCGTTTTACCTTCAGGGTGTGGAGAGGTCTCCAACATGTTTTTGGTTCTCAACTATGCCTTAACACTGCTTTTCATCCTCAAACAGATGGTCAGACAGAGCGAACTATCCAGACTCTTGAAGACATGTTACGCTCTTGTGTTCTTGATTTTGGAGGTTCATAGATGAGGCACTTACCCTTGGTGGAGTTCACTTACAATAATAGTTTTCACTCCACCATCGGTATCGCGCCGTCTGAAGACTTGTATGGTCGGCCTTGTCGTTCTCCGTTGTGCTGGACTGGGGGGGGTCGGAGAGTCAGCAATTCTCGGACCGGAACTAGTGCAGAATACAACAGAGATGGTTCAGGTGATTCGTGAGAGGATAAAGGCAGCGCAAGATCGTCAAAAATCATATGTCGATCAAAGAATGAGGCCCTTAGAGTTTAATGTTGGAGATCATGTGTTTCTGAAGGTGACCCCCCGTCCTGGGCAGCGAAGGTTTGGTCGTGGAAGTAAGCTTTCTCCCCGGTTTGTTGGGTCTTTCGAGGTGTTAGCTCGTGTTGGAGTTGTGGCGTACCGAGTAGCACTTCCCCCTCAGATGAGTCGGACACATGATGTTTTCCATATATCACAGCTCCGTCGTTATCTTCATGACGACTCTTACATCATCGATTGGGGAGAGATCGATGTTGATGATGATGCAACCTTTGAGGAGCGACCTGTGGAGATCCAAGACCGCAAGGAGAAGGTGTTGCGTGGTCGTTCTATCCCTTTAGTTCGTGTTTTGTGGCGACACGGTGGCTTGGAGGAGAGTACTTGGGAACGTGAGTCACAGATACGTGCTCAGTACCCAGAGTTGTTTGATGTTTAACTCTTTTCAGGTTTTGATGTAATTTGTATGGTTATGAAACTTTCATGTTTATGAGATAGCACCCTTTGTTGTTTTGGTAGCTTGCTCTCCAGTCCATTACTTTGTGAAAATGTGGTGTTGGAGGTGTTCCGGGAGGTCAAGGTAGCTTGGAGGTGCGTTTGGATGGACTTTTAAGGAAAGTTAAAGAGCAATAGCTTTTGCACGGTTAGCGCACGGTTTGCCTAAACCGTGCGGCCAAACCGTGCAAGGCTGGTCTTGGAGGCAGTGGCTAACGCACAGTTAGCGCACAGTTTGTCTAACCGTGCGGCCTAACCGTGCAAGGAGTGTTTGACGAGGCAGAAGCTAACGCACGGTTAGCACACGGTTTGTTAAACCGTGCGGACTAACCGTGCGAGCACTTAATCTTAGATCCTAAAATTGTGGATCTAACTCGTTTTGCCTCTAAATGGTTCGTTTAAGCTCATAAACGGCCATAACTCGAGATTACCCTTCCTTGAAGGTAGGAGAACCTCTCCCAAGCGTTTTGGAGGCGATCTGAAGGCTTCTCTTGGCGAATCGAAGACGGTTTCTTGAGGTATGTGATCGTTCTTATTTGGTTTCTTAGATCTATTTAGATCTACTCCGCCTCTTCTCTCGGTTTCTTAGATCTACGCCCGTTATCGGTAGATCTAAGCGTGTGGATGTCAAATATGATGAGCTTTGGTCTTGGTTGTGTTAGGAGAGGAGATCTAAGGAGGATTCGTGGAGAATCGACCCGGTTTCTGGGGCGTTCTTCGACCGTTGTGGTTTTCCTCGAAAACCTATGAGGTAGGAGATTCGTTGTTTCTCTAATTGTTTATGTGCAATCGTAGAGTTGGCATGATTTAGCCCTTTGGATCACAATGAAATTGACCTAATTAAATACTTGAACCGGATTAAAAGAATTGGTTTGATCGCATGTTGTTGCTTTGTACCGTGTTAACGGTTCGCCTCTTGATTTGCTAGATAGTGTGATATCTATGCCTTGCTTGTTAGCATGTTGTTCTTGATGAAATTGATAAAGAACGTAAAGCCGGAATTAATTGATAATTAATTGGCTAAAGATAAAGAGGCATGTAAACGAATCCGGTTGTTGTTGTGGTTGTTGATCCAAATTGATGTTAATCAAATTGATGCCGATGTATGTGATTATTTCAGTTGGTTGGTAAACCTGAAAATTGTTGGTGCTTGTTTTTTGAAGGCTAGATGCCTTGTTAAAGGGCCAAGAGCCCAAATTGATGTGATGTTTACTTTCCTGCTGCTTGTGATGTGATGTGATCCTGGATGGATGTTGTGATATGTGGAGGCATGGAGGCCTTGTGGTTGTGGCAGCGGATGACGCCTAGAGTGACGAGATGCATCGATTTATGCATGTGGGTGTCAGGAAGGACACCAGAGGTGATGGAATGGGATGGATGTGATTGTTGGATGTTTGGTGCTTTGTTTGGTTGTTTATCTGCTTTACTTTTCCCCACTGCTCAAGGCAGCTGGTCTTGTTTACTCATCTTCCGAAAGAGGCGAAGACACGCGGGGTATGCCACGTGCTTTCCGTGTTTAGCCTCTCAAGGGATAATGGGTCTACGCTCTTGTTATAGGCGGCAAAGACTCGACGGGTAGTACATCTACTCACTGTGTTGAGCCCCTTGTGTTTAGTAGCATAGGATGCTTTTCTAGAATGCCTGGGAATATAGGAAAGTAATTCTGTAATGAATGTTTGAATAAATAATGTTATCCCATGGGGTTGGAGTTTGTTGAAACTTAATGATGAGGTTGAGAACTTTTGAAGGGGCAATGGTTTTTGGATGTGATGTTAATGGAATTTAATGTGGAATTGTTCATGGTTAATTAATATTTGAAGAATTAATTAACGTATAGTGGAATTGATAAAAAGGGAATGAAGTAATCTAATAAAGCCCTTAAATGGTTGTGTGCTTATAGGATACCTAGTCTTAGAAGTGGCAGCACGGAGTCCGAGAGACGTTAGTTGCAGTTGTGTCTAAGACTAGGTTATACCCATAGTGTGGTTGTGAGTTATAGTATATTATGTACTTTTTGTGTTTCTATACGCTACTTCACCCTGTCAGTAAGGGCAACTGACACCCCGGGGATTCTGAGCCCTGGGGGGGTGTTTTCCCCAACATTCCAGTGGGAGGATGAATGGCTGACTACCCCGTTTGACCCCGCTCTCTTCTCTTGGTAGATACTAGTGTCATTAGGCACAGCGGTTAGTTTTCCCAATATATGTGTATAGAGGGCTATAATGGCTTGTAGTTATTCACATACATATATTCTGGATATAGTATCCTATGGACTACTATAGGTTTAACGTGTATAGGTTGTGATGGCTTGAGGATCCTTACTCGGTGTATGGGCTGTAATGGCTTGAGGTATAATACCCGACGTATGATACACGTAATGCGAGCTGTGGTGGCTCCCGGAAACTACCTGGTTACTTTTGGTTGTGAGGATGGTGTGGTGCTTCGCCCAGGTGTCTGCGGACAAACCTTTGTGGTGCACAAGGTGCAGATTGTGGAGCTTAGCCCAGGTGTATACGGGCAAGCCTTTGGAGAGAGATGCACAGGACGTATGTCGTTGGAGCAAAGCGGCAAACCAGTGGGGAAGTAGTAGCGGGGCACCCTTGATATTCTTTATTATATGATATATTATTGTATGCGTTACTTGGTGAGAGTTGTCATGGTGAGGTTGGGAACATAGTATACCTGTTTAGGTGACGAGTTAGTTTCATTTGTTGTTCACTGTGTTTTAGTATGCTTTCTTTACTTTTGCACGAGAGGCTTCGGGAAGGATCCTACTGAGTATACTGTTATACTCACCCTACGTATATATAAACAGTTTTTCAGGTCACTTTGAGCAGGTTGGGGATCAGGCTGGTTACTACTAGCTTGTGGTTGCAGGAGTTGTTCGGGCTTGTGGTCGCTGGTGTTTTTACTTTCTTTTGGGTACTTGCAGTTTTCCCTTTCAGTTGTAGTACTTTTGCATGACATTACATATGTGCACTTGGGTTTTCTTTTATATTTCAGTTCTGAGTTGGAGTTGGTTGGTGTCTATCTTATCTCTCTCTTCCGCATGTGTTCTCTTAGAGGGTAATGTCTCCCATTTGTGTGTTACTATACCTTCGGTGCTAGTCGCCAACCCGGGGCCTACTGGAGGCGGGACTCGGGGTCATTATCTCCCTTCTCACAATGTCGGCCCAGGAGGGGTACACTTTGTGGGGAGAGGGTCGTGACAATGGAACTTTACGAACGTATAGATCATCAACCTTACTTTTGTAATCAACCTTACTTTTGTAATCAACCTTACTTTTGTAATCAACCTTACTTTTGTAATCAACCTTACGTTGTCAACCTTACGTTTGGAAAAATGAACGAATGGATTATCAATGTTACATTCAGAGATCTATGCTGACGTGGATAAACGTACAGATCATCAACCCTACGTTATGAAGTTGAACCCTAAGTTTGTTATTTTGTCATTTTGTGAAGGAACCTTACGTTTGACTTTTCAACGTCGGAAATTTGAATTTACGTCTTTATCAAAGCGTTTTGCAGCAGTTTTTGCGAAATGTCAGGGCATTTTAAAACTCGATTTCGATTGAATCAAAGCTCGTTTTAAATGATTTAAAGAGCCGTTTACAGCAGAGATTTTCTCTCCTATTCTTAAGGGAAGTTACGATTACTCTGAGCTGTATTCTTTGAATTTGAATTCACTTGATTTATCAGGCGTCTTTTGCGGATCTGAAATCTTGCTACGAGATATATTGTTACATATATATATCTTTCTGTGTCAGATATTTAGAGATGGCTATCTGGAGATTTCTTGGCTGTATATATGATTCTTATTCTTCAAGATTTCTTGTACAAATTAATTCACTGCTACAACTATCAAGCATCTCAGGTACAAGGACTACATTTTGAAGATATACATATTCAAATCAGGAATCACGATGCTCTGTTTTTGTTATTGTTCTTAAAATCAAAGATCTCTTGTGCAACCTGATCTCTTCAGATATATTTCAAGATTATTATTCTTCTGAAGACAAGATTCATCTTTAATCAGTTGTGTACTGCTGCAACTGTGAGCTACATTTGTTTCTCATCAAAACTACATCTTATCTATCTTGAGTTTCGACTGCTCGTATTCAGTCGTGATGGAGTGTCAGCTTATCGCACTAAACTGTGATTTTATCGATTCCCTATAAAAGAACCAGAAGGCTCTACTTTGTAAGTCTTTGTTTGTAAGGGTGACAACTGTCTGCACTCAGTTATGCATCGATCTTATGATACGAGGACCTTACTAGTGAAATTCACCAAGCCCGCAAAGAGGGTGATTGGTGGAGTGGACAGGGGACCTTCGTGCCTCGAACCACTATAAATTGTTGTGTCGTGTTCTCTGTTCATTATTCGCTGCATATATATTCTCATACAGAAACGTCGCGAACTCTATCTACTGTTTATGTGAATCGACATAATTGTGAAATTATTAAAAAGACACAATTCACCCCCCTCTTGTGTTATCACTATAGCTATTCCGACCTAACACGATGTGGATGCAGACTCCAACATTTTCAATAGCTCATTTTTTTCAAACCATTAAATAAAACATAAGTCACACGTCCTCTATGTTGCACATTTTCGTTAGTCGTCTCCAGTAAACATTATTGTTATATTATTATAAGAACGTCCCCAAAAAGCTAATGCATTCAGGTACTGAGTGAAACGTTAAGATGGATTTGTATCCTGTGCATCAGACTCTAAAAACTCAAATATTTGCATTTTCCACATAAATTGTTGATCAAATTCTCAGTTTATTTCTGGTAAGACATCTCATGCTCAATCCCCTGGCATACTGTCTTTCCCATTTTTACATGACCATTTTTTAACAATCCAAAAACAGTGCACACATTAATGAAACAATATTGTTTCATGTCATTTAGCAAGCAGCGGTAAAATGAATTAAGGTACTTCAAGAGGGAATGAGTATGATAATGAGCATTCCAAACATTATTTAAAATCTTTAAATGGGTTTATGAGGCCATATAAAGAAATGAATGCTCATTTTCATGTTAAGAATTCCTGCAGACCCATTTGAAATCTGTTTTATTTCATAGCATTTCAAGGTATCTTACAAACATGAGTAATTCAATCAAACGTAGCCCTGGAACTTGAATGGCTTATCAGCACTTCAAAATTCCTTACATGTTTTTTCACATACTTTCTGTAATGTTGAATTTAATCAGTCAAGATATTATTTCTAACACTCCTTCCATGTCAGTGGGTGCGAGCTGCCAAAATCTAAATAATGATTCGGAAAAATGATAAGTGTTAATCAAGACGAAGGTAAAGTGATGTTCGACAAACAACAATATTAAAAAAAGAAAACTAAAACTATGATTACGAATAGCCTAAGAATGTCATTTCGCGCAGTATTCTTGACAAAATAAGCATCAGAATCGATAGGGTGCAAAAAAAAACCACAGAATCTACACTTATAGGATCTATGCAGTCATGTTTTCGGGAAACCTAAGCCCACGTAAATAGTCAGCCGTAGTATTATTCCAGGGAAAATGACATTGATCAAACAAAAATGGAACAAGAAAGACAAGGAAAGCGTAGATTATTCAGTAAAATGTTAAAGTCCATGAAAATTGTCGAGTGTAAACCTTACATTGTAGGTGAATCGGAGGGAGCGGCAGCAAGCGCTGCTACTTCCTCAGAAGCCATTGACGTGGGAGGAGCCAGATGAACGTGAAGTTTCCCCAAACGGCACTTCATACTTGCCCGCGGCCCGAGGCCCGAGGCAGCGCCGCCTCGCAGGGGTATGGTGGTCATTTTGTTCTGTTTTGTTTTTATTTTTTTTGATCCGGTCCTTCCGGAGGTCACCAGCCGAGATCCGGTTTTTTTAAACTAAAATATTTTTAATTTAAAAAATTAAATGAAAAACAAAAAAATAGATGCGTTTATTTATTGCACAATTTGTCCGCCACGTTTGTGTCATATTACATTATTACAACCTTTTATTGATAAAATTACTTTTATTGGTATTAGAAAAAGATGTTGTCAATGATGATAAAATGTATCCCCACACCCCTACACAAGAGATTCAAGATTAATTTAAATTAAAAGTTTATAAGATTCAAGATTAATTTAAATTATAAGTTTATAAGATTTGAACACCTGATTTGTACATTCCCAATTAGTTACTTTACCACCATTGTGTATATCTTTTCCCAGTGTGACTTAATCTTTCAATAAAGAAGATGGTTTGAGTACCTATTGTTGAGCTGTAAGAACCCGGTTTTGGCTATAAAAGACTTTGAAATATTCTTGATGTTATTCCAGAGCAGCGCCTTCAGACGGCGTGCGATTCCGAGCCCCGGTGTGGTCGGAATTAAATTTTCAATGCCTTCACACTGGACACGCCAAATAAATGGGATAACTCCTAAATGGTGATCCAGATCTGAGATCTAAGTGCACTGATGGGTCCGGAATGAGGTGTTTACCCTATGAACGACATAAAACATGTCGGCGCGGGGCGTTTGGACCCCTCGCTCGCTTCCGGAACGTTAAACGGGTAAATTAAATAATTAATTTATTCGTTTAATGGTTAAACTCAAGTATCTCTTAAACGGTAGCTCGGATGGGAAAACCGAAGGCACCGTTGAGTTCGAAGCGTGCCGTTTACCCTATGAGGGGTGTAAGTTTCGCGGGCGCGGGCCGTCGGTGAAAAATGGCCCCGAGGGCGTTTTCGTAATTTGGCGGCTTTGGCCGTTCAGTTTTATAACTTTTGAACGGGGTCTCGAATTAAAATTTTGAGACCGCCGTTGTGCTCAGGAGGTGGTGGTTACCCTAGGGGAGGCTTAACCTCGACCTCGTCGAGAGTTTCAGATGCGGGTTAAAATTAAGGATTAAATTAATTAAATTTTTATTAATTTAATTCTCTATTTAAACAACCCCCCTCTTCCCTTCTCCTTTGCAACCCCTGGCGGAAGGAACACACCAAGGCAGCTCAAGCTCTTCTCCTCCTCCTCCCAAGGCGGTTGCGGATTCGGCCGACGGATCGTCGCGAAGCGACGGGCTAAGCCCCACCAAATAGGATCTTGTCTCCTCGTTTTTAATTCCCGCACATGTTCGATTCAATTTTATGGATTTGAAACTCTGTCTAAATCCGTAGAAAATACCATATCTGAATAATTCGTATCTTGAGCTTTCCAACGCAATTTACGGTTTCAAAATCCGAGTTTGGAGTTGTTTGCAATTGATTGCCGAAGTTGGGAAGTTTTTGAGTGTTTCCGGCCGGATTGGGGGTTCCAGCGGCGGTCCGACGAGCGGCTTGGCTTAGGCCGTGGGTGAGGCCGAGCAGAGGAGGCCGGCGCAGCACTGCGGGCGAGCTTGGACGACGGCTGGCTGAGGTGGTCCGGCTGAGGGCGTGCGGGCGGCTGGTGGTCGGGGCGCGCGGACGGCGTGAGGCGGAGCAGCCGCGGGCGAGGGAGCGCGACGACGGTCGGGTGAGCGAGCGGCCTGCGAGCTGGGGGCGACGGCAGCTCCAGGCGGCGAGGCCGAGCCGCCGGGGGCGCGCGACCGCGGGGTCGCGGCAGGGGACAAAGACCCGCGTCGCGCGGGTCTTCACGCAGCAGGCGCGACCGGCCCTCGTGGCCGGTTTGCGCGTGGATCGCAAGTCCACGGCCGGCCCACGCGGCGAAACCGCGGGCCGGCGCTGCGAGCGGGGCCGGCCGACGCAGGCCGGTCCAGCCCAAGGGGGAATTCGTCCCCTCTTCGGACGTCCGTAATTTTCATTACGGACGTCCGTTTTGCATGTCGTCTGCGGCAGTGAACTCCAGACGTCAAGGCAAACTTTTTGAGATGGTTTTGAGAATTTTTAATTCCCAAAACGAGGGGCCTCGGAGGCGCGACGCGTCTTTAAGTGAATTGACGTTTTTCTGGGGGATGTTGTTTTAGACGGCGCAGACGCGTCCGACGTCCGTTTTGAGCGCCGTTAGCGGCGTTGGGACCCTAGTGTCGAGGCGGAGTTTCCCAGCGTGGTTTCGGGCGTTGAATCTGGAGTTGAGGTGTGGGCCCCACGGCCCGTCTTTCGAGCTGCATGCAGCGCTTTACAACTTTTTCATCGGACGTCCGTTCGGGGCGTGCGAGCAGTCAATTTTAGGTGTTTTTATGAGGGAATTGCATTGGCGCTATCCGCCCGCTTTAATTCCGCACGGTGGTGCGGGCCCCGCGAGGGCCGTTTTGGGAGTTGGCAGTGATTTTCCAACTTTATCACCGGGTGCCCATTTTGGACAAGTGATTAGTCAAACTTGTGTACTTTTTCGAGAGGATTGTAACGGTGCGATCCGTTCGTTGTGCTTCGGGACCGGGATGCGGGTCCCACGTAGCACCGCTCGTGTGCGGTGTGCCAGAATGCATCTTTTTCTCCGGATATCTGTTGCGCTCAAGTGAGCAGTCCTTTTGACGCGTTTTCCCGAGAGGATCGCAATGGTGCGATGCGCTCGACTGTTTTCGGGGTCGTGGCTCGGGATCACGGGACGTCGTTTGGGCGTGAAGCGGTGTTGGATGATTTTTCCGTCGGATATCCGTTTGAGGCGAGTAAGTAGTCGATCTCGCATGTTTTTCTACGAGGAATTCAACGGTGCAATCCGTTTGGATGTACAAAGTCTCTTTCGAGGTCTCATTTAAATGTGAAAGCAAGTAAGGTGTGTCAGTGGAGGTTCTTCCTGCCGTGTTTGCAGCGAACTCTTGGCGTGCGATCGCATTCACTCCCGTGTGAGTGAGGTAATGCTTGAAGAGATGTGGTTGGCGGTGTCTGAGCCGTTGAGGTGGTAAGTTAGAGTTGTTACATTTACACCCTTCGCGTTGACGTTGGGTGCCGTGTGCACGTTAGCCTTTGGGATGAAGACGTGACATACTCTGGGAGTATGCGAGAACGCTGGGAGGTACATGTGGATGTTGGTACCTGAGAATGTTTGTGCGCTTGGTTGGGGTTGACTTGGGGCCACACGTCGGGTGGGCCCCATATGCGTGTCGTGTTCTGCTTTGCATACTTTTGACCTCTCGCGACGTAGAGGGTTCCTCTGTTCTTGTTTGTTTGACCAGTGGGGTTGAGTTTTCCTCTGGTCCTGTTCTCGTTTGTTGACCAGTGGGTTGAGTTTTCCCCTGGTCCTGTTCTCGTTTGTTGACCAGCAGGGTTGAGTTTTCCCCTGGTTCAGTTCTCGTTTGGCCAGCAGAGATGGTTTGGTTCCTCTGTTTCTTCAGCTGTGAGGGGTTTCAGTATCGTGCCCTTTTCACCGGACTACGGCATCGTTTACGACTACGTGTGCTCGTACAACGTGGGTGTTTTCCCACTTTCTGGGATGAGTTGTCTCAGTCCGCTTCGACAGTGACTTAGCGGATTGGAGTGTGATCGCCCTGAGAGGCTCGGGGAGTTTCTCCCATTCCTTCGTGTTCCCTGGTAGAGTTCTTGTGGAAACGGTGTGACCAACACTTTACGCGGGCACCGATCCTCTACCCAGGAGGTTGTTTCCAACAGGGCTGGCCAAGAGTTTGTTTCCAGCAGGGCTGGCCAGTGTGCTACCATCCAGCAGGGATGACCAGTGGGTTACCATCCAGCAGGGATGACCAGTACAACGGTGTTCACTGAGCAGTACCATCCAGTAGGGATGGCCAGAGCGGTTTCGGGTTTACCTCCAGCGGGGCTGGGAAGTGGTCCTCGATGCCGGGTTTACCTCCAGCTGGGCTGGGAAGTGGTCCCCGATGCCGATTTTACCTCCAACTGGGCTGGGAAGTGGTCCCTGATGACAGTTCCGAGCCTCCCTCCAGTGGAGTACCCTTTTACGGGACTGGGCATTGGGACTCATCGACGACTTTAGCCGGGTCACCCTCTAGTGGATTACCCTTTTTGAGGGACTGGGCAGTGTGGCACCCGTCGACTCTTGCCAAGTCTCCCTTCAGTGGGAACCCGTCGACTTCCAGGGATTACCCTCCAGCGGGGCTGAGCAGGGGGTCGCCTGTCGACTTTGAGGAGACCTCTCGACTGCGGGGCAGTGACGAGGTGTGGTTTGACATACCCCTAGAACTCTCAAGCACGAGGGGCGTTTTCCCCATTGAGGCATGTCCTTGCGACACGACCTAAAACCATGTGGGCGAGTCAATGCCGCCCAAAGCGGATAGTTTCAAGGTGTGGTGATTTGAGCCCCTTGACTTGCAGTTCGGGGCAGACGTGCGGGATGTTGGGCATCGATGGTGTTTACTTCTGGGACTGTTGGTTACTCACTTCCTTGGACTGATCTACGGGATGGAGATCCCCTTATGATCTTGTTTGGGCTTCTTGTTTGAGCATATGAATATGTATATACCTTGTTCCAGTACCCACTTCTTGGGCTTGGTTACTCTCCCTCAAGGAGAGGCGAAGACGCGCGGGGTATGCCACGTGCTTTCCGTGTCTAGATTCTCGTGGTTGGACGAGTCTACTCTCCTGCTATAGGTAACGAAGACTCAACGGGAAGTTCATCTTCTCACCGTTTCTAGCTCTTTGTGTCTGGAAGAGTCTACCTTCTTTCCTCTTGTTGGGTTGAGCTGGACTCTCTACTGTTACTCTTTACTGCACTCTCGGTTGTACTCCTTTTCTATTCCTTGTTCGATCAACTGTTCACCTTTCGGTACCTCCTTTGTTTCTCCCTTGAGCCTTCGGGGTATCCTACTAAGTATTTTTATACTCACCCCTGCTTGGGCTTTGCCCGCACTTGGTGTGCCCTTGTAGACGACAGACAAGTTGGTCGTGACTTCAGCAGAGCTTAGGAGTTTGGGAGCTTGGACCGCGTGCAGTGGTCGGAGTCGGGTTCCAGGTGGGGGACCCTTCCAGCTATTTTTCTTTTGTTTACCTTTTTCTGGGTTGTGGCACTTTTCTGGTTGGGCGCGTGTTTTGCCCTTTTTCTTTACAGTTTTCCTTCAGCATATACTTTGTACTGTTTAGAGGTCGATGCACTTTTGTGGGTTATATATAGCAGTTACACTTTACTCTACTTGTCTTTTCTTTTACTCTGCACTTTTTCATTGAGTGTGTTGCGTGTGTGTGTGTACAGGTACTCAGGCAAAGACCTCCCTGAGTTGTTTAGCCTTCAGCGCTTGTCGCCAGCCCCTGGCCTATGGAGGCGGGCTTGAGGTAGTTGCGGCTCGAGCCTGGGTAGGGTCGGGTCGTGACATGAACGACTCCTTAAAAGGCTTAATAATTTGAATATGTGTTAATTAAAGCGTGTTTAATCTTGATCATATCATAATATTTATTTTCTTAAAATGTTTTTTCACATTTTTGGTTTTTTAGTTCATAACATGTACTACTGGTTTCATAAAGTGTTCCTAAGCTAAATAAATCGTTTGAGACCTTAAAACATCATTTTACTTATTTTGGAACTAAAATTTGGAAAAGTTTTTAAATTAAATATTTGGAAAAGTATGGAACTGACCATTTCAACTGGTCGTGGAATCGACCGTAAGTACTGCCTGTGGAAGCGACCGTGAGTACCGATCGTGGAACTGACCTTGAGTATTGACTGTGAGTGAAATTATCTTCGGTATTTTGATTATAACTCGAGCTAAAAAAATCTAAATTAAGTGATTATTATTGAATTAGAAATCTAACAAAATTATCTACATTTAATTACAATAAATAAAACTTTGAATTGATCTATATAACTACAAAAATTATATTGAAGTAACCACATGTTTTCAGTTAGAATTCTGGAGTTCTCCAAAATAAAATTTCTATTGTATTTTGATGATAACATGAGTTGTAGAAGTCCAATTATGATGATTCTTGATTATATGAGAATTTAATGAAATTATCTAAATGTAATTAAACTATATATAAAACTAATTCTACCATTTTGAAGGTTCGTTTTAAGTCTCAAGCTTTATAAGTTAAACTGCTTACAAATTTCCAGAATCATCCATGTGAAAATCAGGTGAGTGGATTTCCTTACATAGATTCACCTACATGAATCCCATACACAAATATACTATGTGAAACCCATAAATGGATTTTCCTACATGGACTTATGATTTTATACAGGATGTTGTAAAATCTGGAAATATGCTCTCTTTTACATAACACTTCACTTTTTTATTTGTTGCACATTTATTATGGATATAATTAATGTTTTAATTGTTTTATAATTACTTATTAATTATTTAAAATCCATGTAAATAGATTTTAAATTGTTTTATTCACATGGGTTGAAGTTTAACATTGATTTATTGGGAATATGTGAGTTCCAAATTAAATATGGCTAAAATGTGTGCAGTTTGTCTTGCAAGCTTTATGAGAGTTTTCCAAGGGAATTTAATACTGATTATAATTATTCGTTAGAACTGTATTAATTATACAAACACATTATCACTATAAAACATGAATTTAATTTTACATATTATCGAATTAATCCTCGTGAGTATGTTTTTCATGCACATTTAATAAAGAAACTGTATGTTGTATTGGGAAAGATGAACTGAAACAGGCTTTTGGTGTCGAATCTTTTGCACATAGATGAACTTGATATATGAAGTTCAATAGATCTAGATCAATTATGAGAGGTTGAAGATATTCTTGAATCATACCAGGACTACAAACTTTTGCGATTGCCGACGGCTCTCAACTGGACTTTAACTGTTTGATCATTTGTTGTTGGATAGTTCACTACCACTTAGACATTCAAACATTGAATCTGTTCATCTGGTTCTATGGTTCCACTTATTTTTATCTTCTTTATGTGTGGATAAGTGTAAAGGGATATACTACCCAATAAAAGGTAGTTAACTAGGTTGTGACTCTTAAACAAAAATCATACATTAGGTTGTGCCTCTAGGGAAAACGGAAGACGGTTCGGGTTGTGCCTCCAGGTACAAAAAGGCATGATTGATTCGGGTTTAAGCCTCTGAGGGGGGGGGGGAGAGATTTTATAAGTGGGTTGTGACTCTAGGTGGGTTAAAATTCATTTTAAGATTCTATTATATTGGTTACAGTGAGTGTCATCACTCCCAGTTAATGAGAGAGGTGGAGCTGAAGTATGATCATTTAGATCTGAACCACTATAAAAACATTTTATGTTCTTTTTCTTTTATTTTCCACTGCATTAACATTATAACTCTTATGTAACCCTTAAATCCATTAATTAATTTTAAAATGACAATTCACCCCCTCTTGGCTATTTTTTCATATTAACTCCTGACCAACAATTAGTATTAGAGAAAGTTTCCTCGCTATATATATATTATTTGTGTTAACCATTTCATGACTTAACCATAAATGAGAAAAGATTTTGTTTAAGATGATAGGGAAAAGTTCGAATGATGGATGGAACAACTTAGCATTGATCGTTGGACAATTATGGCTAAGCCATCCAAGCAGCCTGACAATGAACCTGAATCTTTGGTTGGAAATGATGCAGTAAAGTATGTTCTGAATTATAAGGTGATGAATATTTTCTACTGGGAAATAAATAAGAATGTTTATAGTCTTGTTTCAACATGTAAAGCTACTCATGAAATCTGAAAAATTCTGCAAGTTACACATCTTGGATTTGACAACCTTATTAGAACTAAGTTGAGTATGTTGAGAGCTGACTATCAAGAATTTAAAATGGGTGCTGATGAAACTATTAATCAAATGTTTTATAGATTTACAAGTATTGTAAATGGTATGAGTTCTTTAAGAGAGACTTGAGATAATCCTATTACTGTTGAAATAGTTCTCAGAGCACTTCCTAAGGAGTGGCATGCTAAAAAGGTAGTTATAGATAAAAGTAATAATTTCAAGGAATACACTCCCGGTGAGATTATCAGATCATTATTACAATATTAGTTAGAACTAAAAAATCTCATCAAAGAAGATAATTCAAAGAAGAAGGGAATTACTTTTAAATCAAATATATTAACTTTCTCTTCTAATTCTGAGTTATAAAGTCATGATAGGAATGGTACAATCTATGTTTCAAAAGGTGGATATAGAAGGAAGAAATTATACTCAAGGAGATCCCAAAAATACTATCCTAAGAATGATCATAAGGAGAAGAATAAAGTTAATTTCATTTCTAATGATTCTCAATATGCAATTTTTCATGAGTACTGGAAAAGGGGGTATATCATGCCCAATTTCTCAAGATTAAAGAAGGAAAAAAATGAAAGGAAGCAATATAAGAAAGGAAATAATGCAATGGTTTTCGGATGTAGTGGAATTGCATATCCAAGTATTGTTGAAGAATCTGGTTCTAAAAAATATGTTACAAACTTGTGTTTGATGGCTTATTCAAACCAAGTAAGTGATTTTACTTATTATTCATCTTCTAAATTTGAATCTAAAAAACCTACTATCGAGGAATTGCTTAAAGAAGTTGATAGTCTTGAACATAAATTTGAAAATTTTACTAGTTTATATAAGAACCTTAAGAGAGAACATAAGGATATTCTTAAGGAGAGTGAAAATCTAAAGAAATTTGTCCAAGATGATAAAAATTATGTTCATTCAGATCTGAAAATTGCTTAAGAAAATCTGAAAATTTTTATTTCTAAAAAATATAAATAAAAAAGATAAGTTGATTTCATATCAAAATCTCATAAATTTGAAATAAGAAATTTTGACACCATTCTTAAGGAGAATGAACTACTAAAAATGAAGTTGAAAGTTGAAAGTCAAATATATTCATTTTTTTAAGATAGGTAAAACTTTGATAAAATGATGAGTTTTAATAAGATTAACAATAAGATATTTGGTCTAGGTTATATTAAAAATTTACCTAAAATGTATAAGACTTTCTTTGTAAAAGTTATAATGGAATTTAATCTACTACTACTTGTTTTAGACGTCACATGAAAGGTTATTATGCCAATACGTGTTCTTTGAGATTTCCAAAATCTCTTAGACATACTCAGACTTTTATTTCTAAATCATTACCTTCTAGATTTCCTATAAATAAATGATTAAAATTAGTTTGGTTTCCCAATAATTCATGTGTTAATCCCATTGGATCCAAATTCTCATGGGTACCAAAGCTTTCTTAAATCTATTTTTTTCGGAAACATGTCTTGGGTGCATCAAAAAAATATGTTTGGTATATAGATAGTGGATGATCAAGACACATGACTGGTAATATTTCCAACTTTCTATCACTCAATCAATGTGATGGAGGTAATGTTACATTTGTTGACAATTTTAAAGGAAAGGTAAAAGGTTTTGGTGAGGTTGGAATTTCTAATTCTATTATTATTTATAAAGTTTTATATGTTTAGGGATTGAAACATAATTTAATAATCATTTCACAGATATGTGATGATGAAATGTTTGTTAAATTTCAAAATGATAAATGCATTTTTTTAAGGATAGATCTATTTTGTTTGACGTAAATAGAAAATATAATATTTATTCAATTAATTTTGCTGAATTAAATGATCAAAATGTAAAATGTTTAAATGTTGTAAAATTTGATAACATTTTATGTAATAAGAGGTTGGGACATGCTAATTTCTTGTTGATGCACAAGTTGTCTAAGAACCAAACTGTACTACAGTTACTAGAACTGAAAGTGTACAACACCTTTGTTTTTGACTCTTACTTGAAAGGTAAATGACACAAACATAATTTCAATTTAGTTAAGGAGGTACAAACTGTAAGGCCTCTTGATCTCATTTATTTAGATTTATTTGGTCCTATCAAACCTGCTAGTTTGGGGGGTAAAAGATATTGTTTTGTTATTATAGATGATTTTACAAGATACACATGAGTTTACCTTCTTACTCTTAAATCTAAAACTTTATCTAAATTTATTACTTTTTGTAAATTGGTTCAAAATGAGAAAGGTTATTTAATTAATTCAATTACAATTGATTATGACGGTGAATTCTAGAATCTAGAATTTATTCAGTTTTATGGGGAAAATGAGTATTTTCATAATTTTTCAGCCCCTATGTCACCAAAACAAAATGGTGCAGTATAGAGGAAAAATAGAAAACTTCAAGAAATTGCTAGAACCATGATAAATGAGTTTAACTTACCTAAATATTTTTTAGGAAGAATTTGTGAATACTTCTTATTATGTTACAAATAGAATTATTTTAAGTCCCTTATTTAAAAAGACTCCTTATGATCCTTAGAAGGGAATAAAACCTAAATTGGCTATTTTAAAGTCTTTGGATATACATTTTTTATTCTTAATAATAAGGATACTTTAGATAAATTTTATGTTAAGTTTGATGATGTTAAATTCTTAGGATATTTCAATAATAGTAATATATATAGAGTATATAATAAAATAACCATGGTTGTTGAAGAATCAATTCATGTTAAGCTAGATGAAAAGAATTTGCATAAAAGAGATGATGGTATTGAACAACTTGAGGAAGAATTTAGAGACTTTAATTTTGAAGAGGAAAAAACTTAAGATAAATATGCACATACTGAAGGGGAGACTGTTTCTTCTTAATCTAAACCTATTCATAAAAAATCATGGAAGACTCATAGAGATCATCCCATAGAAAATATGATTGGTAATGTTGAATCAAATGTTCAAACTAAAAAATCTGTTATGAATATTTGTGTTTATCATAATTTTATTTTTTATTTCATTCCTAAGAATTTTGATGAGGCTTTAGATGATGCTAATTGAATATTAGTTATGCAATATGAATTAAATTAGTTTACTAGGAATAGTGTGTGGACTTTAGTTGTTCCCCCAATTAATTCTCATATTATTGAAAAAAAGTGGATTTTTAGAACTAAACTTGATGAATATGAAAATATAGTTAAGAATAAATCAATATTAGTTGCTTAGGGATACTTTCAAGAGGAAGTTATTGATTTTGAATAATATTTTTCACCTGTTGCAAGATTAGGATCAATTATAATATTATTTTCTTATGTTGATTTTCATGGTTTTAAATTATTTCAAATAGATGTAAAAACTAATCTTCTAAATGGTTATATTTATGAAGAAGTATATGTTAAACAACCCCTAGATTTGAAAATGAAAAGAATCATGAGAATGTTTTTAAACTATTTAAGGCTTTATATGGTTTGAAACATGCTCATCGAGCTTGGTATGAAAGGTTAACCAATTTTCTTTTGAAAAAAAACTGAGAAAGGAAAGGCTAATCCTAATTTGTTTATTATGAAAATCCATATTGATATTTTGATTATAAAAAATTATATTGATGATATTATATTTGGATCTTTAAATGAAACTCTTTTTAATGAATTTTCAGAATTGATGACTTATGAATGTGATACGAGTATGATGGGATAATTGAAATTCTTCCTTGGTTTACAAATTTTTCAAAGAAATGATGGTATTTTTCTAAATAAATCTAAGTAAGATAAATAATTAGTTAATAGATTTGGTTTATATTCTTATAAAAGTGAAAATATTCCCATGAGTACTACTTGAAAGTTAGATTTAGATAAATTTGGAAAATCTGTTGATGTTAAAACCTATAGAGGAATGATTGGTAGTTTGTTATATTTAACTACTTATGGGCCTAATTTAATGTTTTAAATTTTCATGTGTGCTAGATATAAAAGCGATCCTAAGGAAATCCACATTAAATCTATTAAAAAGGATCATTAGATGTGTTAAAGGTTCTTTGAATCTTAGTTTATTTTATCCTTCTAGAACTAACTTTGATTTGACAAGTTATTATGATTTTGATTTTAGTGGATGCAAGATAGATAATAAGATCACTTAAGATATGTTTAATTTACTTGGTAAATCTTTAGTTTTGTGGGCTTTAAAGAAACAAATTTTTTTCCCTTTCAACTGCCAAATATGAATATATAACCGGTGCATCATGTTGTGCTCAATCTTTATGGATTAAGAAAACACTTTATAATTTTGGTTTTTGATTTTGATAAGATTACTATTTTCTATAATAATAAATCTACTATTTTCTATAATAATAAATCTACTATTTTTATTTCCAAAAATCCCTCACAATACTCCAGAACTAATCACATTAATGTTAAATTTCATTTTCTTAAAGATCATGCTCAAAAGATAAATATAAGTCTGGAATTTATTTCTACAGAAAACCAACTTGATGATACATTTACTGAGCCTCTATACTTGCCTATAGACTTTACTAAGTTTGAAAAGGTCAAGTTTTAACTTGGTATGATGGAAATTTAAATTTACATGGCATGAATTTAGGGGGAATTTGGGTGTATTTATGTGCTGAAATTTTTAGATTTACATGAAATCTGTAAAATATAGAATTTGTTTTTTAGATTGCTATTGTTTAATTTTTGTACATATTTGTGTATTATATTACCGTTTTGAGACTTATCATACATACTAGATAATGTTTACTTATTGTCTAAATTTTTAGTTAGCATAAAAGGGTATTTTATGAAGGTTTTTTCATTAATTTTTACAAACAACTTTTAAAATTCTGCTCGTTGAAGAGTGGCTTCTTGACACATGCTTTGAAAATGAAAGGATTTTTGGAGGATCCTTGATATTTGTTTTGAAATATGAATATTTAAGAAATTTATGGAATATAATGTGTTTTTAAAGTATGTTTTTATTTAAATGGAATTAAATTTTTAAGTATTAATTTCAAAGAGAGAATTCTTCTATTAAAACTTTTTGATAATTTCAAAAGGGGAGAGAGATTTTTGAAATTATAATTTCTTTTTTAATTATAAAAAAGGGGGAGAATATTGAGTGGAACCTTGAACCACTTTATGTTTTAATAATTACAAATATTTATTTGTTTTATTTCCTTTAAAAGTCTTAATAATTTGAATTATTTATTAATTAAAGTATACTTTATCATGATCATATCATAATATTTATTTGCTTAAAATGTTTTTATCTTTTTAGTTTTTATAGTTCATAGCATGTAATACATTTTTGATGAAGTGTTCCTAGGATTAATAATTCGTTTGAGACCTTAAATATCATTTTACTTATTTTGGAAGTAAAATTTAGAAAAGTCTGGAAATTAAAATTTTGGAAAAGTATGGAACCAACTATGTCAACTAACTGTGGAACCGACCATAAGTACTGACCGTAGAATCAACCGTGTGTACTGACCATGGAACTGACCGTGAGTGAAATTATCTTTGGTAATTTGAATAAAAATTAGGATAAATAACTAAAAATTAATTGATTCTTATTGTGTTGGAAAGATAAAAAATTATCTACATTTAATTAGAAGAAATAAAACTTTGAATCAATCTCTATAACTAAATAAATTAGATTGAAGTCACTGCATGTTTTCAATTAGAATTCTACAGTTCTCTAGAATAATTTTTATACTATATTTTGATGATAAATTGAGTTATAGAAGACCAATTAAGACAATTCGTGATTCTATGGAAAGATAATAAAATTATATAAATATAATTAAATTGGAGATAAAACCAATTCTACCATTTTGAAGGTCTGTTTTAAGTCTGAAACTTTATAATTCAAGTTGTCTACAAATTTCCAGAATCACCTACATGAAAATTAGGTATGTGAATTTAATTATGTAGATTAAGATATGTATATCCACCTATATGAATACCCTACACAAATATCCTACATTAAACCCATATATAGATTTTTCTATGTAGATTTGTGATTTTATAAAGGATGTTGTAAAATCTGGAAATATGCTTTGCTTTAAATAACATTTCACTTTTCCATTTGCTGCACATTTATTATGAATATAATTAATGTTTTATTTGTTCTACAATTACCTATTAATTATTTAGAATCCATGATAATAGATTTTAAATTGTTTTATTCACATGGGTTGAAGTTTAACGTTGATTTGTTGGGAAAACATGTGTTCCAAAATAAATATGGCTAAAATGTGAACAGTTTGTCTTACATGCTTTATAGGAGTTTTCTAAGAGACTTTAATGTTGATTATAATTATTCATTAGTACTGTGTTAATTATACAAATGTGTTATCACTATACACTATGAATTTAATTTTACAAATTATCAAATTAATCCTCGTGAGTATGTTTTTCATGCGCATTCAATAAAGAAATTATATGATGTATTGGGAATGATGAACTGTAACGAGCTTATATTGTTGAATCTTTTGTGCACAAATGAACTCAATATATGAAGTTTAATAGATCTAGATAAAGAATAATAGGTTGAGGATATTCTTGAACTATTTAATGACTTTAAACTTTGATATTCTCCTATGACTTTTGTAAAGACCCATAATTTCAGTGGAATTTTTTTTCTTAAATACATGAGAATTTTACGAGTCCGCAGTTTCTGACGGTGCTTGATTCTGAGGCCCAGTGTGTCCGGAATCAATTTCTGAAGTTTTGTTTGGGTACGTTCAGTAAACGTACGAGCATGATTTTATAACTTTTGAACCGGTGCTTGGAACTGAAATCCGAGGGCACCGTTGAACTCGCAGCATCAGTGATTGCTTAGTGATACCTTCACCGCAGTTGCGTTCTGACGAGTTTGGAAGATAGTTTTTGGGGGTTATTAATTAAATTGAATAAAATAAAGTAATAACTTTATTTTATTTGGGTGGTTAAAACCTCCAAGGGGAGGTTGGATGTGGGGGCCACCACACCCTAACCTCCCATGAGAGGTTATGGTGGTGAGACCCACCCAAGCATAACCTCCCTCTGGAGGATATTATTAGGTGGGTCCCACCTGAGCTCCTTAACTCCTCTAACCCCCTTAAACTCCTTAGAACCCCTAATTAAATATGTGAAACTCTTCACCTCCCCTCCATTAATTATTTGAGCCTCACCACCCTCATTAATTTGTAGGGTTGTCTTAATTAATTAACTCCTTTTTGAATTTGAATCAATTCCACCATTAATTAAATGAGTTGTTTCATTTAATTAAACATGATTATTTGTGTTGTTGTGCCAACAAATAATAGAGGATTCCTCTATTATTTTTGGTTGGAATTTTGGTGGAGCTTGGGAAAGGAGGATAACTTCATCCTTCCAACGAAGAATTCCACACACCACTGAAGAACGACAAACCTCTTCTTCAATCTTTGACCGAGCCAAAGGAGGAGGAGCCGACCGCGAAGAATGCCGATGACGTTTCCTCCTCGGCCTCTAACCCCAGACACTTCCCGACGTCAATGAAATGCCGCCACCTTCCCGTGACTCTGTCAATGACCACCGAACTCGAGGTAGGGGGTTGAATTGTTTTTTACTCGTTCTTTGTCTTTCAAAGTTATGGTATGAGAATCACCAATTTCTATCACCGTAACGAGGATGGCTCGGGCCGCACGAACACGGTCCAACTCTCCCCTTTGCTTGTTCTTGTTTGATGACGACGGAGGCAGAACACGCGACGACGACAACAAAGACGGCGAACAAAGGCCGCGCTACCCGCGGCCTCTGCAAACCGCAGCGCCCCCGCGGCGCCCGGCGTGCTGCCCGCGCGCCCCGCGCGCTACCCGACTCCGCCGGTACCCCGCCAACGCCCCGAAGAGCTGCCCGACGCCCCCGACGGCCTGCCCGGCCCCTGCCGGGAGCCTGCCCGGCCCCTAACGGTGGCCTGCCTGGCGCCCCCGCGCTCTGCAAGCGGCCTGCCCACGTGGCCCGCGCGCTGCCCCGCGCGCTGCCGGCGCCCCCGCGCCCCCCTGTCGCGGTCTGCCCGATGTCCAACTGGCTTGCCCGCGCCCCGTGCAGCCTGCCGCTAACCGACCGCCCGAGCTGCGCCCCTCGCGGCGCTGGCCGAACCGCCCTCGTAGTCCGCTGGGCCGGGCCCAGTGGACCGGGCCTAACTTAGCGGGCTAACCCATCTAACAGGCTGGGTCAGACCCATCGGGTCTGTCTGGGTTGAGCCAGACCGGGTCGACTCAGATTGGGTTGGGCCAAGTCGGTCCGATTGGGTCAGTTCGGACCCGAGCCCACTACTGACCCTTTGCTTACTTTGGCCATATCTTTGGCACCAGACATCCGTTTGACGAACTGTCAGCAACGCTGGTAATCTCGATGAGAGATGATACCTTTGAGAATACCCCACTGGAGTTCGGGGTATAGTTGATATATGGTCGGGTTGGTTCGTACACGAATCCAACCGGGCCCCTTGGACTAAAAGGCTAATAACTAACAGACCATAAGTCCGAATGACGCGCAGTCTATTGCGTTGAGATCCCTTTGACGAGACGAACCTTTGAGATAATTCTACATTAGATTTCGCGATAGTTGGAGTTTTTCCCAGTAGCTCGTAGAGAGGATCCTTCCAGTGACGAGCAGACAGAGTGCGGAGACCTGGTAGCTGACAAACCTGACGACTACTTGACCGATTCGACTAGCCTAGTGGGGAGCACCTGGTAGTTGGCGGCAGACCCATGGCGGAGGAGCGCCTAGTAGTTGGCGGCAGACCCACGGTACTCGACAGGAGGAGTACCTCTGCAGGCTATTAGGGGGAGCGCCTGGTAGTTGGCGGCATACCCACAGCAGAGGAGCATCTGGTAGTTGGTAGCAGACCTGCGATACTCAACAGGAAGAGTACCTCAACAGTCCAATGTTAGTGAGAAACGCCTTGGTGTCGTGACATGCCCATTGTTCTCGACAGAGGAAGAGTTCTCCAGCAGCTGTGGTTTCAATAATGAAAATCCTGGTTTGAGCTGAGTCAATGACCTTTGTGTTTTCCTCATGATTAAGATGGGTTACTAGATAACTTAGGTATATGTATGGGCATATACCTAAGTAATGGTTATTCGTTGATTCATACTTTTTGGATTATCCTTATTGGATTTTGTGAGACCTTGAGAGTCTCGGGGTCCCTACTGAGTATCGTTATACTCACCCCTACACGGGCTATGCCCGCACCTCGTTGTGTTGGATGCAGACGATAGACAGCGTTGACCGAGGCGGAGTGTATGAGGACTGGATGGTACCCGGAGGTGGACCTCACGATGAGCCAGTACCTGGAGGAGACGGACGAACATGGAGCACTGAAGAGACTATATGTACCTACCCTTTAGGTAAGATCTGTGGTGGATGATCCAGGAGCTGCTAGACACCTTCCAGCTGTTTGTATTTTAGTTGTACATGTTTTGTCTTTTCCTTTTACTTTACTGTTGTGCTTGTATTTCTAGACCCCTTTTACTTTCAGCACTACCTTTGTATTCAGTTTTACTTAGTGTTTTGCTTCCAGTTGCGTACTCTGATTGTGTGTGTTTACTTTTTATAAAGTAAATGCCTTCCCAGCTTAGGGAATTACGCCTTTGGTACTAGTCGCCAACCCCTGGCCTATGGAAGGCGGGCTTGGGGTAGTCACGCCATGGGTCCCGAGGACGGGTCGTGACAAATTGGTATCAAAGGTTTCAGTTCTACCGCATAACTTAGGACTCTGATATTTCTTTACTATGAAGCAATAGTGTTAAGGGCACTGAGTGTGGTTTTCAGTTCAGGGAGTCCAGTGTTGGTGCGGCGAACGACATATCCATACACCATGACCCTGACTACTGATTTCTGACTTAGTGCACGAAAACACTAATTGTGTGTGTGTTTCAAAAGTTTTTCTTTAAGTCAGCTCAACTAGGTCAGCTCACCAGGTATAATTGTTTGACTGTGTCACATCTGTTTCTTTCAGGATGCCTCCCCGTGGATGACCAGTTAGAGCCTTGAGAGTTGTATGCACTGATAGCCCGCCGAGCGATGAGTCCTCAGTGTAGGTCCCCTTTCCATTTGAGGCACCGACAGAAGCACCATCGGTACCACCACCCGTTGGGTCACCAATGCCACCAGCCCTAGTAACAGACGATGCACACTGCTTGAGCGCACTGCACGAGTTCCAGCGCCAGAGGCCACCCAGGTTCTGGGGAGAGATGGACCCAAAGGCGGCTGAGGATTGGCTGAAGGCTGTGGCGAGAGTCTTCAGGCTAGTAGGGACACCAGCAGACTACATGGTGATCCTTGCTGCCAGCCTCCTTCAGGCAGCAGCAGGTAGATGGTGGAGCCTGATGCTCTAGGTCCGCGATGAGGCAACGCTACTCTGGGCAGAATTTGAGAGACTGTTTCGGGAGGAGTTTGTCCCAGCTACCCTTCGTGCGGTGCGGATAGAGGAGCTACTTCATCTGCAGCAGGGCAACATGATAGTAGTGCAGTACTCAACGAGGTTCATTGACCTCTCACGCTACTCCACAGATATGGTACGAGACCCATTCTTCAGGGCCTGAACCTTCGATCAGGGACTCAGGCGAGAGATCGGAGCCTCGATGATCTCCCTCATCATCCCGACACAGGAGGGGGTGTTAGAGAGATCCCTCCTGGTAGAGAGTTTCCTCGCTGAGCAGTCACCAGCAACGAGACCTACTACTAGTCGACAAGCAATGGAGTCTTTTGCAGTTGGCAGTAGACAGTTGTCGCAGAGGTCCAAGAGGACCAGACCTACAGGTGGACGACCGCACGACTCAGTATTGGTTTTTCGGGGCACTCGGAGTGGAGACAGAGCCATTCATTCCAGGAGCGAACAATGTTACTCATACGGTGGGCTTGGTCACATGGCTCTTGACTGTCCGACCCACCGTTCTAACGATTAGCAGATAGTTAAGGGACCTCCCAGACAGAGGTATAGGTTCGATCAAGGCGGTCTACAGGGCGTAGGCGGACGTGGCAGAGGAGTTGGTCGAGCAGTTGGAGGTGGTCGACATTATGAGGTGCCACCGCCACCACCACCAGGAGGTCCACCCTGACCACGGGGAGCGGGTGGACAGGGGAGAGCTCAGCTTTAGGTAGCTGAGGCATATGACCATGGCACTTCGGAGATGATTCGAGGTACGATCTGTGTCTATTCCACCTTAGCTGCAGTTCTTATAGGCACAGGTTCCAGTCATTCTTTCATTGCCACTGCCCTCGTTCGGAGCTCATAGATTCCTA
This sequence comes from Viscum album, assembly GCA_963277665.1. NCBI lineage: Eukaryota > Viridiplantae > Streptophyta > Magnoliopsida > Santalales > Viscaceae > Viscum > Viscum album. Next base: position 1,582,354,383 of record OY728119.1, on the reverse strand, counting down.
CAGAGTCGTTGTCTTGATCCTTATGGCTAGAGACTCTTATGAGAGAAGACTCGACGATTACGCATGGGTTCCGGTAGTGTGATCTTACTCTAGGTGGCGAGAGCTTCGGTTGGGATCTCCTCATAGCGGCGTCAAGGCCTTACGATGTCATCTTGGGTATGGACTGGTTATCTACAGTCCATGGTCAGATCGACTATATTAGGCGCAAAGTGCGGTGTGTCTGCACGGATGGGACCAGGTTCACCTTCACCGGCGAGAAAGGAACCTTTACAGCGCAGGACAAACTTACTCGGAGGAGGGTGCAACCGATCACTCACCAGTTGGCCTGCCTTACCCTCGAAGCAGTTGATGTGGAGAGTCTGAATTATCCTGTAGTGGTGGACCAGTACACGGATGTTTACCCTAACGATGTCTCAGGACTACCTTCTCACAGAGTGGTGGACTTATACATTGATCTGTACCCCGAGACGACATCAATATCTACTCCAGCATATCGGATGGGTCATGCTGAGATTCGTGAGCTGAGGTTATAGCTAGAGGACTTACAGGGTAAGGGATTCATCTGGCCCAGTGTTTCTCCCTAGGCAGCCCTGATTCTATTTGCCAAGAAGGCAGACGGGAGCTTGAGGCTCTATGTCGACTACCGTCTCCTGAACCAGGTGACTGTGAAGAAAAAGTACCCACTTCCGAGGATTGACAAAATCTTTGATCAGATAAATGGAGTATGATGGTTCTCGAAGATAAACCTTAGATCAGGTTATCACCAGCTTAGAGTTCGAGACAAGGATGTGCAGAAGATGACCTTCAGGTGTCGGTATGTCCACTAAGAGTTCTTGGTTATTCCCTTTGGCGTAACCAATGCTCTAGTAGTGTTCATGAGTCTCATGAATAGGATATTCCAGCCTTACCTCGATCTTTTTGTCGTAGTTTTCATCGATGACATTCTGATCTACTCGACTATTGAGGATGAGCATGCCTACCACTTGTAGGTAGTGCTAGACACACTCTGAGAGCACCAACTTTATGGTAATCTCTCAAAGTTCCAGTTTTGGATTCAAGAGGTTCACTTATTAGGACACGTCATCTCAGAGGCTGGAGTTGCAATGGATCCAGTAAATATTGAGGTAGTGCTTACTTGGGAGCCACCCAGGAGTGTGACGGAGGTATGAAGTTTCCTGGGTTTGGCTAGATACTATCGGAGATTTTTTCCAGATTTCTCCAGAGTTGTAGCACCACTTTCAGCCTTGACAAAGAAGGGGCAACCCTTCGTGTGGTCGGAGAGATGCTAGTAGAGTTTTCAGGAGCTGAGGCAGAGGCTGACTAGTGTCTTCATCTTGAGGCTTCCAAAGGAATGCGTAGGGTACGTAGTCTACTACGACGCATCAGGGACCAGACTCTAGTGTGTCCTGATGTAGGAGCGAGTTGTGATCGCATATGGTTCTCGGCAGCTGAGACAACATGAGTAGAACTATGCTACCCATGACCTAGAGTTAGCATCAATGGTCTTCACCTTGAAGATGTGGCGACACTATCTGATGGGCGAACGTTTTATCGTGTACTCTAATCACAAGAGTCTCAGGTATATCTTCTCTCAGAAGGAACTGAACCTGAGGCAGCGACGTTGTCTTGAGTTCCTCCAAGACCATGACTTTGAGATAGTCTATAATCCTAGGAAAGGGAACATTGTTGTGAATGCTCTCAGTAGGAGATCAGGCATTCAACTGCTAGGAGAGGTGACAGAGCAGCTAGATACCTTACAAATATCCTTTGTGGATAGGGATGGAGCAGCCTATCTTTAGTCTCTTACAGTTACTCCTCCACTTCTTCAACGAGTCAGGGAGGTGCATCATGGAGACACTGACTGTGATATGCGACGTGCTCAGATATCCATAGGGCAGACACCTAATGGATTTTCTGAAGGTGGGGAGCACGTCATTCTCTTTAGAGGACGTACCATGGTACTAGTTGCACTTCAGGAGGAGGTGTTGAGGGACTTCCACACTTCCCCTCTAGCGGTACATCTAGGAGTGGCGAAGATGTATCAGGACCTTTGATGACAACATTGGTGGCTAGGTATGAAGAAGGCAGTGGCAGAGTTTGTCTCATGGTGCCTCACTTGTCCGCAAGTGAAGGCAGAGCACCAAGTACCAGCAGGCTTGGTTCAACCTTTAGAGGTCCTGGAGTGAAAGTGGGATGAGATATACATGGACTTTGTGACGGGTCTTCCACGTACATCAAAGAGTCACAACTCGATATGGGTGATCGTTGACCGACTCACCAAGTCGGCCCACTTCCTACCGATCAGAGAGCATGGATCAGTTGAGAGCTTGGGACGCCTCTATGTGCAGGAGATAGAGCATTTACATGGAGTACCTTCCTCGATTGTCTTCGACCGAGACACACGATTTACTTCCCGGATATGGAGGGGTTGTAGGAGGCTTTCAAGACGCAGCTACGTCTGAGCACCACCTTCCATCCTCAGACAGATGGTTAGACCGAGAGGACCATTCAGACCCTCGAGGACATGCTCCGTGCATGTATCCTAGACTTCGGTCGCATCTGGGAGGATCACTTTCCTTTGGTTGATTTTTCCTACAACAACAACTATCACTCCCCCATAGGTATGACACCTTTTGAGGCCTTTTATGGCCAGCCTTGCAGATCACCACTGTGCTGGACAGACCCAGGGGAGTCAACACTAGTGGGACCAGAGATGGTACGAGCTACCACAGAGAAGGTGCAGATCATTTAGAAGCGGATGAAGACTGCACAGAGTAGACATAAGTCGTATGCTGACAGGAGATGGAGACCTCTAGAGTTCGAGGATGGTGACCGTGTCTTTCTACAGGTCTCACCTCGATGAGTTCTATAGAGATTTGGCCGAGGTGGAAAGTTGTCTATGTGGTTCATAGGACCTTTCCAGGTCCTCAGCTGAGTAGGCGAGGTGGCTTACCGATTACTCTTCCACCTCAGTTGCACCAGGTGCACTACGTCTTCCACATATCTCAGCTGAGGAGATACGTGCATGACCCATCCCACATCATCGACCATGGAGAGCTGAACATAGATGATAGGGTGACTTTGACGAAGGTTCTAGTGGAGATTGAGGATTGATAGGATCGGGTCCTATGTGGATGGTCGATACCTCTGGTGCACGTTCGTTGGTAGCACGAGAACCTCCAGGAGAGCACATGAAAGCAAGATGATCAGATGCGTGCTCAGTACCCCCATTTGTTCCCTTAGTTCGAGTTGTAGCTTATGGGGATGTAATTCCTTGAGGTGGGGAGAATGTAAAGACCTGAAATTTCCATGAATTTTTTTTCTTAAATTCATGGGAATTTTATGAGTCCGCAGTTTCTGACGGTGCTTGATTCTGAGGCCCGGTGTGTCCGGAATAAATTTTTGAAGTTTTGTTTGGGTACGTTTAGTAAACGTATGAGTTGGATTTTATAACTTTTGAATCGATACTTGGAACTGAAATCCGAGGGTACCGTTGAAGTCGCAGCGTCAGTGATTTCTTAGTGAGACCTTCACCGCAGTTGCGTTCTGACGAGTTTGGAAGATAGTTTTTGGGGGGTTATTAATTAAATTGAATAAAATAAAGTAATAACTTTATTTTATTTGGGTGGTTAAAACCTTCAAGGGGAGGTTAGAGGTGGGGGACACCACACCCTAACCTCCTATGGGAGGTTATGGTGGTGGGGCCCACCCGAGCATAACCTCCATTGGGAGGATGTTATTAGGTGGGGCCCACCCAAGCTCCTTAACTCCTCTAACCCCATTAAACTCCTTGGAACCCCCAATTAAATTGGTGAAACTCTTCACCTCCCCCCCATTAATTATTTGAGCCTCACCACCCTTATGAATTTATAGGGTTGTCTTAATTAATTAACTCCTTTTTCAATTTGAATCAATTACAACATTAATTAAATGAGTTGTTTCATTTAATTAAACATGATTATTTGTGTTTTTGTGCCAACAAGTAATAGAGGATTCCTCTATTATTTTTGGTTGGCATTTTGGTGGAGCTTGGGAAAGGAGGAGAACTTCATCCTTCCAATGAAGAACGCCACACACCACCGAAGAACGATGAACCTCTTCTTCAATCTTTGACTAATCCAAAGGAGGAGGAGCCGACCGCGAAGAACACCGACGATGTTTCCTCCGTGGCCTCTAACCCCAGACGCTTCCTGACGTCAACGAAACGTCGTCGCCTTCCTGCGACTCCTTCAACAACCACCGAATTCGAGGTAGGGGGTTGAATTGTTTTTGTACTCGTTCTTCATCTTTCAGAGTTATGGTATGAGAATCGCCAATTTCTATCACCATAACGAGGAGGGATTGGGCCACACGAACACGGTCCGACCCTCCCCTTTGCTTGTTCTTGGTTAATGACGACAGAGGCGGAACATGCGACGACAGCAACGAAGACGGCGAAAAAAGGCCACGCTACCCGCGACCTCCGCGAACCGTTCCGCCCCCGCGGCGCCTAACACGCAATCCGTGCCCTAGCGCGCTGTCCCAGCGTGCTTCCCGCATGCTGCCCATGTGCCCCGCGCATTGCCTGGCTCCGCTGGTGCCCCGGCGCCCTGCCGGCGCCCCGACGTGCTACCCGGCCCCTGCCGGCGGCTTGCCCGACCCCTGCTGGCGGCCTGCCCAGCGCCCTGCCGGTGCCCTGCCCGGCCCCTGCCGGTGGCCTGCCCGACACCCCGGCACCCTGTTCGGCGCCCCCGCGGCCCCCTGTCGTGGTCTGCCCGGCGCCTCGACACACTGCCTGTGCCCAAGCGCGCTGCCAGGCACCCCGACGTCCTGCCCGGTGCACCTACGGCCTGCCCGGTGTCCATTCGGCCTGCTTGCACCCCGCGCAGCCTGCCGCTGGTCTCCCAGCGGCCGACCTCCCGAGCCGCGCCGCTCACGGCACTGGACGAACAACCCTCATAGTCCGCTGGGCCGGGCCCAGCGGACCGAGCCTAACTTAGCGGGCTAACCCGCCTAACGGGCTGGGTTAGACCCATCGGGTCAGTCCGGGTTGACCCAGACCGGGTCGGCTCAGACTGGGTTGGGCCGAGTCAGTCCGACTGGGTCGGACCGGACCCGAGCCTACTACCAAACCTTTGCTTACTTTGGTCATATCTTTGGCACCTGACGTCTGTTTGATAAACCGTCACTAGCACTGGTAATCTCGATGAGAGATAGTCCCTTTGAGAATACCCCACTGGAGTTTTGGGTATCGTTGAGATACGATCGGGTTGGTTCATACACGAATCCAACTGGGCCCCTGGGACTAAAAGGCTAATAACTAACAGACCGGACGTCCGAATGATGCGCTGTCTGTTGCATTGAGATCCCTTTGATGAGATGGACCTTTGAGATACTTCTACATGAGACTTCACAGTAGTTGGAGTTTTTCCTAGTAGCTTGTGGAGCGGATCCTTCCAGTGACGAGCAGTCAGAGTGCAGAGACCTGGTAGCTGACAAACCTGACAACTGCTTGACCGATTAGACTAGCCTAGTGGGGAGAGCCTGGTAGTTGGCAGTAGACCCATGGCGGAGGAGCGCCTGGTAGTTAGCGGCAGACCTGCGGTACTCGACAAGTGGAGTACCTCTGCAGGCTATTAGGGGGAGTGCCCAGTAGTTGGTGGTAGACCCACAACGGAGGAGTTCCTGGTAGTTTCCAGCAGACCCACGGTACTCGACAGGAGGAGTACCTCAGCAGTCCAAGGTTAGTGAGAAGCGCCTTAGTGTCGCGACAGACCCACTATTCTCGATAGAGGAGGATTTCTCCAGCAGTCGTGGTTTTGATAATGAAAATCCTGGTTTGAGCTGAGTCAATGAACTTTGTGTTTTCCTCATGATTGAGATGGGTTACTAGATAACTTAGGTATATGTATGGGCATATACCTAAGTAATGGTTATCCATTGATTCATACTTTTTGGCTTATCCTTGTTGGATTTTGTGAGACCTTGAGATTCTCGGTGTCCCTACTGAGTATCGTTATACTCACCCCTGTACGGGCTATGTCCGCACCTCATTGTGTTGGATGTAGATGATGGATAGTGCTGACTGAGGTGGAGTGTATGAGGACTGGACGGTACCCGGAGGTGGACCTCATGATGAGTCGGTACCCGGAGGAGACGGACGGAAGTGGAGCGCTGAGGAGGCTATCTGTACCTACCCTTAAGGTAGGATCCGTAGTGGACAATCCAGGATCTTCTAGACACATTCCAGCTATTTTTCTTTTAGTTATACATGTTTTGTCTTTTCCTTATACTTTACTATTGGTCTTGTATTTTCGGCCCCCCTTTACTTTCAGCACTACCTTTGTATTCAGTTTTACTTAGTGTTTTGTTTCCAGTTGTGTACTCTGATTGTGTGTGTTTTCTTTTTATAAAGGCAATGCCTTCTCAACTTAGGGAATTACACCTTTGGTGCTAGTCATCAGCCCTTGGACTATAGAAGACGAGCTTGGGGTAGTCACGACATGGGTACTGAGGATGGGTCGTGACAACTTTCAACTGGACTTTAATTGTTTGATCCTTTTTTGATGGAGAGTTCACCAATGCTTCGACACTCAAACACTGAATTTATTCATCTAGTTTTGTGGTTCTACTTCTTTCTATATTCTTTCTCTATGTGTAATTATAAAGGGTTATCTACCCAATAAAATTCAGGTAATTGGGTTGTAACTCTTAAACAAAAGTCAAGCATTAAGTTGTGCCTCTAGGAAAAAAGCAGACAGTTTGGGTTGTGCCTCTAGGTATAAAAAGGTAGGATTGATTTGTGTTTAATCCTATAGGGGGAAAAAGTCTTTAATTTGGTTGTTACTCTAGGTGGGAAAATTTTATTGTAAGATTCCATTCTATTGGTTATAATGGGTGTCACCGCTTTGATTTTGTGAGAGGGTTTAAGAGTGGAGTGTGATCATTTAGATACGAACCACTATAAAAATATTTTGTGTACTTTTTGTTTTATTTTACACTTCAATAACATTATAACTTTGATATGGCCGTTAAATTCATTAATTAATTTTAAAAGGCCACTTCACCCCCTTTTGTCTATTTTTCCATCTTAACTACTGAACAACACCTATGTTCTTTTAACTTCAAGGAAATGTATTTCCCTAGGAAAGGGAAGGATGTGTCTAATTCATTGAACATAAATAATCAAACATAATTGGTTCATGAGGATAATAACATGTGGTATATAATGGGTCTCTTGGTTGAGATGCACCTGGATATTCATGAGTGTCAGAGTAGAGCTACCCTCATAACTTTGAGTGTTAACTCCCCACTACTTGATAGAGAAACAAAGAGTCAGATGTCCAACTTAGACTGCTAAATTATGAGTGAAAGTACATATGGTGGGGATATTCCACTAGATTGTACTTGAGATAATGATGGGATCCTTCATGTACGATTTGAAGTTGTGGTCTCCATGAGCATGCGTGAGGAGATGATATGAGATTCATATACCTCAAGATGGGTTATTCTCTTGGGGATAACGAGGTGTAATCATGACATTTTCAGGCATTATTAGTGTCCTAAGATGAAAAAAGACATTGCAAGGTTTTTCCAGTGATGCCTCACTAGTCATATAGTGAAGGCTAAGCACTAGAGACCATAGTTATTCTTTGGTCCACACCCATTCTTCAGTGGAAATGAGATAATGTGATGATGGATTTTGTGATGGTGTTATCAAGGTAACCCTGAGGTAGTGATGTGGTGTGGGTTATTGTTCATCATTTGATTAAAGTTGCATATTTCCTACCGACCAGGGAGACTCAAACTGTTGAAGAGATGGGTAAACTATATGTCTGGGAAATAGTATAATTGCACAGTGTGCTGAGACACATCATATATGATTGTGATTCATGATTTATGTATCACTTATGGTAGGATTATAGAAGGTGTTGGATACTTGGGTGTATTTGAGCATGACATACCATCCTCAGACTAACATGAATTTTGAGCATACTATTCAAATTTTGGAGGACATACTGCAAGCATGAATTTTGGATTTTAGTGGTTCATGAGAGATTCATATCGCATTGGCCGAGTTCACCCATAAATATAGTTACCAGACATCAATTTATATAACACCTTTTGAGGCCTTATATGGTAAGCTGTGTTGATCACCATTGTGTTGGCTAGAGGTAGGAGAGTCTTTGATCATCGAACCGAGTCTCATGCAAGATATTCCAGAGCATGTCCGGTTGATTTGGAAGTGGTTAAAAACTACTCAGAGGAGGTAATAATAATATGAAAATTGACAACACTATCCTTTAGAGTTTGAGGTGGGTGATCGAGTATTCTTAAGAGTGTCCCCTTGATTAGGTCGTAGGTGGATATAGAGGTGAGAGAAATTGGAATCTGGGTTTTTAGGGACATTCGAGGTTGTAGAGAGGGTCATTATAGTGACATACTAGTTAGAGATTCCTCTAAGACATAATGTGATGCACAATGTATTCTATATATCTCAGCTTCAAAAATATCATTTGGGTTCTTCTTAAATTCTTGACATTGATGATGTTGAGCTAAAAATAGATGCATCATAGAGCAATAACCTATATGTACAGTATACTAGAGTGAAAAGATCCTAAACAAGAATATGGCACATCTGGTACACATGCCGTGGTAGCACAAATGTATCTAGAAGGAGACTTGAGAGCAGGAGGCTAATATACAAGCATAATGGTTGAAGTTTTCCATCAGTGAGGCTTGGTGACACATCTTGGGGATGAATTACTATATAGTGGGGAGGTTGTAACCCCCCCACATATTCTTAGGTATAGATTTATTTGAATCTTTATCAAAGCACATGTTTTCTGATAGTTTTTGATTGTTGGAGGAGTTAACAAAGGCTAGGGGTCATTATTTCAAGATTCAATCTCTATACAGGGCGATTTTTTGGTATAAGTGGCACATCACACCATAATAGGAGGCATTGTGTTGGGAGAGAGGGGATTGTGACATGATGGTGGGAAATCATGGTACAATTACTTACATAATATTAAAATCTAGGATGGGGGGGGGTGGGTTATATGCCTTGACCCAAGGTGTTGCATCATGAATCCCTTGATCACAATGTAATTTACTAACCATGATTTATTGGTGTCACTCTGGAGGTGGGCGTTGCACCATGGATCGAAGGATTATGCCACAATGTGACCCTAGAGTGGTGCACTATGTCATGACCCATGTGGTCACATCACATGTATATTTTTTTATATATTTTAAATAGATTGATTAAAATGTTCAAATATTGAAATGTTTCCCCACGTGGTGTTTACTGAGATGCACGACTAAGCCCTCATATCCCATGATCTATCCTCCTTCCAACCTTGATATCTTTATCATTCATGCTTCAATTTATCTACTGTCTACCCTAGAATATTTCTAGAGGTGAGGCTAAGGCCCCCCTCTATTTATTCTTGATTTTTTATTACCATATCATTCTTCATCGGATATCCCTAATTTGGGTGATTATGCCTGGTTTTATGATTTATTATGATTAAGGGTGATTCTTCTAATGATATTTGATGAGTAGAGTCCTATGACTATATAGTGGGTGGTGCCTAAATTCTTCCACTATTTTATATGTTTTTATGCGTCGTCTAATATGTGGGGATTAATGGGTTTGTGGGAACACTACAGAATGTAACCAAACCTGAGTTCCTTGGTTTTTTAGGGGTGAGTATGACCTATATTGCCCATAATAGACTCTAATGAACCTTTTATTCATATAAATAGTCTTTGATGGTCATGTTTCCCTGGGAAAGTGGTGAGCAACATGGGAATTGGAACCCATGAAGAGTGTCCTGAAATATGTCTCGATGTGAGTAGCCCTATGAGGCATCCTTGAGTGTTACATGGCAATCATAAGCACATGTATGAGTTAGGCCTAGGTGTATTTGTTAGAGTTAGTTTCCTAATACTGATTAATTTTACTTTGATTATATGTATATTCAATGTATTAAATATTAATTTAACATATTATTATATATTTTTCATTATTTCTGCATGGATTTAATGTTATAATGTCCTAGAGTATTTGTTGCATTGATAAGGTTATAACAGTTCTCTAATATGATGAGAACCATGAAGTGATATGAAAATATTATTAATATAGTCATGTAGTTGAATAACATACTATTATGGGACACATAATATTTAGACCATTAGGTGAGAGTGCTCGTAAGCAGATGAGGCTTCTTCTAATGAAGTCTGCACTTGATAATCTTCAAGATAGAAGATTATGAGAATATACCCTCTAGTAGGAATTATGCATGTTTTGGTGTCATCAGATATTCCTATATTTGAGAATGTGTAATAGTCCTTAGACTTTGAGATTATCATTAATGTATGTTATGACTCATGCACTTATATTTACTGACCAAAACCATCACACCATATATTGGTGGGAAATAGGGTACGTTGGGTGCAGCACGATTGACATGTAATTAACGGATAAGTAGAGGAATTATTTGTACCTTCCATATTTATGAAAGTTGACATCTCATCACTTTGATTGGAATAGAACTGTCACATTAAATTCCATGACCATGGTGTAACGATGTGTTTATTTTAGATAGTCAAAGAAAGACGTATCAAGAAAATAGGTTAGTGACACCATTATGTAATATGATTGGCGATATATTGTGATAAAAGGATTATATTACGTCGTGAGAGTTTGAATATGGTTATCATCATTACTAAATTAATTTCTTTCACTTGTGTGCATTGACCCGTTACTAGATGATAATCTTATACTTTAGGTAAGCCTGCCTAATGCCAATGAGAAATAATCTCATAGGGTCACACACTAAGTATTTCCATTGATCTCAATTAAATCCTATTTGAATTTAATTAATGGAATAAATATTATTCTCAAGATCGAGGAATAATTTTATTCAAGTTATATTGATTGCATAAATTAAATAAATGTATATTCACCAACATCTAAATTAAAAAATATTTGTTTATTTTATTGAATATTTAATAAATATTTATTTTCTGGTATGTGAATGAAATATTTATTTATGAATAAAATATTTATTTGGATATTAAATAAATATCGAGGAGTTCAAATGGACCAAGACCGAGTCTGGTAATAAAATAATTATTTAAAAGATGATAAATATTATTTATCAATTTGCGCAAGTTGTCGCACTGCAAAATAATAATATTATTATTATGTGACATATGGTTTATTAAAGGTAATAAATACTATTTAATTGTTGACATTAAATTAAATAATATTTTAACCTAAATCCTAACTCTATAAATAGACGGTTATTTCTATTGTGTATTACATCCAAAATTGAGAATAGAAAATTTTTGTGCACAAAAAATTCTATCTTGAATCCTCCTTCTCTCTTCCTCTCAAGAATGATAAACACATGATAGATTTCTTCAATACCGAATAATGAGCGATCAAGAATGAATAATGCAAGACATTTGATTCGTTATGCTAGCACTGAGAGATCGAGTGGTGTTTCTCAGAGATCATTGGAGCACATGTGGATCATCACTAGAGGGATTATATCTTTGGATCCTCACTGCATAATGGATGCAATCCAAAAGGGTCTTTTTGGATGATCAACATTCATCAATAAAAAAATTTCTTAAGCCCGTGTATTTATTTCTTCAGATATTAAATAATTTAATTATAATTTTGATGTACAAGATCCTCACTCATGGTTTCAGGAAATGATTATTAAAAGACATGTTAATATATCACTCACCACTACATGCTTTCATTGAGCCCAGAACCAATAAGTGGTATCAGAGTAGTTATGTTTAAATTTATAATTATTTATTTGGTTGTTGATCTATGTGAAATTGTGGTTAGATTTTCATTTTATGTTATTCATTATTTAATCCAATTTGATTTAACATGTTATAAAAATATTAATCATGTTCATTTAGTGTTTTATTTTCTTAAAGGTTTAAGAACAAATGAAGAACAACCAGAGATGCCATCAGGAAGTGCCAAATTTTTGGCTGGTAAAATTGTTTTACATGGCGTGTAGATCAAACACACACTGTGTACCCATGCACATTGTACCTAGATGCGTCAGGAAGTTAATTACACACAATTCATTTATACACACCATGTATTTACCGGGCCAACCCGATACACAAAAATCAGATACATGGCATGTAGTTGGCCTATACACACTGTGTAGTTCAGCCGAGTTAGTACACTGAATCTCCAAGCGTATGATTAAGATACATGGAAACTGAGGTACATGATGTGTAGATGAACTGTACACGCCGTGTAGTATCCCATTAAATGATAGAATTAAAAATTAGATTTAATTGAAAATTGAATCATTAAAACCATATCTTATTGATTGACACACCAATGTGTGTTTGAAAATTTAATAATGGTTTTAAATAATACTAAATTCTCAATTAATTTATTATAATTAATATTAAATTATTGGTTCTTCCATTTATTTTTCATGCATGAAATAAATGATGTGCATCTCCAATTATGTTTAGATGACCATTAAAATTAAAGGTAATTAATTAATTAATTAATTCATTAATGCAAGAATGTTCATCTTAAATAATAAACAATGAATAAAGAAATGAATGTTATCCAATTACTTTTTCATATTCATTGCATGTATGACTATTCATGAGCTTGACCAAGACCTGTGTATGCGTTGGATGTTTTAATTTAATTTATTACATGAGTTTGCAATTATTTATTATTAAATTAAATATGATGGTCTGTGTGTCATACCTACCTCCATTATTATGTAGGACCTTCATGTCTAATGATATTTATGTAATAAAATTTTAACCAATCATTTGGTTCCCCCCACTTGTGTGTGAGTCATAAATACAAGTAATTAATGTAGTATCTCAAGGTGCATGGAGATAGTTCAAGGTGGAACCATTATGATTCTAAATCAGGTGATACACAGGTGAAAAGGTGGAATATTGTAACTCATTCCAAGACTGACAAAAGGAGTTATTTACCCTAGGTCATAAGTTGATTTAATGTCTTCTCATTAAATCAAATGTTAGATAAAGAACATGAATAAGTAATTTAATTATTTATTTATTTTTGTCTATACAATTATTTATTTTATGGATGAAAGACCACAATCACATAAATAAATAAATTAATATGAAAAGATGGAATTTAAACAAATATATTATGCATAAATGTTTTATACATTATGGTTAATTAATTAAGTAACATCCACTTAATATTAAAAATACATGTAAAGGATAAAACAATATAAAATTTATGCATAATAAATTAAATAAATGAATTATGCATAAATGTTTTACCCAACATGGTTAATTAATTAAGTAACATACACTTAATATTAACAAGACATGTAAAGGATAAAAAAAGATAAAATTTATGCATAATTAATTAAAAACCCTCAACCAAATATTAAGTCAGACTTAGCCTTCCATTATTTGATTAAGAATGAAACTCAATAGAACTAAGTGTTTAACCAACCCTTGTCGGGACTGTTAATTTTATAAGGTAATTTCTTATGAAGTTTTTGGGTCTAATTAACCATTTTACATCAATAGGAGTGTCCCTTGATAGAATTAGAGTAATTTGGAGGCAAGCATTGAGGAAATCCAAGTCAGTATTTCAGGATTGAGGAATCCACTCAACAGATCAAGGAGTTGCAAGGCCATAGTTGGCAAAGAATTTCCTACCCAAATACATTCAATTAGCTTGAACAACCCTTGTTGGGGTTATACTAAGGGGAATATTGATCCTTACCACTAGAATGTTAAATCAATTAGACATTCCAAGTTCAATGGTGAGGGATATTAGGACTTGATAAAATAGTGTGAGATTTAATAAAATTAATTTATTTATTATTTCTAACATAATTTTTAATCAATAAAATTACTAATAATTTTCTATTTTTAATTATATAATAAAATGAAAAGATCATCATCTACATTATTCCTATGATCAATATTAGATAAAGATAACCTCCCAACTGGCATTAACTTCCAGGAATGGTATAAATGCCTTTGGGTTGTTCTATTCCATGGATAGAAATCTTACATTATAGAATCCTCAATGCCTAATCCACCTACTAATGAGGTGAGTGATGAAGAGTTTATTGTCTAAAAAAACATTTTAGTGATTCAGTCGATATTCAATGTTTGATGCTTTCTTTAATGTCCAGTGAACTCATGAAGTATCATAAAAATATGGATGTGTATAGAATGCTTGAGCACCTCCATGGTATTTACTAGGATAGAACTAGACACGAACAATTTGAGATTTACAATTCACCCTTTTAGATCAAGCTTGGAGAGGGTTCCCCAGCTAGTCCTCATGTAGGAAAGCTCATTGACTAAATTGAGCACCTAGAGGTTCTAGGTTTTAAACTCCCCAAAGAACTAGGCACCAATATCATTATAGCATCACTCCCTCAGAGCTTATCCATATTTTTTGTGAATTTTAATATTAAAAAAATTGATAAGTCTTCACCATATCTTCTCACTCTCCTTCTCCAAGAAGATAAGGATATGAAGTGTGAAAATCCTTCTGTCCTTATGTTGAAAAAATGGAAAGGAAAAGCAAATATATTTAAGCCCAAAGATTCTTAACGCCCTTCCAAGAAGAGGAATATCAAGGGGAAAGCAAGAGAACAAGATTTTGTCTATTTCTCATGGGGAAAGAAGGGCCACTAGAAGAAAAATTACATCCAACCAAATATGCGAGGGGAAGCTTCAAGTGCGTTTTCATCGAGTGAAATTTATCCATTTTTAAAAATTGGGTATTAGATACATCTTGTGGTGCTCACATATATATTAAAATAAAAGAACCAAGTAGATTTATAAACATTGACCAAGGTGAGGTAGATATATAAGCACCCAATAGAGCTAAACCTGCTATTATAGCTATCAGGGACTGCCACCTCATGTTGTCGACCAGAATGATCTTGGTTTTGAATGGTTGTTATTATGTGTCATATGTTACCAAAAAAATTATTATTTTTATCCAGACTTGATACAGATGGATTTGTTTTCAAATTTGGGAATAAATGTTTCTTATTTTATAAATATATCACTTTTTATGGTAAAAAACATTTAAATAATGGTCTTTATGTGTTAAATTATATAAAACAAGTAATGAAAATTGATAATGATGTTACTTCACATGAATCATACCGCAACCAACTTTGGAATCACTGGATAGGTCATGTAAATGAGAAAAAATTGACTAAATTACATCAAGATGGATATTTATATTCTTTTTAACTAAAACCACTTGGTGTATGACATGCATGTTTATAAGGAAAAATGACTAAATCCCTAATTAGTGGGAAAGGTAAAAGGGATAAACAGCTTCTTGAATTAGTTCATACCGATGTGTGTGAACCATTTCCTATTGAAGTAAGGGATGGATACTCATACTTAATAACTTTTATTGATGATTTTAGTAGATATGAATATGTCCACCTAATGAGGTATAAGTCAAATTATTTTGATAAATTCAAGGAATATAAGAATGAAGTTGAGAACCTTCTTGGTAAGAAGATTAAGAAACTCCACTCAAACCATGGTGGATAATATATTAATCAATACTTGATTGATTACTTATGGGAGTTTGGTATTCTATCCCAACTCACTTTTCCTTACACACCTCAGTGGAACAATGTAAGCGAAAGGAGAAACCACACCTTGTTGGATATAGTGAGATCAATGATGAGTCATGTGAGTCTTCCATTATCCTTTTAGGGATACACGTTACAAACCACAGCATATACACTAAAACAAGTACCCACTGAAGGTACTGGGGCATACAGCAGAAGCTGGTGGATTAGGGATTTAAAATTTTCAATCACTAGAGTGATGAAACTACATTGTCTCTAGTGATCTATCCCTGATATGGTTTGAGGATCTCACATGGTTTAATCAGATCATAATAAATAAATAAAATAAATACCTTATTCTCATTTTATGTGTGCACATCCATCATAAGTTGTTGGTATTTGTTGCTCGAATAAACCAACGTCAAACCCCTCTAGATCATCCACACATTCTTCTTGAATATGTACATATGCTGTTCATCAGATTCCGGGTGCTAGCACAGAGCTTCGATAATTACTTCGATGTAGCGACGATCACCACGATCCTATGCCTTAGATGCGTAAAGATGATCTTGGATCTTATGATTTAATTGAACAATTATCTCTCTAAGAATCAGTAGGAGAGAGAGGCTCTAAATTCCAACAAAGTGAAATATTACGTTAGGATGAGCTTCTCTCCACTTACATAGTGGATATTCATAATACCCGGTTACTATTCCCCAACCCCTGTGTATTGAACGTACACTAAATAAGTGATATAAATAATTAATTATGATGAACCAACTATGCCATAATATTATTTATATTTTTATCACATACCTATAATATATATTAAATATATTACATGATAAACTCAAGCCATTAACTTGACTCGTAAGTCTTGATAATATTAAATGAACCTGAAATATTAAAATAATATTCGTTCATATAATATTAATCATTTTATTTACTTAATCACTTATAAATAAATTTAATAAATAAATTCACCCAATTATTCATTACTTGAATAATAATGAATTTATTTATTTACTGTTGATCGATAGAACATGGATAACACTTGGACCCTGTGGTGAGTCCCACCATGTCCTATATTCCTATTCATTAGAATAGGGCAGATTTTTGAATGCGCTATTGTGTGTGACCCTCTAGGACCTTATCTCAATAGCAATGAATAATATTCACAGACCAATAGTAGAGTCTAGCAACCCATCAAGGCCCCTAAAGAGATAAAGAAAAGTCATATCAACGATAACTAACCTAAGAACACGCACTGTGTAATATAATCTATGTCATATGATATCTCATAAATCAAGATGCACACTTGTGTTATCATAATTTTCTTGCTTTATTATTTTTTTATCTATCTAGACATATTTACCTTTGACTACCATGGACATGGATTTATAAAGTCATTACTATCCTAATCAATCAATCCCGATATATCTCTTCCTCAACTCGAAAGTGAAAAATCCTATCTTGATCATTCAACCAATGTCATGCCACCAATGATGCACCTAACACAAAATATCTCATCATGAATTCATTTTTATGGTTTTCTCCTTGAATCAAAGTACATGATCAAATGGAACATATTGATAATGATCTCAGGTCAGGAGACCAATACACATGTCCATAGATATGAACAACCAATGACACCCAAAACATGTGGTGTTCCCATTGACGAGTTTGTCCCCATGATCTCATTAATAGAGATCACCAAGTGAAATTTTTACAAGAATAAATCTCAATTCTTGTGATACCCCATCACCTAATAGTTCAACATCTATTTTGTCCAGTCAATAAGATGTATCTAGACCATAAGACATTTGTTTAAGATTAATGTCATGGTGTCTCGAGGTTCTCATTATAGCCTGAGATCTACTATAGCCTTTTGATATGACAATTAATATATGGAAATTACCATTAAATAGTAGACACAAAAATATATACACTATAATGGTAAGTGTATATCATGTATATCTAACTATATCATGATATTGTAATCAAAAGTATTGTTCAAGTTGGGTCCAGGGAACCCACTATTACAACACTAACTAAATCGATAAATGTTATTCCATATAAATTTTGGAGTGTAATAAAACCCATGTTATTGAATTTACATGTGTGGGGAAGTGAAACATTTGTTAAAGTCTCTTCAGGTAACAAACTTGAACTTGAGGCACAAAGTGTACTGTTATAGGATACCCTAAATAAATAAGGGGATATGACTTATACAAACCCTAAAAAAAGGTCAAAGTGTCAAGAAACACCATATTATTTGAGAGGTATCACATCTCTAAAATAGATAGCGGGAGAGAGATAGACTTCAATGAATTCAAGGCTCAAGGCACATAAGAGTTGGTATAGGAAAAGATTCCATAAATCCCTATGGAAGAAGAAACTATTCCAGAGACATAAGTACTATATAGGAGTACAAGATAGGTTAGAGAACTATAATTTTATGGTTTTATAGTCACCGAGTATGAAGACTCATTATTAGTTGATAATAATGACCCTCTAACCTACAAGGAAGTAGTAAGTAGAACAAAAGTTTTTAAATGACAAGAATCTATGAATTCTGAAATGGATTCCATATATGAAAACCTAGTCTGGATTTTGGTAGACCCTACAATAGATGTAAAGACTATTGATTTTAAATGGGTATTCAAGAAGAAACTATACATGGAAGGACAAGTCAATACCTATAAGGCGTGACCAGTTGAAAAAGGGTTTAAACATCATCAAGGCATTGACTATGATGAAACCTTTTTAGCAGATGCAATGTTGAAATACATCATAATTATATTTTCCATTGTGACTTACCATGACTATGAGATTTGAAAAATGGATGTCAAAACAATATTCCTTAATGGGGACCTTTAGGAAGATGTCTATATGACACAACCCGAAGGGTTTGTGACTCCAGAGGATGCTAATAAGATATGAAAATTGAAAAAAACCATTTATAGATTAAAGAAATAATCTCAGTCATGGAACATTAATTTTGATGAATCCATAACAGAATTTGGTTTCATAAATAATGAGTGTGAGCCTTATGTCTAAAAATGATTTAGTGGGAGTGTAGTAATTTTCTTAATAGTATATGTTGATGACATATTAATCATTGAAAACGAAATACCAATCTTACAGTCTGTTAAGGCATGGTTGAATAAATGATTTTCCATGAAGGACTTAGGTGAGGCGACATATATTATTGGGATCAAGATCCATCATGATAGATCTAAGATACTTCTCAGCCTAATTTAAGGTACATACATTGACAAGATACAGAAGAGATTCATTATGGAACAATCCAAGAGGGGATTGTTGTCAGCATCACATGAAATTCATCTTTCCAAGAAAATGTGTCCTCATACACATGAGGAAGGAAATAGAATGTCAATGATTACATACCCATCAGTGATTAGGTTAGTCATGTATGATATGCTATGTACTAGGCTAGATGTTGCCTACACATTGAGTGTGGTAGGAAAATATCAAGCTGATCTAAGTGACTACTATTGGATGACATTCAATACTATCCTTAAGTATCTAAGGTGTACTAAGGATATGTTTTTTGTTTATGGAGTATATGAGGAACTAATCATCAGATGATATACATAAGTCAGTTTCCAAACTGATCAAGATGACATGAAATTACAAACGAGACACATCTTCACTTTGAATGGAGGTGCTGTGAACCGGAAGAGCTCAAAGCAGGCTATGGTCAGTGATTCTACAGTAAATTCCTAGTATATTGCAGCTTCTGAGGTAGCTAAGGAAGCATAATGTATGCACAACTTCATTCAAAAGCTTAATATGGTACCAAGTAGTAAAGATCATATAACACTCATTATGATAATACTGTAGTAGTGAATCTCACAAAAGAGATAAGGTCACATAAATGAATAAAGCACATACTTCAGAAGTATCATATCTTGAGGGATTTTTCTCAGAGAGGTGATGTTTCAATGATAAGCATTTCTATTAAAGAAAAAAATGATATACCCCTCGACTAAAGACTCAACTAAATAGAAACATGATTATTATGTGAGTTCTAGTGAACTGAAAGTCATAGGTAGTTGTCTCTAGTCCAAGTGGGAGTTTTTTAGAGTTGGTGCCATAGGACCAAATGATTATAATTTGATTACATGTATATTCCATGTATTGAATATTAATTTAACATATTATTAAATATTGTTCATTGTTTCTTCATAGATTTAATGTAATAATATCCTAGAGTATTTGTCGCATTGATAAGGTCATAGCAATTTACTACTATAATGAGAACCTTTAAGTGCTGTGAAAATATTATTAATATAGTTCAGTAGTTAGATAATATACTATGACATGACACATATTATTTTGATCGTCAGGTGTGAGTGCTCGTAAGTGGATGAAGCTTCTTCTCATGAAGGTACTTGATAATATCCAAGATGAGAGATCATGAGAACATACCCACTAGTAGAAATTATGCATGTTTTGGTGTTATCAGATATTCCTATCTGCAAGCAAGTGTAATGGTCCTCAGACTTTAACATTATCATTAATTTATGTCATGACTTGAACACTTATATTTTTTGACCAAAACCATTATGCCATATATTGGTGGAAAGTAGAGTATGTTGGGTGAATTATGATTGACATGTCATTAATGGATAAGTTGAGCAAGTATTTGTCCCTTCCATCTTTATGGAAGCTGATATATCATCCCTTTTATCGGAATAGAATCACCGCATTAAATTACATGGTCATGGTGTAATAACGTGTTTATTTCAAATAGTCAGAGAAAGACGTATTGAGAAAATAGGTTGATGACACTATCATGAAACCTAATTGACGAGATATTGTGTTAAAGAGATTATATTACATAGTGAGCATTCATTTTCGGTTTTTACCATTGCGTCATTAAGTTCTTTCTCTTGGGTGACTTGACCCATTGATAGATAATGATCTTAAACTTTAGGTAAGAATAATTAATGCTAATGAGAAAGAATCCTATAGGGTCACACACTAAGTGTTTCCATTAATCTCAATTAAATTATATTTTAATTTAATTAATAGATAAATATTATTCTTAAGATCGAGGAATAATTTTATTCAAGTTATATTGATCACATAAATTAAATAAATATTTATTCACCGACATGTGAATAAAAATATATTTGTTTATTTTATTGAATATTTAATAAATATTTATTTGCTGGTATTTGAATGACATATTTATTTATGAATAAAATATTTATTCAGATATTCAATAAATATCGAGGAGTTCTAACGGACCAAGACCGTGTCCGATGATAAAATAATTATTTAAAATATGGAAAAAATTATTTATCTATTTACGCAAGATGGCGCACTACAAAATAATAATATTATTATTACATGGCATGGTGTTTATTAAAGGTAATAAATTATATTTAATGGTCAACATGGAATTAAATAATACTTTAACCTAAATCCTAACTTTATAAATAGACAACCATGTCTATTGTGTATTGCATCCAAAATTTAGAATAGAGAATTGTTGCGCACAACAAATTCTCTCTCGAGTCCTCCTCCTCTCTCCCTATAAATAATGAGAAACACAAGAGATATTTTTCAAGATAAAATAATGAGAGATCAAGAACGAACAACACAAGACATTCAATTCACTGCACTAGTACCCAAAGATCGAGTGATGTTGCTCGAAGATCATTGGAGCACGTGTGGATCACCAGGTGGTTTACATTTTTTAGGGGGTTTTGTATCCTATTGTAAAATATTATTTCACTTAATATATGTTTTCTATTCATTAGTTGAAAACACATTCAAAATATAAAAATTACCTCATGGCCAAATTGTAAAAGAGGTTTATATATTTATCATAACATTATATACACTAATCCAAATAAAAAAAAATTAATTTTTTAAGATTAACCATTATTTTGGATACAATTCTTTAATTGGATTAAGAGTTGGATCTAATCCCAAGAGGCCAAATGGTTCCAGGAAAGAAAATAAAATATGGGTGATTTCATTGGGTCAACCTTCTATAATTGGGCAATAAAATGGTCCATAAAAATCAAAATAGGCTAATTCATACATAAAAATATGTAAGACTCAAAGGAACATATCTATAAAAAATTTAAAGTCAACATTTAGATGATAAATTAGTCATCCAGGATGATCAAGTGGATGGAAAATTATGCCTTGGAAAGCTCATATATACCCATAGGCTTCTTGAATTTACATGGCTCTATCATGAGTAATATGATAATAAAAATCCCCATATCCCTCATTATCAAAGGGTTATATACTATAAGGATAATAAAGATTTCTTGGGAAATCCATTTATTAATTTTTGGATCCCCTACCATTCAATGGAATTTTAATCTCCTTATGATTACCCGAGAGAATAACCATAATATAATCCCATGCTTCAAATTTTAATATTTTATGTGACCATGTTAATTCCATGTTTTAATTTAATTTTTATTCAATTCCCCCTATTTTTGTATGTTTTTTCTATTATTATAAAATATCAATCATTAGAGCATATATCATCCTTCAACGATTCATAAACTGGATTATGTGATGTTTTGGGATCATTCAATTCTTTTCTCACCCTTTCCATTTCATAAGTTTTTAGATGAAACAAATAATTTCATAAATTGAGAATATAAAATTTGTGGATATGGATTTTTTCTTAATGAATTTTAATTAGATACAAAAACAAACATGGAAAAAAATTCATGTTCCTCATGTATTTCCTAAATCATTTTAAATTATAAAGTAAAACATAATTCTCTGTATCATCAATGGTAATCATAGAATCACTTAGAGTTTCAAGAAAATCCATTAGAGGTATCCCAGTGTAATATTTCTATCATTATAGCTAAAGGTGTTACAAATTAAGGATTAGAAGATATAAAACCCATCTCTTGATTCCATTAAGTATGTGTATCTAGGGATTTACAAAGGTTGAAAACTTTTAATCTCATAAATCAATCTTAATTTTATTCTACTCTTAATTTATGTTAAATTGATGCTTTATCCCCAAAATATAAATTCATTAAAACATCTTCATATTTTTCTATAGTGAATTAATTATTTTAATATTTTTGATCTTAGTCTTCACCTAGAGATGACCTAGGTTTCATGCTATACATGATAAATTTTAGTACAAAAATTATATTATTTGATATGTTTGAAAACATGATCAAATTTTGATGTCGTTTCTTGGGAGACTCAACCATTTTTATTTATAATTTGTTTTCCCTTTCCTTATTTCCCATATCATTATCCTTTGCCTAATAATTTTTACTTTTTTTTGTTTCTCTCTCTGTCTCTTATTTTCTCTACTCTCTAGTTCTATAATATAGTTTCTTCCCTTTATATTTCTGAAGAGTTTTTAATTCATTCAACTTTTCTTGAATTGAAAAATCATATAATTATTTTATGTCCTGAACAAGAAAATAAAAAATTCTTGGAATATACCCATAAATTTAAAAGACACTTCAAAAACATGTCTGATAATCTAGGGTAGATCAATCAACAAATTTTTAGGAACCAATGTTGTACCTCAAGTGGTCTAAAACGAGTCTAAGAGTGAATTAAATAAAACCCCTAAAAAATGGAAATAAAAAATGGGACATTAAAAGAACTAACCACCCCTGATGTACATTACCAACCTACACCAATACCATAGGGAAGGAGACAAATTTGAGTTGAGATTAAAACTCATACACCTTCTTACAAATTTTCTTGTTCTTCTTGGTGAGGAACCACCCAAAAAAATCAAAGGGTATCACATTGTATGTTCCACCATGAAACCCCAAGGTGTGTTATAGGACCTCATAAAATTTAGCTCTTTCCCTTGTGCCCTTTATCATGCATCCAAATACTAGCTATAAAATCTACCTACCATAACCAGTGAATGAAATGAACATAAACTTATCTTTCTAGAGAAGTATTTACCTAAATCCTGAATTTTATCTAGTAGAAAAAAAATCTATAAAATTAGGTAATCATAGGGATAATCCATTAATGAATACTAAGAGAGATGTAATAGAATTGGTTCTACTTTCCCCCACCACTAAATTAGAGAGAAACTACTAATTCAATAATTCTTTGAGGGATATTTCCCCATGAATCATGGAATTATCGATATTTTAGCGGGTGGTACTCTAATGGATTAAAATTATACTGCTAGTCATGAAATAATATCCAACATGGATCAAAATGGACATAAATTTGGTATACGAGTAATATAACCCAATCGAGAAGTTCATGATGCAAACCATTATTCCTTATAAAATAAATAGGATAATAAAATTGATGAAATGAATAAACTTTTAGACAATTATATCAAGATCAATGTAATTAAAAATCTCAACATTGATTTTTATATTGTGACATTTATGCATATAACACTCATTTTTATGATCAATACCCCCAAAATTAGGGTTTTTTTGAGTCTTGAGTAGTAGTATTTCCTTGGAATGTATTTTACAAAGTACAACCCTTAAATCAAGAAAACCATAATAAGAACCCTAATTTATAGTGAAAATCACAACCACAGAAATAAAAAACAGGTAACTAGTCTACCTTTAATAACACTGGTATTAATAAGTCCATGGCATGCATCTTTTTTATCTTATATTTCTTGAGAAACCCCTATATTACTCAAAAATATAATCCTAGACTCAAGAAAATGGTGATGAAAATGGAATCCCATAACCTCCTATTCCAACAAAACACCCAATCAGAAATTCAAACCCTATGGAATGAAATGGAAGAACTTGAAAACACCATCAATGAGATAACTATTCATGTTCAGTTATGACTACATTATCAAGATATTTTAAATCCCAATGAAATAGGAAATCCAGGTTCCATTTCATTTTATATTGGTAAATAATATTCTCCTTACAATTATTCTAAAAAATAGTTATGTTATACTCTTGATAACCCTCTTTTCTAATCACAAAAAGAATCAAGTGAAGATAAAAAAGTAATAAAATTATCATTGATAATTCACTGGATCAATCTATTTATCTTCATTTTCCTTAAATACTTTCTCAGTCAAAATAAAAAATTATAAAGTGATTATGGATACATTTAACAAGGTACAAATTAATATTACTCTGTTGGATGAATTAAAACAATTCATCTCTACACAAAATTTCAAAGAGATATTTTTACACACAGGATGAAACTGAAGGGGACTGATAGTGTGAAGATTGAAAGGAATGTTTCATCCTTGATATATCTATTAATTCTAACCAAATGAAAGGATCTAATAACATTTATAATTCCTTTCATAATAGTGGGGAATTTATTTTTTAATGCAATTATTGATATAGGTTCTTGAATTAATGTGATGCCCAAATATGTTTATACTTATTTGTAGGTTGGAGAGATTCAAACAATGGTAATAATCATGTAAATTTTCAACTATAGTATAATAAACATAGCCGTAGTGATCAAGGATGACATTTTTTGAGTAAAGAATCTTATCCACATTGTTGGATTCTATATGCCTGAGATGGATGATACCCAAACTCAAGGGAATTATCCTATCATTGTTATAAGATCTTTAAATAATATAGTGAGGAAAATCATCAAAAATCACAATGGTAAGATTTCTATGGAATTATAGGGATAAATTTAATGATTCAATATACTTAATGAAATGGAACACCCATTTGAGGAGAAGTATACACTTCTCAATATTTGATTGAAGTGATCAACAATGAAACATACAACGTTCTATCCTAGAATGAAATTATTAATCTTCTTCCTATTACTCTATCTTTGATTCTTTTGGTCATAAATTTATGTTTTTAGTGTTTTGTGGGATTTTAAAATGTGGTTTTCTATTTTAAATTACAAGTGATTTAATTTAAAGGGTACCATGACCGTCTATGATTATGTATATCTCATTTACATTGATTTTATATCCATATATAATAATCATGATAATATAAATAATATTATTGAAATTACTCATCCCAAATTCCATATGTAATTCCAAAAAACACCACCAGTGTTATAAATAAAACCACTTCCCCTAATTTAAAATATTATTATATTGAGGGTATTGTGCAATTTACCATCATTATTTTTAATAATCTATATTGAGAGAAGAAATTAAAATTTTTATACCTATTGAGAGAGTGTAAAAATGTGATATGATGAACATTAGATGATGTTTATAAGATTATCGCATTTATTTTCATGCACCTCATACATTTAGATAATGAGTATAATCTCATAATTAAAGTTAAAAGTTGACTAAATCCGACCTTCCTTGAATTGGTACATGTGGAGGCTAATAATTTAATTTTTTTGGATCATCTTTCCCACATCTGATAGTAAATGGGATAGCTGAGTTCAAATTGTCCATAAGAAAATAAGAATAATAGTATTATCAAATGAAAGGAATGAATTGGTTCCTATACATGTCCAAAATTATTGGTGAGTCTATATTGACTACCATAAGCTAAATCAAGCCACACAAAAGGACCACTTTTCTGTAGATTTTATTGATAAAATGATAAAAACATTAGTTATTAAGTCCTAATATTGTTTCCTTGATGTTTATTCAGCTTATTATAAAATATATATAGTCAATAAAGATCATATATTCATAAATTTTTCATAAATCAACATTACATTTGGTCCATGTAATACTTTTGGTATATTTCAAAATTGTATATTGAGTATTTTTTTTGAGTACCTTGAGAATTTCATATAAGTTTTTATACATGATTTTACAATTTATAGATCTTCCTTTGATGATTGTTTGGAAAACCTAGGTTATATTCTCTATCGTCCCATTGAAAAAGACATCATATTAAATTATGTGAAATTATATTTTATGGTAGTGTAAGGGATTTTAACATCTCAACCCAAGGTCCACTTAAGATGAACCCCGTGTCCGTGGGTCACAAGACCTCAAGAGGGACTCCCCGTATGCCATAGGATTCTCACTAGTAGTGTGGGTGTAAAAGTGGTATAATGGGGAGACTATATCCTCATGTAAAATTAGCACATCATATAAAATAGATAACATTCAATAACAAAAGCATATATTAAGAGAACAAATCAATAAACTGCAGAAGCATAACATATAACCAAATAAATAATAAGCAGAAGTAAATGATAACTAAACAACTAATTATGATATAAAAAATTCTCATTAGTAGTTTATAATACATGTATGCATGGAATGATGATAATATAGAAATAAATAGAAAGATGAAATCAATCTATAAAATAATACAAAAATAAAAAAAAATGAAAAATAGCTCCATAAGCATCTCGAGCCTAAAACCAATCCTTTGCTCCTATAATCCAACTAGGTAAGCAGTCAACAACCTACAACAAGGACTTTCCTCTTATCAATTCCTGCATAAAGATAGTCTTCTAAGGCACTAAATGCATCCCAAGTAGGGCATGATATAAAAATATCATTAGGAAACCACCAATGGTGTCTATATCTAATCCGAGTAACGATCGTAACTAAACAATGTGTAGGTATAAGTAGGAAAATAAATAAATTATGAATAAATAAATAACCACCTACTTAGGTTTCTAAAAGACACTTGGCAAGTCTACCTGCTTTAACAAGTGACTAGAATGTCTTTCTGATCAAGCACTATATATATATATAGTCATTAATACTTTATATATATATATATATTAGTTCTATATTAAATCCACTTATATGAACCAAGTGTATACAAATTCCTACTGGATATATACTTTTAATAATAGCGTTGGATTGGATCAAGCCATAAATCATCTATATCCTGTCTAATGAGACTAAAATCTCAATGCAAGAGGGTTTACACCATATATCCCAATAGAGTCAGATATGTGATTCTATAACACTCGGGATGTTGAGTGGGCCACCATGGTAACACTCTAATCATGGAACATGGCACCTCAACCTAGCGTCTATACAGTACCACTAGTGTGAGATGCCATACTGAACACCTGTTGTAAGGGAGTGTGATAGCATAATTCTCAATGAGTTCCTTACCATCATGTCGCAACCTCTATAAAGGTGAATTATAATTATAAATGACATGGGGAATTACCTCCCAACCATTTCTTTCATATACCCCATATTCATAGAAGTGGCACAATCATTTATAACACATTACATAAAAGACTTCTTATGCATTTCAATTAATCATTATCAAAGGCATGGTTTTATATATGATTCAATACATGTTTCAAAAACCTATCATGCATTCCATTAGTCAAGAGAAAGTCCACTAAGGCATTACAATTCATTAAGAACATGGAAAACAAGTCATACAACTCAAGTGTCAATTGGAATGGGTCATGGTCAATTTATTTAAAGGATTCCACCATCTTGAATAAGCTATCCTATACAATCCATTCACACTGACCAGGTCATTCAACTCATTAAGACATGGAAACTCAATGCATAAGGCTCAATGGGTCATTTGGAAGATGACATGTTTATTAAGTAAATTTCCCACTTGGGAAATTCTAACTATAAAATGTCCAAACACCTAAGAGGTGCCTTGGATCATAGGTAATATTAATATATCAAGGCTACTTTCATTTAGAAAACTAATTTGAAGTCTAAATTGAGTTCCAAGTAATTTATATCAACTGGCCAAAATGGAAAATTCTAAGAGACACACTCAAGGGGTGGAAATATTAGTTTGTGAAAGCTCTATCCCACCTAGTAAGGAATTATAGACATGTATTAAGGTGCAACAATAAATTATACATGAATGAATCAATATAATAGAGATTTTCAGCAAAGGAAAAAATATGGAATGATGGAATAATTATGAAAAAACCAAAATTTGATGGGGAAATGATGTGACCACCAACTATAGGGATATAGGAGACGCGTCACTCGATATCGACCTCAGATTCAAAGTAGGTTAGAAGAGATCTGAGAAACGATCTAGCACCCTGAAAATAGGGAAAAAGAGACTTCACCTAAATGGAGAAATGAATGGAAAGATAAAATTTGATAGGGGTTTAGAGACTAGTGGAGCTTACCGATATGAATCCAATGCCTCATATAGATTGAAAATGGACACAAGATCGTTAAGTTAACTCAATGCCCATCTTTAGGTGTTCTTGAGCTCAAAGAGGAGGAGAAACCATGGATGTCCACTGGAGGGAGGAGAAGAAATATAAAAAAGGATTAAAAAATATGTGTGTGTGTGTGGGGGGGGGGATGGTCATTTAACCACAAAATTAGGGGGCATATGATTTAGGCTCACAGTTAGTCAAACAGTTCACAAATTGCACACAGTTAATCAAATCGTGCAAAAATTATGCATGTTTAGTCAAACCATGCACAAATCCTACACATTTGTCTATAGATAAGGGAACCCAATGTAGTTAGGTGTACAATTTGACTAACCATACAGAATGGATATGTCCCATACCTGAAACCATCCACATGGTTGTGCGCCCTGGGTCGCACCGTTGTAGACAAACTGTGATGCCCAGTCTTTTTTTCCCATTTCGGAGCATAGAGATCCAAACGAGCCTCAAAAGCTCATAGACCTCCACAAATTTTTCAGACTTTGTTATTAGGGCCATTAAAGGTATTCAAATTGAAAAAATAATTATCCTTAACTCTATTTAAATGAAGGGTCATTACAACCCCCCCCCCCCCCCCCGCCTTAAAGAAACTCATCCTCAAGCTAGCCTTTTGAGGGTAAAGAGGTATCATCAGCAAATATTTATGTCCATTGAGAGTGTATATTTACTTCATATTTTTAGATATCATCCTATACTCGACCATACTCCCATATCACCTGCAATAGAGGAACTGAACTTCCATAGAGTGTCTTCATGCTTTGATCAACAATAAAAATGGGGTACTCCTCGAAGGAAACATCCATATCCAATTAGGCCTCATCAGGTTGAAGGACACGATTCAGGTATGGATAATATCAAAAAAGTAAAGATATATGAAAAACATCATACATGGTCCAATATCTCTAAGGTAGTGACAACCAGTAATATACTGGTCCAATTCATTTCACAACCTCAAAGGGTACAAAAAACCTTAGTGAGAGCTTACCCTGCTTCATAATACATCTATTCCCCAACCTAGGAGAGACTCGTAAGAAAATCCATTCTCCAACCTCAAAATCAAGATGTCATTGAAATCTGTTGACATAAGACTACTATCTAGATTGAGCTATCAACATGAACTTTTTGATTAGCAAGACCTGATTTTTAGTCTATTACATGAGATGTGGTCCATGCATAGATGCTTCCCCTTCCTCAAGATGACATAGAGATGAGTGAAAATACCTACCATATAAGTCTTCACAAGGATCCCTCTCGATGGTATCCTAAAATATTTTATTATAAGAAAAATCAATGAGGGGAATGTGTTTCTCCCAAGAAAACAACAGGTGTGTCCGTGAGTCCAAACGACATAACCAGGTACTCGTAGAGACCATACCTACTCCTGAAAGTTATGCGAGGTATGTCTGGAGTCTTGACATGCACCTGATGATATCCCTACCCCAAATCTCTTTTTTAAAACACTTTCAATCCTTGGAGATAATTAAAGAGATCTTCTATTCTAGGAATTGGATAACGATTCTTTATAGTAATCTGATTCAATTGATGGTAATCCACACAAAACCTAAGGGTACCATCTACCTTCTTGGAAAAAAGGACTGATGAACCCAAGGAGAAGTGTTGTGGCATATAAATCCTTTATCCTCCAGATCCTCCAACTGCTTTTTAAGTTATAGAATCTCCTTAGGTTCCATCCTATAAGGAGGAATGGTCACTGGTGATTCTCCTGGAACAATCTCAATAGTAAACTCTACCCTCACACTGAAGGTAAACCAGATAAGTCATCAGGAAATATGTCTCTAAAATGCTCTACTACAGGAGGACAAATAGTGGGTTGTAACCCTTGGTCATCCAGGAAAAAACTGGTGATCTACGCTATCACATTACCCAACCACTGCTGCTCGGGTCAAGATCATGTCACACTGACATCCCATCCACCCTTATGCATGTGATTACTACTCTCTAGTGATGTAAAATTCACCCTCTAATGATAGCTATCAATATGGTATTGATAGGAAACTAACTAGTCTATCCCAATGATTATGTCAAATCTCGCCATGTCTAGGATGTATATATTCCATACAAAAAGGAAAGAGTCTATCTCAAGGGTATAATCTCTACAAAAGAGAACACCCTCTGAATGGATACCTACTGGTGTATCTAGCATCATAATGACATGATAGTGTTCTATCTCGAGGCCCAGAATTCCAATTATAGTCTCATATATAAATGAGTGAGACATGCCTGTGTCAAATAAAGAAGACACTAAAGTGGAGGCAACTAGAATGTTTCCTAGAACCGTTGAAGGTCCAATGATCTACTCATATGGTATAGGCTGTAATACATTTAATTAGCCTCTACCATGACCTTGATTCACTTCCTAACTTTCCTGTGTAAGCCCACTCTGCTGGTGTTGAGAATCATAAGTCTGAATACCTCTTCCATGGCCACCACCTCATCCTAATCGGCTGATGGTATTCCAGCTAGTTGTCTGTCATGATCCTATGGACCCCCACTCTTGACCTATGAGTAGGTTCTGATCCCTTCTCACTCAACACTGGAGGTAAATTCCTACAAAAATTCTGGATATGTCCCATCCATCCATAGCCTCCTCCCTGCACTAGATACCATAATCACCAAGACTTAGTGTGTCCCTACTTTCCACACTTTTGGAAGATAATAAAGATCTCTGTATGAGGAGATTGACTATTGATAACTCTATGGATAGTCTCAAAATGCATCTTTCTCCAAGAAGAAGAAGTACTAATAACCCTAAGTTTTGAACCACCATAAATCGCACCTTCAACATCCCTCAAATTATGTTATGTGATTAGGGCTTGGTTGAATATTTCAAAAATTATCATCAACCAAAACACATTGACATGCAACTAAATCGCATAAACCATCCCATCCTCAAATCGCCTAGCACTCATAAGATCATCAACAAATAGAGTAGTGGGGATAATTTTATAGATCTATGAAATGTGTAGAATACTCAATGAAAAACATGCTTCCTTGCTATAGGTTTATAAATTCTATAGCTATGTAATCCCTTAGAGTCTTTGGAAATAAGTGGTCATAGAAGATGGTCTGAAAATCAGCCTAAACCATATTATGATGCTGATCTGCCTGAATTATGATATCCCACCACCTCTTGGATGAATAAAAAAGAATATAATCCGCAAGAATGATCCTCCACTTTAGAGGCATCTCCATATGCTAGAATACCGATAATATTACTTTGAGCCAAGACTCAGCAGGTTGTGGTCCTCCATCCCCTAAAAAAGTGGGAGGTTGTTACTATTGAAACTCATGTGTAAACTCTACCGTACTCAGGGTAGGTTGAAATATTACTTGCTTAAACCCTATCATATGTAGAAAACCCTATCAAAACTAGGAGTTAGTTCCAATATCAAAAACTAGAAGAGGATCCAAAGGTGGCTCTAAAGGAGGAACCACTGGTGGCTCACAGCTCGCCACCTTGGGAATATGATCATTACCACCTTCAGGGTGCATGACCAGAGGACCTTATGGAGGCATGAAACTACAATTCCAAACAAATTCCTTATAATATATTTAATAAATAGAGAATATTTCATTTAATAAACTATGATGGGAGTAAGGCCTCCCCATAGATAGATATTTCCCCTCTTCCTACTTCAAATGATAGGTATGGGTAATAGAAGAGACCATAACAGGCCAAAAGAACATAAGAGATACCCACTACCCACTACTAAGGCTAAGTTCAAGTCTAAGTATCTATATTGATATATACAATATGGATTCTCTTTCTTTATAATTCATATTCATTTTGAATTTGTGCTTGTTAAAATATGTAAACATATATAAATGGTTAAATTTAGTGGGTTTACATTTTCCGGTTTATAAGGGTCCATACTCCTTATGAACCAAAATATGGAATCCACTTAACCCACACCATAACACGTTCTAGCTCATGCGAATGATGGTCCATAGCTCAAGGTTTCATAATTGACTGCTTAAGGTGTCTACCTTAACATATTTAGGAAAAAACTATTAGGTTAAGGCAAGAACTTTAAGTAGAAATTATTCTTTCCAATACTTGTATGAAGTGTTAGTACAATTAAATATATATACAAGGAACTATCGATATGCAATAGAAAAAATCATGTTGAAACTAAATGTGACATGGAAAAAATGTATGGCACGTTAATCATATTTTTTCTATAGTGATGCATGTAATACATTAACCTAATTTCATCAAGTGATAGTATAAAAATAATAATTTAAATAACATCAATATCAATAAAATTAGAAACCAATCATGTCACACAATAGTGAAGTCATATCAATAATAATATGAAAAAAATAACAATAAATAAAATTCAGTCAACACTGTCTTTACCCCGAACATGGGTTCAGGATGCCCAAGCACAACTTATAACCAAGTCCCAAGTGTTCCCAATATCCAATATATTGTCTCAAAATAGTAAAGAAAGAAAGGACCCCCCTATGATATAACTTGTAACATCCCAACTCGAGATCCACTTAAGTTTAACCCTGATCCAGTGAGTCACATGGCCTCAAGCATGCTTCCCTGTATGCTAGAGGTTGCTGACTAGTAGCAATGGTGTAAAGGTGGTACAGTGGGGAGAAAATTTCCTCATGTCAGAGTAGCACAAAAGATACAATAGATAACATTAAACAGTAGAACCATATATTAACAGACGAAATCAATAAACTATGGAAGCGTAATAAATAACCAAATAAATAAGTTGTAGAAGTAAATGATAACTAAATAACTAAATACGATATACAAATTCCACACTAGTAGTGTCTGTATACATGGAATGATGATAATATAGAATGAAACAGATAGCTACAAGCATTTTATACAATAGTACCAAAAGAAAAAAAGGAAAAAACATCTCCATAAGCATCTCGAGCCTAAGCCCGATCCTCTGCTCCCATGCTCTAACTAGGTAAGCAGTCACCAACATGTAACATGTCCTTTTCCATTATCAATACCTATAGGAAGATAGTCTTCTCAGGTACCAAAGGCCACCCAATTAGGGTGTGAGATAAAAACATTAGTAGGCCACCCCCAACGGTGTCTATGTGTAATTCAAGTAGTGATCATAACTAAACATGGTGCACATATAAGAAAGAAAGTAAATAAATACTGAATAAATAAATAACCACCCGCTCAGGTTCCTAAAGGACACCAGGTGGGTCTACCTACTTCAACTCATGGCTGGAATGTCTGTCTGATAAATTCAAAATATATATAAATAGTAATACTTTATATATATAGTTTAGTTATATATTGAATCCACCAATATGAACCAAGTGCGTACGAATGCCTAATGGCCATATACTTGGAATACTAGTTCTGGATTGGACCAGGTCATAATTCATCCACCCATATCTAGTATAACGAGCCTGAATGATCAATGCAATAGGGTACATTCCCTAAATACTAATAGAGTGATATACATCATTCTACAACACTTGGGATGGTGAGTGGGATATAATGGAAACAACCTAATCATGGAATGTGGTGCCTTAACACAACATCCATATAGTATCACCGGTGTGAGATTACATACTCAACAACCGATATAAGGGAGAGTGATAGTTCCATGCTCAACAAGTTCCTTACCCTCATGTTGTAACCTCTATAATGGTGCATTATAATTATAACTGGCATGAGGCATTACCTCCCATCCATTTCTTTCATATAGACTATATACATATAAGAGGCATAAACATTTATAACATATTAAATAAGGCAGATACTTATTATTCATTTCAATTAATCATTATCAAAGGCATGGTTATATATAGGATTCAATACATGAGGAAAAAACCTCTCATGAATTCCATTGGTCATGAAAAAGTCCACTAAGAATTAAAATTCATTAAGAACATAGAAAACAAGTCATATGGATCGAGTGTTAATTGGAATGAGTCATAGACAATTTATTTAAAGGATTCCACAATATTTCATAATCCATCCTATACAATCCATTCACCTTGAACAATTCATTGAAATCATTAAGACATGGTAAATCAATGCATAAATCTCAATGGATCATTTGGAAGATGACATGTTTATTAAGGTAATTTCCCACTTGGGAAATTACAACTATAAATGGGAGAAGCACCTAAGAGGTTCCTTGGGTTATAGGTAATACTCATATATCAATGGTACATTCATTTAAAAACCAAAACGAAGGATAAATTGAGTTCCATGAAATTTAGACCAATTGGATAAAATTTCCAATTCTAAGTGGCACACCCAAGGGGTGACCATATAAGTATGTACAAGATCTATCCCACCTAGAAAGGATCAATAAAAATGTATTAAGGTGCAACGTTCAATTATACATGAAGTAATCACTATAAAAGAGATGATAAACAAAGTTTGACATACGACATGATGATATAATTATGAAACAACCAGAACTCGACAGGAAAACTATGCGACCACCTACCTTAGGGTCGTAGATGATGACTCACTCAATATCAGCCTTAGATTCGAAGTAGGTTGGAAGAGATCTGAGAAATGGTCCAATGCCCTAAAAATATGGTGAAATTGCCTTCACCAAAATAGTAGAATGGATAGAAATATAACCTTTTATAGGATTTGATATATGAGGGGAGCTTACAGAGATGGATCAAATACCTTAGACAGATCGAAGAGTGGGCACCAGATTGAGAATTTAGCTTAATGCCTATATTCAGGTGTTCTTGAGATCAAATAGGAGGAGAAACCATTATTATCATCTAGAGGGAGGAGAAGAAAAAGGGAAAAGGCTTAAAACATAAGGGGGGGGGATGATCATTTCACCCCAAAATTAGGGGGCGTATGGTTTAGGTGTATGGTTAGTCAAACCATGCACAAACCGTGCATGATTTTATGTATAAAAGGGAACCACACATGGTTAAGCACACAATTTTACTAACCATGTGCTAACCATGTAGAATGGATTTTTCCCATACCTGCAATCGGCTGCACGACCATGCGCATTGGGCACATAGTTGCTAAAAAACCATTCAACCTAGTCTTTTTTCCCATGTTAAAGATCAAGGATCCAAATGAGTCCCATATTCTCCCATGACCTCCATGACTTGATTATAATTTTTTATTAGGGCTATTTAAGGTATTAAAATTGAAAAAACCAATGATCCATAACTTCTTTGAAAAGACAGGTCATTATAGGGATAGTTCTCATGTATTCATTTTATTTTAGGGAATCAAAGTTGGTAAATCCAAAATTTAAATAATTTACTCACTTCTATATACAAAATGTGTTTTTCAGATGTAGTATTTCTTATGTCATGTTTTTTTTTTCCATTCATTCATTAAATATTTTAGAAATATCTCACTTCCCTCATAATGATTGTTACAAAAATATATTGAGTTTGTGTTGGATAATAAATACATGGATGATTTTAATTTACTAAATTTTTTTCTCACATAATCACCCATCATCTAACCAAAAAGGTGGGATCTCCCCTTTTAACATATTTTTAATTCCTATAAATTTGAAATTGGGATAATTTTATAACAAATAGTGGTGATGGATCCTTATGTCATTTCATACACTTCACACACTCTATACCCTTCATAGAAAAACTAAGCCACCACAAAAAATAACTTCTTTAAATTATATTTTACTTGGACAAATACATTTCCTATCCACTTTGGTCTAAATTAATTATGTTGTATAATCTTTCTTCCCTTTAGTTTCTCCTTAAGAAGATAGAGGTTAAGGTTCTCCTCATACAGTGGATACTCCTCTTTCAGAAGTTTTTTATAGATATCTGAGATAATAAAAGATTTTAAAATGTGTTATTTAACCAAATTAGTAGGATTTTTCCACTATTAAACCACCATTTTTAATCTTCCCTCCATATCAGAGTTCATTCTAGATGAGAACCTTTGTAATGTTGTGGACCTTAACCCTAGATATGTAGATATTGTGAATTATTTGGTCTTATCCAGTGTACCCAATGATTTTATCACCTCACAATGCCAAATAATTAATCATGAGTCATGATAGTATATTTGGATGAAATATTATTGTATAAAATATACAGTGATAAGGTTTTTCATTAGTATGTCCCCAACCATGAGTACGCATCTTTTTTGAGCTTCTTCCACACTCTAGATTGTGGGGGACACATTGTCTCTCAATGTACAACTCAAAATTTTTGTTTATCTACAATTTATAAGAATTTTTTTATAGAGATATCAGTAGATTTTTAATTCACGTTCACAAATTAAATTCTCATGGAATATCTCTTGGAGGAATTAAATTCCCCAAAAAACAATGTTATTTTGTGAGATATTTGATGCATTGAGAACTGGATTCATGGGCTCCATACTAAATTAATTTTTCTTTGTGTATGATATATTGGTTGTTGATTATCTCTTTAATTAGTGAAAGAAATGGAAACTTGGACCAATGAATCTTTAGTGGGTTTTGAATTCATGAGATTATAAATTTTAAGCAGGTTTTATATTCCAAAGACTATCTTAGCTATCAGGGTTCTTATGTTTGTAATCAAAACATAAAAAATTACTATATATGTATGGGGTTGTTCATAAATTCTATAATACCAATCACTATGAAAAAAACAACAAAGATTAAATTTCAAGTTATTAAGTACATAAAATATAAAAAAATTCCACAACCCAATAAAAAAGATTAGAGTTTACCCTTAGATGATGAAATTTGGGTATATCGTACAAATTTTAAAACAAACATTATAAATTCACCATATAAGGTTTAATTCATAAATACTTATAACCTCTCTAAGGTGGTATAACATTGTTAATATTGGGTTGTTAAACAATGTAATATGAATCAATTAGATGCTGGTGAGCATATGAAGTTACCGATTCAAGAGTTGGAAGAAATTCAACATGATATTTATGATTACTCTTGAATCTAAAAAGTAAAGAAAAAGTTTATCCCTAATGATATTATTCATTGGTAGAAGTTATATATTAGTGAGAAGGTCTATATATATTATTTCAATATGAGTCTCTTCCTAGGTTTACTTTATTCATGATTTCTCAATCCTTATACCATTACTAATGATTATCCTTTTTGTGAAATAATTTTTTTTCCTTAGATGAGTGGATGAAGGATTACTATAAATGGGTATCATCTTAAACACTAATATGAGGATTTTCTAAAAATATGGTGGAAGAACTCTAGCAGATGAGTGCCACCTCTAGAACCACATAACATGTTGTCCCTTATCCTAACCTTTATTCACTTATCAATTTATTCAAATTTCTTACATTAAGGGTGATATAATTTTTAGGTGTTGGGGAGGGAGACATAATGTTGTTAGGATTTTAGTTTTTAAAAAAATTAAAAAAAATTCATCCATTTTTGTTTTATTTTTCTTGGTTTTTTATTTTTAAACTAACTCTGAGTATAAATTAAATATTTTTTTTTCATATGTGAATTAATGCTGATGTAAAGTAATTAAATTTCAAAAAATGGATTGAAATTAATTTTGATATGCTAAATAATTATTTAAATTTTATTTTGAAAACATTCATAAAAGTTTAACATATTTTGGAAACATATGGCTCATTAACACTGACCAATAATAATTTTCCCCAACCCAAGAGGGGATCTATTTTTTCTAACTCTTCTTAGTACCCTTTATTATTGAGTTAACTATAATTCTATTTTTAATCAAGAACATGGTTTTATCCTTTATCAAAACCTTTGGGAACCAGGAAATGTGATAGTGTGAATAAGGTATTTATTTGATATTAATCCCCTATTTTTATCCACTTTTGAAACTTAGACATAAATTTTCCCTTGGAATCCCCTAATATCAATGAAATACCTTATAAGTGGCCACATTAAAAGCACATTTTACATTCCTACCTTTACTATTTTATACATTGCATGATCATAGTTCAATTATGATTATGGGGGAGTCAAGATACTTTATTTTATATATTGAATATGATTTATATTATATGAAAATGTAGGGTGTATTTTTTTTATGAAAAATTCTCATGTTCTATATATTTCATTATAATTCATTTAAATCATTTTTGAAAAATAAAAGGGAAAAAATATAGAGAATGATATTTAATTCTTCATTGCATTGATTCTTATTACTCATGATCCTAATCACTAGAAATTTAATGGTTCATTATTCATTAAATATATTTTCTTATCATCCCATTATCTTACAAAATATAAATATAATGTATAAAAAAATGAAAAAAGAGCAATATTTCATTTTATGTTATTTAATATGAATTGAGGCCTTTTATTTAAAAATGGAAAATTATGTTGGGTGATTCATATTTTGGTATTTTTATTGTGGATTATTCCTTAGTTTTTAATGATTCTTCATGTAATGTATTCTATGAGACAAACCTAGAATTTGAGATCCTATGTTCTTCAAATGAAACCCTACAAACCAAATCTATAGTGGAATTTATTGAAAAGACTTCTTAATTTTTCAATATTCTTTACCTCTTGTGTGGATATGTTGGATTTATAAAAGACTATTAATTTTTGAGAAGAATATTTAAATGACAATTGATTTAAAAAATTATACATGATAGATTTTATATTAAATGAATTGTTTAAAGTATCTCACCTTTGATTTTGGAGTGGTATTTTATTTGGATATATGAGTTTTCCCTAGAGTGAAATGGTTTATGTGTGGGAGTGTGATTTCACAATGATATATCATATATATTCACCATCATACTTATAATTTACATCGTTTATTGGGTTTTTATCCCATAATAAAATCATTTTTACTCAATATATAGTTTCTATTAATTAGTTGAAAACACATTCAAAATGTGAAATATTACACTATGAACCAATTGGAAAACATGATAATATTTTCATAATAACATCATATAAAATGATATAAATTATAAACATCATTTTTTTAGGTTAATCCATTCATTAGTCTATAATTTCCTTAACTATTCCAAGAGATCGATCTAATCCCATGAGGACCAAGGAGGACCCCAATGAAAATAAAATCTAGTTGATGTATATTAGACGAACCTTCTATAATCAAGCCCTAAAATGGGATATTGAAGTACAAATGGGATTTTTATGTAGGAATCAGAAATAATAATTGAAGTTTTACATCTACATAAAATATAAATACAATATTCAAAGGATTAAATCACACCAATTAATTAGATTGAAAATGATCCCTTGGGTAGATCACCAATACCTATAAGTTTCTTGACTTATCTTTGATCTATATTGTGTAAAATGTTAATAAAAAACCTTCTATTCCTCATTATCAAAGGATTATAAACCATAAAGAGTGTATTGGATTCCCTGTATGCTCATATACTCAAATTTTTATACCTTTATATTTTATGGAGTTTTAAACTCCTTGTGAGCACACTAAGGAGAACCATGATCTAATCTCAAGATCTAATTTGTAATCTTTTTTTTTGATCTTGTTAATTATATTTTTGAGTTTAATTGTTATTTAGTTACATCTATTATTTTTTGGTTTTTTGGAGTGCTCACATATTTATTAAATGACCATGATTTTTATGCATTATTTCATAAATCAGATCCTGTGAATATTTATGGTCATTCAAATATTTTCTTTCCAATTTTATTTCTTAAATTTTTTGATTAAAAAATCATTTAAAAAATCAATAATAAATAATTTAATGATATGAATTTTTTCTTAGTGGATTATTCTTATATAATGAAATAATATAGTATAATAAATTAAGTTCTTGGTATGTTTCCTTGACAAGATTTAGTTATGAAGTCGAACAAAATTCACTTGATCATCAAAGGTAATTAATAAATAACTTTATGTTATTAGAAAACCCCTAGGATATTACCTAGTGTAAGATTAGAAAAGTAATGTTTTAAGTGCTACTAATAAAGGACTAAAATATATAAACCCCATATCTTGAAGTAATGAAGGATGTGTATCATGGGATTTCCTCAGTTTTATCACTTTCAGTCTCATAATATAATCTTAATGTTCTTCTAATATTAATTTGTATTCAATTGATGTTTGACCCCTAAAATCCCCATTCATTAAAATCCTTTATAATTTTATGTAATTAATCCTTATTTTTTTATATAATTATCCATCAATAGTTGGCCTATGGTTTATGTTATACTATAGAAATTCTAGTAAAACAATCATCTAATTTGAAAAATTTGACAACACAATCAAATTTTAGAACCATTTGAGGGGAGCCTAAATCATTTTTTCTATTTCAATTTTCTTTCCCCGTTCCTTATTTCTCTTCCCCATATTCTTCCCCTATTATTTTGATTTAATTTTATATTTTTTCATGTTCATTCTTTGTCTCTCTATTCTTCATTCTCTTTAGTTCTATAATATAGTTTTTTCTATCATATTAATCATGTTTTTTATTTTATTTATATTATATTGAATAAAAACTTTATAATATTTTTATAAAACCTAACCAGGAGAAGAAAAGTTATTTAAAATAGACCTAGAAATAAAAAAACACTTCATTTTTTTGTTTTATCTTATATTTTAGATAAATAAACAACTATATTAGAACCAATTATGGAACATGAAGGTCTATCAAATCAAACTAAGTGTCAATAAAATAAAACCCATAAAAATATCTTTAAATAGTAAGTCCTTAAAATGAATTACTACCCCTAATATGGAGTACTAACATATATACATCCAATACAATAATAAAGTATCTAACTTTGAGCCCCAATCAAAACTCATCCACATTTTCCCAGAATTACATGGTATACCTTATGATAACTGAAAAAAACACCTCAAAGAGACTCGTATAGTTTTTTCAATAATGAAACCCCATGGTGTGTCAAAGGACCTAATAAAATTTAAGGATTTTCCTTTATCCATTTATGATGTAGTAAAAGGTTGTATATACTACATTCCTACCAAAATTGGTGGCTATAATAACCATAAATTATTATTTTTAGAGATGCTTTCCCCTCCTCCAAAACTACATCTATAAGAAAATAAATCTACGGAATTAGAAAAGAAGAAAGATATATCCTTGATGAATATTGGGAGAGATTTATAATATTTTTCTCTTGTTTCCCCCACAACCTAATGAGAGTAAAAATAACAATTCAATAATTTTGTGAGGAACTTTTCCCATGGATTGTGTTATGATAGGTGGTGATGTTGGTGGTTATATATTAGATAAATTTATAACTTTCACATGCGACTTAATATCTAACATGGATCAAAATACACAATAATGTAGTACATGAGATATAACACCCACTTGATGAGTTCATGAGGAAAACCATTCTTCCCAAGCAAATAAGGTGGATAATAAACATGATAAAATGTATACACATTTAAGATAATTATATCATTATCATGGTAAATCCCAATCTCCAACTAGTCCTTTATATTTAGTTATTTGTGTTGATAACACTCATTTAATTAATCAATTCCCCTAAACTTTAGGATTCATCCAAGTCTTGTGTTTTAGTATTTACTAGGAATATATTTAAAAAATAATCACCCTTAAATAAATAAAAAATTAGAGAAAACCTCATTAAAAGGTGGATACAAAAACCATAGTAAAAACAAGGAGGCACCTTCAGGTACCTCAAACTGAACTCGTATTGAAAAAGATAAGGTATACATCATTATTATCCTTTATATTCTCAAAAAAATCCTCTTATTCCTCCAAAATTTTAACATTACCTCAAAGAAATGGTGAAGAAAATGGCATACCAGAACCTCCAAGTCAAATAAACAACTCAATCTCCCATTCAAGACCCATTAACTCAAGTTGGACAACAGGTAAACACCATCAATAAGATAAAATGAAAGGTTATGGACACTAAATTTCCAACCCATTATAGATCCCATAGATAATGGTAATAGATTATTAACTTTTCTTTATAATGGTAAATAAATTTCTCCATAGTTGATTATACACAATACATATATCCTTATCATGAAAACCCTCTTTCGCAAACATAAAAATAATCAAGTGAAAATAAATAAAACAGAAAGGTAAAAATATAGTGATTTAGAATTCCTTTGATCAATCCATTAATCCTTCATTTCCCTAATTACTTTATCAATTCAAGAAAAAAATTAATAATTAAATTTATAAAGAGATCATGGATAATTTAAAAAGGTAAAAGTTATTATTCCTCTCTTAGATATAGTAAAAAAAATTCCTTACTAATTTTTTTTCATAAATATATTTTTACACACAGGTGGTCAATGAAGTGTAATGAATGAGTTAAACTTGAATGGAATGTATTAACATTGATAAAAAAATTTATTCTATCCAAACAAAAGGATCTAAAAAAATTTATAATTTATTACACCATAAGGGAGACTTTATTTCTAGATGCAATGCTTGAGTAATATTATTTATTTAACGCGATGAATCACCATGTGTATAATTCATTATAGGTTAGAGAGATTCAACCAATAGGTATAATTCTAAAAATTTCCAAATAGAGCACAACACATCCAAATGGAGTTATTTAGGATGTCCTTATGTGAGTGTAAAATATTCTTTTCATCATAGAATTTTATTTTATTAAGATGGAGGATACCCAAACCTAAGGATATGATTCTATCATTATCGTAATACCATTTCTTAAAATGGTGAATACAATCATCAAAATTCATAATATAACATCATACATAGAATTCTGGGGGAGAAAAGGTATGTTTCAATATCATTAATTAAATGAAACCCATAGTCGATAAGTACTCCTCTGTACCATTATATTCGACAGAAGCACTCCCCATTTACACACACATACACACAACATTATTTACTTAACCCACATTCTAATTATTATTCCTTTTATTTACTCTTAAATTCTTTGGGTTGTAATTAATATTTGTAGTGTTGTGTGGGTTTGTAAATGTGTGATTTTTTATTTTAATTTATTAGTGTGTTTATTCATTGGTACCCATAACCATCAATTATTTTAAAAATATCATTTCCATAAATTATTTATCTATAGAGAATAAAAATGAATAAATACATAGCTTCATTTAAATCCTTCCCCTAAATCCATTCCCTCAATATAAAAAACATCAGCGTTGTAATTAAAAAAACTTCCCACTAATTTAATGTATACATATATTGAGGTTATTAACCAATTTCCCATCATTATTTCTAATAACCTATCTCAAAATCTTGAATTAAAATTTCTAGGCCCTTTGAGAGAGTGTAAAAAGAAGATAAGATGGAAATTAGATGATATTACTAAGATTAACCCATCCATTTTCATAAATTTAATACCTTTATAGGATGAAGATAAGATTTTAAGGAAAGCTAAAAAATGGTTAAATCCTACCCTCCATGAAGTGGTAAAAATAGATTTTAGAAAATTACATAGTTCTAGAATCATTTACCCCATATTTTATATTAAATGGGTTAGCCTAGTTAAAATTATGCATAAAAACTAGAATAATAGTTGGATCAAATGAAATCAATGAATTATTTCCCACACTTATGATTTTTTAGCG
The DNA here is from genome assembly GCA_963277665.1 of Viscum album. Lineage (NCBI taxonomy): Eukaryota > Viridiplantae > Streptophyta > Magnoliopsida > Santalales > Viscaceae > Viscum > Viscum album. Next base: position 1,582,310,185 of record OY728119.1, on the reverse strand, counting down.
ATTCAGTATTAACTAGATTTGGATAAATCAATACACATGAAAGGAATCCTTTTACCAATCTTTTTTTGAATAAATGTTAGAAATATTATCTATTATCTCCCATTATTTTTTCCTTAATGGCTTTTTTTGGGTTATTTTTAAATCCATAAAGATCCATAGGATAAATAAAATACAACATTTACCTATCTATATAGTATATTTTTATATAGGAGGATTCTATTTGGTTTGTGTAATACACCATGTACTTTTCAACATTGTATATTGATTATTATTTTTGAGTACATTAAGAATTATAATAATGCTTTAATTAATGATTTTATGGTTTATTTATCTTACTTTAATGATTGTTTAGTACACATTTATTTTATCCTATATCATTTAAATGGAAAATATTCCATATTTAATTATGAAAAATTCTATTTTATGGTAGAGTAGGGGATAGATAATGGGTTTGTCATTTTGAATAAGGAAATCGAAGTTGATAAATTGAAAATCGAAATAATTTTATTCCCACTAAATCCAAAATGGTTCGTGAGGTGTGGTCTTTCTTTGGATTTTCTAGTTTTTATCATTGATTCATTAAATACATTAGTAATAACACACTTCCCATATCAAACTATTTATAAAAAAATGTAGAGTTTGTGTTTGATAATATATGCATGTATGATTTTAATTCACCAAATACCTATCTCACATCCCCACCCATCATTCATCCAACTTGGTAGGATGTCCCTTTATGATATATGTGTGATGCCTCTAAATTTTTATTTTGGGTAGTTTTATAAAAAAGGTTTGATATGTATACTCATTTCATTTAATATGCCTCATGTTACCTAGACCCTACTTAGGAAAAATACATGATCATTGAAAATAACTTCTTTATATTGTGTTTTTATTTGAAAAATTCCATTTATATCTACTATGTATAAATTTCATTTTGTTCTTAGATATTACTTATATTTAGTATCTTATTAAGAAGCCTAAGGCTAAGCCACACCTTATACCATAGATGCTTCACCTAAATAAGTTTTTCCTAGATATTCAAGATAAGAGTGGAGTGAAAAATGTGGAACCTGGCCACATTAGTAGGATTTCCCCACCATTTGACCGACATATTTATCCATACCTCCCTATTAGCTAGTTCTTCCCTAATGAGAAAATTTTCAATATTGTGAACATTACACATTAGTATTAACATATTATTAAATTTTTAGTAGTATATAGGGTCCCCACTGAATTAAGAACTTCATAATCCAATAGACATAAGCACAGGTCATGGTGGTACATTACAGATGACCCATAGTTGTGGAAAGTTTTTATTAATAATGTTTTTTTTGGGTGTATCCTTGAACAAAAGTTCACCTCAGTTTTGAGCTTCTACCACAATCTGGACTGAGAGGGCCACTTTGGTTCTCAATATACATCTTAAAATTTCTTTGAATCTATAAATTATTGAAAAAATTTATAAAGATATTCCCATAAGTTTTTTAAGTCATTTATGGGTTTCAATTTATTGGGAATATCTTTAGGAGGAATGAAATTCCCCCAAAACCCATGTTATCTTGTGAGATATTTGATGCATGGGGAATTGAATTCATATAGACCTTCCCAAATTCATTTGGTTTTGTGTATATACTATTTTATATTGGTTATATATCTAAATGAGTGGTAGTAAAGGCAATTAGGATGATTGAATCTCAAGCGGTTTTCTAATTCATGAGATCCCAAATTTTTAGTAGGTTTAGTTTTCCAAGGATTATAATTAGAAATATGGGTCCTCATTTTTGTAATCGTGACATGAAAATTTTTCTTTGCAATTATGTGATTGTTCATAAAGACTACACTATATAACCTACCTAAACTAACATACAAGAAAAAATTTAAAATTTTTAAGTTAAGAAAATATAATAAAAAAATGGTACAACCCAATATGAAATATCAGAGTCTATGTTTGGATGATTCACTTTAGTCATAATATATAGATTTTGAAAAGGCCATCAGAATTTCACCATATAGGATTGGGTGTGGAAAGGATTTTGACCTCCTTATTGAGGTTAAACACTATACATATTAGGCTATGAAAAAATGTGTTATAAATCCCTAAAGTACAGGCGCGTATAGGAAGATACAAATTCAAATGTTGGGAGATATTTGTTGTGATGAATATAAGAACACCTGGATCTAGAAATATAAGATAAATGGTATTTATGATGATATTATTTATTAGAGGGTGTACTATATTGGTGATATGGTCCTCATATACAAATCTAGGTTGAAGCTCCTCCCAGGTAAGCTTCATTTCCAATGGATTATTACTTATTCCATTACCATATTTTAATCCTTTTAGTGTAATGCATATTTATCATGAGTAGAGTGGACAAAGGATTACTATATATGTGTATCATATTAAACACTTTTATGAGGATTTCCTAAAGCATCTAGTAGAGGAACTCCATCTGATGGTTTCCTTTTATGAAACTACTGCATTGATTGTCCCTTATCACTATCTTTATTTACCTATATATTTATTTAAATTTATTATATAGAGGAAAATATACTTTTTAGGTGTTGTATAGGGATACATAATGCAGTTAGGACTTGTTTTTATAAAGTAATATAAAAAAACAAAATAAAAAAAACAAAGTAAAAACAAAGAAAATATTATTGTGTTTATATTATATGCTTTCTATTTTTTATATTTTTTATTCTAATATTAACATTGATTTTAAATGAAATATACAAAATCAATTTTCATACATGAGTCGATGGTGAGGTAAATTACTTGATTTTTGAAAAATGGTTTCAAATTAATGTTTATATAAAATATTTTTCTTTAAATTTTATTATCAAAACATTTTTAAACGTTTAATAATTTTATTTAAACCCATACCTCATTATCACTGACCAATATTAATTTTCCCCAGCCCAAGAGTTTCAATAAACCAATTTTTTATATACATCCAACTACCCTCTATTCTTGAGTGAAGTCAAATTGTGTTTTTCATTTAGCACATGGTTTTATCATTAATAAAAACTTTTTATAATGACTAAATGTATTGGTTTGATTTTCGTGTTTCTTTAATATAATGCTCTTATTTTTATAATATTTTTAGACCCACCCACACATTATCCCTTCTAATTCCCTAGTCTCCATGAATGGCCTTAAATTAGACCCATTATAAGAAAATTTTCTCTACCTACCTTCACTATTATATACAATTCATGATCATAGTTAATTGTGAGCATGGATGAGTCAAGTTATTTCAAAAGTTATCATGAGGTTTATTTACATTATATGAGAACATGGGGTGTGGATTTAAATTAATATAAGGTCCATAAGTTATTTATATTTCATTATAAATCATTTGAATCATCTTGAATAAAAGTAAATAAAATGAAAAAAATAGAAAATGGGATTGAATTATTCATTACTCTCATTCATATGACTCATAATACCAATGAAAATAGAGGGAATGTTTCATTTTTCATTCAATAGATTTTTTATCTCATTATGTTACAAAATTAATTAAAAAAATGTATGAATACATAAAAAAATTAGAGGATCAATCTTAAATTTTAATTTATTTGATATGAATTGGAGAATTATCTTTTAAATAGTGAAATTTATTTTAGTGATTTATATTTGGGTAAATATAGCGAGGAATATTCTTTATTTTTAAATTATTTACCATGCATTGTTTTCTAAGAGAAAACCCTCCACTTTGAAAACTTTCATTTTTCACATCAAACCCACTAACCCTATTACTCTATAGAATTACTTGAAAATATTCATGAATGACATAAAATTATTTGTCTCATATATATAGATCTTGTATTTAACCAATCCTATTGTATCACATTAATTTTTTTGATATGAGTATAAATTTTCATAAATTTCACATTCGAGAGAGGAGTGATTTACAATTCATTGTGAGATATGCTCCAACATGACACATGGATGAATAAAATAATTTGAATAAAATTGAATTTCAAAGAAGAATAATTATAGAAAAATTGATTTCATAAATGATATACGATCAATTTAATTTTAAAATAATCATGTAAAATTTCTGCATGTTATTTTCCTGTGGTATTTTATTTTGATATTTTACATTCCCTAAGAGTGAAATGGTTTAGGTGTGGGGGTGTTATCTCATTATAACATATCATATAGTTTAAGAATTATAATTATAAATTGAATTATTATAGCTTTTATTATCCAAATTTTAAATTACCTTTCAATCAATATATAAAATCTACTCATTAGTTGATAACACATTAAAAATGAAAAAATTAAACTTTGAATCAATTGTATAACATGATTATATTTTTATCAAAACATTATATATACTCATAAAAATTGTAAATAAATTGTATTTAAGGTAAAAAAATAATTGGACTATAAATTATTCAACCAGACCAAGAGATGGATTCAATCCCAAGAGGGACAATACTTCTTAAAAAAAATTCTGGGTGAGATAGATTGGGATACCCTTTTATAATCAAGAATTAAAATACACTATACAAGTATAATTGGGATAATTTGAGGAGTATTAGAAATAAGATCAAAATTCCACATCTCTACCAAATTTATGGTCAGTATATATAGGATTAATAATTCATCCATGTTGATTAATTGGTTGAAAAATTATTCTGTAGGTAGATCACCTATACTCATAGGCACATTGAATTCTATTGGATATATATTATATCAATTTTTTGTAAAATCATCATCTCCATCATTATAAAAGTATTATCAACAAGAATACGATTTTAGGATTCTTGGTATATCCATCTACTCATTTTTTTTCCTTCTTTCAATTACATGGAATTCTAAACTCCATGTGATCACCTGAAGAAAGAACCTTGATATAATCCCAATATTCAAATTTTAATATTTTTTTCATATTTTTAATTAAAAATTTGAGTTAAATTTTTATTCAATTATTTGTCTTATTTCAATGTATTTCTTTTATTTTTACATAAAAATCAAATGAGCATGGATCTTAATTCAATCTTGCATAAATTATATTATGAGCTGATTTGAGCACATTCAACTCTTTTCCATCCCTTTAACTTTCTTAGGTGTTTTAATAAAACAAATACATTAATAAATATAGAATATAGAATATAATAATTTGATTTTTTTCTTAATGATTTATAATTATATAAACATATAATCATGAAAAAAACATTTAGTTATTCATGTGTTGCTTTAATGATCTTTGGTTATAAAGTTGAACAAAATTCACTTGATTATCAACGAAAGTTGGTGTATATCATTGGGTTTCTACAAAAATAATATGAGGTATCCTAGTGTAATATCAGTAGCATTTTTTTGTAGTAATTAAAAATCTAGGAGTAAAATATATAAATCCCATATCTTGAAGTGATGAAAGATGGGCTTCAAGAGATTTCCATAGCTTATCACTTTCAATATCATAAGTTAATCATTATTTTATTCTAATATCAATTTGTTTTCAAATGGTGTATAGTCACCAAAATAACTATTAATTCAAATCCACATATAGTTTTTTGTAATAAATTCTTCATTTAATTATTTTATTAAAGGCTATATTAAGAGACTACTAAGGCTTCATTCAATACTATACAATTATTTCTAAAATAATCATCTAATTTTGTGTATTTGACAACACAATTAAAATTTGGCTCCATTTACATGGATCCTAAATCAATTATTATTTTAATTTTATTTCTCCTTTATTTATTTCCCTCTACCTTCCCCATCACCCACTTTTTTCTGTATGTTTCTCTATATATTTATTCTTATTCATCCTCTCTAGTTCTCTAATATAATTTTTTTACTTTATATTACTAATTTTTATTTTATTTTATTCATATTTACATAAATAAAAAACTACATACCATTTTTTCGTGACCCAGTCATGAAAATAAATACTACTTTGAAAATACCTTGAAATTGAAAAAATACATCACACACACATTTTATCTTGTAGGGTAGATCAGTCAACAACTATTGATGAACCAATTGTGAAAAAAATGGGTCTCAAACCAAACTACGAGTGAATAAAATCAAACCCCTAAAAATGGATTCAAATAATTAGATATTAAAAGAAATTAATACCACCCATATGGAGTACCAACCTAAATAAATGCAATACCCTAAGAAAGTATCAAACTTTGAGATGTGATCAACACTCATATACAGTCTTCCAAAATTACATGGTTTTCCTAAAGGGGACCCACAAAAACACCTTAAGGAATTTCACACCATGTGCTCTACCATGAAACCCAAATTTATGTTATTGGAACTCATAAAATTTATGTATTTCCCTTTATCCATTGATGGAGTATCCAAAGATATGTGACATTATATACCTACCATAATTGGTGGATCGAATGGACTTAAGTATCACATTATAGAGATGATTTTCCCTACCATATGAACTACATCTATTAGAAAATAAATCTGTGGTATTAGGAAAGAGCAATGACATAATTATCCATAATTCTAAGAGAGATTTAAAAGAAATTTCTTTATTTTACCTAACCACCATGTTTTCAAAAAACATTTAATTAAATAATTTTATAAGGGAATTTTCCCCATGGATAATGTCAAGATTGATGCTATAGCTAGTAATACTATATTAGACAAAACTCCTCCTACTAATACTCAATAATTAATATTAAACATATATCAAAATTCACAATAATTTAATACATGAGTGATAACACCCACCAGAGGAGTTCATAAGGTAAAGCATTCTTCCCTAGAAAAAAGGTGGATAATAAACATGCTGAAACACATACAATCTTTAATACAATTAGATCAATCTAAAGGTAAATAAAAACCTCCACATATTCCTTTATATTTTAGCATTTGTGCTAATAAAACTTGTTTCTATAGTAAATTCCCCAAAATTTAGGATTCATCAAAGTCTTGTGAAATAGTATTTATTAGGCATCCATTTCAGTAAGAAAAACATATAAAGTAAAAAAAAATTATGGTAGAAACATAATATAGGGTGGAAGGAACAAACACACTAATAAAAATGAGGCAACTCAAGATACCCCCAAAAAACTGGTATCAACATGTTCAAGGTATACATCCTTATTATTCTTTACCATATCAAAATAATCCTTATATTAATCTAAAATATGAACATATACTTGAGCTCTTGGTGAAGAAAATGGAAATCTAGAACCTCTAGTTCAAATATAAAACTGAATTAGAAATTCAAGACCAATAAATTCATGTGGTAAAACTAGAAAAAAACATCAATGAGAAAAATATAAAAGGTTCTTTACAACTACCTTCCAAACCTATTGAAAATTCAGTATAAAAAATTCATGTATATTCCAATTCTATTTGTAATGATAAATAACATTATCCTTTAAATGATTCTATAAAAAATTATGTTATTATCTTGAAAACTCTCTTCACCAATCATATAAATAATCAAGTGAAGATAAAAAAATTAAAAAGGTAAAAAAATTTCACTAAAAATTCTCTTGATCAATCCATTCCTCTTTTTTTTTTCAGCAAATAAATTCTCAATTGAAGAAAACTTTTGAAAATAAAATTGTTGAGGATATTATCAATACATTTAAAAATATTCACATTATTTTTCTTATCTTGTAGTGTGTAAAAAATGACTTGGTATTAATTTTTTATAGATATTTGTACCCATAGGTAGGGACTTATCAGAATGAGAAAGTTATCCTTAGAATTAATCTCATAGCCTTGATACAACCATTGTTACCAATAAAATTCAAGGACTATGGAACATTTACAATTACTTTCACCTTAGGGATATTTTATTTTCTGATGAAATTCTTGATTTAGGTTCATTAATTAACATGATTCCTAAGTATTTATATAATTATTTATAGGTCAAAGTTATTCATCGAATATGATTAATTGTGAAACTTTTCAACTGGATCATAACACACCCAACTAGAGCGATCAAATATATCTTCTGGTTATTTAAGAATATTATCTTCATTGTATACTACTATGTGATTGAGATAGAAGATACCAAAACCTAATGACATGCTCCTTCCACTAATAGAAGTCCATTTATTAAAAAGGAAATGATAATCATCAAAGCTCACAAGGAAAAATTAACCATATAATTTTTTAGAGAAAAGGTAAGTTTCAATATACTTCTTATAATGAATCATGATGTCAAGGAGAACTACAATTTTCCTATCTAATTTATGGAAGTTCTCCCTAATGACACACATACACAACATTATTTCTTCAATGCACAACTTGATTCTTCTTCATATTCTTAACCCTTTTATGATTTGGGTTTTAATTCATGTTTTGAATGTTTTGTGGGTTTTTAATGTTATGTTTTTTGTATTTTATTTGACGAGTGTGTTCATTTTGAGGTACCCATGACCGTTGATGACTATGAAAGTATCATTTCTATTGATTCTATATCCATAGAGTATAAAAAAGTGTAGAATAGTGTCGTTGACCTCACTACCACTAAAAACCTTACCCCCAATCTGAAAACCAACAATGTTAGAATAAAAAACACTCCCCTATAATATAAAATATTCATATCTTGAGGGTATTGAAAAAATATGGAACATTATTTCCAAAAACCTATTTCTAGATATGGATTTAAAACTTATAAAACATTTTAGAGAGTGTAAAAAGGTGCTACTATGGACATTTTATGATATCTTTATAATTATCCCATCATTTTCATGAAATGTATACTTTAGAAGGATTAGAATAAACCCATAAGTTAAGCTCAATTCTAGCTAAATACCACCCAACACAAAGTTTTAAAAATGGAGTTTATCAGATTACTTATTTTGAGGATCATATATACTATATATAAAAGTAAATGGTTTATCTCATTTCAAATTATGCCTAATAAAATTGGAATAATCATAGTGTGAAATGAAATGAATGAATTCATTTTTATAAAATTGAAAACAAGTTAGTGAGTCTATATTGACTATTGTAGACTAAATCGATCAACATGAAAATATAACTTTCCTCTTCATTTTATATACGAATGATATAAATATTGTCTAAAAATTCACATGATGGTTTCCTTGATGGATATTTATAAGGTGACCCATACCCGTACTCCCGATCCTAGTGCTAAAAATAATTTCTTATACACTAGCTTTGAAAACTAGTGAGTCAAACCAAGAAATAGGTGATCTTAGATGCTCACTAAGGAAAAACCTAAGAGATAACAATTAAATAGTATAAGTTAACATGTGATAATCATGTGGGAATGTGAACATAATCTAGGTACATGACCATAACATAAAATAATCACACCCAATAAAAAAAGATCAAAAATAAAGAGTCATGGAATATGTCTCTTGTCATGACATAAGTCATAATAAATAAGAAAGTATAATCATGATCCATTAAAACATAACCTAGGAATTATAATATAGAATATAAATAAGAATATAAAATAATTCCTTTTGTTGAGTCTCACTACCAAGACCATCATCGCATAGTCGACAGAGTCCTATAGTGGATTGATTTTTCTCCCCAACCCTTAACATGCTAGCTTAGGAGTTATAAGTCTTTACCTAGTGTGTTTTTGGGATGTATAATTTTGGTCCCACTCATAACAGAGAGGAAAGAGTCCCTTAAGGGTTTGGAATCACTCCCCATTCCTAGCCATCTCATGTAGTAATTATTTAACTAATGAATTTGAGGGCTATAAAATTCAAATCCCACCTATAACATAATGAAAATCATATATATTTGTTCTATATGATCATTAAAACTTTATTAATCACATCATAGCTTTATTGTCCTAAGGGAAAGAAACAAATTTCATGAGAACACACATAATACATTATTATAGCCATACAAATAAAGAAAGAGGTTGGTATCATTAGTTCATATTCTCATTAAATTATATGAAATATTAAAGGATGTTTATAAATATAAAAAACAATTTTATAATAGAATGAAAATTTACTTTGATAAATAATAAGAAATACAATTTACATTTTTGAATCCTTTTATTTTAAAATAAAATATTTTATAAAACAAAAGTAATTGAAATTTATTTTGAGAACCATGAAAACTTATATTTAATGCTTCATTATGAAAAATGGTTATAAAAGAGGTAAAATGAGTTCAACTAGAAGTGTTATATAGTATGATTCTTTTAACACTTTTGTAAAGAGAGTGAAAACTAGTTGAAAATAATGATACTGAATATGTTACTAGAATATTAATTTTATAAAGAATTTTAAGTACATTTAAAAATAATATAATAAATAATAGTAGGATAGATAATTATATTAATAAAACCAAATAAATAATATGGACATGGAATATAAATATTCTTTACTGAGAATAAGAGATAAGGTTGGATATAATTATAAGCATTTTTTAAATAAATTGTGAACCAATGAAAAGTAAAATGGTAAGAAGACATAAAACCCCAAGAATAACCATATTAAAAGAAAATAAATAGATTTTAAGAGATTATGACCATAAAATTTACCTAGATAGAAACTTATCCATAAGTAATCTTGAATTCAAAGTGATATTGCAAAGAATAAATTTAAGGACTTGGTAACATTTAAATCAAAATCCCTTGAAATAGAAAACCTAAGACAATATTTGAAATAAAAATTAATTTCATGAAAATTATGATGAAACATATCCATGTGTTAGTATAAACTCCCCACCATATAATATAGATGACGGACATTAAGGATATCCAAATGAAGGGAAAATTGAGATTAGAAAACCCATTATTTTACACTTGAATTCCATGAAATAACTTTAACATCCTGTATAATAAATATAACCGTATTAATCACTTATTTTATAACCAGATTCACATATATTAAATTTTATACTCCTCAATTATAATCATTCATTACACATATATTATTTAATTATTGTTAATTTTACCATTCAATGTAAGCAATTTTTCTTGTTTGTTGATCCCTTTTTTTGATTTTAATTCATAATTTCTAGATTAATCAGGTTTCTAGAATAATTATATACTAGTACCATTATAATTTATTAGAATTTATGGGTATTTTTTTATGAGAATTGGATCTATTATGAGAATGTTTCACTTATTTTACTAATAACAACAAGTTAATTTATACTGATCATTAATTTTTATGTCATCCTTCCAGAACCAAATTCATGACATATATTACTCATTAAAATAATATATTATGGAATAATGAATTTATGCTTCCATATTGGAACTATTATGTTCCCATAGTGTTTGAGGAATTTTTGTGAAGAAAAATAGGAAATAATTCAAGAGATATTATAAGTAATAGTGTGTTCTAGTAGGGGCAGAATAGATCACCTTTTATAAGTGACAATGAGGGATGTTTCCTTTGAAAATAATGTCAGGTAAAGGGGAAATATGTAATAACAATGGATTTAGGTGTGTTATTCAAGGAAATATTGGTGAGACATTTAGGTATGAATCCCACACCAAATAAAAGAATTCTATAAATCATAAATATATTAATATTATTATTATTACTAATTTTAAGCCATGATAATTTACCCCATTTCTCCTCTTTTTAAATTGTTTAATTTTTTTACCATGCTAATTATTTGTTTACTAAAAATATAATATCAACCCTAATACCAAATTTTGAAGTGATGAATCCTTATATTGACTCTATTTAATCTAATTCATTTTCTAATTATGTGATATTTTATTATTAAATAAAAATATAAAATATATAGACAAAACTATTTTATAAAAAAATATTATTTAAAATATAAGTGTTCTCATTCTTATTTCCTATAAATTACTAATTTAAAATATTATTAAAATATTTATATATAAAATGAAAAATCACATTGGATTCACTATTTATAAATTATCAATATAATTTATTAAGATAAAAATAAACAATACTTTAAAAATAGTTCATTGAAAATAATGCTTTTACCTTTACCATGGTAATTAACTTTTACTTTGGTACCTTATTTTTAGGTTTAAAAATAAAATTGACCTTATTACCTAAATTTTACATTCTTATTTCAAATATTATATCCATTTCATTGGATTCAATTTTTAAAAGTGATAAAAATTGATTGTAATTTAAGTATGCATGATGCAATAAAAAAATGTTTAGAAAAATGTATTTTTAAACATACCAATGAATTTAATATTATTCATTTCCATGTAAGAATCATTGAATAGTTGTTAAATTATTTGGTTATATATATATATATATAAAATTCATTCATAATTTGGACATGAGAAATTTAACATTTAAATAATACATATACTATATAATAAAATAAATAATTTTAAATAAAAAATATTCATTTAGAATTGATAATTAAATTAATATTACTAATATACCATCAATTATAACATAGAATTTATTAATATATTTTAAAAATCATTAATTTATTTTATCAATATAGTTTACTCATATCATTCTTTAAATTTAATAAATTTATCAAAATGCAGAAAACAATTTCTTTAAAATAAATTTTTTCTTCACAAATGAATTTCTATCCTTACTACAAAATAATTTATTTTTGTTTGATTATCAATAATGAAAATAAATATTTCTGAAATTATTATAATCATTATTAATAATAAATGTATACCAATAATTCTAAGCTATAAGATGTTTACTGGTATTATACCTAATGACTATGTACCCCTTTTATAATGGCTATATTACCCCCATTACCTCATATAAATTAATTGCATTCTAACATCACCTAACACAATTCTCAATAAATAAAATTTCATTAAGTATTTTTTACAATTCTTTCTCCTTTAATGATGTGTTTTTCATTGTATGTTTAGTTCCATTAATAGTGATTCCCATGGGTGGAGATGATCCATGATATATCTTACTTTTAATGGTATTATAATTTTAAATTCATTATCCCATTTTAATTTATGAACTTTTAATGTATTTTATCATCCATGGTATGTGAAATTATATAGAATATAATAAAAAATTTCATGCACCTTTTTTGTAATATTCATATATGAATGAGTAAAGTATTGTTATTCTGATTCATATATTGTATTACTCATTTCCTAATAAATTTTAATTAATAGAAAAAAATTATTTGGAAATAAAAACATATAATTTAAGGAAATAAAATGGGTCCTTAAATCTTGGGTGTCAAATTCACCCCATAAATAAATTTCATCGTCACAAATTTTATTATTAATCATTAATAAAAAAACATAATGCTTTTATAAGATAGAAAATACTCAAGATATAATATTAACATCATTACCTTAGGTAAGATTATGAAACTAATATATTAATTCATTAACAATATATCCAAATATTTAGTTTCTTCCCAACCATTTAGGTTAAATACCCCTTGTGATTTCATATTAAGACTCTTATAATGAATGTAATTAACATAAGGAGTTCACAGTTATCCTTAAACTAATACGTGATCATATGTTGTTTTAAGATATGAAATGTGAATTCCTTATTCTGGTAATTAATTTATCCTCTATATGGAGTGAATAAATAAATACCAAATATCACATCAAATTATACTGAGGGAAGAAACATTAGATCTATAGGATGTATCTTCTCTAAAATATTGATCAGAGAAGAGTTGTGTACCATGGATGGAATCATCACACCAATAGTTTTTTTCATTGATAATTAAATATCTAAAGTTTGAGGTGATTAAGTAATATTCATAGTAAACTTAAATGATATTAAAGAATTTGATAGACCATAATAAAATAAGAAATTTATATATCAAGAGTGTAGAATATGCATACATTTAACAAATTTTATATCATGGTCCACTTTAATAGTTGTGATTTGTTAGGATCTTCCTTTTTCCCTTGTTTATAGAGGTAGTTGATTCCTATTATCCCCATTGTCCCCTGGATTGGGGAATTGATTCATATAGTAAAAAAATCCATAAATTTAAAAAATATAATTATAATTGGTACCTTAGGAATAATATTATTTCCCTCCCTCATGTTAACCAAACTCTTTATTTTTCTTTGGTATTTTTTCACTATATTCCCACAGTTTTCACACATAAAAAATATTCCTATTTCTTTTAGACATTTATTAGGGATCTTCTTCTCATATTCTTAACATGTAGGAAGTGGAATATTCTTTCCTCTATGGTCTTTATATCCTAAACATCCATGAAACTCCATTTTTCTCTTATTTGATTTTTTTGGGAATCTAAATAGGTTCAATGTGTTAATCATAAATCAATATAACTAGTTATGTATAATTGAAATATTGTTCACACTAACTCATATCCTATTTGTTTTCTCATTCATACAACCACCATATTTTCCTTAACACACATTGTTAACATGGTTCCTCTAATTTCTATCCATTTAGTAAAACCAAAAGGGGATAGTGTGAGATTGAATAAATAATAATTATATTAATTAATCACATGATCATGAAAATTAATCCAAATATTTCCTAACTTATGAAACCAACATTTCAACCAAAATAATTTTAGGATCATCCTACATCACTTTTGGTTCATCATAGCTTGGTTGAATAAGTGTTACCTTATACTTATTAACCTAATACCAAAAAATAACTAAACCCCACTCTAATACCAACTGATGTGTTGTCAACATATACTCTTAGATATAGTGATAAAACCTATGGGTTTTGATTCTAGGTGATATAAAAAAATAATAGAACATATATATTTTTCATCTATACATACTTTTGACATTTTATATCACAAATTCACATAATCACAGAACCAAAATAATTGGTGTGTATGGAGATTAGCTTCATGATATTCTTGTTTCGTAACAACTCTTCTAAATTACCTATAATATTATCCACACATGCTATTTTCTAGACATTTTATACCTAATATTCTCCTTTATTTCTTGGGGAATGGAAACATATTAATGGGGTGTACTAAGATTCTCAGTAAGGGTAAATGTAGGCGATATTAGTCAAATATGATAAGTGAGAATAAGATAAACATGGGGTTATAAGAACATAATAAAGGTACATGGTCATAATATAGAAGAGTCATAAACAATAATACATAGATTAGAAATCACGATTCATAGAATAAGGATTTTGGAATAACACAATACACAATAAATAAGAGTGAATAAACATTATACAATAATCATGATCTATGAAAACATAAAATAGTCATAACAATGTCACATGTACAGTAATGTATAAGATCATTTATTTTGTCAAGGATCACTACCAAGACCATCATCACATAGTGGATAGATTCCCACTGTGGATTTTTTTCGTACAAAATCCTAAACATGTTAGATCATGGGATATAAGTTTATACCCAATGCATTAGAGAGATATATAATTTCATCCCCACCAATCACTTAGTTGATAGAGTCCCTTAATGATTTGGGTTCACTCCCCATTCTCAATCATCCCATGTAGAAATAATTTATCCGATTCATTGTAGGGATTAAAATTTTAGGCCCAACCATAACATAATGAAAACAATACATATTCTTACAATATAAATGTAAAAACATTATTAATTCCATCATAGATTAATTTACCCATTGGAATGAAATAGGTTCCATGATAACATCTATAAGAAATTATCATAAGTCATCCAGAGAAAGAATGGTTTTGGTATTATTGGATCATATTCTTAATGAAGAACATGAAACATTAAATGATTTTGAAATAGATCATTTTTTTATAAGATTATTAAAATTTACTTTGTGAAAAAGAATAAATAAACATTATATTTTTGAACTATTATATTTTAAAATAAAATATTTTATTAAAAATGGAGTAGATTTTTTTTGAAAACCATGAATACATGTATAGAAAGATTCATTATTAAAAATGTTGGAACCAGGTTCTACAAAGCATGTTTTGGTGTATGGTTTGTGTTTTTTGTCAATCCTCAGTGGAAGTTCAGGGTGTGTACCAACAAAGCGATCATACCGTTCAAGCAGAAAACAGTAGTGAAGGTGGCGCTGTTTCCCAGTGTTTGCCAAATTTTTGGGCCTAAAAATCGGCCAATAAAGTAAGGTGTCTTTGGCAAAGGTACTTGCACGCCGTGCTCTTGGAGGATGAAAGACTTGCGCGCCATATGTTTTTGAGGATCAGAACATCAAAATTTGGCTAAGGAAAGAAGGTCGCGCAAGTGTTGGTTGGGTCGCGCAAGTGAGTTGCGCGACAGAGTTTACTGAAGACAAGACTTGCGCGCCGTCGAGGGACTTACGCGCCGCCGCGCAGGGGGTCCAGTTTGCCTATAAATACTGGACCACCCCTCCTCATTTCTCACGAAGTTCAAGGCCGAGAGATTGTTCGAGCTCTCGTCGCGCAGGTGGTAGTTTTGTCGCGCAAGTAGATCTTGCGCGCCGGTTTTTGGCTGTGCGCCCAAGGTGGTTTGGAAGAGAAAGGAAGTGGACCGCGCAAGTTTGTTGTTGGGTAATGAAGATTCGCGCATGTGTGTTGATGACACTTGCGCACCAGTTTGGACTTGCGCGCCATAGTGGGACTTGCGCGACTGTCTTGGAGAAGCGCGCCTGGTTTTGCTGAAGCCCACCGGCCTGTTTGGAGCTGCACGAAAGCCAAGAGACTACCCGATACATTCGAGGAAAAGTGATATTCTTCTTCTGGTGAGAATCGGACTTCAATAGAGCATCTACATACAACAAAGGATGCACTCTTATGCAAATGATGAAGAGACCTTCACGTCTATAAACTGAGTGGGACTTCACCAACGGCAGTGAGCCAGGGGGAGTCAACGGGAGTGACCCGAGGGACGCAGTGAGCTATCCCTGAACAATTATAAAGGCAGTGAGCCTGGGACAGAGTTTCTGTACCCGAACTTTTGTATCCGCAGCTAGTGAAGCATAGTGGATTTAGGTACGACCGGCAACCTGTCGGCGTATGCTCCTTGGACGTAGCCCTTAGTGGTGAACCAAGTAAAAATGGCTATGTCTTCTCTGTGCATGTGAATGTTTTCATTCTGATCATAATCATCATACAGGTTCAACAAGTTCCTACCAACGTGGGAACAAGATCCAACACATTAAAAGAAAAAGTGGTCACCCTGATTCACCCCTCCCCTCTCAGGGTGTCCCGGGGTCCTTCAAAAAATAGTTATAAAAGAGGAAAACATGTTCCTATGTAAAGCATTAGATGCAATATTCTTTCAATTTTTTTGAAAGAGAGTCCATGTTGGTGGAAAAACATCATACCAAAGATGTTAAAAGAATACTAATTTATTAATAAATATAGGTACATTAAAAAAATACCATAATCAATCATATAATTAGAGATAAAGAAATATGTATTCAAAATAAATAATATGTAAATATAGGAGAATGATTCTCCATTAAGAAGTAGAGAAAAGACATCTCCTCTTACAACAATCATTTCGATTAAATTGGGAACCAAATAAAGGTAAAATGGTAAGAATACATTGAAACACTAAGAATAATAAATTTAGAATAAAATAAATGTGGTTTAGGATATAAATATCATATAATTTCCCAATATCAAAACTTATCCATAAACAATCTCAAATTCAAAGTGAGATTGGAAGGAAAACCGATAAACATGGGTAAATTTTGAATAATAATCCCTTTAAAGAGAAAAAATGGTATGGTATTTAAAATAATATTAATTTTATGAAATTAATGATGAAAAATATACATGGTATGTATATACACCACAAAAAATATTATTGGTGGTGAACATGGAGTATAACTCATTGAATGGAAAATTTGGAAGATAAAATCATTACATGTACTCCTAACATACAAAAAAGTTCTTTAACCTCATGAATAATAAACATAACAAAGTTAATAACTTATTTTATAAACTTATTAATATTTTTTACCTTTTATACTCTTAAATTATAATAATTCATGAAAAATAAGTTACTTAGTTAATGTTTATGTTCATCATCAAATGTTCGTAATTTTGACTATTTCGTATAAGTTTAGTAATGTCAATATTAGGCCCCATTATTTGAATCCAATATCATTTTTTCCTATATTATTAAAGGGAGTTGAATTATTATGATAAAATTATTTATTTAGTCACATTTAAATTTAATGGAATGTATGGGTATGGTTCTTGAGAATAGAATCTATAACAGACATCTTTTAGGTAATTTATTGATAACCAAAAGATAATTTATATTGATAATTACTTTTATCTTCTCTTTAAAAAACCATATAAAGGAAATATATTAATACTTAATATCATATATTTATAGTATTAATTTCAATATAATTATTTACGGTGAAAATAGTGATTTTGGTATAGAATAATTTATGTAAGTTGTTGAATTTATGAAAACGAGAACATGATATACTAGTGAATGAGTAAAAGTTTAGTCTTATATAATAGTGATATTTTTTATGAAGAATAATGATTTTAATATGACATCATTATATGTGAGTATAAGTTTTTTAAATATTTTAGATGATAAGGTAATTTAAATAGTAATATAGGAACATATAAACATACTTGATGAATTTGATTCTTCTCGACATAGGTTCACTTAGAATGAATGATTTAGGATTCCTTCTTGGAACTAGAGACTTCCCAAATTAATATAGGGATTTAGGAGATGAAAAATGGGTATGGATTCAATATATGTTTGAATGAATATATTAGGTTGGAAGGGGTTTAGAATATACCCTTTTATATTCACAAATAAGGGACATTTACTTGGAAAATTAAGTAAGGTAAAGGTTAAAGATGGAATGCCATGGGAGTTAATTATGATAGGTGAGTAAATATTAGTTTCAAATTAATATATGAAACCCACAATTAAAAAATATATATATAATGAAAAAATATCAAAATAAATTTTCCAATTTTGATCCATGATAATTTACCCCTGTTTTTATTGTTTAATTTTTTTACCATGCTAATTATTTTTTTGTAAAAATATAAGATCACAATAGTAAACCAATTTTCATGCATTGAATTTTAATTTTTTACTCCATTTAATATAATTAAATTTTTAAATATGAGAAAATTCAATTTTAAGTGATAATATATATATATATACAGAAAAATATTATTTTTATATTATGTGCTCTTATTATTATTTCATATCAATTAATAAATTAAATTATCATTAAACTATTTGTGTATTTATTGAAACATTAATTTTTTTTCATCATTTTAAAATTTAAAATTTTATTTATTAAGATAATAATATACCACACGAAAAAAATAATTAATTGAAAATAACAATTTTTCCATTACTGTGGTAATTAACTTTTACCTTGGTGCCTTATTTTTTCTTGTAAAAAAATGGAATTGATCTTATTAACTAATTTTAAAATTTTGATTTTAAATATGAAATGAATTTCATCTTATTTAATATCTATAATTAATAGAAATTTATTTTAATATAACAACATGTGGTCCAATAAAAACTTTTGTTAGAAAACGAGTGTTTAAGCATAACATGGAATTTAATCGTACTCATTAGTGACTAATATTCATTGAATAAATACTAAATTATTTTATTCTATCTATAAATGAAACATTTCATTCATACTCTGTATATGAGAAATTTAACATTTATATAAAAACTTCTAATAGATAATAAACACAATGTTTTAAAATAAAACATTTTTTAGATATAATAATTTAATTTTTATTCATTATAGTTACTCAATTATATCATATATTAGTGAATTTTACTAAGAATTACTTGAATATTATCAATATATTTTATTAATACAATTCATTAAAAGTAATAATTTTTTAAAAATACATAAATAAATTCCTTTAAAATAGAAGACATCTTTATATATGAATTAGTATCTTTATTATAAAATTATTTATTTTATTTCAATTATCTATAATAAAAGAGTAATTTTTTTATATTTATATAAAATTTATATACACTAACTATAAATCATTAATTTTGTACTAGTAAGATGTTTATTGGAATTATACTCAATGACTATATACCCATATTATAATGGTTATATTATACTCATTACCTTTTATAAATTCATTCCAATATAATTTAAAAACAAGACATCTCATTCCATAAATTTTCATTAAGAATTTTTCTTAACAATTTCTCCTTTCAAGTTTTGTTTTTTTCATTATAGGTTTAATTATAATAATTTTGATTCTTAATGGTGAATGTCATCTAAGAGATATCCCGGTTTTAATGATAATAATATTATTTTTATTTATTTTCCCATTTTAATTAATTCACTTTTAATGAATGTAATCATCCACGGTATGTAATACATGGTTTCATATAACTTTTTTTTAATATTCTACTATGAATGAATAACGTGATTTTAGTTTGATTTGTATCTAGTATGACTCAATTCCTAATCAAATTTAATTCCTTCAAAATAATTCAAAAGAATACTTCATAATTTAGAAAATATAATTTAAGGAAATAAAATGTGTCCTAAAAACTATGGTGTTTCAATTTGGGTTATTTTCAAACTCATATAGCCCATGAGGATCATAATAAGACAACATTTCCCTATCCATATGGTACATTTTCATATAAAATGTTCCATTTTGTATATATATAAAGCTCCAAGTACTTTTCAAAATTGTTTTTTTTATTTTTTTCATTTACATTGAGAATTGAATTATTTTTTCAAGGATGATTTTATAGTTTATGTCTCTTATATTGATGATTTCTTAGAACATAAAGGTTTTTTCTCTACTATTTCAAAGAAAAATGTCCCATATTATTTTAAAATAAATTTTATTTTATATTAGAGCATGGTATATTTCATTATCATTCCATTCCATGTGTTGTGATCCAAGTTTATAAATAAATAATTGAAATAGTTTACTCCATACCATATCTAAAATATGTTCATTAGGTGAGTTCTTTCCTAGGTTTAGCAATTTTTTACTATCCATTCATTAAAGACTCTAGTAAAATCACACTTCCCTCATCATAATTATTAAAAAAGTATATTTATTTAGTATTTGATAATAAATTCATATATGATTTTAATTCACTAAAAGGTATCTCATTTACCCAACCATAATCCTTCCACCTAGGTGGAATATCCCCTTAAAACATATGTTTTATACCTCTAAAATTTCAATTGTGGTGTATTTTTCATAAAGAGTTAAGAGGTATCCTAATGTTAATTCATATGCCTCACGTACCATAGACCCTGCCTAGGGAAACTACACAACCAGTAAAAAATAACTTCTTTATATTGTGATTACTATAAAAAAATTATGTTCATATCTATTTGGGTCAAATGTCACTATGTTATTTGATCATATTTCCCTTCATATTTCCCTTTATGAAGTTCAAGGCTATTCCCCACCTCATATGCTTGATAATCTTCATCGAGGTGTTTGACCTAGATAATTAAGATAATATACAAGTAGAAAATGTGCTATATGACCATATTAATATAACTTCCATAACATTAGATAATCATAATTACTTATCAATCCCCATTGGAGGTTCTTCCATGATGATAACCTTTTTCATGTTAGGGAACTTACCCATTAGTATGCATATATTATGAATTTTTTGGTAGCATATTGAATCTCTACATAATTTATCACAGCAAAATCATAAAGACTTAAATCATGATTCAGGATGGAATATTTAGAATAAACCATGCTTGTGGATTATTTTTAGTGACTAGGTTGTTCATTAGTGTGTCTCTGACAATGAGGTCACATATATTTTGATCTTCTACCACACTTCTTCATGTGGGGGTATCTTTGGCTCTCAATGTACAACTAAAATAGTCCTTTAAACCGACATTTATTTTCCAACATTGTATACATATTCTCTTTGGTTTAGTATGTATTTTACAAGATGTAAATTAAAATAAAATATATATAAGAAAAATGAAATAAACTAAAAAACCATGTTATTTTTTGAGATATTTTATCCATGGGGAATTGAGTTTATGTGACACTTTCCAAATTCATTTGGCATTATTTATATCCTATGAACTATTTATTATGTCTCTAAAAGTCTGGATACAACCGAAAATAGGAGCAGTTACTCTTGAGTTTATGTTCAATTCATGAGATTCCAAATTTTTAGTATGTTTAGTTTGTTGAGGCTTGTCATTAGTGATCAAGGTTCTCATTTATATAATCAGAACAGGAATACCATGATTTTTATGTATAGAGGTTTTTATAATTCTTCTATATCATATAACCCAAACCTAATGGATAAGATGACATTTTAAATTAGTAAGTTAAAGTAAATCTTAGAAAAAATGGTATAAATATACAGGAAATATTAGAGTTTATGATTCAATGATGTACTTTGGGCCTAACATATAGTTATTAAAACCCCCATTATAATTTAACATTATAATATTATATTTATAAAGGATTTTCACCTCTATATGGTGGTATAAAACCATGAATATTGGGATTTTAAACAATGTTCTATGAATATATCAGATGTAGGTTAGAATATAAAGTTATAGATTTAGGATTTGAATGTATTTTTGTGTCATACATATGGTAAATCCAAAATATATAAAGGTAATATAAAGTCTATTCATGATGATATGATTCAACAACATAAGTTTAATATTTGAGTGAAGGTCCTCATGAAAAGCTCTTGGCTAAGGCTCCTCCCATGTAACCTTCATTCATAGTGGTTCAATTCCTATAATATTACTAATGTTTATCAATTTTGGTTTAATACAGATGTTTCATGAGTAATATGGTTAAAGGTTTACCATCAACGGACAATGTCTTAAACCCATTTATGAGGATTTTTCAAATCATATGGTGGTGTAATCCCAATAGACGTATTCCACCTATGACACCACATAATAGGTTATCCTTTATTTATAAAAATATCCACTTCTCTATTTATCTAAATTTATTACATTAAGGATAATTTGTTTTTTAGTTTTGGGGAAGGGGTTCATAATAAAGTTTGGATTTTAATTAAAAAAACATAATTTGTTATGTTTTCATTTTTTCATTTCATTTCTTTTTATTTTATATTTTTATATTAATATCGAGTTTAAATAAAATTTATAAAATCATTTTTCACACTTGATTAAATGGTGAGGTAAATCTGTATATTTTAAAAAAATGGTTTCAAATGAATGTTTTTATTGAATATTTATGTTGAATTTATATTTTAAAACATTCTTACGATTTTAGTGGATTTTTGATACCAATGACTCATTAGAACTAACCAATACTAATTTTCAACAACATGTGAGGCACAATAAACCAATTTTTTTTCATAATCATCCTAGTAAACCCTATTATTGAATTAAAAAAACTTTTATATTTCTTATAGACCTTTGTTTTATCCTTTATCAAGAAAATTGATAATGAGGAAATGTGGTAGTGTGATTGAGGGGTTTCTTTGATATTAACTCCCATTTTTTATCAAATTTTAAGATATACCCATAAATTATTCTATGAAATCCTATAGTATCCATGAAATAGATTATTGTTTTACACATTATATAATCATTTTATCGACCCACATTCATAAATGTATACATTTATTGATCATATTTCATTATGAGTGTGGGGTAGTTGGGTTATTTTAAATATTATCTTGATGATTATTTTCTCTATATGGGAATGTGGGGTGGAGGTATCACTTGAGGTAAGGTCCATAAGTTATGTATATTTTATTTTGATTTATTTTAATCCGATTTCAAAAAATAAAAAATGAACAAAAAATAAAATTGGATGAAATCATTTATTCTACTCAAATGTATGACTTGTGAACCTAATCAAAAGAAATAGAATGAACCATTTTTCTTTTAATATATATTTTTATCATCACATTATCTGAAAAAATAAAAGAAAAATATTTATATAAATAATGAAAAAATAAGATGAGAAACCTTTTTATTGCACTTTATATCATATGACTTGTGTTATTAACTTTTAATAGTAGAAATTGAGATGGGTTATTTATATTTGGGTAATTTTATTGAGTAATATTTCTTATTTTTGAATTATTGATCATGAATTGTATTCTAAGAGAAAATCATCCTCTTTATGGCCTAATATATTTCATATTTAAATCTCCAACCCTAATCCTCAATGGAATTCGTAAAAAATACGCATTATTCAAAAATAATTATCTGTCTTTTATGTATAGAGATAGTATTTATTCAATCCCATGATATGAATTGCATGTTTTTAAGATGATTATAAGTTTAAATAAATTTCATAGTAAAGAGATGAGTGATTCAAAATTTATTTTGAGGTAGATTGCAACATGTCATATCAGTGAATAAAAAAAGTTGAATAATTTGGTTATTTAGAGTAGGGGAATGAATGGAAACTTAATTTCATAAATTATAATTTATGGGTTTTATTTGAAAAGATTATAGTAAATTTTCTCACCTTTTATTTAGGAGTGGTATTTGATTCAGATATATGACTTTTTCCAAGAGTGAAATAATTTAGGTGTGGGGGTGTGATTTAAAAATGATATATCATATATTTTACCCATTATATTTGTGATTTATCTTTTTATAGGATTTAGTATCCCATTATCAAATATTTTTTCAATCAATATTTATCTTTAATTTATTATTTGAGAACACATTAAAAATGTCAAAATTACACTTTGACCAAATTAGATAGAATATTCATATTTTTATCATAACATCATATAAATTGATCTAAATTGGAAAATTATTTTTTATAGGATGAACCATTCATTGGGATACAATTTTTTAAACATTATAAAGAGATGGATATAATTTAATTTGGCCAATTGGGTCTATAAATAAAAAAATTTAGGTGAGGAAGATTGGACTACTATTATATAATTGGGAGATAGAATAATATATAGAAGTATAATTATGAAAATTATAGTGTAATTAGAAACAATACCTGAAGGAAAAAATATCTATAAAATTTGAATTTGTGAGTCATATGATAAGTTAGTAAGTGGATATAAAATTATACCATGGATAGCTCACATATACCTATAGGATCCTTGAATTATCTAAGATATATATTGTGTAAAATGTAAATAAAAATATTTTCCATACTAATTATAAAACTATGATTGAATATAAGAATAAGAAAGGGTTCTTAAGACATCTATATACTCATATTTTTCTTCCTTCTCAATCCATGGAGTTCTAATCCCATTGTGATCACATGAGAGAAGAACCTTGATGTAATCCCAAGATCCAACTTGTAATATTTTATGTTATATTATTAATTATAGATTTGAGTTCATTTTTTATTTAATTAACTCTATTGTTTATATATTTATGGTATTCAAACATATGAATCAATGGATAATGGTTCTTCATGCATTCTTTCCTAAACTATATCATGTAATGATTTGAGATCATTTGACTATTTTCTCACCATTTCTAATTTTATGTGTTTTTATGAAAAAAATAATTTAATTAATAATGAATATAAAATTTAATAATATAAAGGTTTTATTAACAATATATTAATTAGATAAAGAAAAAAACTTGGTCAAAAAATCAAGTTTTTATTTCATTACCTTGATGATTTTCTGTTATGAAGGTGAATAGAATTAGCATGATCATTTCCAGTAGCCAGTGAATCAAATTTTTTTCCATCCCAACCATAGGATATAATAGTGTAAGATAAGTATAAATATGGTTATAGGTGTTTTAAATCAAGGATTAAATGACCTAAACTTAATTTCTTAGTGAAATTAAGGATGAGTAATAATATATCTCCTTAGGTTGATCAATTTCAATCCCATAAGTCATTATTCATTTTATTTTAAGTTCAATTTGTGTTCAATTGACGCTTTATTCCTAGAATATACATTCATTAAAATACACATATCCTTTTCTAAAATTAAATCTTATTTTAATGTTTTTGATCTAAGTATCCCTCATGATATGAGATAGGTTTTTTTATAATATAGAAATTCTAGTAAACAATCATCTAATTTGATACATTTGAAATCATGATCACCCACCAAAATAGTGGTTCATAGTGTACATGAATCTTGGAAGATCCAACATCTCATCAAGAGGCCCATATATAGATGATGGTGAGACCAAAATTTCATATTTAGTTTATTATTCTAAGTCCACCCAAGAAAACCATGCATATATATTAGAGTCCCATGAACATCGTTATTTTTCCATCTTCTACTGATCCAATACTGACTAAATTAAATTCTAGAAAGAGGAATGGTATTTACAAAATGGATGTGGTTTTAAACCTACATGGTTATAGATTAATTGGTTTTGAAACCCTTTTATAATAATTGAAGATCTACTGAATGTAGTGGTGATATATGAGGCTATATGGATATCATAGACATACATGTACAAAATCTTTGATATTATTCCATAATTATTGATTCAATAGTGTCCCTAGACAAAAAAATTCCACTTGATTTATAGATAAGTAGGAATCATCATATAGAACATATATAAGAACTCTAGATTCTAATCCATGGGTCTATGTATGATGAGTTTCTTCCCTCAAATGTTTCATAGGGATATGTTAATCAAATTCCACTATTGGATCAAGCACTACTGAGGGAATCAATAAATTTCATTGGGATTAATACTAATCTATGGATGTATGTTGGTATTAATAGATAGATTATGATCTTCTTAGTCTCATGTGGGTACAATCTAACCTCAAAATTCTTAATGAGGTTTCTCTTCTTGCAGAATAGGGGAATCTGGGGAACATATTGTCTATATAAAGAAATAGGTCCATATAAGGAGCAATGATATGATGTCAATCCAGATGTCTTCCCTAAAATTATATTTTTGAGATTTCTTTCCATGTAAATTAGTGTATACATGCTGTCTATCCATGGAAAACATACCAGTACATGATAGAGTAATTTTGTGATGGTGTTTAGACTAATAGAGGGGAAGCCCATTAGATTGGTGGTAACATTTATGGAAAATATCTACTAGTTATTTCTATACATATAAAATGGTAAGTCCATATCCTACATTTTGGGACCATTTCTATTATTGTGGTGTTGGATAATGAAACATTTCAACACATTTGATCTCTATGAAAAAATAAAAATAAAAATATATAGATTCTTTCAATCTGTATAAAATGTTTCTAGTATTAGGGAATTTTTTATATGAAGGGTGATAATTCTATAAATCCCATAGCTCTATATTTAGAGTTTAATTTCATTTCATACATCATACTATCATGAATTTATTTAGATTTATTATACAAGGACTATGTGATATACTAATTTTCAAATCAGTTCTGGTGCATATAAGAATAAAGAGTGACACCACTAAATAGATATCTAAATAGAGAATCATTAAATGGTGGTGTGAAAAATATTGATGGTGATGGACCTGGAGTCCACTCAAGATGATATTAGATGACCCTTCCCATATTAATTTATTAGGTTGACACTTGATAATGATCATACATGGATGTCATCGTACTCCTATGTGATGAATATAGACAACACCCCCAAGGTCACTATATCCTTATCCATAGAGAATGTGAATTTCACTTCTAGTAAGTCTTATAAATTGTGTAAAACCAATTATTAACCCTTGAATCTAAATAATCCTCTCTCATAAGAATCTAGATAACTTTGAATTGATGATCCATTATATCATGAGGTAAAATTAATATTTTGCATCTGAAGACAATAAAGTAATTCCCTGGCGATGTATGATATGGATGGAACATAGCTAAAAATCAATGGGGACAAAATCACCTTCGATACCTAAAATAAAGCCCAATTATACGTCTTCATACTATCTATATCATTAGTCTATCTATCATTCAGCAGATGTTTCTATTTTTTGAAATCATTATGGGTTTATGGACCTCTATTTTAGGTGGTGTGTATATTTATAAACCTAGTAACTTAAATGAAACATAATATTTTGATATAAAAATTAATCAATGTAATGATGTAATGTATTACAAGGAGATGTAGATTCTTCTCCATGTAATATATAATAATATTCCTTTTTATGAGTCATGTGTAAAATATCATGGATCAAGGAAACACTAAAGTGGTAATCAATAAATATATTGGAGAAGAGTGAGATTATATCCCTAGACCAGAATATGTATGAAAATAATTCTGTAAAGATATTATTATCAATTTTTTTAATTTTCTTTTGACATATAAACATGCTTATATTTTATTGAGAGTGGAGAGGATGCATGAATATACAAGGTCTCCTAAGAACACTGTGGGTGGAACCCCATTAGGTAGTATAGTGGGGTCATCTACTCTAGTATAAATGGAACCATATCTAATAAAAAAAATGATTCCAAAGGCAATAGAGTGGGGATATCTATACATATTCTCAGTTTTAGACAACCACACCAGGTGGTGGATCTAGATATCCCCACATAATAAATCAAGCAGGGAAAAATCATTGAAATATTGGTTACGCACCTTCTTACTAGTGAAAGAGGTTAGTTTTCAAGCCTCATACTTATCTTCTCATCCTGATACTTATATCATACAACTTTGGGTGTACATTCTTACTTTTCTGAGTGGAATCCTTATGTGTAAATCCCATAATAGGACCAAATGGAATCTCAAGATGTACTCTTGATTTTTTTGAAGAAAAGTCTATATCGAAGATGAAGGGGAAATTGAACATATATGTTCTATTTGTTTATATTAGTGATGGAGTGAATGGATTTTGTATAACCAATTAGTATAATCACATAATTTTTATCACATTTATTATATTTTTTTTGATAATTCTCATCATGATTTCCAAAGCTAAAACTACGGTTGAGGATATTCTGTCAGTGATAGGAATATTATCATATCTGACTTAATTTAATTATTTTAAAAGGAACTCATTTATTATGATTGATTTTTAATTATTTTTCCTTAATAATATTTCTTCATTGAATGATGACCTAGAAACCAATATTATAGGTATTTTTCCACATAAAATATCTCTTGGTTTATTTTCTGAGGGGATATTAGAACTAACAAGCCTCTTTAGGTGGAACATTAAACACCCCATGA
The DNA here is from genome assembly GCA_963277665.1 of Viscum album. Classification (NCBI taxonomy): domain Eukaryota; kingdom Viridiplantae; phylum Streptophyta; class Magnoliopsida; order Santalales; family Viscaceae; genus Viscum; species Viscum album. Next base: position 1,582,281,258 of record OY728119.1, on the reverse strand, counting down.
TCTAGTCTGGATAACTATAATGTATTTTCCAAATATGAATAATAAATTCCTCATGAAGGGTTTTCCTAACTTGGAATTCTCTATAGAGAAAAATGACGGGGGTGGCAGTGATGAAAGAAGAACCCCCTACTAGAGTAAATGAATGAGAAACAATAAGAAAAGATTCCCAGGCTACACTAGTTTAGGGGGACCCAATAGATAATGAAGTTGATTCTCTAGTAGAAGTAGGGGTATATCCATACTACCATCAATTATCTTTGAATATCACTAGATGATGAATACACCATACACATCCCATGAAGTAACACCTTCAAGATCTGGTTGTGTAAGTTTCTATCTCAACACTTCAGCTACCAGTGTGCATAATGAAAGAGGTTATTATGGTGCTAAAAAGATCATGGGGTTAGGAAAATGTAATCCCATTGAGTGAAATACTTTCAGAATATATTGAATTATATGAGATTGACTTTGAGTCAAACTAGGATTCCATTATTTTTTGACATACTTCACCAAATTATGTATGAAATGACATCTTGATGCTAATATAAAAAACTCCCATAAATAGTTTTTGCAAGAAATTACTTAAGCTTATCCACATAGTCATAAATGTATAATATAGTTGTTTCAATTATCAATCTATCCATTTCCTCAAGATGGAAATCATATATGAATTAGAGTACAATAAATCCTCACAATTATGTCTCTCTTGTGAAAATTTTTCATTAAATTCAACGAGACTCAAATATTTAGTGATTCATGACAATTTTCATAATATAGAGGTGGTGTTGGAGAAAAATGATTGGATGATAATTATGTGACTCTTTTAAGCTATATCCATCATGAACTAAGTGCAAAAGAAGGAAGACTATTAGAACACCAAATGTTTCTTAAAGATTTCAAGAGTGGAGAATCATATACTCCTACCAGAGTAGGGATATTATTTCTTACTAAGGAATACAAAGAAATAGAGCTAGCTGAAATTCAATACAAAATGGATAAATCCATGAAATTTATTGATGAAATATAAGCATCAATAATAAATAATCTATAAATAAACATCATTTAAATATCTCCCTCTTTTTAGATGCTAATGTGAGACTCTAATTTGTGGATGTTCCTCTCCATCATTTATATGAATAGATATCTGGTTTCAAACTTTTTATCAAATTAAAAAGATTATATGTTACTTTGATTATTAATCCATGATAATCTATGAAACCCCAAATGAGTAATACCATAATAAATGAATCCAATTGAACATTGTATGAGAATAGATTTAATAAATCCCAGTTTCCAAACACTTGATCCAAGAATTATGTATTTTTATCAATCTGATATATTTTAAACATGTACCTTAATATAGATCATGGTGGTTTAGATTTGAATTACATAAATCTCCACCATAAGTTGGGAAAGTTCACGAGACAAAGGACGCTAAAATTTTATTTCCTATTAAATATTCACTCTTATGTGGATAGAGTGAGGAAAAATATATGGAACATTTTTCCATCACTATATTACATGATTAATCTATTCATACATGAAAGAGTTAATGATTTGATATAATGAAAATAATGAATGGGGAGTTTTCTATGTGGATTTAAATTATTAAAAGGTATTAAGTACCTATAAATGACATATTTATGTAGTTTTCCCAAATATTTTAAAATGAAATATGTTATTTATAGAATAATGACATAATTTTTTTCTAGTTTGATGAACCTTGTGTGTATAGCTCAACTTTTTCTAGGGATGAATGCTTACCCCTATTATATTTATGTCTTATATTTTAATTTCAAAAACAATTTTTTCCTAATCCAAGAATAAATATAGGATTAGAAGGTAGGGACTCAATATTTTCTCCAGACCCCCTTTGTGGGTTTTCAACCTAACAAGATTATTGAATTTTTATTTCCTTCAAATTCTGTAATTTTTTCTTGGATATGAAGAGTGAATGCCTAGAAAGTATAGAATTAACTTTTTCCCAAGTTTCCCTTTTCATATTTTAAACCATCATATTACTTTGTATCTTTTCTTTAGTAGTTTAATTTCCTACCTACCAGACTAATAGATTTGAAATTTATGGTAAATCATTTTTGAAAAACAATTTCTATTGTTTGAGGTCATACAAATTCAACCAAAATCTTAGATAGTCTATAAAATAATAAGGGAAAAGAAAATATGACATGATTGAGAGTTTGATACTGATATAGAGAATATCAAGGACATATTAAAATTGTTTAATATCATACCACTTGGACAAAAAAGATAAGGAGTTCTATTTTTTGATGAGGGAAAGGAGATTACTTGAAAAAAAATTAGCAAAGGGGTTATATCGATATAGATGAACTTAAAAAGAGGCTCACACATTTTAAGGTCATATTTATTAGACCAATGATGTCCAATGTATAAATACATGATTAATAATGTGGTATCACATCTTGTGGAAATGGTGGAATTAACTTAATGTGAATGATGAAATCTAAAAAAATATATGAGAAAACCTAGGATAAAAATGGTTAATGATGTTTATCTTCATAGTGCTTGAACCATTATATTGAGGGTTGTAACAAACCAAATAGATCTTAAGAGCTAGTAGCGTGTCAACACCAATGAACTATTGATAATAAATATTTAAAACATAACTTGAGATATCTAATTCAGGTAGTGATGAAATGGAACAAGTATGTTAAGGATAACCATTGATCAGTTTTGAGTGATGGTTTCCATAATAGTAATGATGAAGGAACATGGGGCCAAAGGTTCCAATCCTTAGGATGGAAACATGTCATTGGTTATTAAGATAGATATGAAACATATATATCATTTCTAAGAAGAGGTTTCCTTTTTGGAATCAGATGCACTTGTTACCCTTAGCCATGGAAGGCCTGTGGTTATTAAAACACTCAATTCATGAAGTGTGGTATATTGGGAGATGGTATTCAGAAGGTGATCAAAACACTCTAGTAAATTGTTTACCAAATTTATGCTAGTATGTAGAATTTAGAGAAAGTGGAAGTGAATGATGACTTGTTTCTGGGTTTGAGAAATATTATTCATATTTCACTATTTATCATGTAGCATGCCACACATAGTTAAATTAGGAAATATATCATCCTAGAACAATGTAAAATATAGAAATACCTTATGTGGATAAGATACCATATATTGTGAGGGGTTTTATAGTTATGAAATTTTTTGTTGGTCCTATGATAATAGATCTAGGAATCACTATGTATCCATTTATAATAGGAATCAATCCATATATAGTTTTAAGAAATTTTCTCTCCATATATATAATTCATGTATAGGGAAGCAATAATGGATTCATCCTAATGAAGGTCCATTTAATAAGCCAATACAAATGAGAGGGTCCAAATATTATGATATATAGGGGGATGTAATTGGTGGGATCTACAACTGAACCTTGACTAAGAGCTTTGTATTTCACTACATTTCCTAGTATAATATGAATCGATCAACATATAGTTTTGAGAAATGGTATATAAGGTTCTCATCATAGTAATATATTAATAAATACAAACCTGACATGAATTAGAAATCCCATGTTTTAGTATGGTAGGGGGAATATAATATTAATAGAATTTTTATATTGATATGACATGGAAATCTTGAAAAACACTACATATCCTATAATAAAAGGATACAAGTCGTATATAAATTCTAACAGGGGAACTTCCATTTTAATATCATATCATACTTAGGATATGATCCATTTTTATACCCAAGATTATATATACGAACTTCTATATATAATTTCCTAGTGCATGGTTAAGGTAGAAAACACAATGTGAATGTGAATACTATAAACTAAGAAAGATTTGGATAAAATTGAAACTTGTGGTTGGGTCTTGGAAAAGTGATATGAACATCACTACAAATCCTAGAAAATATAGAATCAATCAACATGTAGTTTTTTAAGGTATCAACATAGATCTAGCTCATTAATAAGGGAAGTATGTGACATTAATCCTGATGTCGAGGTAAAAAAGGAAATAAAAAATTTGAATCAAGTAAGCCTAAGCCCTAGGACACAATCCTTGAAATTAGGGGTAATTTTATCCTAGAAAATGTTTAAAGAAACGAAAATGTACATTGAGAACTCTCACAAAGACATGGATCTCATGAAACTAAACTAATCATTATACCATGGACCACACTAAGTAGTTTAATGGTTATATAGGGTGGACTATACAATATATAGTTCTACATCATGAGAAAAGGACACATATGCCATGAAATTTAAGTTTATGCGATGAGGATTTTTAGGGATCTAGATTATGTAAAAATGAAGATGGGATAAATTTTACTTAGTTTTAAGTTAGTTGGGGGGATCCTTTTTGAATTAATTAATTTTGAGGCACTAAGATAAGGTTGGAGTTTTATAGGAATGAAATATTTTTGGCTAAGTCCACTATAAAAAACTTATGCATAACTACATATCCTATGATAATAAGAATCAGAAAACATGTAGTTATTGGAGTACTCTATATAGATATAGCTCATGTTCATGGAAATATAAAATGTAATTAACAGATACCCCAGTGATATAGGGAATAATGAAACACAACATGAATTATTAAAGGTCTCAACAATACAAATAAGGTATGAATGACATAATATGGCCATGCCTAGGGCATGTTGTCTGAATTTCACTACATATCCTTCAATAATAAGAATCTAGATATATGTAGATCTAAATTATGAGGTCTCTATAGATAATTGGATCATTCATAGGATAAAATATAGTGGTTTAATCCTAGTTCATGGCTGTTGAAGAAGAGATGACATGAGTTGGTAAACTCATACACTATGAGATTTTATATAGATATGTCTTGTATATAAGGGAATTAGGTTATATAGACTAGAACACTCTAACTGGTTTATGGTCTTATAGTATGGACCATTATGACATGCAGTTTAGGGTTACACAATGAGGTCCACATAACCGATGGAAAATTTCCAAGAGGAGAATCTTAACTCAAGGATTTATATTTTCCTAGAAGAGTATCACGAGTCAAGGAATTTTTTTTACCAATAGAAGTATCTCAACTCAGAGCATTTGGACTACCAAGAGGAGTATCTTGAATCATATATATTTTTATTCATAAATAACTCATACCTAGATAGAAATTGGTACCTGAATAAGATGTCATCATATTTATCTGAAAATGGGTATGATGCATTATTGTGTATTATCAAGGGTACTTGAATCCACTTGAATATATGAGTTATGGAATATATATATCATATTAGAAGAATGTATAATTCAATGTGAAATGGGGAATAATGGTAATAATTTAACCATTGGTAATATAGGGACTACCACCATTCCACCAGGAAAGAATGCAAGGCGTTAAAGGATCTGATCCTTAGGATGAAAACATGCCTATGGTTGTAAAGACTGAGATGCAGTGAAAATATAATTACCGATATGATTTATCCTTTTATATTAAAATAAAGTTATTACCAATTTCTATTAAAGGGATAAATAATTTGATATGATCAAGATAGGGAATTCTAAGAGGAGAAACTTAATTCAAGGTAGTGGGTTCATGATGATTTAGACTTCAAAGTAATTAAGTAGGTTTATGGAGAAAAGGATAATATTAACAGGTTTTAGAACCCTAAATTTTACTCAATTATGTATTGAACACATTATTTGGGATAAAGAATATAATAAAAAATTATTGAGTAAATAACCATAAAAACTGGATGGCCTATTAAATGTGAATATGTTTCTCTATCACGAGTGACAATGTACACATGGCATAATTTATGTTCACTTTTAGGGGAAAATAAAACCTTCTCTAACTTCTATGTAGACCAACCATATAACAATAATAAATTTACTTTTTTTAGGGTGATGTTTTATAACTAAAAAACTTGTTTTCTTTTTTACTCTTATCCTACCTTTTTCCTAAGGCACAAACGGAATTGGATTAACATGTGGAGACATAGATTTTTATTAGGAATCCATGCATGTGTATTCAAACTAGCATGTATTTATGTGACTTTAAATATCAGTTTAAGGCCTTGAATTTTTTTACCAAAACTTAGTGACTTAATTGTAAGGTTTGACAACTTTGAATAAGTACTATTGAGGTTTAGGGTTATAAAACTTTAACAAAAACTGAGACATTTCATATATAAAGAAGTTTAAGGAAAACATGATCTAAATGGAGATAATAACAATAATATAGATTACCTAAAGAATATATTCACATATTATAATTATAGTATTCTTGACCAAACAATACCCCAATTAGGTAGTGAGAGGATAAATACAACAAGAGTTGTTAGAATCCAAAAATAGGGGTGGAAATGAGGTTTGAATGGGATGTAAATTTATGGTTGGGCCTAGGATAAGTAATCTATGAATAACCATGTATCCTTTAGTAATAGGAAAAAATAAATATAATTTTTTTTGATATAGGATGGTTTTATACATATATAGGACCTTTAGAGGAATCCCAATGTGAATTTGAACACATATACATTTGACTAGAGTAGTGAATTTGATAGGAAGAAGACTCCCTCAATGAGCCCAAAATAATATATTTTGTTTTCACTATGTATATAATGATAATAGTAATCAATCCATATATAATTTTGGGCAATCACTATGAATATCTAGCTCATATAAAGGAGTGAATGTGGTGGATTCATTCTAGTGCTAGGTTGTGGTGGTAGAACGAATGAGAATAAATAATGTCATAGTAACTAGAATTAAATCTAGTAAGATTCACATATGGACCAGAAATATGAATTATAAAAAGAAATATTTATACTAATATAATATAAATAAATCCATATTAATATCTTTAAAAAATCCCCTATGATGATATGGCTCATTCATGAGGGATGTGATAGTGAAATGGATGATTATCCTAGTGCGATGAGGAATGGAACCTGACTGATTTAGGTTCAAATACTAGGATAAACTGGAATATTTCATATCTAATTCACAGCCCTATTAATACCTAATATGATCCACCATATGTAAGTAAAATCAAATAATGTAAATGTAAATTTTTAGCTTAGCTTTGTATGAGAGACTCACATGTTACAATGTATACCATGGTAACAAGAATCAAGACACACATAGTTCTAGAAAGGGTGAATTTTTTTATAAGGTTGGTTTAACAATACATTAGTACATGAAAATGTTTCCATATTCATTAAAATATCCTTAGAGATATAACTATTACATATATCAAGCACTTATATAAGGAGGAATTTTATTGTATGTGGTCACATGGAATTGACCATTTTAATTAGTTTGATGTCACATAGGATAGACCATTCTGAATAGTTTAAAATTATATGGGATGGACTAAGTACCATATAGTTTATAGTATTGTATTAAGGAACACATTTCCTATAGTTTAATGTACTATGAATAGGATAATCATATAATTTAATTTAAGGTCATATGACTAGGACCATATAAATATAGTTTGGAGTCATAAAAATGGTCTTCATATCATATAGTTTATGGTCCTATGATAAGAACTTTATATATTATAGTTTAAGGTCATAGGACTTAAGAACATCATATATTGTAGTTTAATTTATTATGAATATGGTCATCTCCAATTATTTTAGAGTAAATCATAATGGAACTTCATATCCCTAAATAAAATTGAGAGAATTATTTCTTTAGAAACCTTGTGTTGGTGGAAGTTGTGATGTGATTTTTATCCATTTTAATTAGGGACTAATATATGTTGAAGTATAACATATGTATGGAATAATTTTCTTCCCATTTCTACTCACAATCTAGAGGATTATTACCCAGTATCATAGGATTTCTCAAAAAAAAAATACTTCTCCTTTGATGAATGAGTGTAAGAAAACCTTCTTATTAAATGACTGTGCGATATCATTTTGATGAATTAATAGGGTTTTTATGGTGCATAACCTTTTCTCATAAAGTCACTCCAATTCATACAAACAAATATAAGACTACCATATTTAATTATTTGATCATAGATATTGATACAAAGTGAGTTAAACTAAAATTTAATGGGAATGACTTCTTTTAATTCATATACAAGTGAATACAAGGTCACCTATATTTTTTTTACAAGTCATGGTGTGATAAGACCACAATTAATTCACAAGTTTATCTATATTATAATTTTATCTATATCCACTATCATCATAAGGATGTTAGATATATTTTATTTAAGGTCACTATCTATTTTTTTATTTTTTATGTGTAATAATATTACAATTCCTTCATTGATTATTGAAAGCGTAGCTGATTTTCACCTATTGTCCGGCCAAGGTTCCGGTTCTCTGATAATGTGTATAGCAACACTCGGGTCGAATCCTCGGCAATGATAATTTTTAATAGTCGATTGTTTTTAGTTGACTGTATTTTGATTGGGGGGTTTGTTTACAGAGCTTAAATAAAGTGATTAATTATTGGTTTTTGATTTAAAAATTTGATAAATATTGGGGTGAGTTCATCTTTAGGGATTTAAGCTTGTGATATCCTTGATCTTTACTTTATATTGCATTTAAATTAACACCCACTTCATAAGATAACGTTGATTGGAATTTCTAAGTGTTAAGGATTTAATACAATCCTTAACTTAACTTAGGGTTCTAATATCAATCATATATTGTTGATGGTAGTGTATTTATGATTCCAATAATCCATGTAAACCACACATTAAACAAAACAATTCATTAATACATGACATGTTAAGTCTAACATACAAAATGTTAAATTAAAGAATACTCATCGAGCAAAAGATCTCAATCGCTTAACATCTCTAAATAATGAATCACCACAATGGTAGATTTACTCATCCATTAAGATGATTATTAATATGGTAATATATGATTAAGGTGATGAATTATAACTATAACAAAAAGAACAGGATAATAAAAGAGTAGTGCATCAAACACACACAATCGTTGAAGAGAGTTAATTTTTTTTTTCGATTGAATGAGGAAGAAAAAGAAGGGAAGTGGTTTTAACTTGATTTAAACTATTTTAAGAACATTAATATTAAACTACAAAAGGTGGATGAGAATAATAGATATTGAAGAAGAAACTTTCATTAAAAAATAATTACAAAAACAAACACTTACACGATTAAAAACGAATAACAACACAAAAGTAAATGAAAAAAAGAGAGGAGGAAAGGTCTCTCAAGTAAAAACTTGAGTATGTAAGGTCCTCCCAATACTTTTGAAATTCTTTGTTCATGACAATATATTATCCTCTATTCTGAAATTCCAACCCTTTGCAAGGAGAGGAGGGGGATGTATTTATAGCCCAATGTTGTGAGCTTTTTACATTCCAAAGCTGACCCTCCACTTACATTTCCACTTTTATAAATTATATAGACAAATATTGAGATATTATCTTCTTACAAGTTGTATATAAATATATCCTCTATCTACTCTGAAAGTTTGGCAGCTATTGGACTTAAGGAGACAAAGTTATGGCGGTTTGATTAAACAATTTTAATCTATCCATTTAAATCCAAACTTTTTAAATGCCAAAATGTGAATGGGTTTTTGAATAAGAATATTCCTTCAAATATGAACACTTTCTTCAATAAAGTAGGTTGGATAAATCTCCTATTTCACACTGCAAAATCTCAGCTCAAATGGATGTATCTTTCAGGAGAAAAATCAATAATGGTGTGATAATTTTATTTCCTAGATAAAATGGCGGGCTGGATTTAAAATCATCATTTGGGCCCCTTGTATTTGGATTTGGGACTTGAAATTTTTATCCAAGATGAACTGAATTGTCCCCTGACCTTTGGAGGAGAATTAAATGATTTGTACTTCTGGAGGGATCCGAGTAATTCAATCTTCATAGCTTATCCAGTTTCTTCACAAATTCATTGGGCCTTCTTGTGTGATCCATATGACCCTTAAAATGGCAGAATTGGCCTAAGATTCCTCCTAATGAAATGTTGTAATTTGATTAAGGAACCCTAAAAATTAAAAATCATGAAATTTGGATAAGTAGGGTGAGATTTATTATCAAAACATTAAACTAACTTCAATCTATATGAATTCAAAATAGTGATCTAAAATTATATTTAATATTTAAACATTAATATTTCACACAAATTATGAACATTTCATATAAAATCAATAAATAGAGAATATAAAAAGTTATTAAAATATTAATAACATCAAATCCCCTACACTCAGTCTTGTTCATGTCCTCATGTACAAAAAATAAAAAACCATGAAAAAAATAATTTTCACCCACCAACAAATATTAAAATTTTATTTTCCCAAATCAGGGGAGGTTTAGACAATTTGACTCATCCGTATTGAATTCCACCACAAGTTGTTATAGAAAAAATTTTCTAAAAACAATTCATTTTTTCATGCTCAAATTTATAAATGGAAAATATTGGAACACAAAACTTACTCCTCTCAAGATGATAAAATTTATTTATGGAGCTTCACTTATTAACCAACCAAAAGTGAAAATATTAGAGTTTGTAAGAGATCTCAGCTTCCATTACCTATCCTAAAGTTCACAAGAATCAATAGGTCTTTTTAAGGGGTTTTTCTATGGCTATGGGATGGTAGGAATATAATGTCCAAGATATAGAAGAAGAGGGGTAAAACATCAATATGGGTAAAACAATGCACAATTTTTTTTTGAAATGAAACATGGAATGAAATGGAAACACATATTTATAAGGGAATGATTCTGTGAATAATGACACAATAGAGGAAGAAAATTTTAAGGTAATTATAAGATGAAATATTTACAAAACCCAAAACTTCTCCCAATGACATAAGTGTTCTTTTTTTCTTTTTCTTTTTGCATTTTTCGAAAGTTGAACTTGAAAAAGATCTCACACTCATATCCCAACTCATTATTGATCTCCTCACGAAACTAATTTTAATATTTATAACAAGATAAATGGTTAAGGAAGATTGATTTTTGACCTTCCCAAGATACAACCCATTCTTATTTTAATTTTTTTTAATTTTTATTTTTTTGATTTTTTTGATTTTTTTGAACACTTTTAAATAACATTTACAAAATTACATAAATGAAAGTACATTACATTCCCAAAAACACACTGAATGACAAACTCTCCCCCACACTAAAATGGATACTTTCCCTCAAGCATATGATAACTCATTGAAAATCAATAAATGACACCCAAAAATGAAATCCATTCCCACACACTTAAATTTCAATAAATAATGTAATTAAAATCCATGTTGATATTGGGTGGGATAAGGTATTTGGATTTTAATGTGACTATCAAAGAAAATTTTTTCATAGGCTCGGAGGGTATTTTAAAATGAGGATTAATTTATGGTTAATAGGAGGATATTTGGCTATTATAATTATCATGGGATTCAGAAAATGCCTCTATCATATTAATGCACACCAAAGTAGGAAATTGAGCTCAAAGGTCCATAAACTCAAGACTCACAAATAGGGGTGAAAAACACACATTTTGAAAATATGGACATAGGTGGCCTTGGCATGAAATGAAATGTTGTTCCTAATGGGTGGGGAAAATCATTTTCCAAATAAAAAATTGAGCATTCAAAATTTGTTGGTTTTGACACAATATTATTTATCCAAATTTATGAAGCAACCACAAAATATTTTAGATGAAACCATGTATTTTGACTCCCCAAAATGGTTGGAAAAAATTTGAAAATTGGAAGGTGAGTAAGTATGACTCTTGATTTTTCATATTGTTTTTAAATTATTTTTTTTTTGTTTTTTAGTTTTTTAGGTTTTTAATAATGAAAAAAACACACAAAAGAGGAATAGAAAAAGAAAAGGGTTTGATAAAGAAAGTGGTAAAAAAATTAAAGAGAGGGTAAGAAGAAGAAAGACAAAGAGAGAGGAAGAGGTAGAGAGAGAGAGAGTTAAAGTAAAATAGGTGCCCCTTGGTTGTTATTTGGTGGGTCTTCATCCCCATCCAGTGGTGGGTTGGTGGAAGTTGTGGATCTGATCAAAGTGGAGGTGGTTCCTTGAAAAAGAAAAATCATTATTCATATAATGAAAAACTAAAAGGAAATTAAAATTTCATAAAAGTAAAAGAAAACATGGGTTGCCTCCCAAGAAGTGCTGAATTTATTTTTATACAACTGGATAGTTGTAGTGGACTACCCATAGTCTGACGGTGGCCATCATATTTTCTCAACTCTAGTGTGCTTCCAGAATTTTTTTTATTTGGGAGGCTCTATTATTCATTGGATAATTTCATCCCTTCATTTTTATTTCGCTTGTAATTCAACAGGGGTGGAAAGATAATATGACTATCCTCCCTTTGGTATTCAATGTGAGGGATGATTTTATCTACAAAGTGATGGTTTTCTATGATTGTAAATTCAGGAAGATGTCTCAATTATGATAGTTCATTTATTTAAGGTTCAGATAACACGAAACCAGAGTATGAGATCCCAATTGATTTTGACTCATTTATTTTATCACTTATCGATGTAGAGTAATGAGGATCAATGGAGTCATAGTACTGAATAAAATTTTCAATATCCTTTATATCAAGGTTGTTCACCAAATAATGGTCAGTTTTAATATCACCAGTCATCACTTTATTAATTATGGACAAAATATCACAACCTTCACTCCCATTAGGACAATATAAATAGATTGGTTCAAAGTCCACCTCACATATAACAAAATTTTCAGAATCATGGATAGGAAATGATGAATGTTGGATAATCATATTTGAATCAAAAAATGAACATGCTTGTTCATTTTCCCCATTACCATCCAAGTTGGAGTAGTGGAGGCTAGAGGTGAGATGGGATTCCAAAGAGTTTTCAATATCCTTTAGATCAATAGAGTTTTCATTTGTAATGTCAATATCAACTTATCCATTTATTACTTGGTTAATGAGGATGCAATATTCACAAACTCCTCTATTAGTATAATAGGAATAACATGATGGATTGGGATTCAAGACAATCTTAGAGAGACTTTCGGAAGCATGGATAGAGAATACAGATTGATTCTCTGATGGGTATCACATGGATTAAAAAATATCTAACTTTACTAGGTGGTCACCAAGTTCCATGGATAAGATGCCAGCATGGATATCAATTTTGGTTTTAGATGTCATAAGGAAAGGTCTTCCTAAAATCAGAGGATATTGGCAAGAAGTTGTATCACCTTATATGTCAAGGACATATAAGTCAGCTGGGAAGATAAGATCATTGACTCGAACAAGGGCATCCTCAATTATTCCCTTAGGTCTGGCTGTGCTTTGATTGGCTAACAGATGACAAAACCTATTGGGTGTAAAGGACCTAGACCAAGGTTGGAGAAGATGGATTTGGGCATGACATTAATTGAGGATCCTAGGTCTATGAGTGCATCATCAAAGTTGGAACTTCCAATTTGGCATGGAACCATAAGGTCCCTAGATATTTGCACTTTATGGGAATAGACTGCTGGGTGGAAACATTTTTAAAGGTCCTAAGTTGCCTCTTGTGGGTGCACAATTCCTTATGAAACTTGGCATACTTAGGGATTTGTTTTATGGAATCTAAGAGGTGAATGTTGACTTCAACATGTCTAAACATGTCAAGAATTTCAGGATCGGGTTCAAAGGACTTATTTGGATTAGAAATGTCTTGGGGAAATTGAATTGGGTTCCTAAGTGGAATGGAAGGAGGTGAGGGAATGGATTCATATTCCTTTTCATGTTTATTTTTCTTTTCATTTTCTAGGTCAACATTAAAAGGGGGAATGGAGGACTTATATTGAGGCATATCAATTTTCTTTCCTGATCTAAGTGAAATTTCACTTACATTACCCTTGGGGTTGGGTAATGGTTGAGCTGGGAGTTGGGAAGAATTGGATGGTTGCTGCTGACTAAGGTGGGATGCAAGTTGACCAATTTGGGTTTCAATGTTTTTAAGGCTGGAACAAGTGAAGGAGGAAATATCTTCAACTACACTTTACCATGGTTTATTGTAAGAAGAGGCTTGTCCCAGATTGGGATTTCCTTGATTTTGGTTCTTGAGAAAGTGATTGTATTGGTTTGGGAATTGGGAAGGCTCACTAGGATAGTGGAATCCAGGAGGAGGATTGTTCCTTTGAGGTTGAGGAATAAAAGGATAATGTTGTTGGTAGTTACCAACATCTTGAACATATTGAAATTGGTTTGGGTTTTTATGAGGGTATTGAGGGGGATGAGAAATGGGATTCCCATATATCAAGTTATGGTTATATATATAAGAGAAGGGCTTAGAATGGGGTTGGTTGAAGTTTCTAACAAACTGACCTGATTGTTGAGGTTCGGGGTTCCACTAATCATATGTTGCATTGAGATATATTAGTCTAGATGAATATGAGGGATCCTCTTGAATTTATGGACATGTGTCAGTTTGATGAGATGGGAAGCTATAGATTCCATAGTTCTTGATAGGTCCAGGGAATAGAGATTGTGGAGAAGATGAGGTTGGGGCTTTGGTAGCCACAACTAGTTATCGCACAAGACCTGTAAGTTCACTCATCCACTCTTTCATATTATTTGGCTCTATGGATTGATTATCTTGGACTTGTTTTACTTGATCATGTGCTTTAGTATGGAATTGTTGTGTGTTTTCATCCATGTTGCTTATGATATCTCTTACAGCTGCAAAAGTTTTATCAACAAGAGCACCGCTACTTGCGGCATCAATGAGGGTTATCTCCATAGCCAATAACCCCTCATATAAGTGTTAGATCAAGAGTTGTTCAGGGATTTTTTGGTGTGGAAAGGTTTCCACAATATTTTTTAACCTCTCCTAATACTCATGGAGTGATTCATTGGGTAATTGATGAATACCACTTATTTCCTTTTAGATAGAAGTAGTACGAGAAGCAGGAAATAATTTCTCTAAAAAGAGTCGCTTCATGTCATTCCATGTGGTTATGGAACCAGGAGGGAGGTAGCAAAGACATGACTTATAAGTTTTAGTTAAGGAGAAAGGGAATGTTAGGAGTTTGATTTGTTACTCAGAAACCCCTTGAGGCTTCATGGTAGAGCATGCTACTTGGAACTCTTTAAGGTGGAGAAGTGGATCCTCACTGACTAGCCCATGGAAATGAGGGAGAAGATGAATCAAACCCAATTTGATTTTGAATTCATCCTCTATATTTGGAAATTTAATACCAAGGGGTTGGTAATTTATATTAGGGGCAACGAGTTCTTTAAGTGTTTGTTCCCTAGGAATGGCCATTTCTAATTCAATTGGTTGGACAAGGATTGGTTCTTGAATTATTTGATTATCCCTAAAGTTTATCCTAAGTTGGTGAAGTGTTTTCTCAATTTCAGGGTCAAAAAAATCCAAGGGATTGTTTGGGAGGCTATGATGAATTCAAAGATATTTTTGAAGAAATAGGAAGATGAGTTTTTCTTTGTGTTTTTTTTCTATTTATTATTTTTATGAGAAGACGGGTTTTTCTTTGTGTTTTTTTTTTAATTTTTTTAAATTTAGTTTTTTTCTGGTTTTTTTAAATTAAACAAAAAAAAGGCTACTTAATACACCATCCCTAGAAAAAATTCCATTTAAAAGTGCAGCTGATTGTCGCCTATCGACCGGTCTAGGTTTCGATGCTCTGCTAATGTGTATAGCAGCACTCGGGTTGAATCCTCAGCGATGATACTTTTTAATAGTCGATTGTTTTTAGTTGATTGTATTTTGATTGGGGGGTTTGTTTATAGAGCTTAAATAAAGTGATTAATGATTGGTGTTTGATTTATCAATTTGATAAATATTGGGTTGAGTTCATTTTTAGGGAATTAATCTTGTGATATCCTTGAGCTTTGCTTTATATTACATTTAAATTAACAACCACTTCACAAGATAACATTGATTGGAATTCCTAACTGTTAAGGATTTAATACAAGACTTAACTTAACTTAGGGTTCTAATCTCAATTAGATATTTTTTATGGTAGTGTATTTATGATTCCAATAATCCATGTAAACCACACGTTAAACAAAACAATTCATTAATCCATGACATGTTAAGTCCAATATACACATTGTTAAATTAAAGAATACTCATCGAGCAAAAGCTCTAAATGGATTAAAATCTCTAAATAATTACTCACCCCAATGGTAGATTTACTCATACATTAATATGGTTATTAATATGGTAATATATGATTAAGGTGATGAATTATAACTAGAACAAAAAGAATATGATAAGAAAAGAGTAGTGCGTCGAACATACACAATCGTTGAAGAGAGTTAAATTTTTTTTTATTGAATGAGGAAGAAAAAGAAGGGAAAAAGTTTTAACTTTATTTAAACTATTTTAATAACATTAATATTAAAATACATAAGTTTTATGAGAATAAGAGATATTTAAGAAGAAAGTTTCATTAAAAAAAATTACAAAAACAAACACTTACTTGATTACAAACGAAGAACAACACTAAAGTAAATGAAAACAAAGATAGGAGGAAATGTCTATAAAGTGAAAAATTGAGTATGTAAGGTCCTAAAAATAATTTGGAAAGGATTTGGTCATGCTAATATATGCTAATCTCTTCTAAAATTCCAACCCTTTTCAAGGAGAGGAGGGGGATGTATTTATAGTCCAATGTTGTGGGCTGTTTCCATTCCAAAACTGACCCTCCACTTAAATCACCACTTTGATAAATTATACAGATTAATATAGAAATATACTCTTATTAAAATTTTTATATAAATATCTCCTCTATCTACTCTGAAAATTTGGCATCCATTGGACTTAAGGATCCAAAGTTATGGCGGTTTGATTAAAGAATTTTAATCTGTCCATTTCAATCCAAACTTTTTAAATGCCAAAATGTGAATGGGTTTTTGAATAAGAATATTCCCTCAAATCCAAATGATTTCTTCAAAAAATTAAGAAAAATAAATCTCCTACTTCACACTACAAAATATAAACTTGAATGTTTGTCTCTTTCAGGATAAAAATCAATAATGGTGTGATATTTTTATTTCTCAGACAGAATGGTGGGCTGGGTTTAAAATCATCAGTTGGGCACATTGTCTTTGGATTTGGGCCTTGAAATTTTCATCCAAGATGAATTGAATTGTTCCCTGACCTTTGGAGGAGAATTAAAGTATTTGAACTTCTTGAGGGATCCCAATAATTCAATCTTCATACCTTATCTAGTTTCTTCACAAATTCATTGGACCTTCTTATGTAATCCATATGACCCTTCAAATGGAAGAATTGGCCCAATATTCCTTGTAATGAAATGTTTTAATTTGAGTAAGTAACCCTAAAAAACAAGAATCACGCAATTTGGATAATTAGGGTGAGCATTATTATTAAAACATTAAATAGACTTGAATCTGGATGAATTCAAAGTATGCTCTAAAATTATATTTAATATTTAAACATTAACATTTCACACAAATTATGCACATTTCATATAAAATAAGTAAAGGTAGAATATAAAAATTTATGAAAATATTAATATCATAAATTATTAAAATAATTCTTACTTTTAATAATTATTATTTTATTATTTTCCAAAATGGAATTACATAGAAAGACTATTACGAAATGAATATTAGATTTAAATTAATAATACGGATTACTATAGCTAGGATTAGTATTGGGATATAAAAACAGTAGAATAACGACCACACAATAGTATAATCCATTTTATTAAAATATTATAGGAATATTAAATCCACCATGAAAACATTTTAAAGAACAATAAACATTAGGAATATAACCAGAATTATTAAAGTAATTACAAAATACTTATAAGAATAAAGTAGTAAATGTTAATTAATGGTAGAGTATATATAGGGTACAAAGGTAAAATTAACCATCATTAAATATTATCATTGGGAATTATAACCATTGGTAATAATGTTACCATTATAATTAGTTTTTACAAAGTGTATTGACAAATGATAATTTATGCAAAAAGGAGAAATGATGGCCTCAACATATATAGTCATTCATTTGGAAGAACATTTGTCATAACATGGGGGGGATGTAGTTTCATTGGGGTTATCCCGTTATGAAGTTAAATAAAATATTAAATAAGTTATTCCTAAATGAGATCACCTATGGGAAATGGTCAAATTATTAGAGATCACCAATAGGATAATTTTAGGTGATCCACCCCATGAAACAACCATCATCACACACCTTAACCTTTAGGAGTATTCTAGTGTAATATGGGGTTATATATCTAGACCTTAGTATCTTAATAATGTACCTTATTTTGTATAAATTAAATATTAATTTCATTAAATGTAATTTTCATTATAAATTTATTTAATAAAATTCATGTGAATAAAAACTGAACTTGATAAATATATTTTTAGATACAAAAAAACATAATTGTATTTTTAGAAAATATAGTATCTTTTATAAAAAACCAAGGAATTATAAATAATGTCTATTTTCATTACATATCCTTTTAATTTTATTTTTATTTAAATATAAGTGATAATATAAATTAATAATTTCCAAGAATTTTTTTATATGTGTTAGAAAGTTGACTATGTCGTAAAAAATTCTATTTTCCAATAGATAAGAATTTTTCATTTAAAAGTTAAAATTATCATATTTAGGAAATTAAATTTACAAAATAAAAATTATATTTTAAATTATCACATAAAAATTAAGTTAGGCTGAAATTTTTAGAATTTTCTAAAAAAGATTATTTTTCATTGAATAGTAAAAATATCTTTTTGTGTTTTCAGTATATATTACGAATTTATATATATGTAATAATGTTGTAATAATTTATTAAATAGATTACATGAAAAAAAATTCATTTTATTAATATTATGTATTTTAATTTACATAAATCAATTTCCAAACCAATAAGTGACTTTCCAAATTCTAAAATTGTTATTATGATTTTAAAAACAATATTTTGCTAAAAGTTTACTTTTCTAGGTCCAATATAATATTAGAAACTGGATTTCTATTCTAAGGGATGAAAATATTATAAACCACGATTCAAATATCTATAAACATGAGAAAAAACCATTGGTATGCCATTTTTTTCATTTTTCACAACCTATAATTCCAAGACCAAGATTTAATTTTTTTAAACAATTCCTCCTCTATTACTATAAATATCATCCCATTCCTCCCATTCCTCCCATTAACATCCTCTAAAAATACATTAATCATGAAATTATGCTCATTTACTCTCTCTAAATACCCTCTAAGGTGTCTTCAAGGTCTTAAGGTTTCCCTCTCCAAGTTTTAGGAATTAACCACCCATGGTAAGGAAACTCTCCTCTTCTTTTTCATTCAAGTACATATTTTGTGGTATATCTTCCAAATATTGAATTACATTCCTTTCATATAATTTTTATTATCCAATTGCATAAAAATATTGTTTCATCAATGTTTGACCTTATTTATCTCCCATTATCCCCATTTACTTAATCTACATTATATACCCATCATGTTCCTGACTTCATTCCACAATTTTTTCCCTTTTGAAATAAAATTATTGTTATGTGAATAATTAAAAAATTTCACTAAAAATGGTTATTAACCAAGATTAAATAATGATTAATTGATTTTGGGATTCCAAATATGAAACCCACATTTCTTTATCACGGGTGAAAAATTATGTAATACTCATATCTTTTGGAATTTAATAAATTAATGGATTTTACATGAATCCCATTCATTGTTTCCCATAGGTTAATATTAAGATATTTTCATATGATCTATATGGAACACGTGAATATATAAATATGAATGGTGTTCCCTTATAGTTATAAAATTCATTGGGTAAATAATTAATCTATATATATGACATGTTTTATGATACCTTGGTGAATAACCTTAGTAATTATGGTTTACGAAACCATGGGGATAAAAATTGTTGAAATATTTATGATTGTATTATGTTTATGTTATAGAAACATTTCCATGTATGATTCATGATCATAATATTATTACATCAATCTTGTTCTTATGATCATTCCCTATTTTTATATCCCACGATCTCATGATAAATATTTGCTTTGTAATACCATTACTGGGATTTATGATCATCCCCTATTTATAATCTATGTCCCCAAGATATAAGATGTCATAAAAGTCACATAGTTTGAATATATTAATAATCATTTCAATTTTATTAGAGGAATATTTATGTTCTCATGTATTACGTCTTTAATTTATATGAAACTAAACATGAAAATATACTCTTTATTATTACATGTTATACTTTTTATTGAATTTTTTTTATGTATTAAAAAGGCATGAAATTATAGTATGATATAATGTTGAGTGTTTGGACTAAATGATTTACTCCTAATATAACCTATTTAATTTATAAGTAAAAAAATTGATGCAATTATTTTTCAATTTTATGTGAGGGACTTTGAATCTGGTTATAATATTAGACTTCCTAAAATTTACATCTACTTTTGTTCCAAATTCCTTGAGGGATATAACCTCAACTCACTAGGGGATAAAATTAGTGGTAGTAAGAATAAACTTAAAATACCTAGATATATATTTTTGGTATGGGAACATTAAATAAGTTTCCCATATGGAAAATTTAAAAGAATATTTTTTGGTATAAAATAAATCTAGTGTTTGATAAATAATGTTTTCATATATCTTTCTGTCTTATAATTTATTCATAAAATTTTTAAAGACTTGAATCATTGATGGAAGAGAACATACAATCCTTCAGATTTAGTGGGAGGTATTGGTTCATTATTTGTGGGAAATACAAGTGCTAATATGGACTTCCTATATAATAGTGAGGGCATTTCCCTGTTCATTTCACTTGATGAGGACTCTATAAGATCCTCAAATACAGAGGAAATTATAGTAATTTTTATCATCATAATAGATGATGTTTATTTCCCACCACAATATTTTATTATTGTTATCTTAATTTAGATGGGGGATTTTGTTTTCAAGGTAGACTATCGTGAACTACATCGAGTAATTTTTAGAATTAATGAGTGAGGTCAAAGGCTCACCTAGGTCAAGGGTGGAATTAATTTCACAAATAACTTCAATATAATTACTTATGAATAATGATACCACCCATCAATGCATGATGAAAATGACCATCCTGTCCTTGTATAGATAAAAAAAGTTTGTAGTATGATTGTCTAGTGGATCCACATTGGTATTCTGTGAATGAGATTTGTAAGACAATTTTGGATCTTATGGAAATTCATCCATCCACCCTCATACATAATCATGAAATGGAATCAACTACTTCTATTTAATCTAATAGTCACTATTGATTTTATTGATCACCAACTCTAAATCACCCTTTATTGTTAATCGGGTAACTGGTATTTTTAGGTAAAATTCTATGCTTATAATGAGGGCTTAATATTACACATCATTATTCGTAAATCCCTCTAATAGTTGGAAAGAGTAAGGTAGAAATAATTTTTAAGGGGAGATGAAAACAACCCCCAATCTGACACTATTGATATTTAAAATTTCATTTATTATAACTATTAAAATTCTTGAATAAACAACAATATACATTTCCCATGTTTAGGAAATATATTAGATAGATATGGAATCATCACGAGTGAGCTTTATTTATAATAGTGACTTCTCTGGTATCTATTTCACTAAGAGTAAATCTTCTAGTACATAACCCTTGATCACTTTTTAAGACATGAATCGAGTTTTAAATTAATAAAGAATGAATTACCATTATAGTAGTTATCCAGTCATTATTTGTTGATAAAGGATGTATTTGAGTGAATTGATATGAGAGACCTGGTGGACCTCATGGTTCTGTAAAAGTAATCTCACCTTTTTTACTATGAAAAATAATGCAAGGAAGTTCTTCTCGATATCAAGATATCATGTTTCAAATTCTAACTTTATCTTACTAAGATAATGGAGACTATTATTCATCTTTGTGTTATTCTTCTAAGAAAGGAGGGCACTATGAATTCACTCCAAGGTCACCAAATAAAGTACAAGGTGATTAGGAAACTTCATAAATGGAGGCTGTAAAATGTATTTTTTGAGATCAATGAAGGTGTATTGATAATATGTATCAAATTGGTAGGTGATACATTTATTTATTAACTATGTGAATAGAAATAACTTTCAAAAGAGGTTATATATGAAGTGCCTGATATAGGTGAGGGGACCTTTAAGTCCTATCAAATCCATAAGGTTTATAAGAGGCGACATATAAATAATTGCCTTATTTTTCTCTGTGCTTACCTTGATTTCATGATTGAGAACCAAAAAGGTGAGGAATTTTCCTAAAGTCACCATGAAATTACATTTTAGGGGGTTCATATTCAAGATATACAAAAACAATTTTCTAAATAATACCTTAATATCTATAAGATGGTCCTAAAATGGAATCCATGTGCTTTGAACTAGTTGAAGTTCCATCCATAATTATTGGTTGATGTTTGATGAAAATGGGAATTAAAATGTTATTACTATGGGAATTATGATAGATATATCAATTGTGGGAGATATATGGTAGGAAAACCAACTACATAAAGAAGGTGATATCTAAACAAATTTTGTGTCTGTAACAAGTGAAGGCACCAAAAGTGTTGTGGTAGATCAATTATAAGAAGAAGGAGATATGGTATGCTTCAAAGAATATTTTAAGAGGACCCTAAATAGGTGGATATTTTAATTTAATTAATTAAATATAAGATGCTATTATAAAGATAAAACATATTGATAATGGATATCATAATTCTTACAAAGAGTTTTCGAGATGAATATTGAAATAAGGAAGGTGGTAAAACATATAAAAAGGTGAATTTTAGGAATTTGTGTAAAAGAAGTGTAGGACCACATATATGAATCTACATATGATATCCCCACATATATGAATCTACATATGATATCCACATAAGTAAATATCCATGAATGGGTTTTTTCGATATAGGTAAATTTGTTTACCTAAATTATATTATCTTTATACAAATTATTTATATAGTTAAATTGGTTGTGTATAAAAATATATGTACCCAAATTCACTATTATGTATCCAAATGTTCACAGAAGAAGAATTGGATAAGTGAATGGTTATATATAAGAATTTTGAAATGTGACTTCACATAGGTGAACTATTCTATATATGGAAATGATTTACTCTTGGGAATTGGGCCAATGTAAGAAAATACTGATATGTAGATGAATACTGTAGTATAATCAAATTTTAGTTCATATAGTCATTTGGTATAACATAATTGAATTTAGAAACTTATCTATATGCTACTTATCTGAATCCATATATGAAAATATGAATTCATATAAGGTAATTTTTCAAATTTATTGGTGAAATTTTCTAAGTTTTTGTATTCCGATGTGTGAGGGGAAATGTTATTTTAGACAATTATGGGTGTGATGATCCTCATAAATTTCACATAACATGATATTTTTCATTATTATATTTAATAAATGATTTGATGATTAAGTATCAACTACAAATAAAATATTATGAGAAAAATGCATAATAATTTTCACATAGATGGACTTGAAACATTCACGGATAGAGTTATTTATAAGAAAATGTTTACAACAAACATTGTGTTGTAGATCTGAGTTTGGTTCATAATATTCCAGGTAAACAAGAATTAAATGAATATATATATATATATATATATATATCTTGATAAATCCCATCAACATGCATGATATTTTATAAAACTTTGGTTGATATATTTATGGGTAAATCTAAATGAAAATTAAGGAGAGCTGATTTGGGTAGTTTAATGAAGGAAGAGAAAATAATTAACATGAGTGGTGTGATATAATACAAGGGATCCATGACCATAAGTAATGAATATTTAAATATAATGATATTAATACTATTTAAAAATATAGATTTTTTGAATAAAGAGTGTGTGATATTTCCATATATTGTGGAATAAAATGATGAAATAAGAATTGAGTCTTTAGAAAAGTCTTTTGGTAATGGTTGAATAATAATAAAGTACAAAAAAATATAGAAAGGGTAGTTAATGTTGATTTGTATTATAAGAGATTCCAAATATCCAAGAGGATTTAAATTACCATAAAACATGGAAATTATAATAATGTTTTCATGTTGTATTGGGAATATTAAATAAGGAGAAGAAGACGAAGGCAAATTATGCTACATGTTTTATTATTTATATATATACAATTTAGTTCTATGAAGAAAAAATATAAAAAAGGGTGAGAGAATCAAAACTATGATTTGAGAAAGTATATTAAGGTTTCATGAAAATGGTGATCCAACACTTTGATAATTATACTCATACAAATGTAATGAATTTAATCCAATAAGAAGAAAAAAATTAATTATCATATTCACTGAAACATAAGAATAAGAGAAGAGAAGAGGGAATAAGAGAGAAGAAGAGAGAAGATGAGAGAAGAATAGAAGAGAGTGTTTCACATTTATGTTTTTATAAAGAGAAGTATAATAAGGATAAAGAAAAAGAGAAGAAGGTACTATGAATATATGTTTACATAGGATGAAGAATAAGAACAAGAATTGGTCATGTTGGATATGATGTCATAAGGAGAAGAAGATTCTCTATAGTCAAGTTTATACCGAGAAAGAAGGGACATATAGTCAGTGCAAGAGAATAATAAGATAATGAAGAAGGTACTTGTGTGATGTTTTGAAAGAAACAATAGAAGAAGGAGTAGGAGAACAAAGAAACACTGTTATAATCAAGAGAATACATATATTGTGGAGGATATTCTTGATGTTATAAAGAACATAATGAAGTTGAAGACTGTCCATATAGGAAGTATAAAGATCTTTAAGGAAGCTACATATTAGACTAGGATATCACTAGTCTAGGGAATCATGTTTATTCCCCACCCTCAAAATGTGTTGGGAACCACACATTAGTATTATTTTTGAGACAAACCATTATAATTAGTACCTCATTATAGGGGTGAATCTATGTATTGGTCACCTCTAGACAAAACAATTACTAGATACTTATATTGAGAGGATATCCTTATAAAAACATAATTTTATATACATTAATTTCATTAACCTTCTTGAAAATGATAAGGAAAAGAAAAAAAATAGAATCAAGATCTTAACTAGTCAAAGAGGTTGAGGGATAAAAACACACTAACAATGATTCACCCCTATTAGTGTTGATTATATACCAATAGTTCCTAACAATATGATCATATATAATAGTTGATAAAACCTCCTCAAATTCCAAAGGATCAACCTTGAGATATTGTTTTTCCACTTCACCATTATTGGGAGTGTAAGATATAACAAAAACTTGAGAACTGGGATATGATATAGGGACATTGTTACTACTATTTGGATGAAAATCTCCTTCAGAATATCTAGACTTATCCATTCAAACTGGCACTATGAGAATAAATGAAAGTATACCTAAACCATTTTCCCTTCTCATAGGGTTCATATCCAATAGATTAAATATCCTTGGTAGGTTTAATGAATGTCCATCAGAACCACATTCACATAGAGGTTCTTGGGTGAAAGATTAATCAAAATTTATTTCATTGAGTTCTTTTCCTCTGTTAGTGGAAGGTACTCAATAGAAGCATATACCTATCCATTATATAAGAGTAATATAATTTTATGGTTTAATTCATAAGAAAATATGACCCAATTAATTTTGATATCTATAGTTATTGCCTCAATTTTGTTGATGGGAAACATGAAATATTTAGTGAGTTTTCTCAATAGATTTAAATGGGTGATTTACATTCCATTTGGGGTGGAAATATATATGAATTTATTTATTATTAGCTACTTACCCTATATTTATCAGTATCATGCATATATATATTGAGATTTATAGGCCTAAAAAGGGTATAAGTCAACATGAAATACCTTGAATCTCCCATCAACAAAGTATTTCAAGCACTGATGTTATGAATAGGGTACTAAAACATGTATATATGGACACGTACATCCCAATAACATGTTTAAATATAAGTCATGATAAACCACCATGAATTGATCATCTAAAATGAGAATGAAAATTTTGGTCCTCAACTTAATTATTTTGATTTTTTTTCACACTCTTATCATATCATTGATTTGTTAAGCTAGAGGGAGAAGAGTCAGATTCACTATGACATGGTCATCAAAGGGATCATTTTGGGATAATGTTGATTCTAAGACCATTATCAACCAATAAACAATGAATATTGATATAACCAAGATTTATAGATATAAAAATGCTTTATATTACCCTGTATGTTTGTTATGTAGTCTTATTATATATATTAAATGACATCATGGAACTCAGAAGAACTGATATCTATATTATATATCTTGAAAGATGAGACTTCAGTTTCAAACTCTCAGGGACTTGAAAAATCCAAAATAATGACTTATTTAAGTTATTTTGAAATATGTAGGGAATCCAAGATTGAGAACCCAGTTGGGATAATGACCAGTTTCTAAAAAAATGGAATACTTTTGGACTAAGCTACTATGATTCCTTATAAGAGGTTCCTCACTAGTTTGAGTCCTTGTGGCCAAAGATAACTTCATTTGTGACTATTTTTCATGAATTAAATGGGGTTGGGGGGATGGGGTGTTCTGGATACCCTTCAGATGATTTATACTAATATCCTTAAGCCTTGTAACTGAAAAACTAGCTATATATCTACTAACAAGTCCACCAGTATGATCGGGTTGGAACTAGAAAACAATGAATCAATTCATTCCTATTGAACTCACTGAAGTTCTTGACTTTGGGTCTCAAATGGACATATAGCTTTAGTGAAAATGATTCTTGACCATCATCTGTTATTTCATATTTACCTTCCTTGGACTCTACGAGCTCCTAATAAATTATGAATGAGGAATTCAAGTTTATATGATCCATACTTATCATTGAATGGGTATATCATATATATTAAATTGATAGATTCCTATTGTGACTCCACATTAGATGAAATATTCATTTGGTGGGAATTTTCCCTTCCTCTCATTGATAGTGGTAAGTAATCCTAGAGAGTATAGACTATATAAGGTTCATGTGAAGATTTTCTTTATATTTTTCATTCCATAGATGCCTTTTATATCAAATTTTATTATACTATTATGAAGAATTTATTAACTACTATACCATATAGGGAGATATAATTACAACTAGTTAATTTAGTTATACCCTAATGATCCCATATTCTAAATTGATCAATTTATGATCAACTAGAAATAAATTCCCCCCTATATGTGGGATATCCTACCAATATTATTATTATTCTAGAGAATTATTAGAGACACATGTTACCTATAAAATAGTTTTACCAACTTTACATACCCATTTTCAAATCATCTTCTAAATAATATTTTTAAAGAAGAAAAATTCAAGGATATTATACCTCAAAATTAAATGGATGGGGTGGTACTAAGGGTGATCATTTAGAAATATTTTTGTGTGTCTCTTAATATCTATAAATTTTAAATAAATATATTGAGGAATGAGATGAAGATCCTTGGAACCTAATCCTTTAATAATGAACAATCTTAGTTCTTTTGATCCTTAAATTATAGTAATTTTTACTGTTCATTCTATATTTTTGAGGGATGATGTTATTGTTGTTTATATTTAAGAGGAGGTACCATATGATATTGAGGAGGAATAATCATCAGAGCTAGAATTGATGATGGTTTATGATTTATAGTTGAATTTTTTTCTTTAATAGATTCCTTCTCTTTGTCGTCATAATCATCGAAGATTTACATTTTGATCTCTGAATAGAATCTTCCAAACACTATGGCATGACCAAATCTTTTGAAAACCTCTAGTTTATTTCAATGGAATGTGATATTTTTGTAACTCATATAAGAGATTATATATGAATTTATATAATACATTTTATTATAGAATCTAAATATTTGTAGAATAATTCATGACTTTCCACATTGAAATAAAGTCTAAAAATCTATTCTTTTCACTTTTCTTGCAATTTGAGTGGTCAATGAAAACCATGTTTCTCAAGTTGGAGATATATTATTAAATAAAATTCTAATAAATGTACTCCAAATTATATATTAATCTAGTTGGTAGATTGATATACTAGATAAACATGGATACTACTAGGGTTTTCATGAAACGCCAGAGATTTTCCACCTCCCATTGATATGGTGGTCGCATTATAGGGACACACTGGGATGAAAAATGAATGATTTTTTTCTTTATATCTATCATATAATTAAATATAAATAAGTTAGGATTCCAAAATATGGGTAAATGAGGTGTAAATTCCAACCACATAGGATACTATTTTCTATTCGGTTTTATAGGTGCATGTTTCCCATCCATGGCTTCCATTCAAGCAATAAGGGACTCAATCGAGTTAAGAAGGTCTAGTGGCATGGTCTCCTAGGCCAAAAATCAAGTGCAGGTTTAGGGAAAATAATTTTACGTTTAACTTGTTCCCACTATTGATATAAAATTTAATTCATATTAGTTTATTTTTCTTAAAATAGTTCCAATTTCTTCCCTAGGGGAAAAAAAATTGGATAGGCCATGGATGTTGGGGCTAAATAGGAATTTTGCTTATCCCCCCATTTTGGTTGGATGACTTGGATACACTATTTATTCCTAAGATGTAAAGTCCCTAAATTTCCATGTAATTATTTTTAATTATATGGGAATTTTACGGGTTCGTGAAAATTGATGGCGCGTGATTTCGAGGCCCGGTATGCTCAGAATGAATTTCTGAACTTTTTTTCATGTACGTTCAGTAAACGTGCGAGAGATTTTTTTTAACATTTGAACCAGTGCTCAAAATTGAAATCCGAGGATACCGTTGAACTCGCAGTGCCAGTATTCGCCTAAGGATACTTTCACCTCGACGGTAGTTGGTTGAGGGTGAAAGTTATTTTTCATGATTTTCATGGAAGAAGAAAAATAAAATGTTTAACATTTTTATTTTTCTTTTTAAAAACCTCTCTACATAGGTTATGGTGGTGGGGAACACCCGAACCCCTCTTAATGTGGGGAAAACCTCTCAACTCCTCATTAATTTATTCTACCATTTAATTATTCCAACTCTCCAATTAAATATTTGAGCCATTTAATTTTGTGCCAACTTAAATTAATTGTATAAACCTACTTTGATTTATGATGGCACCTAACTTTATCGTGGGGGGAAAACTATTGGAAAAGGGCAGAGTGGGGAGAACTTGGGAGAAACATTCTCCAACAAAGAACTCTTCTCCTTTGACGAATATTTCTCCAAATGAAGAACACACCATCTCCATCGAAGAACGTTCTTTGGAATCAAGAAAAAAGATGTCACATGAGCCGAATTCGGAAGTGTGATTGTGGAAACAACGATCATTGGCACCCTCTTAACCTTCACTATTATTCATCGTGCGATACATCAACGAACCTTCGAGGTAGGGGTTTTGTTGTTTTTCATGGTTTGAGTTGAATTAATCCTCTTGATCCGCCTGCTACTGAACTAATGCGGAGGGTACGGGCCAAATGTACATGGGCCGATCCCTCTGCTATTCTTCATGGTTGTTGTATTCTTCATGACGGAGAAAGGAGGTGAATGCCTCCTGGGTTAGTCGCATGGAACCGGGGCGGCGCGCGCCCACACCACCGGTAGAGGAAGAGAGCGTGCGGAGGGAGGCTGAATATTTCCGGCCGTGGTAGTTGATAGAGGGAGGCCGACGTTCAGCCGGCCGCAGAGGGGCGGCATCGACGCACCGTCATTAGAGCAAGGGGCCACGAACCTTCTGGCCATAGCGGATGGCAGAAGGCGGCTGGCGTTCAACTGACCATGGAGGGGCGATGCATGATGCGCCGCCAGGAGGACAAGGGCCTACCTTTTCAGCCGACCGAGCTGGAATGAGCGGGACCTGAGTGGGTCTCGCGTGCTACCGGGTGAACGAACGACTTAGGCTGTTCGGTGAGAAGGAGTGGGGGGGTGCACGAATCCCCCCTCCTACAGCCATGCCGGGCCTCCCAGCGCGGTCTGGGCCACCGAACATGGTCCGGGTCAGTCCGACCTGGTCGGACCGAACCCGAACCAGTTTCGACCTTATATGTTCTTTTAACCATAACTTTGGCACCAGGCGTCCGTTTGACAAACTGTCTACGGCCCCAAAAACCTTGGAGCGAGATGGTCCTTTTGGTATACCCCAATTTAGATTTGGATAAAGTTGGGGTACGGTTGGGTTGGATCGAACACAAATCCAACCGGGCCCTCAGGACTAAAAGGATAATAACTTACAGACCGGGCGTCCGATTGACGCACCGTCTATTGCGTCGAGACCCCTTTTATGTGGAGGTCCATTGGGATACTTCTTCGTGGGACTTTTTGGCAGTTGGAGTATTGAACAATAGCTTGAGGAGCGGACTCTCCCGGAGACGATCAAACTTAGTGTGGGTACCCTATAGCTAGCTGTGACGGATGTACTAGGATCCTTTGTGATTCTAACGATGTACTGACGATGTACTAGGATCCTGTGTGGGTCTGATGATGTAATAATGATATACTAGGATCCTGTGTGGGTTATAGGATGTACTGACGATGTACTAGGATCCTGTGTGGGTCTGACGATGTACTGATGATGTACTAGGATCCTGTGTGGGTATGACGATGTACTGACGATGTACTAGGATTCTCTGTGGGTCTGACTATGTACTAACGATGTACTAGGATCTTGTGTGGATTTGATGATGTACTGATGATGTACTAGTATCCTGTGTGGGTATGACCATGTACTAACGATGTACTAGGATCCTGTGTGGGTCTGACTATGTACTAGGATCCTGTGTGGGTCTGACGATGTACTGATGATGTACTAGGATCTTGTGTGGGTCTGACGATGTACTAATGATGTACTAGGATCCTGTGTGGGTCTGACGATGTAATGACGGTGTACTAGGATCCTGTGTGGGTCTGACGATGTACTAGAATCCTGTGTGGGTTTGCAATTTGGGATCTTTCATGGGTATACCTCTTTACAAAGTAATATGATTCAGTAGTTACATCAAATCATCTCTACTACTGTACCTAATATATACCTGGTGTGAGCTGAGTTTGTACCTGTGTGGTACTTTCCTTCATGGTAATACCTTGGTGGTATTCTTCTGTGTGGAATACCTGTGTGGTACTTACCTTTGTGTTATTTATTCCTTTGTGGAACAGTTGAGCTTTGGGATTTTGGGTTAGACCCTATGATTCCTCATGATTGAGATGGGTTTACTTGATAACTTGGGTATATGTATGGGCATATACCTAAGTAGTATTGTCAGTTGTTTCCATGCTTTGTGGTTTATCCTTTGTGGATTTTGTGAGACCTTGAGGGTCTCGAGGTCCCCACTGAGTATCGTCATACTCACCCCTACATGGACTATGCCCGCACCTTGTTGTGTTTGGTGTAGACGATGGCCAGTACTGACTGAGGACGAGAGTACCAGGACTGGAGGTAGCTCAGAGGTGGACATTAGAAAAGGCATACCGTAGAGACGACCGTTCGAGATATGTACCTACCCTTCAGGCCGGATCCTTGTTGGGTGATCACAAGAGCTGTTTCAGTTACTTTTACCTTTTAGTTTTCTTGTACTTTCCAGTTGGGCTTATATTCTGACCCCCTTTTACTTATCTTCAGCACTCTTTTTTCTATACAGTTTACTTGTGTTCGTATCTTGCTGTGTTCTTGGTTGAGTGTGTTTTCAGGATATATAGGAAATTCCTTCCTAGCTTTAGGGGATACACCTTTCGGTGATAGTCGCTAGCCCCTGGCCTATGGAAGGCGGGCTTGGGGTAGTCACGACACAAGCCTTGGGGGACGAGTTGTGAAAAATTGGTATCAGAGGAGTTTGTTCTACCATAGAACATAGGACTCTGATATTTTAAACAATAATAGTGTTAAGTGTAGTGAGTGTGGTTATCAATTTAGGGAATCCAGTGTTGGTGCGGTGGTCGACGTATCCATACACCAGGACCCTGAATTTTTATTTCTGACTCAGTGCACGAAAACACTGATTGTGTGTGTGTTTTTCAAGATTTTTCTTTGTGATATATTTTATTCATCTCTCCAGGTATAACTTATTGACTGTGGTGCACCTGTTTCTTTTCAGGATGCCTCCACGCAGACATCCAGCTAGGGTACCAGGTATAGTACGCACTGATAGCCCACTGAGCGATAAGGCCTCAGTGTAGGGCCCTCTTCCAGTAGAGGCACCAACGGAGGCACTGGTGGTACCATTACCCGTTGGGACACTGATGCCAACAGCCCCGATATCATAGGGTGCACGCCACTTGAGCACGTTGCATGAGTTCCAGTGCTAGAGGCCACCAAGGTTCCAAGGTGAGACAGACCCACATGCGGTTGAGGATTGGCTGGAGGCCATGGTGAGAGTCTTCCGATTGGTAGAGACGCCAGCTGATCTCATGGTGATCCTCACCACCAGTCTTCTACAGGTAGAAACAGGTAGATAGTGGATCTTGATGCTCCAAGTTCACGATGAGGTGACACTTCTCTGGATAGACTTTGAGAGCCTGTTTCAGGCAGTGTTTGTCCCAACGACTCTTCACGCAGTACTTATACAGGAGCTTCTTCATCTGCGATAGGGAAGCATGACTGTGGATCAGTACTCAGTGAGGTTCACCAACCTCTCACGCTACTCCAATGATAAGGTATGGGACCCATTATTTAGGGCCTGGAACTTCGATCAGGGACTCAGGTGGGAGATAAAGGCTTCAATGATCTCACTCAGCATCCTGACGCAGACGGGGGTGTTAGAGCAATCCCTTTTTGTGGAGAGTTTCCTTGCTGAGCATTCGCTAGCAGTGAGACCCACCATCGGGCGTCACATAGTGAAGTCTTCTGCAGCTGTCAGTAGATAGATGACACAGAGGTCCAAGAGGACCATACATACAGGTGGACAACCGCATGACTCATGATCGGTTGTGTGGGGTACCGGAGACAGATCTAGTCATGCAAGGAATAGGCTGTGTTTCACATGCGGCGGGCAGGGTCACATGTCTTGTGACTACCCGAACCATCGTACGAATGATTAGAAGATGGTCGAAGGACTTCCCAGGAAGAGATAAAGGTTTGACCGAGGAAGTATGCAGGGAGCAGGCAGACGTGGAGAGGATCAGGCCATGCAGCTGGCGGTGGGCAAAGATTTGAGATATTACCACCACCACAACCAGGTGGTCCACCCCGAACACATGGAGCAGGTGGATAGGGGCGAGCTCAGCTCTAGGTAGTTGAGTCCTACGATCATGGTGCTCTAGAGATGATACGAGGTACGATCTGTGTCTACTCCACCTTAGCTATAGTAATTATAGACATAGGTTCTAGTCATTCTTTTATTTCCACTACCCTCGTATGGAGCTCAGAGATTCCGATGGATCCATTGGCTCGATCCTTATGGCCAGAGACTCCTACGGAAGTGGATTCAACAATTACGCACTAGTGTCGGCAGTGTGAGCTTACTCTAGGAGGCGATAACTTTGGCTGGGATCTCCTAGTAGCGGCGCTGAGGTCTTACGATGTCATCTTGGGTATGGACTGGTTATCTACAGTCCATACTCAGATTGACTGTATTAGACGCAAAGTGTGGTGTGTTTGCATGGATAAGACCAGGTTTACCTTCACCGGTGAGAAGGGATCCTTTGCAGCACAGGATGGACTTACCCGAAGGAGAGTGCAGTCAAACACTCATCAGTTGGCTAGCCTTACCCTCAGAGCGGTTGATGTGGAGAGTCCGAGCTATCCTGTCGTGGTGGACCAGTACGTGGATGTTTTCCATGATGATGTTTTGGGTCTACCTCCTCACAGAGAGGTGGGATTTTACATTGAATTGTACCCTGGGATGACATTTATATCTACAACAGCATATCAGATAGCTCCCTCGGAGCTTCGTGAGCTGTGGGTACAAATAGAGGACTTATAGGGTAAGGGATTCATTCGGCCCAGTGTTTCTCCTTAGGCAGCCCCGATTTTGTTTGCTAAGAAGGTGAATAGGAGTTTGAGGCTTTTTTTTGACTATCAGTGCCTGAACCAAGTGGCTGTGAAGAACAAGTACCCACTTCCGAGGATTTAATACCTCTTTGATCAGTTGAAGGGGGCACAGTGGTTCTCAAAGATAGACCTCATATCAAGCTATCACCAGCTTAGAGTACGAGACAAGGATGTGTATAAGACGACTTTCAGATGTCTGTATGACCATTATGATTTTCTGGTCATGTCGTTCGGCGTGACCAACACTCCAGCAATGTTCATGGGACTCATGAATAGGATCTTCTAGCCATATATTGATCACTTTGTGATGGTATTCATTGATGAAATTCTGATCTACTTAGCTACTGAGGAGGAGCATGCCTATCACTTACAGGTAGTTCTTGACACACTCTGAGAGCACCAGCTTTATTGTAAGCTCTCGAAGTGCCAGTTCTGGATCTGAGAGGTTCAATTTCTAGGACATGTCATCTTGGAGTCTAGAGTTGTGGTGGATCCAGCGAAGATTGAGGCGGTAGTTTTTTGGGAGCCACCCAGTAGTGTGATGGAGGTACAAAGTTTCCTGGGTTTGGCCATATACTACTGGAGATTTGTGCCATATTTCTTCAGAGTTACAACACCTTTATCAGCATTGACAAAGAAGGGGCAACCATTCGTGTGGTTAGAGAGATGCCAGTGGAGTTTTCAAGAGCTGAGGCAGAGGCTGACTAGTGCCCCCCATCTTAAGGCTTATGGAGGAGGGTGTTGGGTATATAGTTTATTACGACGCATCAAGGACCGGACTTGGATGTGTACTGATGCAGGAGTGAGCAGTGATCACATATGGTTCTCGAAAGCTGAGACAACATGAGTAGAAATACTCTACCCATGACTTGGAGTTAGCTACAGTGGTCTTCGCCTTGAAGATGTTGCAACATTACTTGATAGGAGAACATTTTATAGTCTACTCGGATCACAAGAGTCTCAGGTATATCTTCTCGTAGAAGGACCTGAACCTAAGATATCAGCATTGGCTTGAGTTCCTCTAGGACTATGACTTAGAGATAGTCTATACTCCTGGGAAGGGAAACATTGTAGTAGATGCACTCAGTAAAAGATCTGGTATACAGATGCTAGGTGAGGCGACAGAGCAGCTGGCCACTTTGCAGATATCCTTTGTGGATCGGGATGGAGCAGTTTTTCTTCAGTCTCTTAAAGTCACTCCTCCACTTCTTCAGCAAGTTAGGGAAGCGCAGTGTGGGGATGCTGACTGTGGGGATTGACGTGCTCAGATATCCACAGGATAGACACTTGATGGATTTTCTGAAGGTGGGGAGCATGTCATCCTCTTTATAGGACGTATCATGGTACCAATGTTGCTTTAGGAGGAAGTGACGAGGGAGTTCCACACATCCCATCTAGTGGTACATCCATGAGTGGCGAAGATGTACCAGGATCTATGATGACAGCACTGGTGGCCAGGAATGAAGAAAGCAGTAGTAGAGTTTTTCTCTCGGTGCCTCTATTGTCAGTAAGTGAAGGCAGAGCATCAGGTACCAACATACTTAGTTCAGCCATTAGGGGTCCCAGAGTGGAAGTGGGATGGGATATAGATGGAATTTTTGATAGGACTTCCATGTAAATCTAGAGGTCATAATTATATTTGGGTGATCGTCGACCGACTCAACAAGTCGGCCCACTTCCTACCAATGAGAGAGCAGGCTTCAGTAGAGAGCTTGGGATGCCTCTATTTGTAGGAGATTATGCAGCTACATGGAGTACCCTCGATGATTGTCTCCGATCGTGATGCACATTTTACTTCCTGGTTATAGAAGGGGGTTTCAGGAGGCTTTTGGGGTGCAACTTCATTTGAGCACCGCCTTCCATCCTTAGATGGATGGCCAGACTGAGTAGACTATTCAGACCCTCAAGGACATGCTACATGCTTGCATACTCGACTTTGGTCGTAGCTGGGAGGATCACTTTCCATTGGTGGAGTTTTCATACAACAATAGCTATCACTCCACCATTGGGATGGAACCTTTCGAGGATTTGTACGACCGACCTTGTGGATCACCATTGTGCTAGACTGACCCAGGGGAGTTAGCACTAGTGGGACCAGAGATGGTATAGGATACCATGGAGAAAGTTCAGATCATCCGGGAGCCGATGAAGACTACAAAGAGTAGTCATAATTCTTATGCTGACAGGAGATGGAGACCTCTGGATTTCAAGGATAGCGACCATGTCTTTCTATGGGTCTCACCTCGATGAGGTTTGTGAAGATTTGGTTGGGGTGGAAATTTATCTCTGAGGTTCATTGGACCCTTTCAGGTCCTCAGTAGAGTTGTCAAGGTGGATTACCACCTTCCACTTCTACCTCAGTTGCACCTGGTGCACGACGTCTTCCACGTATCCCAGATGAGGAGATACATGCATGATCCTACCCACGTTATCGACCAGAGCGAGCTAGAAATCGACGAAATGGAGACGTTTACAGAGGTTCCGGTAGATATTGAGGATTGAAAGAAGCGGGTCCTTCATGGGTGTTCGATACCTCTGGTGCGCATTCGCTGGCAGTACGAGAACCTCTAGGAGAGCACATGAGAGCGGGAGGCTCAGATTAGTGCTCAGTACCCCCACTTGTTTTCCTAGTTTTTGAGTTGTGGGTTACGGGGACACAATGCCCTGAGGTGGGCATAATGTAAAGACCCAAAATTTCCATGTATTTTTTTTAATTATATCGAAATTTTATGAGTCTATGAAAATTGACGGCGCGTGATTATGAGGTTTAGTGTGTCCAAAATGAATTTCTGAACTTTTGTTTTTCAGGTCCGTTCAGTAAATGTGTGGGCAGGTTTTTTTAACTTTTGAACTGGTGCTCGGAATTGAAATCCGAGGACACCATTGAACTCGTAGTGTCAGTATTTTCTTAAGGAGACTTTCACCTCAACGACAGCTGGTCGAGGGTGAAAGTTAGTTTTCGTGATTTTCATGGAAGAAGAAAAATAAAATGTTTAACATTTTTATTTTTCTTTTTGAAAACCTCTCTACAAAGGTTATGGTGTTGGGGACCCCCCGAACCCCTCATAATGGGGGGAAAACCTCTCAACTCTCCATTAATTTATTCTCACATTTAATTATTCCAACTCTCCAATTAAATATTTGAGCCATTTAATTTTGTGCCAATGTAAATTAATTGTATAAACCAAGTTTAATTTATGTTGGCACCTCAATTTATCGTTGGGGAAAAATTGTTGGAAAAGGGGAGAGTGGGGAGAACTTGGGAGAAACATTCTCCAATGAAGAACTCTTCTCCTTTGACAAATATTTCTCCAAACAAAGAACACTCCTTCTCCATCGAAGAAGGTTCTTCGGAATCAAGAAAGAGGACGACGCACGAGCCGACTTCGGAAGCGTGATTGCGTAAACGACGATCGTTGGAACCCTCTTCACCTTCATCATTATTCATCGTGCAACACATCAACAAACCTTCAAGGTAGGGGTTTTGTTGTTTTTTGTTGTTTGAGTTGAATTAATCCTCTTGATCCACTTGCTACCGAACTAATGCGGAGGGTACGAGCAAAACAAACACGTGCCGATCCCTCCACTATTCTTCATGGTTGTTGTATTATTTGTGGTAGAGAAAGGAGGCGACTGCCTCCTCGGATAGTCACATGGAACCGGGGCGGCGCATTCCCGTGCCGTCGGTAGAGGAAGAGAGTGCACAGAGGCCGGAGGGAAGCCACCTATTGCCGGCCGCGGCGGTGGACAGAGGGCGACCGGTGTTCAACCGGTCACCGAGGGGTGGCACATGACGCGCCGCCATTGGAGCAAGGGGCCATAGCCCTCCTGGCCACGAAGGATGGTGGAAGGAGGCCAATGTTTGGCCGGCCGTGGAGGGGTGGCACACGACGCGCTGCTGGGAGGACAAGGGCTGACCGTTTCGGCCGACCGAGCTGGACCGAGCGAAACCCGAGTGGGTCCCACGTGCTACCTGGTGACCAAAATGCTTCGGCCGTTCGGTGAGAAGGAGTGGGGGGGGGGTCATGAACCCCCTGTGGCTAGGCTAGGCCACCTAGCGTGGGCCGGGTCGGTCTGACCGGGTCGGATCGGACCCAGACCAGTTTCGACCCTATACATTCTTTCAGCCATAACTTTGGCACCGAACATCCATTTGAAGAAATGTTTACTACACCGAAAACCTTGGAGTGAGACATTCCTTTTGGTATACCCCACTTGAGATTTGGATAAAGTTGGGGTACGGTTGGGTTGGATCGAGCACGAATCCAACTGGGCCCTCAGGACTAAAAGGCTAATAACTTAAAGACCGGGCGTCTGATTGACGCACCGTCTATTGCATTGAGACCCATTTTATATGGAGTTCCATTGGGATACTTATTCGTGGTACTTAGTGGAATTTGAGTATCAACCAGTATCTTGAGGAGAGGACTCTCCTAGAGACGAGAAAGCTTAGTGCGGGTACCCTGTAGCTGGATGTGACAGATGTGCTAGGATCCTGTGTGGGTATGAAAATGTACAAACGACATACTAGGATCCTATGTGAGTTTGACGATGTACTTACGATGTACTAGGATCCTGTGTGGGTATGACGATGTAATGATGATGTACATCTTGTGTGGGTCTGACTATGTACTAGGATCCTCTGTGGGTCTGATGATGTACTGACGATGTACTAGGATCCTATGTGGGTCTGATGATGTACTGACGATGTACTAGGATCCTGTGTGGGTCTGACGATGTACTAGGATCCTGTGTGGGTATGAATATGTACTGACCATCTACTAGGATCCTGTATGGGTTTGACGATGTACTGAAGATGTACTAGGATCCTATGTGGGTATGACGATGTATTGACGATGTACTAGGATACTGTGTGGGTCTGACAATGTACTGACAATGTGCTGACAATGTACTAGGATCCTGTGTAGGTATGAAAATGTACTAACAATGCACTAGGATCCTGCATGGGTCTGATGATGTACTAACGATGTACTTGGATCCTGTGTGGGTCTGACGATGTACTGACGGTATACTAGGATCCTGTGTGGGTCTGACGATGTACTAGGATCCTGTGTGGGTCTGACGATGTACTAGGATCCTGTGTGGGTCTATAATTTGGGATCCTTCGTGGGTCTACCTCTTAACAGAGTAAGATGATTCAATAGTTACATCAAATCATCTCTGCTATTGTACCTAAGATATACCTGGTGTGAGCTGAGTCCGTACCTGTGTGGTACTTTCCTTTGTGGTAATACCTTGGTGGTATTCTTCTATGTGGTGTACCTGTGTGGTACTTACCTTCTTGGTATTTATTCCTATGTGGAATAGTTGAGCTTTGGGATTTTGGGTTGGACCCTATGATTCCTCATGATTGAGATGGGTTTACTTGATAACTTAGGTATATGTATGAGCATACACCTAAGTAGTGTTGTCAGTTGTTTCCATGATTTGTGGTTTATACTTTGTGAATTTTGTGAGACATTAAGGGTCTTGGGGTCCCTACTGAGTATCGTCATACTCACCCCTGCACGGGCTATGCCAGAATCTTGTTGTGTTTGGTGCAGACGATGGACAACGCTGATTGGGGACGAGAGTACCAGGACTGGAGGTAGCTTGGAGGTAAACATTAGACAAGGAGTACCATAGAGACGAACATTAAAGAGTTGTACCTACCCTTCAGGTCGGATCCTTGTTGGGTGATCACAGGAGATGTTTCAGTTACTTGTACCTTTCAGTTTTCTTGTACTTTCCAGTTTTCTTGTACTTTCCAGTTGGACTTGTATTCTAGCCCCTTTTTACTTACTTCAATACTCTTTTTTCTATACAGTTTACTTGTGTTCATATCTTGATTTTTGATTTGTTGAGTGTGGTTTCAATATATAAAGGCAATGCCTTCCCAGTTTTAGGGGATACGCCTTTCGGTGCTATTTGCGAGCCCCTGGCCTATGGAAGGCGGACTTGGGGTAGTCATGGAATGGGCCCTGGGGGATGGGTCATGACAAATTGGTATTAGTTGAGTTGGTTCTACCATAGAACATAGGAATATGATCTTTTAAATAGAAATATTATTAAGTGTAGTGAGTTTGGTTACCAGTTTAAGAAATCTAGTGTTGGTGCGGCAGCTGACGTATCCATACACCAGGACCCTGACTTCTGATTTCTGACTTAGTGC
The DNA here is from genome assembly GCA_963277665.1 of Viscum album. NCBI lineage: Eukaryota > Viridiplantae > Streptophyta > Magnoliopsida > Santalales > Viscaceae > Viscum > Viscum album. The sequence goes on along the minus strand of OY728119.1, from coordinate 1,582,241,116 downwards.
ACAAAAACACTGATTGCGTGTGTGTTTTTCAAGAGTTTTCTTTTTGATATCTTTGATTTAGCTCACCAGGTATAACTTATTGACCGCGGTACACCTGTTTCTTTTCAGGATTCCTCCATGTAGATAGCCTACCAGGGTACCACGTATAGTATGCACTGATAGCCCACCGAGCGACAATGCCTCTGTGTAGGTCCCTTTTCCAGTAGATGCACCATCAGAGGCACCATCAGTACCGTTACCCATTGGGCCACCGATGACACCAACCCCATTAGTAGAGGGTGCACACCACTTGAGCGCATTGCACGTGTTCCAGCACCAGAGGTCATCGAGGTTCTAAGGTGAGACAGACCAACTAGTGACTGAGGATTGGCTGGAGGCCGTGGTGAGATTCTCCCGACTGGTAGAGACACCATCTGATATCATGGTGATCCTTGCCGCCAGTATTTTACAGGAAGTAGTAGGTAGATGGTGGAGATTGATTCTCCAGGTTCACGACAAGGTGAACCTTCTCTAGAAAAACTTTGAGAGCCTGTTTCTGGCAGAGTTTGTCCCAGTGACTCTTCGCGTAGTACACATACAAAAGCTTCTTTATCTACGACATGACAGCATGATTGTGGCTCAGTACTCAGCAAGGTTCACCGAACTCTCCCGATACTCCAATGATATGGTGTGGGACCCATTCTTCAGGGCTCAGACCTTCGAGTAGGGACTCAGGTGGGAGATCAAGGCTTCGATGATCTCACTCAGCATCCCGACGTAGGTGGGGGTGTTAGAGAGAGACCTCTTAGTGGAGAGTTTTCTTACTGAGCAGTCACTAGCAGCAAGACCCACCACCGAGCATCATGTAGTGGAGTCTTCTATACTTGGCAGTAGATAGATGAAACATAGGTTTAATAGGACCAGACATACAGGTGGACGACCTCATGACTCGGGATCGGTTGTGCGGGGTACCGGTGACAGATCCAGTGATGTGAGGAACAAGCAGTGTTTCACATGCGGCGGGTTGGGTCACATGGCTCATGACTGCCCGACCCACCGTACAGATGATCAGAAGACAGTGAAGGACTACCTAGGTAGAGATATAGGTTCGACCGAGGAGGTCCGTAAGGAGCAGGCAGACGTGGCAGAGGATCAGGCCGTACAACTGGAGGTGGGTGACAATTTGAGATGTTACCGCCACCACCACCAGGTGGTCCACCCCGACTATAGGGAGCAGGTGGACATGGGAGAACTCAACTCCAGGCAGCTGAGGCCTACAATTACGACACTTCAGATATGGTATGAGGTACGTTCTGTGTCTACTCCACCTTAGTTGTAGTACTTATAGACACAGGTTCCAATCATTCTTTTATTTCCACTACCCTCGTACGGAGCTCAGAGATTTTGATGGAGCCATTGGCTCGATCCTTATGGCTAGAGACTCCTACAGAAGTGGATTCAATGATTACGCACTGATGCCAATAGTGTGAGATTACTCTAGGAGGCGAGAGCTTCGGTTGGGATCTCCTAGTAGTGGCGTCGAGGCCTTACAACATCATCTTGGGTATGGACTGGTTATCTACAGTCCATGCTTAGATTGACTTTATTAGGCGCAATGTGTGGTGTGTCCACATGGATGGGACCAGTTTTTCCTTCACTGGAGATAAGGGAGACTTTGCAGCACATGATGGACTTACTCAGAGGAGAGTGCAACCGATAACTCATCAGTTGGCTAGCCTTACCCTCAGAGCGGTTTATGTGGAGAGTTCGAGCTATCCTGTAGTGGTGGACCAGTACACAGATATTTTCCTTGATGATGTTCTAGGTCTACTTCCTTACAGAGAGGTAGAATTTTACATTGACTTGTACCCCTAGATGGAACCAACATCTACACTAGCATATCAGATGGCTCCCACAGAGCTTCATGATCTACGAGTACAACTAGAGGACTTACAGGGGAAGGGATTCATTTGGACTAGTGTTTCTTCTTGGGAAACCCCTATTTTGTTCTCCAAGAAGGCATATGGGAGCTTGAGGATTTGTGTTGACTATCGGTGCTTGAACCAGGTGACTGTGAAGAAAAATTACCCACTCATGAGGATTGACGACCTCTTTGATCAGCTGAAGGGGGCACGGTGGTTCTCGAAGATAGACCTCATATTAGTCTATCACCAGCTTAGAGTATGATATGAGGATGTGAAGAAGATGGCTTTCATATGTCGGTACGTCCATTATGAGTTTTTGGTCATGTCGTTCAGTGTGACCAACACTCTATCAGTGTTCATGGGACTCATGAATAGGATCTTCCAGCCATATCTTGATTGTTTATGGTGGTCTTTATGAAATTCTGATCTACTCGGATACTAAGGAGGAGCATGCCTATCACTTGGAGGTAGTTCTGGACACACTCAGAGAGCACCTAATTTATGGTAAGCTCTTGAAGTTCCAGTTCTGGATCTGAGAGGTTCACTTTCTGGGACATGTCATCTCGGAGGCTGGAGTTGCAGTGGATCCAGCAAAGATTGTGAAAGTACTTTCTTGGGAGCCACCCAAGAGTGTGAAAAAGGTACAAAGTTTCCTGGGTTTGTCCGGATAATACTAGATATTTGTGTCAGATTTATCTAGAGTTGTAGCACCTTTATCAACATTGACGATGAAGAGGCAACCCTTCGTGTGGTCAGAGAGATGCCAACAGAGTTTTCAGGAGCTGAGGCAGAGGCTAACTAGTGCCCCCATCTTGAGGCTTCCGGAGGAGGGCATTGGGTATGTAGATTACTACGATGTATCAGGAACCAGACTCAAATGTATCCTGATGCAGGAGTGAGCAGTGATCGCATATGGTTCTCTATAGCTGAGACAACATGAGTTGAAATATGCTACCCATGACCTGGAGTTAGAAGTAGTAGTCTTCTACATGAATATTTGGTGACATTACTTGATGGGAGAATGTTTTACAGTCTACTTAGATCACAAGAGTCTCAGGTATATCTTCTCACAGAAGGAACTGAACCTGAGACAATGAAGTTGGTTTGAGTTCCTCTAGGACTATGACTTCGAGATAGTCTATACTCCTGGGAAGGGAAACATTGTAGCAGATGCACTTAGCAGGAGATTTGGTATATAACTACTAGGTGAGGCGACTGAGTAGCTAGCCGCTTTGTAGATATCCTTTGTGGATCGGGATGAAGTAGTTTTTCTTCAGTCTCTTACAGTAAATTATCCACTTCTTCAGTGAGTTAGGGAGGCACAACATGGGGATGCTGACTGCGAGGCTCGAAGTGCTTAAATATCCATAGGACAGACACCTGATGGATTTTATGAACGTGGGACGCACCATGGGGATGCTGAATGTGTGGAACATCATCCTCTTCAGAGGACGTACCATGGTACCAGTGTCACTTAAGGAGGAAGTGATGAGAGAGTTCCACACATCCCCTCTAGCGGTACATCTAGGAGTGGCGAAGATGTACCAAGATCTCCGACGATAGCACTGGTGGCTAGGAATGAAGAAAGCAATATCAGAGTTTGTCTCTCGGTGCCTCACTTGTTAGTAAGTGAAGGCAGAGCATCAGGTACCTGTAGGCTTAGTTCATCCTTTAGAGGTCCTCGAGTGGAAGTGGGATGAGATATCCATGGACTTCATGATAGGAATTCCATGTACATCTAGGGGTCATGATTCTATTTGGGTGATCGTCGACTGGATCACCAAGTCATCCCACTTTGTACCAATCAAAGAGCAGGGTTCAGTAGAGAGCTTGAGATTCCTCTATTTGCAGGAGATTGTGCGGCTACCTGGAGTACCCTTGACGATTGTATCCGATCATGATTCACATTTTACTTCCCAGTTATGGAAGGGGGTTGTAGGAGGATTTTAGGACGCAACTTAGTTTGAGCACCACCTTCCATCCTCAGATGGATGGCCAAACTGAGCAGACTATTCAGACCCTTGAGGACATGCTATGTGCTTGCATCCTCGACTTCGGTCGCAGTTGGGAGGATCACTTTCCATTGGTGGAGTTTGCATGCAACAACAGCTATCACTCCACCATTGGGATTGAACCTTTCGAGGCTTTGTACATCTAACCTTTTAGATCGCCTTTGTGCTGGACTGACCCAGGGGAGTCAGCACTAGTGAGACCAGAGATGATACAGGCTACCACAGAGAAGGTGCAGATCATCTAGGAGTAGATGAAGACTGCATAGTATAGGAATAAGTCTTATGCTGATAGGAGACAGAGACCTCTGGAGTTCGAGGATGGAAACCATATTTTTATACGGGTCTCACCTTGACGAGGTTTGTGAAGATTTGGATAGGGTGGAAAGTTATCTATGAGGTTCATTAGAACCTTTTAGGTCCTCAGTAGATTTGGCGAGGTGGATTACCACCTAACACTTTCACCTCAGTTGCACTGAGTGCATGACGTCTTCCATGTATCCCAGCTGAGGAGATACATGAATGATCCTACCCATGTTATCGACCATGACAAGCTGGACATCGATGATGGGGTGACGTTTATGGAGGTTCCAGTAGAGATTGAGGATCGATAGGAGTAGGTTCTTTATGTGCGGTTGATACCTCTAGTGTGCATTCGTTGGAAGCACGAGAACCTCCAAGAGAGCACATGGGAGTGGGAGGCTCAGATTCATGCTCAGTACCCCCACTTGTTTTCCTAGTTTTTGAGTTGTGGATTACAGGGACGCAATTCCCTAAGGTGGGGAGAATGTAAAGACCCGGAATTTCCATGTAATTTTTTTTAATTATATGGGAATTTTACGAGTCCGTGAAAATTGATGGCGCATGATTTCGAGGCCCAGTGTGCCCGGAATGAATTTATGAACTTTTTTTTTCAGATACGTTCAGTAAACATGCGAGTGAGTTTTTGTAACTTTTGAACCGGTGCTCGGAATTGAAATCCTAGGACACCATTGAACTCGCAGCGCCGATATTCTTTTAAGGAGACTTTCATCTCAACGACAGTTGGTCGAGGATGAAAGTTAGTTTTCGTGATTTTCATGGAAGAAGAAAAATAAAATGTTTAACATTTTTCTCTTTCTTTTTGAAAACCTCTCTACATAGGTTATAGTGGTGGGGACCACTCTAACCCCTCTTAATGGATGGAAAACCTCTCAAATCCCCCTTAATTTATTCTCCCATTTAATTATTCCAACTCTTCAATTAAATATTTGATCCATTTAATTTTGTGCCAATGTAAATTAATTGTATAAACCTACTTTAATTTATGTTGGCACCTCACTTTATCATTGGGGGAAAATTTTTGGCAAAGGGGAGAGTGGGGAGAACTTGGGAGAAACATTCTCCAATGAAGAACTCTTCTCCTTCAACGAATATTTCTCCAAACGAAGAACACACCATCTCCATCGAAGAACATTCTTCGGAATCAAGAAAGAGGATGATGCATGAGCCTACTTTGGAAGCGTGATTGCTAAAGCGACGATCATTGGAACCCTCTTCACCTTCATCATTCTTCATTGTGCGACACATCAACGAACCTTCGAGGTGGGGGTTTTGTTGTTTTTAGTGGTTTGAGTTGAATTAATCCTCTTGATCCGCCTGATACCGAACTAATGCGGAGGGTACGGGCCAAATGAACATGGGATGATCCCTCCGCTATTCTTCATGGTTGTTGTATTCTTTACGGTGGAGAAAGGTGGCGAATACCTCCTGGGATAGTCTCATGGAACCGGGGCGGCGTGTGCCCGTGCCGCCGGTAGAGGAAGAGAGTGCGCAGAGGCCAGAGGGCGGCCGATGTTCGGCCGGACGTGGAGGGGTGACGCACGACGCGCCGCCGTCGAAGCAAGGGGTCGTGGCCCTCTTGGCCATGAAATATGGTGGAAGGTGGCCGATGTTTGGCCGACCATGGAGGGGTGGCACACAACGCACCTCCTGGAGGACAAGGGCTGGCCGTTTCGACTGGATGAGCTGGACTGAGCTGGACCCGAGCGGGTCCCGCGTGCTACCTGGCGACCGAACGGCTTCGGCCATTTGGTGAGAAGGAGCGGGGGGCGCTTGAATACACCCCCACCTGTGGCCAAGCCGGGCCGCCAATTCGGGCCACCCAGTGCGGGCCGGGTCGGTCCGACTGAGTCGGACTGGACCCGGAGCAGTTTCAACCCTATACGTTCTTTCGACCATAACTTTGGCACTAAGCGTCTATTTGACGAACCGTCTATGGAACCAAAAACCTTGGAGAGAGACGGTCCTTTTGGAATAACCCACTTGAGATTTAGATAAATTTGGGGTAAGGTTGGGTTGGATCAAGCATGAATCCAACTGGGCCCTCGGGACTAAAAGGATAATAACTTACAGACCGGGAATCCGATTGATGCATCGTCTGTTGCGTTGAGACCCCTTTTACATGGAGGTACATTGGGATACTTCTTAGTGGGTATTCGTGGAAGTGGGGTATCAAAAAGTAGCTTGAGGAGCAGACTCTCCTAAAGATGAGCACAATTGGGGTGGATAACCTGTAGCTGGCTGTGACAGATATACTAGGATCCTGTGTGGGTATGACGATGTACTAATGATGTACTAGTATCCTGGGTGGGCCTGAAAATGTACTGATGATGTACTATGATCCTGTGTGGGTATGACGATGTACTGACGATGTACTAGGATCCTGTGTGGGTCTGACGATGTACTGACGATGTACTAGGATCCTGTGTGGGTTTGACGATGTACTGACGATGTACTAGGATCCTGTGTGGGTATGACGATGTACTAATTATGTACTTGGATATTGTGTGGGTATGATGATGTACTGATGATGTACTAGGATCTTGTGTGGGTCTGACGATGTACTGACGATGTACTAGGATCCTATGTGGGTCTGACGATGTACTAGGATCCTATGTGGGTCTGACGATGTACTAGGATCCTGTGTGGGTCTGCAATTTGGGATCATTCATGGGTCTTCCTCTTAACAGAGTAAGATGATTCAGTAAATACATCAAATCATATCTACTACTGTACCTAAGATATACCTGGTGTGAGCTGATTCCATACTTATGTGGTACTTTCCTTCGTGGTAATACCTTGGTGGTATTTTTCTGTGTGGCATACCTGTGTGGTACTTACCTTCATGGTATTTATTTCTTTGTGGAACAGCTGAGCTTTGGGATTTTGGGTTGGACCCTATGATTACTCATGATTGAGATGGGTTTACTTGATAACTTAGGTATATGTATAGGCATATGCCTAAGTATTGTTGTCAGTTTTTTCCATGCTTTGTGGTTTATCCTTTATGGATTTTGTGAGACCTTGAGGGTCTTGGGGTCCCTACTGAGTATCGTCATACTCACCCTTGCACGGGATATTCCCGCACCTTGTTGTGTTTGGTGCAGACGACGAGTAATACTGAATGAGGACGAGAGTACTAGGACTGGAGGTAGCTCGATGGTGGACATTAGACGAGGCGCACCGCAAAGACGACCATTCGAGAGATGTACCCACCCTTCAGGTAGGATCCTTGGTGGGTGATCACATGAGCTATTTCAGTTACTTGTACCTTTCAGTTTTCTTGTACTTTCCAGTTGGGCTTGTATTCTGGACCCTTTTTTACTTACTTTCAGCTTTTTTCTATACAATTTACTTGTGTTCGTATCTTTTAGTGTAGTTGGTTGAGTGTGTTTTCAAGATATAAAGGCAATGCCTTCCCGGTTTTTGGGGATACGCATTTCAGTGCTAGACTCTAGCCCCTGTCTTATTGAATACGTGCTTAGGGTAGTCACGACATGAGCCCCAGGGGATGAGTCATGACATGAGAAGTTACCTCTTATAAAAGGTAGTTTTCTATAGGAGAGATATTGGCCTTATATTAGTAGTTTCACACGGTCGATATATTACTTCTATGAAATTTTTCATTAAGTCACCATATCTTCTCCAACTCAACTTTTATTGGGAATTTTTTCCTTATCAAAAAGTGCCTAAAATTCTTTAGGTGATGGGTGGGATATGGATATATATATACACCAATACCATTATCTATACCTGATCCTCTATTAGTATGAGGTAGATAAACATTGAATGGAGATCCTAAATCATGACCATTAAGTTAAATTTGGATGTACATGACCTCTTAACCCATTTTTATGTGTACCATATTTTGAAGAGATGTGTCCTAATTGTGTTCTTCTTCACCAGTTTCATGATCTATGTTACTTATGGGGATTACATTAACAACATTGGACAACATGAACTAGGAAGTTGAAATAATATTGACATCTTTGTTAAATAAGTAATGTAATTCATCACCCTATTAATATCATTTGTGGTAGAGATCATTATCCTTTATGATATCCAATTTTTTGTGGATTATTTTTATTTATGGCCTTTATGAGGTTTCATTCACTATCCTAGATACACCCCCAAAAGTGGTTTGTAGAAGGTGATCCTAAGGTTGTCCCTAATGGATTTCAATGAATTCACTTCTGAAGAGGGAGATTATTCATAATGTTGAAGAAACCATGGGGGAACTTCTTTTGATTATACTTCCCATGAGGAACAAAATAGCTTCCTTAGAGGAGGGGGAATGTGGGTAAAATCCCTCAAACACTATGGTATGGTGTTTATTTTACTCCCCCACCATCATATTATTTACCAATTATATATTTAATAATTTGAGGGGTGGTGGAGGTGGTAAAAATTCCTCCATGCCTATGGGATGGGATCTCGCCTATACTAATAATAAGGATAATTCCATGATATTCTTGGAATTAATGAATTTTGTAAAATATCGATATGGATGAAATTTATTTTTTGGGAACATGGTTCTTACCATCAAGAGTTTATCTATGATTCTATGCATTACAAATATTAGTATAGACACTTATTTTACCTTCAAATAAGCATAATGAAAGTGTTTTTCAATAGTTTGTTCCATTTAATTATGCTATTTATAGGATTTATAAATGGTGGGACCTATTGGATAAACTAATTAACACATGTAGATCTAGGAATTGTATCTCCAACATAAGTTATAACATTAAAATTTACCTTCCCTGTTGAACCTTGTTTTCTTGTGAGAAGAGTGAAATGCAGAGCTCTATATTCACCCCTCCCTCTCAAATGCACATCTAGTGGGGTATTAGGGGATAATTGGTATAGTTAATTTATAATTATTAGAAAATAATATTGGATACAAATTAATTATTTCCATGTAATAGGGTTTTAATATACTAAAAAGGTTTCCAAATCAACTTGGTAACAAAGATCATCCAACATCTTTAGATGGTGTATACACTCATGGTATGATAGGTATCTGGAATAGTGATGATGGAGGGTAACCCACATTTTATAGTGTAAATGTGGTATGAATCACTATTTTAAGATATTAATAATTACTTACCAAGGAGTGGGATTGAGCCAGAACGCGATCGATATTCTGTCCTTGACTAATTCTCTTCATATAACTAGGGATATTTCTTCCTCCCTGATGAGGGGTTATTATTCCTGATATTATTATAAAATTCACTTATACATTTATTTTTCAAGAGGTGTAAGATAATTTTAAAGAACCTTGTTCATATAAATGGGTGACATGATATGCGGGAGAAATAGCTGAGGATCAGTGCCTCATAATGAACCTTGGCCTCGATGATTCTCTACTGTTTGATGAAGAAGCTTCCAATTTACCACATGCTGTTATCTTGAGTACCCTTAGATATAAGAGAAAATTTGTGGGGACTTTAACAAATATATTCACTTTATATTAAAAGAATATATCATATCTAGGAGGTATTTCATATTGAGAACCATGGGGAGGACCTCCATGGTTAATTCTTGACATCCCATCATAGGGAGGACCTCCATTCTAGTTGACTAATTTGTCATAGGTAGGACCTCTATAAAATATTACCTAGAGAGGAAATCAAAGGTTATCATCTTAGTTTCCATGGGGTGGGACTCCTTGGTTATGATTTTTTTGGTTTCCTTCATGGGGAGGACATTCACGTTAGCAATTTTCTCTATCACAGAAAGCGAATCTGCCACACCTACTCTTGGGAGGACCTATAGAGTTATTTTCTTGGTTTTCAAAAGTAGTGCCTCTATGGGTAATGATTTATAATGAGTTCACAAGAGGAATAAATACTTACTAATCTATATTAATTCTATAGGGAGGACCACTACAACAATAATCGTGAGGAGTACCTTTATGATTAACCTTTATAATTCTATAGGGAGGTCCACTACCACACATAATCTATGGAGGATCTCTATACCTATGTTTAATTTGAAATAAGGTAGGAAAAATATGTCTAATTTAGATAACCTTGATAATATTAATAATATATCAATTTCATTCCTTTTTTTATATTCAATAATTTTATTTCACTGAGCTATATTCATTATAATAATAATAGGTAATTTCTCAGTTAATTAGAAATAAGTTTTATTCTAACTAAATTTAGTTTTCAATCGTTATAAAGTTTTATTAAAAATATTAATTTAAAAAATATTCAAGATGAATTTTAAATAAGGAAATAATTTTTGATATCATATTTTCAAAATTAACTTAGAGATAATTTTTGAAAAATTTCAGAAAAAATTGTTTTTTTGGTGAATAGTAGAAAATAATGATTTGTAAGAAAACTAACTTTTTCTTTTCAAGTATATAAAAATTATAATTTTTTTGTAATAGTTTTAATGTTACATTATTTCTATTTATATATACATAATATAAGTAATTTCATTGGGATCAACATTATTCTTTAATTTGGTATAAAACATTTTTATACTTAAAAGGGAATTTATTCAGAAAACTATTTTATTCATGTTACACGTTTTATTTTTAAAATTAATTCTTACCAAATTTAGAGATTAAATACTAAAAAATTGTATTAATATTTTGAATCATGGGTTTCAAATTTTTAGATATGTCATCCTCATTTTTTTTCATTATGAATTGTTGATTTGGTAAAAAAATATGGTTGCCGTTTTAAGAGTTAAAATGGATTAAAATGTTAAAAATAAAATGGTAAGGGTTAAAATGACCAAAAAAATGTATAAATACAATTTTATGTTCATATTTAGATCCTATATAATCTCTTATTATAATTTTTTTCATTTTGGATCCATTTGGCTTGAGTAATACATTAATACATTTTAATTTTTTGAAATATTTCAAGTTTGTCATCTCCCTCACTTATAATAGGACACCACATCCACACTATAATTAAAATATAAATATATTTTTAGAATTTAAAATACATTACAAATTCCATTATTAACATACCTATCCATTTATTATTGGACTTGGTTTTATTACAATACTATTCTATTAATGATTTTGGTATAAAACAAAGGAATTCATCTAAAGAAGAGGTATAGTTCTTAACTGAATGTTTTATTTTTTCTTCTAATTTTAAATCCTTAAAAACTCTTATAAATATTTTTATATAATAACATAATTATTAAACGTATAATTTAATGTTATTTTTTGTGGTATAATGCTTTTTCATATACTTATACATCTAATGGAAAATGAAAACATATTCTGTGCATACGTGCGAACTATCGCCTCATGAGATAAAATGTTCATTTTTTATCAGAAACTCTTATAGATGGTCATAATAATATATACAAATGAAATAATAAGGTATATGTTATATAAAATTCATTCTTTTATTTTAAATAAATATTCTAATTATTTCTTTAATATCCAATGAAAAATAGAAACATATATTGTGCTATGTGCGGACTACCACCTCTCAAACTGATGTATTTTAGATTTCATAAATACTTTGCATGAATGGTATATATAAAATGTATTTAATGAAATAATATGATATTTATGATATAATTAAATTTATGAAAATTAAAACAAAAATTTCCCTCTTTCCCTCATTTTTGATGACTAATGAAAATAATAATCCTAGGTATATATGAAATACAATCTCTATGTTATAATGTCAATAAATTTTCAATAAAACCTTGAATAAATAGTTATAAAAGTATAATTGATGTTTAAAAAAGATAATTATAATATTCTGATGATTATTTTAATGATATAATAGTCATATAACTCCATCTTAGAAATTTTTCCTTAATAGAGGGAAGTATGGGAGGCTGTTATCTCCCTTAACCCAGAAATCTCCCCAGGTCCCAATGAATTCCTAGAATATTTCTATGTGTATTATTGATACCTCATCAATGGAAAAATTATGCAAGATATTTTTTATTTCTTTCATATAGGAGGTAACCCTTGGGTGTATTGAGATACCACCATTATGATCATTCAAAATGGGAAGGATGCCTCATCCCTAAGGTTGTTAAGACCCATTTCATGCCCAATTCCCCATGAAAGGTCCTTTATAATGTCATCAAAAAGATAATTTCATTATATCTATATAACTAGTACTTTGATGAGTATTATGAATTCATCACTGTTAAGTCCATTCAGGGTGAAATTGGAACTACCTATGAAATTATTGGAAATATTAACAAAATGATATTAGGTTCCAACATTCCAATCATAGTGAACATGGGAAAAGTATGTGATAGGTTGGATTGAAACATTATTCTCAAGCTAATGGATTTCATGGTCTTCTCTATATGGTTGATAGATCTATTTTTTAGATTCTACAATTCCCTTTGTCTCTCCATTAATTTAATGGGTAGAAAATGAGTCTTCTTTAAGTCAATCATATGGGTAAGGAAGGGAGACCCTTTATCACCCATTTTTTTATCATGGTTCAGGATTCCCTCAGTAGATACCTTGCTAGATGTTTCCAAAATGAAATAATAATTCCATTTCACCATAGGGATAACTTCATTAGAGTTTCCCATATCCTGTTTTTGGGTGATATTGTTTTTTTAACAGAAATAGATGTTCCCTATGTGTATTCAAAAAGGTAATGTATTACAATAACAAGTGAAGTTTCCAACACATTAACCTTGAGTTGAGTATTCTTTACATTTCAAAATCATATTCAAAGAGGTTCACAAATATTATTGATATAATTTTGGGAATTCACATGAGGTAATTTATTATGGAATAATTTTTATCCCAGATCTATTAATGTAGGTTACACATCCAAAATTTCAATGGGGTGGTGGAAATAATTTCAAATTAAAAAAACAACCAGAATAACCTATTTCTTTGTTTTTAAGGTAGGATCAACCTTATTAATTTCATCCTCAACTTAATTCCCATGCATGCGATTTCGATCTGTAAGGTTACAAAGGAGGTTTTTAGATACATTGATAATATAATGTAGTACTTTATCTAGAATTACCAATATGAATGAATATTACATTGATCTTTATGGGTTAGGATGGAAAGTAATGTAGAACAAATATGTATTAACTTGAGAAGCATATTTGGAATGATGCTTCACCTACAATACCATTTGGCATGGGTAGTTATCAAAGGTTGATCCATTTAGTCCAAAAATATAGTTTAAAAGTGTGGAAATTACTTGAGATTTTCTAATGGGAGAGACTTAGGTTTATAGAAATCACTCAAAGAGAATATACTTAATCTACTAAGCCACACGTCCTAGATCACTGGGCATGGTATGATTGAATTCTAGAAATAGAACTAGGTTGAGATCATTCGTGGTTTGTCATGATGATAAATCCTAGATCTCCATTTCAGAAAACACATCATCTATAGTTCATTTAATGATTCTATCTTGAAAAATTAGAAACAATATAAATTTTATAGTATCAAAATGATAGACTAGAGAGACTATTTTGTGTTCACAGGCTCCTCAATGAGGTCCTTCTTTACGTAGTTATATCCCCATATGTTGTATGGGATCCAAGAGAATGATAGTTTGTGTGGTATTCAATGGTTCAAGAATATCCACCTAAAGTACAACATCTATGTTTGGTGAATTTGTAATCATTAATTTTGAAAAAATGAAGAGATCAAACATAAGGGAATCAAGATAGATTTTAAGTGATAATGTTTTTGGAATCATAGTAAGGAAACAACCACTAATATGTTCTTCAAAGGTGAATGGGTGGATAAAGTGTGGTTCTAATTAAGTGAGTTTATATGGATGTGTCTCACAAGCTAAATAATGGTGCTTTTCTCCATCTCTGGTTTGATGGTGTTGGGAACAATAATCATGAAATGAATGAGAGGTAGACCATAATCATAGATGGATGTTAGTGTATTAGGGAAGTGAGGAATAAGGTTTGATTTGAAGGATGCATCTATAAAAGTATGGATCTAGTAGACCAGTATATATGTTTGGTGGAAGAACTTTCCCTGCATCTAAAATTATTGGAGAGCACTCCTTATTTGAGGAATATGATGACTAATAGAGGTTACTCCCATCCATTAAGTGATCTATTCACTAGGGATGATAGGTCTGTTGGAATATTTAACATAGTTGGATAAACCTCAATGTTGATGGGACTTATAACCTTTTATTTATATGGGGTGGGGTGGGGGAGGTTGGCAGGTATTTTTTTTCACCCAAGGGGTTCATCGGTCATCAAATTTAGTGCATTCTATGGTAAAGGAGACTCTCTCATTATTGAGGTGTGTGCCATGCTCAATGACCTTGAGCTATGTGAAGATAAACAAATTGAATTTACCTTGATTTATATTGATTAAACTCTTATCATCAACTATATTTAAGACCATATAAACACTCCATGGTCCATTTCATATCATATTCATATATAAAAATTCTTAATCAATAATCAGATAGACCTTATTCACACTTAGTGAGAAGGTAAGAGTGCTGTAGATTTTCTAGCTTCAAGGGACAACTAGGATAATATTTTCATATCCTTTACTAGTATTGGTTCCCTTACCCTAGTTTTATTAACCATTTAAGAGGATATGGCCTCAGGTTACATTACATTTGATCCCTATAAACCTTGATTCCATTTTCTAATTAATAATTTTTTATATTTAGTTATAAAAACATTCTCAAAACATCTGGTGTAAACTAAATCAATTAATTGATTAGATTTGAATAGGTAATATGTGAAATAAAAGGAATAAAAAATATCATTATCATGAAAATATTATAAATCAAGTAAATAATTAACATTTATTTATTATTCATGAATACAAAGAACATACATGAAAATTTAGACCCATGTTAGGGGATATTCTATATTAAAACCAAGTTTTAAAATGTTTCAAATATTTATTTCTGATAATTTTCCTACATGTGCATATTTTTTATGGATGTGTGCATCATTAAATAAATTAATTTAAAATTTCATTTTACCTATCATTTTAATTTCTTAAAAATTTATTCAATTTTTTTTCATATTTCATATGGAATGTTTGACTCTCTTTAAAAATTACAAAAGGAATGGTTTTTACATATAATACATCAATGAATTTTCCCACCATTATAACTATTATTATATATTTATACTTATTTAAAATATTCCATGTTTTTTAAAGGAAAACCCATTCTCCCTTTATTCTAGGTATTTTAGCTTTGAAAATTGGGGTTTAAAGGAAAGGGTTACATCAGTATATGAAAATGTATTTCTTATGGTTTAAAAAGTATATTTTTATGAATTTTATGATGGAAGTGAAATAATTAATTTGTTTCATGTATTTTAGGTTCATTTTACATTGTTTAGGATATAATATGAGCTTGATATAGATCTCCAATTCATTGGGTAGGGATTATTTTCTTTTGAGATTTATTTTGGAATTAACTGGGTAAGTTATTAAAATTGTAAGGGTTCTTATAAGGGTTCTGTGGAGATGATATTCCAAGTCACCTACATGAATTTTCTATACATACAAATGAATTTTCATAGAAATATATTTATTTCATAAGGTAAGATAATTATATTTTTTAAAGTAATGATTTTCTTATTTATGGGTAAAAGGTATGTTTTTTTAAAATGTTTTTTGTGGGTTCTCATATATTTTATAAAACCCTCAGGAATTTTATTTCTTACTTTATATTTTCTTATATAGTGTTTTATGAAAAAATGGTAGTAAATCTAATTTTAGGTGTCAATAAATGACTATTTGAGAACAATTTTTATTATGTTAAAGTAATGCTCTGTTATATGATACCATAATATTGAAATGGTCTAACTAGATTATTTTATTCTTTTTATATGTACCATACTATGTTTTTATACTCATAACATGTTTCAAAATGTTTTTAATTAGGTTTAATTATGAGTAGGAACAATGATGAAGTCATGTTTAAAATCATGATGATTTTTCTTGAAAAGATAACATGTTTCATTTCTAAAGAATTATATTGTGAAAAAATGGAAACTGAGTGGAAGTGACTACTTTTTAATTCTTAGGTTTTTTATGTAAGAGTTTTGAACTAATTATCTAAAACTATAAACCTAAGAAGATATTTAAGAATGAAATAAAGTGAATTATTGTTTAAATATTAAATTATATTTTAAATATGGATTAGGACCTTATAGTTGATGTTGGGGCAGGGTTTAAATAATTTTAGAGTTTGGGGTAAAGTATGAATACACTTAAAAGATTCTAATTTATGGTTATCATGAGATAGATTTTAAAATTCCCATGTTTCTTAATTAAGTTAATTTCTCTTCATAATGGTTTTCCATAGGAAATATGGAAACTAAAGTAGGAAGGAACCAATAGAAAAATATCCTTCAAAATTAATAACCTGGAATGGTTTGAATTAGAACTGAGTAGTTTGTTGCAGGGATGAATTATTTGACACAAGATATTAATTGTGGTGTCTTCCATGTTAGATAGAATACACATTCACCCCTAAGGAACATAACTATTGTATACCATTTCATGAATTATCAACCTTCATCATTCAGTGGATCTTCAAATCAGACAATAGTTGAGGGTTTAATTAAATATTTGGAAAAAATATTCAAATTCATGAGTTTTTTAGAGAATCAAAAGGTAATTATAAATATTTCTCATTTTGATGGTGAATATAATCAGTGGTGGTCAATAATAAAGAATACCAGGGAAGGAGAAGTTATTGATAACTTGGAATGTGTTGAATTTATTGATATTTTTCCTGATAAATATTTTCCTTAGGCTGTTCACCTTAGAGTTTAAAATCAATTATTGGAAATGTGGCATAAGGAGGATGATCTAGTTTCAACATATGAAGTAATCTTCACCTAATTGGAAAGGGAAACACCAAATTATATCCCATATCCTAAGAGTAAAATCAATTAGTTTTAATCCATATAAAATCAAATATATAAAAGGGAATTATGTTGTTTTGAATTTAAAAGGAATGATAAATTTTATTGATGTTTTGAGGAGGAAGAAATATAATTTATTGATGAGAATGTGTTTCATAAAAATAAGCAGACAAAGTGGTCCAGCTGATAGAAAATTGGAAAGAATCCATTTAGGAAATATAAATGTAATAAAATGATGTTTCTATCTTATCATAAGTATGGAAAAAATAAACTTGGAGAATATATTATAAAATCTAGTAAGTTTTATAGATGTGGTAAGTGTGTACATGTGGATCAGGACTATAAAGAAAAGGATCATAGTAATGATCGAACAAATAATGAAAAACCAAATAGTAATATTTTATAATTCTAATGAGATGGTTCATTTTGTGAGTAATTTTCCAAAGATAGGATTTATGGATGAATATTGTGAAGATCACATATAGAAAGGTGTTTTTAAATCCATTGAAACTACCTTAGAACGTGTTAGACCATCAGACGATGTGATGGTAGGAACATTACATGTTTATTCATATTATTCTAATGGCATGGTTGATTCTACATTTACACATTATTTTATTTCTGAGAAATTTAATGGTAAATTGGAAATTTAAACTCAATAAATGAACCTATATTTTTTTAAAAACACCTAAGGGATTTATTGATGAAAAGAATTATAATAATCTTCATGTTATTGTATATGGAATGATTTTACCTATAAACATTGTTGTCTTGTAACTTATAGAGTTTTATATTATTATGGGAATAAATTAGATTTCTATTTATCATTTAAAGATAGATTGTAGTGATAAATATTTTTTTTTTCAGAATGAGTTTTAGTTTGTATAGAAGAATGAAATTATACCATTTATAACATATCAAGAATTTTAGAAATTTATTAAAAATGGAAATGAATTTTATCATGAATAAATTATTGAGAAGATAGAAACTATTTAAATCAGTGAAGTACTAATATTAAATGAATATCTATAAGTACTTCTGAATGATTTTATTAGAATTACAACTGATTGAGAGATTGAATTCACTATTTAAATAGTGAGTGATATTAAACAAATATGAAAAACTTTTTATTAAAAGTTGGGATTTTGGGATGATGGTTAAGTCAGACCCCATAATTCAGCATTAAATAGGATATAATCTAGGCTGTCCTGAATTTATGGATTTGTATTCACCATTTCCAGGCTTACCTCAGTAGTGGCGGGTTATAGAGTGGTCATCACATGTGTAGGATCAGGCTGACGATTAGTGGTGACCAAACCATATAGGGTTTTGGAATCGTATTTTTGCATGACATGAATGGTGCCATAGGGGTGGTGTGTCAATAGGATTTCTAATAGGATCGACCATGGATGATGGTAGGGATCTCAAGTCAAGTGTTTCATGTGGGGATAAGGTAGTTCTCTCAGTGGAAACGACAGTATCTTGACATCTACAATGATGGAATGCGGTGGGTGCCCTCAGCTTCGAATAGAGGGCATTGTTGATGGTCAAGGAACATGAGTTTCACAGGTCATTGACCTTTAGGAAAGTTCAATTTTGCATTCAAAGTAATGATGTCATGGATTTTAATGGGCATTTCATCAACGTGATATGTAATGGGATCCCTATAATTAGTAAAAAAGATGCGTTTCGTGGTTTAATAAAATTAAGAAGGTGCATCTATCCTACTTCTAAAAAAAATGAAAACCTTCTTATTAAACAGATCAAGTATGAATTTTTAAATTGAAAAGGAAGTTATAATAGTTTCTTGAATAATTCTTCATTCATCCCAACACTATAACATGGGGTGCTTGTATTTTTTTATTGAAAAATAAATATGGTTTTGAGAGGAATTTTATTTATTAAAAATAATTTAATAACATAAATTTTAAGAATAATATTTTTTTATCATATATATGACTTGTTTGATTAGCACAAGGGAGTTAATTATTTTTCAAAGGCTAATCTTATGTCGAGGAATCATCAGTTGAAGGATAAAGAGGTTAAAATTACAAAGAAAAAATTTCTAATAAGGTATGGACATTATGAGTTTTTCGTTATGTCCAATGTGTTGAGAAATGATCTAGATGTATTTATAGACCTTGTAAATAGTGTTTTCCATGAGTTATTAGATAAATTTGTGATTATTCTTATTGGTCACATCCTGATATATTATAAAATATATGATCATAATGAGGAAAATTTAAGGTTTGTTCTGAAAATATTAAAATAAAATAATTTATATATAAAATTTAGAAAATATAAATTCTAGTTGAAATAGATTCCTTTTCTTGGATATATTGTAAATAAAGATGATACTACTATTGATCCATCAAAAATTAAAGTGGTTGAAGAGTGTATATGACATAAAAATGTCACATAGGTTCATAGTTTTCTTGGATTATTGGGTTAATAAAGACAATTTATTGAAAAAAATTCTCAGTTATCTAATCCATGAACTATGTTTATTCAAAAAGGAGTTAAATTATTTTTGAAAAGATGATTAGTGAATGCTCTAGTTTTAGAAATACCATAAAAAAAAAGAGTGAGTTTTTTATCTATTGTGATTCTTATTTGAGGGAACTTAAATTTTTTTGATGCATAATGATTAGGTAATTTCTTATGCTTTATGACTATTGAATCATCATGAGCTAAATTATCCTACACATGACATTGGATTGGTGGATATAGTGTTTCTTTATAAATCTGGATAAAAAATTTACATGGATAAGAATGTGAAATATATATTGATTGTAAAATTTTAAAGTATAAATTCACTCAAATATAATTAAACACGACACAAATAAAATTTCTGGAAGTGATTAAAAATTATGACTGCATGATTCTTTACAATAAAGAAAAATTAACCACAATATAAGATACTTTATATAAGAAAGAAAATGAATAATTAACTATGATAAAAAATAAACATGACCCTGTGGTTAATTATTTAATTAATTTTAGCCCAAATTTTTTTGTATAGGAACTTTATTTTTTATTAGGGTTCAATGTAATCATCATTTCCAAACTAAATTAAGAAATCCTAGAAGGAGGATCATGATTTAAAAGATTTTTTTTTCTAGAAAAGGTAAGTAACTTATATTTAACATTGAAAAAGAATGTGTTTTTATATCCATTAAAAGTTTATGTGTGCCTTATGATTCCCCATTGAAGAATTTATTTTTGAGTAAATATCATAGCTCCCTTATTTATATTCATCCTGGTAGCACTAAGATGTATATAAACCTTCATTAAAATTTCTAGTTGGATAGAATGAAAATTGATATTTCTGAAATTTCCTTGAAACATTTTACTTGTCAACTGGTTAAAGTAGAATGATAATTACTGAGGGGGATTCTTTATAATTTTCTAGTTATTTAATGGAAATAGGAAAATATATCCATGGATTTCATAGTTAGATTACATAATACTTCTCAAGGTAATAATGTGATATGGTTAATTATTGATTTGTTTCACTAAATATGTGAATTTTCTTCCTATTAAATATAATATATCCTTTTGAAATTATTTATATAATCTATGTTAATTAGATAATAAAATTTCATGGAGTACCTATTTTATTGTATCAGATCACGATTTTAGATTTACCCTTAATTTTTGGAAAATCCATCAGAAGTATTTGGGTATAAAATTACATTTTATTGTAAATTTTTATCTTAAATTTGAGGGGAAGTTAGGGAGAATGATTCAAAAATTGGAGGATATTATTTGATGTTGATCATTAGATTATTAAGGATGTTGGGATAAACATCCTTTTTTATTATAATTTTCTTATAATAACAATTTGTATTCTAGTATATAGATGAAACCTTTTGAGACATTATATGGAAAACATTGTTGGATAGTAAATTGTTGGGATACAGTTAGTTAAGTAAGGTTTTTTGGAACATAATTGGTAAAATATATGGTTTAGGATTTAAATTTAATCCATAATAATATGTGCATAACTCGGAGAATGTAGAAAAGTTATGTGGATAACTGGAGGAACGATCTTTCATTTGAGGTGGGTGATCACATTTTTTGGAAAGTATTTCCATAGAAAAGTGTTATGCATATCTGTAAGAAAAAAATATAAGTCCACAGTTCATTAGATCATATGAAATTATGGATAATGTTATATCTATTTCTCATCTATTAGATTTTAAATTGAGTTTAACTTAGGTGCATGATGTGCTTAAATATTCATTGTTAAGTGAGTATAAGCTAGATGTGTCTCATGTTTTTAGTCTTGAATTATTTAAATTGGAAGTGAACCATTATTATTAGGAACAACTTGTTCAGATTGTTGACCCTAGATACTAGGTGGTATAGAATAATATGATTCACTAGGTTAAGGTCATCTTTAAAAACCCATAATATTAAAGAAGCAATATTAGACTCTAAAAATGTAATGATGGAAAAATTTCCAAACTTGTTTAAGAAGTGAATAAAAATTATGAGGAAACAGTATCCAAAAGGGGAAAGAATGTGATAAACCATTTTATATTAATAATAAAAATAATAATTCCTTATTAATATTCA
Organism: Viscum album; assembly: GCA_963277665.1. Taxonomy (NCBI): domain Eukaryota; kingdom Viridiplantae; phylum Streptophyta; class Magnoliopsida; order Santalales; family Viscaceae; genus Viscum; species Viscum album. The sequence goes on along the minus strand of OY728119.1, from coordinate 1,582,219,437 downwards.
TTAATTAAATTTTATTGATCCATATTTATTAAAAATAATAGCTAATTTCATCCATCCAATGGCCCGAAGGCCTTCATTTTTTATTGATTTTTGATAATCCACCATTCAAGGGGTGAGGTGGAACCATTACAAGGCCCGTAGGCATAAGTATTAAATTTCCCGTAGGCCTTATAGGAATTCATTTGCCCGTAGGCTTCAAACATTACATACAACCCAGACTCATTACTTGGAACTGCTCCTCCCCAACATCTTCATCATGAAATCAGCTCTCCACCTTCACATGGCTGTTCAGCTAGGCATTCCCATACATTCACAGGCTTGTCCCGATGGAAGGTTCCATACCCTCTCATAAATTCAACATTATCTTAGATTTAAATTTTTATAATTTTCTAAAAAGTGGATTTTTGGGTGAATATTAGAATTATCGAATTTTAAGAAAACTATATATTATTTTAAAGCAATTAAAAAAATACTATTTTTATTGATTTTAATATAAAATTAATTATTTTAATTATAAATAATTAAATTAATGTCATTGGGATACACATTAAGCTTTAATTGTTTATAAAAACAATTTTATACTCAAAAAAGTCATTTATTTTGCAAACTATTTTTCATCATGTTGCGTGTCATGTTTTCAAAAGTAATTTTTTCAAAAATTAGATGTTTTATCTTTAAAAATTTATTTCATCTTTATAATCATGAGGGTAAAACTTAATAAATAGTAAAATGTCAATCTTTTTAATTATGAATAATAACTTTGGTAAAAAAATCATATTATCATGGTATGATTTAAAATAAGTTAAAAGTTAGAAACTAAAACTATAATTGTTAAAATAACCTAAAAATAGTATAAATCCAAATTTATGGTCTTATTTATACCCTATATCATATATTATTTGAATATGAGTCATTTTGGATCATTTTTTCCTAATTAAGACATTAATATATTTTAATATTTTGAAAATTTCCAAGTGTCTCCTCTACCTCCCTAATTAATGGAATCTAACTCTCCTATTTATCCACACTTAAATATCACTTTATCAATTAAAATAAATAAAAAATACCTTCCTAACATCCCTTACCATGTCTTAAAGGTCACGTTATGATTAAAATATCATTCTATGAATGATTTTTTATAAAACTATGGTTGTTGTCCAATGAAAAGGTATAGTTCTTAACAAAATGTTTTATTTTTTATTTTACCACCTTTAAAACATTAATAAAAATTATGAAATAATAACATAAATATATCCTATATACTCAAATTTTATTTTTTTTATGTTATTACCCTGTTTCCTTTACTTATCAATCTAATGAGAAAAATATATTTCATGCATATGGGTGGACTACTACCTCGTGAGATGATGTATTTAATTTTTCATCATCGACCCTTCTAATTGGTCATAATGATAGAAAAAATGACATAATATGATATATATAATTTTAATTTAATTCTTTAATGGTAAATAAATATTTTAATTATTTCTTTCCCATCATATGAAAAATAAAAACATTGATTCTGCGTACATGTAGACTACTACATCATGAAGTCATGTATTTGACTTTTCATCACCACCTAAAATGGATTGTTTATATATGAGGATTTGAATAAAGGATATTATATTTATGGTGTAATTATAATTTGATAAGTATATAATAATACTTAACTTCTTTCCCCCATGTTTAAAAAAAATGGAAACATCAGTCACACATACATAAAGACTACCATCTCTATGTTGCAACAACATTCATTTTTAATAAAAAACTTAAATATATTGTTCTAAAAGTAAAATTAATGTAAAAAAATTATAATTTTAACATTATTATGAATCTAAAAATGATAAAATAATGATCCATTTTACTATGTCGAACCTAAAAAAGTCATTTTAGACGTATGTACCAAACATCCTCAAAATGTTCTAAGTAAACTAAATCAATTAAGTGATTATGTATAACATGGTAATAAAGGAAATAATAGGAATTATAAAAATACAAAAATTGAAAATGTTTCTTATGAATTTAAATAATTAACAAAAAATTATTATTAAGAAATATAAATAAAATATGTGTAAAGTTAGACCTGAGTTAAGGGATATTCTATCCTAAAACCTAACTTTAAAATGTTTTAAAATTTTTATTCTTGTATTTTTCCTCTATGAACATATTGATTAATAGATGTATTAATAATTAAATAAATTAATTAAAAATTTCATTTTACCTCTACTTTTATATTTATAAAAATTCTTCAAAATGAATTTTGTTCAAATTTTATATGGAACATTTGAATTTATTTACAATGTACAAAATAAAAGTTTTCAATGTTTACGATGTAAATGGAACTTCCCACTTCTAGAGCCTCTATTTTATATCTATATTATTTTACAAAATTCAATGTTTTCACCAAATGAAAAACCCTTCTTTAATTTATTTTGGATATTTTTTTTGAAAATGGAGTTTTAAAGGAAATGTATATATCAATATACAAAAATGTTTTTCTTATGGATTTAGAAGTATATATTTATGTGTATAATTTTAGAAATGAAATATTTTAGGCGTTTCATCAATGTTTTATTCATGTTTAAATTTTTTATAATGAATATTGAGCCTGATATATCTTCTTAATTCATAATTCAATGAATATGTTTTCAAAATAATTATGTTCTAATTAACCAAGTAAGTTATTGCAATCGTAATTATTCTATTAAGGGTTCAAGTAGGGGTTATATTTTGATGATGTACCAAGAAACCTTCATGAAATTTCTATTCCTATAAATATCTTTTCATGGAAATATTTAGATTTCATATGGTAATCTATTGATCATTTATTTAAAGGAATTATTTTCCCTATAAGGTAAAGTGGTATGTTTTTTATGATTTTTTTTCATGTGTTCTCATGCTTTTTAAGAAAACCTCATGATTAAGATTTTTTCCTTTATGTTTTATTATAAATAGTTTTATTAAAATATTTGGGATGAAAATTTCATTTCATATTCAAGAAAATTTTTATTTGAGCTCAAATTTTATTATATTAAAGGTAAAATCTCTTATATGATATCATGGTTTTGGAATGGACTAAAAAATTTATTTTATTCTTTGTATATGTACCTTACTAATTTTTTGTGCACATACCTTGGTTTAATTTTTTTTTCATAGGTTTTATCAATGAGTAAGGAAATTAATTAAGTCAAGTTTAAAACTATAAATATTTTTCATCAAAATATCACATGTTTCTTTTTAAAATTACTATATAGTGAAAAATATAGATTCTTAGTGGAAGCCTCTACATTGTAATGAATCAGTTGGTTACATTAGATTTATGAAATAATTCTATAAAACTCCAAATAAAAGAAGGTATTTAGGATTAAAAAAAATAAATATTTTTTAAAAGTTAAATTATAAGTTGAATAAGGATCATGTCTATATAAAATTGATCTTTTATCGACTATAGTGAGTAGGACCTTTACATTTGATATATTTAGAACCATACCGAGGACCTCCATAGAAAGTTCTATAGGGGGGGGGGGAATTCAATAGTTTTTGATCATGGAACTACGGGGAGGACATTTATATACATATTTTCCTTCTCATGATGAAGATTTGGAGATTCTAGAGACACTATTTGAATATGATGATGGGACTAAAGGATGGTAGAGTTCACATAGTGAGAGTACTACTCTTGGATTATAGAATTCCGTTAGAGATCCCTATTTCTCTATATTATTGGATGTGGAGATGATTTTAATAACTATATCATAATTTTGGTTGTAGAATGTGGAAAATTAACTCCATGAGTAGGATCCCTCCCATGTAGTTCCATGGTTATCACTGAAATATGATGATAAAAATATTAGGTATTAATGAGGGAAAGGATATGATTCTTCTCCTAATCCTCAGTAGCCAGCATCCCCTACTACATCTGTAACACCCTGATCCCAGTTACCCAGAGTCAGTACATTATTACATAACATTGGCATGATACAAGGAATCATGCCTCAAAAGACCTACCAGTTTAGTAGCATTGGAATTACTAGATACATACATAAGTTTTACATTACATCATAAAATAAAGAATAACAACATTGTTTACCCCTTGAAAACACTCATATCCTTGGCCTATCCCTACAGGTTAATCATAATTTACTTCTTCACATCCTGGAAAAAATAAAACATAGAAAGGGGTGAGCTCAGATGCTCAGTAAGGATAACAATATAGCAGAAACTTTCATAAAGAAGCATAAACATTTAAGGAAATGTATAAGACTAAAAAAAGCCTTTTAAAATTAAACTTCAGTATAATATGGAAATGATAAATCAAATAATTCCATTTACTTATTCACATGGATATTCTACTATTAGAATAATCACATGTAATATCAATAGCTAATTTCATAATGATGAAATGCATAATGCCAGACATCATAACCACATAGTCAAGCCCTTGTGCCAAGACTACAAATAAGATTTTGTTAATCCCTTATGCCAAGACACTAGTTTGTCTCATGAGACCTACCGATGCATCAAAGAGCTATATCGGGCTCCACCTATCACTTACTAAGTCCAATGTATTCCTCATAAGAAATGGTTAAAATATAACATAAACATTCGTACTAAAACTAGCATACGAAATGTTAATATGTTAACCTTAAACCATGAATGGTATAAAAATAACACATCCAAAATCAAACATATCACAAAACAATCAATAAAATATGGAAGATTTGTATCATAATAAATCAACTTCAAACAAGTATAAAATCCATTAAAGGATGTTGACATAGATGAAATCAAAATTATTTGAGAGGAATATCTATTTCTATTTTTAAATCATTTAAAAGTCATGTAATTATAAAAGAAAACATTGATTTTGAAAATATTCTTATAATCTTGTAAGATAATATTAAAAGGTTTTATAATGGAGGATAATAACCGCACCTTCCATATAAGTTAAAAAAACATTCTTACCTTAATTTGTCGAAAAGGTCATAAAATACCTTGTTTGGAAAACGACGGAAAGATTCATTTCAAACGATTTTATAAAAAGTCAAACAAGGGTACAAATTACTTTAAACCATAGTCTATTAAATAGTAAAAATGTTTTGAAATACATTTTTAAGAAACACTTATGTGGATGATAAAGAGGTCCCAGTAGATACTTACGTAAAAACAACCTCGGATAATAAAGAGATTGTGAAATTAACCCTTACCTTGTACTTTTCCTTGGTCGAGGGTACATTATCCTCTTGTATAATAGTTAAATCATTGTTATTAAATTATAAAAGAACCAAATACATAAATATTATATCATATATGATCTTTTAATATTTATTTGTTAATAATATTTTAGTAGTATCATTGTTTCGGGTGTTAACTGATTCGTTTTCCTTTATATGTTTTGTTACGTAAGTCATGTTTGTTATGGATAGGATGTATTTGATTCTTATCCAGAATTATATTATGTTATTAAATATTATTTTTAATAATCAAATGAAAATTATTCTTGAATGGTTACTATGGGGAATGAATCTCATTGTGTTCATGGAGACGGTAATCCGTACGTACGCACGAACACTACTTTCATTTCATTTTTTTTATTTTAAAAGGAAAGAAGACTAAATGATACATAGGTATATTATTATTCCAGTATAATATAATATTTTATATACATTATATAATTTCATTAACACCATCCTTTATACGTTCCATGTATGGTATGAATGAGTCATATCACTTTGAGGGGGCGGTAGTCCACACTTCCTCAAATGAAATTATCATATATATACAACATGAAAAGAATAAAGGTATGCAATAAAAGAGAATTAAAGAAGAATATAGATAAAATTAATATCATAAATATCATATATAATTACAGTTCCATCATAATGGACACCATAAGATATGATATTAGAATATTGAACAATCATCGTTTCGTGAGGCAGTAGTTCACCGCCTACAGAAACATTACATTCTATACCCATTAGATGGAGGTGTGTATAAGTTTAGTTCAAATAATTCTCATAAAAACAACCTAGTATATTGAGGATACTATTTTTTTTATAAAATAAAGTAATAAAGAGAGTTTAGTGGGTTGGAGAAGTAAAATAAAAGAAAATAACTTAAGAGGAGATGTTACCTTTAAATCAGGTAACTCTCTTTAGTTTGAAACAAAAAGATTACTTGAAGTGATTTATGCCTAAGGTAAGGCTTCTAGGAGGAATATAAGGACGTATAGAGATTAATTGGGTAGAGTTTTGATGATCCAAGGGGCTTTAGAGGTGTGAGAAATGGGTTAGAGTTGAGAGATTTTTATAAGGGGGTGGATGAGCTCTTTAGGAATGTTTAAAAATATTATTTTATTATATAATTATATTCGGTTTCTAGAGTTCCAAAACTCATTAAAGTTGAATATAATATGAATTATGTTCTAAATAAAATCATTCAATAAGAATTTGATAGGTTTTGGATATTTTTTTAATTTTTATAATCTCATTTATTTAAATCATTCTTTAATGAGGTAAACACTACATCATTATTATGTCATAAATAATTTTATTTATTTGATGTTTAAAAATTATAAAAAATACCATGATGTAGGAAATATTTTTAGATTTCAAATGAATATTTATAGTCTAAAAGATAACTTATATAATCCCTTGTAAAAATTATTTTACTAAAATATATATGTTTATGTTATTTTGTCTTTACTTTAAATTAATTAATATAAAGTGTCATTATCACTCTCAAGTGGATCCATGGGGTCCCAAAATTGACCCAAGGATGATCATAGTCAGACATGTATCAACCAATAGGAATAGGACAAATGTTAGGGTAATTTAATATTATAATAATAATACTTTTTTACCCTTATTTACTAGATTTACCCTTTAACCATGTTAAATAAAATATTTTCTGAAGTTAATATTCATAATGTCTAAAAATAAAAGTTACCTATTTAAACAATTTGGACCTCCTAATTCCAAATATGGAATCCATTTTTACAAATTGAAAACACATAAGTGGCAGGAATTTATTTAAAATTAATTCCCATTGTCAAAATAAAAAGCGTGTTTTTAAGAAATAAGAACTATCAAAAGATTGACACTTGTTTATATCCAGTTTAAATGTGAAATTACATCCAATGACCTAAATTATATAAAATTATAAAAATATAATCTAATGATACTTTAAAACCACTCAAATGTATAATTTAACACTATAAATTATTTCTATTAAAAAAGTTGTTTTTAATTAAAATTTAGTATTTTTCACTATTCATCAAAAATTGAAAGTTTTCAGAAGAGTTCCAAAAATTCACCCTAAGATAATTTTGATATTCCAAATTAAAAAATGAAGTCCATTTTGAAAAAAAAATTATAAAATTTCAAAAAGTAGGTATTACTATTCCCAATGACTAGTTTGATTGGTCATGATGTGTTAGAATCTCGAAGTTGCGTACAATACAAGCTATTGTATTATTCAAAGGGAAACGTACTGTGGAAGCTTGGGGTGTTACATTCTTCCCTCCTTTAAATAATTTCATCCTCAAAATTTCTAGAATACTACTACATAAAAATATTCGGGTGGTTCTTCATCATAAGTTCCTCGAGTTCCCACGTTGCCTCTTCCATTTTATGATATCTCTATAGAACTTTCAACAAACGAGTCGTCTAGTTTATCAACACTTGTTCTCTGGTATCGAAAAATATGATTGGCTCTTCGCAATAAGACAGATCAGGTTCCATTTGTATTTCTTCATAGGTGAGTACATGCATTGGGTTAGGCATGTATTTTCTCAACAGTGATACATGGAACACATCATTAACTTTGGAGAGACTTGGTGGAATTTCCAAACGATAAGCTACAACTCCAATTAATTCTAGAATTTCGAAAGGTATAATGTACCTAAGACTTAATTTTCCTTTCCTACCGAATCGTATAATACCCTTCCATGGAGATACCTTCAAGAAAACATGATCTTGTACTTGAAATTCAAATATTTCCTTCGGTTATAGGCACAACTATTTTGCCTACTTTGAGATTCTTTGATGTGGGTTTGGATAACCTTCAACTTTTCTATTGTTTCCTCAATAAGTTCTGGGCCTATGAGTTTTCTTTCACCAACATCATTCCTACAATTTGGTGTACGACATCTCTTTCTATATAAGGCTTCATATGGTGCTGTCTGAATACTTGAATGGAAACTATTGTTATAGGAAAATTCTACCAGAGGTAAGTATTGATCCCACATACCTTGAAAGTCAAGTGAGTAAGATTTCAACATGTCTTACAATGTTTGAATAGTCCATTCTGATTGTCCATCAGTTTGAGGGTGGTAGGCAGTGCTCAAACAAAGTTCAGTATCTAAGGTCTTCTGAAGAAATTTCCAGAATCCTGATATAAAACATGGATCATGGTCAGAAACAATAGATAGGGGTAATCTATGAAGTCTTATAACTTCATTAATATATAGTCTTTCTAGATGTCCAAGTGATAAATATTCTCTTATAGAAGTAAAATGAGCTGACTTGGTAAGACGATCAACAATGACCCATATTGCATCATTCCTTCTAGGAGTCTTTGGTAGCCCCATGACAAAGTCCATCATAATATCATCCCATTTCCACTCAAGTATGGGAAGATGTTGCATGAATCCTCAAGGATGTTGTCTTCCAGCTTTCACTTATTGACAAACCATACATCATGACACATAATCAACAATCTCTCTCTTCATGTTGTCCCACAAAAAATGTTCCTTCAAATCTCTATACATCTTAGTACTATCAGGGTGTATAGAGAAATTGGAGCTATGAGCATCATCCAAGAATTCCATTTTTAGATCAGGCATGTCAGGAACACAAAGTCTCTTCCCAAATTTTAAAATCCCATCTTCATATATGAATTCGATTAATCTCCTATCATTCACAACTTTAATTTTATTTTGAAACTCCTCATCATCAGTCTGAGAATTTTTTATCCTTTCTAGTAAAGATGGTTTATCAATTATTTGAAAAAGTATTAATGTTTCACCTTCCATGATTATTCCCAAATCCATCTTTACTAGATCTATAAACATAGGATCTCTTTCAACTCTCATCTTGTTCAAAAATCCATGATCCTTTCTGATCAAAGCATCTACCACCTTATTTTCCTTCCCTGGTTGGTAATGTATGGTGCAATCATAATCCTTTATTAGTTAGAGCCATCTCCTTTTCCTCATGTTGAGTTATTTTTGTGAGAAAATATACTTCAAACTCTTGTGATCAGTATAAATCTCACATTTTTCACCATAGATATAGTGTCTCCATATCTTCAGAGAAAACATTACCGCTGCTAACTGAAGATCATGAGTGGGATAGTTTTGTTCATGAATTTTTAACTGTCATGATGCATAGGCAATAAACCTATAATTCTGCATAAGAACACAACCAAGTCCTTTCTTTGAAGCATCACTATAAATAACAAACCCATTATTCCCCGATGGTAGAGTTAATATAGGATCATTGACAAATATTATCTTCAGTTCTTTAAAACATTCTTCACAATCTTTTGTAAAAACAAATTTTACCCCTTTACATGTGAGCTTGGTTAATGGGTTATCCAATTAGGAACATTTTTGGACGAAACTCCGATAATAACCTACTAAACCAATAAAACTGCATACCTCAGTTATACTTGTCGGTGATGACCATTCTCGTATTTCTCTTTTCTTAGAAGTATAAACATAGATTACATCCTTAGAGATAATATGGCCAAGAAAATAAATTTCCTGAAGCCATAATTCACACTTGTTGAACTTCCCATATAATTCATTTCTTCTAAGAGTCTTTAGAATAGTGTGCAATTGATTTTCATGATCTTTGTAGCTTTTGGAGTATACCAAGATATCATCAATAAATACCACTAAAAAGTCATCAAGATATTCCTTGAAAACTCTGTTCATTAGATCCATGAAGACAGAGGGCACATTAGTCAATCCAAAAGGCGTTACTGTAAACTCATAATGCCCATACCTAGTTCAAAATGTTGTCTTTGGAATGTATTCCTTCTTCACACACAACTGATGATATCCAGATCAAAGTTCAATCTTTGAAAAATATTGAGCTCCATGAATTTGATCAAATAAATCATCAATGCGAGGTAGGGGATACTTTTTCTTTATCGTTATAGCATTGATCTCATTGTAGTCAATGCACAACCTCATAGATCCATCTTTCTTCTTAACAAAAAGAATAAGGGCTCCCCGTGGAGAAACACTAGAGTGAATAAATACTTTATTACTCAACTCCTTTAGTTTTTTCTTTATCTCCACTAATTTCACAATGACCATTCTATAAGGAGTCTTCGATATGGGCCTTGAACCAAGAATTAAATCAATGGAAAACTCAATTTTTCATTCTGGAGGATGTCTAGGTAAATCCTCTAGAAATACATCAACATATTCTTGTACAATAGGTACATCATATATTTGAACATTCCTTTACTCACCCATAGTTATTTTACTATCTTCATCCCCAATAATTGAATTTAGTAGAGATACATGGGGTTGATCTAGATAAGAATCAGATGGTGATGTTTTTTGCTCTAAAGATAATTTATTTCTTATCATCATCAAAAATTGTAACCTCTTTCTTATTACAATAAATTTTCATATCATGGTCTGAAAGACAATCCATACTGAGGATTATATCAAATTCAATCATGGGTATGATGATGAGATCAGCGAATAAAGAACATTTCTATGCTCTAATAGGGACTGATTCACAAAACTTTGTTGCAATGATACTTCCCTTAGAAGTTTTGACTGATAACTCCCTTGTTAAATTAAATTGGAAATATCTAATTTTCTTAGCAAACTGGTGAGATATAAAATAATGAGATGATCCCGAATCAAATAAAGCATTGGCTAAACTTGAGGAAACCATTAAATTACCTTCCACCACGTCTATTGGGGATTCAAACTTAATGTTAGTGATCAAATAAGCTTGGCCTTTCTCCCTTGGCCTTTTTTGAGGTAATATTCCTTGGTTCTTAGGACATTAATTTGAATGATGCCCCATTTCTTTACAATTTTAGCATTGAACATTGACAGACTCTTTCTTTCCCTTTCAATCACGAGTTTGGTGGCCCTTTTCACTACACTTGTAATAGACTCCCATTCCCTTCAAGAAAGTACTGGGGTTTTTCTTCCCACATTTACTATAGGATGGATATTCAACTTTTCCCTTATTCCCCTTATTTCCATTTCTAGAGTGTTCAACAGATCTCTTCTTCTCTTGCTTTTCTTTAAAGTTGAAAGACTTAGAGAATTCATTTTCTGTCTTAATAACACATGAGACAACATCTTCGTATGATGAGAAGGATTGTGAGACTAATGATCGATGGATAAATGGTTTTGACCCATCGAAGGATCGATCAATCTTACTCCTTGGGTTACGTATATAATCTGCTGCGTGCCTTTCTAACCTTGTAAAGTTAGCCTCATACTTTGCGACATTCTCATCCTCCTTTGCCTCAGACTCAGAAATTGCCTTTCCATATCCGCTCGATGGTCATGAGGAAAATATTTTTCTAAGAAAATATATTTAAACTCCCTCTATTCCATATTTGATACTTCTTCATCTTCCTTTGTGTTTTGAATTAATGACCACCATTGATCTGCATCTCCTGTGAGGCGATAAACTGCCATGACAACTTTTTCTCTTTTGCTACTCCCCAAAGCATGAAATATTTTCTCTAAGGAACTTATCTATTGCTCAGATACAAATGGATTTGTATTCCCATTGAATTTTGGTGGGTTTTTCCTCATGAATCGGTCTAACATTGATCTTCCGTATTGCGGATCAGGGTGCTCCATACGGTAAGGTTATTATTCATAACCTAAGTGAGTTGTCCCAGTATGGTGATAATATGATCAGTACCAGTTGCATCACCAGCTCCACTATAATTATCTTGAGTAGGAGGGAAATCCCTACATGGATTACATGCATTGGTATGGTTTACATTCCTCACACTAGGTAGAATTTCTAAATAATGGAATTCACTAGATTAGTTTATGAATCACAATACATAATTCCAAACTTGTAAAACACTTATCATAAATTGAACAGTTTATGAATATAATACATAATCATAAAAATGTTTTCTTTTATGAGGTATATAATCATAAATCCTTCATAATGGTTTGTAAAGAAAATTTGAATTATCCTAAGCATATCCCCAAGGAGTGTCATAACCAAGAGTGCAACAAGGCCCGTTGTCGTGTACCAGGATACCCCGGGTCAAGCCTGAAACTCCTTGTCGGAGTTTTTACTCCTAGGTACATCTGTTCTAGAGCCGCCTCTACCTGGTAATATCCAAACAGGGATGTATTGCTTGGAAAATACACAAAATCTCTACATTACCAAAATTCTAGGAAGTTCTTCTATACCAATCCTCAAATTTTATCTTAGGGTAATGTGATCTAATCCGAGTTTATCTAAATCTAGTTTCCAATGATTGTACTAAACTTCATATGATAATAATTATAACACCATAACCCCAGTTACCTAGAGTCGGTGCATTATTACATAACATTGGCATGATACAAGGAATCATGTCTCGAAAGACCTATCAGTTTTGTAGCCCTAGACGTACTAGATACATACATAAATTTTACATTACATCATGAAATAAAGAAAAAAAACATTGTGTCCCCCTTTAACACACTCATATCCTTGGACTATCCCTGAAGGTTAATCATAATTTACTTCTTCACATACTAGGAAAAATAAAACATAGAAAGGGGTGAGCTCAGATACTCAGTAAGGATAAAAATATATCAGAAACTTTCATAAATAAGCATAAACATTTAAGGCAATGTATATGACTAAAATAAAAGCCTTTTAAAATTAAACTTTAGCATGATATGGAAAAAATAAATCAAATAATTCCATTTTATTATTCACACATATATTATACTAGTCGAATAATCACATATAATATCAATAGCTAATTTCATAATGATGGAAGAGATAATACCGGACATCATAACCACATAGTCAAGGCCTCGTTCCAAGACTACAAATAAGATTTTGTCAAGGCCATGTGACAAGGCACTAGTTTGTATCATGAGATCTATTGATGCATTTAGGATCTATATCAAGCCCCACCCATCACTTACTAAGTCAAATGCATTCCTCATATGAAAAGGTTGAAACATAACATAAACATTCGTATTAAAACTAGCAAACAAAATGTTAATACGTTAACCATAAACCATGAATGGTATAGAAATAACACATCCACAGTCAAACATATAACAAAATCTTCAATACAATATGGAAGATTTGTATCATAATAAATCAACTTCAAATAATTATAAAATCCATTAAAGGATGTTGACATGGATGAAATCAAAATTATTTTAGAGGAATATCTCTTTCTATTTTGAAATAATTTAAAAGTCATGTAATTATAAAAGGAAAAATTGATTTTAAAAATATTCTTATAATATTGTAAGGGAAGCTTCAAAGGTGTTATAATGGTGGAAAATAACCGCACCCACCGTATAAGTTAAAAAAACACTCTTACCTTAATTTGTCGAAAAGGTTATAAAATACATTGTTTGGAAAATGACGGAAAGATTCCATTCAAACCATTTTATAAAAAGTAAAAAAGGGTATAAATGACTTTAAACCATAATATAGTAAATAGTCAAAATGTTTTGAAATATATTTTTAAGAAACATAGATGTGGATGATAAAGAGGCCCCAGTAGACACTTATGCAAAAAATAACCTCGGATAATAAAGAGATTATGAAATTAACCCTTACCTTGTACTTTTCCTTAGTAGAGGGTATGTTAACCTCCTGTATAATAGTTAAATCATTGTTGTTAAATTAAAAAATAACCAAATATATAAATATGATATCATATATGATCTTCTAATATTTTTTTGTTAATAATATTTTAGTAGTATCATTGTTTCAGGTGTTAATTGATTCATTTTCCTTTATATGTTTTGTTACGTAAGTAATGTTTGTTATGGATAGGATATATTTGGTTCATTTAAAGAATTATATTATGTTATTAAATATTATTATTAATAATCAAATTAAAATTATTCTTGAATGTTTATGATAGGGAATTAATCTCATCGCATTCGTGGAGGCAGTAATCTGTACGTACGCACAAATGCTACTTCCATTTCATTTTTTTATTTTAAAAGGAAAGAAGACAAAATTATAAATAGGTATATTATTATTAAAGTATAATATACTATTTTATATACATTACATAAGTTCATTAGCACCATCCTTTATACGTTCCATGTATGGTATGAACGAGTCATATCACTTTGATGGGGCGGTAGTCCACACTTCCTCAAATGAAATTATCATATATATACAGCATGAAAAGAATAAAGGTATGATATAAAATAGAATTACAGAAGATTATAGATAAAATTAATATCATAAATATCATATATAATTACAGTTCCATCACAATGGACACCATAAGAGGTTGTAGTAGAAGATTGAACAATCATCATTTCGTGATGCAGTAGTTCGCCGTCCACAGAAACATTATGTTCTGTACCCATTAGATGGAGGTGTGTGTAAGGTTAGTTAAAATAATTCTCATAAAAAAAACCTAGTATATTGAGGATACTGGTGTTGTTATAAAATAAAGTAATAAAGATATTTTAGGGGGTTGGAGAAGTAAAATAAAAGAAAAGAACTTAAGAGGAGATGTTACCTTTAAATCGGGTAACTCCTTTTGGTTTGATCCAAAAGGCTTAATTGAAGTTCCTTATTCCTAAGTAAAGGATTATAATAGGAATATAGGGATGTAGGGATCTTAATTGGGAAAATTTTGGATGATACAAGGGGCTTGAGAGGTGTGAGAAATGAGTTTGAGGTGAGGGATTCTTATAAGGGGGAGGAGGGGCTCTTTAGGAATGTTTGAAAATATTATTTTATTATATAATTATTTTCTGTTTCTAAAGGTCAAAAACTCATTAAATTTTAAGATAAGATGACTCATGTTCTAAATAAAATCATCCAATATGAATTGGACAGGTTTTGGATATTTTTTTAATTTTTATAATCTCATTTATTTAAATTTTTCTTTAATGAGGTAAACATTGCATCATTATTGTGTCATAAATAATTTTATTTATTTGATGTCTAAAAATTATAAAAAATACCATGATGTAGAATTTTTTTTTATATTTAAAATGAATATTTATAGTCTAAAAGATAACTTATATAACCCCTTGTAAAAATTATTTTACTAAACGATACATGTTTATGTCATTTTGTCTTTACTTTAAATTAATTAATATAAAGTGTCATTATCACTCTCAAGTGGCTCCATGGGGTCCCAAAATCGACCCAAGGATGATCATGGTAAGAAATTTATCAACCAATTAGAATAGGACACCTTTTAGGGTAATTTAATATTATTATAATAATATTTGTTTACCCTTAATTACTAGATTTACCCTTTAACCATAGTAAATAAAATATTTACTGAAGTAAATATTCATAATGTATAAAAATAAAAGTTATATATATACACAATTTGAACCTCCTGATTCCAAATATGGAATTAATTTTTCCAAATTCAAAACACATAAGTGGTAGGAATTAATTTAAAATTAATTCCCGTTGTCAAAACAAAAAGCATGTTTTTAAGAAATAATAACTATCAAAAGATTGACACTTATTTATGTCCAGTTTAAATGTGAAATTACATACAATGACCTAAATTATATTAAATGATAAAAATATAACATAATGATACTTTAAAACCAATCAAATGTATAATTTAACACTATAAATTATTTTGATTAAAAAAGTTGTTTCTAATTAAAATTTAGTATTTTTCACTATTCATCAAAATTGAAAGTTTTCAGAAGAGTACCAAAAATTCACCCTAATATAATTTTTATATTCAGAATCAAAAAATGAAGTCCATTTTGAAAAAAAAATTATAAAATTTCAAAAAGTGGGTATTACTATTCATAACGGCTAGTTTGATTGGTCGTGATGTGTTAGAATCTCGAAGTTGCATACAATGCAAGCTATTACATTATTCAAAGGGAAATGTACCGTGGAAGATTGAGATGTTACAAAATCCTCTAACTAGGTTCCCTATTTTGGAAAACCAATGTTGCGATCTTCAAGAAAAACTCGTCAACCTAATAGTGAGGATTTGGGGTCATTTGGAACTAGTGGAAACATCGATAGGTAAGATCCCTCATTAGAAGATCATAGAAAATATTAGGGATGAAATTTAAATCCTCTTCCAAAAAAAGGTAAAGTATGTAGATGTCAACGTGATCTAGGGATAGACTCCCAAATGGATTGGATGTGGCAATAAGGGCCACCAACTTCTTTAGGGCATGTCATTGGTAAAATGGAACGTGTGGGTTTCACCCTTGGAGGACTTTTTGGGATTCCTATACAATTGATATGAAGTTGTTGAGATGATATTATCACAAAAAAATGTTTAATATCTACCATTTTAGGTGTTTTATTAGTGAAATCCTATGTTTGGACACCAATGATATAAATTTCATCATGATCAAAGCATATGTTTGGTGTATCATCTGGTGATGTGAAATAGCCTATGATGTCATGTATTTTACACCAACTTTTCTAAAAATATTTACATGTTATTGTGAATTAATTGATTCCATTTGGATGTGATAGGAGATCCTAAAAGATAAAATCACAAATAAGGAATTCAATAGTGAAAAATCGCAAGTAAAGTTCATGATCAATCAATTTCATTTGTGGGTAATGGATTTCATATAATGTTTTAAATTCCCCCCATGAGTTATATTTCAGGGACCTTCAATATGGTGTGGATTTTCTACATTATTTCCAAATATATATGACCATTAGGGCCTACCAATGACTAATTAAATTAAACATTTTTTAAGAGGATGGGAGGTTAACTCATCCCTTAATGGGTCTTATTTCCAAGTATTAGACTATATTGTAGTTTAATATGTATTTGTGAAATCCTTTTCACCACAAAAACTTGTTACCTCAGTAATGAGAGTGATAAATTATTACCATCCATTGATTTGAACAACTATATATATCATATAATCTTTATATTTCTATTATTGGTTGGATACACTATTTTTTAAAGATACATAACTGGGTGCCTTGTAATTTATCACCTTCTATGAAGACCATAAGTTTTGTAAAGTTGGAATCATTCCCATGATATGGGCTTCCTATGAATTAGTGTAAAGGTAATTAGAACCCACATAGATCAATTCCACTTAATTGGATACATCGTAACTTTTAAGATAATTTAACACGGAATATTTGATGCCTTTAAGTCTGTATAACCATGAAAAATGAAGTGAATTTTATGTTCGATCATCCTAGACCAATGGTGTACCTTTTATGGTCATGAAACAAGGACTGTCATTCCTAGTAGTTTATGGAAATATGACTCGGACATATTTTGATCAGTTTAACACCATGTAGAATGGAATATTTTATATAATGATCAGAATCATGTAATTTAGACTACAAAACAAAGGGTTTCCATCAATGATTAGTGTAGGAATTACACATGAGTGGCCATTTCAGAGTTTAGAATTACATATAACTAAAGTAAAGGTAGGTCCATGGATTACACTAAATTGGAAATGCATGATATTTATACTCACAATTTATCATATGGTAATGATATTGGGAAGGAATATTGGAATAATGGGTGATATGAACCAATAAAAGATAGTTTTGACTTACACTAGATTGTAGGATCATGATATTACTAGTGCATTCATTAGACACAAAGAAGTTTAATTTCCTGTTAATGTCATGCATCCAAGACCAATGGTGTGCCTTTTAATTCTTTTCAACATTAACCATGATGTATTGTAGGTTAATTCCATAAGACTATGACTGATTAAAAGAATTTTAAAATCATTAACTATAGATAATATATTATAAATTTTATATTCCTATAAATAGGAATACTAGGTGAAGGCTACATAGAAATGGTTGGTAAAGTAATAACACATGTGTGGCCCTTTCCTGGCTTATCCTGACAGATGAATCAAGAAAAGTTAGTTCTAGAGTTAAACTGAATTACTAGACCATGATATGTATGCATAATATTTATTAAGAGGTAGATATAAAGGGATGTAATGCATGCATTTTGGGTGATATGACATAATTAATGATTTTTTTGTCTTACACCTAACTAGTGGCCCATGATATTCTTTACTCAATTATTAGACACAAAGAAGATGACTAGATACTTATAAGAAGTGGGTACCAAATTAGGGAATCCAAGATGAGTGTCTTAAGATTGGGGGGGGGGGTTACCAGTGGACTAATGATAAATAAACATGTTATCAAGAAAATAAATGAAGGTTAAAACCATGATGATCCTATTGGTTAGTGAGAAAAAAATGAGGATGGTATCGCATCTGATTCATGATCCCCATTATCAAAGAATTATGTGATCGAATGGAGGTCCTAATCATGTATTTCATGTGGCCATGGGGAGTCATAATTTGAGGTGTCTTATTGGATGTTCGGTCATGGTTAATGAGTAAAAACAATGTATTTTAGGAAACTATTTTATCCAAATTAAAGGACAATGAGAACGGAGTTACCTAATCTACTTATTTTTGGATAGATATTGGTAAATATGAATATGATGATCTAGAAGAGGGTTTTGTTGATGTGGATCCCTTTAATTGAGGGTTTGGGAAATGTGGAACCCTGGTATGGTGTTTTTGGTGAAATATCACCCTTATATCAATCCCTAGACAAAGTGGAACCATGTAATGGAGACCTGGGTGGAGTGGTACCCAAGTATGAAGACCTAGGTTATTTGGAAGCCCATTATTGAAGGCTAGGTGAAGTGGAACTAATGAGAATCCTATCATAAGGAGCATAGAAAAAAAAGTTGTAATGCTAGGAATACAGCCTAGTGGCTGACTAGGGTCATATCTAAAAGTGTTAGGCCTAATAGATTCACTATCTTACAATTATATTTGTTTTTGAAGGTTTTATTAATTTTGATTTATGGTTATAAACTGAATGATGTTTTATAGTTTAATAAAATTGAAAAAATAGAATAAATAGACACATTTCAGTTTGAAAGGGAAGTTTCCCAGGCTTCATTGTAAGGGATTTCAATTATCTATCATTCATTTCACCTAAAAATTAGGTAATATACATTCATCAATTTCCCTTATCTATATGAATTTTGGTACTGTAAATTTGAGGGAAACATCCCTCTATATTGTCTAACACTCATATATTTTATGAAATGTACTTTTTTCAAGTAAATTTAATTTCTTTGATAACTTGTGTTACACACAACACCGACTTTTAACAAACCACAATATACTATTAATATTATTATTTAAGTGTCAATGTTATAACCTTGAAGTGAAAAATTTGGGTTTGAATAGTAATAACTATTTATTTAAAATTAATTACAAATGTTTTAGATAAAAAATATTTTTATAATAATTTCTTAATTTTTAGTAAATATTTATATGCATTGAAAATACATTTTCTTATAAAAAATGATTTTTATCATTTTTGGTGAACAAATAATAAAATTATTATTTTTAATCAACATGTAAAAATTATATTATGGTGGTTTTTTGTGATTTTTATGAAAAGAATAAATTTTTAATGAATAATGAAAAATGAGGTTTTTTTACTAAAAGTTCCCTTTTTTATTAAAGTATTTACAAGTTCATTTTTGTTTTAATATGGTTTTAAAAGTAAAATTAATTTAATTATGTTATAATTATTCACTTTTTTATCATTTGAATCAAATTCATGTTGATTCTTGATATGAAAACTTCCAATACTATGAATATTTTCTTTTTGGAAGACTAATTTTTTATTGTGTCTCCAGGTTTAATTTTAAATTAAAACTTTGCACTTCATTAAATGGAATTTGGAAAAACTGAATCCATATTTTAATAATCATAACTAATACTATATAAGAAGTTTAATATAATTTTTAGTCAAAATGAATATGAAAATAATAAAACTTAATTACCATTATTAAAGTTACAACCGGTTTACCGATGGTTAGACTAAAAATATAAAGGTTTAACTGGAACAAATACTTGTCCAATTCCAAGTTTCAGTCCATATTTCCGCATTATATCATATAAGGTTCATGAATGATCCATGTTTTATCTATGTGGAATTTGTAAAATATGGGCACACCATTTTCTTTTAAAAAATTCAAAGTGTGTCCTCTCCCCCACATATAAAAGGGTACCCGATATCCTTTATTCTAAACACCTAAAAAGCCTTTGGGTTCAGAAAATAACATTCTAAATCAAATACTTACATACCTCCAAATTTTATAGAGACCTTATTTTTATTTTGAAACCCTCCTATGAAGGATTTTTCTGCTAACCAAAGGAGGTTGTTTGAAGAAGTGGTATCATTATTAACCGAGCATTTTTTTTAACTTCTTATTCCACCTCTGTAAAATATTCTTCAAAAATCCTGATATAAAAAAATTATTATCACCCATATATTTTATTTTATTTTTTAATGTAATGACATATATACAAATAATCCCCCATTAAATGGTAAATGAAACTGTCAATCGTATGTACAGAAAACTACGACCTTGTGAACCAATGTAATTCATTTTTCATCACCGCCTCTCACTGATGAATCAATGATAGATTTAATATATATATATATATATATGTTCTATTTATGAAATAATTATATTTATGCAATTATATTATCAAATATATCATATTTACCTCTTATCCATTAGATAATAATAACATGACTCATACATATGTGTGGACTACCACCTCCATGAAGTGATGTGATAAGTTTTTTCATTTTATTTTGAAAAGGATGGTAAAAAGTATAGATTTAAGGAATTTATATGATATATATTAAATATAAATTATTCTATAAATTTTATATATTATTTAACTTTATTTAATTTTATTCATCGAGAAAATGGAAATAGCTTTCATGTGTGCGCACGACCTACCGTCTCCATGAATTATGTAATTAATTTTCTAAATATAACTTTAATGGATAAATATATATATATATAATTAATATATATGATATATATATCATGTTTCAAATTATAAATATGATAGTACCATGATCAAATTAAAATTATGTAATCTACCAAACCAAAACATACAAGAAAAATGAAGCAGTTATAACCTAAAATGTGATTTTAAAAATGAATTGATAAAAAATGGGTCATAAATGGTTAGTAAGATTATTAAGAAAATGGACCATCATGTACATGATTTAAGTTGTGAGGTAAATTTAATTAATCAATTATTATGAGGTGAAAGATAAAGAAATTATTTTGGTGGGTTAAACACTATCAATTGTTCTAAAAGATGATCTTACTCTCAATTAGAGTTAGGTGAATATCATGGATGAAATAAAATATGAAAAAATAAAAATGGTATTTGAGGATTATTGTTAGATTGAAAATAAAACCAGGTAAGATAAATTTGTTAAGTGAGGAATTTTAGTTTTAACATGAGATCAGTAGCGTCTAGATGATGTCAAATTATAGGGTATTTATAGGGGTATAATTTTATTTGTGGAAAATATTCTAGTCCATTAGAAAATTTGATGAACACCATGATATGATATAAGAGAAATTGCGAAAGTACTTTTTTTTGTAAATAATATCATAATTTTAATATTATATTTCAATTCTTAAAAGAATTAATTATATTTGGAAATAAAACGGTATGAAATTTTAGAATCGATTTATTACAAAGCTCAAGATGGAGAATGTTAGTGCTCACTGAGGTGGTGTCTTGGAATTTTTATTAAATTATAAAATTATACAGTTCATTTAATATAAAGTAAAAAGTAATTAACTAAAAATTTATGATCAGGTGATATCCAAGTGTGTCTTTAAGTGTATGGGGGGTTAGATTTGGTGAGTGATATTTACCAATATAAATTTATCATTGACAATCAGGAATGTATGAATGTTTCTAAGTTTAGATCATCATTTTTTATATAGACTTAAACCTATTGGCATCATAATCATTATTTTTATAGTGAATATAGTGGAATATAATAGAGTTAAGTATCAATTATCTCCCTTATTAAGGGTTCAACTACAATAAAATGAGTTTGTAATTAGTTTTTTCGCTTGGATAATGAGATTAAATATATGGAATTTGATTTACGTAGGTGAGTTTAAGATGGGGAAATATCCAAGGAATATTGAGGGTACATATCAAGGATTATAAGTTGTATGAAGTGTATTTTTTAATGACCTGTACCCATATGTTACAGTGGAATTTATTTTTAGAGTTTACTTCATTATAAGTCAAGTTAAAGGGGATTTAATTTTGTCAGCTGGATTAGAGAAGGGGTACTTTTTAGGTATTTATGGAGTGATTAAAATGATGTTTTGGATACTTTAATGTGGTTGAAAAATATGAAAAATAATTATCAATATCAGGTAAAATAAAGACCATAAAATGGGGTGTAATATTCCCCTATTGAAAGGCTAGTGGGGTTCCATTGGAAGCCTAGTGGGGGAAGGTACGAACATTAGGGCCATTACCATCCATCAGAAGTTGGGATGCCCACAAAAATTCAAATTAAGGAACCATAAGTTTAGTGGTAAGAGTTTTATATTTTTTAAAAAATATAATTAATATATATATATATATTAAAAAAAAATTACACACAACCTCCCCCTTTTTCAACCTCCATCATAAGTAGATCCACCTGATTCCCTCTTTCCCTCATCGCTTCTTCCCTCTATAACTCTTCTAGTTTTTATCTGGCTAGTTGTACATCTATTGTAGTATCCTTATATCAGTAATTATAAGACTATACACACATTCACACTTTATTGATTTATCTATTCATATCTTCTTCATTTCAAATACATAATTTTTTGAAATTTTTATATACTTCTCATATATCATGCGAAATAGGGGGATTAATCCCTCGATAATTCATGGGATTTATTTAAAAAATACTGTTTAGGAATTAAATTAAATTTTCTCTTGATTTATATTCATTTTCATGTATGGTGTGATGGATATCTTGGGTGAGTGGGTGTGTGTGACCTAAAATTTCTCTTATCTAGATTAGGGTGTTTGTATGAGGTTGAGTTGGGATAATTAGAACCAATATTGTTGCACCACATTTAGTGTATCTTCATTTCAATGTATTACAATGATTATGTTAAGTAAGGTGTTCTATAAAAGTGGAAGTGGAATTCTCAAAATAGTATCAAGCATTGGGTTGGGTATTTTATGGTTTTATGATATCAAATATACTGGGGTATGGAAATTTCATTGAGTGGGTTGAATTATCATTTTTTAATTGGTTAGGTTTATGTTTTTTTGGTAAAGTGGGTTTATTAGTTATAAAAAATATTTATTTTATTAATATTGTTAGTAATAGAGGTATTATAGTTATATATTTCCTTGAGTGTCACATATTTTTAAGTAGTTTTATATGATTTTTTTCTAATGAGTGGTTTTTCTAGAGAGTAATTACCTAGACCCTAGTAGTATAAATTTTGTGGATACATTATTACATTGGTTCTAGATACAATAGATCACATAATAAGTGATAGAATAGTTTATTAGTATTGGAAATCTAGATACATACATGAATTTCACAATAAATTTCAAGACATAAAATATAACATAGTATATTCTTTGAGAAAAACACTATTCCATTATGTATATCACAATATATAAATCATAATACACTTCTGGGAATCATGGGTAAAGAAAACATAAGAAATAGGTGATATAAAATAATCAGTATGGATATGTATATAGTGTAATATATCATTAATACATAAGCCATAAATAATATAGAAAGGTAAATATATAAAAACACATTCCATTTAATAAATAACTTTAGAATGAATAATAACATGTATAAAAAAAATAATGAACTAACTATTCTATATAAATAATAATAAGATCTTGGATCTTATCCATAGATATGATAACTAATAAAATAATCATAGGGAAATCAATAACCAATCTCATAATTATGAAATGTATAATGCTAGACATCATAAACATACTATCAAGGCCTTATTACAAGACATCTTACATAAATGGGTAAGGCCTTGCCTAAATACCCAAGGTAGTTTTTCTCATGAGATCCACCGATGCATTTAGGGGCTATAGTAGGCACTTTTTTCTACTTCTTATGTATGATGCATTCCTCATATGAAAGAGAAGAAACATAATCAATGTAAACATTCATATTGAAATACTAGAATATTAAATGATAATAATTTATCCAATCAATACACATAATCTTCATGGAAATTTATATTAAAAAAAAGAGTATGAATATTAATACATTCCCTAGAAATAAATATTATAAACCGTGCATAGAATTAATAGGTATGGAATTATTATGACATATGTCTAGTAGAGAATATGTAAAATAAGTTTTGTTTTCATTGATGGAAAAATACCATAAATATGTCATTAAAAAATTATTTAGGAAAATACCACATTCAATTTGAAAACAAACTTAAAAAAACTAAATAATTCCACAATATTAGTGAAAAAATTTCATTAAATGGAATCATCTAAACTAGTTATGGAATATTCAAATAATTTATTAGTCATGATAGTATAATTTTTTTCATTCTAGGAATCTTCAAAAAAATATTCCTTTTACATTTTCGTTAAAAATTAAAAAGTACCTCACTTAGAAAATGATAAGAAGATTCCTTTTAAATGATTTTTGTAAAAAATTAAAACATGGGTAAAACTTTAAAAAATCTATAGAGAATAGTAAAAAAAGTTTTAGAAATAATTATTAGAAAACATGGGCATTAAAGAGAAAGGGTTTTTGATTGAAAATAGAAATATAGTTAGTTTTTACTTAAAATCAATATTTTGGACCCTTGAGTATATATAGAGAGGAAAATGAAAGGAAAACTAAATATTTTAAAAAATAACTATAGGAGAAGAAATCATTTTGGGTTTAAAATAGAAAGATAAAATAAATCCCCCAATAAAGTCCTAAACATAAACAATCCTAAATAATGACAAGATTGTGAAATAAACCCTTACCATTGTCCAATTTACTTCATACATGTTTGATCCTCCTATATAATAAATATATACATATTATACATCTATTAGAGAACCATTATCATACATATCATATCATATATAATTTATTATAAATTTTTATCACTTTTTATTTTAAAATTATTTGTTAAAAACATTATTTAGGGTAATAAATGTTTCTTTTTTCAATTATTTTTTATTTGGTTTCCTTTTCCTATTTATTAACAATTCTCTATCAAGTTACTATTTCCTATGCTTGTACCAGTGTTGTATCAATGCAGTATAAGAATTTCAAATAAATATACTATATTTTAAAATTATAAACAAATTATTAATAATAAATTAAATTATTATAAATCATTGTGGCCATATTGGTTCTTTCATATTGTATATTTACTCTTATACTAATCATAACAACATATTTATGATATAAAATGAGTGAAAAATACATTTTATAAAATATATAACATTCTTCTCTTAGAAACCAACCAATCCTTCAAAGAAACCCACCAAAGTAGGTCATAAAGGAGGATAGGTCAATAAAAATCATATAAATATATAAGTTATAATTTATTTTTTATTTTTTCCCTTTTCTACTTAATTTCAATATTTTCATTAATTTACCTTTACCACAATAACTCATTTTTCTAAATAGGTTTCTCATTTTTGTGACCAAAAATACAATTTTCCTTATAACCAAACATGTATATGTCGATTCCAAATTTAAAATCCATTTCTCATGATTAAATTTGTAGATTTATAAGAAATAAATTTTAATATGCGTTCACAAAACAAAATGAAAAGTAATTTTAAGAAAAAAATGTTTTTAAAAATAAAAAGGATTTTAAAATAAAATAAAATATAATGATGATTAATATATATGTAATTAGATTATTTTTAATAAAAGGGATATTATTTAACTTTAATACCAATTCATAAATAGATTCAAACTTCTAAATTACATTATTTAAAGAAACAAATGTCAATTTTACAAAAAAACAACATTTCACTATTCATTGAATAATCAATCTTTCCAGAAAAGTATCCAAAAATAATATTTATAATATATTTATATTATGATTTAAAATATGATTTCCATTTTTTTCAAATAAATTTTTTATTTTGGTAGAAATTAATTATAATTTTCTTGCCTAAAATGCAAAAAAACCCTTTTTGAAAAAAAGTATTTTTGAAGTATAAAATAAATTTATTCTCAGTACTTTACTAATAAAAATAACTTAATAATTTTAAATTTATTAAATTGGATATATAATATAATTATTTTATTATAATAATGAAAAAAGTATTATTTTAATTAGTTTAAATAAAAATACATTGGACACATAAAAACATTTTTATAAAAAATACCACTATTACCTTTAAAATATTTTATATTAATTTATAACCAATTGATAATCAATGTATGATTAATTATTAATTTTTTAAGGAAAAAATTTATACATTTATTTTAAAAATATGGTTATTAATATTCAAACTCACCAACACAATGGTTAGGATATATCAGTCATATTCAAATAATAATATTTCTATAGTATATCACAGTTCATTTAAACTTAGTTTTGTGTATTCCAATCATTATTGAATGTAATATTATTGATATAAAAAAATATAAAATATTTTGGTGTTACATTTTACCCCTTAAATAAATTTAATCCTATTATTTTTAATTTGTTTCTAATATAATGGTTTTAAAACATTTTCAAAATCAATTATAAGGAATGAAATAAAATAAACATAAGTGATAAGAATTATCTTTTAGTCTACATTAATAACATTTCCATTTAAAAATAATTGTAAGTTCAATGTTATTAATACAAGAAAAATAATTTCCAAAAAAAATTCTTAAAACATGTATTTACCATTATGACACACATACATGTGAGATAGTTTATAAAAGTGATCCTTAATAGTTGAGTGATGAAAATAAATATATTTATCTTCCTCTTGATTGGGTTGGGTATTTATTTTACCACTAAGATGGATAACTTGAGAAAATATACTTACTTGATTTCTTTCCATTCCATAAGAAAAATTTCTTCTTTTTTTATGTGTTTAGTAGTTTATACTTCTATGTTATCTATCATTCTAAGAAAAAAAATCGAGATGAATTTTTCATTACAGAAACAAAAAATTAACTTTCAAGGGATCACAAGATCTATAAATTAAATATAAGTCATTTCTCTTATTTCTATAAATTAACCAAAAAAATGGTTATATAAAAATAAGACAATATCCAATATGAATAATCCTTCATTTTTTATAAAATAATACATTAATATCCAAATACTTTACAATAATAACCAAAGTTTAACATAAAAAATTCCCTAAATAACTAACCTTTATGCTCTTCAAAATATTCCTAACGAAATTCAAATCCAAAAAATTTAAAATATTTAATAACATATTATTTTTGAGATATACTTAACATTTATATTAAAACAACATTAATCAACAATAAATTCACATACCAGAAAAGTATATGGTCTAATCATATAATCATAAAAATATGAAATTCTTTTCCATAAATAACTAGAACCACCAAAATCCATAATGAAATATTATATGCTTCCAAAGATAATTCAACTAGTATTACTCATATAAAATTAGTATTTCAATTTAAATTTTTCATATAAAATTTTAAAAATAGATAACTTATTCAAAAATATCATTAATAAATTATCCATAAATTAACTTTTCAATCCCATGGTTATCTATAGATAAAAAATCTGTTCCCAAAGTATAATAACCCTTTATCACCTTTAACAATATTTACCTAAAAACCAACGATCATATTAAACCTAAAGTTTATCAATAACTTATAAATTATATCCACAAAATATAAAATAATTCCTCCTCAAATAAATTTTTTAGTAAAACATATACCAAACCTAAGGGTTTTATTCCAACAAATGTCACCTAAAATATCCATAATCATTTTAAACTTTAATCACAGAAAACCTCAAAAGTGATATATATGAATTTAAAATTAGGATCAATCATATAATTATTAACCCATGATGGTATCTAAAAATATTAAAATATCATCATATGAACCATCCTATCCTCTGAAGTTATCTAAACCATCCCCCTGATAACAACTATAATGGATTGTACCTTAAAAAATAATAATTATATAATTTATTATAGGGATTTCACTTTCTTAAATTTCAATGATATTTTTTTTATTATTTTTGAAAATTATGAAAAAATATTAAAAATCAAACAATTACAAAAAAAGTGGACACTTCCACTCAACATAAATATTTCTAATGAAAATGGATTCTAAAATTTAAACTCTTATTTATTTAAAAAATGTTTTATTATTTTTCAATTATTTTTTTGGTGTAATTAGAGAACTTTCTATAGACATAACTCATATATATATCCTATGTAAAACATTTTAAATATTTGGATAAAATAATCTCATTAAGGGATACAAAATAAATAAATAAACTTGTTAGTCCATTTTGAAAATCATGAGATCCATTAAGAAAATTTTCCCTCTTTACATAACAACCTTTGAGCACATATAATCGTTTACTTACTCATGAAATAAACATCACTTCCAAAATATTTTAATAAAACACATCATATGAAATATTAGTGGAGAAATACTAATCATAAGTGATTCATGTAAAACATAGGTACTCATGAAAACATTTTCTTAAAAATCATACTTTTCATGATTAAAAAGTAATAAACTTTATATTTAACATAAGCTAATTATAATTACTTATGGAATCAAAATACTTACATGAAAACATTTTAGAAATCATAGAAACATCATATTGGTAAATTGGTATATCATATATATATAACTCTTAAAATTAGTCTTCCAAGGACTCTTATAATTGGAATAACCTACTTAGTTAATTCTAATACATATTACCATGAGAACCAAATAGTTACCAAATGCATTGGAGAGATATATTAGGCTCATAATTTATCATGAAAAAATTAAAATTACTATAGAATACATAATAAATATACAATATTTAATTTTCATTATGAAATCTCCTAAATTATTACATTTAACAGATATGTAGAAAAACTTTTGGGATTCACATAAAAATAAGGGATAAACTTATTTTTCTTTGAAAACTCTTGACATAAAAAATTCATCCAAGTATGGGAACTAGGATATTATTTTCAAATAACATGAAAATTTTTAGTGGAATATTCTTAAATAATAATGGTCATGATGGAAAGAAATTATTCTTATTATGTATATGTTAAAATGATTCCTTTCACACATTTGTAAAAATATAAAAAATAAACCATTTGGAAAACATTCAAAATAATTATTTTAAAACCATATTTAATTAATTAAAAAATGGTTTAAAATGACTTTTTATACACATATAAATTAATAAAAACATAATTTAAACATTTTAAAGAACATGCGTATAGAGTTAAAAGTGAACAGAAAATTTTAAAACTTTTAAATTTAGGTTTTAAAGAAAAATCTGTTACCTCGAGTATGAATTTTCATGTAAATACATTAAATCATGTATAATAAACATATATTAATTATTTTACTTATGAAAAATATTTTAATTTTATATTCCATTATTATTATTCCTTTTATTTTATTTATTATGTCTCCTTGTACTGTTATTATATCTGTTGCATTCATGTTAAAATTTTTGAGGATGTTTGGTTCATTATCCCAAAACAAAATAGGTAGGTTGACTAGAGTCAAATGGGTCATGGTTCCATAAAATATGAAATATTAATTATGTATTAATTATCCTGATTATACATTACATGTAAATTCATATACATCCATGAATGGAATACATGAAAAATTAATCACATCGCTTGGTGGGGGTGGTAGTGAACACATATAAGGCTCCAACCTTAAAACTTACTTAATCTTGAGTTATTACATGATTACACATTAAGGATCTTTTCAGGTTTAGAGTTTTATAGAATTAGATCATAAAACTTTCATTACATTCCACATTTAAACAAAGTGGTTACATAAAGATAGTATTCATTTTTTCCCATCAACGGAAACATATTTAAAATAAAACATGGATTCTTTCTTGACACTTCCTTGACACTATCATCATATCATGTACCTTTCCCTTGACCTGTGAAAAACATTTAAAAAAAACTTAGGATGAGCATAAAAAGCTCAGTAAGGGTTATAAAAAATATGGAAAGGAAACATGAGTTCATATATACATAATAATGAAATCATACTTTACCCATAAAACATAGGCACTTTAACATACCTCATCAAATCATGAATAAATCATAGAAATCATAAGACATAAAAGGTAACTTGAGGCATTTCATAACATTCTTACATAGGGAGTAACCCTCTTGGTTACGTTTGGAATACCCACCACAGTATATTCCCTAAATCTCTTTGGAGAAACCTTAACATTTCACTCCTTCGCGTTACCCAATGCATTGGAGAGCTATATCGGGCTCACCTGCCCTTAGTTTATCACGGAACCACCCATCTTCATAACAATGCCCAAGAAACATAACATAATCGTATCACATAAAACATGCATAAAGGAAACATAACATTTCTACATTTCAATCACAAGATATCAATAAAACACATTGATATAAAAAACCTTATGAAAACCATTTTCAATACCAAAATAAAAGAAAAGTAAAACATGGTATTTATTTTTCTTTTAAAAAGAAGGTATGGCTTGTAGAGGAAGCCGAAACTCAAATAATGGTCATGGCGGCGGAGAAGTCATTGTCACCACATACGTATGACAAAAACATTACCTTTTGTCATTTTGTAAAATGATTCGTATAACAAAGATTCCTTTTGGATAAACGTAAAATTCAAAGGGGTTTATACACCGTATAAAAGAAAGTTGTGTATAAAACAAAATATGCCTCAATGAAAGGAGATTGAGACAAAGTCCCTTACAAAGACGGTATCCTTGGTTTAAGGACAAATCAATTACATAATTATGTGTGACAAACAAATACACCAAATATAAGTGGATATTAGGTGTAAAATAATCAGAGGTTATTCACACATATTCATAGAACTACATATTCAAGGAGTACATGTTTATCCCAAAGAATCAAATTTGGGTTAAGAAGTTCCCTTGCAAAAATTTGACATCCTAACGACGTCACTGCAAAATTCAAAAAATGAGTTGATGAGAGATAAAAAAGGGTATCTCATCAAATGGACATAAAATTTAAATCAATAAGGATATAGAAGAACATATCCCAACATAATAGTATGTGAATTAAAATACATAACAAAAGAAGTCTTTTAAAAAGAGGAGGGTGAAAGGTTCCCTTACCGACATGGGTATCTTTCGAAACATACACCCCATGAAAGAAGGACAATACAACATTGATGTAAATACTAATAAATTAAAGTATATTACACAATGATTAAAATAATGGGCAGTACATACACCACTCAAAGGAAATTGTGGCAACTGTAGCATAAATCTCATGGGAATAAAAGTGAGATGAAAAATCTCTTACAAAAACTCGGCAGCCTAACGGCGCCACTTAAAACTTCCAAAATGGATTGATGAGAGGAAATAGGGTCTCTAATAATATCAAAATAAAGTTTACATAAACAGGAATATAAAAGAACATCCCCCAACATAACAAAGATGAGCTTAAAAGAAGTGACATAAAGGAGAGTACTTAAAAAGAAAGAGAGAGGTTGGATCTCTTACGAAAATTCGGCAGCCTAACGGCGCCACTCAAAACTTTAAAAATGGATTGATGAGAGAGAATAGGGTCTCTCATCATATGAACATAAAAATTACAGTAAGAGTAATATAAAATAATATCCCAATAACAAGAAAGATGAGCTTTAAAAGGAATGACATAAAAGAGTGTACTTTAAAAGAAAGAGAGGAGTCGGATCCCTGACCTCAAGTCCAACTTGTCTTATTCGTTTCTTTATATTCCTGAATAATAAACTTTGGTCAATTTATAATTTCTTAAGGACCTACTATAAAGATTATTATTCATTTCATATCACATATTTTAAAGTTATAATAATTGGTTAATAATATGAGTTCATATCAGACGTTTTTGTCGATGTTTGGTACATGAGTCAAAAATTGAACTTGTTGAAAAATAATTTTACATGTAGTTATAGGTACATCATATACAGAATAGTATTGATGTTTTAAATATCATATATATCCAGTATATATTCATTTTATACTATTCCATATCATTTGGAGATAAAAAACGAAAAGCACCGTTCATGGAGACGGTAGGCCGTACGTACACATGAACGCTACTTTCATTTTTTCTTTGTCATATTAATGAAATTAAAAATAAATGGTATATATATATATATATTATAATTCCAGTATAATATATATTTCATATAGGTCACATATGTTCATTAATTTCATTCTTTATACGTTCCATGTATTTCATGTACGAGTCACATCACTTGAGGGGGCGGTAGTCCACACTTCCTCATATGAAATTATCGCATTTACAAAACATGAAAAGAATAAAGGTATGGTTTAAATATAAAATAAAGAAACATATAGTAAAAATAAATACCATATATATCATATATAAAATACAGTGACATCATAATGGACACCTTTAAAGGTGTTAAAAGAATATTGAACAATCATCGTTTCGTGAGGCAGAAAATCACCAACCACAGAAACAGTATGTTCTTTAACCATTAGATGAAGGTGTGTGTAAGTGTAGCTCGAATAATTATTATAAAAACATCCTAGTATATTGAATATACTGGAGTTGTTACAAAAGAAATGAATAAAAAGAGTTTATGGGGTTGGAGAAGAAAAATAAAACAAAAGGACACAAGTGAAGACATTACCCTAAAATCGGGTAACTCCCTTTGGTTTGAGCTCAAAGGCTTCCTTGGGAAGACTTCTGCCCAAAGTGAGGCTTCAAGGAGTTAGATAGGTATGTGGAGAGACACAATGGTCAGGGGTTGGATGATACAAAGGCTTTTGAAGTGTGGGTAAGGAGGTAGAGGTGGGGGACTTTTATAAGAGGAGAGGAGGGGCACTCTTGGAAAGTAAAGAAATGTTACTTTATTTTAGAATGAGTTTCAGATTTTAATGGTCCCACATTGATGTTTTTCGAGGATAAGGTGATAAGGGTTCTAAATCCACCCATCCAATAGGTTTTTGACATGTGTAGGTCTTAGATTTTACATTATCTTTCCATTTTATTTAAATCGTTAAATAATGAGGTCATCGCTGCATCATCATGATGTCATAAATAATTTAATTTATTTAATGTCTAAAAATTATAAAAAAAATACTATGATGTAGGAAATATTTTTATATTTCCATTGATTATTTATAGTAAAAAATCTGACTTGTATAACACCATGTAAAAATTGATTTAGTAAAACATCTCATGTTTGTGTCATTTTTACTTTAACATTAAATAAAAAGATATTTATGTCATTTTCCAACCAAAGTGGCTCCATGGGGTCCCCAAGTTGACCCATGGATTTTATTGGACGGCCATGACACATAAAATGAGGGTAGTACATGTTTCTAGGTCATTTCATTTTATTAAAACATTATTCTTACCTTAAACTACACTAATTACCTCTAATCGCGATTAAAAACTTAATAAGTTACTATTCACAAAAAAATTATTTTAATCCCATTGAACCACATTTTACTTCTTAATGACAACCATGTATGTCGGATTTTTGAAATTCAAAACACAAATATGGAAAAATTTCATTTAAACGGAAAAATCAGTTTTTATAAGTACCACTTAGTGGTTTCACTATTCATCAAAAATTGAAGTTTTTTAGAAAATTACCAAAAGTTCACCCTAAGATATATTTGATATTCCGAATTCAAAAATGATGTCAATTTTACAAAATTCAAAACATATAAGTTTCATTAATTAATTTAATAATTAATTCCCGCTGTCAAAACAAATAGCGTGTTTTTATGAAACAAAATGTATCAAAAGATTGACAATAGTTTAAGTCCGATTTCAAAGTGAAATTAATTACAACAACCACTATTGGATTAAATGGTAAAAATATATTCTAATTTCACTTTAAAAACAATTCAAAATATAATCTAATCAT
This sequence comes from Viscum album, assembly GCA_963277665.1. Classification (NCBI taxonomy): domain Eukaryota; kingdom Viridiplantae; phylum Streptophyta; class Magnoliopsida; order Santalales; family Viscaceae; genus Viscum; species Viscum album. Next base: position 1,582,185,259 of record OY728119.1, on the reverse strand, counting down.
ATAAATAAATTAGATTAAAAGAGGTTTTGAATTAAAATACAACATTTTCACTATTTATTAAAAATTGAACTTTTTCGGAAAAATACCAAAAAATTACACAAAGTAAATCTTGATGTCCCGATTCTAAAGAAGAATTTTATTTTGTCAAATATAACACATAAAATTGTCAAAAATTGGATTTAAAAGAGGTTCACCATCAAAAGGTGGTTAATCGACCTTTTAAAGAATATTAGAATGTTTACGCTTAAAATTGGATTCATTTGCATTTTTAATCCTCTAACATTTATTGTAAAAAGTAAAAATATTTGACAAACATATATAATCATTTTGTAGTTAGTTCTGTTCATTCCTGCCATTACAACGGCTAGGCGTTAACTATTATTTAAAATAATATTATTTTATTATTAGAGTACAACGTAAGATTCCCAAGAAACTCATTGTTGCGTGTTGGGTACGCCATCGAGCATAGAATCACCTTTAAAGTAATATTAATATTTTATTCACAAATATGGATAAATATAAAATGTCATATTCTTTATTTACCTGGGGTGTTACAACACATACGCACAAATGATGTTATCATTTTCCAATAAATGAATGGGTAAGAAGGTAACTAATATATTATAATAATATAATAATAATTATTTCATTAATATCATATATATTAATTAAATATGTCATAATAACAATCCTTGTGTGGTGGTGATGAAAAAAAATCACATCACTTATGGAGGTGGTAGTCCACATGTATACACTAGCGATGTTTTCATTTTCCATAGTATGGAAAAGCAGATGAAAAAGGGTTTCACCATAATCCTAATAAACTTTTAGTACATTTAATATAGTAATTTTATTATTTCATCATGGTGAATGAATACTTTATGTACTTATATGAAGAAGTAAACATGAAATACTCAATAAATAATTATACATCTTATGTGGAAAATCTTCCTTAACTTACATCTTAAGAATTGTTATATCATACTTTTCGTGAGACCATAAACTCTAAAAAATGTATAAGAAGTTTCGTAGTGTAACTTATAAGTTAATTTTTAAGAAAAAAGGATCATGAAGTGTGATCATGTTAGGGTAGTGTGTCCTATTTTATAAGTGAGGTGGATGGAAATATTATACATACATTAAACACAAATTTATAATATACATCTAACTTAGGTAAAATGGACCAAAATTATAATTAATTCTAATATAAGGAAGATAATATCTAAATAAAATTAATTTTTTTAAAATTTTGATATATTTAGGGATCATTTTATAGATTATATTTTGGTTTACCCCCCCTCATTAACAATGTTTAGCCATAACCATGTGACAAAATTTTTAGTCTCTGAGGGTCATGAAAGTAATTTTGAAAATTAAAAATGGAACCTAAATAATCCATTAATGATATTCTTAATAATTCACCATCCATTTATTTATTATAAGTTTTTTTATGATTTTATAATGATTTAAAATGGGTTTTAATCATTAAATATCATTTAATATAATTTTTGAGACTATTCAAAAAACTTGGCTTTAAAGGTATCAAGATAAAAATTTAATTCGAATTAAAAAAATTAAATAAAAAAATCCCTCATATATATTTATAAAATTCATTTAATTCCAAAACTCATCTTAATATTATAACTTGTAATATATTTAAAAAAAATTATTTTATTTTTCAGAGGTTAGCATACAAGCTGTATGGATGATGCATAAGCATTTCAATTAATTATAATATATTTATAATGTAAAAAATATGAAAATAAATTTAAATTATTATAAATCTTTATGGTCATATTGGTTCCTTAATTTTTTATATTTTCTCTTATTCGAATAATTAAAACACATTTTATATATAAAATGAGAGAATAAGATATTTTATTAAATATAACAATTCCTTCACTTGGAATCCAACCAAGTTTTTAAGGGAATACACAAATAATTGTTTATAAAGGAGGGATTAAATTTAACAATATTACCCATAGAAATAAGTGATCACGTTTTATGATGTTTTTCCCATTTGTAATTTATTTAAAATTTTACCATAATCTACCTTTTATAGAGATAACTCTTTTTTTAACTCAGTAGGTTAGTTTTTTTGACCAAGAATAAAATTAAACATAAAACCAAATTCGGTCATATGGATTCCAAAATTTAAAAACATTTTTCAAGATTAAATTTGTAGAAGTTTTAGAAATAAATTTTAATATAAGTGCACCAAAGAGAATGAAAAATATTTTTTTAGAAAATTTATTTTTAATAATATAAATGAAATTATACCAAAAATAAAATATAATTATTCTTATTATAGAATTATTTAGAATATTTTTAATAAAATATAACTTATGTTACTTTAGAACTAAATCCAAAATAGAACGAGTCTTTTAAATAACTTGATTTAATGAAGTGAAATGATAGTTTCACAAAAAAATATTTATAGTAAACTATTCAATAAAAAAATCAATAATTTTAGAAAATCCCAAAAAATAACCACAAGGAAATTATTACATGATTATTTTAAATATTATTTATATTTTATAAAAAAATATTTGTAAAATTGGAAGAAAATAATAAAAAATCCTCACAAAAAATAAAATAAATCATTTTTTGAATAAAATGTATTTTTGAAGCATAAAATTAATTTATTCCCATTCCTTGAATAATAATATTAATTAAATGAATTTTAATTCATTAATTTATATATATAATATAATTAATTCATTATTATGATTCATTAGTAGTAATTAATTTAATCAAGTTTGATTAGAATATGTCAGACACATAAAATTTTTTTATGAGAAATGTATCCATTACCTTCCAAATATTTTATCATAATTTATAGACAAATTATAATCAATGTATTATTGATTAATCATTTTATTAAAGAAAAAAGTTCTACATATACATTCCTAATATTTTTTTTATCACTATTCATATCTACTAAATCGATAACTAGGTTATAATAGTCATATTTAAATAATATATATATATATATATAATATCATTTTTCATTTGAGATTAGTGTTGCATATTCCATATGATACTAGATGTAATATTATGTAAATAAATTGTATTCTAAAATATTTTGGTGTTACACTATAACCCCTTAAAGAGAGTTTATCCTCATAATTTAAATTTGTGTCTTATAGAAAGGGTTTAAAACATTGTCATAATCAATTCCAAAGAGTGGAATATAATATACATAAGAGGAAAGAATTGTCTTTTAATCCACATTGAAAACATTTACTTTTCAAAATAAATTTAATGTCTCTTTTAAGGCCAAGAAAATTACTATTTCCTAAATATTTATTAAACAACATACTTACCATTATATCACACATACTTGTGAAAGTGTATCTTAGAGTGTACCTTAAAATTTGAGTGATGAATGTCGATAGATATATCTTCCTGTTTTATGAGTTGAGGAATTATTATAACCTCAAGAAATAGAATTTATGAAAATATACTTACCTATTTTATTTATATTCCATAAGAATAATTTCTTTCTTTGGTTTTTATTTGGTAAATTTCTGCTTCTATCTCATCTCTCAGTTCATGAAATGAATATTCTAGATAAATTTTTCATGCACAAAGTAAATAAATTTACTTTTAATGGACCATAAGACCAAAAAAGGATTCATATTTGTTTCTAATGCTTCTTTTAATTCCCCACCCTAGTTCACTATAAAAATTAGTGAAACTGGGCTGTTATATGACCTTAAAAGTCCCTCCTCATATGATAAAGGCTGCCGACAAGTAGGGGTCAATGATTTAATAATAAAGATACTATAACACAATTTCACAATAGCAATAATAGTGCAAAAAACTCAATATCATTCACAATTATCAATAAAAAACAATGTTATAAGATGAAATAAATGAACATAATCCATCAAAAATAAATAATTAAATGAAACATATTGATATAAAGATCAACTGATGTCCCACCGGGTTAAAAATTTATATTTTTGAAATAAAATAAATAAATATAATACTCTGAGTCCCTTTTACATCCTTGAGCCTCACCTTATCCTATAAAACTCAGTGATATGTATAAGTTTTATAATCAATAGGATAAATAAATAAACAAACAATGTTACATAAATAGATATAATCGTTGATTCTTGGAGTCAAACGTGACACCTGAGATTGAATATAATTTATTTGGGTAGTGATAGATGTCTCTTCCCATTATACTATATCCATGTATATAAAAATATGGTCACACTAGATCCAAGGACTATTTAGAAGGCCCAGAAAAGTATAATTATAATGGGTACACTAGATACAATGAACAAAATCCAAGGACCCCAAAAATATTATATTAATGGGAACACTATATCCTTTGAATAACATCAAGGTCCATAAAACAATATAATAATAATAATCAGTACACTAGATCATTTTAATCACATTAAGGTCCCCCAAAAATATAATAATAATAATAATAATAATAATGGTCAGCGGATCCCTAGAATTACATCAAGGTCCCCCAAAAATATATAGTAATAATAATGGGAACACCAGATCCTTATAATCACATAAAGGTACCCTAATAATATATAATAATAATAATGGGCACACTAGATCCTTGGAATCAAATCAAGGTCCCCAAATAATATATAATAATAATAATGGGTACACTAGGTATTTGGAATAACATCAAGGTATTTAAAAAAAATATAATAATAATAACAACAATTGATAAATATATCACATTAATATCTATTTATTAATTGTATTCCATCAAAAACAATTTAATAAACTTATTACATCAATAAACACTTTAATAATATTCCTTAATTAAGAATTAATTATTCAAATCATGGCTCAAATCTTTGTATATGTTCTAAGAATCCTTGGTAAATCAACTAATAATTAACCAAAACTTTTCCAAGGGCAACAACCTTCACTCAAGGGTAAATGAAAAACACCAAGAAACCTATTTAGGTCCTCTAATATTATTCATTTTGGCTAATTTTATATAACCTAAAGTATATATGCCACATCAGAAATCTATAAGACCAACTAGGACCAATTATAAAAATTCATAACTCATCCTACTTAAGGGTTATATGGGAACCTATTAGGTACTATATGGTAGTGAAATTATTTATTTGGTACTTATAATGGTTTCACTTAGTAAAAGGTATAAAATTAAAGTTATACTTCTAACATTAGGAGATCAAGATATCCAACTAGTGTACAAGGGTTCGATGTGGAACTTGAGACTTTCTATATTCTATGTATGGTCATTCAATTTTTTAAAGATGAACTCATTCATAGTAAAATAATTTATTAATCCAAGGGTCAGTATATTTTATTAGAGAGACAATACATCACATAGTATATCATAAGAATAAATAAACTGTATAAACCATAGGAAAAAGCTTATAGACCACATACCTCAATCACATTGAAATTCCACCAACAAAAATAGGATCTACAAGCTAAAGAAAAAGAGGACCCTACTATGGTGAGAGAAGATCCTAAACTAATGAATCCTCATCATGAATTCTAAATTTAACCATCCATTAGATATACAAATATAAGTGTAAATACATGCCATAATAATTTTTGTGGACACTTACAATAATCTGAGAAGAACTTATATCTATCTTCCAAAAACTGATCTTTTATAAATATCAATCAAAGATAGGGATAATGAGAATGATATTTGTAAAGACCCGGAAATTTCAAGGAATTTTTTTTGTTAATTTTCTTTGGAATTTTACAAGAGCGCAGTTTCAGACGGCACCTGATTCCGAGGTCCGGTGGGCCCGGAATCATCAACCGAAGTTCGGCTCGGGTACGTTCAGTAAACGAATGAGCGGGAATTTCTAACTTATGAACCGGTGCCCGGAATCAAATTCCGAGGGCACCGTTGGAACTGTAGCGCCGGTATTTGCTTAGGAACACCTGTTCCAGAGGTGCGTTCTGACGAGGGGTGATGATAAAAATTGTGGAAGATTAATTAATAATTTATCTACAATTTTTATTTTACACTAAGTGTTTTATCCATTGGGTGGAAGTTGGGTAACTCCCAACTTCCCTTTAGAGGTTATGAGGGTGGTGGGCCCACACGAACCCCACCCCCTCATATTCTCTAAACCCCCTTATCTTCCCCCCTTTAAACTCACTTAATTAATGTTATAACTCATGGTTTTTAATTGAGGAGTTATCTAACGTTATTGAAATTCAATATATTGAATTTCAAAAGACTTAAGTTGTGTTGTGTTAAGTTTTAAGGTCATGCTTTAATTTTAATAAACTTAAGTTATAACTTAAGTTTTAATTGTGGGGAATTAAATGAAGAGGTTTTAATTTCAAACCTTTGAAATTCCAAACCCTTCTATTTAATTCAGTTTTTAGTTTCCTTTGCGGTTTTGCGTTTTGCTGTGCGGAGAGGAAAAGAGGGAGGCTTCTTGTGAGTTCTTCCTCCACGACGAAGAACGCGGCGTCCTTCTTCCACGACGTCGGACTGCAACGTGTTGGATTTCCTCCACGACGCCGCAACGCATCCTCTCCGCAACGTGCTTTCCGCGGCGAACCTACGTCCGACGCCGCCACGCACTTTCCGAGACGTGCCTCTCGCGGCGAACCCACGTCCGTCTACCGCGACGCCATAACCGCAATGCCGACGACGTCTTCTTCCGTGATGACCGACCTCCGCGACGCTCATCCTTCGCGGATCGTTGACGAGCTCCGCGAGCTTCCTTCGAGGTAGGGGTTTTATTCTGTGCTCTTGAATAACCTTTATTCAATTCTACTTGATTTTAAATAACCGACTGCTATCGGATTAATGGAAGGAGGCCGGACCGCACAAACACGGCTGACCTCCTTCCATGTGCTTGAAATCATTGTGCTTTGGTGCGGGATAACACAATGCCGTTGCACCGCAAGAAAATGTCGAGGACCGCAGCCGGAGTGAGTCGCGGCGGTGGCGCGCGACGCCATCGCGCCACGCCAGAGAAATGAACCAGTGAATGACAGTGGTCGGAGCGGCCTACGGCAGAGGTGCGACGAGTCGGACAAGGCCGCAGCCATCAGACGTGGCAAGCGGCAAAGACTCTGTGGAGGAGCCGCGGCCCTAAGGCCGCGGCGGAGCAGCCAGAGGCGGCCGACCTCGCCGGCCGCCGGAGAACAGAAGAGCCGCGGACCTTGCCGCGGCAGAGAAGAAGGGGGCGGCCGGCTGTGCCGGCCGCTGGTTTGCTCGGAGGCGGGACCCGCAGGTCCCGCGGGTGGACAAACGGCCGGCTTCAATGCCGGCCGTGCATTGATTTCCGGGGGTTTGAAACCCCCGACAGCCGAGGAACGGGCCCCCCTCACGTGGGGGGGCGTTGATTGAAGTCACGGGGGGGCGGCGCCCCCCGTTTCGCGCGAAACCACGCGCTCGGCCAAGCTGGCTGAGCGGTTCTGAGCGGCCGGGCCGCGCGACCGGCCGGGCCGGGTCGCGCAGGCCGGGCCGGTTTGTGCCGGCTGGGCCGGACCGCCCAGCCGGGCCGGGCCGAGCCAACCGGGCCGGGCCACGCTGAACCGGGCCGGACCCGGACCCGGTTCGGGCCGACCCGGATCGGACCGGTTCAGGGGGGTACTGGGCCGGGCCGGGCCCAGACCCCCCGTTTTCGGACCTTTTCAGTCAAAAGCTCATAACTTGAGCTGTAGACCTCCGAATGACGAACCGTCTGCGGCTACGCGATCCTTGGATCGAGACGGTCGTTTCGATATATCGCACTCAAAGTTTCGGATTACTTTGAGTTCGGACGGGTTGGTTCGTACACGAAACCAACCGGGCCCTCGGAGCGGAAACGCTCGTATCTTGAGCTACGGACGTTCGAATGGCGTGCCGTTAGTTCTGATAAGTTCCTCTTAGTGAGACGAATCTTTTGATATACTCCGCCCGAGGTTTGGGTGCCGACGGAGTACGGCCGGGTTGGTTCATTCACGAAACCAACCGGGCCCTCGGAGCGGAAACGCTCATATCTTGAGTTCCGGACGTCCGATTGACGTGCCGTCGACTTTGATGGAATCCTCTAAGTGGGACGGAACTTTTGACATACTCCGCCGGAGTTTTGGATACAGTTGAGATATGGCCGGGTTTGGTTCGCTCACGAAACCAACCGGGCCCTCGGGACGAAAAGGCTAATAACTCACAGACCGGGCGTCCGATTGACGCGCCGTCTGTTGCGTTGAGACTCCTTTGACGAAGCGGACGTATGTGGCACTTCTTCGTTGTAATTTGAGATACTTGGAGTATCGACCAGTAGCTCATGGAGTGGACCCTCCCGGAGACGAGCGGGCGGGGGAGCGCCTGGGTGTAGCGGCGGACCTGTGGTACTTGACAGTGGTGGTGCGCTTGGATGCAGCAGCAGACCCTTGGCGGTGGAGCGCTTGGTTGTAGAGGCGGACCCACGATACTCTACGGAGTGTGTGCGCTTGGTTGTAGCGACAGACCCGCGACGGTGGAGACGTGCGTGCAGAGTACGGAGACCTTGTAGCCGACTGAGACCTGACGACTGCTTGACCGACTCGACTTGGAGTGAGTCGACTAGCCCAGTGGACGGAGCGCCCAGTAGTTGGCAGCAGACCCATGGCGGACGGAGCGCCTGGTAGTTGGTAGAAAACCCGCGGTACTCGACAGGAGGAGTACCTCAGTAGGCTATTTGGGTGAGCGCCCGGTATTTGGCGACAGACCCTCAGCGGACGGAGCGCCCGGTAGTTGGCCGCAAACCCGCAGTACTTGATAGGAGGAGTACCTCAGCAATCTTAGGTTAGTGAGCAGTACCTCGGAGTCGTGACAGGACCACTGTACACTCTAGAGACGGAGCTCTTCAGTAGTTACGGTTTCGATAATGAAAATCCTGGTTTGAGCTGAGTCAATGATCTTTGTGTTTCCTCATGATTGAGATGGGTCGCTTGATAACTTAGGTATATGTATGGGCATATACCTGGGTAATGGTTATCCGTTGATTTCATAAACTTGTTATAAACTGTGTGGACTTATACTGTTATCCTGTGTGGATTTACTGTTTACACTTCTTTGTGGATTGGGTTGTTCTTGGGCTCGGTGTTGGAGCCGAACGGAAATTGGTGACATAGGTATATGTATGGGCATATATCTAATCAACATTGGATGTTACTTCGTGATTGTATCCTTCTTATGGTTTATCCTTTGTGGATTTCGGGAGATCTTCGAGGGTCTCGGGGTCCCTACTGAGTATCTTATACTCACCCCTGCACGAGCTATGCCCGCACTTCGTTGTGTTGGTTGCAGACGACGGACAGCGCTGACTGCGGTTGAGGCTTACGGAGTAGGTCGGTACTCGGAGGAGGACCACTGAGCGGGACGTGCTCGGAGCAGACGGTTGGACCCGAGGAGTTGTGGAGCTATCTGTACCTACCCCTCAGGTAGGATCCGTGGTGGACGATCCAGGAGCTGAGCCATCTGTACCTACCCTTCAGGTAGGAATCGAGGAGGACGTCCCAGGAGCCGCTTGTACTTTCAGTTGCTGTTTTCCCTTTCGAGTTGTACTTTACTTTACAGTTGGGCTTGTATTTTCGGCCCCTTTACTTCAGCACAGTTGTTCTAGTTTTGTGTACTGCTTTACTTCCGTTTGTTACTCTGAGGTGCTTGTTTACTTTATTAAGGCAATGCCTTCCCTTTTTACTGGGATTTTACGCCTTGGTGCTAGTCGCCAGCCCCTGGCCTATGGAAGGCGGGCTTGGGGTAGTCACGGCACGGGCCCCGAGGGCGGGTCGTGACAATATTTCCTTAGGTAAACACATGAACATGAGTGGTTAAAAAAATGTATCACCATATAACCATTTGGATCCAAACAATCTAACAAATTAGGATTTACAAGGGGGATTTATAGGAGAAATCAAGTCAAGAACTCACTAAAAACACCCTCTTTTGTATTGTGTATTCCCACATTATTGTTAGGACTAAGTCAAGTTTTGGTTTTATTTGTTGTAAATAAATAATATATGGTTAATTTTGATAAAAGTTGTAGTTTTGGTTTCTAGAAACAACCAATCATACTAATAAGGAATATGCACTGGACATATAAAATCAGATGCACAACACAAAAGGAAATCTATAACTTTAGACCCAAACCATCAAAAAAAGGTATATGACCTAGACTATCTACATGAGAATCGTTCCCAACCCATCAGAATGAGTTAATGGATTCAAACCACTAGAATGAGTCTTGGTTGAAAATATAGAAGGTGTTGGAAAGATGGGAAGTCACGAAATATTCCAATATGAGTATGATGATTCTTTTCTAATCATGGAGTTATCATAAATCCTAAATAACCCATGATACAAGATGAAGTTTGTGAAAGAGAGGAAAATAAAATGTGATGTATTCTAGATGCTACTCATCGATGTGAGGAACTCCATACATAGAAAGATATTGATCCTCAGTATGAGAATCACTAGTGTGACAATATCCGAAGTTTGGAAGATTGATCTAGCTAATATAAAGAAGTCACTACCCACACTGATCCATTATAATGGATTATAACACTGATTCATTTTATATTGTTTGAAATGATAATCCATCATAGTGAAGTAGTGACTGGCCCATCAGAAGCATGATGAAACCTATAAAGTCATCAGGTGCTAAACTTCATCAAAAATGGGATCATTGGTGCGAGGAATTAAAGATATGGAGAAATATTTTGAAGATATTTCAGATATGTTTTGACTACCAAAGTACTATTGAAGGAGGTTTTAAATTCTACAGAATTTTCTCAATGTTTTTAACAAGTGTCTTTCATTTGGTATGAAGAATATATATGAGAATACATTCAGTGTTTATAAGAGGTTATCATAATGATAAGTATTTAGTTTTTCATATGTTTTCATCATAATGATGAATCAGAATGAAGAATCAGACTAAAGAAATGTTTACAAACTTGAATAAGTCTAATGTTTTGAGAATATTTGAAGAAGTAAAATATTAAGACTTTAATGAATGATAAATTTAGGAATTTTAAATCTCATTAAGTAGTAAAAGGAATTTGTTTTCCAACCTTTAACATTATGGGGTTCCTATAAAAGGAGAGGACAACACATTCATACATTGAGTTTCTGTTGAAATTTTCAAATGTGATTGAACTCGGAAAATTTTGGGACTATTATTGAGTTTCCAACAAGATTTTTTTAGTTTGAATATGAGGAAGATCCATCAAAGTGAGTCCATCATAGCGAGTCCATCAGAACTAGCACATCAGAGTAAGTTCCAAAAGAACAAATCCATCGAAGTGAGATCTATAAGATTGTGATCCATTAGACATAGTTCCAATTTTATATAAGAATTGTGGTTTTATAATTGAGTTTATACTTAATTGAATAATGAAGAGCATAAGCAGAATCTGATAGAGTCCAATCAGATGGATCTCATTAGATAGAGGTTACCGGACTAGGGAAGATCAGACTAAATTTTTCTAATGATGTTTTATGGATAGAGTTTCTATAGAGTGATTCAATACCAAAAATTTTCATAGTTTTTTTTGAATTTATTGAATATTGTACATAGTTAAAGTTTTATTTAGATTAATTGTGGAGGAGGTGAATAACTTTATTAAATGGATCAGAAAATAAGAAAGAAATTGAATCTTGTAACTACAGATATTTACCAGTTACTAAGAAGGATTGTGTGTTTTCTGGGGTGTATAACTAGCTACGGGAAAGAGGATATGAAAAGGAAAGTGTGTGTGTGTGTGTGGGGGGGGGGTATAACCAACTATAGTAGGAAATTTACTACTTATATTTTAGAATTGTTCACTGGTTGTGCCTTTTTATTCAAGAAAGAATATAGTGAAAGAATCCATGTTGGTGGAACTATCCAACATGTCAAGAAGTAGGACATTGTACCAAACCTTGAAAATATCATGTGTTTCCTTCTCATTTTATATTTTTTATATGAATGGTAAGGTTGAGAAGTTATATTTTAGTAGATTATAACTTTAACAAGTTTCATAGGTTAAGTAAGTTTAATAAATATATTAAGAAACATTATTATAAAAGGATTTTGAACCATTGATTCACCCCTCCCTCTTAGTAGTCTCCATTCTATTTGGGAATAATAGTTGGAATCCAAGTTGATTCCCTCTGAAAGATCCATATATAAGAATATAGAATTTAAATTCAGTGAAAAATAATGGTGTTCCTATTTTTAATGACATGAACTATCACACTTGGAATGATAGGATGTTATCATATCTTCATTCACTTGGACCTGAAGTTAGAGATGTAACAATAGTGGGATTTCTTCCCAAAAATGAATCTTTAATTACAGCAGATGATAAGAGATGTATTAATGATGATAGAAAATATTTGAATTTGTTTTTGATGGATCTCACTGATAATGTTTATACAATGATTATGGGGATTCAAATAGCTAAGAAAACGTGGGATAAGTTGAGAAGAAGCTATGAAGGGAATGAGAAAGTCAAGGAATCCATGTTACAAATTTGGAGAAGTATATTTGAGTATTTGAAAATAGATGGTGATGAAAGTATTGATAGTTAATTTACAAGTTTAAATGAGATTATGAGTAATATCATGATTTTCAATGATAATGTATGAGTCTAAAATTGTTAAGAAACTTATGAGAAACTTAATAAATAGATTTCATGCTAAATTTTTAGCTTTAAAATATCATGACAATTTATCATTGAACATACTTCAGAGTAATTTGGTGGATAATGAGATGAGAAAATAAAATACTTTTAAGAAAAATCATAACAGAGAAATGGATTTAAAATATTTTTTAAAAGGGAAAAAACAATGAAAAAGAAACTGAAGAAGAATCAAGTGATTCATATGAAGAGGAATAAGATGATGATTTCAATAAAATTATTTCCCTCCTATATAAGAAATAAAATAAGGGAAAATAGAAAATTAAAACACTCAAATGTTGGAATTTTGAAAGGAAAGGGTATTATTAACTGAATTTTCCACAGAAGAAATTTTAAGAGTATGAGTATGAATAGGATGATAAGAAATCTCAGAAACGAAATTGGAAGAAACATAAGAAAATATTTCCTTATGAAAATAAGAAGAAAAGATATATGTGTAGAATAAATAGGGATGATATCTCATCCAAATAAGAATATGATCAACAAATTAACTTTATTTATCAAGTTAGAAATGGAATTAATTTTATAAATAGTGATGATAGTGAAGATATTATAGAAATAGAATGGATTATTAATTTTTTTAGAAAAATAAATTGAGTAGAATATGAAACTCAAGAAAGAAAGAATAATATTGTAGAAAAATATTAAAGATATTTATTTTAAAAATGATGATCAAATGAATAAATAGGATAAAAATACAAATTTTACTAGATATCAAAATATGAATATTGGTGAGAATGAAAGAAAACTGAAAATCTATGAATAAAGATCAACTGGAAATGGGGACCTCAACATGAGATAATTTACACTTGTTGAAGAGAATAAGTAGACATAGTTTAAGATAGATGAATGTGAAAAGATGATAGATTCTCTAAAATTTAGTATAGATAAGAAAGAATATGATTTGTTTGAAACAAAATCAATGCTTATTACAAAAAAATTAGATAAAAAAGATGAGATAAAAATTCACCAAGGTAGTTGATGTTAAAGGTGAAACTTATAAATAAGGTGAAAAGAAATTTTTACAAATGTAGGTTTTTGAGAAATAATAATTCACGTAGAAAGATAGATATTATTTAGGAAATTATCCTCCTAGGAAATTTCATCCACATATTGTTAAGAAAAAACAATAATGTTCTAAACTAGTTCACTATGAGTCCTAAAAATCAGGATTCAGAGTTCACTGTTGGTGTTGTGGATTATTTAGACACAAAGATTATTGATGCTCATATAACATGTCTCTACCAATAAATAGGTATGAATAAAGGGGGTGATATGATGATAAAATAAGATCAAATGTTTCTAAAAATAACGTTGAACCGGAATAGGAAACTAAGAAGAGAGATGAGTATATTTCAAAATTTGAAAAAATCAAACAGGTTGAGAAAGAAAAAGAAAGAATGCTTATTTATCTAGCTAGAGCAAGTTTCTATGGTGAGAAAGTTTTAAAAGGCATAAATATCATCTGAACCAAAGGGGAAGAAAATGGTTTATGAATTTTAGAACAAATTTGATAAAAATTTGTGAACAAATGGTGCTTTGAATATTCTTAAAAGGTAAAAAAGTTGTTAGAAAGAAGGTAATGTTACTAAAAATTGTATGACTATCATACCAGCCTAAGAGGAAGGCATGAAAGAGTTGTTAAAAACTCACTGTAACAAAAAGGTTAATAAATAATAAAATATGCTGACATTCTTTTCAGAAGAATATACATATGAAAATAAACTTATTACAAAATATGAAAAGGATAAACATAAGGAAGAAAATACATTTGATGAAAAATCAAATAATAATAATAAAAAGTCAAGACTAAGAGAAGAATCTTAGTCAAAAATATTATTCTAAGAAACTACCAAGGTTAATCTTTATTACCAAAATATTTGTGTATTTGGACTAACTTGCAGGAAGTTAAAGGAGTTAAAATAAAGAAACTGATGACAAGTCTCTTAATATTCTTCTAAAAGAAAGTAATGAGGTTCTAAAATATGAGTTTTTGGAATGTTGTGTTTATACACATGAACATTATGATATGTTTCTTGATATGGGTGAATTTTATTCTTATCTTAACAAATCCTCTCAAGAATTTCCTTAAAATCATTATGCTAAAAGAAGCATTTTAATGTATTACATAAAATTTGTGTTATGGGAAACAATGAAAACCTTGATTATTCACTCTTGTTTTCTACACCAGGTATACCCATTTAGGATTAATGTTGTTTAGTTAAAGGATATTTTATAATAAAATCATGTGAAACTCATTTTCTCTTGAAGAAGAATTTCAATATTATTAGATGAAGTGTTCTGACCCATTGGAATGAAACAAATTTTCAATAAAGTTTGAAACTATTCATAATGTACCCTTTGAATTTTATTTTCAAAAAGGGGGATAGGTAAGAAAAAAGTGGGAGATATAATAAAAAGGTGAATAATAAGAAATATGGGGTAATAAATGAATGGGGATAATAAATAGTGGGAAAATAAAACTACAAGTGGAATTGTTTTTATGCGGGTATTAACAAAAAACAAAAAGGGGGATATTGTTAGGCCCAAGTTGAGTTTTGGTTTTACTTATTTTCAATAGATAATATATATTTAAATTTGAGAAAAGGTGGAGTTTTTATTTCTAGACACACCCCATTAGACTGACAAGGATTATGCACTAGAAAAAAAAATTGGATGTACTACAGAAAAGGAAACACAAAACATCAGACTCAAACCATCAGAATGAGGCATAGGACCCAAACCAGTGACATGAGAATCAGACCCAACCCATATACATGAGTCAACATATCTATAACACCATAATGTGTCTTGGTTAGAAATACATAAGGTGATAGAAGTATGGGAGGTCATGTAACTTTCCAATATGAATTTGATTATTCTTTTCTAATCATGGAGTTCTCATATATCATGAAGAAGTCATGATATGATATGTAGTTTTTGGAAGAGAGGAGAATATGACGATAAGTATTCTGGATGCTGTTTAACTATGTGAGGAAAACTAGACACAGAAGGATGTATACCATCAATTTTAGAATCACCGGTGTGACAATATTAGAAGGATGGAATATTGATCCTACTGAAGTAAAGAAGTCATTGAAGAAACCAATCCATCATAATGAATTCTGACATCAATTAATTTTATATTATTGGAAATAATAATCCATTAGAGTGAATTAGAGACCAATCCATCAGTCACATGCTAATAATGATAAAGTCATTAGGCACTGAACTTCATCAAATACGGGATCATCAATTTGATGAATTTAAGAAAAGGATAAATACTTTTAAGATCTTTCAAATATGTTCTTACTACCAATGTATTTTCAAAGGAGGATTTTAATACTAAATAATGTTCTCAATTTTTTTAACATGTGTTTTATAGTTGATATAGATAATATGTATGAGAATAATTTCATTGTTTATAAGAGGTTAAAATAATGATTAATATTTTGTTTTACATATGTGTTCATCATAATTAATAATCAAAATGAAGAATTAGACTGAACAAATATTTGTAAAATTGAATAAGTATAAAGTTTTGAAAAGATTCAAGAAGCTCCTAGATATATTTATAAGATTTTAAGAACTAAATGATGAAGAATTAAATGAATTTGAAATTTAGGAATTGTGAATTTTGTTATGTAGGAAAAAGAATTCATTTTCACACCTTTTACATTATGGGGTGCCTATAAAAGGATAACACAATACATTAATACTTTGAGTTAGGGATGAACTGTTCATGTGCACCAGATCTCTAATAGTTGTGGGAAAGGTATTGAGTTTCCAACCAAACTTTATTTTTTAGACTTAATCTAATGAAGATACATCGTAGTGAGTCCATTGGAGTGATTCCATTGGAGTGAGTCCATTGGAGTGAGTCACAACACAGCCAGGACCTCGTGGTACTTATCGTACATTATCAGGAAATGAAAACTCCTGTTGTGCCATGACACTACGATCACATACTCATGGAGGGAGGGAAACTTTGTTACTGATTGTCTTTCTAGAAAGGGAAGCCCTGAAAATCATTTTATTATCTATTATATCCTTGGTTCTCTTCCTAGTGAATGTAACCTCCTTGTAAGCAACTATTAATTAGGCTTGCATCACTTTCGGCCCCCTTGACTTGGTGGGATCCTCAATAAAAATTCATTTTCAGCAGCATTGGAGTGAGTCCATTGGAATGATCCCATTAGAGTAAGTTCCATCAAAACAAGTCCATTGGAGTGAGATCCATCAAAGTGATCTCCATTAGACTGAGTTCTAATAGGATAGAGGTATGGTGAGCTAAAAATTTAGTTTTTACTCAATTGATGAAGGAAGATTAGAAGGATAATTGGACCATGACCTATCAGATGAATCCCATAAGACATAGGTTATATGACTGAGGCAGATCAGACTGCATTTTTCGGAGTATGTTTTTTTGATAGAATTTCTAGTGAATGTTTCAAGACGAATAAGTTCCTTAGTGAATTTTTTATTTTCTTGGATGGTAAATTTTGATTCATCTTACTTGTGGTGGAAGTGAAGAATATTCTGAATTAGATCATAAAATCATAAAGAAAGGTATGCTTATGTAAAGACACTTAAATTTCAAGGAAATTTTTTTCTTAAATTCTTTGGTATTTTACGAGTACGTAGTTTCTGACGACACCTGATTCCGAGGCCCGGTGTGCCCGAAATCAATTTCTGAAGTTTAGCTCAGGTACGTTCAGTGAACGAACGAGCAGGTTTTTCTATCTTTTGAACCGGTGCTCAGAATTGGAATCTAATGGCACCAATGAAACCACAATGGTGGTAATTGCTTAAGATGACCTTTAGCAAAGGTGCGTTTTCTCGGGATGAGTTGTTAAAAATTTGGGGATTAATAATGAATTGAATAAAATTTGTGGTACAAATTTTATTCCTAACTTAAGTGGTTTTATCCTAGGAGTGGGAGTTGGGGTGGGACCCACTAGTTACTAACTACCCATGAGAGGATAAAGGTGGGGTGTGGCCCACACGAGCCCAAACCTCCACATTTCCTAACTCCTTTAAACCCCCCTCTTAAGTTGTGTAACTCATCTTAACTTGGTTTAAATTTTCACCATTAATTGGGTAACTTCTCCTCTCCTCACATTAATTTAATGTCAACACACACTAATTTAATTAATTGAATGATGTGTTTGAATTTTGGAAATTTGAAATTCTTGGAAAATAATAAAATAAGTAGAGGCCTTATTTTATTTGGTTAGTTTGTTGTGTGAGGATTTTGGGGAGAGAACTCTAAGTCCCTTAAAGAACTTCATCACCTTTGTTGAAGAACGCCAAGAATCCGATGAAGAACGTCGACTTGGAGGTCCCCTTATTCTCCATCCTCTTACTCCTCTGCGATAAGGGAGGAGATACTGACGACAACGGGAACAACGCCATAATTGGCGGTGCTTGACAACCGTGAACTTCCATCGAGGTAGGGGTTATCTTTGATCAAGTTTTATTTATCAATCTTCATGGATTTAAATATGACAGCTTGTTATCGTCATAATGGGAGGAGATCGGACCGCACAAACACGACCGATCCTCCTCCCCTTTTTATTGTTGATATTCATTGATGATTTTGGCGAAAGCAGCGCGGTGCCGTTGCACCGCGCGGGAACGAAGAGGACCACGACCGGAGCGGGCCGCAGCGGTGGAGCGCGGCGCCGTCGCGCCATGCCAGTTTGGCCGAAGGAGGCTGCAGCTGGAGCGGGAAACGGTGGAAGGGCGCGGTGCCATCACGCCATGACAGTTGGACGGGAGCTGCAGCCTAAGGCCGCGGCGGTCAACAGCAGGGGCGGCCGGGCTCGGCTGGCCACCGACGCTCCAGGATGTGGGACCCCCGCGGGTCCTGCAGCGGTTCAACCGGCCGGCCATAATGGCCGGCCGTTTTCCGGAAAAACCGGGGGGTTGAAACCCCCGACCAGCACACAGGGCAGACTCCTTAGGGTCCGCCGTTTCGGAAACAGGGGGCGGCGCCCCCCCTTCTCACCCTGCTCGGCCGCAAGCTGAGCCGCGGCCGGCTCCCGAGCTGGGCCGCAGGCCGCGCCCAGATGCGGGTCGGGTCACGCCAGCCGGGCCGGGCCATGCCCAAATGGGCCGGACCCGGACCTGGGTCAGGTCGACCCGGTTCGGTCCGACCCAGGGGGTATCGGGCCGGGTCGGACCGGGCCCAAACCCCCTAGTTTCGGGTCAGGTTCGTTCAAACGCCCATATCTTGGGATACAGACCTCTGATCAATGCACCGTCAGTTGTGATGGGATTATTGTAATGATATGGTCGTTTCGGTATATTACACCTGAGGTTTCAGCGAAGTTTGGGTATGGCCGGGTTGGTTCGAACCCGAAACCAACCGGGCCCTTAGAGCAGAAATGCTTATAACTTAACGACCGGATGTCCGAATGACGTGCCGTAAGATATGTTGAATTCCTCTTAGTGAGAAAAATCTTTTGGATTAATAAAATTGAGGTTTGGACGCAACTGGAGTATGGTCAGGTTGGTTTAGCTGAAAAACCAACTGGGCCCCTGGGACGGAAAAACCAATTACTCTCAGAACGGGCGTCCGATTGACGCACCATCTATCGCGTTGAGTTCCTATTGACGAGACAGAACTTTGTGATACATCAACTCTGGACTTCATGACAATTGATGTATCGAACCCCTTGGCTCGTGGAGCGGACCCTCCCGGAATGAGTGTGCTGTGTGCGGGAACCTTAGAGCTGGCTACGACTGCGATGACGATGGCGACTGTACTTGGATCCTACGTTGGTTCGGCAGCGAGGACGACTGTACTTGGATCCTCCATGGGTTTGGAAGTGATGACGACTGTACTTGGATCCTACGTGGGTTAGGTAGTGATGGTTACTGTACTTGGATCCTATGTGGGTTCGGCAACGATGACTTCTGTACTTGGATCCTACGTGGGTTCGACAGAGGAGATGATTCAGAGGCTACATCTAATCATCTCCAACCCTCTTCATGAGTAGTATACCTGTGTGATATGAGTCTTGACTTTAAATCATTATCTTCGATATGTTTGACTTGTTATCCTATGTGGATTGAGTTGTGCTTTCCTGTGTGGATTGGGTTGTACTTTCCGGTGTGGATTGGGTTGTACTTGGGCTCAGAATTTGGAGGCTAACTGGAATTGATGACTTAGGTATATGTATGGCCATATACCTAAGTAGAGTTGGTTGATACTTCATGATTGTATATTTCCTTTTTGGATTATCCTTCGTGGATTCTGGGAGACCTTCGAGGGTCTCGGGGTCCCTACTGAGTATCGTATACTCACCCCTGCACGGGCCATGCCCGCAATACGTTGTGTTGGTTACAGACGACAGATAATGCTGATCGTGGTTGAGGCTTGTAGAGCAGGACGGTACCTAGAGGTGGACTATAAGGTGGGACGTACATGGTGAGAACAAAAAGATTCGAGGAGCAGAGGAGACCATCTGTATCCACCCTTCAGGTGGGGTTTCCGGAGGATGACTTGGTGGTTGCTGCTTTACTTTTCAGCTGTTGTACTTTCATTTCACAGTTGTACTATACTTTCAGTTGGGTTTGTATACTGACCCATTTACTTTCCAGCACTTACTTTTGTACTCAGTTTACTTAGTGTTTACTTCAGCTTATATACTCTGTGGTGTTTGTTTTCTTATATAAAGGCAATGCCTTCCCATTTATCGGGATTTACGCCTTTGGTGCTAGTCACCAGCCCCTGGCCTATGGAAGGCAGGCTTGGGGTAGTCACGACACGGGCCCTGAAGACAGGTTGTGATAGATTATAACTATGGATACTTACCTGTTACTTAATATTCATGGGTGTTTTCTGGGTTTTATATTTAGTAGTGGGGAATGAGAAACAAAAAGTATAGTTGGGGGGTATAACCAACTATTTCAAAAATGTTACTACTGAGATTGTAGAATTATTCACTACTTGTGCCATTGTATTCCATAAAGAAGATAGTGAAAGAATCCATATTGGTGGAACTATCCAACATTAAAAGGAGTAGGTCTTTGTACCGAACCATGTAAATATCATGTGATTCATTCTCTTTATATTTTTTTACACATGAAATATAAGGTTGAGAAGTTATATTTGAGTGAATCATGACATTAAGAAGATTCATAGGTTAAGAATTTTTACTAAATAAGTTAAGAAACATTCTTAAAAAACAAATAAGAACCACTGATTCACCCCTTAGTGGACTCAATCACTACTGGAAATATGGCCTATACCCACGGTTCAAAACCGTGGGTATAGCCCCCAAAACCGTGGGTATAACCTATACCCACGGTTTTGGGAACTGTGGGGCTGAGAGGCGTCGCAATAGGGGTCGGAGGCTATACCCATGGTTTGCCCAAACCGTGGGTATAACAATGTCATTATGCGGCACCTTGACGTACCAGCGTGGCACACCACTGCTCCCACGGTTTCAAAACCGTAGGTATTGAAATTCCAAAAACGGAATTCGCGGGATTCGAACACAGATCGCCGCAACGGGACGCGCCCCTCTCTGACCAACTGATCTATCAACGCATTTGATATATAAGTATATATCTATATTAATATAATAATATAACCGCATATCTAAAAAGGAGAACGGCGTGATTCGAACACAGCACCGGCTGTAGGATAAAAGCCTCCGAACCAACTGAGCTATCCACACATTTGATATATAAGTATATATCTATATTAATATAATAATATAACTGCATATCTAAAAAGGATAACGGCGTGATTCGAACACAGCACCGGCTGTAGGATAGAAGTCTCCGAACCAACTAAGCTGCGGGAATATTGTTTATTTTCTCAGACATCTGTTTACTTATATTAATTATAAGTAATTTATTAGAAAAAAAAATCAGCGATATTCGAACAGCGGATTCATTCAAACGACAGTATACCTGACCAACCAATCTGTGAATACTTTTTGTATTTAGTTGTGTATGTTTATTATTATATTAATGAAAACCATATTTTCACCAAATATTTTTCTTCCCTCACGAATTTTTTTTCACGCCATTTTACAGAAAATTTATACCCACGGTTTGGGTAAACCGTGGGTATAGGTCTTCCGAAAAAAACACCAATACCCACGGTTCTTCAAAACCGTGGGTATAGGCCTTCTGAGAAAACCCTATACCCACGGTTTGGAAAAAACCGTGGGTATAGGCCTTAAGAGAAATACCTATACCCACGGTTTGGTAAAAACCGTGGGTATAGATGACCTATACCCATGGTTTTGGAAAACCGTGGGTATAGGTTCCTATATAATCTCTATGCCCACGGTTTTCGCAAACCGTGGGTATAGGGTACCCTATACCCACGGTTTTTTGAAGAACCGTGGGGATAGGTCCATTTTCCAGTAGTGAATCCTATTTGGGAATAACAATTCATGCTTGTAACTGCCCATAAAGATCAATGAATGAAATGACCATTTTAAAAATTCAAACCCATCACCATGATGTAGTGAGGTACAGTACAACCGTGGTGGTTTCAACTGCAACATGCCCATGAGGCTGACCACTAGGACTAAACAAGTCATGGAGGAAAAAAATAATTATTTTTGAGCCACTATTCCATACACCATAGGATGGTGATGCAATATTGTTCATGGTCTATAATAAGGATCATATCTCTCCATTCCTATAACCTTTCATAGACTAGGTGAGTTGATCTCCTTGTTTCACATAGGAAGACTCTAGTCACAAAATTATTTTCACAATGGCATGGTCATTCATGTGGTGCACTTAAAAAAGACCAAACAACTCTAAATCACATTCCATACACTAGTTCTCAAATTGGAAAATCCACTAAATAAAAAATTAAAATTCCTTATGATTTTTTACAATATATCTAGACAAGGGGTCTTATAATCTACCCACTTACAACACTTCTCATCCCTAAGAACTCTTTTTGGTTATTTTACCATATATCCTAACATAACTGGGTCATTAATTTATTTCCATTAGGCCACGTTCTATATACAAATTCTAAATCTGCTTCCATTTCAATACTATAAACACATGGTATTTAATCAAAAACCCCTAGGAAACCTCTCATTATTGTCACTGAATCACCACGACATCATTCACTTATGCCTATCAATTTTGAGATACCACTACGTCCCCTATCAAAATATCTCTTGAGGGTTGAATCTCCCCACCACAGGTCATTTACAATATGGCCAATTTAGACCCACAATGTTCCTAACCATTATAATCACCCATCAAACACATTTCCATTTTCCAAAAACCAACTCAATGTAGTCTCTACATCCCTATACTCAACATCATTCAAAAACATTGGTCAAAGTCTATAAATCTCTTCACCATGATTCCAACCTAATTGGATGAATCTCTACCTTTCAAGAACAAGGAAAAAATTTATTATGTTTTCCTAAAAAAACCTGATAAAACCACATGAAATGTTAATCATATCCAGTTAAATTCACCACACATAGTTTACAACTAACCATGAACAATTATACACATAATAATTGTCCATACATCCTCTTAAAAACCTCTCTAAAACTCTTGATTTCCATTATCAATTCACAATCATCCTTCTCAATCCAGATTCCTTGATTGTTAGGGAATATTATGGATAGTTATTTCTAATGATGAATTCAAAACTAATCATCTAGTGAATTTGAATGGTGGGTTTTCCATCATAATTTATGGATTCCATGTTCTCATTCTGAGCACTGGAACACTATAGAGCTGATACCTTCTCGAATGAATTCAATTTATCCTGATCCCATTTACAATGCTCAAATTCCATCTATCATGAAACCAAATATCAAATTTCATGATCATGAAGAAAAAGATTATTTGGTTTCACCTACCTAGTAGCATCCAAAGTCTACATAAACCATATAATAACTAGACTCATTACATCAACAACCCTTTAATAATAGGTTTTGTTCTTTTTATACTGATGAAATAATTTCCTCCATGGGAGTATATCCATTTTCACTCTATCTAACCAAATTCATAATAATTGTGGACCATTATCCATCCAATACCAAACATAAATACTAGAAGTGGTCATCTTTCTCACACCCAAGTGAAAACAAGAGACACAAAATAATACTTCATTCCTTCTCATAGAACTTAATCATAAAAATATGTATAAAATCTATCTATTATGTGGGTCACACACTCAAGTGGAAAAAGGTGGACTCCCCACAATAAGGTTTTACTTATAATACTACCTGATTACAACCTTATTGGTTTCAATTGACACATGTGCATATCTCCCCCTGATCCATGCTAATTCACTTCATCTTCTGACACTACATTACCCACATTGTAATCACAATCACAGAGGTGATTCTCCTATTTTCATCAATCCAAGATCCATTTCTAGATACAAACCTTATTTTCATACATTTTTCATATCCATTAATGATAGATTGGAAAATGGATCCCCCAATTGTCTCACTATTTCCATCAGTCCTTGACCTGTATGTGGCAACTCACTGATTTGAAACTCAAAAAGTACCACATTCAGTCTTTGTGCTCCATTTTGATCTCATCCAAACCTGAAGAGTATACTAAAGTACCACCCTATCACATCAAATGACTCACACTACCATGAGTCTCATGTTATTAAACCTATTAACATGATCCTAGTTTAACAACCATTCACCATGGAATGATAATCGTATTAACTCCTAGGATCATTGGGTGATCATCTTCAGAACTAAGAATTTTAACTATCCCATTCATATAACATGACTACACATTGATTTTGAAATCATTTATTAAATCAAAATCATCTACCAACTCTTCTATCACACTCTCGGTGTGAAACCCGAGTCAACTTGGTAAGAAATCTTATCAACCCAACCCTCAAATTCCCACTTTGATATGAAAAACACAAACACTCATGTAATCATAGTCTAAATAGTTACTATTCATAACATTCCTTTAATATATAACTAATAGTACACCACATGTACCATTCTAATAACAAAAAACATCTCTCCATGATCCCAACATGAAAGGAATCCATATTACCTTTCCAACCCTTATATCGAGTTTCTAATGCATATCAAATCATAAAAAAGTAGGGAAGAACATCCTGTAACCAAATTATAACTCTCAACTCATCATAGTCATTATCTAATATCAAGGAACCAATATATCTCACATAGTCCATGGGTTACATATAATATAGGTCATAACCCATGGGTAACTCCTCCATATTCCCATATTTAACTCGACTCAATAACTCATGGTTAAATCACCCACTCTAGAACCTCTAGTATCATAGGCGTATCTAGAATAAAATTTCAAATCATCTTCCTACCCATTTATTATAATATCTCATCTATATATGGGAATACCCCCATTATAATCACAATCACTTTTGTTAGTGAATACATATAAATAATAATATATTCATAGACAATCCATTTTGATTAACCACAACCCATGATTTGTCAACACAGAATACCCTCATGAATCTATGTGGGGAAAATAAAATATATGTTGTCATAGAAACTTTATTTAAATATAACTATTTATAAACCACCCTCAAGGGGTCCATCACTAAGGCATCAAATTCATGTACTGAATTACTAGGGTCTCTATGAACCTATACATCAAGGGACTTCATGGTCATCATCATTGAGAATCCCTCCATATAATACACATGTCCAATCATCAAATGATTATTATAAATACTAGTCACAAGAAATCATATGTCATGTGAATCCTAAATGTTAAATATGATGCATGAGATGCCTCTTTCAAATAGTCCAAGAGTCAATAGTCTTGCTTATGAAAAAAGTGACAAAAAATCAATAATAAATTATAAACCCAATAATCATGTTCATCACATGGGGTTAAATCAGTTCACAATAACACTGAAAATTAAGAACATCAATCCTAAATCACTTGGTAATAAGGACTTTATACTAATAAATGTGTTCATAGAGCACCGGTCCAATATACATCACATACTCCCACACATTCCTATATTTCATGCCCACCAAATCCCAAAATAATAGGTAAAAAAACAGAATGATATTATACAATTTTTATGGTACCAAACCTAGTTCAATATAAGAATCAGGAAGACCGGGTCATTATGTGGCCTCATATATGCCTCCCTATATTTCAGAGGATGCGGACTAGTATAAAGAGTATAAGATTTGATAATGGGGATAATATACCCTAATATAAGAGTAGAAATAACTATGGAAACAAAAAAAAATATCATCCACAATAATAAATAAACAAAATATTATATGGATGAAATAAATAAACAGATGCCATCAATAATAAATAATGAAATTCAACATAAAAACCATTAAATGATCTAGTTTCCAACTAGGATAAATATTTATATATGTAAGATAAAAGAATGAAATTAAAAACATGCAGTCCATACTAAATCCTTAAGCCTCACCACATCTGATTCTCTAGTGTAATATGAGATATCCCACTCAATAAAGCTACTATGGAATTCTAGCTAAACTGAACCTGTGATCAGGAAAAAATGATCGAGTACCCAAATCCAATGGCCAATCTAGAAGGGCGTGAGTACATAACTTAGCAGGGAACCACTAATGCGGTCCTATACAAATCCATTAAATGTAACGACATGATTAAGTGATATAATCATCAAAATAAATAAATAAACAACTTTTGTTACATAAATAGATATAACCATTGATCATTGAATTCTAGAGAAACATACGAGACTAACCATACTTTGTTTGGATACTATCAGATGTGTCTTTACATAGTACCATAGTCACACACACACACACACACACACACACACATATATATATATATATGGGCACACTAGATCCAAGAACTATTTTTGTGGTCCCCCAAAACTAAAATAATAATCGGCATACTAGGTCTAAGGGACAACATCCAAGGTCCCCTAATAATATAATAATAACAGGAACTCTACATCCTTAAAATGACACCATGGTACCTCAATAATATAATAATAATAATGAGAAAACTAGATCCTTGGAATCACATCATAATCCCCTGATTATATAATAATAATAATAATAATAATAGGAATAGTAGATCCCTGGAATCACATCATGGTCACTAAACCATATATTACATGACCTGATCCAACATGGCTTGATCCTCAACTAACTCAAGACTACCTCTATAGACCTAAGGCTGGAGACCAGCACTGAAATACATATCTAACATGGGAGTCCTTTTCCCAATGTACATGTATGCACACACTAGACCATCTCAATGTAGAAGTGAAAATGAATAATAATGAAAATATAAAATATCTAGAATACAACCATCCATATGAAAAAACTCTAGGGAGTATAATACTACAAAAATTAAAACCAAAATTAAAGGGAAAAAACACATACTCTACAAAAAGAAATACCATCCTAAAAAAATTGTAAAATAATGGTTCAATATCTTGATCTCCAGGATCCAACCATTTCACACATTCCAATGTACCAAGTATCCATATGATCTTCTATAATCACTTATAATATATCTATCTTCTTTATAAGATATGAAATTTGTGGGAGAATACCATTCAAGGGTGAGTATATACATACCCAAAAGGATTCCCTGAAATCTTAAGGGAGAGAAGTAAGAGACACAATAAGAATAGATAAAAAAATAGTTCAACCCAAATTAATAGAGTAAAATGAATTAAACAACATGGATATATATATATATATATATATATATATATATATATATATTCTAAAACCAAATAAACTAAAATGAGAGAGAAGGGGTTCTTAATCTCATAACCCAATCTAGGAAAATAGTGCCATTAGTTCCAAAAGTCCATCAATGATGCCTAGAATCTCACGTGTCTTCCCAACATAAAATTTAGGACATGCCTCACTATTATGCCACATATTCATGGAGAAAATATCTCTAGGAAGAGGACCCATGCCTTGGTACAATAGGAGTGTTCCAATCTAATAATCGATATAGGACCCATACATTGATACCATAGGAGGGTAAACTCTAATGGTTAGTGGAGGACCCATGCCCAACCCAGTTGGAGTGTGTCACTCTAAGGGTTTAGGACCCAAACCTTGATAACATAAGAGAATTCCTCTCAAATAGAAGGTAGAGGACCCATTCCCTAATCTAATAAGTGTTCCACTCTCATAGTCGAGGACCCATACCTTGACTCAGTATGAGGGTTCCATTGATTATATTAGTAAAGGAACCATTACCTATCCCAATAAGAGGGTTCCACTCTAAGAATAGATTGTAGACCAATTCCATGCCTTTTAGGAGGGTACCACTCTATAGATAGGTAGATGCATCATGCCCAACCTAGATGGAGGGCTCCACTCTAAATATAGGTAGAGAACCCATGCCCAGTTGAGTTGGAGGTTACCACTCTAAATCCCCTGGTGATCCTACCTAATCAAAGTCGTCAACGAGCATCACATAAAGAAGAATTACAATAATTAAATATTGAATAATATCTAAAAATACACAAATGAGTCCAGAATTGTGTTCTACATGAAACAAAATCAGGATAGGCCACTCATGGGCTAAAATACAGGTCCAAACAAAGGAGATATGAGTGGTAGAAGTTTCCCCATAAAGAAATAAAGGGTAAGAGACATATAAGGGGACCCAAATAGTTGTGGTCCCACTCTATATCCTAGTTTTTTCCCTTCTGGTACATGTAATTATACCCATATATGGATACATGATGTGTATATTATCTACATGGGGTGTCCGAGCCACCCGAGATACTGCCCGTGCTCCCTGGCCATGTCCATGTATCCATCTTGTGTCCATGTACTTTGGAAAATAGAATGTGCCTTAATGTGCTTGTAATTGTGTACTACTAGAGTACATGTCGACCCACCATCACAAGGTCACACTATGTGTGGGAGGTCCCACACTGCTTATGATACTTATAATTCTATGAAACCCTAGGCACCACAACTAAGACCCTACACACCGTGTGTTCTTCGAACTACATGGTGTGTAGTCATGTTTTTCCCAGAATGTCATATATGTGATAGGGAATTCCAAATTAGGCTTCCCCTCCACATATCATTCCTCTATAAACCCATAACTGGTGGATCTCATTCCTATTCACCTATTCGTCCAGTGGATGAGAATTGGTTTATGTTGAATCGCTCGAAGGCTGCACAGACCACCTCACACCAACGCACCATTAACTATGATGCTCAGTATAGGATATCAAAAATCCATGATATAAACACCAGATATATTGATATTCATCCCATATTCCATCCATTATCTTTAATTCGTTCATAGTACATGAAATCATTATGAATCTAGTGGTCCAGTCGGGATGGGTCCATCACAGCAACATCGAATTATGAACCTATGGTCAAAAGATAACTAACATGAAGAAATTATGGGATAAAGGCACAAGAAAAAGGGATTAACATTTTTTGGGAAATAGTTCTTGGTAGAATGATACAATTGGGATTATATAGGTGAAAAAACAATTTAATAATCAAATTAAACAGGAACATAGGTATAAAAAAAGTCTTGAAATTGGCACAGATCAAAGAAAGAGATTATCATTCCCAATAAATTTAA
The DNA here is from genome assembly GCA_963277665.1 of Viscum album. Lineage (NCBI taxonomy): Eukaryota > Viridiplantae > Streptophyta > Magnoliopsida > Santalales > Viscaceae > Viscum > Viscum album. Next base: position 1,582,156,015 of record OY728119.1, on the reverse strand, counting down.
TAAAAAAATAATAATAGACAAATTGAAGAGTAATACCTAGATATTGGACTATTCTTCATTAAATAACACACTCACCAATGATTGATATGAGTTTTTTAATTCACTAAGCTTTGATCTACTTCGATCTGGAGTCTCATCGTCGTTAGATGTATATTTTCCATTGGAGGAGAGGAAGAACATCTCTTAATACTCAAAGGGTTTATGTAAATAAACTTGGAGGATTCTCCATAATGGTTTATTAAAATATAATATTATATTTAGTTTAATTAATTTAATAAATAAAATTATTTATTTATTTAACTAAATGCACCACCCATGACTGCTTTTATCTTCACACCCCGCGCCGACCTATTTTAGGTCACACCTTGGGTAAACATCACATTTTGGACATAACTGTGGTCTTAGATTTCTGATATGAGTTTTAATTTAAGAGTTATCCCATTTTATTTAAGAAACTGAGCTCCTTTAATATAACATATATTTTATATTATTATAAAATTAATTTCGGGTACACCGATCCTCAAAATCGCATGTCATCTTAATTATTGATTCTGAAAATATATGTAGAAATATTTAAAAGTCTTACATGGTAGAAAATAGGTCTCCAAATCATTCCCTCTAGGATTTTCATCCCATGAAAATAAAAAACTAATCCAAATTATCAAGATACTGTGCCCGAATTTGTCTCTCCCACTCCCAGGAGCTCTCATGAACACTCCCCTGATACCTCAACACATGAACCATGGATATGGTCTATCCAAAAAGGGTATTCTATTGATTATCCTTAATCACATCTGGGTGCTCCAAAAAAGTGTCTCCATCCTTGATTCCCATATTTCCCTAGGAAATAACGTGAGTGTGGTCATGCATGTATCTCCTCAGTTGTGACACGTGGAAGATAGAGTGCATCTGCTCCAACTATGGGGTTAAAGAGACATAATAAGAAACATCAACAACACTCAAAAAGATTTTGAATGGACTGATGAAACTCGAGGAAGGATTTCCTCCCCAACCAAACATCCACAAGCCTCATTATGTGGAGAATCTTAGGAAAATGTGGTCTCTCTACTCAAAATTCAAGGGCCTATAACATTTATCTTTTTAAGATTTTCCCCTGATATTGGTTTTCCTTATCCACTCAAAGATAACCTAGACCTTATCTATCTTTTACTTCACTAACTCTGGACCCATAAGAGATTCCTTTACGATCTCTTTCCAACATAAGGGTGACCTGTAGGGTCTCCTGTATAGTGCTTTAAAATGTGCCATGTCGATAATAGAGTGGTAGATATTTTTTTACACAAAATCTACCAAGGTAAAGTGATACTACTATATCTGTAAAAATTATAAAATTTAGTCCCTCAATATATCCTCCAACACCTGGATAATGGACTTAGTCTTCCCATCTATTTGAGGGTGAAAGGTTGTACTCATCCTCATTTGGGTCCCAAATTACTCCCATAGGCCTCTCCACAATTGTGAAATGAACTGTATATCATTATTGGAGACAATAGTTGAGGCAACCCCATGATAGTGAAAAAAATCCCTTATGTACATCTTCTACAAACTCTCCACCAAACTATACTCCCCTATAGCAAGGAAGTGTGCCGAATTTTTGAGTTATTCAACTATCACCCATATGGTGTCATGGGTGTTCACTATTAATGGAATCCCTATAAAAAGTACACCAGTATTGCATCCCATTTCCACTCCATGATCTCAAGGGGATGATATAAATCTATAGTAACCTGATGCTCATCCTTGACCTGCTAACATGTGAGGCAGTGAGAGATGAAATGATCGACGATATATTTCATCCTGGACCACCAAAACATCCGTTTAAGGTCTCCATACATCATCCATACACTAGGATGTACATCCAACGTAGAAGTTTGGAACTCTAAAATCACCTCATCACACATCGTGACTGGGACCATCATCCATCCCTAGAAAAAATAATGAGATTCCATCCTTAATAAAATCCATTGGGTTAATCTTATGAGGGTATCTAGTCATGAAATACCTCACAGTTTATTTCTCTTAGCTAGGTTTATCTCTCACACTTGATAAATGGAGTCAAAACCATCAATTTAAGGAAAGATTCACCATCCTCCTCAACCAGGGTTAGCTTCATAGAAGCCATCTTCTCCGAATCCTCTTACACCAAATGATCCTGGGACTTCCTACTAAGGTAATTTTCTACCATGTTTTCCATCCCTGAAGTATAGGCTATCTTGATGTCATAGTTTATAAGGAATTACAACTAGTGCCACTATCTCCAGTTCAAGTCTCTCTATGTGAATTCATACTTGAGTCTCTAATGTTCTGAGTAAACCAAGAAGCACTCTTGAAGAATACAACGCCTCTACATCCTTAGGAAGAAGACTACCACATCCATATTTAGGTCATTATTCATGCAGTTATTCTCATAGGGTCTCAAATTCCTTTACTCATATTCCATACTACCTATAGTTGCATCAACACACAATTGATCATATCTCATGAGGCATTGAATACACTATATTCTCCATGCCCTCCTCTAGTAGTCTCAAAACAGGAGTAGTAATTAGCCTCAGAATTAACTCATCGAAGTCTCTATGGCACTGATCAATATAGGAAAAGGCTTCTCTTTACATGTTAGGTAAGTTAAAGGGGATTAAATCTTAGATAAATTTTCCACAAACTACCTATAGTACCCAAACATGCTAAGAAAACTTGGCAACTCTAACATGCTCTTGGGTGTATCTCAAGTAAGCAGCACATAAATATTCACTGGGTCAACAGATAATCCTTTCTCAGAGATGACATTCCCCATAAACTAAATTTCATGAATGAAAAACTAGGATATCAAGATCTTACAATAAATATGGTGCTCTCAAATAAAATCTAGTACCATCCTCAAGTGATTTGTGTCCTCTCCTTTGACATAGGGTATATGAGTATGTCATCAATAAAGAAAACCACAAACTAGTCCATATTCATCTAGATAACCTGGTTCAACAAAGCGATAAACATGATAGGGGAATTAAACATTACAAAGGGAATCACCAGGAACTCATAGTGTCTATAGGGGCATAAAAAAAACAGCTTTGTAAAATTAAAATCTCAAACTCTAACCTGGTGGTAGATGGACCTAAGATTGATCTTTGAGAACCATATCACACCTCAAAACTGGTCAATGGGTTCATCAATCCTTAGTTAAGGGTGATTTTTCTTTATAGTGCCTTGGTTCAAGAGATGATAATTTATGAGAAGTTTCAAGTTCCCATCTTCCTTTTTCACAAACAACATTGGATCTACCTAGGGGGACATATTAGCCCTAATGAAATCATTCTATTTAAGGTCTTCCAAATGAAACTATAGCTCCCAAATCTTGGTAGGGGATATCCGATATGCTAAATAAGATATAAAAATGGTCCTGAGATGTAAGTAGATACAAAACTACATCACTAGCCTTGAAGGTAGTCCAAAAAATCCTTGGGGAATATATCCACAACATCCAATATAACTGATGGTATCTTGATGCTTGAAGATAATTCTGCACCAAGGGATATGATCAACACCTAATGGGTGATGGGATGTAGCCTCTTGCTTACAGAACCCACTCTCCCCTCCATGAGATATCTCTCTCCCTAATAGGATAATTTATCCCCTCAATGGGAAGGAATTTGAGTCATATGCGATGAAAGTCAATCTAGTCTCAAAAAATGGATAACTAATCCGTACCCATAATAATGTCAGAGGGTTCTTTCATGATGAAAAAATCTCCCATGTGAACCTCTATCTACCAAGTGATAGCTTTCACTGATGGAAGATAAATGATACAGATGGAGAATTCCATGTAGGAACCTCAAGAAAAATCTTCTAGGATAGTGCCCCAATCGGGAGATCCAACTCTTGCACTAGGAGTATATAGATGAATAAATGACTCTAACATGTGTATAAATATGGATTAAAGAGTATAATAAACACATATTGTACCTATAATCATCTCATGTGCCTCTGGGTCATATTTTTCTATAGCCTTGTGCGATCTATGGCCCCAACTACCAACTCCCTAAGCTTGACATGGGCTGCTTAGTGGTGGTGGTGGTAGGATATCATAGTATTTTCTACCACCAAAAATCCTCCTCATATAGATCCGTATTCTCATATTCATGATCCATCTCCTTGGGGGGATCCCTACCCACTCTAGGGATATACTTGATCATAAAGATTCCTCTTACCTAGAAGTCCATCTATTATCTGCCTGTGATCCTCAACACATCTAGTCAAGTAGTCACATGCTATTTGACCCCATCTGTCACATGAATATCATTGCACCTTTTTGGGCTTCCCTTGTCCTATGTGTTTCCCCCAACCATGTGCTCAAGCCTAATCCATGAGCATAAAGATTATGGAATGACTCACATATGTTTGATAATACCGAGGAAAGAGTGAAATAAACACAGATCGTACCTATAACCATCTCATGTGCCACTGGGTTTTAATTCTATATAGTCTGTTACTATATAGGCCCCCAACCTACAGCTCCCTAAGCCTAATGTGGGACACCTGTTGGTGGTGGAAGGATCTCATAGTGTCTTCTACCACCCATAGCTCCTCCTTAGAGAGCTCCACTTTCTCCTCTTCCAACTCTACCTCCCTGGGGGCCTCCTTACCCTCTCTAGGAAGATCCTTGATCATAATGATGACTATTCCATGGAGGTCAATATTCTATCTTCATGTTCTCCTCAATAAATTTGTCCAGGAAGTCACATGACATGTGACCCTTTCCATTACAAGAATATCATTGCACCTATTCGGGCTACCTTGATCCTTTGTGCTTCCCCTAACCATATACTCGAGCATGATCATGGGAAGACCTTCTACACCAATATCCTTTAGATCGGAATCTACTAGATTATGTAGACTAATCATACCTATGATTCCCATTTCTAGTTCTATCCTCTTGTAATCCCTCTAACAAGAATATTTCTATCACCATTTTCTACTCCAACACCCCGACATAGGTGGGATTGCACAAGGGTATCACACTAGAACATATCTATTTGAATAGTCCATGATCAAACTCCCATGCTTAGTAGTATCCATCCTAGATCATGTTAAGGGAGTACCATGTAATGTATGTGAACCTTTTCGTGTACTCATCCACTATCATACCTACCTTATGTAGCTCCAAAAGCTTTAGAATTTGAACTAAGCACAAATAAGAGGGGTAGTTATCCTCACAGAAAAAATACTAGAATTTGGGACACGATAATTTCAACTCATCGTGAATCTAGGTAACAAGACTCTACTAGTTACTAGATGATCCATGGAAAAGGCTATATTCTAGTATAACAACCATATCCATTGGTTTCTATATTATCTAGAAAACATGTACCACCAACTCTAGACAATCCTCTACTGCTTGGAGATATGGGTCACTATAAAACCACAACAGCCTCTGGTGTAGGAACTCGTTGAGTGTGATAAGCCTACACGTATCCTCAACATGCTCTTTTGGAATGATCAACAACTTAATAGGTGGGGTTTCTGCAACCTTTACACTTAGAGGAAGGATCTCATGGGATAAACCCGAAACTAAGGCATCATCACTCATCAGATCATCATTATGATATAAAAATGGTATCTTGGATGGCTATCATCATGGAGGCATCTTGAAAATTTAATCAAGATGTAAAACCGTCAGATGAGAATATATATATATATATATATAATGGGGAGATAACTCAATAAATATAGTTAAACACACAATCATAAATGAGTCATGTACCATTTGATCCCTACAACCAATGTATTGGTATGCCGAGTCGACATGCTGATAGTCAAGGCCCTCATGAATGAAAACATTGGATGTCACACCAACCCCGAGTTCCTTGGCCTGAGATCTGCACTCGAGACACTTTGACAATTTTTCCCTAAATCCCAACCAAATCCTCATGAGGGTACTACTCTAAACATCATCCTATGCTTCAAACCACCTCTGATACAAATAAGTCACAACCCAACCCAATGTGGCTCAAACCACAACTACTTGAAGCCTGCCTATATTGGATGAGGGATAAAGACCATCAATGAAAGGAATACATAATATGGTAGGAATTTTCTAAAAGTACATTTATTCAAACACCCAACCATATCAATGCATTCGTGGAGAGGAATAATAATATTAAGATGCAATATCTAAAATACAATCATGTATGTGAGAAAGCTCTAGGGTGTACAAGAGTACAATAGAGAAAATTTAAAGAAAAGGGAAAAAAATATACCCCCAACTATAAAGATGTCCCAACCTGACAAAACATGATATTAAATGTGCCTAGAGATCCCACCTCCTGATCTATAATCTCTGACCACCATATGTGATCTAATACAATTAGAATCCCTAAGATCCTTTATAGTCATATTAGACCTATCCTCTATCTATAAAATATGTGACATGTGTAGGAAAATAACATACGAGGGTGAGTATATACATACCCAATAGGATTCCCGAAAATCTAAAGGGGGATCGGTAATAGACCTGATAGGAATAGGTTAACAAGTAGATAAACCCAAATCAAGGGAGTAAAAAAAATCAAACAACATGGATGCATATATATACATATATATATATATATATATTCTATAACCAAAGAAACCAAAATGATAGAGAATGATATCTACATCTCATAACCCAATCCAAGAAAAGAGTGCCATCAATTCTTAAAGTCCATCAATGATTCCCAGCATCTCGCGTGTCTACCCAGAAGAAAACATCCAAACTATGAGAAACCTCACCACTATGACACATAGTTGAGGGGAAAAAATCCCTAGTTAGAGGAACCATTCCCTAATAATTGATAGAGGAATCATAAACTAATTCCATAGGAGAGTTCCACTCTAGTGGCCGGTAGAGGACCCATGCCCAACCTAGCTGGAGGGTTCCACTCTAATGGTTGAGGAACCATAACCTAATACCACAGGAGGGTTCCACTTGGTTTAGGTAGAGGACCCATGCCCTTCCCAATAGGAGGGTTCCAATCTCATATCCAAGGACCCATACCCTAACTCCGCAAGATAGTGCCACTCAGTGGATAGATTGAGGACCCATGCCCTATCCCAGTATTAGTTTTCTACTCTAAGAATAGAGAGAGAACAAATTCTATAACATGAAGGAGGGTTCCACTCTATAGATAGGTAGAGGAACCATTCCCAGCCTTGTTGGAGTTTTCAACTCTAAAGATAGGTATAGGACCTATACCTAGCCCAAATGGAGGGTTCCACTCTAAATCCCCTGGTGATCCTTCCTGATTACTATCATTGTTAAGCATCACCTAAAGAATAATTACAATATGAAAATGTCACATAGTATCTAAAAATTCACTATAGAGGATACCATTACATTAAATGAAAAAAAACTAAGGATAGTATACTCACAATCCAAAATACAAGTCCAAATAAAGGAGACATTAGAGGTATAAATTTCCTCAGATAGAAGTAAGGGGTACACAACATGTTAGGGGACCCACACGACATGTGGTCCAAATCAATCACCCAGATGCGTCCCCAACGATACATGTATTTAGTCCCATTCATGGATTTATTATGTGTATAGGATCTACATGGAATGTTTAAGACACTCGAGGTCCTTCCCATGCTCCCTAGTCATGTCTGTGTATCTTACCTGTGTCCATGTAATTCAACACATAATGTGTGCCAGACCATTCCCATGCCTATGTACTCTTAAAGTACACATAGGGACTATAACAAAAGGTCACATGGCATGTGGGGGAACCACATAGTGTGTGATACTTATAATTTAGTGACACTATAGTCTCCACATCATAGTCCCTACACACCTTGTGTTCTTTGGACTACATAGTATGTAGTTGTGTTTTTTCCAGAATGTCAAATATTTTATTGGGAATTATAGATCTAAATTACCTATCATGAATCTCATGTACATCCAAAATAAATATATGTATCTCATGATTTTTCTCTATTTCCATCCATATGGTGGTCGTAAATTGGTTTTCTATTGAATCACTTGAAGGCTGCGTGAACCACCACTCACCGCTATGCCTCTGATCATGATACTCAGTCTCAGATCTTCAAAATAAATGATATCAACACCAGAAATACCAATATTCAACTTATATTCCATCCTTTATTTCTTATCCATCCATTTTACATGATACCATCATGAATCTAAGGGTCTGATTGACCTTATTCCTTTCCAAAAATGTTTAATCACAACCCCGTGGTCCAACAATGGATAACGTGAAGAAATTTTGGGAGAAAGGAACAAGAATAAGGGTTTATAATTCATTAGATAAGTGTTATTTTCCAAAAGATACAATTGGTATGATCTAGGTGATAAAATAATTTAATAATCAAATGAAACTGGTACATGGGCGCAAGAAAAGTCTTGCAATTGATGCAAATCAAAGAAAATAGTGATCATGCACAATAAATTTAATAAAAAAGGTAATAATACGCAGATTCAAAATTCCTACCTGAATATTATATCATTCTTCATTGAAGAATGTTCTCACCAATGATTGAGAGGAGCTGTTGAATTTTCTGCGCTTTGATCTTCTTTATTTAGGAGTCTCATCACTGTCAGATGTTAATTTTACAATAGAGGAAAGGAAGAAAATCTCTCAATCCTCCCAAGGTTTATGTGGATAACCCTAGAGGATTCACCATAATGGTGTATTAAAATATGATTTCATAATTTGGTTAATTAAGTAATTAAATAAAATTACTTATTTATTAAACTAAACAAACCACCCATGTATGATTTTATACAAATTCCCCATGAAAACTTATTTTAGGTAATGCCCAGGGTAAACATTGAATTATGTACTATACAATGGTCATGTATTTATAATATGAGATTTAATTGAAGAGTTATCCCATGTTTTTTATGAAACTAAACATGGGTAATATAATATATATTTTATATTTTTATAAAATTAATTCTAGGCACACTAGGCCTCAGAATTTCATGTCGTCTATGTTCCTGGCTCCAAAAATAGATGTAAAAATATTTCCAAGTCCCACAAGGAAAAAAGGGTCTCTAAAATATATTATAATAATAATATTCTCTTTAGATCCTAGAAATCACATCAGGGTCCCCCAAGAATATATAATTATAATATGTGGGCATACCAAATCCTTGGAATCACATAAAGGTCTCTAAAAAATATTTAATAATAATAATGGGAATACATGATCGTTGGAATCACATCAAGGAACCTCACCAATATATAATAATAATAATAAAATTTAATTCATATGTCACATAAATATAAATTTAATAAAGATATTGTATCAATAAACCATTTAATAAATATCTTTCCTTGATAAATCATTTAATCAAATTCATTAATTTAGAATTCAATATTTAACTCATGTCTTAGATCTTAGTATTTGTTCTAAGAATTATTGGAAAATCAATTAATCATTAACCAACTATTTCCATGGGAAAACCCCTTCAATTAGGGTTAAAAGGAAATCACTTAGGCACTTTTTTAGGTCTTTTAAGTTTATTCATTTTTTCGTGAATCATTTATTCCCAAAGGCTTTGAGGCACCTCAAAAATCTATAAGGATAATTGGGGCTAATTATCCCAATTCATAACTCATCCTACTGAAGGAGTCAATGGGGACCTATTAGGATCACTAAGATAATGTAATTATTAATTGGTAACACTCATGGTTTTACTCAACACAATATATATGGTTAAAATTATACTCTTGACCTTGGATGATTGAGACATCCAGCCAATGTATAAGAGTCCTCTATGGCTGTTGGCCCTTTGTGTATTCCAAGTATGAGAATTCTATTTAGTGTGAGATGAATTCATTATTAGTACACAAATTGTTAATACAAGGGTCAATAACTAGTAGTAGTGAGACCATATTTACCATGTTATATAAAAATAATAAAAAATTACATAATCTATAGGGAAAATCATAGGGACCACCTACCTGAATCACTTTTAAATTACCACAACCAAAAAGGGTCCACATGATGAAGAGAAGGAGAACTATTAACTGGTAAGAGAAGATGCTAACAAAAGGAATACACATCATGAATTTTGAATTTAAAAATCTCTAATATCAATAAGGATAAGATGAAGCACTTACTGAATTAATTTTTAATGAAACACTCAATGATCAGAGAATAATTTATCCTTATCTCTTAGTAAATGAATTTATAGAAATTTATAAAAAAAGGAAAAGCATAAGGATAATTAGATCACATTAGGAGAAACATTAATGAAATAGGTATCAACCAAAATTAACCCTAAAACTCCCTAGATTTAAATGATATAAAAAATCATGATTGGAAAGGGGTTATTCTAGGAGAAATAAAGTAAAGAACATAGTAAAACCACCCTATTTAAGACCGAACATTCCCTCATTAATGGGAGTGACTCCCCCTCAAGTTTACTGGATGAAATATCCATTTCAAAAATTCTTTTTTCTTTCACCATTGTATGGTTAAGTCCCCCATGACTGTGGTGGTATTGACCACACCAATCTTAAGAGGCCAACCATGGGGAATCAACATGACATGGAGGAAAACCATGGATGTTTTGACCCACCAAGAATTTCACCATAGTTTAGTGAGGCCTCTTTAGCCTTATTCCATAGGAATACTCTTCAAGCTTCATGGCCATGACCATACCCAACATTTGAATTTTGATCACCCCATTTCACACAGGTGTAATTAATGAACAACATAGCTTCCCCCATAATATGGTCCTTCCTATGGTACACCTATAAATACCCAAATAACTTGGAATATCATTTCAACATCTAGTTCTCAAAAATAAATCTACTAAATCAAAAATTCACATTCCTTGTGAATTTTCTTATCTTATTTGAACACGAGGTGTTATATTTCTACCCATTTACCAACAAATGTTTAGCATAATATTATATAATATACAATATAAATAAACAGTCATTTTGATGAACTAAAAAATTAATCACCATGACTATAACAATAACACCCAATAATAAAATTTAATTATTCCATAAATAAATAACCTTAAAAATATTTAATATATGACTAACCAAAATTGAATCCTAAATATCAAAAATATTTTATCACATATTCTTCTAAGAACACATATCATTTATCTACAAACAATATTAGTAACCCATAAAGTCATATTCAAAAAGAAATTATATTACCTAATTATATAATTTCCAAAATATAATAATATTTTATATAAATAAGCCGAATAACCATAAAGAAACAATAAAACCATATATTATTCCAAAATATAATTCTACCATTATTCCTCAAATGAAATTAATATTTCCATTGAACTAAATCATATAATTTTCCCAAAATAGATAATTCATTCAAAAATAACTTTAATTACTTATTCAAAATTTAATTTTCAATCATATAGTTATCTATATAATAAAACATATGTTCAAAAAATGTAATAACCATTATCCTAATTGAAAATATTTACCTTAAAATCAATGATCTTATTAACAAAAAATGATATCAATTCCATTTAAATAATTTTAAAAAAATCATTCCACCACTAATAACCATTTTAATAAAACACATACTATCTCCAAGGGTTGTATTCCCATAAATGTCACCGTAAATATCCTTAATTATCTTAAACTACCATCACATAAAACCTCAAAATAGATATCATTTTATTTAAACTTATGATTAAACTTAGAATTGTTAATATTTGATGGTATCTGAAACTATTGAAATAACTTATTTTCAAACATACTAAAATCTAGTGTTATATCAACCTTTTCTTTGATACAAACTATAATGAATCATATGTTAAAAAAGAAATAATTGTCATGATTTACAACCACAATTTCACTTTCAAACATTTTGATGATCTTTTTGGTTTAAAGTTGTATTGAATTAGTAAAAAATATTATATATGAAACCCTTACAAACCAAAGTGGAAACTTCCTCTCAAAATCTATTTTCCACAAAATTAAGATTATTTAATTTAATATCATACGTCATTTAAAATATGTTTCTTTCTTTTAATAAGAATCCTAATAGCCAAAATATATATTTATATATTTACTACCCATAAATAATCCCTTTAAAAATATTTGAAAACATGGGATGAGAAAAAAATTATCACTAAGGGATATAAAAGGAATTAAATCCATTATTCTATTTTGAAAATAAAAAAATTTCATATGACAATTTTCAATTTTTACATAATAAAAATTGATATCAAGTAATCATTAACTTACTCAAGAAAGTAAACATAACATACAAAATATTTTAATTAGATATATCATAATCAATATTTAATTCAAAACCAGAATCATGGGGATTTCTGGTAAATCATGGTTACTCTTGAATAATTTTTCTTAAAAAACATACTTTTCACCCATAAAAAGTGAATAAACATTCATTTTAAAATATTCCATTTAACATAGATTTTAAAATAAAAATTCATAAATTAAAAATAATTTGAGATCATATAACTTTCATATAGGTACTTTGGGATATCATGTTTATATCACTCTCAAAATCACCCATACAAGCACCGTTATAAATGTAATAATATACTCAATCAATTTTAATATATATTCCTTGAAGAAAAAAATAATAATTTTCCATTACATGGAGACCTTAATCAGGATAACCTGTCATCATAAAATTTTTAAATTGACAATAACATAAATAAAATAGATACAAGATTATATTTTAATTATAAAATATTATAAATTACTTAGTTTAAAACATATTAAGTTTCACTTTCAGGAATCAAATAAAAACAAGGATAGAAATCCATTTTCTATAAAAAATCTTTAAAAAGATTCCAAGATGTCTGTGAAAAGGAGTATTTTTTTTAAAATCTTGAATAATTATATAGTAATATTTTCAAATAATAATAGTAATTATAGTGGTAAATTATTCTCATATAGTATATGATAAAAATATCCAGTTCACACATTTGTAAAATTGAATAAAATAAAACATTTGGAAAAAATTTAAAAATGGGTTAAACTGAAATATTACAAATGTTAAGATATATTTATAATAGAAATGATACATTTTAAAGAACATGGATATGGATAAAAAGAGAATAAAAATCATTAAAACTTTTAAAATAAGGCTTTATAGAAAAATATATTACCGTGGGCCTAATTTTCCACATACATATTATAAATCCCATATAAAAAAATTATATCAACTATTTAATTTCTTAAGAACCTTTTTATAGTGTATTAAATTATTAATATCCCTTTTATTTAAATTATTTTGATGCCTTATATAGTTAATAAATCTGTTATGTTCATATCAGGCGTTTTGAGAATGTTCAGTTCATAATACCAAAAAATGGTAGGTTGACCATAGTCAAATGGGTTATGGTTCTATAATATCTATAATATTAATCATGTTATAATTATTATTTTTATATATTAAATACAATTTTATAACTTTCCATGAATGGCGTGCCAGAAAAATGAATCACATCACTTTTTGGATGTGGTAGCCCACATGTACGCACGAATTCATTATCATTTCCCCATAGATGGAAGGGTGAAAAGGAAATTAATATATTATCTTCCTTTAATCATGATTATGTCATGAATAAATTATATATTCATTCAGTTTTTCATAATAATGAGCCTTGTGAGGTTGTGATGAAAATAAAAGCACATCGCTTCGTGGTGGTGGTTGTCCACAAGTATGCAAGAGCGATGTTTTCATTTCACATAGGATGAAAAAATGGTATAGAAGGGGTTTTAACATGATAATAATAACATTTTAGTATATGTAAGATACATATGTTATAATTTGATCATGGTTAAAGAATATTTTAAGGTGGTAGAATATTAAAAAAACAAGAAAGACTCAGTAAATAATTATACCTATTATTTATAAAATATCTCTGGGATTACACCTTAAAAATTATTAGGTTTTTATTTTGGTGAGACCGTTTCATATAGTAAATGGGTAAGAATTTTGGGAAGTTATTTTATCTATGATTGGTCATTTCAAAAGTCTCATGATGTTTTAGAAAGGGAGTAGACTATATTCCCTTTTATAGGCGAGGTGGGTGGTAATCATGCAAATACATGAAATATTAATATATAATATGTTCATAACTCAAGTAAAATTGCTTCAAAGTTCTAAATATTTGATTATAATAAGATTATTGTCGAAATAACATAAACCAGTCAAATTTAAATAGTTTTAGGTGTCATTTTTTAACATTATTTTTTGGTTCATCCACCTCGTTAACCTTGTTTAACCTTAATCATTATAATAAAAAAATTTAATATTTAAGGGTTATGAATGTAATTTTAAAAATGAAAAATGGAATATAAATGATTAATTAATGATATAAAATATAATTTATCTTCCAATTGAGTTAGGATAATATTTTTAATGGTTTTATAATTATTTAAAAATTATTCTTAAACATTAAATACTATTTAGATCCATTTTGGGGAATATTCATAAAATTTGACTTTAGGGTATCAAGATAAAAAAAAATTGATTAAAAAAAGTTCATAAAAACTTATCATTCATAAGAATCTGTATAATTATTTTAATAAAATAAATAATCTAAATCTTATCAATTTTAATATTACTAAAACCATTTATTTTATTTTTCTTATTATTGCATGAGCATTGTATTGATGTTTCATAAGTATTTGAAATACTAGAAAGGTTAGGGAAGAACCCTTTTATTAAGAAAAAGAAAATACATAAAGTAGAAGGCTGGGGTAAAACAAGCATTCATTCCCTCATTCCAAGTCAAAAATCATACTCATATTGATAGGAGTCATCATCACCATACCAATCAGAATCAAAATCAACAGGGCCATGGGACCTGGTAACCATAGTCGGCTTCAGGTAGGAGTAATATTTTCTACGTACCACTTTCCTTGGAGGAACAGGTTGAAAACCTCCATCATCCATAACAACATTTTTTCCTTTGGGCAATACCTGACTATAAGATGATTTTTTGGGGGAGTCATCCTCAATATCATCCCATTTTCCATGAATGCCCTGAGATTCCCTTAACTTATTGATTTCCTCTTGGATCCTTGATAGATTCCCATCATCACTCGGATTTTATTGGCCCTCAAATGTAGGGGCGGATCCTGGTATGGGGTCTCCCTCAGTCACTCCTGGAATTAACATATCAGCCATCTCCCCTGACCCATGGGTATCTTGCGACAATCACTTTCCCACATTGGCATTGGGATTTTTTCCATCACAAGGCGGAACTACATTGGTTTGTGAGGCCTGCTTCATCATTTTATTCCTACAAGAAGCTTCATGGTTCCCTTTTAAAGAACAAAATGAGAAAAACAAATTCCTGTGACATTTATCTTTAACATGACCAATAGTTTGGAACTCTGCACAAAAATTAGGAAGTCTTTCATACTAAACTTTTAAAAGAATATCATCATCTAATGCTGATAAAACAACATTATGGATCAAGATAGAGCTCAAATCAACCTCCACCAGTACCCTTTCATAATTCCAAAATTTTTCAATCTCAGTATTCCTGTCCATTTTGATCAGAATTCCCACAGAAGAGGTGATATCAAATAAGATCTTAGGATGCCAAAAAATCCAATTAAGGCCAATAATTTTGATCCATACATGAACCCTAGTATTCTTTATTGCAAAGGGATTAAAACAAAAATCCCACTCCTGAAAACATATAATACCTGGTTTCAAGGAAATTGAGCCACACCCCCATGCCTGTCACTTTAGGTCCTCAGATGGGAAAATGATGTGAAAGAAACCACGAACCAAGGGAATACATCTCCAACCAGAAAACCCCCAAATAGAGACCAACTTACGAACTAAATCATCAAGTTTACAAGACTTACCTCCAATGGGAATAAATTTGAAAAAAATTAACATGACATTAAATTATTATAAATGATTATTTCTATCTTTTATTTTTTCATGTTTTATATTCACTCTTATCCTAATAATGAAAATAGATTGATGATAAAAAATGAGAAAAAATACATTTTATTAAATATAACAATTCCTTATCTAGGAAGAAAAATATATTATCCATTGAAGCTACCCAAAATAGTCACAGAAGGTAGATTGGTTGAGCCAAATATTAGAAACACAACTAATGGGTAGGTTTATCAGTATTTTTTTCCTTTTATACTTAATTTCAATATTAACATTAATTTACCTTTGCCGGGATAACTTATTTTATAACATGGTAACATAATTTGTGTCCAAAATTTAAATAAATATTATAATCTAATTTTGAAATTCGGATTCATATTTTAAATCCATTTCATAAGATAAAATTTCTATATGTTTTAGAAATAAATTTAAAAATACATGTATAAAACTTAGTGAAAAATATTTTCTAGAAAAATGGTTTTTTAAACATAAAAATAAACATTTCACAAAAATAAATTATTTTAATAATTAAAATAAAATTAATTAGTTTGTGTTGAAAAAAGGATATATTATATTATATAAAATCCAAATCCATAAAATAATGTGTCTTTTATATTATTTCATTTAAGGAAAATGAATGATAGTTTTGAAAAAAATCAGTGTTTTCCACTATTCGCTGAAAGACCATTATATTCATAAATATCCCAATAATTCATCATAATCCTATTATGAATTAATTATTTAAAATTTGATTTCAATTTTTTAAAATATAATTTATAAAAGTGTCATAAATTAATTATGATACATGTTTACAAAACCAATAATACCCTCTTTGAATAAAATGGGTTTTTATGAATAAATTTACTTTATTATTATTACTAGTAAACTGAACCTAATTAATAGAATGTTAATTAATAAAATTTGATATATAATGTAATTATTTAATTTTAATAATTTATAAATAAGGATCAATTTAATTTTTTGAGATAAAAATCCATTACACACATAAAAATAGTTTTATGAAAAATATCTCATTGTCCATCAGAAGTTTTATCATCATTTCAACCCAATTGATAAAAAATGTATGATTGATTATTCATTTTATTAAGGAAAATATTTCCATATATATTTTAATAATATATTTTTTACTATTCATTCCTACCAATATAATTTCTATGTTATAATAGTCATACTTAAATAATAATACTTATATAGTATATCATTATTCGTTTAATCTTGGTGTTACATATTCCACATGCTATCCAATGTAATATTTAATAAATAAGAAACGCTCTAAAATAAGGTGTTCATATAGTATTTGAATTAAATATCACATCACATCAATGGGATTCCTATCCTTATAACCCACACAGGGTCTAAATAAATACACAACACAACCTTTGGCTATATACTACACATACAATCTAGTCATGTACCCTACACAGACATGTTCCCACACATGGGGTCTAAATAAATACACAACACAACCTTTGGCTGTCTACTACACATACAATCTAGTCATGTACCCTGCACAGACATGTTCCCCCACATGGGGTGTTTGGAAGAGTACTCAACCACACCCTAAGTGACCCTAAAGAGTGTGTCACCATAGACTACATATTTTTTATTCAACATATTTTACCTTTTTTTATATAGGAAGAACACCTGGAATGTATTCTTGAATAGAAAACCACATGATCAGGTTTTATAAACAAAAAACCTCTTTGATTTACTTGAATCCCCGATTTCACCCCAAAAACACTTTTTAGAGGCTCTCATAGAATAACTAGAAACCTATATAATGAATTAATACTTAAATATAACTAATATACAAGTATTTAATTAAATAATTATTAAATATATCCTACCTCATAGTGAAACTATCGAAGCATCTCACTCGGATCCACTTCACACAACCACCTCCTCAAAATATAACTCCTCAAAAAAAGTTCAACAAAATCCAATCTCCCTCAATCCCTCTAATTCTATATATCCCTCTCTCAGTTGTACAATAAATGGGATACCACTCTCCCTCAATATACATAAAAAGAAACAAGTGGGAGAAGAAAATTAAAGGAAAATAAAAATAAAATAATAAAATAAAGACAAATGCCCACTTAAAGGCCTTACTCGAGTCTCAGAACTCGAAGTGAGTTTATACCCCAACGAGGTAAAAAACCAATTTTTGGAATCAACTAAGAAGTATTATTTTAAATTTGATACTCTGTTTAAAATATATCACTATTCTCATAGGTGAAATTAATTAATATTAAATAAATAAATATTAAATATTTTTTAGAAATATGAAAAGCTTGGAATTCAATATACACTATCCATCAGATAAACACCATATTCTAAGACCAAAAAAGTGATAAAAAATTATTCCAAGACCATCTTCTAGTAGAAATTACTATTTCCCCATCATAACTACCTGAGAATATAAATTCAATTTTTTTTCCAATTTTCTCTACACGTAACGTTTCCTATAATTAAAATCTCCCAATCATAATGCTTCTCTCCACTGAAAGTCTTTAGTGGTAACCTAGCCACCAAGACCTAAATTAGAGTCTACTATTGAAACCTAGAGCCCACCATGCTTCTGAACCTAGATCCTGAGTTGGAAATATACCATGAAACCCAATATATCATGATTCTACCCATCCTTAGATATCATATTCCACATTGACTATCCACTAACCAGTCTTATACACCCATGAATATTAAACCCAAGGGTTATTTATCTATAAATGATTAGATAATTTATACTATAAGAGTTTCTTTAACATATAATTATACCAAAAAACAAACCTCCACAACCCATTCTTAATCCACTACTAAACATAATATCTAGATGTGAAAATCTCATCGAAACCTCAAGGACAACCCAAAACAAAATCCACTAACTCAGATTAAAAGGAATAACATCTTCCATATTAGATAATACAATTATAATTAGGATCACACCCTATAATATCTAATAGTTCACTCCCCACTATATATCTTCCATTACAATACTCATCATTCACCAACCTAAATAGGTCCACCACAACTACACCACTCAAGTTTCCCTAAGACTAAAATAGTATCAACATACCCCCATATGGATTATTAAAGAAATAAATGTACCAACTAACATTGTGCATAACTAGTTCACAAATACATCATTCACTATCCTACTAAAACTCACCCAAGAAAAAATGTCACATTTTCCTACGAAACTCAATTAAACAAGTAGGATCACACTCATAAGAGTTATGCCTCTTCAAAACTAAGATAATATTATTTAACCAATGAACATGATCCTATATTGTGTTATTTATTCCTAGAGAGTTTATCCCTGATGATCCTATCCAAAAACATAGAACCCCATACTCGTACCAAGTCTAATATCATGACCACCCAGATTCTATTAAAAAATCATGATTGCTTACACATGCTCTTACTGTTCCATTGAAAGTGAAAAAAGAACAAATATGGAAAAGAATTCAACCAAAAATTACCTTTAAACCCATCCTAAAATAAAAGATCACTCCCAGTGCTCCACCTCTCAAGATCTATGAACCCATATGACTAATAAAAAAACACTATAGGGGAAACAATACCTGAGGGAATCTCAAGCCCAATCCAGGTCACCATTCAGGAATCCTTGCCCTCATCAAGCCACCATTAGGGAATCCAAATCTAGAATATCCCAACAGGGTCTCCATACATCCCTTAATGAAGGGAATTTATTTCTATCACTAGATAAAATCCCAATAAAACATTTACATGGACTATCATTAGAGAACAAACACATGTGGTTAAATTGAGTTGAATATAACTAAGAATCTATATGGGAAAACACCATATATTTTATTTATGACATTTAAAAAACTCTACATCCATTGTTAGGAAAATCACACACAAACATGCACATGTCATGGTAATCCTGTGTGACTATCATGATGCATATATACATGAATCTTACCAAGGGTCCAAGATCTAAAAACCCATAAATCAAAAATCAAAAATCCCAACTAAACACAGTAGGTGAAATCCTAAACCCATAAAAGTTAAAACCAAGAATAATAATCCCATATCCATTATAACCTAGACTTTCCAATAGAAAAAATTTTCATGACTCACCTATCTAAGGTCCATCACAATCTATTAAACATTTGAATACAACATGTTTATGTTCACCCAAATAGTAAGATAAAATAAAAAGATTTGCTTTGATATAATTATATCATTAACTAACCTGATTTGACTTGACAAATCACTTGATATATCTTACAATATGGCCTCAAAAATGCCTCCCCATATGATAGTGGATACCAAATAGTGGATATATTCTAAAGGGATACCTTGGGAATACTATACCCTCATATCAAAGTGAAATAACAATAGAAATAACCAAACATACACACACATCTGTAAACATCAGATTATACACAATAAATAAATAAATATAAGTATGTTTTAATAAATGGAATGAAACATAAAGACTCATGGGAATGATAATAAACAAAAACTAATCACCCACTTGGACAACCACATATAAAGAATAAATAAAATGAAACAAAATATGGAAAAGGATCAACTACCATCCCCAAGACATTGCTCAAAACTAATCTCTTACATCAATCAAGCTATTATAACTCAATCCTTAGACTCCATCCAAGTGACCATGCTCAATCATAAAACATTGGAACTTTTACCCATCCATTGTTTTTTTTGGTTTTCAACCTAAAACTAGACATAAGGTTTGTACACGCATAAAAGTTACTATACAGAGGGTTAGAATATAATTCTCAGTAGGAAATCTATAATGGTTGTCCTTGATATATATTTTCAAAAAGGTTCATGTACATGTGATATTCCTATCCTAATCAAATAATAACTAAGGGAATGAAAGTAAATAACTAAATTTATAAACAAAAAAAATAAAAAACACCAAAAAATGTTAGGATCTATCAATCCCCACCCTAAGAATAATCTACCCATTCTAGCATGATCTAGAAGACTTAGAGAACATCGATCACCATGACACATAGAATCAAGTGCATTACCCATATCAACAGGAAGATCTTAGACATATAACACATGAAAAAACACAAATTATGAATCATGTGATATCTTCCAAGGAATAAAATAGAAATATACATTCCACTACTGTAATATAGGACTTCAATGGAACAATCAGATTTAGTGATGAGGAACTCTGGGAAAACTCAAAATATTTGGTCAATTCCCTGGTATTCTCACGTAACAATATGGGGATGATAAATACTATAAAGGAGATCACTAACAACCCTAAACTCAACCAACATCTTTGGAAAAGGATACCAATCCCCTAGTAATAGTAAGCTACTAAACTATATGGGTTTACCTAATAAATACTGTCCATTGGAACCCTAGGATACATATAACACTATTCAACAGAAGAGAGTTTGAAATGAATTTCGGGGTGAGTGGCCATTACAATAATATCCCAAAGGTATTATATAATAGCTAACACATGAAAAATAATTGCCTCAAGCATCCCTGATATAAGCCATAAAATCATGGGTTGGCTAATGCCTAAACTAATAATCATGAATGACTAATCTTTAGCATCATCCCTCTCAAGGTCATCAAAACACGAGGCTATCATAATATTCCCATAAACTACATTCAAATAGGACACTACACTGGGATCCTCTATCACATAAAAAACTTAGTCCAAACCCATCACATGAATCCTACGTCAATCTCTACAGTACAGAACCCATCTATGGGTATCACTTCACCCAAAAGGGAATCCTCAGGTATCACCACACCTACATGGGTATCCTCAAGAATATATACATCCATATAGACATCCCCAAGGGTTCCTCATAGTAATATCAACCTATAATATGCAACATACTATAATAATTGACACCCCAAAAAGTCACCCCAAACCAAAGGATCTATCTAAATTATACCTCAAAAACTAGATCTAGAGTTTCCACCAATGATACTACTCAATCTCACCTTCTGGGAACCATTTAATGAAACTAAAAATGTACCCGTTATAATTCCCAATCAAAGTCATCCACTAAGCTCACAACCCACATCTGGGTCTCATACTAGACCCCCTCTAGATAACTCTCAAACTACAACCTCATAGAAACCTCCCATTAAACCTCACTGAACCAAAACATATCACTAATGGTATCTAAACACTATAAGGCCCCCACTATTTCATCATACATGGAAAAAACCCAAAATTTACTATTCTGAAGACTAATTCAAACTTCATGGTGAAAAACCAAAAATACGCCTATAATTGGGATGGACACGATGTGCACCTCATGTGAAAAATGTGTAACCCTAGCATCCTACCCTATTTGTGTACTTTATATATACACGGTGTGTAAAACCCAACTACATGGAATGTCACCCACATAGAGTTCATGGATATATACACCACATGGGGTATAGCCAAGTACCCCACATGGCCCCTGGTCATGTACAGTACATGGGGTTTGGTTGTATACCCTACATATCCATGTGCCCCAAAACATGGTGTATGATTATGGAAATTGAGTTTAAATATTACTTAACACAAACTTAATTTTGGTTGAACATTATTTAACATCTCGTATAGTGGTTCTAAACATGTTATTAATTTATATAAGAACCATATTAATATTTATAATAAAATATATGGTTATTTATATCATATTATCATCTGTTCTTTAAAAACATTCATTATTTTCATTGTTTCGGGTGTCAATTTCTTTGTTTTCTCATTTGTATTTTATAATGAATGTTTTGGTTATTATTAATATCATATAGTTTCATAATATGAAGAAAAAAAATAATGATATAATTAATATATTTATACATCAATAATTATTTTAAGACTAATCATGATTTATGGTTTTGAGAAATTAAGTATGTTACGATCATAGAGACGGTTGAACGAACATACACATGTGTAACATTTCGATTTTTCAATAATCATTATGGAAATAATGTAAGTAATATTTTATCATTTTATAATGATAATAATATCATAAATAAAATATTATTTCTTTAAATATACCTATATATATCATCCATGTGGTGTGGTGATTAAAAGAGAATCACGTCATTTTCTGAAGGTGGTAGTCCACAAGTACATGAATGATGTTATCATCCTTAAGTGAATGAAAATGAAAGAAAGAAAATGATATATTATATTTTTATAATTATAAATATGTCATTAATATCATTATTATTTAATTTATATCACATATATTTATTTAATTTATCCTTATAAACATCCATATAAAGTGTTATTGAAAAAATTAATCACATCACTTTGCGAGGTGGTAGTTCACTATACACATGAGCAACATTATCGTATCCCCTATGGAATGGAATATAAAAAAAATTATATATTATATAATGAATAAATAGGTAAAATTGTATAATAATAATAATATATATAACTTATATATATCATCACACCCAACCATGGGAGTTATTAATAAAAAAAATGAATGACATTAGTTCGCAAGGCAGTAATCCACTGTACATAAGAATGATGATTTCATAACCCATTTGATATAAGTGGGGATGGGTGTAGGACATTAAATTAATATAAAATAATTCAATTATATTGAATATATTGATTTTTTATATCATCATGGTTTAATAATAATTTAATAAGGTAGAGGAAAAATTAAAATAAAAATGCTCATTGAAGAACATTACCTCTTTTTCGGGTTACCTCTGTAGGATTTCACGAGAAGCTTTCTAAGGATGAATTTATGAAACAAATAAGGATTATTAGATGATAGGATTGAATTTGGAAGATATTTTGGTAGGTCTTGGATGATCCAATTTTTTTTAAGATTTTCATAAGAGAGGAGAGTGGGGAGTAGCTTTTATTTCTAAGGTGAGTGGCACAATTATAATTTATGTAAAGAAAAAGTTCTACCCACATTTTTCACATGAAAAAGGGTATAAAATAGACTATTTTCAACAATTATACTTTATATGGTATAAATATGTCTATAAAATATATTTTGGACAAGTTTCTAGGTAATTTTAACCCTTATATTTTTAATTTAATACCCTAGTAAATAAATTTTTAGCTTAACCGTTGTAAATATTTTTTACTTTTTTTACTATTTATTATGGTAAAAAATTATATTGACCATATTAGATAATATAAATTATTCTGATTACAAATAAAGAATCAATTTTTTCAAATTATATTAATATAATTGGTGAAGTTTAATTTATAACTAATCCCACAGACGCGATGAGAAAGCACATTTTCAAATAGAAAATGCTCAAAAGTTTACAAAGTTTTTTTTTATAAAAAAACAATATAAAAAGGATTCCAATGATATAAATTAGATTAATAGATATATAATCTAACTAATTACACTTTAAAACCACTTTAAATTATTATTTAACTTTATATATAATTTCAACAAAAAGATAATTTTCAATTAAAAGTCAGCAATTTTCGTTATTCATCGAAAAATGAAATATTTTAAAAAACTCCCAAAAATTCACCTTAATATAATTTTTATATGATTATTTCAAAATTTAATATCATTTTATCAAATAAATATTCTAATATTGTTAAAATATAATTTTAAATTTTGAGTGTGAAGTGTGAATAAACCACTGTTTAAAAAATACAGTTTTTCAGAAAGCATTTATTTCACTTTTAAATGATTAGTATTTTATTTGTAATAAATAGATAACCATAATTTCATAATTTAGTTTTTACTATTCATAACTATCAATTTAATGGTTTGGATATAAGTGTATACTATATGAATATTCATTTAGACTCCAAGTTTCATGTTTCACAATCTATAAAAGAGAATAAATATAAAGATATATATTTAATGGGGTTTAAGGTTACTGTTACATTTAAAAGATCATATTGATTTTTTTCTTCTAATTTTATAATTTGGTTATGTTAGATTCTCTAGACCTTAAATAAATTTTTTCCCACAATTTAAACTTTATCTCAGTAATCAAGGGTTTGATATTTGAAAATTATTTTATTGAAAATAAACTTTTTAAAAGAAGTTAATAAAAAATAATCTTAATAAAAGAGAAAGGGAAGTACAATGTTCATATATAATAACACACATATTGGTTTCCCTTTAGGAAAAAATTGGTTGCACGTGATGATATGGACAATAAAGAAAAAGGTAAATTATTTTAGAGAATTAAAGTGGTCATTGATCACACAAATGTGAATGATCAATGGAAAGATAAGGACCTCAAAAACATAAATTTATTATGATTTAAAAGATCATTTGATTCATATTATATGAAGTTAATTGGATAAGTTTAATTGAATACTATTTTCCTAATGTTGAAGTATTATTTTATTGTCAAATAATATAAGGGAATATAATTATTTGATACATTTTTATTTCAAAATAACATTTTCAACCTTTGTTTGTGTTTCAATCCATTTCCAATTCATTACGTATTTCGTGAAATGAAAAAAATGATTTTTTCATGCATGGACCAAAAAAATTCAATTTTAACATATCGTAATATCCATGAAATAGTGAACTGTATTTTCTTCTGTCTGTAACTATTTTCCAAAACCAATTTGGTTAGAAAAAGTTATCCCATATAATACACTAATTTGTAAACCTCAATATTAACACCATTGGTTCATTATTAATATTTATTTTCCAAATTGTTTGTCAAATGAAATATCAATCAAGATATCATGTAGCCTTGTGGTAGGAGTTAAACCCATATCCTCCTTCAGTTGTGGCTTCAAGACCTACAACCTTCACCGAATGAAACATGATTTCAGTCTTCTAAAACTATATTGATATTATTCCAATAACATTCCCAAAAAAATATGATGGACATCCTTGAAATAAAATTAATCATTAAATAACATTTTCATTAAGGTTTTTAATATAACTTATTTTTTCCCTACAAGTCTAATAATAATATTTTTTTATTATTAAAATGTAATTAATGATAATATTAACTATAATGGTTATTAATTAATTTAAAATTATTCCTATAAAATGTAAAATAATTCTTAATTAAATATATTTTTTAATGAAACATATACAAAACCAATGTGTTTTATTCCCATTATGTTTTTTGAAAATGTCAATAATCTTCGTAAACAGTCATAACATAAAACCCAAAAAGGGTTGCATAAATCTTAAAATTTTAATCCAACTTAATATAATAACCCAAAATGGTATCCATAAATATTATGTTAATTATTACAAACATGCTTCTGAAATATTACATAATTATTATATGTTTCATGATTCTTATAAAAAAATACAATTGGTAAAAAATATTCTAAAATTTATTTCCTGAATACCAATACATAAATACTTCATCGATTTTATTTCAACATAGTCCTTTGAATGGTATAGGGTTAAACCCTTATATGGGTGAATTGAATTGGATAATAACCTGGTTCTCTAAAATTAAGACAATGAACTTTGATGAGATTTATTTTCTTCCATCATACTCTACATTTTTCCTCAGTAATTCATTTTTTATGTCCTTTTTTAGACATAAAACATTTTCCTGTTCCATTGAGAAACATTATTTTAAATCTAAGAAACCTTAGGATTAACCTTGGTCATTTATTTCAATAATCTATTCAACTCCTTCATAATGGTTTGTAATGAAAATGTTAATTATCCAAAGTATATTCCCCAAGAGTGTAAAACCAGGTGTACAGTAAGACCCATTTTCATGAACCAAGATATGATCAGATCAAGAACAATGCACCTTTTAGGGAGTTATTACCCATAGTTACATATATTTTACAGCCATGTCCACATGTAGTATCTAGACATGGATGTATTTTCATAAAAAACACATAATATCTACCTTACCAAAACATTAGGGTTTTCTTATACACTTATCCTCAAATTCAATCATAGGTTTATGATCCCTAATCTATGTTTTCATAAATCTAATTACCACGGGTTCTTCTAAAATTCCCCTAATACAGACTATATCAACCCCGAACCTAATAGCCTAGAGCTAGTGTATGACTTTTTACATCGACATAAGATACAAAGAATCTCATCTCGAAGGAACTAATACTTTAATAGTCTTGGTAAACTTGATACATAATTGAGTCTCATATAACATTTAAAAACACAAATAATTTTTTTATAATTTAATTCCTCCCACTAGAATATACATGCAAATCCATCAAAGTACACTTCATGGAATGATGGGGAAAGGAAACAAAATAAGGGTGATCATAATTGTTCAGTAAGGGTTAAGTAAAATGGATGATTTCATGAATCAATAAAGAAAAATCAATATAGAATGGTAAATGTCTGAACACAAATTCCATTTAACCAATAAATTGTCTATCATAATTAGATAAGGAATGATCAATATAGAAAGGTAAATAATTTAAATCACATTTAATTTAATCCATATACCAAGAATTAAATTCATCCAAAGATAATATCAATATGAAAATATCAGGGATAATAAGGTAAGGAATAATCAATATGGAATGGTAAATTACTAAAAAGGCATTCCATTTAATCAATAAATTGGGAATGAATTTAATCCAGAGATAATATCATTGTAAAAATTTCATGGATAATAATAACTGAATTATTAATTAAGGAAATTATTGATTATCAGACGTTATGATCTCAAGCATCTCATGATACCTCTACCCTCAAGACCTTTTAGAAAATGGCTTAAAATAATAGGTGAAAACCCATTTAATGTTTGATTACTAATTCACCTTGTGAGACTACATATGCATAAAGGGGATATATAATTTCAAGCCCCATCCATCACTGCATTTCTATATCACTTATTATATATCTAATTATTGATTTAATTCATGAACAATATGTTTTATAATCAAATATCCATATTTATTAAAGAATAAAAATTTATGAATATTTCCCTAGATAAAAAAATAACTTTAAATATAGAAAAAAACTTGTTGAAATGATATATGATTTAATAAATAAACATATCCATGAAAAATAATATGGATATTTTTGGGATATATAATGTCCAATGATCTCATGAAAGTGAATATTTCAAGGGAAAGTTATTGACTACAAAAATGAATCAATAAAGTTAATTTCAATAAATTCCGTAGACAAAGTGATTTTAAACCTTCCCTAGAAATAATAAGGATATTATTAATCCATAAAATACCAATTGGAGTAGGAATAAAGGGTTTTTTTTCATTTATGAATATAAATACCCAAAAAATATCTTTAAAAACATTATTAATGAAAATATCATTTTCATCTTGAAAATTAATTTATTAAACAATTTTTTTAAAAAAATTTGAAATTAATTTTCTTTTAAAATAATATTTGAAACATATAAATTATGTTTTAAAACATTTTAGTGATCATGATGGCTTGAAATTTAATTCTTACAGTACATGTAAAAATAATCATTCCTTTCACTTTTTTGGTAAAATCAAAATCAGAATTGTTTTAAAAACAACATGAATGTTTTGTTATTTTTTTTGAAAAATTAAAAATGGGTAAAAATTTCTTTAATAAATAATTTTTAAAAAGCTAAAAACATTTTTAGGAAACATTTTTTTGGAATAAAAAGTTTTTCTGAATGAAGGAAGAAATGAAGTAATATTTTATTATAAACAGTTTTTCAATAATTTGAAGTAACCAAGAGTGAGAAATGATAATATTACTTAAAAATTTTCATTAATAACCATAGTAGAATAAAATTAAATTTTTTATTGAAAAATTATAAAATAATTTATTTTAATGGAAGTCCAAGTATAAATAATGTATATTAAAACAATATTGTGAAAAAAACAATTACAATGATTGTAACACTAAAGTGAGAGTTAACCATTGAATGAATTATGTGTATCAAATGTAAATCCACATAAAAAAATTATAAATAAAAAAATAGTCATAAATCATTACACACATAATCTTAGAACATCAAGTACATTTAATAATAAATATTTCCCAATGAAAAGAAATTGAGTTATAAAATTATTTACCACTTGGTAACTCTAAAGTAAAATACCCTTGGATGTAATAATTAAAATTGAAACTCAAAATATCATGAATTATTATGGAATACTTATATTAATTATAAAAGGGTAATTATATACACCCTATTAATTAAATTATATTCATAACATTACAATATGCCTCAATGAAGAGATATCGAGATGAAGTCCCTTACAAAGATCATGTCATTGAAGAGGGGATTGATCGATGAATTGATTATGTGTATGAAATATAAATATATATAGAAATGTGGAAATAAAAAATAATATAATCAAATTTAGTTACTTACATATTCTTATTATGACATTAACAATGAAGTAGAAGTTTAAACCAATGAATGGAAATTGAGTTAAGTAATTCCTTTCCTCACACTTCCTTTTGGTTGAACATGATTTAACTTCCTATATAGTTGTATAAAAATTTTATTAACATATAAAATAACCACATTAATATTTTTAATATCATATATTATCCTTTATAACATCTTATCACCCATTCATTAATAATATTTCATTATTTTCATTCTTTCGAGTGTTAATTACCTTGTTTTCTCATTTGTAATTTGTCATGAATATTATGGTTATTTTGAATATTATATAAGTATATAATCTACATAATAATAATAAATTAATTATCTTATTTATAAATCAATTAGTATTTTAATACCAACCACGAATGGTGTTTTTGAGAAATTAATTATGTTACAATCATGGAGACGGTAGACCATACATAAACATGGTTAACATTTCCATTTTTCAATGATCATGATGGAAAGGATGTAAGTAATATTTTATATTTATATAACGAAAATAATATCATAAATAAATTATAATTTCTGTAAATTTACTTATATATATCATTCATGTGGTTTGGTGATGAAAATAGAGTCATATCGCTTCGTAAAGATGGTAGTCCCTACGTAAATGAATGATGTTATTATCTTTAAGCAAGTGAATGGTAAGAAAATAAATTATATATTATTTTATAAGAATTATAAATATTTCAATAATATCATAATTATTTCATTTATATCACATATATTTATAAAATTTATGCTAATTATTTTCCATGTAATGTGTTATTAAAAAATAAATCACATTGCTTCGTAAGGAGGTACTCTATTGTACATATGAGCAACATTATCACATACCATACAAAATGGAATATAAAAATTTATACTTCTGATATAATGATTAAATAGGAATAATTATATTAAAAATATCAAATATATAATTTATAACCATCATCATATTCTATTATAAGATTTGGTATTTGAAAAATGAATGACATCATTTCAGGAGGCAGTAGTCCTTCGTACACACGAATAATGATTTTGTAACCCATTTGATGGAAGTGGGGATGAATGTAAGTAATTAAATTAACATAAAAACATATAAGTATATTTAATATAATTATATTATTTTATCAACATTTTTTAATAAAAATTAATGGATGTGGAGGAAGAAATAAAAAACACCCATTGAAGAACGTTACTTCTTCTTGAGGAGACCTCCTTAGGATTGCACCAAAAGCCTTCCTAGGTTGTATTTATAAATAAAATAAGGGATATAGGATGATATAATTAATTTTTTTATGCTATTTTTAGAGAATTTTCAAACCGAAATGTTCTGATGGTGTGAAGAAGAGAGGAGTGGGGTATCCTTTTATTTGTGAGGTGAGTGGAGTAGTTGTAATTTTTTGAAAAGAAAAATGTATACCCATGGTTTTCACATCTAAAAAGGGTCAAAAATGATTTTTAATATATTTTTATACATAATTGGGTATAAATATGTTATGAAAATATATTTTAGACAATGTTTAGGTCATTTTAACCCTTATCTTTATAGTTTAACCTTCAATAAATTCGTTTTTCCCTTAATAGGGATAAATAATTTCTAATGTTTTTACTATTAATTATAGTAAAAATTTAATTTGATATTATAAGATTATATAATATAATATTATTGAAAATATGGAATATATGTTTTCAAATTTCATTCAAAAAAGTGGGAAATTTTATTTTAAAATTAATCCTGCAGATAAGATGAGAAAACATGTTTTTAAAGAAAAAATGTTCAAAAGTACAAGAAGATTATATATAAAAATTTAAATTGAAAATGATTCCAACGAACTAAATTGGATTATATATATATAATTGAATTTTTTTACATTAAAATTAATTCAAAATAAAATTTATCAATATAAATAGTTTTAACTATAATGTAGTTTTAAATTAAAATTTAGTATATTTCACTATTCATTGAAAAATGATATATTTCATAGAAATACCAAAAATTAAAACAAATATAATTTTGATATAATGATTTAAAAATTTTATTTCATTTTACTGAATAATTTTTCTAAAATAGGTAAAATTTAATTTTAAATTATATTCTCAAAGCATGACTAAACCATCTTCTAGAAAAAATTCAATTGTTCAGAAAACATTTCTTTTTATTTTAAATGATTCTTATTTTTTTCTAATAAATATAAAACCAAATATTTTATAATTTAATTTGTACTATTCATTCCCAACAATTTAACAGATAGTTTTTAATGGTATAATATATTTCGGTTCATTTAGACTCAAGGATGTATGTTTGACAAGCTATCAAAGAGAGTAAATATAAAGAAATATATTTCATGGGTAGTTTATAATAACTATTGTGTGTCACATACACTATTCTGAAAATGTTTTTATTTCATACATTTAGGGTGTTTCATATTCCATAATTTTTTTCCTTGATCCTATATAAAATATTATTAAAATATCTCATTTTTATCTAATCATCCGTATTGTTTTGATCAGATTATAAACATCTTCTATTTAGTTTTAAAAAACTTCTATAATCCTTCAAATATATTTCTAAATTTCTTTTTTAAGATTTTATGATTAATCTAACTCATTATAGATACATTATCAATCATATTATTTATAAAATTTCTAATAGCCTATTTCATCTTGAATATTTTAATGATTATATTCCAATTGAACAAGCTAGCCCAACTTTAAAAAGTTAGTATCTTTTTTAGAGTCACCATATATTTTTATTTTCTAGTTTTTTTGATATTTTTATTCTAAAATTATATAAAAACTATGTAATTTAATGGCCTTTATTACTAAATATAAATCAACTTATATGACTAGTATCTTCACGAATTCTATCTAAATATCACTTAGGTTTACTTATTGGGTTTTAAGCCTTTCACATGGTTAAAATTTCCTTTAATCTTTTCCCAATTATTAAATTAAAAATATTTTGTTTGAATAATATTAATTTTTAAAATTTGATCTATTTTATTTTAACTTTAATTCATTTCCTTTATAATAGGTTATACTTCAATAGAATGATTATGAGTGAAAATTGGGCGTCAACCGAATTTAATCTAATTCAATGATACCTTAATGTAAACCTTCTTCTTGATTGGAATTGATATGTTTCCTAGATATTTTATATATGATCTAAAATAACCTAAAACTTATATAAACACCTTAATCTACTTGTGATTTTAAAATCATTGGGAAATGTTTATAATTTCACTTATATATTTGATTGAAGTTACTTTTCACTACTCTGGATTTTTAATCTCATGATATCTATCTTATGTTGTTCTAAATTTATCTTTCTTTACAAAAATATCATTTTTTATTTTTTGATATCCTTTTACACATCGTGTAAGTATTTGAGATGCACTTCAACACTATTATTCAGTACTATAACATCATCAGTAAGTCTATAATCAATATTTTTAAACCATTGAATTTGTTTTCTATTATTCTCTTTAATATTATTGAGCCATTATAGAGCCATGTAGAATTACTTTAAATTTGATGAGCCCTAATGGAATTATGAATGTATTCAATGACATTATCTCATATTTGATCTTAATAATTCAATATTCTGATATAAGATAAAACATAGAATATACAACTATCCTTTTATTCTAAATCACTCATCTTAATACCTCATGATTAATAAAATTGTACAATCATCCACTATTTAACTATTGAGAACACTGTAATTATCCAACACCCTTTCATTACCATGATATTTTTATACATGAATCATTACAAAAAATTTCACACTTTTTTTAGAACTTTCACTATTCCTAATAAATTTAATATCCATTAATTATAGAACCTATGTCTCATAATACTTAATCATTCCATCATGATAGGAAATTTTCTTACTTCTTATCACTATACTATAATCCTTAAGTGTGATTTTATAGTCTAGAATTTCATTTTACCATAATTTTATATGAGGTTTTTACCAATTTTCTGACAAGTAATCAAATATATTGGCTAATACCTCTTCTTTATTTAAACTTAATATTTTTTTTCAAATAAATTCTCTATAATGCTAAATTCTATTGTGGTATTCTCTATAGTCATATGAATAGTTTTCAACATGGACAATGATTACTTTATTTTCTAGAAAAAAATTGGTTCTTCCAAATGTAGTTTAAATTAAATAATTATCACAGATAAATCCTTCTAAAATTATTTTTAATATATAATATATTTTAAGGTTTAGTTTCCAATCAATAATTCATCTAGACACTAAGGAATTAATCAAAGAAAATTCACAAAAAAAACATTCTTCCATTTTTATCATTATGAAATTTTTTATCAATTATTAAATTACTATTATTGCATCATTACCTATAATAACATAAAACTCTATAGATTCGTTGTTTACTCCTATAAATCAAATTCCTATATGAGATAAGTTATATTATTTATAAACTAAGGAAATATAAGTAGTTCTAATGATACTTACATTTAATAATGATTCCCAATATTCTATCTTTTCGCTAAGTAATTAAAATTCTATATATCCTATTTGATATTTTTTATCATCACATATATGAATTATATGTATACTTTTCCTTATTTTTTTATGGAAATTGATGTTATAGGTTTCTCTATTGAATTAAAATAATATTTTCCTACTAGGGGTATTGGATTTTATAAATGTTCATCAATTATTTCCAATTTAAAATATTTTATATTTAAATATAACTTTTTTGACCATGATTATTCTAACTTTATTTCATATTTATCTCTTTTCTACAAAATAAAAAGTCTATTTTTGACCTACTATATCACATAAAGAAGTAGCTGCTTTGTCTTTCTTTCTTCATTTAGATATGAGGAAACCGATTCCCTAGGCCATGTTATCCTCTCGAGGTTTACCAAATTCAAAGTCATTACATTAATTGAAGTTATTTTATAATATAAATCATGCAAAAATATTTACACATCATTCATTATAAATGATCTCCCAATATTAGATAATTTCACATAATGAAAAGTAAATAATCTGGCATATCATTAATCAGATAGATATATCAACATCTTCTTCCAGTTGATAGTATTGATATTTCCTTTTAAAATATTTTTAATACATTTTTACATAAGTAACAAATGAAAATTTTATATTACATTTATCCATATGGTTCTTACTAAAATATTTACTCATGATTCTCTTAATAATAAATTTGAGATGTTGGATATAATATCACCCACTATTGTAATTAGTAATGGTAGATTGTGTCCTTTCGTGATTGTAGGATCTACTCAGATTTCAATTATTACAAAATTCAAATACTTGGTATTCTTAAAGATATCCTTTCTAATATATTTTTCCTAAATTATTTTGGACATTTCTTGATATGGTAGCCAAGAATTTTGGTATAAATTAGACTAATTAACTATAGGTATATTTTATTCATTATAATATATTCCTTCTAAAATGGTTCTAGTTTCTAAAAAATTCACTAAATCACCTTACATATCATTTATCCAAATTAGATTTGGATATTATTCTAGTGCAATAGATTATATAATTTATATTTAAAGATATTTTAGAATTGTCTTAATGTTCCTCTCTTCCTTGTTTGAGTTAGATTTTTTCTCTTTTGGGTACTCTGAATATAAATTATATAATTTTTCATCATCTAGATCTATATTTATTCTCAATATATTCTCAAATAATATACCTTATGTATCTATCTAGTACTTATTAAAATATTAAGGAATAATAGAAATATCATCTTAATACTCTTGAGTTTCTCCAAAATAAAGGTCATACTTTATATTATATTGTATATTTATATGAAATAAAACTAGTTTCCATATCTATTTGTGTATTTATATATAATAAAATAGCTCCTGGATGATTATAAGCTTCTCCTAAATCTCATTATTTTTTACTCTACCAAATATATTGAATATTTGGTCACATTCCATATGCTATTCTCACCATTAAGTATTTACTTTTCTATGTTATATCAAAGTCAGCAACCAGATCACCAAGAGTCATTTTAATATTCTGGATCAACCAATTATCTATTTGAAGATGATATTTATGTAATATAATTTATGTATTTATATATTAATGATTCTCATGAGTATGTTAGGATTTATTACATAACATAATCACTTAAGTGGATTTTTAAATTCATCCAAGATTATCAATTATCTCGGATAGATTATTAAATTTATCTCATATTATCTTTTACCTGGAAAAAATATTTCATCCCAAATAATCAAAATATCAAAAAAAAATGAAATGAATATTTTTAAATAAGTATATATATATATATATATATATTAGAAAAATCAACTTATGATTGATGGTTACTTTCACTCAAAGAACGCTCTCCCATAAAAGATTGCTCTTATCCAAGGGTTTCATCCTCTATTGATATATAATCCTATCATGATCAATGCCCCTATTCCATGTCAGATTATTACCTCTTTATCACAGCAATCCATGTTTTCCTTATCGTGTGTCTTGATCCAATGGTTGTCTCCTCCCATGATCACTTTACTCTAGGAATTGGTAGTGGTGTTCATTATATTCGTCTCAGAGTCCTTCGGGTGGTTGAATTTAGAGGAAAAGTGGTGGGTGTTGGGTTGAGTGATGAATTTTTTTTTATTGTTGATCTAGTTTTCTTTGAACGTCGGTACTTGAAGTTCACAAGAAAGTGTTAATGGATTGTTATTCCCATTATTTATATGATGGTTGTGTGGCATCTCTTGAAAATATTACTGATTTTATTTCATCTTCAATGGTAGTGTTCCTTAGTGGTGGTGGTGATGATTGTTGGTCTACGATGGATAGGTAATGAATCAGATAGGACTAGTGTTCTTGGAACTCTAAGGTTTCATTTTTTGATGATTTACCTTGGGAATTTGGTTCATGTTTTAGTTTTTAGACATGGGTTTCTATTCTTGTGATTGGGCCTTCTAGCCATGAATTTGTGGGTTTCAAGTAGCATGAATGGAAACATGAGAATTATTCGGCACATCAGGTTGGAAATATAGAGAGACTTCCTAATGGGAGGCCTCATTTGGAGTGATGAACGTGTCAAAGATTTAGGATGGAGGGGTTCCCTTCCATGATACTTTCTCACTTGGAAATGGTTTGAAGATACATTGCAATAAAAATGTGTTTCATGCCATACCGACATCATCGGGTGGACAGATCAAAATAGAAATGGGTGTGTTGAAACCCATCATCCACCCCTCTTATCACATCGTGGATAGAGGGGTTCCCATCCTCATTATGTCAGTTTAGCATTATTGAATGTCTCATGACAGGGGTAAATGCATTTTGTAGATAGGAATATTATGGAGATGTCTACTGGATGGGGGGAATTATGTTCGTTGACCAGGGAGAGGACATGTTGCAGAATTCTCACTATGGGCCTTTGGGATACATTTTCACCTCAGAGTCACTAGTCCTTTGGTCCATGTCGCATTGGGTATTTGGTCCTCTAGGAATTTGGGTCATGTAGGTGTTGAGTCAATAAGGTTTTCCTTATGAATTTTTCCATTCCTTTATTCAAGGGGGAGATTGTTAAGTCATTAAGGCATTCCTTATGACTTTACCATTCCTCTTATTTTGAAAATCACAAACACCTTATTTTAAGGCAAATCTTATTTTACCCATGTTTTACTTCTATATGGATAAATTTCCTTCCCCAAGGAAATTTACCCTTGCCTAGATTTCATTATTCATATCATAAATTTTCTAAGTATAAAACTCGGATTGAAACCAAAAACCTCGAAATCGTATAATACTTAGAAATGAAGCATTCTGTTTTAGAATCTGAATTCCTGTTATAAACTTTTATGAAGTTATACTCCGAATTCCCTGTTACAAACTATTATGAAGTTCAACTCTGAATTCTGATTACGAACTTATATAAAGTTCTAACTACGAATTCTGATAATGAATTCTGATTACGAATTCTCATTACGAATTCTGATGATGAATTCTGATTACGAATTCTCATTATGAATTATGATTACAAACTTGTATAAAGTTCTGACTCCGAGTTCTCTAAATTCAGACTCTAAACTCTTATGAGTTCTGACTCTGAATTCCCATGAACTCTGACTCCAAACTTTTTAATTTCTGGTTCCAAATTCTTGTGAATATAGAATCTGAATTTCCTTGAAATTCAGGCTCCGAAATTCTACAGAATTCAGGTTCCGAATTCTTACAAAACAGAATCTGAATATCTTAATACTACAGACTCTGAATTCATTTTTTCACTACACTCCAAACTTTAACTTTCTCCATTCCTAACTTTCATTTACCTTCATTCTGAATATCAGTTTTGGTTATTCTTATACTTGTTCTATTACAAAACGATGTCATTCTTTCAGTTATTGATTGAACATTGTTCGAGTGACACGTGTACAAGTCCCTCCGAAATTCAAGTAAGAATATGACCATTGGAGTAGGGAGTCGACCATTGGATCTTCAACTATAAATAGAAGCTCATTTGAACTTGCTCAGGACTTTTGGAATTTTTATGCTCAGAACTTCCTAAAGTGATTTCTAGAGAGAGAGGATCTTATCAACTCTCAAGCTTCGTGCAGAAATTTTGAACGTCTTTTTCAAATTTTTCCTTGTGTAGATTTGCTTCGTGCGACTCTGATTGTTTCTATGTACAATCGAGGGCTTCCGGGGATAGGAAGACAGAGGTTCCAACACCTTGAAGTTGAGTGCTTCCTTGCTGAGGAAGACAGAGGTGCCAACTACCTGATAGTTGAGGGCTTGCGGGGATAGAAAGACAGACTCTGATCTTCGTATTGAGGGCTTACCCTGGTGTGGGTAAGACAGACTTCTTGAAAGTATAAATCAAGGGACCTTTATCCAAGGTTGTTGGATACCCACCTCTTTAGGTTAAAAGAGTTTATACTTGTTAGTTGTAGTTTTACTACTTTGTTTTTCCGCTGCATTTGTATTTTTAAGGAAAGTATAACTATCTTGTACTTCCTTACTCTTGTACTATGATATAGTTAGATTCTATACGCTTTAAGGTAGAATATTAATATTTTTAAACTTTAGTTAAGTTTCATTTTAGGAATCACTTTTCTAGAATTTATCAAGTAACTAGAACTTATAGAGGTCTTGTGAATTATCTTATTTAACCTTGTTAAACATAACCATCCTCAAAATTTTCTAAGGGAATTTTTATAAGGTACAATTCACCCCCTCTTGTATCTGAGTATCTCATTCTTATTTCGATCTTACATTTGGTATCATAGAGTATATCATACTCAGACATACCATCTTAACAATTGGTATCAGAGTAGGTTCAATCTGAATTAATCCCACTATTAGATTCAGAAGACTTTCTTCTTCTTATAACTTTCAGAATTGAATTTTCAGATTCATATTTTTCAGATTCTATTTTTCAAACTCATAGTTCAGATTCTGTTTTTCTTAGAGATACTATTGCTCTAATTTTTTTCCTTGCTTTGGATATTTTTTCCTTGTTTACAAACTCTTACTACTAATAGGTTTGTGTGCCAAAGATTTTCTTAAGAGTGTCAGGTTTAAACATTGGTTCCATAGATAATCTAAATCCTACCAGACCACCTATTTTCGATGGAAATGATTATGAATATTGGAGAGATAGGATGCAGAATTTTTTTTATCAATACTGGTGTTGAAAACTATCTAATGTTGACTGGAGATTATAGGATTTTGGATAAGTAATTGAGAACTTTTACGAATCAGGAGAAAGAAGAATATCAATTAAATTTCAGAGTCAGAAGTACTTTGTTGTGTTCCATGTCTAAGAACATCTATAGTCAAATATCTTCTTGTGAAGCTACAAAAAATATCTAGAATAAACTTGAAGTAACACATTTTGGTACATCCAAAGTCATAGAGACTAGAAGAGCCACACTTAGAGCTAAATATCATGGTTTTAGTTTTCCTTATGGAGAACCTATATGCAAGGTACAACAAAGGTTTATGACTATAATGAATATATTACAATCAATGGGAGAAAAAGGTTTGGATGATGAGGCTCTTGTGGATAAGATCATTGATATCATACCAAACAAATGGGAGTCCAAGAGGACAACTATTGATGAGAACAGTAAAGTCACTCAGATTACCCTTGATGAGTTGTTTGGATCTCTTCTTTAGCATGAAACTAGAATGAAGAGAGATGCTAAAAATTTCAAGAAGAAGAATGGGAATGGAGGAGTTTATTTTAATACCACTTCTAAACATATGAAATCCAAGACCCCAGAAAGAGTAACTAGATCAAAGTCAAATAAAGTTATTATTCAGTCAGAATCTAGTGATACAGAAAAGTCAGAGAATGAATTAGCTAATCTTTCTTGAAGAATGAATAATATTGTAGCTCAAAGGAATCATCAGAATAAGTTCAATAAGAAAGACTACAGAGATAAGAAAGATGGAGAGGTTATGTGTTATGAATGTAAAAAAACAGGTCATATCAGACCTGATTTTCCCTTGTTGAAAAAGAAGGAAAAGGAGGAAAGGAATCCAGAAAGAAACAGGAAGAAATTATATCGATCAAAGCACAAGAAAAGTCTTAAAGCTAATGATATTTGGAGTTCTAGCTATAGAGATTCTTCAGAAATTGAATCTTCTAAATATGATTCATCAGCACAGCAGAATATGGGTTTCATTGCTACTACTTCTTTCCCATGTCTTATAGCCAAGGTACGCTCTGCCGAGGCTTTAACAAATTTATCTCTTGATAAGAATTACTATTCCGAACATAGAACTTCTAATGAAGATAATTCATCCTCAGAAAATTAAGAACCTTCATATGAAGAAATATCTAGATTTTCCAAGTTACTTGAAGAAAAAAATTGTAAAATTTATAAGAAATTAGACAAGGCAAATACTAGGGAATAAATTCTTACAAAAGAGATTTCAGTTCTTTCTACAGATCTTAGAGATAAAGAAGAGTTTTTAGAAAAACCTTCTAAAGACCTTGAGAAATAAAATTCTGATAAAGAAGAACTTTATAAATATCTTAAGAATGCTATTTTAAAGATAATTTTTTTTGAGGAAAATATAACTCTAAGGAAATGATTCCTGAGGATAGGAATTTAGTCATCAAACTGAAATCTGAAATATTTTCTCTTAAGAAGCTCCTTGCAAAATTTACCTCTATGAAGGAAAATTTAGACAAGATGTATTCAAAAACTAAACCTCACGAAAACACTACTAGAGTTGGTTATACTCACC
Organism: Viscum album; assembly: GCA_963277665.1. NCBI lineage: Eukaryota > Viridiplantae > Streptophyta > Magnoliopsida > Santalales > Viscaceae > Viscum > Viscum album. Next base: position 1,582,115,547 of record OY728119.1, on the reverse strand, counting down.
AAAAACCGGTTTTCAAAAATAACTATTTTGTTCCTTCTAAATCCCCTTTTTCCACTAAGTGTCAAAGCAGTGGGCATTGGAAGAAAAATTGCTCCTTAAATATTGTTCAATCTCTTGGGTTTCATAAATCTTATTTTTCCAAACAAATGTGGATACCCAAAATTTTGTTATCTAACAATTCTGGATCCAAGCAAGTCTAGATTCTGAAAATCTAACTTTTTCTTATTTTCAGGAAAATAGGGAAAGTACCAACAGAAATAGATGGTACATGGATAGTGGATGTTCCTGGCATATGACTAGTAACAAAAACTATTTTGAAAAGATTATTGAAACGAAAGGAGGAAAAGTAACTTTTGGATATAATGCTCAGGGATATATTATTGGTATAGGTAACATCGTTCTTCTTGGAAAAACTTTGATTTCAAATGTTTTATTTGTTAAGGGTCTTAAGCACAACCTCATCAGCATAAGCCAATTATTTGATGAAGGATACCTTGTGAAATTTAGGAATGATAAGTGCTTAGTACACAGTTACAAGGAAGAGTTTATTCTTTCCGCCAATAGGCAAGAGAATGTTTAGACACTAAAATTAGAAGATCTTAGGATCCAATACTTACCTTGCCTTAGTGAAATGGAAGATCATTCTTGGTTGTGGCATAGAAGGTTAGGTCACTGTAACCTTAGAAACTTATGAAAACTTTCTAATAAAGGTTTAGTTAAGGATCTACTGGAGCTTAGATTTGATTCTTCAAAAGTTTGTGACCCTTGTCAATATGGAAAGCAACATAAATCAAGTTTTAAATCAGTTGGTGAAGTCTCAACAACTGATGCATTACAACTAGTGCATATGGATCTTTTTGGTCCAACAAAAACTGGAATCATTGGGGGAGAGTATTATGTATTTGTCTTAGTTGATGATTACACTAGATTTACGTGGGTCTATTTTCTAGCAAAAAAGTCTGAAGTTTTTTCTTATTTCAAAAGTTTTAAAACCCAAGTTAAAAATGAGAAAAAACTTCCATTGAAAACTATTCATAGTAATCATGGAGGAGAATTTCAAAATTCTGATTTTGAAACTTTTTGTAGTAGAAAAGGTATTACTCAAAACTTTTCAGCACCTAGAACACCTCAATAGAATGGTGTTTTTGAAAGAAGAAATAGAATTCTTCAAGAGATAACTAGAACCATGTTGAGTGAGTATTATATAGCCAAACATTTTTGGGCTGAAGCTATAAGTACTTCTTGTTATACTATAAATTTTGTTTTGATTAAAACTTTTCTTAATAAAACTCCTTATGAGTTATGGAATGGTAGAAAACCTGGACTTTCCTACTTTAAAGTTTTTGGTTTCAAGATGTTCATTCTGAATACTAAAGATAATCTTCATAAATTCTCACCAAAATCTGATGAAGGAATTTTTCTAGGCTACTCTACAACTTCTAAGGCCTATAGAGTTTTTAACAAAAACACTTATACTGTTGAAGAGACAGTACATGTCAAATTTGATGAAACTGATCCTTTTGTTTTTAAACAACCCCAAACTATATCCTTAGATGTGTTTTCAAAAACTGATTATCAACCTATGATAGGATATCCTTTTGATAAGGAAAATGTTCAAGAGGATACTCCTAAAATGTTTACCCGAGAAGACTTCCTACCCTATGTTGATGAACAGGTTTTACAAAACCCAAATCAGCCATTTCTAAAGAATCATCCTAGTGATAGTATCATTGGAGATTTAAATCAACCCATAAGAACTATAAGTTCCTTAAGAAATGAAGTAGAACATCTAACATTCCTTTCCCAATTAGAACCAAAAAGTACTGATGAACCTTTAGGTGATGATGATTGGATTAAAGCCATACAAGATGAACTAAATGAATTCGAAAGGAATAAAGTCTGGACCTTGGTTGAAAGACCTAAGGAAACTTCTGTTATTGGAGTAAAATGGGTCTTCATAAATAAGTGTGATGAAAATGGAATCATCATAATAAATAAAGCTAGATTAGTTTCTAAAGGCTATAATCAACAAGAAGGAATATACTATGAAGAAACCTATGCTCCAATAGCTAAACTTGAATTTATTCGTATTTTACCCGCCTTTGCAGCATTCTTTAATTTCAAACTTTTTCAAATGGATGTGAAATGTGATTTCCTTAATGGTTATGTTCAAGAGGAAGTTTTTGTTGAACAACCTCATGGATTTGAAGATACAAAACATCCTGATCATGTTTTTAGACATACCAAAGCTCTATATGGACTTAAACAAGCCCCTCGATCTTGGTATAATATACTTACATGATTTTTTCTTCAAAATAACTATGTTAAGGGAAATGCAGATCCAACCCTTTTTATAAAGAAATATAAGAAAAATGTTTTGATTGTTCAAATTTATGTTGATGAAATTATATTTGGTTCAACTCAGCAATCCTTAACTGATTCCTTTGTAGATATAATGAAATCTGAGTTTGAAGTGAGTATAATGGGTGAGTTAAAATTTTTCCTTGGTTTTAAAATTTCTCAAAAACCATAAGGAATCTATATATCCCAATATAAGTATATTAAAGGTCTTCTTAAAAAAGTTTGGATATGATAACACTAAGAGTATAAGTACTTCCATTGGTACCTCAAATACACTTGATTTTGATGAAGCTGGGAAACCAATAGATCAAACATCTTTTAGAGGTATGATAGGAAGTCTACTTTACTTGACAGCTAGTCATCCAGACTTAATGTTTTCAGTATTATTATGTGCAAGATATCAATCCAATCCTAAGGAATCTCATTTAAAAGTAGTAAAAAGTATTTTTCTCTACTTAAAGGGAAACATGGATTTAGGACTATTTTACATTTCTAGAAATGATTTTGTTTTAAAGAGTTTTTCGGATGCTGACTTTGGTGGATGTAGAATGGATAGAAAGAGTACATCCTAAACTTGTCATTTCTTAGGAGATTTTTTAGTTTTTTGGTCCTACAAGAAGCAACACTCAGTAGCACTCTCCACTGCTGAAGCTGAATATATAGCAGCTGGAAGTTGTTGTGGTCAAGTGTTGTGGATGCAACACACACTCACAAATTATGGCTTGAGTTTCACTAAGAATCAAATTTTGTGCGATAACACAAGTTCCATTTCCCTTAGTAAAAAACCTTCACATCACTCTCGTGAAAATCACATAGATATTAGGCATCACTTTCTAAGGGATCACACACTAAAAGGAGATATCATTCTTCAATTCATCAGAACACAAGATCAAATTGCTGATATTTTCACAAAATCTTTACCTACTGATAGATTTGAATACATTAAACAGAAGTTAGGAATGATAACTGTGAGGTAATCTTCCTTCATTAACTTCCTGTTGAATTAATCTCCTTACAGTAATAAACTCTTTTTCATAGGGGGAGTACATTTGTTATTGAAGATTTTTCAAATTTTTCAAAACAAAATTTTCGTAGTTAGATTTTCAAAATTTTCGTAATGAAAGTTTTCGTAGTCTGTTTTTCAAAATTTTAGTAATTTTTTTTCTTAGTGGTTTTTGAAAATTTAGTACTGAAAATTTTCATAATGGAAATTTTCATAATCAAAATTTTCGTAATAGAAATGTTCGTACTGGAAATTTTAGTACTGGAAATTTTCATAATGTAAATTTTCATAATGGGAATTTTTGTATTCATAATGTTCGTAATAGAGTTTTGGTACTCACACTTTTTGCAATAAAACTTTTAGATCTTAATTTTTTCATAGTGAGTTTTTTCATAGTGAGTTTTTCATAGCCAAATTTTCTTTAAGAAGAATATCAGCTATTACGAATAAAATTCCTAGAAAATCTGAAAGGTATGATTTCCTTACTTAACTTTTCGTAGTCATTTTTAAATTGCTGGTATTTTCTTTTAATATTTAGGATTCATTTCTTCTTAAATACGAATGTTTTTAAAACCTCAAAAGATCGGATTCAATATTTCATTGTGGGTATGTTTTCAACCATCAGATCAGATTAGAGAGTTTTTCAACCATTAGATTGGTTTTGGAAGTTGAAAGGTCCCCACCATCTCCTATATAAAGGGGACCCCCGATGGTTGTCCCACATCGGTTTTCCAAGCTCTCGCGTCTTGAAGCCTTGCCTCAGTTCTTAAGCCCATTCCGAATCTCTCAGAGTTCCTCGAGTCTGAATGTCTGTAGAAGCCTCTTCTCAAGAAATGTCTACCTTGAAGCCAATCTCAAAACGGAAAATATACAGGGAAAGGTTGGTGCATCCGAACCTTTTCAAGTACGATTCTGTCATTTCTAATAATATCAAGTTAAATGGATGGGAATATGTCTGCTTATCTAAGATAGGTGTTCAAGACATGGTGTATTCAAAGTTACTCATAGAGTTTTATGAGTCAGTGTGCTTCTTTAAGGAAGACGATAGAGAAAGATTTTCATTCAAGTCTTATGGAAAAACCTACAAACTTTCTTATAACAAGGTAGCCAGCTTGGTGAGATTATCATATGAAGGGGAGGAAGAATTTTTCTCCCACAAAATCCCAGATGTTCAAAGTAGTTTCGTTAAGGCAAAGGCCTTGCAATGTCTTGGACTTGCTAATGTCAAGACAGAAAAAATTTCTCACCTATCTTCTAACAACCAGATTCTTCAGTTATGGGTACAAGTTTTTTTAGTACTGAGAAAAGGTGAAAAAGATACCCTCAAGAAAAGTGAAATATATTTCTTAGATTTCCTGGTAAATCTAAGGAAAATCAATTTGGTGAGGCATGTTCTTGTTATAATCGAGAACATCAAGAATGGTAATATAAGAGCCCAAATTATCATGTATCCTACCTTACTTTCAAAGATGATTGTTCAGTGTCTTGAATCATTCAAGATTGCATGCAAATCCAAGTCTCGAAATTTCAAAGTTATCCTTGTTAGTGACGACACTCTGAAAATAATGAATATGGTCTATTCTAAGGAGATAGAAGAGTTTTATGATCTGACAGAGGGAGAGGTAGAATCTAATCCAGAAAATATTGAAAAAGTTTAGCCATCGAAGAAGGTTGGCAAGAAAAGGAAGTTGAAAGAAGTGGAAGCTGAAGATAAAACCCCTAAAGCTAAGGAATCCAAATCCGCACCTCCCAAACCGAAGAAACAAAAATATTATCTGGATGAAGTGGTTTCAAAATAGAGGGAAGTTGAGGAAAACAGGAAATAATGGGAGCCATAGTTCGTTTTGGACCCTGCTGAGGCTAAGGCCTTAAAAGAAACAACTGCTGAAGAGATCGAGATGCAAGAAAATGAGAACAAGATGAAGAAGAAAATGTCTGAGGATGAAGTTGTACAATCTCTTTTGAAAGCCACAGAAGTAGCTTCCGAGAATATTCCAGTACCAGAAATTTTCCTAGTCGATCCATTACCTGAGACTCTGGGGAAGAATTTCTTTACTCTGGAAAAATCTAAAGAGAAATAAGTTGTTGAAGAAGTGGAAATAGAAGAAGAAGAAGAAGAAGAATAAGTAGAAGAAGAAAGTAGTGATTTAGATGATCTAATTAAACAAGTTTAAGAATATCAAGACAAGGTAAATCCATCAGAGAAATTACCACTCCGAACATGTAAGGCCGAGTCCTCAAAACGTGTCACTCCTAGAAAGGAAGAAGAGAAATATGGAAAGAAAGATTAAGACAAGGAAGAAGAGAAAGTAAATGAATTATCTGAGGAAGAAAGCTATAAAAGCACTTTATTGAGGAAGGAGCAGAGAAGGAGAAACCTGATGAAGACAAGACTGTACAACTATCCGAGAGTGAACAAGAATCCCCTGATGAAGAGGTTGTTCTAAAAATCAACAAGGGTAAGCAAGTGCTTATTGACACCCCAATGAAAGATATCATAAGGAAGAAGGAAGTTAGAGGATCTTCTAAAAGGAAGCTGGTGCAAATAGAAGAAGAAAAATATCTTAGAAAGTTTTCTGAATCGGAGTCATCTTCATTAGGACACAATTTTGTTGTTGAGTCCCTGAAAAAGTTGGTAGATACAATTCCTATCTTTCCTACAATAGACTCTAGATGCCAGATGCTTCAGCATAGCATGAATCAGAAGTTAGAATCCATATCCATGGTGATGGATAAATGTGTGAATATTGAGGCAGAAAATAAAAATTTTCTTATCAACTATGAGGTCCATAGAAAATCTTGCAGTAAAATGACTCTATGGTCAAAGAAAATTGATGAAGATTTGACAGAGATTGATAACTTTCAGAATGATGTAAAAGAATCTTTTGATACCGAGGATGCCAAGATGAAGAATCTTCAGGAAAAGCTGACCCTTGAGAAAAATAATCGAAATCAACAGGTGAAGGATATGAATGGGAAGCTTAACTCTATTTCTCAAAGATGGAAGGGGGAAAGAGATATCTGAATTGAGATCGAAGAGAATCTTGTAAAGCAAGATGAATTGCTAAAGGTTCAGGAAGAGGCCATAAAGGCTCAGGTAGAGGTCCTGAAAACTCAAGAAGAAAGGATCAAAACCTTATAGAAGAAAGATGAGGAGGACCACAAAGAGTTAAAGAAGCTAAAAATCCTTCTGAAGAAGATAATCCCCAAGGAAAAAGAAGACAAATAGACCAATTTTATATTTTGTTGTAATGTCTTTTCTTGTAAAAATCCTTTCAATCTTAATGAAAACTATGGTTTCTTGTGTTATTTGTATGTCTTTACTAATGTTTCAGGTACTTTATTGTTTTTCCATTCCCTCAAATTCTTTTTGAAAATCACAAAGGGGGAGAAGGAAAAAGAACTCAAAAGTGAGAAGGAAAAATCTAAAAGGGATAAGAAAAATTTCTAAGTATAATATGAACTATCCTTAAGTAAGGGGGGTTCTCATTATGAAGATTTATACATTCAAATGAAATTTCTCATTCCTGAAATATAGAATACGATCCTTAGAGTTCCAAATCCTAAGGGGGAGTTAGTCATATTCACCATTGTACATAAACAAAGGGAGATAAGATTTAATTTCAAAGTCTAGAAATTTATTCTAAGTCCTTACATTCTTTTTCGTAAGGATGTTTGTGCTTTACAAAAAGGGGATATTGTTGAGTCAATAAGGTTTTCCTTATGACTTTTTCCATTCCTTCAATCAAGTGGGATATTTTTAAGTCATTAAGGATTTATTTATGACTTTACCATTCCTCTTGTTTTGAAAATCACAAACACCATATTTTAAAGAAAATCTTATTTTACCCCTGTTTTACTTCTATAAGGAAAAATCTCATTCCCCAAGGAAATTTACCCTTTCCTAGATTTCATTATTCATATCATAAATTTTCTAAGTATAAAACTCATATTGAAACCAAAAACCTCAAAATCGTATAATACTTAAAAATGAAGCATTCTATTTTAGAATTCGAATTCTTGTTACAAACTTTTATGAAGTTCTACTCTGAATTCCCTGTTACGAACTATTATGAAGTTCAACTCTAAATTCTTATTAAAAACTTATATAAAGTTCTAAATTCGAATTTTGATGATGAATTCTGATTACGAATTCTCATTACAAATTCTGATGATGAATTCTGATTACAAATTCTCATTACGAATTCTGATGATGAATTCTGATTATGAATTCTCATTAAAAATTATGATAATGAATTCTGATTATGAATTCTAATTAAAAATTATGATTAAGAAATTGTATAAAGTTCTGACTCTGAGTTCTCTGAATTCAGACTCCGAACTCTTATGAGTTATGACTCCGAATTCTCATGAACTCTGACTCTGAACTTTGTAAGTTCTGGTTCTGAATTCTTGTGAATATAGAATCTGAATTTCCTTGAAAATCAGGCTCTAAAATTCTACATAATTCAGGTTTCAAATTCCTACAAAATATAATCTGAATATCTTAGTACTACAGACTCTGAATTCATTTTTTCACTACACTCCAAACTTTAACTTTCTCCATTCCTAACTTTCATTTACCTTCATTCTGAATATCAGTTTTGGTTATGCTTATACTTGTTCTATTACAAAACGATATCGTGATTTTAGTTATTGATTAACCGATGTTTGAGTGACATGTGTACAGGTCCCTCTGAAATTCAAGGAAGAATATGACCATTGGAGGAGGGAGCTGACCGTTGGAGCTTCACCTATAAATAGGATCTCATTGAAACGTGCTTAGGACTTTTGGAATTTTGATGCATAGAACTTTTTGAAGTGATTTATAGAGAGAGAGACTCTTATCAACTATCAAGATTCGTGCAGAAAGTTTGAACGGCTTGTTCAAACTTTTCCTTGTGCATATTTGCTTCGTGTGACTCTGATTGTTGCTGTGTACAATCAAGGGATTCTGGGGATAGGAAGATAGAGGTTCCAACACCTTGAAGTTGAGGGATTCCTTGCTGAGGAAGACTGAGGTGACAACTACTTGATAGTTGAGGGATTGTGGGGATAGAAAAATAGGCTCCAATCTTCATATCGAGGGCTTACCATGGTGTGGGTAAGACAGAATTTTTTTAAAGTATAAATCAAGGGACCTTTATCCAAGGTTATTGGATACCCTCCTCTTTGGGTTAAAAGAGTTTATACTTGTTACTTATAGTTTTACTACTTTGTTTTTACACTGCATTTGTATTGTTAAGGAAAGTATAACTATCTTGTACTTCCATACTCTTGTACTCTGATATAGTTAGATTCTATACGCTTTAAGGTAGAATCTTCATCTTTGTAAACTTTAGTTAAGTTTCATTTCCAGAATCACTTTTTCGTAATTTATCAAGTAACTAGAACTTATAGAGGTCTTTTGAATTATCTTGTTTAACCTTGTTAAACATAACCATCCTCAAAATTTCCTAAGGGAATTTTTAAAAGGTACAATTCACCCCCCTCTTGTATCTGAGTATCTCATTTTTATTTTGATCCTACATTAGGTATTATAGAGTATATCATACTCAGACATACCATCCTAACAGTAAGGGTTACCTTTCAACCCTGTTTAAAATAGGATTTTATTTTTTCTAATAAAAGGGATCTAACCACCAACATGTTTTATTAGATATAAAATCATTATCTATACTAAATCTTTTAAAAATTCTTCCACATGAAAAATCCACAACAACTCTCCTATACATGTCTCCCTATCCTTCAAATCCACTTGGTCTCCCTTAATTTCCTCTTGAATTCCTCCCCCACACCCTCAACTATCCTTTCCCTCACCTCCTGACTCCCCATATCCCTCGCCGACTCCCCTCTCCACCTCCGCCTCCCTGACTAACCTTCACTCCCTCCTCCGCTCCAACTTTCCCACCTCTAATGCCTCCACCTCCTCCTCTGACTCCTCTTTGACTTCACCTACTCTAATGCCTCCACCTCTTACACCCTCCCATTATTCCCTTCCTTTTATCTAAAACTACTCCACTTCCTACCGATGATTCCAGGTTCATCCATGACATCACATCATTTCCTGCATCCAGGTTCATTGAATCCACCTCCTCCATCTCCTCTACCTCCGAATCCTTCACCTCCACCTTTTTATCGGTCACCTAATATAAATATATTTTCATCAGCCTTCTCATGAAACATTCATACCTCACCTCTCTATTATTCATGTATGCTTAGTGTGTTGGATTGGTGTAGCCCGATATTTTTTGGATGATGATTGGGATGAATGCTTGTGGCCTATACTGTGCACTAGGATGCAACCTTCATGGGTCAAGCTCTATGGTGAGCTTTTTGGGGGTTGTAGGGGGTAATGTTCCCCTACTCTAAGGGTATAGGGCTGAAGACCCTCAACCCAAATTTTGGGGCATTGTAGAAAATATGACTACTATATCAGAGATGACCGACCGACACTGATAAGGCACTATTACAGGTCAGAATTTGGAGTCAATAGTATTATATCGATGCGGAATTCCAGCTGCCAAACAATATAGAACATTATACTTGTGTGGCTATGGAACTGTTGCAATGTGAACTTCCAACCACCATTCCCCATAGCACAACAAAATTTTTGTGCGGTTGGTGGAATAGTGCTTTATCCCACTAATTAGCCCATTTCTAGCTAGGGTTTTTGAGTTGTTAGAAACTATGAGAGATCTAATTAGTCAAAGAAATCATGTTTTATGTGAAAAGTTTTATATTTTTCAATAAATGAATACTATTTTTATTGTATCCACTCTATAATAATGTGTAATTTTATGAATTTATTATGTCCTAATTCTCTAAAGATCTAAACTTGAAAAGATACTCAATGCAAAAGGAAGTTAATTCTTGACTAAATTCAAGATCATATAATGTAATAAGGTCGGGTCCTTATAGTTTGTGTGGGAGAAAGAGAACGGGAAGAGATAAATAAACTAGAGAAGATCAAACGTTGTTCATATAGATTTTATTTGCATCCAGAAGGGTGTAGAGGGGCCAAAAACTGCTCTTGGTAGGTCATATGGAGGAAGAAATCTCTTAGGGGTTATACAAGCTCATTAGGGGTCTAAAAAGGAGGTTTTAGGATTTTAAAACTTAATTTCATATTGAAATCCCATACACACTATTTCCTGGGAAGATGGGAATGATTTAGACAAACCATGAACCCCTTATAATGGGTTTCATAGTTCCTCCTAAGTAGGAACATGGTTTTTCAAACCTTGAACCATCTATGAAAAATCCCACTATCATAGTTTGCATGGTTTACTCTAGTAGGGAACAAGGTTTGGGAAAACTATGCACAACCCATAAAAATTCAAAAAATCTATGTTTTCACCTAAAACAACCTCAAAAGAATCTCAATCAAAGCTTTATTAAAAGAGTGGTTTAGTAATAATTTAAAATATTAATAGGCTGTTACAACCTCCCCGCCATATAAACATTCTATCCATGTAAATCCTACTCAAAAGCTTCCATGAAAAAAATATAAGGCCACTTCTCTCTCATCAATTCCTCTCTCTCCCAAATATCATGATAATAAGAACCGTGCTTCCATATCACACAAACCAAAGGTATTGTCCTCCCATGAAGTACCTTGGTTTCAAAATCAACTATCCTGATTCGTCATTCAGTCATGGATAAATAAGGTTCAACCTCAATATCACTCCAACTCAGAACATGAGATGAATCAGATAGATACTTTCATAGTTGATATATATGGAACACGCTATGTATCAATGTCATCTGTGGTGGAAGTGCTCAATGGTAGGAAAATTTTCCCACCTAGTCGATGACCTAGAAAGGTCCCACAAAACGAGGACCAAGTTTCCCTTTCCTTCTATGCCATTGATAATCCAATCGAGGTGAAACTTTCAAAAACATCGAGTCACCAACTACAAGCTCTAATAGTCCGTGACGATGATGATCATAATATTTATACTGGCTTTTCACCATCAACATTATATGAATAATCAATTGAATATTTGTTGTCATATCTTGTAAAAAAGTTGATCCAAATAAGTAAATTTCACCAATCTCCGACCAATGCAATGGAGATATGCAATGCTGTCCATACAAGGCCTCAAAAGGGGCTATTCAGATCACAAAATCGTAACCATTATTATAAGAAAACTCAACTAGTACTATATATTCATCCCATTATCCAACAAAGTTGAGAACTCAAGCATGTATAATATCCTCAAGAATCTATATAGATGGACCTAAGAACCTAGTGCCTCCTGAAGGCCTCTCCAAAGGTGAGAAGTGAATCAAGGATAGCTATCAGAAACTATAGTAGATGGAACTCCATGGAAATGAACAATCTCTTTCAAATAGAGATTTCCCAACTCCTCAACTTTGGTTGTATTACAAATGGGTATAAATTGAGATAATTTAGTCATCTGATCGATCAAAACACTTATATAACTCTTCTTTCTCTGGGTATGTGGAAACCTAACAAAAAATTCCATAGATATTTCACCCCACTTCCATGTTGGGACTAGAAGTGGCATAAGAAAACCCAAAGGATTATGGTTGTCATCCTTGACATTTTGGAATGTATAATAACAAGAGACAAATTTAGCAATGCCCCATATCATACCTGGCCACCAGAATCCACAATGTATGTCATAGAACATATTCGTGGTTCCTGGGTGCACAACCCATTAGGAGTTATGGTAATCCCCCATTATGGTTTTGATTAATTCTAATGTCACAACAAAAATATTCCAATAGAATAGAATTCCCTCATTATAGAATGACCAATCATGAATGGTATCCTCACTATAAAGAGAGTTTACAATGTTTTATAACTCATCATAAAGATATTGGTCCTGAATAAACTTCTTGATAAGAGTGTATGTCAACTGAACACTATCCAAAGAAACCTCGACCCCTGATTCTTGGGTTCCAATGTACACTGTGAAAAAAGATCCATTAAGTTCCACTATTCTAAAGATTCTTTCACTTTCTGGGTCATAAATTTCCTACTCAAATAATCTAGGAAAACATTCCCTTTCCCTGGGTATAGGCATTTTCAAAGTTGAAATATTGCAGGTATTCCACCCAACATCTTTGGGTGAGATTCAAATATTTTTGATAAAATATATAAATTGAGCTCTTATGGTCTGAAAACACAGTAAATATTTATTCAAAAAGGTAGTGCTACCAAATTTTAAGCACTTTAATCACACCTATATGTTCAAGGTCATGGGTTAGATAATTCATATCATATTTCCTAAGTTGATGAGATCCATAATCAACAACATGATCACCCTTCATTAGAACACATCCTAAACATGACCCTGATTCATCACAGAAGACCAAATAGCCCTAACTGGCCTATGGAAGAGTCAACAATGACATCGTATTCAAAATATTTTTCATTCCAACAAAAGAAATATGAAGTTTCTAATCCTAAGAAATCTTTACTCCCATCTGAGCTAGTGCAGTCATTGGAGAAGCCAACTTTGAGAAGTCCATTACAAATCGGTAATAATACCCAGCTAAAACCAAAAACTCTGAATATCGAAAACATTTAATGGTTGTTCCCATGTCATAACATATTTCACCTTATTAGGGTCAACTAATATACCATGTTCCAACACCATGTTCCCTAAGAACTTCACTACCTGAATCCAAAAGTCACATTTCCAAAGCTTGGCATAAAGTTGGCAATTTCTCAATATTTCCATAACTTCTCTCAGATGACGCACATTATCATCCTTATACTTTGAGTAAACTAGGATTCCATCCACAAATACTACCATAATTTTTTCAAGATACTCATGGAATATCATGTTCATTAAATCAAAAAGCACTATAGGAGTATTTTTTATACCAAAGGACATGACAAGGTTCTCATAATGGCCATACCTACTCTAAAAGAAATTTTTTCTAAATGGTAGATTATTTTATTCTCAATTGATGGTAACCAGATCAAAGTTCAATCCTTGAGAAACAATTTTCCCTTTTTAATTAATCAAATAGATCATAAATCTGTGGCAATGGATATTTTTTATTTATCGTGACTCTATTGAGTTTTCGGCAATCAACACACTAGCGGAGTGAACAATCATATTTTTTATAAAGGAGAACCAACACCACCCAAGGTGACACACTCGGATTTATAAATCCTTTCTTTATAAGATCATTCTAATATGTCTTTAACTCCTTGATTTTGGATATATCCATGCAGTAACATAGAATAGAAACCATTTTAGTACCATGCACTAAGTCGATAGATAACTCCACCTATATTACTGGTGGAAAACTATAGAAATCAGAAGGGAACACGTTGGAAAACTCAATGATGAATGGAGGTAGATCACCACTCAAATATTCTAACTACAGGTCAAAAGAAAACACATATTTAACTTTCCCCACTCTGAATAGGAAAGTTTGGATCTACTCAACCTTGGATCCCATTCTCCTTGAAAAATATGGCACACCCCACTGGGTGTAGTAAAAGAGATTCATTGAAGATAAAAATCAATTTTTGATTTATTGTTAATGATATAATCCATCATGAATATGTCAAAAAATGATTTCATGTTGAGAACCAGAAAACTCCAAGCAAGATCAACATCTAATAGATAGAGAAAAAACAAGTGGGACTACAAAGTCCTAGTTCTCTCTTTATTCTAAGGGGTGTCTTAATATCCATCACATAAGATTAAATATTTTTTTGAGGATTTATAATATTAACAATGTGGGTTGAAATAACCAATTTGGATGCACCAGTATCAAATAAATAATTCACTAATGATAAATATATAGTGATGTTACCTCTCATAGTTGCTGGACTTATATCCGCTTCCTCTGAAGACTCTTCCACTATGTGAAGAATCTTTGTTCCAAATGCCTATGGATGGAACCCTTTTATACATGAATCATATGATTGAACCACTATTTTATAAGGCTATGATGATCCCATTCCACTAAACAGAGTGTAATAGATGTGGAAGAACTTTTTTAGGTGGCGTGAGCATCTTCAGGATCCACATAACTTGGGAGCCTCAGTAAAAACCCTCTTTGAATTTCCTGGATTTCCACACTAGTAAAAAACAAATTAACTATACTAAGCACAAAAAGAGGTTTATAAAAACCCTTAATAACAATAACCACCATTAGAATCATCATGATTTGTCTTTACCTTAGAGGAAATCACACTACCACTAGAAGGAGAAGAAACTCCGATCAACCCACACTTTCCAGCTAGATCCATTTAAACCATCAACACTCTATATAGAATATCAGCATAAGAAGTATGATTCAGAAATAAAACATGAGAATGAATATCATATCTCAGTCCTGACTCAAACATTGGAGTCATCATCTTCTCATTCGATACTATCTCAGGTGAAAAATGTTCTAGCATAGAAAAATGGTTTGGATACTCTATCATAGTCCTATCAGCTTGATCAATCTTGAAACACTCAATAGAAATGGAAAACACCATCGAATATGGATAAAACTAGTCAGCGAAAATTTCCTTGAAGTATTTCCACTCTAATCCGTCATGTTTCTTTTCAATCACTATAGTGTATCGCAATCTCCTGCTCGATCCTTCTAGCTCGAAGGTGGTACATTTCACCTTGATTTCATTAGGTATCTCCAAGAACCCAAACAAACAATCCATCCTTCTCAACCATTCCTAAGCCTCTTGAGGATCATCTTATCCCTTGACCACTTGTATATTATCATGAAAAACTTCCTAAGAACTATTTTGGATATCATCCCTTCGAGGTTCCATAGGGAGAGCCTAAATGGGAGCTGTTAGTGGTACCTATCCCATAGCTTGGATAGTATGAACAATCACATCTACTAGACTGAGTTCCACAATATGATTTTCTTTCCAAGGTTAATTAGTAGATTCCTCTTGGATATGGTTTTCACATCTTCTTAGAGGAATGATGCTACAAAACATCAACATACAACATTAAAGACATCATATTAACATTCAAATAGAGAAACAGGGGAAACTAAACCCAAAAGACAAGGACACAATATTTGTATTTCATCCTATCAAAATAAAAAGTAAGGAAGAAAATAGAACATATCCTCAATATATCCTTCCCAAAATCAACCATAGTGACTTAAATTTAATTGTGGTGAGAGATGGCTAGGCACTCAGTCGTAGCTACATCATAATTCCTAACAAGAATACACAATTTCATATTGACATCAGTGAAAGATACAATACCTGCACCTATGATACCAATTTTTCATGAACCATACCCACTACCCTGGTAACCCGATAACCAATCTAGTCTTGACATGGACCAAAGGGAATTCCCGATCCCCATGGGTTGTAGACTAGTACTTGGCATCATATAATATGAAAGTAGGAACGAATTTCCCAAAAACACAATAGAATCAAGATAAACAAGTCAATACAAGAAAAACTCCATTATGAGAACTATAATAGAAGTCAAATAGGTAAAAAAACACAAATTATCACAAAAAAAGTAATACAAAATAGAAAGGATAATCCAAAACCCAACAGAATCAAATCTAAAAGCCCAAAGATCAACATCTAGAACCACCTCCAAGTGGTCCCTTTCCACTGCTCGAACCTGTAAGGGGATAATTTAAAAATACCCAAAGTCACAGATAGGGTGTGAGCTAAAAGACCAGTAGGGTATCACCAAGGATTCCATAATAGATGCTAACATTTAATTAATGAATTAAATATTTCAATTTTAAATAATTTTTTTGTAATTTCAAAATAATATTTAAACAAATCATTCATTACATTTAAAATGAATGAAAATAATTTAAACAAATTTATTATCAAACATATTATATAAAACAGTTGATATAAATTCACAAGGCATGTAAAATAGTTTACAAAAATGGAATATATTCATATAAAATACAAACAAGAGAAAAACATGGTTATATTTATAAAGGCACAATAGTTCTAGGCTAAGGGACTCTACACACACAAAGAGACACGACAATATGTGTATACACACATCCCATTGGTACAACCAAAGGAAAATTCATCACCATTCCGTTGGGGATGTGACTTGTTAAATTTCTATTTTGGAACATTGTAAATGATAGATTTTTTTCCAAATAACTTACTAACTACCTAAGGAATGCATGTTCTATAATAGAAAACCAATGATGGAAAATTTATTTTAAGACTTATTAAAATAAAATTTATCCCATTATCAATTTCAAATATGCCAAATTTTCATTTAAAAACCAAAATGGATTTTTAATCAAACTTATCTTTTTCCAAGATAAAACCCAAAGGTTTCTTTCAAAAAAATTTTAATCCATTTTTCACAAATACAAATTTCAAATCAATTTCAAAAAATCAATTTCACATTTCAAATTCCATAATTAAATTCAAAAAATTAATTTTAAACAATGTCTATCAATTTCACAAATACACCATAATTCAATGGAATTGGGGGGTTTTCCCAATTTCGTGCCAAAATATGAATTCCAAAAACAAATCCCCCAATTCAATGGAATTGGGTTTTTTAATAAATTCAATTTCATAAGAATAAAACACCACACATTCAATTGAAATAAATTTTACCAAATCAAACAGTTTTGTGTTAATTAAATTGTCCAATCAAAATAGAACCACCTACCACAAAGTCATGAGATCTCAAAACTCCAAACCCTAATCGGGATTCTCCAATGAAGAACAACGACAAAAGAATTCGGGGATCACACATAGATCTGAGATAAAAAATGAGGGTTATTTGATTTACCAATAGCACAATGATCCAAAAAACCCTAGTGAGTAGAAGAGAGAGAGAGAGAGAGAGAAAATAGGAAGATAAAACTAACTGGGAGAATATCGATGATCATTATTCAAGATTTGATTCACTTTCAGAAGGGTTTATAGGGGCTAAAACCTTCTCTTCAGAGCTCCTATGGTATAATAAATCACTTGGGGGTCATACAAGCCTGTTAGGGGTCTAAAAAGAAGGTTTTTAGAATTTAAAAATTAATTTTAGATTAAAAAAACGTACATGTGGTTTGCTGGGTAGATGCACATAGTTTATACAAAAAGTGAACCCTAGTCATGTGCTCATTCTAATGGGTAGAATGGTTTCTCCTTAGTGGGAGCCCAATTTTTCAAACCATGTACCATCTGTGAAAAATCCCATTATCTTGGTTTACACGGTTTTCTCAAATAGGGTGCGCAGTTTGGGAAAACTATGCATAGCCCAGAAACTTTCAACTTTTCTAATTTTTTAACCTGAAACAACAAAAAATTAAAACAAACAAAAATATGATTAAAAGAGGGATTAACGAATACATAAAATAGTAACAGAATGTCACATCACTCAATTGGGTATCGATTTCATTGATTCCTCACTTGATCCTATCTACCACGTTGATGATAGAAAAATTCTCTACCAGATCTAACATCATGGATTGTAATATTCTCATGGGAAGCCTAAAAAAATTTCTTCCTTCCACTAAAAGCTGAACCACTAGGCTGAGAGACTACACTTCTATGCTTTTCACCCCCATCTTCCCACATATTTCACTCTATAATCAGCACCTGATTTACTATTTCAGTAATACTCTTCAACATATAAATGTTGAATTATTCTCAAATGGAATGTCTGAGACCTTCCTTGAAGCGTCTCTCCCACGATGCCTTATCGGCAAGATATATCAGCGCAAAACACTGCATCTATGTAAAGCATTCCAAATACTCCATAACTGTCATGGATCCCTGCTCCAGACGCATAAACTCACTAGCCCGATATGCTCTTAATGTCTTGAGGAAAAATTATTCATAAAATATAGTTTATATAAGATCCAAAAATCATACCTCATAGCCTATAATCCTAGTTCAAAACATCCTCTAGCACTTTTCTTCTCCTTGAAGAATATAATTTGTGATCATTACTCTCATCTCAGGAGGTATCTCTAGATTCTCAAAAATCTAAAGAGTAGTCTGAAGCCAAATATCAGAAGCCTTTGGTCACCCATATCCCAAAAACATGGGTGTATTCTACTACTGGAACACATTTTTTAGCTCATCTATACATTAGGTAGGTTGTAGTGCTCCCTAAAAAGTCTGCATATAGGCTAGAAAACCCTCACATAACTGTGCCTCAGCACATGTGTCTGGAAAAAAACTGGTACCACAGCAGGCAATGTATGAGGATCCACCGGTATCCCATGGCCCACCACCTCCAGAGCATGGTCATCTCCACCCTTCTGGAATACGACTGGAGGTCGTAATGGTGGCATGTCTCTAAAATTCCAAAAACACACCTTATAAAGGATTGGTAACCATAAATTCACTTCTAAAAGCATAGGATAGGTTAGAAACTTCCAATAAACATGTCACACCCCTCTTCTTGATCTTAAACCCAAGAATGGGTAAAATAAATAGTTGTAACATCACTAGAGACACTGAAAAAATCCCACTAAAAATATGGGCTAATGTCAAGTTCTTTTTTCCCAATTTCCATTTCATTTTAATTAATATTAATTTTACATTTCTATTTAAATGGTTGAAACAAATGGTTCACCACTTCTAATTCATAATGTCCTATACACTTCATGATTTGAAATATGGTGTCCACTTAATCCACACCATAAAATGTTCCAGTCCATGTGACCAATGGTACATGATCCAACTTGCCACAATTGGCTGCTTAGGGTGTCTTTTGTAGCCTAATCAGGAACACATTGTTTAGGTTACATTATGAAATCTAAGTACCAATCACGTTTCTCAATTATCTACAAAAATAATTTATCAAACAATAGGTATATCACACAAGGCACATATTACAAGGTCATTAAGTCAAGTAATATATCCTATGTGGCATGGTATAATGCATGGCATCTGAATCCTAGAAAGTTCCTTAAAATGATGCATGAGAAGAATACCATCATCTTATCAAGAAATTATAAAATAGATCCTCAATCATATCAATGATAACATTGTAATTCAAGTGCATCACCCAATGGTGGAATCAAATCAACTGTAATAGTCAAAATCCATAAAACAGAAATTTTGGTTCCAGGTAATTTGGTTTTTACTATATGTGGGTTAGCAACTCCTTGACACAACTCATTACCAAATTACAATTCCTTCCAAATACCCATTCCATTATCATAAAACAGTAAGAAAAGAAAAGAAAATTCCTTTTATATAACATTGTAACATCCCAGCCTAGATTCCACTAAATAGTGCCCTAAGCTAGTCAGTCATAGGGCCTCAAGTGTGTCTCCCTGAATGCAAGAGGATGCCGACTAGTAGTAAGGGCCTAGGGTGTGTTTGTTGGTAGACTATATAAGAACCTTTATCTTTATTAAACATTAATTCCAAATTTATTTCATAATATTAAACTTAATAAAACCTAAAATATGGATAATTATAGTATCATTGGTAATTAGGCATATTACATAAAAACATTAAATGGGTAATACATCATCTTTATTTAAAAATTCCTTAACATGATCATAATATTCCATAAAACCTAAAACTAAATGGGATAACCTAGATACATACATAAGAAAGGGGTGATCCATAAATCCTAGTATGGGAATAATCATGGAATAAGGTAATACATGTTATAAAATAGTATTATCAATGGGGAATAAAAGGAACATGAATAATAAGGCATGATATAGCATGATTACCAAAATGAAAAAATGGGAAATGTGGAAACAACTTAAAACACTGCATCATAAACATAGGTCAAGGCTAACTACCAATACATCATGATGAAAAATTACCATAAATGAATTAGGTTCACTCCATGTCCCAACTTTATGTCTCACGAGACTAAACATTACCCAATGCATTGGTACACTATAATTTCAGGTGTACCCATCACTATCATTTAATTCTCATGCTTAACTTCTCCACATAGATCTTACAAAATGGATTCATTCATCATAATATTATATTCCATGATTATGGAGTGTGTAATATATTTATATAAGTCCCAAGTAAAATAATTATAAGTTTATAAAGGTGAATACCCTTTATATGAAATGGTTATGGTATCCACTACAAAAAAATTTTGGAATGGAAAATCAAGGTGAAATTTTGGCAACATAACGACATCACTTAAAAATTCATAAAATGGGTTTATGAGAGAAAAATGGGTTTATCATAATTTTTACCTAAAATGGGAAGTCATAGGTACATTTAAATATATATATTTACATTGGGAATTGGAAATAAAAGGGATAAGATAATAAAGAAACTTTAATAAAGAGGATAAGGTGAGGATCACTTACTAAATTTCAGCATCATAATGGGTATACATAAAGGTTTATGGGATGGATTAATGAGATTAAAATGGGTATAACATCATTTATAAATAAAATGGATAGTAAGGGTGGCATGGAAGAACATATCCCAACCTAAAAAAATGGTAATTAAAAGGTATAACATAAAAAGGTGATTGAATAAAAAGGAGAGAGGGAGATCTCTTACTTGATTCTGTGACTTCAAATGCTTGGGAGGATCATCTTAAGAGCTTGGGGTGCCTTGGTTGGACTCTGGAGAGTGGATTTTAGAGTAAGGGTGTTTTAAAAGGATTTTTAGTAAAGACAAATTGGAGCCTGGGTGGGTTTATATAGGAAATGAGTGGGGATTTTTTTAATATTTCTCAAACTTAGGTTTGGGACTCTATAATAAAATAATAAATACCACAAACATTCACCTAATTTTTTTCCATGTTTTCTGAAAAATGTGAGCGGTTTTCATTATTTTATGATTCCAAGGGATTAACATATTAAAATAATACTTCTGATAATGTGGAAGTGAGTCACACTCTTAATGAAATGACTTTTAAACCTTAAAATATATTAATGGTTTTTGAGGATTCCAAAATTATTTATAAAATTAATCAAATAAACATAAAATCACATTATTTGAAAGTAAAAAACATATATTTGGTATTGGGTACTCTCTATAGTATTTATTACATCACTTTTGGGTAATTATGATATCATAATTCACACCGTATATTTATACAGTATTTAATTTTCACATGAAAATTCGAATGTCTTAGAAAATTATAAAAAATTCACCATTGGATAATTTAAAAATTCTGATTCAAAAAATAATATTAATTTAATCTAAATAATTTTATAAATATGTGAATTTTTTAACTTTTAATATAATAACTGGAATTTATTTAAAATTTTGGGTTTTTTTACAATAATAGTTTTTGAACCCTTATAAAAATTACATTTGAATTCATAAAAATAATATTATAATTTATATTTAATAAATATTATTTAATACTAATATTTTACTAAAATATTATTCATAAAAAAAATCCATTAATTAATCAAAATATATTCCTTAATTTAATTTGAATATTACCCAAAAATAATATTTGTTTTTTATTGTATCAAAATAAAAATCATTTATAAAGTAACAAATATAGAATGAATATATAATCATTATTCTATAAAAAATAATATTCAAACTCATATTTCTAGTTTACTGATAAATATAACTTTAATACACTATCAAAGGCCCTAAGATTAAGGTGTGTGATAGTGAGACTTTCATTGGGTGGTTCAACATACATGGTGTGGGCCAGGATCTTGATGATCTTGAACTTCTCCTGTAAATGGTTTTAATCTTTATTAAGTTGTTGGATATCAACTGTGGATTGGTAAAGGGAAATATAATCATTTATATCTCCCTCAAAATCTCTAATAAATGGGATTCATAGGGTATGATGCTATTAATTGAGGTCATCACTTCCTTTTTCTATGTCAATTGGATTTGTTAAAACCCTATATTTATTCTAATCATGTGATCAATGATCAATGGTTATTTTTTTCAATGGTAAAGATAGTTAACAATCATCTAAATATGATAGTATATAATAAAACCAAATAAGTTCTTGTTTTTTCTTTAACCATATTACATAGTAATAAATTTAATTAAATCACAAGGGAAATTTTTTTATAACAGTTTGCGTCGTTACAATCTTCCCCCCTTAAGAAATTTCACACTTGAAATTTTCATTCCCTATACTAAAAAAATATGAGGGTAACTTTGTTTCATCCCTTCCTCCAGTTACCATGTCTCTTCTTCAAACTTTTGGTTTCTTTAAAACACTTTGATGAGGTGAATTTTCTTATTTCGTAGAACTTTGTCTCTATGATCTAAGATCTTCACTGACTGCTCTTCATATGAGTGATCATTCTCCAAAGGTAACACCACTAGATTGAGTACATGTGAGGGGTCTGGTATTGCTTTCTCAAGAGGGATACATGGAATATTTTGTGGACATAAGATATGTTAGGTGGGAGTGTTATTCAGTAGGTCGCTTCTCTGATACGAACAAGGATCTCAAAGGTGGGATGTATCTTAGACTAAGCTTTCACTTCTTCCCAAATCTCATCAATTTATTCCATAGATATATCTAGAGGAATACCATGTCTCCAAAATCAAACACTAGGTCTTTTCAATTATTTTCAACATAGATCTTCTATCAACTCTAATAATCCTTGATGTGCTGATAAATGGTATTAACATTTTCCACCATTTACTTCACCATTTCAGGACCTAATAGTGTTCTTTCCACAACTTCATACCAACATGTAGGTGTTCTACACCTCTTCCCATAAATGAATTCATAGGGATCCATTTGGATGCTTGAGTGGATACTTTTATTGTTTTAGAACTTGACCATAGGAAGATGTTGATCTCATCATCCTTTGAAGTCTATAGAATAGTCTCTCAATATGTATTCCTATGTATGAATAGTATACTCATATTGGCCATCAGTTTGAGGTTGATCGGTCATGTTGAAGATCAGATCAATGTTTATAACATGTTGGATACTTTTCTAGAACTTAGAGGTGAACCTCAGATCTCGATTGGATACAATCGATAGTGGTACTCCATGTAGCCTTGAAACTTCTCTAATATATATCCATGCAAGTTGATCTAGTGATAAGTCCTATATAATTTCAATTAACTATGGAGTATTTATAAGATGATACACCACAACCCAGACAATGTTGTTTCCTCTAGATGTCTTCAAAATTCCAGTGACAAAGTCTATGGTGATGTTTTCTCATTTCCATGTAGGTATGGGTAATGGTTTCATAATCTTCTTGTATTTTTTACTTTCCAAATTCACTTACTGACAGAAAATATGTATTTATTTATATTCCATGATATCCTTCTTCATATTGTCCTACCAATAGTGTTATTGGAGAACTTGAAACACATTTCTGCTTCCAGGACATATATATAAGTTTGAGCTATGTGCATCATCCAATAGATCCTTCTTTAACTCATGATTTGATGGTGCACATAGTCTTGACCCAAATATTACAACACATTATTCATTAACTTTGAACTATGAGGATTTCCCTTTTCTTATAGTTTTCACTTTCTTCTGAATTCCCACATCATTTCTCTAAGCATCCTACAACTTTTCTAGAAGGGACGGTTGAACAATCATTAGTGAAATTATTAATGATATTCCTTCCTTTATTATTCCCATGTCCATCATTTTAAAATCTAATAATATTGGATCCCTCTCAATTATTATCAATGATATAATTTTTGGATCATTTATTCTTAGAGAATCCCCCACTTTATTCACTTTACTAGGATGGTAGTGGATTGAGCATTCATAGTCCTTGATCATCTCTAACCATCTTAGTTTGTTCATATTTATCTATTTATTTGTGAATACATATTTGAGACTTTTTTATCCATATATGTAACACCTCAATCTTCAACGGTATGCTTCTCTTCGAATAATACAATAGTGTGTGATGTATGCAACACAAAGTTCAAGTGCACCATGATCTATCAAACTAGCCATTTAGAAAGTGGTTATGAATAGTAATATCCACATTTTGAATTATATATATATCCCATATAATTTTAACATTCATATTTTGTGTTTCTTAGACATAATATAAGGACAAATTCGATTTTTCAGATAAAAAAAGTATTTTTCAAAAAATGCAATTTTTACACCTTTTAATGGAGAACCCTTTCTAAATCCAATATTTGAAACTTTTATATATTCAATTTTATGAAATTAAATTCTTATTTAGAATCAGGACATAAAAATTTAGTTTGGATAAATTTTTGGTGTTTTTCTGATAACTTTCATATTTTGATGAATAGTGAAATATAATAAATTTTAATTGAAAACAAATTTTTTAATAAAAATAATTTATTGTTTTAAATTATAAATTTTAATAGTTTTTAAGTATAATTAGATTATATTTTTATCATTTAATTCAATTTTGGTCATTGGAAATAATTTCACTTTTAAACCGGACATAAACACATATCAATCTTTTGAAAGTTTTTACTTCTCAAAAACCCACTTTTTGGTTTTGACAATGGGAATTGATTTTAAATTAATTAATGAAACTTCTATGTTTTTAATTTTTTAAAATAGACGTCATTTTTGGATTTGGAATATCAAAATTATCTTAGGGTGAATTTTTGGTATTTTTCTGAAAACATTCAGTTTTTGATAAATAGTGAAAAACACTGTGTTATTGTTTAAAAACCGAATTTTTATTAAAATAATTATTTATTTTATTTAAATTTATTTTAAGTTAAAATAGATACATAATACCTATATTATTTAAATATAATTCATTAGAGTCATTTTATAATAAAATTAGATGTATAAAATTAAATTGAATTTTTTAATGTCTTTTACCCACCTTTTAGGCACGTTAGCAGATTTCCCTAAAACGTAATTTTACTACTTTTTGTGAATTTAAATTCAAAAATATGAGAGAAAACATTGATATCAGTAAGTAAAATGTAGTTTAATTAGATGAAAATAATTTTTGGTGAATAGTAACTTTTGAATTTTATTTACCATGGTAAAAAGTAAATAGGGTAATTAAAGGTAAAAATGATATTATAATTACCCTAAAACATGTCATAATTCTATTGGATAAGGGTATTTAGACCAAAATAAACCTTAGGAATAAAATATGATTCTTTAGTTCCACTTGGTTTAGATTAGGACATTTATTATTATTTTATTTAAAGAAGAGTTAAAAGTGTTAAATTCAAATTTTAACAACTAAAACATTTTTCATAGAGGGTTATACATAAGATAATTTCAACTATAAATATTCATTAGAAATATAAGAATATTTAATACATCATGATATTTTATTTATTATTTTTAGACATTAAATAATTAAATTTAAGTATGACACAATGATGATGCAATAACTACCTTATTAATGAAAGATTAAAATAATTGATATTATAAATATTAAAATAAATGTAAATTGAGACTTTTGATGCATTACACAAATTTTCTAGGTTAATATTACATATTATTGTTTATTAAATTTATTTTGTTCGAAGAAATCAGATTGTTATGACTTTCACAAAAACCAAATACTAAATAATGTTTTACATAAATGAGTTTTTAAAACAAATACTATATTATTAAATGATATAACAGTCCTAAAAAATATAAGGTTTGGCCAAAGGAATTATATAATAATATATATGTCATTAATGAACCAATTTGGGTTCTCTTGTCATTTTATAGTGAGTTTATTTACCATATAATATAAAAATACAAAGAGACATGGTAAATGTTAAACTATTTAACCAAGAGTTAAATCTAGAAGAGAAGGTTAATATGGTGACCTAAACCTATCTAAAACCAATTGGTTGAGAGGTTTTTCCCCATCCCCACCTTAGAATCAAAATAAATCCTTTTAGAGCCATTATAAATCGAATATGATTGTATAATAAAATAATATTTCAAGGTTTTCCTAAAGTGAACCTCACCTCTCTTATAAAAGGGTACTTCCCCTTCTCTCAAAATCACATCTCCAAAGCCATTTGGATCCGACAACCCATGTATAGACCCAAAGCTTGACGTACATGGACATTACATTAATTTTGCGGAATACTTAATACATAACAAAAATAGACACCAAAGGACCGTAATAGTTTAGTGTCTTTGGAAACTCGAAACATAATATTCTAATCGTGGTGAAAGATATTCAACATCTCCCATAAAGATCTTCCCCTTTTGTTTTCTTACCTAAAACCTTTCTTTATATCCTGGGGAAAAGAAAACATATAAAGGGTGAGCTCAAATTCCCAGTAAGGGTAAACATAGAGAATATAAAAAAATCCACAAACATTTGAATGCAAAAACTTGAACATAAAACCTAAACATCAAAATCTTGAGCAAAGACATAAATCTTGGAAGTATGTAAGGAATATATCATAATGGAACAACAATCATGATAAAATAGCATGGGAAGAAAACATGTAATTGCGGAAAACCATTAAGCACATGATATGATTTCCATAGTAGCCAAGGCATTGCTGCCAAGACCATCTTAGTGGACAAAGTCCCTTTCTGAATTGAGTTCACTCCTTGTTCCAGTCCTGTATCACTAAACCGGATTAACATACCGTTCCATCCATGTCTATCTCATGAGATATAAATATTTACCCAATTAATTGGAGGGATATATATGTCCCACCCATCTCATAATGAAATCATTCTTACGTGTGCCACAACATAAACATAAATCATTTATCATAACCCAAAGAATAAAATGGGTTTCATAAACATCATCCCATCATAACATAATCCATATAAAACAAATGGATACCATTTCATCATAAGAGAAGTGAAACCAAGTAAATCATAGAGACATTATACTTGAAACATACACATATGAAATAATGTCATCTTAGATGGAAAATGGTTTTGATAAAACACTTAAAATGAATTCTTGAGGAAAATATCCTTTCTTATTCAAAATCACTTTATTTTCACAAAATTCCATGCAATTTTAAAAGAAAAGAATTTTGTTGAAAATAGTCATGAAATCTTGTAGAGTAAGCTTCATGAAAATAAGGCATTATAAAACCGTAAAAATCCGTTCATGCCGTATATGTTAAAAATAAACATTCTCCTCTTACTTTTGTCGGAAAAGTCAAAAAGTACCTCGTATGGTAAACAAAAGAAAGATTCCTTCCATAAGATTTGGTAAAAGTAAAAAGGGTAAAAATTACTTTAAACATACATGTAATAAAAGTAAACATTTTATGAAAACATTTTTAGAACATATGGACATGGATAATAAACATAACCCCATTAAATACTTACGAATAAACAATCTCGGATAAGAACGAGATTGGAAAAGTTATCCCTTACCTTAGGTCCGATATACTTCGTACATATCCGAACCTACTGTATAATAATTTAAATAATGTAATTTACTTATTACAGAATCATATTCATTGTTATTATATCATATATGGTTCACTTATGAATTTATATTACCCTTTCTTTTGTAAATTCCATGTTAAAGCAGCGT
Organism: Viscum album; assembly: GCA_963277665.1. NCBI lineage: Eukaryota > Viridiplantae > Streptophyta > Magnoliopsida > Santalales > Viscaceae > Viscum > Viscum album. The sequence continues at coordinate 1,582,087,826 of OY728119.1, read as the reverse complement.
TTTGGGTAAAATCGTTTTATTTATCGTACTTGTTTGGACTTGTTGTTATTGATATTATTTTTACTTATATCATGATTTAATTACTTACAGAATTTAAATCATGATTTATATATCATATATATTCAGTATATATATATATATAATAGATAGATAAATGAAATGAAATACACCGTTCATGGAGACGGTAGGTTGTACGTACGCATGAACGCTGTTTTCCTTTCCTTATTCATTTGAATGGAATTAATTAAATAACATATAAATAAATCCAGTAGCATTATTATGTTATAAATACCATTATTATTCATTATATATACTTTATAATCATTCTTTAATGGTTAACATGGAGATTGAATCTCATCGCGTCGTGGAGACGGTAATCCATACGTACACACGAGCGATGATATCATTACCACAATTTTTGAATGGAATTGGAGTGGATGATATAATATCTCATAATAAGTATGATGTTATAATATCCATATATAGTTATTATTCACACCATTATACCCATCCAAGTTAGGTGGTGGTGGAAAAAACAGATTACACCATGGCGTGGAGACGGTATTCCGTACGTACGCACGCGCGGTGATTTCATTTTCCATAGGATGGATAGAAGGTGAAATGGGGTTGTTTCATATTTATAATAACATATCCGTATATTATAGATACTTATGTTATTAATTTATAATGAAACAACTAAATAAGAATAAGTTGAAGAAGAAATAAACCTGAAAGAATCGGTAGAAGAGATTACCTCTTCTTCGACGCACCTTCTTTATGTTTGCTCTTAAGGGACTACAGTTGGTCTTTTGAGAGGACCAGAACCTACAAAATTTTTCTAGGGAAGTGGAGAAGAGAAATGGGTAGGGTTGTCCAAGCTTAAAGGCTCAAATGGTTGTGAAGATAAGTGATAAGGGGTTCCCTTTTATAATGGAGGAAAGGGGTACCTTAGGAAAAACATAAAATATTATTTTATAATAAAGTCATATTAGGTTTTTAATAGCTCCAAATTGATTTATTTCGAAGATATGGTGGGTATGGGTCTAAATCCTCTCAACCAATAGGTTTTAGACAAGTTTGGGTCACTATGTTATCTTTATCATTTAGATTTAACTCTAAGTTAAATAATTTAACTTTTACCGTGTCTTTCTGTTTTCTTAAACTATATGGTTAATAAACATAATATAAGAAGACAAAATAACCCCAAGTGGTTCATTATTAATATATATATCCTTATCTAAGTTATTTGGCCTAACCTTAGATTTTTTAGCACAACGACGTCACTTAAAAAATCATAAAATGGGTTTATGAGAGAAAACGGGGGTATATCATCTTTTGAAAATGAAATGGGAAGTAATAGGGACATGTAAAGACATATATCCACATTATTAATTTTAAATTAAAGGAATAAGATAATAAATAAAATTTAAAAATGAATAAAAGGTGAGGATCCCTTACTAAATTTCAGAATATTAATAGGTGTACATAGAGGTTTATGGGATGGATTAATGAGAGTGAAAAGGGTAAATAATAATTTATACATCAAATGTAAAGTAAGGGGGATATATAATAACATATCCCAACATGAAAAAATGGTAATTAAAATTCATAACATAAAAAAGGTGATTGAATAAAAAAGAGAGAGGGAGATCCCTTACTTGAGTGCATGACTCCAAGTGATTGGGAGGAGCTTATTGAGAGCTTGGGGTGCCTTGGGGGGACTCTAGATAGGGGATGGAAGACTAAGGAAATTATAAAAGTATTTTTAGTGAAGATAAATGGGATATTGGGTGGGTTTATATAGAAAATGAGTGGGGATTTCTTTAATATTTCTCAAAATTTTGTTTTGGACTCTATATAATAAAATAACTAAAACCGCAAACATTACCATGGTTTTTGTCCATTATTTCTAAAAAATGGGATTGGTTTTAATTATTTTATAAATCCAAGGACCTAACTTAATAAAATAATACCATTACTTATGTGTAAGTGAGTCACACTCTTAAAGAGATGATTTTAAAACCTTAAAATATATTAATGGTTTTGGAGGTTTCAAAAAGGATTTATAAAATTAATAAAATAAAAATAAAATAACATTATTTTAAATTAAAAACATATATTTGGTCATGTATACTCTTTATAATATTTATTACACCACTTTTGGGTCATTATGATGTCATAATACACCCTGTATATTTATACCGTATTTGATTTTTACCCGAAAATTTGAATGTCTTAGAAAATTATGAAACATTAACCATTGGATAGTTTTTACATTCTGATTACAAGAATAATGTTAATTTTATCTAAATAATTTTATAAATATATGAATTCTCACTTTTAAAATAATAAACAATATTTTTTGAAAATGCTGGGTTTTTTTGACAATAACAGTTTCCAAACCCTTATAAAAATTACATTTTACTTCATAAAAATTATATGATCATTTAGATTTAATAAAAATTATTTAATAATATTATTTTAGTAAAATATTATTTATCTCAAAAAATCCATTAATTCATCAAAATAAATTCCTTCATTGAATTTGAAAATTACCCAAAAATACTTTTTGTTTTTTATTATATCAAAATAAAAATAATTTATAAAGTAACAATAATAGGATGAGAATATATTCATTATTCAATAAAAAATAATCTACATAATCATATCAGTAGGTTCTTGATGCATATCCATTTAATACACTAGTAAACACCCTAAGAGTAATGTATGCTACGATGAGACTTTCATGGGGTGGTTCGGTGTACATGGTTTGGATTGTGATATTAATGAGCTTGAACTTCTCCTGTAAACAGTTTCACTTATGCTTAATTTGTTGGATATTAGCCTGAAATTGGACATGGTAAAATCCTAGAGATACTTTCTCCCTCCAAAGCTCTGATAAATGGGCTTTATATGGTATAATCCTACTGGTTGAGGCTATCACTTCCTTTGTCTGGGACAATTGAATTTGGGAAAATCTTATATTTATACTAATCATGTGATCACTATTTTATCAATGGTAAAGATTCTTAATGGTTATTTAAATTTGATTGGATATAATAATTCCAAAGAATTGAATTTTTTTTCTATAACCAGATTACATAATAAGATATTAAATTAAATCATAAGGGAAATTTTATTTATAATAGTTTGGGTCATTATAGACTATACCATTATGTCATAGTGTAGAACAATGACAATAAACATAACAGTCAATAGAGTAAGTAGTAAGTCATCCAAATAAAAAATAGACATCCAAGACATTAATAATAACCAACACTCAAAATTAATCTCCTATACAAATGATAATGATAAATTTCATTTCTCTACAAAGAAACCAAAACATGTATATAGATAATCGGTATAATAAATGTATCAAAATACCAAAAAGAGCTATCCTAGATATAATTAGAAGACTCATCTCTGTCATGTTCTCCCCTAATTCTAAGTATAGAAAAAAAATCAATAATCAAACTATGGGATCTTCCCCTAATCACTACTTGTATCCATATAGTATGTCTGGGTATACAATGGTGGACCGTACAAAGTGTGAGATAAAATCCAAGTAGGCCACCACCAATGGTGTCTATAACAATATAGGTTGTGAAATACAAGCTAAGTAGTGTGAAATATATATTTTAGGTATAAAAGAAATTAAATAAGTAACCATGGAATATGTAAAACAAGTAAATAGAAAATGTCAAGCCAAAAAAGGCTCTCTAAAAAACAAGGATCAAGATCCTATATCAATATAGATATAAAGAAAACATAAAAAAACACCATGGCCATGATGTATACAAAATATATCATATCATCCATGGACACACCATATAACCCGTATATCAGGTCAACCATGGATGAACCATATAAACATAAGTTCCATATCAACCACACCTGAGCCGTATAACCATAGGTGTCATATCAACCATGAACAAGACATACAACCAGAAGTGTCAGACCCCTCAAGGCCAGATCCAAGGTATAGAAGACCAAGTCATCCTCATCGAGGCCCAAGAGCATCTCAATGAAAATCGGCTAGAAATGGAATGGGGTCCAAGGATCATGTCAACATACCATTTCCACTATGATACCAATCAAGTTAGATCCAAAGGGTTGTAAGGCCCAAGGAATCCCACAAAATCAAGACATAAGGATAAATATCATGAAAGGAATCCACTATAGTTATCAAGATCTATAGGAGAACTTCCCATGGTATGTACTGGAATCATGATCCAAGTTATACCAACCAATTCATCCACTACCATTCACTTCATCAAATTTATTTCATCAATTAACAAGAATTCCCAATCCATGAGTTTACATACTCATATAAACAATTAACATTTAAATAGTTAAATAATTCAAATCATGTATAACATGAAAAAGGAGAAAAACTGTCTCCTAATCATCTCAACAATTAAATTTAATTCATTAAGGGCTTCCTATGACTAGGAAATCACACACACATCACATGGGTGTTATAAAGTAAGTTATATAACAATGTAACACCCCATGGGTGGCCTAGATTGGGGAAACAACCTCTAATGAACTCAAAAGAACTAGTGGGAATCCCTAATAGTTTTTAATACATTCAATTCAACTATTAAATTAATTATCAGGGCTCCACAAAAAATCTTGGCACACACCACAATGTAAACTTGGAATATAAAGAATTAAACCCAAAGGGAAAGGTATAGACCACCAACCATATACATATGGTAGAACACAAAACTAGTATCAGCCTTTGATTCGATCCAAATTGGTAGGAAAAAAAGAACATATGAGAAGCCTAAAAATATGGAATATTATCTCACAAAAAAATAGAACATTTGATACCAAGGAAAATGAAGAATGGAACAAGAGGAATATAGAACTCACTGGGATGGATCCAACAAGACTGATGGTGTTCAAATCTATGTTTGGACAATGAATTGGGATTAAATCATAGATTTAGTCTCCTTAGGGGTCTCTTTCATGTTAAAGGGAGAGAGTGAGACCTTATATCCAAAATAGAGGCTTCCACTGATTTTAAAAAAACTTCTTGGTCATTTACACGACATGTAAATGATTTACACATCCTGAAAATATCAAGGTATTCCCCCTAGGAAATTTATTTACACATTTTGAAAAGATTTTTCTAGTCCATTACACATCATGTAATGAATACATATTGTGTAATACAATTAGACATCATGTAATTGGCATGAATCCCACCTTAATCCCTCTATATTTCTTCCTTTCCAAAAACAATCAAATCCAGCCAGATCCTTTCTTAGTCTATAAGAAAAAGAGAGAACTGATTAAGTGTTAAACTAGAAATAAAATAATTCATACCTCCAGAAATAACCCAAGATCCTATATAAGTGATACAATATTTCCTTTTCACATTGCAAGTTTTTTTATGTAAAAAATTGGGTCAAATATATTAGTATCAAAGTAAGAAATTTAAACTTTATCTTTTTAGAAATGGGTCTAGAAGTGTGGTTTTCATGCTATTACAGTTAGTATCATATTAGAATTTTTCGACTTTGGAGAATGGGATGTTTTCATGATAAGTTATTTTAATATTTATAGGTACCATAATAGGTATATAATTTTTATATTTACCATAAGTTCAAAGTATTATAAACCCCTTTTGAGGTTTTAAGTTTTTTAAATTTAAAAACGCTAATGATATTTTAGGATAGGTATATATAGCCCATAGTTTTAACATGAATAATTATTTGATGAATAATTCATTTACCTTTTGTTAACATAATTTTTAAAGTTCTTTATAAACTTTAGGGTTTATATCATCGTTTATTTTGAGGTAATTATGGTTTATTAAATTTTTGGGATTCAAAATGAATGTTATGAGATAACACATGAGGTTAAAACATTTCCTTAATGATGAATATATTAAGGATATTTTAGAGTATTTTTGTCACATTTTTGGGAATTTGATAAGGATTATATTAATATTTTTTAGAAAAAAAATTGAAAGTTGGGTTTCAAAATGTCATATACGACAAGGATAAGAGGCTTAAACCCACAACTGAAGGGTGACAAGGGTGTATCACTTACCAATGGACTATTTGATTTCCTGGTCAGTATGACATTTTTTTTTCATTATTTAAAATATCTAACATATAAAAGTTTTTTTCATTCTGAGAACATATTTTTTATCATATAGGTAACCATGGGATTGAAAATTGATATGGAATTATGTGATTGATGTTATTTCGGAACATGGTTAGTATTTTGGGAACTCTATATGATTAAGTTAATCCTAATATTATGAAATTTATTTTGAGGAAATAAAGGTTGAATTTTATTTTGGAGGCATATATGATTTTATTATGTTTTTATGGTGATTTGGGTTATTTATTAAAATGGATAGAATATCTTGGAGATTATATATTTATCTTGGAATATAATGTGATAACGCCTTCAGATTTTTTTTGTTTCAATATTGTTTTAAAATATTTTGATTAGTTTTTTTGGTTAGTCATTTATTGAATGACCTATGTTAACTTTGGGTATTTCTATTGAATTTTGGAGATTAAATTATTTTTACTTTATATGAAGGTTTATTTTTTTGGGAATCATCTTATCATGTTCTAAACATTTTAATTTTTTAATTCCTAATGATAGGAGTGATATTTCTCTATTATTTTTAAGATTATGAGATCTATTCAAAGTTTATTTTAGCGCTTTATAGATGAAAAAAATCATCTTAAATGCACATCATTTGGAGAAAATATGATATTGCAATAGAAATTGATTAAATGATAAAATTATACTTATCAAGTAAGTATATTTACTTATGTTCTTAGATGAAGAAGTAAATTAATTCCTAAAATATATAAAAATGATATTGAAATAAAAAAATTGTCTATTTTTTTATACCACTAAATCATTAGTCTTTTAACCCATCACATAATTACGATTTTGTAATGGTTAGCTTTCTCATGACTATGTTATCTATCACTCTCTATCCATCTGTGTGATTTATATTTTTCTTTAATATCTATTTTTTCACTTTATGCCATTGTTTTCCTATATGGAAACCTATTACGTGTTACTCCACATCACATTTTTTACTTCCCTTTATCTCATTTTAAGTGGAAGTTTTATTGAAAAATTTTAGGATGTAAGACTTCAAAAAAGTTATTTGAAATGTCAAACCCCTGGTTACCAAGAATGAGTTTAAATTGTGAGGATTAAATTTTGGGAAAAAATCCCTCAAGGTATCATTGAATCATTTTTCAGGTGATTGTGTTTGTTGACAAAGTGAACATATTTGTTATGATTGTTGACAATGCAAACCATGACATACAAATTTTTTGATAAATAGGATTTCATGGTGGAATGTCGAGTTCAAGAGCTGTGGTCAATGATCCATGTTTGATTCAAGAATGTAGACAAAGGAATGGATGATCTGGAGGCGGCATAAAAAGAACAGATACAAGGTGGCACCGTTTTCTAGTGTTTTCCAAATTTTTGGGCTTGAAAATCGACAAATGAAGAAAAGTGGTTTTTGGAAAAGGAACTTGCGCGCCGAGGTATTGGAGGATAGTAAACTTATGCGCCATATGTTTTTGAAGATCAGATCATCAAAATATGGAAAAGGGATAAAGGTCGCGCAAGTTTTGGTGAGGTCGCGCAGGTGACTTGCGAGCCGTGAAGAGACTTACGCGCCGATGCCTTGGAAGCTTGAGAACTTGTATGCCTACGGTTTTTCAAGATCAGAAGATCAAAATATGGCAAAGGAAAGAGGGTCGCACAGGTGTTTGGTTTGGTCGTGCAAGTGTCTAGGAGGACAGAAGAGACCTACGCACCGAGACTTGCACACCGAGGGTTGACTTGCGCGCCATCACACAGGGTGGTCAAATTGCCTATAAATACTGGACCACCCCTCCTCATTTCTCACCGGAGTTCAACACTTTGAATATTCAGAGCTCCCGTTGCACAGGTGTGGAAGTCACGCTGGTGGTGGTGTGTCACGCAAGTGGGACTTGCGCGCCAGAGTAGGAAGTTGTGCACCAAGGGTGTGTTGCGCACCTGAGGTGGTTTAGGTGAGGAAGGAAGTTAGTCACGCAGGTTTTGAGTTGAAGAAGCTTGAGTCGCGAAAGTAGTTAAGAAAGGCTTGCGCGCCAGTTGTGACTTGCGCGCTGATACTTGTGCACCGAGATTGACTTGCATGCCAAGTAAGGTTTATTTTCAGTAGTGATTTTTAGGCTGTGTGGAAGATTGAAGTTTTCCTGATACCTTTGGTGCAAAGAGATATTCATCTACGGGTGAAAGTTGTACTTCAACAGAGCATATACATACAGAGAAAGATGCATTCTTTCATGAAAATGAAGAGACCTACAGGTCAATAAACTATGAGTGGATCCTTTCCAAGAGCAGTGAGAAAAGGAAGAGGAAGAAGGTGATCCTATCCACTAGCAGTGATCCAGAGAGAGAGAAATAGGGAGTGACCCTTGGGAAAGCAGTGAGATGACCCTAAATCTTGTAAAGGCAGTGAGCCTGGGATAGAGTGACTGTACCCGAACCTTGTATCCACAACCAGTGAAGTTTAGTGGAATTTGGTACGACCGACAACTTTTCGGCATATGCTCCTTGGACGTAGCCCAGTGAGGGTGAACCAAGTAAAAATCATAGTGTCCTGTGCATGCTTTACTTTCTGTTTACATCGTGCAACAGGAAAGAGATAGAAGAGTGTTTTTCTTAACAGCGAAACAAGATCAGAATGGGTGTTAATTTTAAAATTAGTCATACCTTAATTCACCCCCCCTCTTAGGGTATTCATCCTTGTGAACCTAACATTAAATTTATTAAAGTGCATAGAATTTAATACCTCAAGATTTTAAAATTAAATACTATGTTCAATAGCGTACAAGATATGCAACACCATGCTTAAACAAAAAACGAAATATTATTATTTAAAGGTGAACCATTATAGCCTAGAAATTAAATTTATGAGTATGAATAAGAATAACTAGTTTAGTAAATAAATGTAAATTTAATGATCAATATAAATCTAATGAATAATTATTTGTAAATAATCACCTTTTTTTAAAGTCATTTTATTCTTCAAAAATATGTTTTCATCCAAAAAATGTTTTTCTTGTTTTCTATGAGTGAATATTATAATTAATTTCTATGATTTATAGAAACTTTATTTGAAAAAATTAATTTATTTTTTTAACTCATTATTTAAAAATTATCTTAAAATGAATTTTTGAAAATTTTCTAAAAAGATTTATTTTTCAAAGAATAGAAAAAAATACAGTTTTTATTGAAAAATGTAATGTTTTTACAAAGTAAAATTATATTTTAGATTAGTATAAACATTTAATTAGTTTTATTTGATTTAAATTAATTCAATTATGGTTTTTGAATTGTATTTTATCCTTTAATTTAACATAAAATTACTTTATATTTTAAAAAGGGAAATTTTCTGAACAATTGTTTTTCATCACATTTTAAAGCTTCAATATTAAATTAAATTCTAAAACTTCTGAGTTTTCAATTTTAAATAATGTATTCCTTATTTTTAATTATTAAGTCCAAATTTGTTAAATATTTATTTTAATCTTTTTCTATATGAATATTAAAATTAATAATTTTTATTGCCATGGTAAATGGTAAATTAGGTAATTAAAGTTAAAAAAAAATTATAAGGATAATAAAATGACCCAAAATCTTACCAAAATTTTATTGGATGATTAAATTTCATCCATAATCATCCTTTATTTGGTAATATGGAGTTTAATGTCCATTTGGATGAGATTGTGACATTTATAGTATTTTATTTCATGAAAAATCAAACATGTTACACTCTTGATTTTAATAACTATAATATTTTTAATATGGGGTTATCTATAAGATATGATAGCCTATAAATAATATTTTAAAATATAAAATATTTATCTCTACCATTAATTATTTAAATTTTTAGGTGAAGAAATAATTACATTAAGTTCTTACACAATGTTGATGTAGTAATTATTCAAATAATGAAAATATCAAATAAATGATACTAAAAATATTATAATAAATATGATATGAGATAAATAATGTGTTCAAAAAATTATCTATATATACAATATATTTATAATATATAATAAAATAGTTTTTTTCTAAATTTACATAATTTCATGATATTATTAAATTCAAAGTAATTAATAGTTTCAAAAATTGACATTATCGATATTTTATAGAAAATATTTTTTTTAAATTACATAAAGTCCCTTAAAAACATAAATTCATCCAAGTTATTATGATATGGTTTAAAACATTAACCATGGTCCACTTATGGTTTGTTTTTCATTTTATTGTAACTATATTTTCCCTCAAAGAGTAAAAGGTCACATTGTCTGTGTAAGAGTTAAAGGGGTTAAATAGAGGTTATAACCAAACGATAAGGGTAGAAATATAGTCAAAAATTTCATAATTTTTATTTTATTAGTTTATTTTGACCAATAATTTTATTATCTTTAAAATAAATCACTTTTTTCTATTTTTAATAGAATATTAATTTAATATTTTGATAAATTACATGAGTGCCCCTCCCCTCTCTTATAAAATGAAACCTTTTCTTCTCAATATTTAAAACATAAAAACTATTTTTTTAGTAAAAACCTACCCAAATACCTTCTTAGAATCTATACCATCATTACAGAGGTGTGTTTTTCGGAAAAACCCAATCTTAGAGGTCTTAAGGTGTTATGAAAAGAAGGTTTTCCAAATAATAGGTATAGTTTCTATTTGTATATTTAAGTGTTGTGTCTTTTTAAATTTCCCTCAATACCTCTTAAACCATGACAAAATAACAACAACATTATACTCCATATACTTAGAAATTATAATATGAATTTAATGACCTATATCCATCTCTAACATCCATCAAATGGTAGAGGAATCCATCATTCATGTGTACGGAGGACTACCATCTCGTAAACCGATGTAATTCATTTTCCATCACCGTCTATCAATACGGGTTATGATGATGGAATTAATATTTATTTATGATATTTATAAAATATTTATCCTTCTAAAAATATAATATATCATTTAAATTGATACTATTCCATGCACTGGAAATGATAATGTCATTCTTGCATACGTGTGGACTACCACATCCAAAAAGTGATGTGATTATTTTTTCATCACATCACATGGATGATTTATATATATATATATAATATGATATATATGATATTATTATAATTCTGGAAAGATAAAATAATACTTACCTACTTTCCATAATGATCCTTGAAATATATAAATGTTACTCATGGGTACGTATAGCCTACCATCTCCATGATTTTAATATAGTTCATTTTTCGTAACTATATTTAATGGTTGGATTTAAAAGTATAATTAATGTATAAAAAATAAACATTTTATGATTATTATTCTAGATATGATGAAAAAATGACCACTTTTACCATAGTCAACTTACTGAAGTCATTCTGGACTTATGAACCGAATATCATCATAACATCTAACATGAACTTAAATGATTATGTAACTCTATATAACATGTAAATAAGTGAATAAAAGGAATAATAAAATTGAAAATTTTTATTAATAAAGTTTAAATTAACCTAAGTTCATTATTCTGGAAGATAAATAACGTACATGATGAATCAGAATCATGGTAAGGTATTTTTATACCACTTTTATTTCTGTGGGACACATGATTTATACACTACTTGTTTATTTTTTATGGTTTATATACAACTCAGGAATTCCTTTTATGATTCATCTTATTAATTTAATATGGATTTACATATCCATACATGTTTATTTTCTTTCATGATTATTATGTTTCAAAAGTTACTAATGTGTTAAGGGTTTATTTCACAATATCATCATTATTTGGGTTTTTTTATGTTTAAGTATCCACTGGAGAATATTTCTCTTTTATTTCCAAGTTTTCTAAGAAAAATTTAAAAACTATTCTTACTCTTATCCTATAATTTAAAAAAACATTTTTACTCATGTTTGAATTTTTACAAAATGTTTTGAAATGAATCTTTTTGTTTTTTTTCTAAATGAGGTACTTTATGAATTTTAAGATAAAAATACAGAGGGGGTGATTTTTCAATGTATAGAGAATGAGATTATTTTACAACATTAATGATTCCTTAATTATTTGAATCCTTATTTATAAGTTTAAAATATTATTTTCAAATAATTTTTTTTCATTTACATGTGTTAATATTTTTAAAAAGAGAATTTATTTTAAAATGGAAAAGTTATATTCCTCAAGAATTATTCGGAGTGATATTTAAATTTCATTTTTTATCTAAGATGAAATATTTGGGTGTTAATTATAATTTACTAGGGATATGATCTAAGGATACCATCCATATTATTTCTTTGAATGGTTTATGTTTATGGTGAAAATATGAAATGTTTATGAAACCCATTTCTTTTACACGGTCTATACTATAATAAAATGTTTATGAAAACCATTTATTTTCATGGGTTATAATATAATGAAAATTTTATGTTCTTATAGAACACATATGTATGGTTTCCAGTTTTTTATGGGAGGGACATATAGCTCCCTCCAATGCATTGGGTAATGTATTAAGTATCATGTTATAGTTATGAGAAACAAGTCAATGTTATTTATAAATTATGTGAAACAAGTCAACGTGATTGATCTGTATTGGGAAACAAGTCGATGTGCTTGATCCACTGTGGGAAAAAAATTTATTCCTGGTCCGATGGTCTTGGTAATTAACCTTGAAATAAGAAATATTTTTCTATACTTATGATGAATCCACACACATTTATAACATAAAATTATGGTTCATGATTGAGTTATGATGAATTATCATTCTTATTATTCATGTATTTTGAGTTGTTAATGTTTTATGTCACTAATCATGTTTTTGAACTTTTTAAAATTGGATATGAACTTTGTAAGTTATGGAAATGATCTTACACCCTTATGATTATCTTATGATTTCTTATGATTATCTATTGATATCTCCCATGCATACCCTTACTGAGCATATGATCTCACCCTTTCTTATGTTTCATTTTCCCAAGTTATGAAGAATGGTTCAAAATAATTTTTATTTAGAAAGGTTTTATATATGATGAATTTTATGGGATATTTTAAAGACTTAACATGAATTATGAAAAATATGGTTATAGTGGGAGATGATTTTGATCTTTATAAACCAATTGTTCTTGAACCCAAGATGTTAAAGTTTTTCCTAATTATCTAAAACTCTAAACCTAAATGGTTCTTGGGTATATAAATGATCCAATATTTCCTTTTGACATTATAAGTTTTTTATGGAAAAAATTGGGTCACGTTTATTAGTATCAAATCTAGAAATGTAATGTTTATGTTTTTAGAACAAGATCCAGATGTGTGGGTTTTGAGATGTTACAGTTTTAATATAAATTTTACCAATGTTTTAATTTTTATAAAAACATTTAAAAATAAACTTCTTTACATTTTCTGAACAAGTTACTTTTACCAAATATGTGAAAAAAGATATTTTTTTAACAATTACAGCATAAATTGAATTTCCCATTGTCATAACCAATCAATACTTTAAATCTTAATTTATAATTTTCCATGGTTATTTTTAAATAATATATGTTCCTTAATATTTTTTTATATGTTTATTTTAAATAATTTATTTCAAAATTAAAATGCTATTTAATTCCTCAAGAAATATTCCAATGATCTTTTAATGAAAATTTTCATCTATGATAACATCCATTGATGTGAATTATTCTTTACTAGGGATATAATCCAATTATATTGTCCTTATTAATTATCTGTATGGTTTGAAAATATTATGATGAGTTGTTTATATAATCCATTTATTTTCCATGGGTTATTCTATAATTAAATGACACAATGTTTATGAAACCCATATCCTTTCCATGGGTTATGATATGATGATATGATTATTTTTTATGATATCAAGGAACACATATGTACAGTTTTCATTATGGGTTGGGTGGGACCATAATTATATATCCCTATAATTAATGTGGTAAATCTAGATATCTTATGAGATAATAAGAACTGGAATGGGGAGTTTACCCACTTCAGTAATGGACTATGTCCACTATGATAGTCTTAGGATCTAACCTTGACTAAGGATATGATGGAATGGGGAGTGAACTTAATCCAATATGATAATACTTCAAGTGATCCTTGACTTAGGAATTTTTTTCTATGCTTATGTGTATGCCATGAACTTATGTCTTATGCTTATGATATTATCTCATGGATCAAGATTGATTATTGATGATTCCAAAATCTTATGTCATATGTATTTTTATTGAAAAAAATTATTCCATGATTCATGATTAAAGATCTTTGAATAATTGGTTATTATTATTATAAGTTATGATCATGTTCACCTAAACTTATACTTATTGTGTGCATAAATGTTATCATTGAGTAATGTCTCTTATATTTACCCTTACTAAGAATCTAAGCTTACATTTTATTATGTTTCCTTCTCCCTAGGATAAGACTAAAGGTTTTAAGTATTATATGTTTAATAAGGGTGCTATTTGTGATGAACATAGTAGAATATGATGTTAATCTTTTATGTACTAGTTGTATATATATATTCATGTTTTGAAAGACACTAAACCTTTATAGTTATAGCATGGATCATAATTTTATGTATTGAATATTAATATAATAAGATGTAATAATTATGTTTGAAAACCAAGGGTCACTAGAATCCTAAATGGTATGGACCTTAGATACCTTAGGTTATCCCCATGGTGATTTTTTTAAATTGACTATTTATCTAGCATCTGATTGTATATTTTTAAACTATTAAATATTTCTTATGTTTACAATTGTTAAAATATTATTTTTATCTTATATATTTCCAAACCTAAATGGTTGGTTTTACTTGAAAAATATATTTTATGAAACACTTTGTGTGATTCTATTAGTATGTTTGTGCTCACACACTATATAAACCAAATGGGTGTATGTAGACATTTTTTTAGAATTCGAATAAAGGAAAGTCAATGATCAGTGGTGGAGGGTACTATGGCTAGTGGTTCATGGGATGTTGGTGGTCACATGGTGGGATTGATCCCTCATTTCAAAAGATTATGGGTAGAGACTTTTGGTTTTTTTTTATCCTAGTTTTTATACCTTACTATCATATATCTCCTTCTCGTCTTCCCATCACACTCAATTTTGTTTATGCGTAAATTCTAGACAATATTTTATTATGGTATAATGATTGTGATATTGTTGTTTATATTTTATATAATTTCGCTAATATTTATCATATAATTATTTTGGTTATGTAATTATTATTTCAGTTCTTTTTATTTGATAACATGAATTTCCAAAGTATGGAAAGTTCATGGAAGGTCATACGGTTGGATCCACTTTGTGGATTTGTTTAGTAAACCATACAGAAAGTTTTTTCTTGATGCTCAAGAACTAGTTTCTAGTCCATGGGGATTAGGAACACCCTTCAAGCCCTTTCATATATCAACTCGAGTTCTCAGATTAGCGGTAGCTTGGATGGTTCATGACAAGATATTATTATCTTATTTATAACTAAGGTGGTAGGAATTTCTTGGATCTCATATATAAAATAAATTACCATAGGTTATTTACATATTTTGATGATTATTCCATCTCTAATTCTCCTAATTAGAAAATTTTTTCTTTTGAAAGTATCTTTATTTCATTCATCACAACATTGACTCTACTCATTAAGTTATGTTTGAGCCCATTTACAAATAGAACCTCCTTAGAATCTATCTTTTGGGGTTTTATCTTAGTTGAACTGATTCCCATGATCTTAAAGGAGATTTAATTTCCAAAAGTAATTGCACCACTATTATGTTCCTTAGTTTACTTTAAAATATTAACATATCAAATCATATGTGTTGAACAACCATTATCAAGAATATATGTATTACTCGTATAGATAGTTTTAAATTCCACCTCAATAATAAGGGACTTATTAGACTTGTTTCTTCCTAAGGTATTATTTTCTCCATCAGCTTGTTGTTTCTATCCTAGTATCATGATCATTTATTCTTTTGAATAGTGTCATTTCAGGTCATATTTTCTAAATATCTCTTCAAGAAAAGTAATACTATTTAGTAAAATCACTATAGATGAACTTTTATTCACTATATATATATTTATAGGGTTGATGATTCTATTATTTGGATAGATATCCATTATTTTTGGCCTTCACTAGTTCCATGGGAGTGATATATTATACAATTAAACATATTATTGTGTCTAAAAACACCACATCACCAACAATGTAATATACCGTTACCACCTTTCTGGTATTTCCCTTAAATTTATTCATTTTTATATTTATTTGGTTGTATATTGGGGCTCCCTAGGATGTAGATCATTTTTAAGGGAAAATGAACTAATTTTTAGGGATGTATGATTTTTTGAATTAATAGAGTCAGGGTATAAACATGTTAAAGGCTTTGTCGGTTATACCCAAGTTCAGACAATACCGAAGGTAGTTTTGGAGTTTTCTATTGAAAACTAGTATTTGGCAGTGTGTATGAGAAATACACACCATGTAATGGGATTACATGTCTTGTAATGTCTATCAGGAAGATTCTGTGAATTTGGTACATAGCATGAAAGAAGTACACACCATTTAAAGGTTTCACGCTGTGTAATTGCTTTCATGAAGATTCCATGAACTTGGTACATAACATGGAAGGGGTACAACCCATGTAAATGTTTCACATCGTGTAAATGGAAAATTTGTGTTTTTAATAAAATGGAAATGGGTTTTTCAGTGTACTTGAGTTTTTTGGATTAAATTATGTTAAAAAGGGATTCATTTCATTTAAATGTCATGAGTTGGTATTTTAGGGTGCTACACTGATAATTTATCTTTTCATTTGGTTGTAATATCTATGCTATTGATCTAGGATCTCTCCTAGATGATTTTGGGGAACTCCTCTCCATTTGGATAACTTTGTTCAGTGATTGATCTCTATCATAGTTGGGTTTCATCTCCCTAGGTGATTAATCCTTTCTACTTCATTTACTTTGATCGTGGTTGTGTTATTACAATGAATTTTTTGATCCCTTGATCTATGATGAGGAATCTTCTCGTTTATTTCTAGATATGTTGTGTGATATTCCTCTGGAGCTTAACCACTATTTTGGTTGTGGTGGGCATGTGATTTCCATGAGTTATGGGTTGTTTCTTACTCTTCTCTAACCCTATTTCTAAAGGGGATCAATTATGGGTTATGTAGATTGATTCTAGGGCCTTTATTGTCATCATTTTGTTCTTCCTTATTATTGGATTCTATTGTAGGCATGTGCGACCCAAGTTTGATGTTGGTGGTTCCATATCTAGACTATATTGTATGAACTACATTTCTTTGGATTTTATAAATAGTTTTATAAATTAATTTGCATGATTGAATTTTGTGTGTGGAAATGGGTTTTTGGATAAAATATAGTGTTACTATAGTTTTGGTAAATGAAAAGGATTTTTCAAATCATTGTGAAATTGTTTTATGAAATTTTATTCAAAGAATGTTTTTTATGAAACTTTTTGATGAATTGGTTTAGTAAAATAGATCACATGGAAAGCCTTGGTTAATTAGGAGGAAGTAATAGGCCTCTTATATAGATACTTTTAGGGTGTTCACTCATGGGGTGTTCTCCCACTCCCTAGGCCTATTGTTATAGAGAATTGATGGACACTATTGATTGGTTCACTTTATAGGGTGTTTCTATATTACAAATATTCTATGTATATGTCTACAGGATTGATGTGTAAATGATTGTCTATGTTGTGGGTGTGAGTGTCCTAACTATCCTATCCCAGTGTGATCCTTGGAATTATGTTACTTGTGCTTTATCTTGTGTTTTTTTGGTTGTACATCCATGGATTTGATATGATATATGATACCTAATTTGTTTTGATATTAATTCTTTGTTGTAAATGAAATTATTTGAAATGATTTACCCAATTTATTTTGAAATATGGAAAATGGGAAAATTAAATTCTTTTTTCATGATTTTGATATAAAACTACTAAATTATTTATCATTCCTTTTTTTCTTTAATGTTGAGCATGCTTGGATTATTTAATAGAGACTTTTTATGGAACACCAAGGTGGGGTCCTAATAAGTCAATTATATCACACCCTATGCACCCCTCTAGTAGTTCATAGACCTTGTTATGTATTTCGATGCAGGTAAAGGAAAGGTGATACAATGTGGATGGAAGGTTTTTTATCAGCTAGGATTGTGTGGATGGTGGTGAGATGGGGAATTTTTCCTAGTCTTTCACATGGAGTCTATTGGAGTAGCTCTTTTAGTTTTTTATCCTTTGTAGTTAGGCTTCTCTCTTGGAGATTGTTTTTCAACCATTTTAGTTGTATCACTTCTATTGTTCTCAATCTATTATGACATATATATTCATGTTTTCTTCCACTGTTTCTTTATGTAAATGTATATATGTCATGATTTCTTATTCAGGTTGGGATTAATTATTCCCTCTACTTTTTGTTGATACATTGGTGCTAAACACTAGCATGTGGGGATTGAGAACACCCTTCGACTACGTGGAAATTTTGGTCGGGTACCAATATTGAGATGGTATCTAGGTTGGGTTCATCACAGTTTGGTATCAAAGGCCTATTTGTTTCTCAATATTCTTTTTTTGGATGTTTGGTATACTAGATATAGGATTGTAGGAGCATGAGAGGTATGTTGTGGTGAGATCCTAGCCAGCTCTTGAATTAATGAGACTCAAGTTACCAGGTGATGTTGGGACGTGTGTCTCTTGTTTTGAGTTATTGATGTTAATATCAGTTTTTTATTATGCCTTTCTAGTTTGAATTGAGATTGTTATTTTGTCTAATCATTTCTTCTATTTAATTTTCAAGTAGTATGCATCCAAGACGTATTCCATATGTTCCAAAAGAGGGTGAAACTGATTCTCCTCAAGGGAATCCTCTTATGGATCAGAATTTTATTGAGTCTATCATGCAGGCAGTTCATGATACTGATTATAATATACTAAAAGTTCATAACATAATTTTTTAGGTATATCCAGAATCTTTGGGATAAATATATTGATCACCAGAGTTCTTGCGTGGGAATCCACCATCGTTTAATGGTCAAAATTAACTTCAAGAGTAGGTGGACTATATTGACAATATCGATCAGATCTTTGATTTCCTAGATAAAATTGAGAGCATCGTGATGATGTGTGCAGTTTTCAGAATTGAGGGTACCATCCAACAATTTTGGGATTCCATAGTACATGAATATTGGTAGGGGGGATTGGATTGGAAGGTTTTCAAGAACCTATTATTTTAGTAGTTTTTTTCTAGAGTCACTAATGATAGAAAATATCTATATTTACTCTCTTTATAGTAGGGAGAGAATATGGTTTCAGTTTACACCAATTGGTTTGTAGATCTAGTTCATTTTGAAAAAGAGCTTGTAAATAATGAATAGATAAAAGATCATAAGTACTTGCTAGGTTTGGGACTAGATATCAGATCATAGGTATTTATGATACAGATTCTGACCTATATGGAGACATTAGATAGGGATATTATGGTAGATTTGAATATGGAAGGAAAGGTTTGATATTATTCACCTTCTCTTCCACCTATTTTCATCTTGACTGGCATGATAAGGAAAAGGGGGATATTGTGATATCATCATAGGAGTGGTGAAGATGGTTCTCAATGTTAGGAACCCTCAGTACCATCAGTAACTACTAGCAGTGTGCCTATAACTTTCTATTAGTGTGGAAAGGTTAGGAACACGTAGAGTTCTTGTTCTTCACCTATGAAAATTTGAAAAGGATGTGGCTATTATATCCATATTCTTCATTTCTTTCTGGAATGCCTACACCTCGATATGGTCAGGGATTTTCTACTCCAAAGTTATTATATAACATTTAAATGATTCAAATACTACAAGGCTCTAACCACATGCCTCATAAATAAAACCCTCACACATTAGATGTGTTTCGAGCCATGGTAGATGTAGGTTCAATGATAGTGGGGGTACCATCTTTAATACATATTCAATATCAATTGATTTATTTGATTCTAATGCTTCTCACTCATTTATATCTAGCCATTTGGTTAATATAATTAAAATTCCAATGGAGCTCATTTCCTTTTCTATAGAGTTATTGAAACCTCTTGGGAATAATAAAGGGTTGGGGTTTTGATGTCCTTATTATGCTCTATCAATAACTGATTCAAAGTTAGTCTGGTATTTCTTCGTTCTCAACCAAGATTTGTTTGAATCCATCATTGTGATGATTGTATTGTTGCTCATCATGATGAGGTTTATTATTATCATTGGTGTGTTTCATTTCTTATGGACAATGGGACCTCATGGGTGTTTCATAGTGAATGGGATCCAAGTTCTGGTCATGAAAGACCCTCTCTCCCAGATCATAGGAGTTTTTTGTCAGCTGTAGCTATTGATCTCGATGAAATTTTATCTATTGTTCATCTTCTTACTATTTTTTGGGATTTTCATGACATTTTCCTAGATTATTTCTATAAGATTATTCTAGAGAGGGAGGTGGAGTTTATGATTGACCAAATTCAAAGTATGCAACTAATTTTGATACCTTCCTATCATATGGAACCAGTGGAGTTGAAGGATATCAATATTTATCTGGATGATCTAATGGTGAATGGTTTTGTTCACCCAAGTGGTTCACCTTGGGATGCCCCAATGATCATTTCCAAGAAGGAAGATGGTTCAATCTGATTTTTTATGGACTATTAGAAGTCAAACTGGGTAATGATTAATAAAAAGTATCCTCTGTCATGTTTAGGATATTTTCTTGATTATTTAAAGGGGGAAAAGTTCTTTTCAAAGATTTATCTTCGTTCTGGTTATCATCTGCTCAATTTTTGGGAGTCTGATATACTGAAGATGGATTCTAGGAGCAGCTATACCCATTATGAATCTCGTGTGATGTTGTTTGGTCTAACTAATTCTCTTGATGTTTTTATGGATTTGATCAAGCATATATTTCATCAATGTATTAACACTTTTTGGATGTTTTCCTGAATGATATTTTAGTTTATTCAATATGTGAGCATGAGAACAAGAACTATTTGGTTTGGTTTTGAAAATCCTGAGTAGTCAATATTTTTATAGAAATATTTTAAAATGAATTTTATGGATTAAATTAGTGAATTTATTAAGGAACGTGATTTCTAAGAATGGATTATCAGTTTATCCTAAGAATGTGAAGGTTTTATTATCATGGTAAGAACCACAGAATGTCATTAAGATTTAGAGCTTCCTTGGTATCATTGGATATTACTGATAGTTCATCAAGGATTTATCAAAGTTAGAATCACCTTTGATAGCTCTTATCATTAAAGGGGTGAAATTTGTATGGGATGAAAAAATTTAGTCTTTTTTTGATGATCTGAAAATATTTCTGACATCAACTCCTATTTTTTATTACATGTACCTGGTAAGGGGTATGTGGTTTTCTGTGATTCTTATGGCACTAGTTTGGGTTGTGTGCTTGTGAAGTATGATCATGTGGTGGCTTACGAAAATCATCATATTCAACCGAATTATAATAATTACCCCACTCATTATTTATATATTTCCACAATTATGCATTCACTTAAGTGTTTTCAGAACTATCTTTTTGGGGAGTGGTACATAGTCTTTTTGGACTATAAGAGTTTGAGCTATATCTTTTCTCAGAAGGACTTGAATCTCAAACAGAGGTGGTGAGTGGAATACCTTTTTATGTTTGACTTAATTATTTCTTATACATTGGGAAGAGGATTTTTTTTGAAGACACTCTTGGTATGAAAGTACCATCACAGGATATTTCGGAATTAAAGGAAGAGTGGAGCCTTATGGGACTTTTTGATCAGTTTCACATGGATGGTCATAGGGATGTTTTAGGTATGATTTTGACAAGTGTTTAGTTATCATTATCTCCCCTTGATTATATTCTTTAGATCCAGTATCAAGATGATGATTTCATTAAAATTTTAGAAACCCTATATGGTGTGGATACTGTTTCTGCTTGGTGTCTCTCTTCAGATGGTATTATCATTTTTTGGGGATTGGTTTGTCATCCCAACATCAGTGAGAAGATCAATTTTGTTTTATTTTTATATTTTGTTGTGTTTTGTTCATCCACAAACTATAAAGATGTATTAAGATATAAGATGGAGATTTTGGAGGCTAGGTATGAAGTGTGAAATCGCTGATTATGTTTATTACTATTACACTTTCCAAAAAATAAATGTAGATAATATAAAACCTTATAGTTTTCTCTAACCTCTTCTGGTGCTAGTTTAGAAATGGGATGATGTGTCTGTGGATTTTTTCTTAGTTTACTATGGACTCCCTGGGGAAGGAATGATATATGGGTGGTGAATGATCAGTTGACTATGTCAGATCATTTCATTCTGATTAGGGATACAATAAATGTTTAAGATCTTGGTAAGTTATATGTGTAGGAGATTATGAGGTTACCTGGGGTTCCATCTACCATTACATCATATAGGGATCCTATGATAACCTTAAGGTTGTGGAGGAGTCTCCAAGAGGTGATGGGGACTAATTTTAGGTTGAGTAAAACTTACTATCCACCTATATATGTTTAGATAGAGTGTTCTATTTAGATTTTAGAGGATATGATTCACACGTGTGTCTTAGGTTTTGGTGTATCATGGGATAACCATTTGGGGAATAGTTTAGTTTTCTTATAACAATATTTATCAGTCATCGATCAAAATGGATCCTTTTAAGGATATGTATGGTCACCTATGTCATTCAAATCTTCGTTAGGCATAGGTGGGTGAGGCATTCCTTATTGGACTGGATTTTTTTTAGAAGTTATATATAAGTATTAATGATATATGTTGTCATCTAGTTGAAGCGAAGAGGAGAAAAAAATATTTTTCAGATCAACGGTACCATCCTTTTTTGTTTTTTGAAAGTGATTAATTTATCTTGAAAGTTTCTCCCTGTTTGGGTCACCATCAGCTTAGAAAGTAAGGAAAGTTGGATCCAAGATATACTAGACCATTTGAGGTCACTAAGAAGCTCATGTATGTTTATTACCAGTTATAATTGTCAGTTTAGTTGATGGAAATTCATGATGTCTTCCACATATCAAATCTCAAGAAATACCATCCTAATCCCTCTCACATTTTGAGTTGGGAAGATAATGACTTAGATCCAGATGTTTCTATTGTGGAGAATCCAGTGGAGATTGTTGAATCTCAAGTAAAAGTCTTGCATGGGAAGTCGATTTCATTGGTAAAAGTGTTATGGCGTGATGATTCATATAATCATGATACTTAGGAGAATGTTTCATTGATGAGGGAGTAGTGACCCCACCTCTTTAATATACTTCATACTTCAAAATGACTTCATAGGGATGGAAAGTCTTATGGTGGAGAGTTTGTAACATTATATTATCATATTTCAAGTATTTCCCTTCTCTTTATTCATTTCCCTTCTCTTTATTTGCACGTGTCTTGGGACTTCTGAGGATGGAGATCATTTACTAGGGGGAAATGTAATGAAGTTTAGGGATATATGTTTGTTTGGATTAATGGAGTTCAGGTATAAAAATGTTGTAGACATTTTGGGTTATCCCCTATTTTAGAGAATATTGAAAGTAGTTTTGGAGTTTTTTACTAAAATCTAGATTTTTCATAGTCTGCAATAGAAATACACACCATGAAATGTGATTACACTCTATTTAATGTATGCCGAGTTGATGCCTTGATCTTGGTACATGGAAAGAAAGGAGTGCCTTCTGTATAAAATATGCACATTATGTAAAGGGTAAAATAAAATTTTTAATAAAAAAGAAATTGTTTTTTGGAGTTATTGGGTTTTATGGATTACAAGATATAAAAAGGGGTTTCACACAATATTATTTTCACAAGTTATAATTTTATGTCAATGCACAGCTAATTTCTATTTTCATTCATCTTTAGTCTCTTTTATCTCAACCTGTGAGCTCTACTAGGTGGTTTTTAAGACCTCTTCTCCATCCATATCACTTTGTTCATCAATTTATCTCCATTACAGTTGGGTTATATCTCTTTGGGTGAGTAATCCATTATGATTATTCATTTAATTTTATCATGATAGTGTCATTTCATTGTGTTTTTTTGGATTTTTTGATCTGTAATTATTATTATTCTTGTTTCCTTATAGATTTGTCTTATGATCTTCCTCTGGAAGATAACCCTTGTGTTAGTTGTGGTACAGTGTGCATTTTTGGTATTTTATGGGTTGTTTATTCCCCTTTGATGACCCTTTTTCTAAATGGGATCAATTATAAGTTGTGTAGATTGATTATAAGGACTCTATTTTCATTGTTGTGTTCTTCTTTATTAGTGGTTTCCATTGTGGGCATGTGTGAACTGAGTTTGAGGTAGGTGGTTTTATCTCTAGATTATGTTGGTTTAACTTCATTGTTTTTAATTTTATAAATTGTTTTATAAATGAATTGGTATGATTTATTTGTGTGTATGGAAATGAGTTTTTAGATAAAATATGGTTTTCCTCTAGTTTTGGAAAATGAAAATCTTTTTTCAAATAATTATGAAATTGTTTTATAAAATGGTTTTCAAGTCATGATTTTGATGAAATGGTTTGATGAATTGGTTTAGAAAATAGATCACATAGGAATCCTTTGTTACTTTGGTCTAAATTTTTGTAATAAGTATCATTTTTTGATACTTTTTGGGGGGTCCACTCATGCGGTGTTACTATGCTCCCTAGGGTTGTTTTTTAGGGAATTGTTAGACACTATTGGGAGGTTCACTTTCTGGGGTGTTCCTCTGCTCCCTTGATTTGATGCATATGTCTAGGGTCTCGATGCGTACACAATTTTTATTTTTAGGAGTATGAGTGTCCTAGATATCTTTACCTAGTGTGATCCTTGTAATAATGTTACCTATGATTTGTATTGTAATATTTTGGTTGTATTTCCATGGATTTGATAAGATATGTGATGCGTGCTTTCTTTTCCTATGACTGGATTTTTGTATTTTAAATTATTTGAATAGATTTACCTAATTTATTTGGAAATGTGGAAAAATAGAAAATTAAATTGTTTTTCCTTAATTTTTATATAAAAATATTAAATTATATATCATGCGTTGTTTTATTTAAATTTGAGGATTATTGGATTATTGTACAGAGACTTGTTACAGAACACCTAGGTGGGATCCTACTGATCCTATAAGATCACACCATGTACACCCCTTCAGATGTGCATATAACTTATTATATCATTAGATGTTGAGAAAGGAAAGGTACCATAGTGAGGTGGTAAGTTTTTTCTTAGTTGGGTTTGGGTAGTTAGTGATGAGATGCTAGAAGTTTTCCCAAGCTATCAAATAGAGACTATTGGAGTAACAGTTTTAGTTTTGTCAGCCTTTAAATTTAGTCTTGTCTCTTGGAGATTGTTTTGATACCATTTAATTTTTATGGATTCCATTATTATCTCACTATTATGACATATATATTTGTGTATTGTTCTATTATTTCTTTATGTACATGTATATATATCATGTTTTCTACTCCATGTTGGGAAAAATTTTTCACTCTGCTTGTTGTTGATGCACAGGTCCTAGATGCCATCCCATGGGGTTCAGGAATTCCCTTTGGGTATGTGAAAATTCAGGTTGGATACTAGTATTGAGAGGGTATCCAGGCTAGGTTTATTACAAAAAATTCCCTTTAAACAAAATTCATTCATAAAACTATTGAGTTTTTCTATCTGTTACAACTTTTTTTAATAAAACTTCATCCATAATTTATATAGGTTCAAGATATTTTTTCATTTTGAAACTACCTTTACCATTATTTAATATAGATGTTATATTTTTTAGAACATTTATCAACCTAAGATATACCATTTTTACTTTTAGAACCTATATTATTTGTTGAATCATATTTGACATTTTTAAGTATCACAAATGCATATTTTACCACAACTTGTGTAAATCACTTCTTAGAATTTATTATGAATCTTACTTTATTTTTTAAAACCTTATAATAATAACATATCATCATTCCATGTTTATTTTAAGCCTTATAATTTCTTGACTCATTCATATTTAGCACTAATTATTTATAATTAAGTTTCTTCTCAAATTCTTTTAGCATTATCTCTTAATTAATAAATTTAACTTTGAGGAGTTTGATTTCTTAAATATATTTTTTATTGGTTTTTTTATTCATCATTTTCTATATTAAACTTTGAAACCAATTTATTTGGGGATTTTATTTCTCCCTTAAGTTTTATTTTCCTCTCAATACATACTTCAATCTCACCTTTTAACTTATGTTCAGTATAATCTTATTCTTCTTATTTTTCATTGATAGATTTGTCTTCATGTCTCTCAACATGAGACATGAACTTTATAATATTACCTATAAATTATTACTTATAATAACTACAAGAACTGTCATATTCATCCTATTATTTACTCAGTACAATTTTCTTTTTCAAATTTGAATAATCCTTTTTTCTTCAACATAATTCTTATATTATTTGGAAATTATTCCTATTGTCTTTATTTGAGGATACTCTTTGTATTCTTTATCTTAAAACTATATATTATTTTTCCTTATAAAATTGGTAGTTAAGAGTCATGAAACATTTAAATAAATTAAGTGTATGTTTTCACTTTTACTTACACTTTCCTTTTTTCATGTTTCTATAGTTAAGGTACATTAACCTCTTAAGTTATTTAAAATTCACTTCTATAAATTTTGATTCATTGTAGGACAAAAATTCAACATCCTTCTCTTTGATTTTAACTTTTTTTATGGATTTGAATTTGATTTCCTCTTAATGATTTTTATTGAAAACATGAACCTTTATAATATCATATATTATAAGTTTATTGTACAACTCATCAAGAGAAAAGTACTCTTTTTCTTCTTGGGTAAAAATATTTGGATAAAATATCTCTAGAAAGTTTATAATTAATTTATTAACAGTAATAGAATCTTCAAAGTAATATTTAAATACCCTAATGTGACTAAATATCTCATTAAACTTAGTAAAGTAATCATCAACATTCCAATCTTCATCCATCCTAATGTATTTAAATTTTTCTCCCCAAATTTATAATTTTTACTCTTTGATTTAGATATTTCATTCATGTGTGTTCTCCAACTTATCCCATATTTACTTTAAAATATTTATCCCCATTAATTTAGTGTAAACACTATCATAAAAGGATGATATAATATAATTTCTCTCTTTTTCATCAACTTCAAATTTACTATTATCTACAAATTTCATTGGATCATCTCTCCCAAGGGGGGTAAAACTAATTGTTATAGCATCACTCACTTTTATTCCATATAATAAAAGATATAGATGTATTATATTTTCCATCCAAGCATGTTCTTCCCATAAAATATTGGTACACATATATTGTTGAAATAATTCATATTCTCCATGATTATCCTTTGATAGAGTATAAAATTAGGGGAAACCTAGTTTGATCAGATAATACTTGAAGTTCCAAGAACTGTTGGAGTAACATTGAGAGGGGGTGAATCAATGGTACCAGTTTTACAAATTCATTTGAATAAAACCCCTATGAATAATTAAGTTTATGATACATTATCTAAAAATCTCTCTCTCTCTCTCACCCATATGAAACAAAAATAAAACATGCATGGAATATGATATATTTTTTAGAAGTTGCATCCTCAATATGAGATCCTTCTCCTTACTGTGTCCATTTTTTTACCAAAAAAGATTCTATTTTACACTATTAAATTAATATGGGTATAAGTGCTTGAAAATACAAGATAATTATTTTGAAAGTACAATCTAATTCTCAGAGTAGGTATCACCTACTTTTAGAATATGATTTACTGTTATTTATACTAGAACCACCAATATTCAAGATTCTATCTCTACTCTTGAATATGAAAAAGATCTCCTATATTCTACTGGGTATCTAAACATCAAAAATGATATCTTCTTCCTTAGTCTTATTATTTGACTATCGAATTAATATCAATAAATCAACATGAAATTTACCCTTCCTCCCCAATTTATTAAAATAATCAACATGTGAAAGAGGGTATGCACACACACATTGGTCTTCTTCCTCCTTAGTGGAAATAATTCAAATGATTAAAAATCACCTTTTTTAACTCAAAATTATAGAGACCTAGGTGCATTGAACACTAAGAGGGAAGTGAATTAGTGGTCTCTTTTATGAATTCGCTTTCTCTCTAATTCACACTCTTAAACATTTTAGAGTTATAAATCCACTCAACTTAATCTATAATCCTCATCTCATATGTATTAATAATTAAATAGATCACAATACACAATATTTACAAGGTTTAGTACTAAAACCTACCCCTTTCCATGTTAGTTAGATTCCCCAATAAGGATGTTTCATTACTATCTTGTTTAGGATTACAAAGGCATTGGTAGAAACTTGTTATATACCCAAGTAATTGATCCTATAGTTGACCCTAGTTCTACACCACAACCACTAACACTTATACCTTAGTAGGTTATACACCCTAAATTCCTTTCTCCACCTATTTTATTTATACACCCCATCCATGAGCCTCTTCAAAAAATATTTAAACACCCCAAACACAAGGTCCTATTTTTCTTTGTTAAATTTGATCTAGTGGAAAAATACCCCCTTATATAGATGATATTTATCAATGATCCTAAATGATATATCTTTCTTGTGTATAACTTCAAGATATTCAATAGATATCTGAATATATTTTTTGTTCTTGAAAATTTTTAAGATGTAGTGCAATCTGGGTTCTCTTCATCTTCCTTGAATACTCATGTGTGTCTCCTTTAGGGACTCAAGTCTTCAACTCAGATTATTTCTTTGAAACTTTGAAGTATTGAGTTATCTCATAATAATATCAATGTATGCACTAACACATGAAATCAAAAAATAATATATTCATAACCTACATTTCATTTATATTTATAAAAATAATATCATAAACACTAAAGTCTTAAGTATTGTAGAAATTATTCCATGAATATGGAAACACCAAAATCACTAATAGTAGGTATTTTTTACCTTTATAGTTAATTTAATGAATCCCAAATTATCTATTCATTTATTATGTATATTATTTTATGTTTAATACCACATAATAATACATAAATTAAATATCATCCTAAATGATGGAAATTATACTATCTCCTTCTCCTTCTTCACATGACTTACATTCATCAAATACCATGGTTAATTATTTTCCATATTAAATATTGTATGAATCATAATAAATTTATCACAATATTCTTTATTGAAAATGTAGTTTATATGCATCTTCTCATTAAAATATTCCTCACCCAGTTATCAAAATAACCATGAACTTAGATCCCATCTATTTCTTTCCTAAAACATCACATGTATTATTCTCATGATTTTCTCTTCTATATTTATCAATACATATACGTGGAATATAAACTATATGTCCATGCATAGCTTTATGTGTGACTATCTCATGCATCAAATTTCTCACAATTTGATAAATGATTTAAACACCTAGATGTTGTATTTTTTTCCTTTATAAAGTTGATTCACATGAATTCATGTGCAGCTACATGCGTGTATCGATATCTTCCATTATTTATCCATAAACTCTCTCAAGAATTTATATGTCAAGACAATCAGGTTGAAATGAACATGGCCATGACATCAGCATAATTACATGACTTTGGTGACACTCTATTTGTTTCACAAAGATCTAAGATTATTAATTTTTTATGAAAGAGAGTCTTATTTATTGGAAACACCAATATTCAATTTTAATATGTGTGCTCAAATGGATTCTTTCCTATCCCCTTGTTTAAAATAAATAAAATGGTCAATGTAAGGTTCTTCTAAAATCTTTTTCTACCTTTGAACGTACACAAATTCCCTGCCCCATTTTTAGATCTAAGAGATGGATGACACCACACTTTTCTCTTATAAAATATCCTTAGGTTGGTATACTATAGGTCTACATGGGTTATACCGATGTAGAAAATAAGTGAGATGAAACTAAGGTTTTATATTTTTCCTATAAACTCATTAGCATTTGATACCATTCTCAAAAATTTCACATTTCCCAAAAAGGGGTTATAAAAAAACAAATTTATCAAGAAATATGTTTTATCCTTGACACATATCAATAAACACATAAAAAAATCATGTGAAAAATAAAATATAACATTTTGTCCTTTTAATCAACGATCACTCCCCTTAATGAGTGAATTTAATAAAATCAAAACCAAGGTATGTATTTGTGATTGGATACCTCATTACTTAGGTTTTCAAATCTATCCAAAAAATCAAGATTTACTGAGAATAACAAAATGAGATCCACTCCTCAAGTTATATCCACTTAAAGGGATGAACTTATATTCTCCTATTTATGGTAGTTAAGACACTCCATGAAGTTAATATTAATTATTATCCTAAATTGATAGTCGCAACTCATCTCTTTATATTCTATACATGTGTTCAAAAATATGTAACAAGAATATGGGAATAAGGAGTTTCCTCTTATTTATTTAGAATAAACATTAAGGATGAGAGTTTCCTCACATCCTTATTGTATTATTCTTTCCATGATCAACATGGTACATTATTTTTTCCTTATTAACAAGCTTCATGGACTGTGCACATATTTTTTCCCTATGAATTAACTCTTTATTTAGATTTTTTTCTCTATCTTAGTTTTCAAGACATCTCTTATGGATGAATCATCATGATTCTTATCAAAGAATTATGCTTCCTAAATTTTTTATATCTTATATAATTGATTAGACCAAACCAGCCACTCTTTCTCTGGTTTCCCTATATATTTTGGATTCACATTTTCCCTCTTGAATTTTTCAATCTTGCATGATTTTTATTTGGTTTTCATCAAAATTTATTTCAATTTCATAACTTAAGAATATTATCTAGTTATTAAAACATAGGATTTGTGGCCTTATTGACCAAACCTTAAATAGATTTCATTTAAGACACCAAACCTATTTTGGGTTGATAGATTTGATATAGTTCTGGTAACAGAATACTCCTTTAGAGTTTATATCCTTATTTTATTATAAAAATTTCTCATTGGTTCATGAATTTTCCCAAGAAATGACCTATAATTCCAAAATGTAAAGTCTTTGTGTTTATAACTTCCATAATACCAGCATAACCCTTGAAATTTTGAATTTAGAGGTTGATTAAAATTTTGTTCAGTTTAAATTGTTGTTGTTATATTGTATAATAAGACTTATAGAATGTTTTTATTTCTTTGACTTATTCACCTATCTCTCTATTGTAGAAGAATTTCTCACATTTTTATTCATATTTCAAGTAGGTTTAGACTTTTTAACCCTGTAATGTCATTAATAATAGATCCTTTTGTGATTTATTATGAAAATAATTTACCTAATTGTATAACTTATTTTTTT
Organism: Viscum album; assembly: GCA_963277665.1. Classification (NCBI taxonomy): domain Eukaryota; kingdom Viridiplantae; phylum Streptophyta; class Magnoliopsida; order Santalales; family Viscaceae; genus Viscum; species Viscum album. The sequence goes on along the minus strand of OY728119.1, from coordinate 1,582,056,333 downwards.
CTCCTTCTCAGGAAGATTCACCTTTCACCTTATTTTTCTTGGTGAAATTTTCTTTTCTTTTTTTAACTCACTTTATACTAAAATATATATAGTTTGTGACTTGGTTATCTTATCTTCTATATGATCCAATTTTTCTTCAATATCACTTACCATCCTCTTGATCTCATCCACTTTTTCCTATTATTCTCACTTTCATTAACAATATATTCCTCTTTATTTTATAACTCATTCCTATTTTTAGTTTTTTACATAATAGGAAAGGATATTAATTCCATTAATAAATTGGATTTATGCTAGGCATGAGTCAACTTTCTATTTTATACTCATCACATTGGAAGTTGGTACCTTCTAAATGATCGAAGACTCCATACTTCCAATATTCAATAAATCTTGGATAATTATAGGTAATTATTACTCTAATAAAACTTTTAGAGACCTAGGATGTTTTATTATCAAGAGGTTGGTGAATAAATGATATCTTTTTATGAATTATATTTATTTTCAAATAAACCTCTTAAACTTATTAGAGTTATTTATCCACTCAATTTAATCACTCAGCCTAACTTCATATAAATTAATAATAAAATAGAGTGAAACAAATGATATTTATATGTTTTGGTATGAATTCTAACTCTTTTACATATTGGTTATATCCCCCAACATTTATTATCTACTATTATCTTGTTTAGGATTACAAAGGATTCAATATAAATTGGTTATACACCCTAGTAATCGATCATCCATCTAAACATAGTTGTACACCCCAAACACCAAATATTTTTCCTCGATTGGTTATATACATCAATTATCCTACTCCAATTAAATTGGTTATACACCTCATCATCAAGCCTCTTCAAAAAAAAGTTAAACATCCCAGTCACAAGCTCCTATTTTTATTATTCAAATTTCATCTACCAGTGGAAATAACTCATTCTTCAGATGATCTTTCTCTATGATCCTATAGGATCTGGAATATATGTGTACACCTTAAAGATCTTCAATAGTTGTATAAATAGATCTGATAGTATTGGATCTTTTTCAAATCCATTATGATCAATATTCTCTTTATATTTCTAAAAATACTTAGGTATGTCTCCTTCATGGAATCCAAGCTTCAGATAAACTTCTTTATTTTGTATTTTTAGTATCAAATTATCTTAAAATAATATCAATGTATATACTAACACATTCAATCACAAATTAAAATCTCAATCACCTACATTTCATTTATATTTAAATTTATAATATTATAAACATTAACCTATTAATTATCATTATAATTATTCTATGAATATGGAAACACCATAATCACTTTTAGAATACATTTTTAATATTATTAATTCATCCAATGAATCATTAAATATCTCTCCATTTATTCTAGATTTTATTTTCTATTTAATATCCCTGAATAATAACTCAGTTATAAATCATTTAAAATACCAGAAATTATTGGGTTTTCTTCCCCTTATTCATGTGGATTACATTCATTAAATATCATAGGTCATTATTTTCCACATTAAACATTACATTAATCATGATACATGTATCATGATATTTTGCATCGAAATTTCAGTTTATATGAATCATCTCATTAAAATATTCATCATTTTCTTATCAAAATACCTATTAACTCAGCTCCCATTTATTTCTTTCCTGAACCCTCTTGTGTATTATTCTCAAGTTTTTCTCTTTTTAATTTATCAAAACCTATATTTTTCAAGTCCTCTATATTTTCATGAATAGTTGAATGCATGATTATCCCAGGAATCACATTTCTCTCAAGGTGATAAATGCACAGAACAACAGAATTCCATGTTTTTTCAATTATCTTGTTGATTCACAGGAGTGCACCTATAACTGCAAGCATGTATTAATCTATTATATTATCTACCCATAAACTCTATCATGCATGTATGTTCCAATAAAATCCAACTAACACAAACATGTCCATGATATCATTATAATCCCATGACTTCCATGAAACCCTGATGAATAAAATCTTAGCATCTTGGTTTTTCACGCATGAAAGTCTCATTTTCATGCTCAGCTTAAGAATGGAGATTATACAGATTACCTAACGATCTATATTCACAATCACCTCATATAGTTGGTTTATCTATCATGGAACTTTTTTTTAACACATCTCAACTCAAAGTATGCCAAGCTATAATAAAATAATATGGTAGCTTTCATTTCATTTTGTGGTCATAAAATCGACCATGTGGACAATTGAGGTGGTTTCATTTTGTTCATGTGGTAGGTGCACATCAATTTTATTTGATGATCTAAACCTTGTAGTCAATAGTTACCTATACTTATGGTAGGACAAGTAAATGCTCATAGTAACTGAACACTCCCTATGGAAGGTGCTTATCAGTTAGTCTCATTACATTATATGGTAGGTGAAGCTACCGTGAAGTTATTATGAAGGTAGGTTGAATTTTATTCATATGGTTAGTACATAAATTGCGACTTCTCAATTTTTACAGTCTCTTCGATGATGTGTGTGTGGTATATTTATCCTCTGTATTTGGTTTTGATCAGATACTCGCATGCATGTGATTAAAATTACATCTATTTCCTCCTGAATGATGCTTCAATGTGGATATGTCATGAAATAAAGGATTCTAACTGCATAGAACCCTTCACATCTCAAAGGAATAAGATGGTAACATGTAAGAAAGAGCAGTATCAGAACAACTTTGATCAGATGGATCGTAATTTTTGCATATTTTAATATGTATATAAATATTTCTTGTTAATCGAGAGTCCTACATCAAATTATTATTTAGTTTCATTATCCTTGATATGTTATCATGACCCCTAGACACTTTGTCATGTAATATAGTTCATCTTCCAAATTCACTCACACACACCAGCTCACATATCGTGCCTCGCTAGATTGAACCACTAGAACCCATGTACATGTCATGTGCTTGCTCAGATATGTTATACATTCCCATGACCATACCCATTCCTTAATTACATAGGATCTACCAATAATATATATCCTCTTTACTAATCTAGGATAACTATATTAAGTCCTCTACTTCTTTGAGTAGATGATCTAGTTCAATGTCTTGCTAAATCTTGGAACATATTTGTAAACTCTTAACTAAATCACTTATTAAAATACTATGTGTAATTCCAGCTAATAAAATTTCTCAATTATTCTTCATGTAATATTTTTCATGTTCTTATTATCATAAAAATTATTAAATATTGATGATTCTTCATTTACATAGACCATATGATGTTTTCATCATGTTGTAGACATAGTTTTGTATCCATGTATAATGAGCACATGTTTTCAGACTTAGAGAACAATATTGCGATCAATAGACTTTAATAGACACTTTTTCTTAAGCATATCGACATGGATTTTTCAAACTAGTAGTATCGTACATATACATTGATCATGGAATAAACTCAATCATCTTATTAACATACATGGATTCTTTATATAGAATGGCCTGAAATCTAATTACCTCTTATGAATCTATTACAATCCTACAAGAATAATTATCACCTTTAAAAAACACATATTTAACCATTGATAAAAAATGTATTACTTTATTAGGAACTTCAAACATAAATGATCAGTATGAGTGAAACACTTATATATATTCTCTCTCTTTAATACATAAGTTATTTAATGTAATATAGTATCATATTCTCTTCTTTATTCTCAAATTACTCACATTTTATTATTTATTTCACCATTTTATATTCACCAAATTATGTGAATAATGTTTCTATATTAAATTATGGAAAAAATAACCTTGATTATTAGTTATATAATATTTTCCCAAGGAATAATAGATTTTACCATGAACCATAATTTCCAATATTTTAAATTTAAATTTAAATTTAAATTTACCAATGATATTATTAATTAATATACCTTGAAATCTCATTCAAATAATGTTCAATAATCTTAATTTAATTAAAAAAAGACTTGGAATAATTTATTTCTTCAAAAAATCCAAGAAATATGAAGCATCTTAATTAAATTAATCTATACCCATGTGTGTATAGAATATTATAGCATTGTGGAAACAAAATTATTCTCACAATATGGAACTCTAAAAAAATACCTTGAATAAAAAACTCTTATTGTGATGTTTTTTAATGAAGATTATCACAATGAATTATTTTATTATGTTTTCTTTTGAATCATTTATTTTGAAAGTATCCTCAAAATATTCTAAGTATTCAATCCTTACGAATAAAATGGATAGTTTTTTTCTTTTTCAAATTTCATAACATGTTAATTTCATAAGGATAAATGATTTTTATATTGTTAAAATGATCCTTATGAAGTATAAATTCATCATTATGAAGTCTACATCTATACATAAAAAGATGAAAATTCATCCTTATGAACTTCCCATGATCCTTATGAAGTGAAAAAAACATCCTTATTAAGTCAACATGATCCTTACAAAGTCAAAAATGTATCATTATAAATTCCCATCCATTTTCTAAAATCTCATTCTTAGTTACAGAATAAATCTTGTAAAGTACTCCATGATTATTCTGAGATAGAAATTAGATAATTTTCTCCATAAGATTAAATTTATAATTAATAAAAAATATTTAATCAAATCCTAAAACTTTATTCCTTATGAATAGTTGGAAAAATTACAATAATTTTTAAGAATTATATTGATTTATTCACATTGAAAACATTATAGATCTTATATAAGATGCATAAGGAAATATATCCATCCTTTATAACTATTTAAAATGATTTTTACTTGTTGGGGGAGAATCCCGAATGATCTCTCCATCATGATGTACCGCCGATCTCCAATCGGGACACGCCACCTGATCACCGCTATCAGGCAGACTTTCGATACGCGGCCCCGACCATCAATTTCATAGCCGCTGCTCTGCACCTATCAAACGCCGACGCGCCATCGTCGTCGTTCCACACGGGCCACCGCAAACGCGGAAACCCCTTCCTGGGTCTCCCTTGTCGGCTACATCTTGCTGGCACACCCTTTTTTTGAAATATGTTGCTGCATCCTCTTTATATAGACACCAAGTCCATAATCATCAATTAATGCAGTCAACATCCATTATTTCATCCATTAATATTGAGATAATGATTTTTAATCATCCTAAGATTCATTCCATGAAACATTAATAAATACCCCTTCTTAGAGTTCTCCATGCTAAATCTCTTTATCACTTCACCAATATTTGTGTTTTTACTCAATCCAAGAATCCTATTTGGTATATATCTATTAATATGCATACTGTGTATATAGTATTCCTTACCCATGTATTCAATTTATAATCACTTTACTAACCATGCTTTTGTAAAGTGTAACTATAGGGAATAATTTTTTATAAGTAGTATTTCATTTACATAGAATACTAGAAATGTCACAACACTCCCACAAACCAACTTTTATAAACAAGAATAATTAGTGTTCTTTATTAAACCAAACACTTTGATCTTATCATCAAACAAAATATTCTAACTTTAATAATCTTTATTTATTACATAAATAGACCATTTCAACTTGTAAACATTAACAGACACATTTTGGAACCTAAAAACCTTTTGGTTGTATCATATACACATCTTAAACTCAATTTATGTTAAAATAATAAGTTTTGACATCTATTTTATATATATCATTATAATAATAAGTTTTTATAGTGATAAATATTTGAATGTACTTTATCATTACAACTAGTGAAATGATTTCTTTATAATCAATACCATGAATTTTTTTAACCCTTTTCCACAAAGAGATATTTAAATAAAAAAACTCTACCATCCAAGTTATTTTTATTATGAAAAAATATTAATTTCACCTTATGGGTCTCCACCCTTCATGTGAATCCATCATGATCCAAACATGATTAATGTAGATGGAGTTTATTTCAGACTTCTTGGCATTTAATCATTTCTCATTATCAAAACTCTCGATTTATTATCACTATATAGTAGGTTCATAATCTTTTAACATTACTTAATTATAATTTTCCATAAGAAATATATATCTCCCAGGATCCTAATTAATCCTACAAGACCTTTGAGGGTCTTTTATTACTTTATTTAGTTATTGATCCATAACACTTTATAGAACATCATTAGTTTTTATCTCTAGAAAACATCATGTTAATTATTCTTGAAATTCTTCAAGTTTAACACTACTCACATTAAATCCACAACTAATATATTCCATCATATGGAATTTATGAAATCATTCTGTAAAAAATTTCACTCCATATGAATATATAAATAATATCCATTAGATTCTTTGGGAAAACCAATAAATAAGTATCTATTTTATTTAGAGTCAATTTTATTAGATTTTAAATATTGTACATATGCTTCAAATATCTAAATATTTATAAAATATAAATTAATATCATTACCAGTCCATATCTCATATATTTTATTTATGAAAACTTTAGATAGAATTAAGTTAAGTATAAATATAATAGTTTTAAGATAAAACCACAAAATTTAACGTAGAGGTCACATTAATTCATCCTCAATCAAAGAATTTTTAATAAGGTATGATTACTCCTTTCATATATAAAATTATATTATAGTGTTCTATGAGAAGTGAGTTGTGAAAAAATTCTATGATCTCTCAGATTATTAGTGATTTCCTAGATTAAATATTCACCACCTTGATCATATTAGAGAATCTTAATGATTTTTCCCAAATTGATTTTATACTTTGTTTTGAAACTATTTGAACTTTTCAAAAATTTCAAACTTGTATATCATCATATACAAGTACACATTACAACAAAATTCATTTATAAAGAATTTGATTTATAAATATCAACCACTTTCTTGAGCACCCATTAGTCTACATACATCACTCTGTATAAGATATAATATTCCACTAGACCTTTCACATTTTCAACTAAAAGGTGATTTATTAATTTTTTTCTAATACAAAAATATTTTCAATTTGATATTCCTTGGGATTTAAAGAATTTTAAATTGTTTTTTTATCAATTAGTAACATTAAATATATGTTAGAGGATGAACATGTCTTTTGGTAAAGAAAATTAAAGTTCATTTCTTCATAAGAATATCAAAATATCTAATGATTGTTAAGATGATACTAATGTAAAATAAAAGTAATAATTTCATAGAGTAATTTCTCTAAAAAAAATAAAGTTGTTCAGAAGAACCCATCTTTTGAGGATATTTAAGACTTATTAATAAAGGAATAAAATATAGTTGATTAAGTAAGAAGTTACTAATAATTCATCCTTGGGTGATAAAGTAAGATGCTTGATCATTATAATGTCTTATATCTCTTGGATGATGATTTATAAAGGATAAAATAAAGTTGGAGTTGATAATACAAAGAAGTTCTTAGAATAGTTTATCTTGACTATTTATTATATTTTAAGTCTTCTGAATAATATTAATGTAATTTAGAAATATTATATTAATTCCTAAAATTATTTTAATTTGATATGAAGCTATTTTATTTGATTGATAAGGTTCATACATGATTTTAAGATGTTTGTTATTGATTTGAAGTAATTATGGATTTATTTCTCAAGATCTAACAATTATAAAAACATCATAGGCAATAATCCTATGAAAAATATATTTAATCCTTGACTAGGTAATTTTGGCCCATTTAAGAAATTTAGACTGCACATAGAGATGAGAAAATAGAAAAATTGAATTATCCTATGTGTATGATATTTTTCATGATATAAGAGAATTCAGCTACACGGTTTAAAATTTGAAAATAAAATAAATTTACATGGATGAAATTTTGATCATGAAATTAATTCCATCTATGATGAAGAAATTTATAACAATGTAAGAAAATAAATATATCTTCCCAATATTTGTGATCTTGTAATTAAATTTAGTTATGAATATAAAAACTAACAAAGTGAGTTATCTTACACATGTAAGTGAATTGATATGAATATAAGATAATTTATATACACTTAAGAAATTTTATCTAAACAAAGAATATTTTATCCATGCCTGAAATTTTAGATCCCATGTATGATATTTGAGTCTACCTCTTTTTGATAAAGGATGTGACCATAAATTTTTTTGATGCTCTTTGGATATTTTGTACCACATACGATATTTGACTTAGTGAAAATCTATGTTTCTAGAATTACAATACTCAAAATAAAAAAATATGGGATGATGAAAGATATATTATTCATTTATTAAAAAATTAAAAAATTGATTCATTCTAAATAAATGTAAGAAATTGGTGTCATGAAAGATAAATGTTGATATATTTTTGTAAGATTTAAATAGTTAATTAAAATGAATATTCTAGAATTAAATTTAGAATATTATATGATAATTTTTTAGGGTTACTACCGTGATAAAAAAATCATGGACCTTTCAAGATCCATGATTCAAGACTATGAAACTAATATTCAAGTTGAGGGAGAAGAATATCTAGTGTGAATGTATGTGAACATGATTAAATGTGTTGAAATGAATTTTATGGGTTTTCATGAATAATGAAGACATTGATACATAAAAACTCATGTTCTTAATTAGATTTTAAGCCATTTATAAAGAGATATGTTTTTATAAAAAGTAATAAGGTGTTAAAATTCACTATAGAAATTATTCCATACTATATGATGAGTTGTAGTATATTTTAATACAGCTAGAAATATTTAAGTTTAGGTTTTTTTGGAAGTTCATTTTGAGGAAGAAGATGAAGTCGAATTTGTTAAAGAATAAAAGAAAAATATATTCGACTAAGATAGTTTTAAAAAGTGGAAGAAAAAAAAGGATGTTATTAGAGTTGTATTGAGGAAAATAGTTTATTAAAAGGAGGATATACTTTGATCATGGATATTATGGGAGAAGAGAAAGGTGGTGTGTGTGATTTTTTTAGTGCACACACATTCCCTAAAAGTTTTACATTTATAAAAAAGATATAACCCCGTGTATTTAATGATCCACCTATACAGTCAAAGAGAGTGTTCCTCTAAAGGAATATTTAGAGAAATAGAAAATAAAATACACTCTTGATAAGGATGTGAACAATTGTGTTGAGAATTTGAGAAATTTATTATAATTCTCAAATAATAACAAGTGATATGAGAGAAATAGATCACTCAAGTAAGGTGAAGATAATTAGATTAAGATACCAATATTCCTCTTATGGAAGAATCCAACCCTATATTTAATTCATAAACTAACTAGGTTTAAAAGAATAATAATAATAAAATATTAATCTAATTGTGTTTATATGTACTGCTAATCAGATATAGTTGAGGAAGCGGAATGAAGAAAAAAATAAGTTCCTAAAGTTGAGATTGAGTGTGCTATGATTTTATACACCCAAGATTAAAGTTTCAATTTTGAGAAAAAAATAGTTTATTTGAGTTTTTAGCTGATATATTACTAAAATAGGATGTAGTAAAATATCATAGGTTGAGTTACACGTGCTTTATTTGGAGACTTTGAGGTAGCCAAAGGAACTTTGAGTTGAGTAATAATATAATTTTTCAGGTTAATAGACATACTTATACAGTACTTGTGACCTACTTAGAGAGAGTAAGGAATAGACAAAACAGATTTTGTGGGATTCTAGTATAAAAAAGTAGAGTGGGATACTGCATTGATCACTTGTTCAATATAGTGATCTCACAAGTGTGTAATATTATGTGCTTGGTTTCAGTTTATATATGGAAAGATTAAATTATATTGATAAAAAATTAGATTATAGAATATATGAATTTGACATCCCAATCATGGTAAGGAGTAATATTCCCATGATGGGACTAACCTTATAAAAATACATGTTATATTTTTTACTTCATCTATATTTCATATAGGTGCATTCTAGGTTAAACAACACAAGATCCAATAGTATCAAAAGACATCATAGGTTCAATTACAAAGGGTTTATAATGGTTTAAAGAATAATATTTAGAACATGGTAAAATTGAACAACACCTAGTTCACCCCCCCATGTGTGTCTACACAAATTCACTGGGCATAATAATTGATATCAAATCCAAGGTTCCTTTTGAATTAGATTTATTTTATTTAGTATAATTTTAAGTATAGTCCAAGAAAATATTTGATTATATAGAATGTTTATTTCCTTGGTATATTTTTATTGAGATATATAAAGTGTTTATTTTAAGTTATCTTATACGGTAATTCAAAATTTCCTTATATGAAAAATTCAGATTCTATCCCTAAGAGGACATATTTTGAGGTATCATACAAGTCCTTAAGATACAGGAATAAAAGGGAGGAAAATAAGAAAAAAATTATCTCAAATAATATGAAGGATTCACCATTAGTTTAAAGTTATCACAATAGTGATCATTTATTGGTTAAATATATTAAAAATTATTCCTCTAGTGAATGTATCTCAAGTTGTGAAAAATATGGTTTTGTAATATCTATTAAAGACCTCTACATTAATATTAGTAAATACATGTAGAAATACCCTTGTGATGTTTTCACATAGATATTTTAATTCATCTAGTACTTATATTTTGGGAAATCACATCTTGATGATGAAGCCGAAGAAATGAAAAAAATCACTGGTTAGACAGTTTTAAAAATTAAAACTCTTTCAATATGGATTTAAAGGTAAAATAGACATCTCTACAAATAAAAAAATAAAAAATTTCAAATTTTGAAGAGAACTTTAAATTATATATGGATGAGAAATAAATTTTATTAAAATCAAGTATTAAAATATATATGATCAATAATAATCATATAAATCTACTCCTAGTGTCAAGTAAGAAAAATTTGAATTCAAGGCTAAAAGAATTAATAAACTTGTTTACTCTCTAAAGAAAATAGAAAATTACATGAGGATCAACTTCCAAAGTTGTAAAGAGAATGGGAAATCATATTGAGATTAGTGGAATATGATAAAAATATACTCATCTTAAAATTCCTTCAGTATAAAAACAAATTAAAAAACTAGGAAGAAGGAAAAACTAGAACCTCCCCAAAATCTGAGGTGAGAAGTGATTCCACACAAACTAAAATGATGATTCTAAAATCTATGAAGACTCAAAATAGTGGAAATGATATCTTGAGATCAATTGTGAATGTTAGAAAATATATCAAATTTTTTCTCTTAAATGGATCACAACAAGTTGAGGTTCTATTCCAAAAACAATAAGGCTCTCAATGTAGATAATTTTTTGACCTAAAAAATGAAAATGTTGATTGTATGATGTTGTTGCTACTATATATTTAGTTATAGGGCTATTGATTAATGGAAAAATATATCAGAATGTGAAAATAAGATAATCCCTAAATAAAATGAAAGTATAACTAAAATAAATAATAATTCTATAATGAAAAAAATATACCTCACAAATAAATATAAATATATATTCCATGAATCGATTAAAATCACTTAGAAATTTATTTAAGATATAAAAGACAGGAGGTAAATGGAATGATGAATACTATTGCAACCCTTCTAGTGATCATTTATATACTAAAGGTAAGAGTTAACCACCAAAGGTGGGGAAGTAGGTGAATAAATAAATTATTTATACCTTGAGAGATAACCATAATAAATCGGTGATTATAAATAAACCGAGAAGTAAATGAATAAAGTTGAATAGGATGTTCAACTTACTAGATAGAAGTTCTCATATTATGGAAAGAGAGGCCATGACATAGACCACTGTAAGATGTATCTATAATTTAATAAATAAGGGTGTAATATAAAATCTACAAGGGAATAAATTTAGGAAACACATAGATAGATTGGTAAGTTTTTGGATATTATTTATGAATAGATTTAAAGGCTACCAAAAAATAATAACCCAAGGGAAAAGGAAGAGGTTTGTTGTAACACCCCAAGATTTCATAGTGTGTTATTTCTTCAAAATAATACAATAACTTGCACTGCACACAACACCGAGTTCAAGCACACCATGACTTACCAAACAAGCCGTTCAAAAGAGGTTATGAATAGTATTAACTAAATTTTAAACTTTATATAATCCTTATAATTTTAGAATCCATATTATGAGTTTCTTAGACATAATGTAAGAACAAATTCATTTTCAGTATTGCACTTTTACCAACTTTTAATAGTGAACCCTTTTTAAATACAATATTTTAAACTTTTTGACTAAATAGGGACATCAAAAAAATTTAAAATGAAACATCCCAAGCTTCCACGGTACGCTTTCCTTTGAATAATACAGTAGTGTGTGTTGTACGCAACTTCGAGTTCTAACACACACCACAACCAATCAAACTTGCCGTTATGAATAGTAATACCTACTTTTTGAAATTATATATATTTTATATTTCAAAATGGACTTCATTTTTGGATTCGGAGTATTGAATTTAGCCTAAGGTGAAATTTTGGTACTTTTCGGATAACTTTAATATTTTGATGAATAGTAAAAATTACTAAATTTTAATTAAAAACAACTTTTTTAATCAAAATAATTCATGGTGATAAATTATGAATTTTAGTGGTTTTAAAGTATAATTAGAATATATTTTTACCATTTTATCCAATGGTGTTCATTATAATTAATTTCACTTCAAAATTGGACCTAAACAATTGTCAATCTTTTGATATATATTGTTTCTTAAAAACACGCTATTTGTTGTGACAACGGGAATTAATTATAAAATTAATTAATGCAACTTATATGTTTGGAATTTTGTAAAATAGATATCATTTTTGAATTTGGAATATCAATTATATCTTAGGGTGAAATTTTGGCATTGTTCTGAAAAACTTCAATTTTTGATGAATAGTGAAACTACTAAGTGGTAGTTAAAAAAACTGAATTTTTCATAAAACTTAATTTTACCGCTTCTGTGAATGGAATTTCAAAAATCCAAGAGACATGGTTAATATCAAGAAGTAAAATGTGGTTCAATGAGATGAAAATAATTTTTGGTGAATAGTAACTTTCTACTTTTATTTACCACGGTTAAAAGTAAATAGGGTAATTAAGGGTAAAAATGATATTAATATTACCCTAACATATGTCCTAATTCTATTTGACAAGTGTATCTCGACCGAAACAGACTTAGGAATAAAATATTATCATTTAGGTCCACTTGGATTAGATTAGGACATTTATTATTATTTAATTCAAAGAAGAGTTAAAAGAGTTAAAATCAAAGTTTATTTACTAAAACATTTTTAATATAGGGTTATACATAAGATAAATTCGATTTTAAATATTCATTATAAAGATAATAAGATTTACTACATAATGATATTTTATTTATAATTTTTAGACTTTAAATAATTTAATTTATTTATGACACAATAATGATACAGTAATTACCATAATTGTGAAAAATTAAAATAATTGATATTATAAATTCCCAAATAAATATAATTTGAGACTTATAATGAATTAAACTACTTTTATAGGATAATATGATATGTTAGGATTGATTTAATTAACTTTGGTCGAAGTAATCATTCTTTTATGAGTTTCACAAAAATCAATTATTGAATAGTGTCAAAATTGACATAAAAGAGTTTTTAAAACAAATATTTTATTATTAATTGATATTAAATTCATAAAAATATAAGGTTCGGCCAAGAGACTTATATCATGATAGGTTAATCATTAATGGACCACTTGGGGGTCTCTTGTATGTATATAGTAAGTTTATAAACTATATATTATAAAAATACAAAGTGACATGGTAAATGTCAAACTAATTAACTAAGAGTTAAAACTAAAAGATAAGGTCAATATAGTAACCCAAACCTGTCTAAATTATATTGGTTGAATGGTTTTCGGCCTATCCCCACCTTAACCTTTGAATAATCAACTTTTGAGTCATTAGAAACCGAATATGAATTTATTATAAATTAATATTTCTAGCTTTTCCAAAGGTTCCCCTCACCCCTCTTATAAAAGGGCACTCCTCCTTCTCACTTCTTCACACCTTCAAAGCCTTTTGGTTCGGCCAAACTCTGCCCAAATACTCTCCCAACTTCCCTCAATACAACCTAGAGGCCTTAGTTGGATCAGAAATCCAACCTAAGGAGCCCTTTTGATCAAATCAAAAGGAAGAACCCGAAGAAGAGGTAATGATTTCACCACCCTTTTCCAAGTTCCTTTCTTCTTCCACTTCTTCTTTCTTTGTTATTACCATTATAAAATAATAACCTCAGTATCTTATATATACTGTGATGTTATTATAAATATGGTACAACCATATTCAGTATTATATCCACCCTTTGAATAACATGTCACCATACGTGCGTATGTACGACTTACCGTCTCCATGTCGTGGTGTAATTGTTATTCAATATATTATTATTTGTATGGGTATAATAATGATGTGTAACTCATGTAAATAATAAATATAACATGATAATGATTCTGTATATATGATATACTATCAACTTATATATTATTTGAATATCAAAAGAATGATATTGTCGCTCGTGCGTACGTACGGACTACCGTCTCCACGAACGTGATGAGATTCATTATCCATCATATCCATTCAAGTATAATTATCATTTTCTGATTTAAAAATGATTTTTAAGGACTTGATATCATTCTGGATATGAATAATATACAATCTATCCATTACAAACATGGCTTACGTAACAAAACATATAAAAGAAAACGAGTAAGTTAACACCCGAAACAACGATAATACTAAGATATTATTAACAAAGCAATGTTAAAAGATCATATATGATATCATATGAATGCATATGATTCTTGTATAATTTAATAAAAATTATTTCAATATTATATAGGAGGTTAACCTACCCCAACCAAGGAAAAGTACAAGGTAAGGGTTATTTCACAATCTCTTCATTATCCGAGGTTGTTTATACGTAATAATCTACTGGGATCTCTTTATCATCCACATCCATGTTTCTTAAAAATGTATTTCAAAACATTTTTACTATTTAAAATAATATGGGTTAAGGTCATTTTTACCCTTGTTTGACTTTTTATAAGAGTTTTATAAAGGAATCTTTCCGTTGTTTTCCAAACAAGGTGCTTTTTAACCTCTTCGACAAAATTAAGGTAAGAATGTTTTTTTTAACTTATACGGAGGGTGCGGCTATTTACCGCCGTTATAAAATTTTCAAAGCTTCCCTTACAATCTTACAATGATATTTTCAAAGAAAATGTTTTATTTTATAATTATGTGACTTTTAAATGATTCCAAAATGAATATTTTAATAATTTTGGAAAGGTACTCTTTATCAAAATCAGAATTTTAAATGTTTTAAAGATTTGTCTTTCTAAATCTTTTTAATTAATGTCCATGTCTTCAAAATGGTTTTTAAGGATTTATTTATATGTACATGAATGTTTTTAAAATGTTAATTCCTTTCAAAAGTTTCAAAGTGGTATGGGACACTTTGATTCAAAAATCTCTTTTTAATTAATAAATGCGTGACTTTTAAATGATTTAAAAAAAGGAGATATTTCTCTCAAATAGTTTTGATTTCATCTATGTCAACATCCTTTGATGGATTTTATGATTATATGAAGTTGATTTATTATGATACAAAACTTCCATAATGTATTTAAGGATTTGTGATATGTTTGACTGTGAATGTGTTATTTTTATACCATTCATGGTTTATGGAGAAAGTATTGAAATTTCGTATGCTTGTTTTTATATGAATGTTTATGTTATGTTTAAACCTTTTCATATGGGAATGCATTGGACTTAATATGTGATAGGTGGAGCCCGCTATAGCTCCTCGATGCATCGATAGGTCTCATGAGACAAACTAGTGTCTTGGCACAAGGCCTTGACAAAATCTTATTTGTAGTCTTGGCACGAGGCCTTGGCTATGTGGTTATGATAGTATGACATTATGCATTCCATCATAATGAAAGTGGTTATTGATATTTCATGTGATTATTCGATTAGTAGAATATCCATGTGAATAAGTAAATGACATTATTTCATTTTACTTTTTTCCATACTATGTTGAAGTTCATGTTTAAAAGGATTTTGTTTTAATTATACATTGCCTTAAATGTTTATGCTTATTTTTTAAAGTTTCCGCTATATTGTTATCCTTACTGGGAATTTGAGCTCACCCCTTTTCTATGTTTTAATTTTCCCAGGATGTGAAGAAGTAAGTTATGAATGACCTGCAGGGATAGTATGTGGGGATATGAGTGTGGAATATAGAGACTATGTTGTTGTAGTAGTTTTTCACTTTGTCATGTAATGTAAAACTTTATGAATATATCTAGTGTTTCCAAGGCTACTAAACCAATCGGTCTTTAGAGATTTGATCTTTCTTGTGATCATGCCAATGTAATGTAATAATGCACCGACTCTAGGTAACTAGGGTCGGGGCGTTACAGTTGGTAGCAGAGGAAGTTTAGTACAAACCTTAGAAGCTAGATTTAGATAAAATCTGATTAGAGCACGTAGACCTAAGATGAACTTTGAGGATTAGTATAGAAGAAATTCCTAGAATTTTGGTATTGTAGAGATTTTGTGAGTTTTCCGAGCAATACATCCCTGTCTGGATACGAGCAGGTAGAGGCGGCTCTGGCACAGATGTACCCAGGGGTAAAACCCGAAAACACCGCTTTGAGCTAGACTCAAACGGGAACTGGTGCATGACAACGGGCCTTGCTGCACTCTTGGTTACGACACTCCCGGGGGATATGCTTAGGATAACTCTCATTTTCTTTACAAATTATTATGAAGGGTTTATGAGTATATATTTCCTCAAAGAAAACATTTTTATGATTATGGATTATATCCATAAATAGTTCAATTTATGTTAAGTGTTTTATAAGTATGGGATTATGTATTTTGATTCATAAACTAATCTAGTGTATGCCATTGTTTAGAAATGGCGCCCAGTAGAAGGAATGAGAACTCCAGAAATGCACATGATCCAAAGAGAAAGAAGGATCATATCTTTCATGGTCTTAAGACAGAATTTATAA
Organism: Viscum album; assembly: GCA_963277665.1. Lineage (NCBI taxonomy): Eukaryota > Viridiplantae > Streptophyta > Magnoliopsida > Santalales > Viscaceae > Viscum > Viscum album. Next base: position 1,582,039,401 of record OY728119.1, on the reverse strand, counting down.
GAGAAATAGTCTCCCATATATTATCATCATATGAAGAAATAATATCATGTGTTGATAACATAAGTAAAGATTTTACGGAGTCCTATGGCTTTGAAGGGAAGCAAGAGAAGAAAAGGATGGAAGAGAGAACGATGGATAAAGGGAAGAGGGAAAATAAGAATTTTCCCATATGTGATAACTGTGGGAAGAAACACCCTGGAACTTGTCTGAAAGGAATGAGAGTTTGTTATAAGTGTGGAGGAAAAGGGCACAAAGTACGTGACTGCAAAGGTAAGAAAATGGTTTCAAATGTACAATGCTTCATTTGCAAGGAGTTTGGACACTACGCGAACCTATGTCCCAGTCATCAGACTATGCCACAAATGATGCTATTGGATAATAATCAAGTTATGATACTACCACAGATGAAGAGGAATGATTAGAGTTCTTATGTTGATTATGTCATTTGAGTGTTGTATCAACAATGTACTTGTTATAATATTTATGGAGTATATAAGGATTGTACTGCAGTACTATTTCATTAAGGACTTGAGATTGTGTGGAACAAAGATAAGTGACTCAATAGCAGGTTAAATTTTTTGAAAATATATGGTTGAGAGAAAGATAAACCATAATATGGTTCTGATACCGAGGTAGTGATTTTAGAATAATACATGATTGATTTGGATAAATTATATTGGATATTCTTGACTACCTTGAAGCTGATTAATGATTTGTATATTCCATCATTATTGGGGTTTAAAACATTTTTGGATTGATGAAGTATATCCAGCATTCTATATGGAATAAGGGATCATGAATGTAATCAATAAGTATTATGGTAATTCCAGATGTTTCAGTGTTTTAAAAGAATACATGATGAAGGTATTCATATGCTATTACGAGGTAAAAAGGATCTACATTAAGTTTACCTTCCTTATAAATATTGGATTGTGAGTTTGGACAGAAGTATTTTGGATAAATTCTAGTTTGAGATTAATTTTTGATTGCCATAAAAGGACAACCCAGAGATCGGGCGGCAACCCGTCGCGACCGGCAAGGCTGCGAGACTTGAACCCGCAACCGAAGGGCGACAAGGGTGTATCACCTACCACTAGCCCACGAGATGTCCTGGATTAAATAATGTAGTTTTTATTAAAAGATCTGGTAGATGAATTATAAATTCGTTTATTTTGGAACCCTTTATAAATAGTATAAATAGAATTTTTTTTACGTTCTATTATCTTTTAGAGTAAAAGATGAGTTTGTGGTAGAAATTTATTAATGGATAAATCTCTAATTATAAAGTAAGTATATCTTCTTATGATCTTAGCCAATCTCATAAATAAATTCCTCAACATTAAGAAAAGGAACTTAGAACAAAAATGTTGTCCTAGACGGTACCTTAAATCATCACTAATTTATGGCTTTGGGATTGTTGGCCTTTTCATAGCCATGTTCTCTACCACTCTCCATCAGATAATCGATGGTTATATTTCTCTTCCATATCCATATTTTCCTACATGGAACCCTAGTATGTGTTATTTTCGGTAATCTTCATACTTTCCACTCTTTATTTTAAATAGAGGCCTCATTAATTCATTTTTCGAAGTGGGATTTCAACTAAGATATTTTGAAACGTCAAAAATGTGTTATCCTAATACCTTATGTTTTGTTGAATCGATGGTATTTTAAATCACCGTAGATTGATGAATTTAAGGACCTCAATTTTAAACTTGTTTGTGATTGATGACCTCAATCACTACCTATAAATATTTACGTTTTTCCTCCAATTATATGTCTCTAATTGTGACCAATGTTCTCCTAATGGAGATCATAATTTGGTGGTGACCCTTTCATTTCTCTTTTCCTCATATTAAGACTAAATTTTAGTAACCCAATTTCCGATGAGGGTTTTCCCACAAAGATATTTTTTATTTTCAACCTTTTATTTTAGAAGAACAATTTCAAATTGCGAGGACGCAATTTATTGAAGGAGGGGAGAATGTAACACCCCAAGATTTCATAGTGTGTTATTTCTTCAAAATAATACAATAACTTTCACTACACGCAACACCGAGTTCAAGAACACCATGACTTACCAAACAAGCCGTTCAAAAGAGGTTATGAATAGTATTAACTAAATTTTAAACTTTATATAATCCTTATAATTTTAGAATCCATATTATGAGTTTCTTAGACATAATGTAAGAAGAAATTAATTTTCAGTATTGCACTTTTACCAACTTTTAATAGTGAACCCTTTTTAAATACAATATTTTAAACTTTTTGACTAAATAGGGACATCAAAAAAAATTAAAATGAAACATCCCAAGCTTCCACGGTACGCTTTCCTTTGAATAATACAGTAGCGTGTGTTGTACGCAACTTCAAGTTCAAACACAAACCACAACCAATCAAACTAGCCGTTATGAATAGTAATACCTACTTTTTGAAATTATATATATTTTATATTTCAAAATGGACTTCATTTTTGGATTCGGAGTATTAAATTTAGCCTAAGGTGAAATTTTGGTACTTTTCGGATAACTTTAATATTTTGATGAATAGTGAAAATTACTAAATTTTAATTAAAAACAACTTTTTTAATAAAAATAATTAATGGTGATAAATTATTAATTTGAGTGGTTTTAAAGTATAATTAGAATATATTTTTACCATTTTATCCAATGGTGTTCATTATAATTAATTTCACTTCAAAATTGGACCTAAACAATTGTCAATCTTTTGATATATATTGTTTCTTAAAAACACGCTATTTGTTGTGACAGCGGGAATTAATTATAAAATTAATTAATGCAACTTATATGTTTGTAATTTTGTAAAATAGATATCATTTTTGAATTTGGAATATCAATTATAGCTTAGGGTGAAATTTTGGAATTGTTCTGAAAAACTTCAATTTTTGATGAATAGTGAAACTACTAAGTGGTAGTTAAAAAAACTGAATTTTTCATAAAATTTAATTTTACCACTTCTGTGAATGGAATTTCAAAAATCTGAGAGACACAGTTAATATCAAGAATTAAAATGTGGTTCAATGAGATGAAAATAATTTTTGGTGAATAGTAACCTTTTACTTTTATTTACCACGGTTAAAAGTAAATAGGGTAATTAAGGGTAAAAATGATATTAATATTACCCTAACACATGTCCTAATTCTATTGGACAAGTTTATCTCGACCAAAACAGCCTTAGGAATAAAATATTATCATTTAGGTCCACTTGGATTAGATTAGGACATTTATTATTATTTAATTCAAAGAAGAGTTAAAAGAGTTAAAATCAAAGTTTATTTACTAAAACATTTTTAATATAGGGTTATACATAAGATAAATTCGATTGTAAGTATTCATTAGAAATATAATAAGATTTACTAAATAATGATAATTTATTTATAATTTTTAGACTTTAAATAATTTAATTTATTTATGACACAATGATGATGCAATAATTACCATAATTGTGCAAAATTAAAATAATTGATATTATAAATTCCCAAATAAATATAATTTGAGACTTATAATGAATTAAAATACTTTTATAGGATAATATGACATGTTAGGATTGATTTAATTAACTTTGGTCGAAGTAATCATTCTTTTATGAGTTTCACAAAAATCAATTATTGAATAGTGTCAAAATTGGCATAAAAGAGTTTTTAAAACAAATATTATATTATTAATTGATATTAAATTCCTAAAAATCTAAGGTTCGGCCAAGAGACTTATATCATGATAGTTTCATCAGTAATGGACCACTTGGGGGTCTCTTGGATGAATATAGTAAGTTTATTAACTATATATTATAAAAATACAAAGTGACATGGTAAATGTCAAACTAATTAACTAAGAGTTAAAACTAAAAGATAAGGTTAATATAGTAACCCAAACCTGTATAAATTATATTGGTTGAATGTATTTCGACCTATCCCCACCTTAACCTTTAAATAATTAACTTTGGAGCCATTAGAAACCGAATATGAATTTATTATAAATTAATATTTCTAGCTTTTCCAAAGGTGCCCCTCACCCCTCTTATAAAAGGGCACTCCTCCTTCTTATTTCTTCACACCTTCAAAGCATTTTTGTTTGGAAACACTCTTCCCAAATACTCTCCCAACTTCCCTCACTACAATATAGAGGCCTTAGTTTGATCCGAAATCCAACCTAAGGAGCCCTTTTGATCAAATCAAAAGGAAGAACCCGAAGAAGAGGTAATGATTTCACCACCCTTTTCCAAGTTCCTTTCTTCTTCCACTTCTTCTTTATTTGTTATTACCATTATAAAATAATAACCCCAGTATATTATATATACTATGATGTTATTATAAATATGGTACAACCATATTCATTATTCTATCCACCCTTTGAATAACATGTCACCATACGTGCGTACGTACGACTTACCGTCTCCACGTCGTGGTGTAATTGTTATTCAATATATTATTATTTGGATGGGTATAATAATGATGTGTAACTCATGTAAATAATAAATATAACATGATAATTATTCTTTATATATGATATACTATCAACTTATATATTATTTTAATATCAAAAGAATGATATTGTCGCTCGTGCGTACATACGGACTACCGTCTCCACGAAAGCGATGAGATTCATTCTCCATCGTATCCATTCAAGTATAATTATCATTTTATGATTTAAAAATGATTTTTAAGGACTTGATATCATTATGGATATGAATAATATACAACCTATCCATTACAAACATGGATTACGTAACAAAACATATAAAAGAAAACGAGTAAGTTAACACCCGAAACAACGATAATACTAAGATGTTATTAACAAAGCAATGTTAAAAGATCATATATGATATCATATGAATGCATATGATTCTTGTATAATTTAATAACAATTATTTCAATATTATACAGAAGGTTAACCTACCCCAACCAAGGAAAAGTACAAGGTAAGGGTTATTTCACAATCTCTTCATTATCCGAGGTTGTTTATACGTAATAATCTACTGGGATATCTTTATCATCAACATCCATGTTTATTAAAAATGTATTTCAAAACATTTTTACTATTTAAAAGAATATGGGTTAAGGTGATTTTTACCCTTGTTTGACTTTTCATAAGAGTTTTATAAAGGAATCTGTCCGTTGTTTTCCAAACAAGGTGATTGTTAACCTCTTCGACAAAATTAAGGTAAGAATGTTTTTTTAACTTATACGGCGGGTGTGGCTATTTACCGCCGTTATAAAATTTTCAAAGCTTCCCTTACAAGATTACAAGGATATTTTCAAAGTAAATGTTTTATTTTATAATTATGTGACTTTTAAATGATTCCAAAATGAATATTTTAAGAATTTCAGAAAGGTACTCTTTATCAAAATCAGAATTTTAAATGTATTAAAGATTTATCTTTCTAAATATTTTTAATTAATGTCCATGTCTTCAAAATGGTTTTTAAGGATTTATTTATATGGACATGAATGTTTTTAAAATGTTAATTCCTTTCAAAAGTTTCAAAGTGGTATGGGACACTTTGATTCAAAAATATCTTTTTAATTAATAAATGTGTGACTTTTAAATGATTTAAAAAAAGGAGATATTTCTCTCAAATAGTTTTGATTTCATCTATGTCAACATCCTTTGATGGATTTTATGATTATATAAAGTTGATTTATTATGATACAAAACTTCCATAATGTATTGAAGGATTTGTGATATGTTTGACTATGGATGTGTTATTTTTATACCATTCATGGTTTATGGAGAAAGTATTGACATTTCGTATGCTTGTTATAATACGAATGTTTATGTTATGTTTAAACCTTTTCATATGGGAATGCATTGGACTTAATATGTGACGGGTGGAGCCCGCTATAGCTCCTCGATGCATCGGTAGGTCTCATGAGACAAACTAGTGTCTTGGCACAAGGCCTTGACAAAATCTTATTTGTAGTCTTTGCAAGAGGCCTTGGCTATGTGGTTATGATAGTCTGACATTATGCATTCCATCATTATGAAAGTGGTTATTGATATTGCATGTGATTATTCGATTAGTAGAATATCCATGTGAATAAGTAAATGGCATTATTTCATTTTACTTTTGCCATACTATGTTGAAGTTCATGTTTAAAAGGATTTTGTTTTAATTATACATTACCTTAAATGTTTATGCTTATTTTTTAAAGTTTCCGCTATATTGTTATCCTTACTGGGAATTTGAGCTCACCCCTTTTCTATGTTTTAATTTTCCCAGGATGTGAAGAAGTAAGTTATGAATGACCTGCAGGGATAGTATGTGGGGATATGAGTGTGGAATATGGAGACTATGTTGTTGTAGTAGTTTTTCACTTTGTCATGTAATGTAAAACTTTATGAATATATCTAGTGTTTCCAAGGCTACTAAACCAATCGGTCTTTCGAGATTTGATCTTTCTTGTGATCATGGAAATGTAATGTAATAATGCACCGACTCTAGGTAACTAGGGTCGGGGCATTACATTTGTGGATAGTAAAATAGGGTAATAAATGTGGATACTATATGTTTGATACTTCTACCTAGTCAAATGAAGATAAAAGGGAAAGGACCTATGAATTCTAGTGTGAAAAATTTCATTTAATTAAATAATCTAAACACAAATATAAGGCAATTTATGTTAAAAAGAAATTTCCAATAGTATAGCCAGATCAGTTGGAAAAGGATAAAAATATTGAGGAGGTATACAAGAAAGAAATTTCCATGATATATATAGTTAATATTCATATTCTAACTATGAATAAAGATTAAATTAAAAATATATCTATGCTTCTCATAGGTGAATATATTTATAAAAATAATGGTGATCTAAGAATAAAGAGTTCTCAAGGTTGCTTCTCAAATATAAAGATACATGTGTTGAAAAATAAGTTTCCACCTCACTAATTTAACTAGTAAGCTTAAGATGATCAACATTATTCCCATATTAGTTTTCTTATGTTTAATGTTGTGTAATTAAAGGTAAATAAGAATGTATATGATCCCATGAAGTGTATCTATCAAATGAATCACAGATTCTAGATATTTATAATTTTAGATTAATTTAGAATTCTTGAAGGACCCTTCAAAGTCTAAAGTATGAGGTATGATTTTTATTTTACCATCAATATTTTAAATAATACTCATTATATTTATGTATGGTAGTGATTTTATTCCAAATGGGGAATAAAACCTTAAATTTAGAATGTTTTTATGTGTGTGTTCAAGTCATTGTATGTTTATGAAAATTCTTTAGAATCTATTTAAGCAACCGCTTCAGAAAGAATCATATAATTTTTCACCACATTGAAGTGATTATATGGATATATATATATATATATATATATATATATATATATATATATATGTTGTCCAAACTTTTCTCCCTTATTTTCTACAATGTTTTAACCCACGTATACTAAGATTAAATGATTTTATAGAATGTTACTAAGAAAATGTGGTGCATCCCTTATCTCATGGAATTAATGGAGAACTTCAATTGTTGATGTAAATCAAAAGGGGAGAAGTTGAATTTATTAAATTAAAAGAGTTATTATGAGGATGAATCCTTACCTTATATGTTTTTGGATTAATAAATATAAATAATGATATTCTTAATTCTTCCCTGCAATTTCATTTAGGGGTTGATCATTTTACCCCCTTTACATTTATTTTCATTCAGAGTGAGAAAATATATATTGACTATGGAAGAAATATATGGAATTAAAAAAATACAAATGTGAGGATTTAAGTGCCCTTAGATTTGGAGAATATTAAATTGTATTTTTTATCAATTAGTGAGATTAAATGTATGTTATAGGATACCCAATCCTTTGGGTAAAGGATAATGAAGTCAGTTGTTTGGTGAGAAACCCATAATATATGATGATATTTGAGCTAATCCTAATGTCAATGTAACATCTATTTTTTCATGTAAAGATTTTAAATAGATCTAGTAATGTTTTTGGAGCCAGGCACTAAGATGATGTGAGATTATGAGGCTCTATGAGATCAGTATAGATATTATAAAAATATTAAATATTTTAATAAAACATTTTCATAATTTTCCTAAAATAGTGGGATAAATCTTGAATGGGGACTCAAATGGGAAATATGAGACCATTGTTGAGTCTAGAATGTGGGTTTCACCTTGGGAACGATATATCTTATGTCCTTGTTGAACATTTTGTGAAAATGTTATTAAGGGAACAAATAATGAAATAAATTTATTTATTTAATTATTATTTTTAGCACAATGACCTATCCAACTCCCTATTTAAACATGATTATGACTAATTCCCAGGGTTAACTTCATAAACTAGATAATTGAGAGAGATTTTGGAGGAATTATTTTTAAATGATGATAACAAATCGAGGATCATTCTCTCCAAAGGAATTCAAGGATTTATCCAACGACAATGATGTATATTCATTATTCATCAAAAATAAATCCCACTTGAGGTAGGGCATTATTTTCAATGGTTTTTTTCCCTATTTTGTATCCCATAATGAATATTAATCAATTATTCCAATAGTTTGATTCATGGTTTGATCATTCTTGTGAGTCTAGGTTTATTTCTTCCTAGGATTTTGGAATTGATTTGTTTATTTTTTTATTCTTCATTCATCTTTATAGTGGTAATTGATCTAGTCCAACCCAAACATGATCGAGACTAATTCCTCATTTTATGTTTTTACTCTTCTCACCTATTTATTTACACATTTCATCATTGTTGACTTATTTGAATGAGGGTTTAATGAATACATGGAATTTTATTATTACAAAATTTCTATTTGGTTCAACAGATATATACCAAAGTTACATTTTTTATCATGGGTAAAATTAAGGTGTGATGATGAATAACTATTATATGTGTATTGGATCAGAATATTGATTCTCGTTTTTCCAGTTTTGATGTGTGTAATGATGGAACAATGTGAAAGTAGTCAATTTTAGAGTGGATTTAAGTCTGGAATCTAGAAAGTGGTGATAATAGGTTTTTTCAACTCCAAATCCATAATATATGAGAATTATTTATATTGGTGGAAATTAAATCAGAAGAAGGAATGAAAATCCCATTAAATATGGAAAATTCTACATTACATGTCGTGTAACCTGAAAAAAAAACACACCATATAGGGCACTGGATACAACGCCAGGGTTTATGCATAAATAAAAATATCACATGTTGTGTGACATGGGTCACATGTTATGTGACCCTCTTCCGGTGTCTTAGAATGTATCCTAGAGGATACATAGGAACATACATATCCAGGTATACAGTAATGGGTTGAGTAACTGTGCATGGCTTAGTACTCACACATGGACAGCTACCTGGGAAGAGGTAGATTACAAAGGAACTACTCAGTACTTAGAAATATCTAATTACATGGTCACAACCATAGTATATAGACATGGACAAGTGTATATGTGTATGAGAATAGGAACACATTCATGGACAAGGGAATTTTCTTGTTTAGAGGTTCACATCATGTACTTCCTCTAATATATCCTCAAGATTTTTTTCCTTCAGTATAGACCAAGTTTAGTGGAGTATGATTTCATGGTCTATCCCTATGAGAGTGTAGTGTGGAATTATGTCCTTGGTATATATTATGATCCTCTATACTGGCTCTTATTTGGATAGAGTTCACAGTATCCCTCCATGAGGCATGTCATGGGATCCTCGATCATATCATTCCTAGGTGGGGTTCATGGTGTTGGTGTGACCACCATGAACAAGACAACAATCCCCTATATAGTATTTTGATCCAATAGGGTTGGTGGAATACCTCAACTAAACTAGATGTAATCCCCTATCTAGGAAACATGATCTTATGAGATCCAACGAGTGCATCTTGACAAGGTTGGATGAGAATAAACTCTCAAATGAGTGTCATTAGTGAAAAAATGGCTCATGAAGCATGCTCTCCTATACAATAATTACCTTGAATCCTTGAGAAGAATTATTTAGTTGGAAGTATTGGTTAAGACCAATTTCCATTTATGAGTATATTAGGATTATTTCTCTGATTATCATTATGTCTCATATCTTGATTGACATAATTGTGTATTGATGAGTTAACTAATCTTGATGTTTTATGTTTTCATATTTTGGGTTATCCTATTGGGTATTGTTATACTCACCCCTGCTTGGGAATTTCCCATACATGTCATGTCTTATGGATATGACATGCCTTTTTATGGTAACCTATGAGGACTGGTAGTGGTAAGATCATAATATTGGAATAGACTAATAAATCTTCTTACTGGTGATACATTTGATAGAAATCCCCTCCTTTTATTTTTATTTTCTGGTGTGATTTTATTTGGCCATTATTTTTTCAGTAACTATCATACTCTGATTGTGGGATTCTATATGTTTTCATGAATTGGTATTAGTTGTACTTTACTTTAATAATTTTATGGTATTAGATATGTGTGTGTGTGCATATAGTTACTTAGGATAATTCCTCCCATATGTGGGATATGCCTACTAAGAACCAGTCTCCCACCCTTATCCTATTGAAGGTGGGCTTGGTGTTTTCACACTCGGCTTATCCCTAGCCAAGAAGGCCCATGTGGGTCATGTCATAAAAGAGTGGTATTAAAACATGGTTTTACCTTAGGAATGGAGTTTATAGATTTTCTAGCTATGAGGTTTGGTTTGGGATTTATGGAAATAGTGTTAAAGTGTTTGGAGTTCATCTTTTAGGCCAAGGACTCTAGTATTGTTGTGGTGGACAATGTATCTATTCACTAGGACTCTAATAACCTAATTGTTTACCCAGTGCATGTAGATACTGGTTTCAGAAAAAATATTAGTACATTAACCATATAATAATGGATTTTGGTTTCCATGTCCTTCTTGGTTAATCTTCCCAGATATAATCATTAATCATTGTGTGTCTTTTTTATTTAAGGATTCCTCTGTGAAGAAATATATCCAAAATTGAACTACATGATCATGAGGATTATCCACTAAGTGAAGAGTTTTTAGAATAGGATCATGTACAGTTGGTATTACCTCTATGTGGTTTACCAGTTATTCCATCACTCATTGAGAAGAATAATTCACTGGCAGTACCAAATTAGGATGTATATAGTCTTAGTTCACTCTATTAGTTTTAGAGGAAATTAACTCCTAGGTTTTAGTGTGAACCTGAACCCCGGGTAGCTTAGTATTAGCTTAAGGTGGCTAAATGATTTTTCCTCATTATTAGGATACCTACAGAGTATATATTGGTCCCAGTGGTGAGTCCTCTTCAAGAATCTAGTGGGTTATTGTAGGGTATTGTGACTCAGTTACATGATAATACATCTCTATCATGATCATATTTCAACCATCTATTTATAGAGGAGTTCTATTTTGACATGTTATGATTGGTTCACAATCAAGAGATTATATATTTTCAGAAGGGAAGTATGAAAATGATGGAGTATTCATCAAGGTTCACTCTCCTTTTTCGATACTCTCTAGATATGATGTGACAACCATTCTTCATATAACATACATTTGAGTGGGGTTTACACTAATATATTATGGATATAGTGATATATTGTTTCATTCCCACCTATGATGAAGTGTTTTAGTGGTCCTTAATAGTGGAGAGCTTCCTCATAAAGAAGACTCCCACAACGGGTGTAGGTAGTGGTCACACAGGAGTTGGGATCTCGAAAACTGCTAGTAAATATTAGTTACAGGGGTTTGGGCATGTGATATCCTTTAGAAGATGATCCCATGATATAGGATCGGTGGTATATGTCTTTCAGGATGGATTGAGTTAGCTTGGAGAGATGTGGTGCTTTTCTTACGACACCATGGGACATATTACTTGAGATTTTCCAAACTACCGCATAACTTACATGGAGATGGTTGATGGACCCCCCAAACAGAGATAATGGTAGAATCAAGGAGGTACATAGTGCATAAAATGTGGAATATGAGAGGGTATGTTAGTATGAGGTGTCAAGAATATTGACTTATTTCCACTACCACCCTCAGTTAGTCCACGCCAGCCTCAAAGAGCTGGTGGTCAGGGGAGAGGATAACTACAGGCAGTGGAGGCCTACAACCTCGACGCTCCCATGATTATTAGAGGTATTATATGTGTATTATCTACTTTAGATATAATACTAGTATAAATTTTTTAAATCTAATCATTTTATTAAACTTCTACGGTTTGAGACTTTTAGATTCTGGTGGAGCCCTTAGCTCGACCATTGTACTTAGAGACCCTGACTGAAGGTGATTTAGTGATCAAAATCTTTTTATGACCATGTCACCTAACTCTTAGAGGCGAGAGATTATTATGGGATCTATTCATAGCAGCGATGAGGTATAATGATTTCATATTAGGTATGGACTTTATATCCATAGTTCATGCCAATATTGACTATTTTAGGTGGATGATGTGATGCATATGGGGTAACATATTTATTTTTTCCTTCATGGATGACAAGGAAACATAGAAAGATAAGTATGGGATCGTGAAAAGGATGATATATCAAATTACTTGTTTTTTGGTTAGTATCACCCTGGGAGAAGGGGGTAATGTGGGATTTTAGCTTCCTTCAGTGGTAGTGGAGTATGAGGACCTCTTTCCTAAGGATGTTATAGGATTACCACCTTGTAGAGAGATATAAATCTGCATTGAATTGCACTTACGGATGAACTTTATATCTACACCAGTATATTGGATGGATCCATCCAAGATTCATGATCTAAATATCATGTTGGATTACTTGCATAGGAAAGGATTTGATAAACCTAGTGTTTCCCCTTAGGTAGCCCTAGTGTTGTTCTTCAAGAAGGAGGGTGGAAGCTTAAGGTTTTGTGTGAATTATCAGTGCCTAAACCAGATGACACTAAAGAATAAGTATACATTGTTGAGGATTGATGACATCTTCAATAATTTGGTAAGGGAGTGAAGGTTCTAAAAGATCAACCTCAGATCAGTCTATCACTAGCATCGAGTGAATTATGAGGATATATTGAATATGGTGTCATGATATCACTACAATCATTATAAGTACTTAGTGTTTCCTTTAGCATAAATAAATCCCCAATGGTGTTTATGGGGAACATGAACCCATATATTTTAGCATTTATTTTACAAGTTTGTAGTGGTCTTCATCAATTATATCATAGTGTTGTCAACATCCAAGGAGGAGAATGCAAGACACTTGCGGATGGTCCTAGACATACACCAAGAGAAGTAGCTTTTGGGAATCTCTCAAAGTGTCGATTATGGAATTTAGAGGTCCATTATGGTGTATGTACTCTAGGATGATGGTGTATTAGTTAACCTAATGATGATCAAGGAAATTTTATCTTGGGATCCACCCAAGATCATGATGTAGGTCCATATATTATTTGGTTTGGAAGGCTGTTATAGGATATTTGTGACCAAATTCTATAGGATAACAACACCATTTACTGATTTGACTTGGGTATCCTTTCATATAGACAGAGAGGTTCCAGCAGAATTTTCAGGATTTGTAGAAGACATTAAATAGCACCTCCATCTTGAGATTTATAGAGGACGGTTTCAAGTATATAGTGTTCTGTAATGCATCAAGGACTAAACTTGGTTGCATTTTGATACAGAGGTGGGAAGTGAATGCTTATGGGTCCCAGAAGTTGAGACCACATGATAAAAACTATACAACCCATGATCTAGAGTTATCAATGGTAATCTTCACCCTAAAGATGTGGCAATACTACTTTATGGGTGAGTGGTTTATTTTATACTCTATCCATATGTGTCTCAAGTATATCCTCTCTCAAAAGAGTCTTAACTCGAGATAGTGGAAATTTATAGATTTCCTCTAGGATTATGACTTTGAGATATTACATAATTCTAGAAAGGGGAATGTGGTAGTAGATGCCCTTAGTGGGATATATTGTTCATAGTTTTTTTTGACCAAGGCTTCAGAGTAGTTAGCCTTATTGTAGTTTTATTGGGTGTAAAAGGATACTACAACATATCTATAGTCAATGGTTTTTACCCCACTACTTTTATAGCATGTGAGGGAGGCTTATCAAGGAGATACTGATTGTGAGACCTTACGTGCTCAAATATCCAATGTACATGATCCAGATGGATTTTCTGAAGGTGGAGAGAATGTTTTCCTTTTTATATGACAAAATATGGTACCAATTATGTTTTGGAAGGGGTGATAGGGTATTTTCGTACATCCCCTTTGGTGGTACATATAGATATAAAAAGTTCTAATGGATAGTAATAAAGAAGTGTGTAACAGAGTTTGTCTCTAAATGCCTCACATATTAGCAGGTGAAGTATATGCCCCAAGTTCCAGTGGATTTATATCAACTCCTTGAAGTGATAGAGTGTAAGTGGGATGGGATATATATTGACTTAATGATAGGGATTCTATATATATCTCGAAGAAATGATTCCATTTGGGTGATCATAGACTGACTCACCAAGTCATCCCACTACCTAGCTATCTATGTGAAGATTTAAGTAGAGATATTGGGATGCCTTTACATACATAAGATATTCTAGCTCCATGGAGTTCCCCCACTGATTATTTCAGGCCATTATTCTTGCTTCATATAATTATTATTGAGAGGAATTCAGGAATTCTTTGGGAATTGTTGTATTTTGATCATGGCATTTCACCCCCATACCGATAGCCATACTGGGAAAACCATTCAAGTTATATAGGACATGCTCTAGGATTGAATGTTAGACTTTTTCCATGATTTAGATGATCACATGTCCTTAGTAAAGTACTCATACCACTAAATCTTCCATTTCACCATCATTATGGAACCATTCATGACTTTATACAGGCAACCCTACAATTCACCACTATTGTGGACTGATCTAAGAAAGTTAGCACTTAATGGCCTAGAGTTGGTATAAGCTATGATAAAAAAGGTTAAAATCATCCAAGAGTAGATGAGGACTACACTGGGTCATCAATGGTATTATACAGACCAATAAATGAGACTTTGGAGTTTGGGTATGGAGACTATGTGTTTGAGAGGGTCTCACCTCGATGTGAATTTTAGAAATTTGTCTAGGAAGATAATCAATCTCATAGATGGTTTGAAATTTTCTAGATACTAAAAAGGGTCGATGAGGTGGAATACTTTTTGTCCCTATTTCTACAGTTAGACTGGGTACATGACCTCTTCTACATGTCACAACTGAGAAGGTATGTTCATGACCCATCACATGTTATCCACTGGGGAATACTAGAAATTGATCATGGAGAAACATTTGCTGAGTACTTGGGGGATATTGATGATCAATAGGAGAATATCCTTCAGGGGTGAGTGATTCCCTTAATGTGCATCAGGTGGCAGCATGGGAATCTATATGAGAGAACCTGGGAGTGGGAGGACCAAATGATAGCTTAGTACTCATATCTTTTTTAGTAATCC
The DNA here is from genome assembly GCA_963277665.1 of Viscum album. Lineage (NCBI taxonomy): Eukaryota > Viridiplantae > Streptophyta > Magnoliopsida > Santalales > Viscaceae > Viscum > Viscum album. The sequence goes on along the minus strand of OY728119.1, from coordinate 1,582,023,982 downwards.
TTTTTCTTTTTAGAATAAAAACTCCTAATTTTGGGAGAATTTAACATCGCTTTTTTCCCATATAAGGCTTCAAAATATATCTAGTAATGTTTTTTTGAGTTGGAAACTGAGACATCGTGAGATTATGAGTCTCAGTGAGCCTAATACTAATATTATAAAAAACTAAAATATATTAATATCATGTACACATGGTTTTCCTAAAATATTTGGATAAGTCCTAAATAAGTACTTGTTATTGAATTATGAGCCCACCATTAAGTCTTTAATACCAGTTTTACCCTAGCCATGGCATAACCTATGCCATTGTCAGGCATTTTTTGAAAATTTTATCACGGGTAAAAATAATGAAATGAAAAAAATATTAATTAATTAATTTATTATTGTTAGTAAAATAACCTAACCCCATCCCTATTTAAACATTATTATGAAAAATTCCTAGGATTAACCGCATAACTCTAAGAATTGAGAGAGATTATTGGAGGATGGATTAGCGAACGATGATAATGGATTGAAGATCATTCTTGCTAACTGAATTCAAGGATCTCACCAATGAAGATAATAAAGATTCATTCTTTGTCATTGATTGATCCAACCCAAGTTAGGGAATTATTTTCCATGTTTTATTTACCCATTTTTTATCCCACAATGAACATGAATCAATTATTCCAACTGTTTGATTCTCATTTCGATCATGCTTACGGGTTTGGGTTTATTTCTTCTTGGTATTTTGGAATTAATTTATTGATTATTTTTACTATTCATTCATTATTCTAACAAAAACCGATCAAGGAAAACATCAAAATGTCTGATTTTTGTTCCTTATTTTGTGTTTAGGTATTTTATCCTATGTTTATTCACACAGTTCATTGTTATTGAATTCTTTGGATGAAAATTTGATGAATACCCATTACTCGATCATTGTATTACTATTATTTGATGTAATAGACCAATATCATGATCACATTTCATGTTCAAGGGTGAAATAGAGGTTTAATGATGGATTATGATTGGAGGTGGATTGGATTGGATCGGTGGTTCCAATTCTTCATGGTTTGATGCATGTGGTGATAACATGATCCAACAATGGTTTACTTTCAAGTGAATCAAAGCCTGGAATCTATAGATTATAAATATTACGGTTGATCAACCCCTGATTCACAAAATCTAAGCATGATTTTTAGTGATCGTGATAAAATTAGAAGAATGTGTGAAGAACCCATGATATCTAGAGGATTCCACATTACACGGCGTGTACCTAGAAGAACACATGTCATGTGGGGACCCGGATGTGGCACTAGGGTTTACACTTGAAGAAAAATTTCAAGAACTTTGTGAAATATTTCACACACTATATTAACCTCCACTGATGCCTCAGTGTGTATCCCAGAGGATACATGTGCATGGACACAAACAGATACACAGACATGGGTAGAGTATATGAGTATGGCCTGGTACTTAGACATGGTCGGGTATACAGGAATGTGTAGAGTACACATGCACATCCCAGTACACGTACACGACCTGGTACTTGGGCACGACTACAACACATAAGCATGGCTGGGTGTACATAGGCATGGGGAGAGGAACATGGGCAAGGGCATGGGTGGTTCTAGGTTTAGAGGTACATGTTGTGGAATTCCTCTATGATAGATTATAGACCTTTGTTTCAATAGTATATACCAGTTTTAATTGAGTGTGATTACTTCATCTATCCCTATAAGGGTACAATGTGACATTATATCCTTGGTATAGGATTTTTATCCCCTCTATGGGTTCTGATTCAGATAGGATTTGTGGTATACCTTTATGAGTCATGGGGTGGGGTCCTCTATCATATATTTGTTGGTGGGGTTCATGGTATCGGCGTGACCAACAAGAATAGAGAATTTACACCCTGTCTCGTAGTTTGATCTAGTAGGGTTGGTGGAATACCTTAGTAGACCTAGGTGTGATCCCCTATTTGGGAAGTGTGATCTTTTGAGATCCAGCTAGTACATCTTTTCAAGGACAGATTACCACAAAATCTCATATGAGTGTTGTCAGTGATATCAAGGCTCATGGAGTGAGAACTCCCATATGAGAATTACCTTGAATCCTCAAGTAGAATCTTTTAGCTAGAAGTATTGGTTGAGACCCCTTGAAACCAGTTTTCTATTATGAGTATATTTGGGTTATTTCTCTTATTATAGTTATGTATCATATCTTGATTGAAATTCCTGCTTATTGATGAGATTACTACTCTTGATTCCTTATGTTTGGTTATTTTTAGGTTTCCTACTAGATATTATTATACTCCCCCCTGCATAGGCTCTGCCTACACATGTCAAGTATTTTTCTAACCACATGCCTTTTGATGTTTACCTAAGAGGAACGAGATTTGGAAAAGCACATAATTGGAAAAGACTAACCAAGGTTCTTACCAGTTTTACATTTAATAGAAATCCCCTCCTTCAGAGATGGTTGGACGTTATAATTAGTTTTTGGCGACCTTTTATTTAGCCCTTAGAATTTATAGTATTTTTATACTCTGATTATGTGATTATAGATGTATGAATTCATTGGTATTAGTTGTAATTTACTTTTAATCATTATATGGGATTGAAGATGTATGTGTGTATATAGGTACTTAGGTTAATTCCTCTAATATGTGGTGTATGCCTACTCCACACTGGCTGCCATCCCCTGCCCTTTTAGTGATGGTCTTGGGGTTGTCACACTCACCTGATCAATGTATATGAGGGACCCAATGGGAAGTCTCATGATATTCAAAATAAAGTACCAAGTTTGTGGATTATTATCTTAAAAAAATTTTAATTGGTTTGGAAGAACCCATCTATTAAGAAGATTAATGAATTGTGAATAAATAAAGAATATCCGGATGAATAGGTGAAGAATTACTAAGAATATATCTTTGATTGATTGATCATAAAGGATATTAATAATAGTATCACATATATCTTGGATGATTATTTTTAAAGGCTAAAATTAAGGTAAGTTGAGAAGGAAGATGAGTTATTAGAATACTCTATCTTGATTATTTTTTATAATGAAAGTATTTAGAAAAATATTAAAGGAATTTATAATTATGTTATTATATCCTAAAAATATTTTTAGATGTTATGAAGATATTTTATTTGATTTATAAGGTCAATACATTATTTAAAGTTGTTCAGAATTGATTTGAAGAAATTATGGGCTTATTGTTTTGGATCTGATATTTGGAAAAACAAAAAAGGAAATTATCTTACTTTGAAGATGTTTTATCCTCAAAGAGGTAATTTTGGCTAGTATATGATATTTGAACTATGTGTAGTGATGAGAAAAATATAAAATGGAATTATTCTATGCATATGAGATTTATCCTCGCATAAGAGAATTTATCTACATGAATGAAAATTTACAAATAAAATTAAGTTGTGTAAATGAATGTTGGATCACGTGAGTAATTTTTTCTATGAAGAAGAAATATGTAACTACATAAGTAAATTTAGATATGTATAAAAGATTTGTGATCACAAAATTAAATTCATCTATGTGCATAAAAACTAATAAAGTAAGTTATTTTATGCATGTAAGAGAATTTATATGAACACAAGAGAATTGATATATGTGTAATACATTTTATCTATGTGAAGGAGATTTGTAGTCATGCATAAAATTTTATAGACCAGTTATGATATTTTATTTTCTTATATTTTAGAAAATACTAAGACTATAAGACTTTGTGAAAGAAAAAGGAAATTCCAGACTACATATGATATTTGACTTAGTGAAATGTCAAGTTTATAGAATTAAAATATTCATAATAAAGAGATATGGGATAATGAAATATATGTTCTTTATGGATTAAAACATTAAAAAAATATTATGATTCAATATAAATAAATTATATAATATGATCTTCAAGTAATATAATAATTTATATATTTTTGTAAGAATTTAAATGTTTAATCCAAGTGAAAATTTAAGAATTAAATTTTGAATATTATCTAATATTATTAGATATATTCTATCATGTTTAAAATATCGTGGACCTTTAAAAATACATGATCCAAGATATAGAAACTAATATTTATTTTTAGGGAAAAGAAGATCAAAATGTGAAATTATGTCTGCATGATTAAATGTGCTAAAATGAATTTTAAGGGTTTTCATGAAAACCGTATACATTTTTTCATCAAATCTAAATTTGTTCATAAAATTTAAATCCCTTTTAAAGTGATATTTTTTAGAAATAGGAATAAGGTCTCAATATTATCAATATAAATAAATATACACCATAAGATAATTTTTTTATATTTTAAAACAAATGGAAAGATTAAAGTATCGATTTGTGTGGAAGTTCATTTTGAGGAAAAAGATGAAGTTGGGCCTGTTGAAGAATAAAATAAAAATATATTCAACTAAGAGAGTTTAAAAATTAGGAAGAAAAAGGTAAGGATATTATTGGAATTTTAATTTATACAAGTGGTTATTAAGAGTATATACCTTGATTGAAGAGATTATGGGTGAAGAAAAGGTGGTATATCTGATTTTTTTGGTGTGTATGCATTCCCTAGAAGTTTTCCATTTATGAAAAAATAATAAGACCACACATATTTAATGATCCACATATTTATTAAATGAAAGTGTGCCTAGAAAGGAAGATGGTGAGCTTTATAATATAAAATACACTCTTAAGAATTAGGTGAACAATTGTGTGAAAAGTCAAGAGGTTTTTTAAAACTCTCAAGTAAAAAAACCGAGCCAAGAGAACTAGAGCTATTGAGGAAGGTAAAGAGGATTGTAACAAGAGATAAATCATATTCTTGAGGAATTATATAAAACTATGATGAATTCTTATTCCAATTAGGTTTTTAAGATGAAGAAGAAAAAGAATAATCTAACTGTTCCAATTTGTACTGCTGATCAGATACAGACAGGGAATGGAAATAAATAAGAAGTGTCAAAATATGAGGTTGTGTGTGTTGTGATTATTTTTTATGAATGGGATTATAGTGTTGAGTCTAAGAAAATAAGATTTGAGTTGAGTATTTATTTGATAGAATCAGAATAATTTGAAGCGATACAAATTAATAGAGAGAGTTACATATCCTTTTCTTGAAGGCATTGATGCAATCCAAGACAATTTGAGTTGAGGGAGAAGATTATTTTTTGGGTATAGAGATGTCCCTATGTAGTAATTTTTATATAATAAAATAAAATAAAGAATTTATAAAGATTAATTGGTGGGATACCTATATAAATAATTATAGTGGGATATTTCATTGAATAATTGTGTAATATATTGATCTCATACTTGTGTAATATGTTGTGTTTGGTTTCAAGATGATACCTAGAAAAATTTACTTGTATTGATAATAAAATTTATATTTGAGAATCTGTGACTTTGACATACCAAGTATGGAAAGGAGTCAGATTCCCAAGATGGGTCAATCCATTTAAAATCACATATTTTATTTACTACTTTATCTATATTTCATATAGGTACATGCTAGGTTAACAAACACAAAATCCAATAACTTTAAATGGAATTTTAGGTTAAAATTTAATGGGGTTGTAATGGTTTAAAGAAATCTATTTAGAACTTAATAAAATTGGACAACATCTGATTCAACCCCCCCCCCCCCCACTCAGGTGTATATGCACAGATCCATTGGGCATAACACAGTTTTCTAATGATTCATAATTAAATAATTCCAATAATTATATCTATGTATTCATTGAATGTGTTTATCATTTATATATCCTATGTAATAATGAAAAAGGTAAGTGGGATTAGAATCAACTTTTACCTTCTTATTTTAAATATTATAGATAGGATTATCCATGTCCATAATATATAAATTATTCACCATATTTATAATTCCATAAAAAAAATTCATTCATGTATATAGAATGACTCTTATTTTTAATAATTAATTAAATTCTCATTTTTCCAAAAATGAGACAAAGATAAAATTTCTCATTATATAAAGAATATAATAACAATTTTATAATTCTAGAAAAAATCCACTATGTAAACTTATATCCCAAGTTATAACTTCCAATGTAATAAATATTTCCCCATTGTTAGCATATAGATCTAATTCACCTTTCTTCAATTATCTCTTATCTCTAAGTTTTTATCATAACAAATGTGTGATCCAAACCTAGTATCTAATACCCATGATTAAGAGTCGTAGAGATTAATTTCTATAACATTAATATCCATATTCTCAAAAATATTCCATTTTAGAACACTTATCAACATTAGATACCAATATAGAATATTTTTATAGGTCTGTTCTATAAGAGACCACAAAATGATAAACATGGTGAATTCCATAATCTATAACAAATACATATCTTTGAATGAATATCATGTTTTATAAATTTTCATCAATTAATTTTAAAAAAAATACTCCTGCTGAAATTATTACTTCATACATCATTACCTTTAGTGATCTAATAAGATCCACATCTCACTAAGTAACGAGTCTTCATTGACATTCCTCTCATCACTTAGTTATTTAGGCAAGAAAACATTCCAATCACATAAAATATGGCTCTTGAATAGTTTAGTGAAAAAATATTTATCTAAATATATAGTATATATAAAAACTAAACACTATTCCTCTAGTATCCAACCTCTTAGGGTTTACAAGTTAATTGTCTCTCAAATCTCACAATGTGATTTGGTTACCTAACTCTCATGGATAGGAATTTCCATTATGTTGTGAATAATAAAATACATAGGCACCCTGATTTGGAAAACCCAACCTATTTGAATAATAAAGGTATTTACTTGTGTTTTATTTATAAATAATCATACACATAATATTTTGGGGGTTTTCTTTTAAGACTCACCAATTAAATATACATTACATGCATATTAAATCAGAAACTATTATATCCCATGAAATATTAATTATATCATGTTTCACTCCTTTATATATACATCCTTATAACAATTTAGTTTTTAATCCCTATTCCATCCATCATATTAATATGTTAAAACCATATTAATTTTTAACTCTTTACACAACTCATATTTTGTGTTACTCACCCAAAAATAAAAGCTAAACATATTCACACATATCTAAATTCATTTTATCATAGTGTCATGTAAAAGTTTAGAATTATATAAAATTAATTATTTAAAAGTTTATTAGGTGATAGATTTCATAAGGGGGTGAATAATGGGTGTCAAAATTATTTTATAAATAAAAACTTGTTCTAATAACTCTTGAAACCATATGGATCTTGAATTTTTACTTTAAAGGGACACATCATTTTTATCTACTTATTTATGTTGATCTAATTACTACTTTATTTGATCATACCTTTAATAAATTCATCAATGGTTTCTTAACCCAATCTTTCCAAGTTGTGATGTGAATAATATAAACAAGAAGGCAATCAAATTTTACTTGGTTCACCACTATGGTATAATAAAAGGATCGTGCATGGAAATGTACCTATGCATGAGAAACACTAATGAGTTTAGGATAGGTCACTCCTACATAAGTTCACTCCCCTTATACTAGTTTTTATTATAGTTCAATTCCTCCCAAAGACCACTCCTTATAACTTCCCTCCCTTTTACTAACTTCTCTTAGAAAGGAATACAAATTGGATTATAGGCCAAATCAAAATAATCTAAACACTACTGTAGATAATGAACTAGATGTAAAAAATGTGAATTTGATCTATACATTCTCCTTCATAGTCCATCTATGTATATCACCATGAGAATAAATTTTTTATATTATATTTTATGGAAACTAATTTATTATTCTTTGGAAATATCTTTAGGAAGTTCCAATCATTCTTCTACTTCTTTCAAAGTTATCGAATAGAATTATTTACTTTTAGAGATTCAGATATGTAATGTATTCAGGTGTTTCTATCTATCTCCTTATTTTAAATCTATAGATCTCACTATTTCTTCTGTTTATCCTTTTATACAAGAATTAACATTTCTAGTAACATTTTTCCCTTACTTTTAATATTAAATTCCCATTAGCCCCACATAATCATCTCTCATTCATGTCTCCTTCATTCTCAATCTACCAATAAAAATATCTTTCCATATTTTAGTATGAAAACCACCACATATTACAGTATAAAGAAATAATCAATTAACTTCCTATAATATCCATGATCTCCAAAAAATCAATAGCTTCAATGTTGAGTATCAAATGACTCACTATTATTTATTCATGAAACAATTTTGTGACATGAATCCTAATTTTGCAGCATGATGCTTCATATTTAATTCACTAAAATATCACTAAAAATTGTCCCTTAAATTCTATATTAATAATATTTTAAATATTATCATGATATTTGAATCATTTATAAACAATACATCTATTTTATGAATAAGTAACAATTTCCAATAAACATCACAAGATAATTCTTTTGAAATATCATGAACTGCTACAATTCTAGGAAATACACCGTTTGAAATGATTTGAACCTTGAAACCACAAAGTATTGTTATGATTATCATGAGAAAAAACCTTTATAAGATCTCAAAAACCATGGTCACCTCATTATTTAAAATTCCCCTTGGAAAATTCAATTTATAAAATATATATTACCATGGTGTAGGAGTTCCTCTTTCTTCCATTAACACCTTTCCTTTCACAATTCCACTACGGCCACCAAAACTCCATAGTTTGCTTCCTCATTTCTCATAAGTTCTCTAGATATGCACAAAAAAATTCACTATGATGTGGTGTCTGATATGTTCAAATTTATCCTTGGATTAAAGGTCTTATATATTCTCAATTCACGTATATGACCATTGTTATAACCAAGTCTAGGATCCTCATTTCAAGCATGCATTCTCTTAGTGAAAAACAACTTATAATATAGTATGGTGTACACCTGGTCACCATTTTACTTTAGACTTCATCACTATAGTTTTAAAAATTCCAATTCAAATGTTTTCCATGCTTTTCCATATTTCTAATAATCTTGTGATATTTGATACTCCAAATACACTAAAAAATCAACCACTATGTCCTTCACCTCATTATCATTTTCCAAATGTGGAATTCAGAGCTAAAATGCTAACCAAAATTCCCAATACTACATCACTATAACCATATAAAGATTAAAAATATTGTAATTATATTCACCATTATGTGGAAAAAATTTTGGGGAGGCATTATCTCACCAAACCAATTCCACTTATCTCTATATAATTCATCCTGTATTTAATACCTAAAATATGGAAAACTCTAGAAAAATTCTACATTTTATATACTGAAAATTTGTTATAAGAATAAAATTTGATCTTTCAAAATAATACAAACCCCCAATAAACTTATGGACATATTCTATTTGTATCAAATTGGTCCAATCACCAAGAAACAAAATTATGTGGCAAAAAAATATAACAAAATAAAACCAACACACATTGAAAATAAATTTCATATCATCCAACCACCAATACTCAATTAGATTCTAAAAATACCCCCCTTATATTTTTTTTGGAAATATTTTAATCATGAATCAAATGAATCATCATATAAAATAAATTATTTCTTATCCACTTTTGTGGGTGTGGGAAAACATCATATCATGTTAGTGGATTCACTATGGATTCATGATACTTCCTCTACCCCTAATAAATTAAATCCAAAAAATGATTCCTCTCATAAATAATGAATGTATAATCTTTAAAAATCTATTACCTTGGAAAAAAGGGTCTTATAATCCACTCTAACTTTATATTTTCTATGTCTTCATGATATCAAATAGAAAAAAATATTTTTTTCTTTGAAAGATTCTTCATGAGCCTCATATTCTTATATCTTTACATGGGGGTTATTTATTTGATACCACTTCTTCTCCCCCAACTCTCAATAATACCAATTCATATATTATGAGTCACTTTTTTATATGGGTTACCACCAACCAATATTCTCCCCCTGACCAAGCATAGTCATCACAACAAATGGAGAGAGACAATGGTCCCCCTCTTGGAATATACTTCAAGGATCTTGTTACTTTGAACTCATTATTTATTTACCCATTACTTATTATCAATAGATACCAATTTTCATATATCATATATTAAATTAAAATGATAACAATTTTCAAGTACAACAACATATTTGGATCTTATGCTCCAAAAATCCTTCTTTAACTATGGTTTCTTATTGAACACAATTAAATGAGAATAATCCCCATTTAATAATGATCCATTTAAAAAAACCATAAGACTTATAAGTTAGGTATTTATTTAATAAAAAATATATTAAATTGATAACATCATTTTTTTCCATTTTACTCACCATATTTCTATAATTTCAAGCAGTCACAATTTTTAGATTCTTCTAAGGAATTATTCCTGTGAACTCATCTATACTTTCACCAAACCATTAGTTAATAAATATGAAATACATATTTTGGGATTCATAATATATTTTATATTTTAAAATCATATCTAGATGCCAAGATTTTAAAAAAATGAACTTGATACCAATTTTTAAAACTAAATTGAACCCGGTTTATTAGAATAGATTTATACCCTTGTTCCATCATGCATCCTTCCTTGGTTTAGGGTGATATTGAATTTGTATCGCACCTCTAAACTCTAATTGACTCTCAAAATCTAGAAATAATTTTTAATTGAATTATAGCATGAGATTCATCCATCTCTAGCATCCTTTTGATATCTAGAAAACCATCAAATGATAAAAAATAACAAATCATTTTTATCTTAAAAAAAATAAATCATGAAAAATATATTTTTTGGTTGTTTCTACTCCAAGGTATATTATTCAATCTTTAAGATATAATTATATGAAAAATATATTCTCTTGACACCTATATTTTAACCATAACATGATACCAAATTAATACACCTATTATTATTACTATGATTATTTTTTTGTCCCATCATCAATAAGATATCCTTTGTACTACTTCCAACTACATGTTGGAACTTCATAGCATGTTACAATATCTCTTGCATATTTTGATGAAACTTCCCCGGGTATTGTATCACCCCCAAATCCTAACACACTTTATAAATATTTAATAACCTTAAATAACCTAGGTAGTGGGTAAAATTAAATTTTCCTCAAGTTGAGGAGGATGGTGAGTCACTATAGACCACATTTTTCACATTATCCTTTATTTTTGTGTCCATTTTCAGATCCGAAATAGATTTGATGGAGTCTAATAACTTTTTAACTTCCTTAGTCTTGTTATTTTCTTCACAACCCAAAAAAAATATGTACTTCTTCCTTGGGTAATTTTACTATCATGGGATTCTTGAACCTTTACATATTGGTACTTCCCTCTACAAACCTTCATGCACTACCTATAAGAATCATTTTATCTTCCATCATATACCTTACCTTTGGAAACTAATTTCACGTGAGAATTTTTAATTTATTTATAATGTAGACTATTCTCTCACTTTAAAACTATTTATATGTATTTCTATAATATTTTTGGTTCAGAAGCAGTTTTGGAGCTTCTTTTCATATCAATGTCAACATAGAAATCTTCTTTATATAGTATTTAAAATATTTTTCCTCAAAGGAATAGATTTTTTATTATATGAATGATGATTTTTTCATTTAATCCCCACTAAAAATCTTCTAAAATTTAAATTTAAGGCATTATTAGTATGATAAGGATAATTAGAATGATAACCATACCTTTTATATTGCTCTTGATAGTTATTCCATTATATATTTCCACCATCTTCACAATAATTAATGTATTCTAATGCCTCAAACGAAAAACTGAAGGTGTGTAAATACATTATAAAAAAATAACACATTCCATCATAACATCTAATAGAGATCATAAAATTTTAATTACCTATTATAGAGAATTTTGGATTTTTTTTCTAGAATCTACCTAATTTCCCTTCTTCATGGGAATTCCCATGGTTTACTTTTTCTCAAATTTTTAAGGAGAACTATCATGAGCAAGGATGATTTTTACCATATATCATGGCCTTAGGACATGAATATTATTTCATGATTCTACTTTGAGATGTAAGAAATCTCATTATTTTCATCATCACCTATTATAGTGTAATAAAATAATAAATGAAAATAATCCTTGAGTTTAGGCTTATTATTTACATCTAAATTCTTCTTAGTTGAGATTTATTCTTCTTTTAACTACTAGATATTCTTACTCCTTGTATAAATATGATCATTTAGATTGTATTTGAGTGTATTTACACAAAACATATCATCATCCAATTCATGTGAGATCTTTTCCAACATATCACTCTACTCCTTCATTGGAGAATTAAATTTAGAAATAGGATCATCAAGACATACCGTATCTTATTTCATACTTTTATTCTCCTCAAACAATTATGAAATGTGTATAGAAAGTTCCTCTTAGTTTTACTTTAATTTATAAATTTACTTTAATTCAAGATCTTTATTTTCATAAAATTCTTGAGGTAACTTCATTTTGGAAGTTATCACATATAATTAATCTACATAAGAATCATTATTTTCCCTCAACCATGTGGATACTTCAATAATTATTTTATTAAATAATTATAACTTGTAAACTTCAATACCTATCACTTTGACCTATATATATTTATAATTATTCTCTTATTTATGATTTATATTCTCTTCTATAAATTTTTAATCCATCTTCTCTAACAAGTGGGTAGCTTACAATTTTTCCCTCCTTGGAATCTCCACCTCATCAATGATTCCATCTTCTCTGGGAATAATATGTTTCTTAGAAATTACTATGGTATAATTATATGAATAAATAGATTCACACTCTATTTCATCCATAGCTTCCATTTTTATGTTTTTGGTTTCCTTCATTTATATTTCAATTTTTCCAAAAAAAATGTTCCACAAGAAGGAATTCCTTTGTATTTTTTCTTCTTCTTAAAAATTATTTCTTTTTTCCATGTTACTTGTAAAATGAAAAATCAACTCCAAAAACTAATAATATATAGTTAGTGTTATGATTTTAAAGAATCTTAAAGGATATATATTTTGTTTAATTATTTTTTTAGCTTAGTTCACCATAAGAAGGTAGTGGAATGAAGGTTTTATTAATGGTGGGATGATGGGTCATCTAAATCTCAGGTCTTCAATTTACCTTAAGTTTGATAATTTTTCATTTGAATTAATGTTATCATGAATATTTTTAGGGTAAAAAGAGTAATTATTGGAATAATTATTCAACTAATAGTTATTGATGGTCATACTGGAGAAATATATAGGTAATCAGTAGTTACATAGTGTAATATATGAATTTATATGATTATAGGAAGTTAGTGTTATCAAATGGTCAGGTGAGACCCTTTATAAAATGATGGTGGGACCATTTTTCCTTGTATATTTCATCAAGAAATATTTTAAGTTAGTGTTAAATGTGGTAGTATAGTCATAGTTATTGTAACTTTTTACTTTTTCAGAAATAAATCATATAGTGTTCTTCCATGTACACAAGATGAAAATCCAAACCATATAAATACTAATCATTCCTTACTGTTGTTTTTCATTGTATTATTTTTTGTGTTTGTTTATTTGAGAGAATTTTTTGTGGTTATTTATGGTTCTTTCATTATTTTTAAGTTATAGAGAATTAAATCATGGATATGAGGAGTGATACTCTATGTAAAGACTGATGTGTGAACTTCAAGTGGTTTGGATATCTAAACCTCTACTAGTTTAACTTTTGGGGAAAAAAATATTTGACACCAATGTATCCTCCTAAGAAGTTGAATTAAATACTTGTTCTAAATAATATACTACTCTAAATATACTAAGGTATATTTTTTCCTTACCTTTATGATTTGATTCGGTAGAAATTATTGTGTCTAGGAAATGTCATTAGAAGAAGATAATGTGAGTAGATAGGTTTTCTAGAACAAACATTAGTTTCTAGAGGATGTATATGGAATATTATATTATCCATCTTTAATTTTTGTTTATTATAACCAAATTAGAGAATATGAACAATTATAAATAGGATTATCTAGATAGGAAAGATCTTAGTTTGATTTGGATGACGTTAGAAGGTAATATTTTGTTCAATATATAGGAGAAGAATACAACTACATGACTTATGTAAGTATTTTCATACTCATATGAGACATCAAATACACTCAAAAAAATGTTTCCTATGTAGAGGTTTTTTATTGTGATATTATCACAATATAGATCAATGGAAGATTATATTAACAACTTTAACATTATTTGAAATAAACCTGAGGCAGTAAAGCTAAACTTTTATGATGTTGTCTGAGATATTTTGTTACTATCATATTTGATAGAATCATTTGAAGATATGGTAATAATAGTGATTAACTTATCTGGTAAAGATGATATATTTTTCTAATATTCATAAAAATTGATTCTAAATTAATATCTCTAGTAGAAAAAAACTAGGGATCTTTTATAACTATAGTAAATTCTAAAGGTATAGAATATTCACCTAATTTAAGCATCAAATAAATTTGGTGGATAAATTTAAATGGATTATTTTAGGTAATGTGATCAAGCCTAACCCTATATGTTGGTATTGTGAGAAGATGGGGCACCTTAATAATGATTTTAACGCTCAAAATACTATCAAAAGAATGGTTTCTGGAAGTTCTGGTTTTCACAATATAAATGATCCAGTGTAATATTCGATTATAAATTTTGGCGAATATTTTAATTCTAAAAGTAAAATACGATACATGTAAAAACATATCTATAAATTTCAGTTATTTTCATCTTTCAGATGATGAATAATTGTAGATTATGGGGAAGGGATATGTTAAAATTTTGTTTAAGAATATGATATTTCTTGAGTTAATTTTTTTTTATATTTCCATGTTCTTAGAAAGAATATCAATTCCATTGGTTAGTTGGATGTTTCTATATTTAGAACAACCTTTTCTAATGGAGTGTAGAAAAACACTTGGGGTTCCCTGGTCAGTGTTAAATGGGTGAAATATGGGACTCTCTACCATACTAAAAGAATATAAGAAGATGCAATTATTTGAGTGTTATATTATAAAAGCTCAAGACTTTTGGAACTATCCATTGGATTTTCTTAGTGAAAAATGTATGAATATTATACCAGGAAGAGGAATGATAAAACTAGATTAGGTAAAGTTTGGAAGTTATGAAGGTTTCATATTTGGATAGAGGTATAAATTTTATTTTAATATCATGAGAATAAATATTAATAATTATTAACTATAACTTATACATATAGATTTATGAGAACCTTCCCTAGTTAGGTCTCATAGTGGGATATAATAATTTGTGACTTTTATTGATGTCTCTATAAATAAAGTGTGGGAATATTTCTTGAATAAGAAGTCAAGTTTGTTTGGAATATTTTTTCAATTGAAATAAATTTCATAGATGGAAACTAGATGTAAGAAAAAGTGTTTTGCATCTGATAACATAGTTTAGTTCACTGGAAGGAGTTTATAGAATTATCGCAGTCCTTGGGGAATAAAATATAAGAAAAATGTTCTTGGAATGCCTGAAAAAATTGAATAATGAAGAGTCTTAATCTTTCATTGATGTATAAGGAGTTAAGAATAATTATACATGTTATAATTCCTAATTAATTTTGGGTAAAATTTTTATACATAGACACATGTGTGATTAATCTATGTCCATCTTCAGTAGAAATTCATGAGTTTCCAAAAGAATGGTGGTATATTAAAACATCATAACTTCATCATCTTAGGTTGTTCAACAATGTTTCCTATATTCATGTGGATACCAAGGATAGAGAAATTCTTTAAGAAAATTCTAACATGTATTTAATTGAAAGTTATGATGATTAAGAGTTTGGTTTTCAACTTTGGGATAATAGGAAAAAGAATATCACTAAAATTAAAAATGTGCTCTTTAATGAGAAAGTTATTTGGAAGGATTGAAACTTGGTGGAAAATAAATATGAGAATAAAGAATCATCTCAATTCAAAGTTGACCTATATATAATATCTAATCGAATTAAAATTATATAAATATATGGTGATACAATATCTATAAAAAATTCTCAAATTCTATATAACATTTTAGGAAATAGCATAAAAAGTTCACATAGTAGGATAATTGAAGTTATACCTGAAATCTTGGTGACTAATGAATCTCGAGGAAGAGAACCATAAGGATACATTCCATAATTATTAAAACTAATAATATATGAAACATAGATAGAGTTGATTTGGAACTCTAGAATCAAATAATTAGTTTAGAGGAATGGTGTTGATATTTACTTATTACTTTTAAAATTTTGAGGAGGACCTGAATGTTTGTAAAAGAAAACTAGTCTCAGTTATTCCTCTATGTAGGAGTCAGTTATATAGGAATATTGTGATTCATTATATATGAATTACAACTAGAAAATATAAAGAGTTATTCAGGAAAAAAGGCTCTGGAAAGAAATGGGTTTTTGGTTAAAGGAATAAGTAAACATAAGTAATAGGTATAAGACCAGGGTGGTTGTGAAAGGGTTCCAAAAAAAGGTAGGTTTTGAATTTTTAGAAATTTTATCATTGGTTGTTAAGCATACTATAATTATAATCTTTATTAGTGGGGTTGATTCCAAATATCTATATTAGGATAAAATTAATGAAAATACTTCATTTATTTATAGTGATCTATAGGAATAAATATAATTTAATCAACCTAATGGTTTTATAGAAAAATGAAAGCATGGATTGGTGTAAAAACTCAAAAGGATTATTTTGGGTTAAAACAATAACCAAAGAAATGGAATGCAAAGTTTGATAATTTCATGTCAAAGAAGGTTTTCTTATGAAGAAAATCAAATCAATGTTTCTTTTGAAAAAAAATTACGATGGAAATTTCATTAGCTTTCTTTTATACATGGATGATAGGATTATAGTTGGTTCTAATTTCAAATAGATCTAGGATCTAAAGAATAATTTTTATGGAATTTTTAAAATAAAAGATCTTGGTAAATCTAATAAGATCTTGGTCATGTAGATTGAAAGAGATTGGATTTATGGTAGTTTGGTTCTATCACAAAAGGAGTATACTTATAAGAGTGATTTTTGTTATATCTATACTCATGGAGGAATAATTGTTAGTAAGATGTAGAGATCAAATCTAGTTGATCATCTCTCATTAATTTAATTAGAGTATACTACATCAATAAAATCATGAAAGGAAATTGTGTGGCTAAGGTGTTTTCCTAATGAACTCAAAAGGGTTCAAGAAAGTGGGATACTTTAATACGATAGTCAAAGTGACATTTACCGAGAAAAAAAATCTAGTTTCTCATGTGAGGAAAAAACATATTAACTGAAATTACCATTATATCCAAAAGTTTATAGAAGATAGGGAGCTAAATATATGGAAGATTTTTGGGAAACAAAATTCAATGGATATGTTCACTAAAGTGTTGGTCTAGGAATTTCTGAGACTATATATTTCCTCAGTGGGGATGGGAATAATGGAAGAAAAAGGTAGGAGAACAAAAACATGATCAAAAGGAATTGAAAATCGCTTTTTTTAAGTGTTTTAATTTGTTATATGGATCCCTAGAATAGTATTAAAGTGGGAGATTAATAGGATTATAAAGTATCTTTATGTATCAAGTTTTATATTTATAATATTTTATGTTGAGTCAAAATTATATCTTATTACTTTTCCATTCCAATATTTTTGGAAATCACAAACACTTTCTTAAAACATGCCTACTATATTTTTATATCCTAAGTGTTTTAATTTGTTTTTTAGAAAACATTATCTTTTAACATACTTAGAAAAATTTATAATATATTATGAATATAAACTTACTATTATTCATTACAACAATCAGATTGAATATATGTCTGAGAAATAATATTTACCTTTAAAGAGATCAGGTGTTAGAATTTTGGTTTGTCTTCCATACTGATAAAAGTCATGATCGTCAGACTGATAATGATGCTGATAAAATCAGACTTACTCTTATAAGGATTATCATATTGAAATTTGATAAGGATGTACATCGAACTAACCTAATCATATAATCAGATTAATTATACTTGTTTCTAACATAAGGAGTACCTTTAATACTATAATGGTGTTAAACAATATGATGTCATAAATTTAGTTATACCATAGCATTGTGAGTTTTCAAGCACCAGTTGTCCAAGGCCATTACAAAAAACATTGAAATATGATCGTTAGAGATTTACTTATAAATAAAGAGTCATTTGAAGATTTTGTAGCTGATAAATTTTTTCTATGAAGTCTTCTGAAGATTACTTATCATGAAATACTCCTTCTTAGTCTTTGTAATTATTTAAAGAGTTATTGTTCTAAGGAATCCATGTCAGGGTTGTTTCCTTATGAACTATTGATTCTGTATTCACATCCAATCATCGTATCGAGGTATTCCATGGATAGGAAGATGGTGAATCAGATCCATCATATCTATGGATTCCAGGTCTAGTAAGACATACACTAATCATCATGTTGAGGGTTTCTGGGGATAGGAAGACATATCCATTCTGATCATCATATCATGGGATTTCCTGGTAATGAAACATGAACGTCATATTGAGTAAAAAACAATGGATACCTTAAGTTATGGTTATTGACTAACTTACTCTTAATGTTAAAAGAGTTAAATCTTTTAATAATATCATGTAATTCATTATTATGTTTACATTTCTATTTTATTGCTTGTTTATAAAAGTTTCTATTACATTGTTCATATAATATAAATTTGGTCATCATACTCAACTTTCTATATTATTTTTTTATCAGTATTACTATGATTATGATAATAACATGCTCTAATATAAATTGTACCCATTTTGATTATAATATTAACTATGATAATTGGACTGATTATAAATCTGATAAATTTACTTTAAGATGCTTGTGTGATAATTAGTTTAAATATTTTTAAACTAAAATTCACCCCCCTCTATTTTAAGTATATCCATATAAGTTAATGTTAATATCCTAAAATTGGTATCATTTAAGTTTTCTATTTCTTGTATACTTTCTGAGTTTTTAAATTCTTTACTTATTTCAAGTTTGTTACATTTTTTATAAACATTATGTTTATAAAACCTTGGTTACACTAATGTGTACCCGTAGAAAATAATTTATTTTGTTTTAAAGAGATGGTAGGTATTCATGGTTTTTCTATTGATAATTTAAATCCTATTCTACCTATAGTTTTTTATGGTAAGGACTATGAATATTGGAGAGATATAATGAAAAATTTGTGATCAACACCGGGGCTGATAACTTTTTTATGCTTACGTGAAAATATAAGATTTCTAATAAGGAAGTTTCTTCTTTTACAAATACTAAGAAGTTAGAATATAAATTGAATTAAAAACTGAGGAATACTTTGTTGTGATCTATGAAAAGGAATATTTATAGTCATATATCATCTTGTGAAGAAGAAAATAGTATTGGATTAAATTGGAATTCATGCATTTTGTTGTATAAAAAGTTATGGAAACCAGAAGAGATATTTTTAGAGTTGATGACCAAGCCTTTGATTTTCTTCATGGAGGGTCTATTTCCAAATTCACCATAGATTCACAACTATTATTGATAATTTACAATATCTTGGTGAGAAAGGACTTGATGGTAAAATTTTAGTTGAAAAGATCATTGATATAATACCCAATGAGTGGGAATAAAAAAGAACTATTGTGGATGATATAATAAACTTAATTAATTTTACTCTTCATGATTTGATTTGAACCCTTATACAGTATAAAAGAATATTTAAAATTTATTCTAATAAAAATAAATAAAAATGGTGATGTTGCTTTTCCTACAACATATAGTGTTCCTTTAAAAGTTAAATCTATTGAGAAAGATGTAAAATATTTGAGGAAGAATAAATTTGTTCTTTATTGAAGTTATAGAACTTAAGAAAATTCAGAGAATGAGTTATCTAATCTATCCATAAGAATTAGTAATATTTTTGGAATGAAATATTTTCAATACTAATATAATGAATGTTATAAGGATAAAGGTGATACTGAATATTCTAAAGTCACTTGATATGAATGTAATAAAGTTGTACATATCTAACCAAATTGTCCAATGTTAAAAAGGAAAGATGGGAAAAATAAATTTAGAAAAAAAAATAACAATAAGTACTACAAGTATAAAGGAATGAAAGCTTTAAAATATTCTGACACATGGAGTGCTAGTGGTGGATATTCTTCTGAAATTTCATCTGATAATGAATGTTCTGGATAGAGTAACATAGGCGTTTTTCTAAAGTACCCATGGTAAATCAATGTCTCGTGAAAAATGTACACATAGTTAAATCTCTTACTAATATTCCTTTAAATTAAAATTATCCTGATGAGAAAAATTCTACATATTTTGGTGAATAATCTTCCTCTCTAGAAGTTAATAATCTTCCTATCTATGATTAAGCTTATAGGTTTTTAAAACTATTAGAAAATGAAAAATATAAGATTTAAAAAAACTTGATAATACTAAAGCTAAATTGATGTGGAAGATTCAAGAATAACTATTTTGACTAATGAAGTATCATATCATTATAAATATATTAATATAACTACTTCTAAAAAATATACTATTTCAAAATATTTTGAAAAATAATCCCTAAGAAAAATGTTCTAGAAAAACAACTTATTTCTAAAACAAATACTAATGTGGATAAAAATTTATTTGTAAAAATAAAATCTAAAGTTTTTAGTTTGAGGAAACTTTTTTCAAATTTTACTATTGGTAGATAAAATTTTGATAAAATTTATAAAAACATTAAACTTCATGGTAATAGTTCCAGAATGGTTTTTACAAATTGAAAGCCTATTTTTAGTAATAATTTCATTATTCACAAAAGTGTACCTTTTTGCACCAAGTTCCAAAGTGGTGGTCACTTGAAGAATAATTGTTATTTAAATAAATTTTAATATCTTGGATTTCATAAATCTTATTTTTATAAAATAATTTGGTTACCCAATTTCTTTTTTTCTAAAAATACCTGACCTATGAAGATTTTTGGTATCGAAAAACTAATCTTTTTGTTTTCAGGAAAACAAATAAAGTAACAATAAAAAATTTGTACATGGATAGTGGATTTTTCCTCTACATGACTAGAAATAAGGATTTATTAAACAAGATAATAAATATTAAAATGTGTAAAAGTAACCTTTGGAGATAATTCTCAAGAGGAGATTATTGGAATATGTAACATTGTTCTTCTTGGAAAATATCTTGTTTAAAATGTATTATTTGTTGTAGGTATTAAGCACAACCTCAAAATCATAATTAAATTATGTAATAAAGGTTACCTTATAAACTTTAGAAATGATAAATTTATGGTACATAGTTCCAAGGATGAATTTATTATTTCTTCCAATCAGCATGAGAATGTTTACACACTAAATGTAGATGGCCATGGAAGTTAAGACTTACCATAACATAGTGAAATAAAATATAATTCTTAGTTATGTAATATAAGGTTAGGACACTATAAACTTAAAAACTTTTCTCAGTTGACTAAGAAATTAATTTATAAGGATATTCATGAAATTAGGTTGGAAACTTATAAATTCGGTGACCCCTATCAATGAGGTAAGAAACATAAGTCAAGTTTTAAATATATTAGTGAAGTATAAAATTTTGATGCCTTATTTTTAGTGAATATAAGATTATTTGGTCATAAAAAAGTATAAGTATTGGTGGAAAATGATATATATATGTATTATTTGATGATTACACTAGATATATATGGGTATATTTTCTCACAAATAAATATAAATCCTTTATTTGTTTTAAAACTTTTTTAGCAAGAGTTAAAAATGTGAAAAACCCTATCCTTGATAACTATTCATAGTGATCATGGTGGAGAATTAAAAAATTATAATTTTGAAAATTTTTGTAGTAAGAAAGGTGTTGAACATAAAATTTCATCACCTAGAACCACCCAGAAAAATGGTGTAGTTGAAATAAGAAATAAAATTATTTAGGATATTACTAGAACCATGTTGAGTGAATAGTCAGTTGCTAAATATTTTTGGGATGAAGAAGTTAGTACTACCTTTTATACCATAAATCATGTTTTTAATTAGTCCATTTTTATAATAAAACTCCTTATGGGTTGTGGAAAGAAAGAAAACAAAAAGTTTCTTAATTAAAATTTTTTTCTTTCAAAGTATTCATTCTAAATACTAAAGATAACTTATAAAAAATTTCACCCTAATCTGATGAAGGAATTTTTGGAGGTTATTTCACTACTTCTAAGGCCTATAGAGTTTTTAATAAAAATTATTATACTTTTGAGTAAATTATGCATGTTAAGTTTGATGAAACTGATCCCTTTGTTTTCAAACAACCCCAATATACATCCTTAGATGTTATTTCTAAAAAATATTTTCAAAATTTGCTAGAAATTTATTCTCATAAGGAAATAACTCAATTTTTGGTTTCTTAGTTTATTTCTCTGGAATATTTTAAACCTATTTTTTAATAACAAACTTATGAAAACTAGAAAGTCATTTGTTTCTTTGGAATCTTTCAAGTAAAAGTATCATTGTTGATGTAGATCAATCAATTAGGAATATAAATTCCTTAAGTATTGAAATTTAACATATATATTTCTTATCCCAATTTTAACCTAATAATCTGGATGATACTTTAGGTGATGAGTATTTGATTAAGGTGGTGAAACATTAACTCAATAAGTTTTAAAGTATCAAAGTCTAGACTTTAGTTGAACAGCCTTCAGAAACTTCTATAATTGGCGTAAAATAAGTGTTTTCAGAATAAATGTGATGAAAATGGAATAATAGTTAGAAATAAATATAGGATTTTTTATAAAGGATATAATCAATAAGATGGAATATATTTTTAAGAAGCTTATGCACTGGTAGTAAAAATTTATTCTATTCCAAAACTTATATCATATGCAACATTATTTAATTTCAATCTACTTCAAATGGATGTAAATTGTGATTTTATAAATGGATATGTTCATGAGGAAGTTTATTTTGAACAAACAGTTAGTTTTAAAAATAAAAAACATCTATAACAATTTTATAAACTTACCAAAGTACTTTATAGATTTGAAAAATCCCATTGATCTTAGTATGATAGGTTAACTAGATTTTTGTTACAAAACAAATTGTTAAGGGAGTTATGGATTTTATAAAGTAAGTTAATAAAAATATTATGATTGTAAAAAATTTATGTTGATGGAAATATATTTGGTTAAAATCAAAAAATATTTTATAGATTCCTTTGTGGATCTTATGAAATCTGAGTTTGAAATGAGTATGACAGGTGAGTTAAAATATTTTCTTAGTTTTCAAATTTTAAAAAAACCTAAAGGAAATTTTATATCTCAAAATAAGTATATAAAATATCTTCTTAAAAAATTAGTATATGATACTAATAAAATTTTAAGTAATCCCATTGGTACCTCTAATACTTTATATCTTAATGAGGCTAGGAAACTAGTTGATCAGAAAAATTTTAGAGGTACGATTCGATGTTTACTTTACTTAATAGAAAGTAAAATAGATTAAATGTTTTTAGTATGATTATGTTCAAGATATTATTACAATCCAAAATAATCCCATCTAAAATCTATAAAATGAATTTTTCATTATCTTAAGGGAACCATGGATTTAGGCCAATTCTATTCTTCTATAAATGTTCTTGAATTAAAAATTTTTTGGAAGCTAACTTCAGTGGATATATAATTTATAGGAAGATATGGATATTTTCATTTATTATGAGATTTTTAAGTTTCTTATTCTTATAATAAACAACATTCAGTATCACTTTCCACTGCTAAAGCTGAATATGTGGAATCTAGAAGTTGGTGTGCTCAAGTGTTGTGGATACAACACACACTCGTTGACTATGGAATGAGTTTTACTAAAATTAAAATACTTTTTGATAATAAAAGTTCCATTGATTTAATTAAAAACCTATCACATCACTTATCTTCTAAGAACATTGACATAATACACCATTCCCTTTAGGATCACACACTTAAAGGAGACATGATTTTACAATTCATCAGAATGCCAGAAACAACTTATTGAAATTTTTACTAAACCTCTTAGTTCTGATATATTTGAATATATCAAACAGAATCTTGGAATGATTAATGTTAAGTAATTATTCACATCTACTTCTTTTTGACTCTTCTACTTACATTAAGATACTCATTTACATATGGGGTACATATTTTTTTTTATTTTTTTCAAAAAAAATCATGAAAACTTTTAATTTTCCAAAATTTCTAGTTTTTCTAAAAATCTTATCATAATAATATTTCAAAACTAAAAATTTTATAAAAAAAATGGATACATAATTATAAAAAAAATAGGAATCTGATTTTTTTTACAAAATTTTTAGGATCATATTTTATTACAAATTCTCTCACATACAAAATTTTTGTAATCGGATTTCTAAATAAAATTTTCATAATCAGTTATTATTTTAGAACTATTATATCCAATTTTTATTTCAGAACTATTATAATATGTTTACAAAATCCGATAGTTATAGGTTATTCATACCGATGAAACTTTCTACTCTTAAATTTACTTTTCTATTATTTTAGTTTTTTCACTATTTAATTACTTTTTTTATAATTATTGTTGTTGTTATAATTTTTGTTTTAACTAAAACCTTGTTTTGTTTTAATAAATTTAAATAGTTTTCTAATAAGAATAAACCTCACTCTAATAAAAGTACTAAAAACTTTTAGAGTTCAAAAATAACTTTCAAATGATCTTTGGATCAATCTTGACCATCAGATCAAAATGGTTTTGAATCTTAAGCATTAGTATTCCTATAGAAGATAAATCATTTATTCCAATACCTATATAAATATGGGTTAACCTATGTCCCACATCAGTTCTTTTGAGTTTTTCTCCATGAGCTAATAAACTCTTCAAAGGCCTCAATCCAAAAGAAAATTATTTTCATCCAATCTATGGTTTCAATGTCCATATTCGATGGAAACCAAGAAATATTTTTCTAATTGGTTTTTATTCAATGAAAGGTTGGTAGAATAAATATGGTATGACAAATATGATTCAACTCTCCAGAATATTATCTTGTTTCAAGTTCGAGAATTGGTTTGTTTAGAGAATCCTAGTAAAGATATCAATATTTATTATACAAAGGTAGTTCATGAGTTTTATGCATATGTTTAGTTCATTAAGGAATATAATAAGGATAATGTATCCTCCATGATGTTTAACAAAAGATATAAATTGTCTTATAATAGAGTTGTTGACTTATTCAGAGTTCCATAAGAGGAAGAAGCATATTTTCCTTCTCACAATCTTCCTAATAATCTTGGAACTTTTAGCAAGGACAAAGCTGAAGATTCATTGTTTTTAGAATATACTAAAGTCAAAAATGTTTTACACTTGACTTTGGTAAATATAGTCTTTCCCCTGTGGATGTAAGGTTAATTTATTCTGATAAAGGTATACCAATATACATTAAAATTACTAGAAGTTTTTTTGGATTATCTAATGAATATGAGGAAGACTGACTAGGTGAAGTTCATCTTTATAATAGTGGAAAACATCAAAACTTCTTCTATAAAATCAAATATCATTATGTTTCCATTCTTTATCAATAAAATGGTTTTAAATTGTATGGAAATATTTAAGGTAGAGAAAAAATTGTACCAAATGAGGGAAAAGATTTATTTTATCAGTGAGGATATGATGTTTATAATGAAATTGGTTTCTGATACCAAGTAAAAGAAGTTTTTGGAAAATGAAAGTGGTGATTCATTAGAGGTGAAACCATCAAGAAAATTTGAGAAGGTTGAAAAGAAAAGGAAAATAAAGGCAGAGACCTCTCCTCTGGAAAATAGAAATAAAGAAAAGAAGATTCCTGATGATGTATTTGAATAAATGATAAAACATAAGGGTGAGAAATATAATGCGGATCCAAAAAATTAGACTTGAACCTACTAAATCAAAATCCCTGAGAATTCAGGTTTCAGAATAGTTGTAAGAAAAAGAAAAAAAGAATTAGAAAAAGAAAATATTTCAATAAACTCAAATTGTTTAAAGTATTTTAAAAGGTGTAGAAAGATATTTTGAGACATTTTTCCATACCACATCCCACAAAGATCAAGTTATACTAGAAAATGGTTTATTTTTTTAAAGAAATAGTTATAGTTCCATCTGATATCCTTTTTTTGTATATAAGGGGAAGAAAATGGTTTTTAAGGAATAATCAATTCCAGTTGTTCCATAAAAAACAATGGAATAAAATTCATCTAATAAGGGATATTTTATAACATAATGGTAGTTAGATGAATATATAAGAAAAATAATTTTATAATGAAATTGATGGAAAAGGAAAATAAGGATAAGAATAAGGGAATGAAGAATAATATGAATAAATAGAAGATGAAGTAGAAGTTGATGAGGAAGAAAAATAAGAATAAGATAAGGAAGATAATGATAGTGAAGAAACTATGATAGATAAGTAATAATTGGATACATCCTAATCCTCATCAGTTTTACCCTCTATTTATAGAAAGGATAAAAAATCTCAGTGTACTCAGGAACAAGGATCTTCCTCAGAACATGAAGCAAAATCATCATCAAAGAAAGTTTAATATGATCACCATTCAAAAAAAAGTTGATGATAAATCCAATATTGATAATGGTGTTAATATTGTTCAATTATTAGATAAATATAGTTTCTAAGGAATTTGAAAAATTAGTTATAAAGAAACATAAAAATAAAGGAAAGGAAGGTTTTAAGAAAACTAACAGAATTAAACCTCCAAAACCTTCTTCAAGATCATAAGATTCAGAGGAAAACATTATGCACAAAGGTTTTGATTTTATTATTCAATCCTTGAGAAGGTTAAAATAAAAAATATTTTAATTTCCTAATCTCCAAGAAATGTCTAAGCTCATTCAGAATAGTCTTACTAATAAATCAAAGTCAATAAAAGTTATAAGGAAATTAGTTATTTTTATTTATGCTGATTTAAAGACGTTTCAAGAAAATTCCTAGACTCACAAAAGATCTTGAAACCAAATAGTAAATAGTCCAACCAAGTTGATTCTGATATTTGGATTCATGATGAGTAGTTCAATGATGTAAAGATACTTATGATAGAATTAGTTAAATCACTCAATATATTATCAGTAGACATGGCCAAACAAGTAAATTTTGTATAAGAATTAAGAGTTTCCACTGATGAACAGACTAAAGATGTGAATTGTTGAAACATAATATCTATGTTATGGAGTTAGATATGATCAGGATAAAATATTTTGAATATAAAGTGATTGTATTGAGAGAAAAGAACAAATAACTCACTGAGGAAGTTAAATGGTTGAAGTCTCAAGACTAGACTTGAGAAGAAAAAGTTACAAATCTTGAGTAAGATCCTCATGAGTTTAAGAAGATGAATAATTTTGTAAATACCTTGATGAAGAAAGAATTATCTTTTTTTTTACTCTTGATGTATTTTTTCATAAATCATTTGAATTTTTTGTAATTAATGAATTATATTTTCATACAATTCTATTTTCTTTGAAATTTTTCCAATTAAAATTGTTTATATATTCTTTTGATACTTACATGGATGATTAGTTAGTTCAATTCTATGTTTCATATGTTATTTTTTATAACATTTTAGGAAATATGATATACTTTCCCATTCATTTTGAAAATCACAAAGTAGTATAATATTTTTTAAAATGGGGAGAATAAAATATTAAGGGGGGATATTTCTTTCATAGGGGATAATGTTTTATCAAAAGGGTAAATATTATCCTTAGATGGAGAAGAATTCCTAGGGGTAATTTTCTTTAATGAATGAAATATTATTATACTCTACATCATATTGAAAATAATATTTAACATCATATTAATAATAGTTATAAACTCACGGGGAGTTAAGTTTTAAAGAATAAATTTGTAGTTCTTAAAAGAAAAAAGGGTTGTGGGTTTTTCAAAATTATTTTCCCATTTATATTTTGTGGTTTTTTATTTTTAAATAGTGTAAGACTACTGAGTCATAAGTATTACTTATTAATTTTCTATTCCTTTAATTTTGTAAATAAAAAACACTTTCTTAAAACATGTTTACTAACATTTTATATCCCAAGTGTTTTAGTGTGTTTTTATAGAAAACATTATCTTTTACCATACCTATAAAAATTTCTAATGTATTATGAATATAAAATTACTATTCTTATTTTTTATCATAGGATTCAGTATATGTCCTATAAATCATACTTACCTTTAAAAAAATCAGGTGTTAGAGCTTTTTCTAGTCTTTTATACTGAAAAAATTAATAGTCATAAAAATGATAATGGTTCAAATAAAATTAGACTAAATCTTATAAGGATTATCATATTAACAATTGATAAATAAATCCATAGGATTAACCTAATTTTATAATCAGATTAAATTTAATTGTTTATAATATAAGGAATACCTTTAATAATGTAATGGTGTTAAAAAATATGACATTGGACCTTTAGTTATGCCATATCATTATGAAATATCAAGCACTAGCTATCTATAGTCTTTGTAAAAAACATGTAAATATGAACTTTGGAACTTCACCAATAAATAGTGATTTATTTGAAGAGTTTGTAGCTAATAAATTTTTTCTCTTAGGTATTATAAATATTACTTATAATTAACTTATTTTTATTAGTATTTGTAATTCTTTAGAGAGTTGTTGTTCTAGGGAATCCTTGTCAGGTTGTTTCCTTATGAACTTTTGATTTTTTATTCACTTCTGATCATATTATCAAGGTCTTATAGGGATATGAAGATGGTGAATCTTAACCATCATATTGAGGGATTCTAGGGCTTGGAAGAAAAACATTGATCATCGTATTGAGGGCTTTTGATGATAAGAAGACAAATCTGTTCTAATCATCATATAAAGGGATTTCTTGTTAAAGAATGGCAGGATTGATAGTAAGTATAAATATGTGGATACCTTTAGTCAAGGTTATTGACTATCTTAATATTAAGGTAAAAATAGGTAAATATTTTAATAATATCTTGTAATTCATTCTTACTTTTACATAGCTATTGTATTTATTTTTTATACAAGTTTCTATTATTCTATACATGTAATAGAAAGTTGGTCATCATACTCAAATTTATATATTTTTTGTTTTATCTATATAAAACTAATTATTAAAATAACTGGATCTGATATAAATTAAATCCATTATGATTCTGATCTTCACTCTAATAATCAGACTGAGTCTAAGTCTGATAAATTTAATTTAAGAAGATTGTGTGCTAATTCATTTAGATATTTTTAAACTATAATTAACCCCATTTTAAGTATATGCATATAATAAATCTTACTATCGTATATTTTATGACTTGGTTAACCATAAAAAGGTAGTGGTGTGAATAATTCATAAATGGTGCGATGATAGTTCATCTGAAGATCATGTTGTCAGTTCACTATAAATTTGATCATCCATTATTTAAATTACTCTTAGAATGAATATGTGTGGGGAAAAATAAGTAAGTCTTAGAAGAAATATTTGAATACTATTGATTTTAATTAAAACTAGATAAAGCTATAGGGTATCGGTAGTTTCATATTTTAATGGAAGGACATCTAATATTGTAGAAATTCAATGTTAGTAGATGATCAGATATATCCCTCTTTCTATGAATATTTTGAGTTGGTGATTAATATCGTAGTATAGTCACAATGATTATAACTTTTTTACTTCCAAATAAATAAATCTTTCTGAGTTCTCCCATGCACATAGCATAAATATCCAAACCACATACAAACTAAGTGTTCCTTACTGTTTGTGTTTCTTTTATGATTCTATGTTTCTATTTTTTATAAGACATTGTACATGGTGAATGAGGATGATTTCAAACATCATAAGTTCTATATAATTCATTCAAGGAGGTGATGCATGACATTTTGAGTAAAGTAATAATCCTGACCTTGTAGTGGTTTAAGGATTTGAACTTCTGATGGTTTAACTTGTTATGACTTCATTGTTTTACACTTGATTATCCTCTCAATAGTCAGTAAAAAATAAATCCAATAAAAATTAACCTTTTCTATGATATAAATTCTTTGGTCCAAAGGGTATTTGATGATATATACCATGAGATGGGGATGAATTAGGGTATCAAAATTATTTTACAAATAAAAAATCATTATAAAAACTCTCATAGTCCTACTAATTTTGGCCTCTTACTTAGAAGGGTCATGCAGTTTTTCTCTTCTTATTAATGTTCATCTAATTACTAATTTACATGGCCATCCCTTTACTAGATTTATCTATGGTTTTTTAACCCAATATCACCATGTTTTAGTGTGTATAATGTAATAAATATTTTATACATGGTACAAATATTTTACTTCATTTACCACTGTGGTCTAATTAAGGAAGATTCACGGTATTGTACTAATGCACCAGAACCACTAATGGGTTTAGGAAAGGTCATTTCTTATTGGGGTCACTACCCTTATAATGTTTTTGGGATGGCTCACTACCTCCCAAGGGTAACTCCATATAACTTTCTACTTTTTATCACTATACTTAGAAATGAATACAAATTGGATCATAGGACAAACTAAAATAGTCTCACCAATATTTTAGATAATTCATTATATGTAAAAAAAAGTGTCTTTAATCTCCATGTGCTCTTTCACAAGCTTGTTGTGAATATCACCATGAGAAGAAACTTGTTTCCATTATATTTCATTTAAACTCCTTTATTATTAATTGTAATGATCTTAGAGAAGTTTGAATCATTCTCTATCTTCTTTTTATCCCCTCATTTGTAATTCCTCACTTTCAGAGATTCAAATATAAAATATCTTCAGGTCTCTCCCTCTATTTATATTAGTCTCTAAATTTAATATATCTAATTATTTATTTCCTCTATTCTCCTTTTATAGAATAATAAACAACCTTATTGGTATTTTTCTTTCCATATTTTTTAAATGGAATGCCCACCAATCTCACATAACCATTCTCTCATTCACATCTCCTGCATTCATAGTCCTATAAAAATATCTTTTTATATTTTAGTAGGTAAACCACACTATATTAAAACAATATTAAAGACTCTATTAACTTACCATAATATCCATGATCTCTAGAAAATCCATAGATTCAATATCGAGTATCGCATGAATCACTATTCTATATGCATGAAACTGCTTTGTGGCTCATCTTCTAGTTTTATGATGTGTTATTTCCAATTTAATTTGATGAAATATCATAGAAAATTTTACCATAAATTCATCTTGAATAATGAATTTAAATCCAACTATGATATTTGAAGCACCAATAAACCATCCACGCATCATCTGAATAAGGAACAATCCCCCATAATCATCGTAATCAAATTCTTTTGAAATATCACACGATAATAAAATTCAATGTGAAATTCTATTTTAAAAAATCTTTAATACTTAACACCAAGGTGTAGTGCTGCATAGATATCCTAGTAAAATTCATTTTAAAACACTCAACACCATGTCCACCTAATTATTTTTACTTATTCTAGAAAAACCTGATGTCCACAATACCTTGTACTGTGGTTCAAGGGTTCCTCATTATTCCTTTGAAACCTTTCCTTGCATAAGTCTACTAAAACCGCCAAGACACACATAGTGGGCTTCCCAATTTCTCAAATTTTATCTAGATATACACCATGTAATTCAATATTACATTGTGTCTTCTGTTTTCCCATTTTTTTAAGGAGTATAGTAACTTGTAATTTTCAATTCATGCTCATGGACACTACTACAACCAATTTTGGGATCCTCATTTCACATAAACATTATCTTTTTGTGAAACACGTTATACCATGGTGTGGTGTTCAAATTATCATAATTTTAGTTTATAATTTAACACTACTATCATAAAAATTCCAAATCAAATTCATTCCATTCCATTTAAATATTTTTAGTAGTCTTGTAATATATGATACTCCAACTCCACTAAAATTCCAACCACTATAGTATTTACCTCATTGTAATTTTACCTAGGTGGAATTAACAATTGATATTTTAACTAAAATGATTACCCTACCAATATTATATCCATTTCAAGATTCAAAAATCATTTCACTAGATTCACCATGATGTGGAATAAGTAGAGGTCAATTTTTCCTTCAAAAAACTACTTTCACTAATCTCTGCATAACCCCTCTAGATATTCATACCCAAAATATGGAAAACTATAGGAAAATATTTCATTTTATATAGTGAAACTCTATTATAATAACCTTATTTTATCTTTTAAAATAATCTAAACTTTCAGACCACTTCCAAACTTCTTCTTCGATTGATCCAATCACCAAGAACCAACTTTGTGTGGAAAAAAATACAACACAACAACTGTAACACATAATGAAAATAAATCCAACATTATCCAATCATCAATATTCAATTGGATTATAATAATATATCCCTTTATATTTTTTTCAACACTCCAATTGTAAAGACCTATAAATTTCAAGGAAATATTTTTCTTAATTTTCTTTGGAATTTTACAAGAATTCAGTTTCTGATAGCACCTGATTACGAGGCCCGGTGTGCCTGGAATTAATTTCCAAATTTTAGCTCGGGTACGTTCAGTGAACGAACGATCGGGTTTTTCTAACTTTTGAATCGGTGCTTGGAATCGAATTCCGAGGGCACCGATTAAATCACAGCACCGATATTTGCTTAGAAATTCCTTTTCCGGAGTTGCGTTTGCTCGGGTGTGGTTTTTTATTTTTGGGGTTAAGTTAAGAAATAAAATAAAGTGGTGCGACAACTTTATTTTATTTCACTTAAATCCACTTAAAAGCCACTTAAGCTAAGTTAAGCGGATAGGGTGGAACCCAAAATATCCTACCCACTTGGTAGGATATTTGTGAGGTGGGGCCCACAAGAGCCCCACCGTTTCTTTTCCTCTAAGTAACGTACCCGCAACCCCCCCCCCCCCCCCCCCCTCTTTAATGGAAGTCAACTGTGCGTTTTTCTGGTTAAGAAACGCCTCATTAATTGGGCGGTTAAATCGTTACAATTAATTCAATGAATTAATTTTTCGTTTCTTATATTTTGAATTTCAAAAGCTTAGGTCAATAATAAAATAAGGGTTGAACTTATTTTATTTAGTTGGAATTGTGGCGTGGAGAGAATTTGGAGGAAAGCGTTCTTCTTCGACGAAGAACGCGAAGAACGCGAAGAACGCTCCGACCTCCGACGAAGAACGCCAAACCCTCGAAGATCGACGACGTGACGCCATATACCGCGACGTCAACGACGCTCCTTCCATGACGCTTTCTTCCACGACGAGAAAATCTGTGACGAACCCTCGCTCGACGACACTTGAGGTAGGGGATTTTATTTTGGTGTTCTATTATCTTTTGAGAAAAGAACGACGAGCGTGGACCAACCAATTCCAGGTTGATCCGCGGATCGTTCATTCATGCGGATTGATGTTGAGGATTATTATTTAATTTGTTCATGATTATTACCTTGAAGATCTTTGTGAAATATGACCATTTGCTATCAATTAACGAGAGGGGTCCGGACCGCACAAACACGGCCGACCCTCCTCCTTATCCTTGTGGGCTTCTTTTGTGGATTGAAACGGGGATGGCGTGGTGCCGTCGCACCGCGCGGAACGTGTGACAAGGAATGCGCGGCGCCATTGCGCCGTGTAGTGAAAACGAACAAGGACGTGATGCCGTCGCGCCGCATCGGAGAAACCCGAAGACATCCGCGGACGGAGTCGGGCCACGACGAAGGGGCGTGGCGCCATCGCGTCGTGCCGGAGAACCATGAAGACGGCGCGTTTTGTTAATTGATGTGTAGATTTTCGGACGATGAAGAATGGGGCCGCAATGGCGATTTGAGGGCCTTGCAGTGAATATCGGATCCCGGGAGGTCGACTGGCGAAGACCGCACACAAAACGGACCACCGGAGCGTGTCCGGTGGCCCGCAGAAGCTCCCACCGGCGCACCCCGCCGGCATGGCGGCGCCTGGCGTGCCGTAGGAAAAACCCGCCGCGACTGAAGCCGCGGCGGCGAGATGGTTCCGCGACCGCACGGAATCGGGAGGCGGGATGCGGCTCAAGCCGCGTCTGGGAACCACGGAGCGGCCCCCGCGTGGGGGTCGTGGTTCCTTCACTCGGCCGAGCCGAGCCGAGGCGACCCGCCGGGCCGGGTCGCGCCCAGGCCGGGCCGGGCTGCCCTGGCCGGGTCGGGTTGCGCCTAACCAGGTCTGACCCGGACCAAGGTCGGGTCGACCTGGTTCGGGCCGACCCAGGGGGGTTGGGCCGGGTCGGTCGGGGCCCAGACCCCCCGTTTTCGGACCTTTTTGGTCTTTTGCTCATAACCTGAGCTGTGGGCCTCCGAACGACGCGCTGTCAATGGCGATGCGATCCTTGGATCGAGACGGTCGTTTCGGTATACTACACCTAAGGTTTCAGAATACTTTGGGTTCGGCCAGGTTGGTTCGTACATGAAACCAACCGGGCCCCTGGAACGAAAAAGCCAATAACTCACAGACCGGGCGTCCGATTGACGCACCATCTATCTCATTGATTTCCTCTTGATGGGACAGAACTTTTGGCATACTTCACCCGAGTTTTGGATACAGTTGGAGTTTGGGTGAGTTGGATTGTACTCGAAATCCAACCGGGTCCCTGGAACGAAAAGGATAATATCACACAGACCGGGCGTCCGATTGACGCGCCGTCTATTGCATTGAGACCCCTATGACAAGGCGGTCCTTTGAGATACTTCTTCGTGGACCTTTGTGATACTTGTAGTATCGACCAGCAGCTCGTGGAGCGGACCCTCCCAGAGATGAGCGTGCGGAGTACGGAGACCGTGTAGCCGGCTGAGACCTGATGACTGCTTGACCAATCGACTCGGTGTGTTTCAGATAGCCCAGTGGGGTGCGCTTGGTTGTAGCGGCAGACCCACGATGGAGGAGCTCTTGGTTGTAGCGGCAGACCCGCGGTACTCAACAGAAGGAGTACCTCTGGAGGCTATGAGTGGGAGCGCTTGGTTGTAGCGGCAAACCCACGGCGGAGGAGTGCTTGGTTGTAGCGGCAGACCCGCGGTACTCAACAGAAGGAGTACCTCTTAAGGCTATGAGGGGGAGCGCTTGGTTGTAGCGGCAGACCCATGGTGGGAAGAGCTTGGTTGTAGTAGCAGACCCACAGTACTCGACAGGAGGAGTACCTCAGCAGTCTTAGGTCAGTGAGTAGTACCTCGGAGTCGTGACATGACCACTGTACACTCCAGAGACGGAGCTCTTCAGCAGTTACGGTTTCGATAATAAAAATCCTAGTTTGAGATGAGTCTATGACCTTTGTGTTTCCTCATGATTGAGATGGGTCACTTGATAACTTAGGTATATGTATGGGCATATACCTGGGAAGTGGTTATCCGTTGATTTTATAATCTCTGTGTTTCCTCAGGATTGAGATGGGTTACTTGATAAATTAGGTATATGTATGGGCATATACCTAAGTAGAGTTTATCTGTTGAGATCCTCTTTGTGGTTATCCTTGTTGGTTTTAGTGAGACCTTGAGGGTCTCGGGGTCCCTACTGAGTATCGTTATACTCACCCCTGCACGAGCTTTGCCCGCACCTCGTTGTGTTGGTTACAGACGACGGGCAGTGCTGACGGAGGCCGAGTGTTCGAGGACTGGGCGGTACCCGGAGGTGGACCACACGACGAGTCAGTATCCGGAGGTGGACTTCACGACGAGACGACACACGGTGGAGGTTTACGGGCGAGAGCGTTATGGAGGCTATCTATACCTACCCTTCAGGTAGGATCCGTGGTGGATGATCCAGGAGCTATGCCATCTGTACCTACCCTTCAGGTAGGATCCGAGGAGGACAAACAAGGAGCCACTTCCGTTCTTCCAGCTGTTGTCTTTTTCTGTTGTACTTTGCTCAGTTGTAGTTGTACTTTCTTTTGGGTTTGTATTCTGGCCCATTTACCCTTCCGCACTTACTGTTGTACCAGTTTTTACTTAGTGTTTACTTTTTCCGCTTGCTTACTCTGTGGTGCTTGTTTTCTTTACAAAGGCAATGCCTTCCCTTTTTACTGGGATTTACGCCTTGGTGCTAGTCGCCAGCCCCTGGCCTATGGAAGGAGGGCTTGGGGTAGTCACAACACTGGCCCCGAGGACGGGTCGTGACAAATTGGTATCAGAGCGTTCGGTTCTACCGCATAACTTATAACTCTGATATTTTCTTTCTGTGAAGCAATAGTGTTAAGAGTACTGAGTGTGGGTTTCAGTTCAGGGAGTCCAATGTTGGTGTGGGCAGCCGACGTATCCATACACCAGGACCCTGACAACTGATTTCCGACTTTGTGCACGAAAACACTGATTGCGTGCGTGTTTCCAGAAGTTTTTAAATGTCATCTCAAACCAGGTCAGCTCACCAGGTATAATCTTTTGACCGTGTCACGTTGTTTCTTTCAGGATGCCTTTTCTCGAACGACCAGCTAGAGCCCAGAGGGATGTGCGTACTGACAGCCTGTCGAGCGAAGAGGCTTCAGTACAGGTCCCTCTTGCAGTTGAGGCACCAGCGGAGGCACCAGCGGTACTACCATACGTTGGGCCACCGATGCCACCAGCCCCAGCAGTAGGCGATGTACGCCACTTGAGTGCACTGCATGAGTTCCAGCACCAGAGACCACCCAGGTTCCAGGGAGAGACGGACCCGCAGGCGGCTGAGGATTGACTGGAGGCTGTGGTGAGAGTCTTTAGGCTAGTGGGGACGCCGTCAGACTTCATGGTGATCTTTGCTGCCAGCCTTCTTCAGGAAGCAGCAGGCATGTGGTGGAGCTACTTGTTCCAGTTTTGTGACGGGATGGCCTTCACATGGGAAGAATTTGAGACCTTCTTCAGGGTGGAGTTTGTGCCAGTAGCTCTACACCCCGAGCATGTACAGGAGCTTCTGCCTTTGCCGCAGGGTTTTCGATCAGTAGCCGAGTCATCTGTGGGCAGTAGACAGATGATGCAGAGGTCCATGAGGACCAGACTAGCAGTTGGGCGATCTCGGGTTTTAGGACCGGTGGTGCGGGGCACCCGGGGTGGGGACAGAGCTAGGCGTGCCAGAAATAGACAGTGTTACTCTTGCGGCAGGAAGGGTCACCTGGCACGTGACTGTCTGACCCCCCGCACTATTGTTCCGCATGCGTTGAAGGAGCCACCGAGGAAGAAGTAGCGACGAGTGCTTGAGCAATATCCGAGCAGTGGACAAGGCAGTAGAGCTCCGGGAGCAAGTGGATAGGAGAGGAACTAGTGGATACGTCCCTTGTACTTCTAGTTCCATGTTTTTGTTGTATTCGTGTCTTTGTTTTATGAGCTGCAATAATAAAAAGACACTTATCTTTGTGATGTTTTCTTTCCTGTCCTTTTCTTTTGTTGATACTGAGAGGTCCCGGTTAAAAACTGTTGACTTGACCCTCACTTTCGAGATTTCTACTGGAGGAGACCCAGTGACCTCACACTGATGCCGACAGTGTGACTAGACCCTTGGAGGTGAGAGTGACAGTTGGATCTCTTAGTAGTTACATCGAGGCCTTACGACGTCATCCATGGCATGAATGCATCCTTCATGTCAGGATTAACTGTATTAGGCAATGGGTGTGGTTCATCCAGGGGATGAGACTGAGTTTCTCTTTTCGGCAAAGGATAAATTTTAACAGCTCTTCCAGATAGTAGGCAAAGAAGATGAAGATCATCCAGGAGCGGATGAAGACTGCACAGTGCAGTAAGAAACAGGAAACCGGTGCCAGTCTTAGAGACTCGAGCGTGTTAAATGTTTCAAGAAGAGGAATCTTTAAATAGAGATGAGTCTGCGAAGCGGCAGACATGGAGGCATAGCTAGGAGAGAAGCATGAGGTGGTGTACATCTTAACATGCTACAACCACCTGCCTTAGTTATCCCCGCCAGGCTTAGGGAGCTGGAGGTCAGAGGAAGAGTGCGGCTGCATGCGGTCAAGGAGTGTGACCCAATGGCTCTAAAAATGATTCAAGGGACATTCTGTGTCCACTACTAGTTGCTATAGTAATAGACGTCGATATGAATCATTCCTCTCTTTCACAAATCTTGTCCCAGACCTAGAGTTTCCGGTAAGTCGTGGACTTGACCCTCACATTTGGAGATACCTTGGGAGGAGACTCGATAATCACACTTACGCCGACGGTGTGGTCAGACCCTCGAGTCGGGAGTTTCAGTTGGAATCTCTTGGTGGCAGCATCGAGGCCTTACGACGTTGGTTTGAGTATGGACTGGGAAATCACAGTTCATACACAAATTTACGGTATTAGGCAAAAAGGTTGTGGTTTAACTACGACGCCGGGATGGGTTTTCCTTGGTCGATGAAAAGGAAACCCCAGGCAGCACAGGATAAACCCATGATCAGGAGTGTGCGACTGATCACTCTTGAGTCGGTCAACCTTACCCCCATGGCAGCAGTCGTTCTGAGTTTCATTTCTAACGGGAATTGGAGGCCTCATGAGTTTGAGGATGACGATCACGTCCTTATACGGGTCTCACCTTGACGAGGTTTACGGAGATGTGGCCAAGGCGGAAAGTTATCTCCGAAGTTCAACGGACCTTTCTAGGTCCTCAGCTGGGTAGACAGGGTGGTTTACCGCTTGACCCATCCACCTCAATTGCACCAGTTGCACGACGACATCCACGTATCTCAACTGAGGAGATACGTGCTCGACCCTTCGCATATCATCGACCATGGGGAGCTGGACGATGGCGATGGGGTGTCTTTCATGGAGGTTCCAGTGGGGATCGAGGATCGACAGGAGTGGATCCTTCGAGGACGGCCTATTCCTCAGGTGTGCTTTCATGGGCAGTATAGGAACCTCCACGTAAGCACATGGGAGCGGAAGGCTCAGATGCGTGTTCAATACCGCTTGTGTGACCCTAGTTTGTGTTGAAGCTTTATGGGGACGTAAAGCCCTGAGGTGGGAGTAATGTAAAGACCCAGAAATTTCAAGGAAATTTTTTTCTTAATTTTCTTTGGAATTTTACAAGAATGCAGTTTCTGATGGCACCAGATTCAGAGGCCCGGTGTGCCTGGAATTAATTTCCGAATTTTAGCTCGGGTACGTTCAGTGAACGAACGAGCGGGTTTTTCTAACTTTTGAACCGGTGCTCGGAATCGAATTTCGAGGTCATCGATTAAATCGCAGCGCCGGTATTTTCTTAGAAATACCTTTTCTGGAGTTGCGTTTTCTTGGGTGTGGTTTTTTATTTTTGGGGTTAAGTTAAGAAATAAAATAAAGTGGTGCGAAAACTTTATTTTATTTCACTTAAATCCACTTAAAAGCCACTTAAGTTAAGTTAAGCGGATAGGGTGGAACCCAAAATATCCTACCCACTTGGTAGGATATTTGTGAGGTGGGGCCTGCACGAGCCCCACCATTTCTTTTCCTCTAAGTAACGTACCCGCAACCCCCCCCCTCTCTAATGGAAGTCAACTGTGCATTTTTCTGGTTAAGAAATGCCTCATTAATTGGGTAGTTAAATCGTTACAAATAATTCAACGAATTAATTGTTCGTTTCTTATCTTTTGAATTTCAAAAGATTAGGTCAATAATAAAATAAGGGTTCATCTTATTTTATTTAGTTGGACTTGTGGCGTGGAGAGAATTTGGAGGAAAGCTTTCTTCTTCGATGAAGAACGCGAAGAACGCGAAGAACGCTCCGACCTCGGACGAAGAACGCCAAACCCTCAGAGATCGATGACGCGACGCCGTATACCGCGACGTCAACAACGCTCCTTCCGCGACGCTTTCTTCCGCGACGAGAAAATCCGCGACAAACCCTCGCTCGACGACTCTTGAGGTAGGGGATTTTATTTTGGTGTTCTATTATCTTTTGAGAAAAGAACGACGAGCGCGGACCAACCAATTCCAGGTTGATCCGCGGATCATTCGTTCATGCGGATTGATGTTGAGGATTATTATTTAATTTGTTCGTGATTATTACCTTGACGATCTTTGTGAAATATGACCATTTGTTATCAATTAACGAGAGGGGGCCGGACCGCACAAACACGGCTGATCCTCCTCCTTATCCTTGTGGGTTTCTTTTGTGGATTAAAACGGGGATGGCGCGGTGCCATCGCACCGCACGGAACGTGCGACAAGGAATGCGCGGCGCCATCACGCCGCATCGTGAAAAAGAACAAGGGCGCGACGCCGTCGCACCGCATCGAAGAAACCCGAAGACATCTGCGGACGGAGTCGGGCCACGGCGAAGGGGCGCGGCGCCATCGCGTCGTGCCGAAGAACCACGAAGACGGTGTGTTTTGTTAATTGATGTGTGGATTGTCGGACAACGACGAACGGGGCCGCAAGGGCGATTTGAGGGCCTTGCAGTGAATATCGGATCCCGGGAGGTCAACTGGTGAAGACCACACGCAAAACAGACCACCGGAGCGCGTCCGGTGGCCCGCGGAAGCTCCCGCCGGCGCGGCGGCGCCGGCGGCCGGTCGCCAGGCGGCGGCGGCGCCTGCCGCGCCGCCGGAAAAACTCACCGTGGCTGAAGCCGCGGTGGTGAGACGGTTCCGCGACCGCACGGAACCGGGAGGCGGGACGTGGCTCAAGCCACGTCTGGGAACCACAGAGTGGCCCCCGCGCTGGGGTCGTGGTTCCTTCGCTCGACCGCTCGACCGAGCCGAGCCGAGGCGACCCGCCGGGCCGGGTCGCGCCCAGGCTGGGCCGGGTCATGCCCAACCGGGTCCTACCCAGACCCAGGTCGGGTTGACCCGGTTTGGGCCGACCCCGGGGGGGTTGGGCCGGGTCGGTTCGGGCCCAGACCCCCCGTTTTCGGACCTTTTCGGTATTTTGCTCATAACTTGAGATGCGGGCCTCTGAACGACGCGTTGTCAGCGGCGATGGGATCCTTGGATCGAGAAGACCGTTTTAGTATACTACATCCAAGGTTTCAGAATACTTTGCGTTTGGCCGGGTTGGTTCGTACACGAAACCAACCGGGCCCTCGGAGTGGAAACACTCATATCTTGAGCTCCGGACGTCCGATTGACGTGCCGTCGACTTTGATGCTTTCCTCTAAATGAGACGGATCTTTTGGCTTACTCCGCTCGAGGTTTGGATGTCGTCGGAGTGCGGTCAAGTTGGTTCGTTCACGAAACCAACCGGGACCCTGGAACGAAAAAGCCAATAACTCACAGACCAGGTGTCCGATTAACGCACCGTCGGTCTCGTTGATTTCCTCTTTATGGGACGGAACTTTTGGCATACTTCACCCGAGGTTTGGATGCAGTTGGAGTTTGGGCGAGTTGGATTGTACTCGAAATCCAACCGGGCCCTTGGAACGAAAAGGCTAATATCACACAGACCGGGCGTCCGATTGACGCGTCTTCTGTTGCGTTGAGACCCCTATTACGAGACGGTCCATTGAGATACTTCTTCGTGGAACTTTTTGATACTTGTATTATTGACTAGAAGCTCGTGGAGCGGACCCTCCCAGAGACGAGCGTGCGGAGTACGGAGACCGTGTAGTCGGCCGAGACCTGACGACTGCTTGACCAATCGACTCGATGTGTTTCAGATAGCCCAGTGGGGAGCGCTTGGTTGTAGCGGCAGACCCACGGCGGAGGAGCGCTTGGTTGTAGCGGCAGACCCGCGGTACTCAACAGAAGGAGTACCGCTGGAGGCTATGAGGGGGAGTGCTTGGTTGTAGCGGCAGACCCACAGTGGAAGAGCGCTTGGTTGTAGCGGCAGACCCGTGGTACTCAACAAAATGAGTACCTCTTGAGGCTATGAGGGGGAGCGCTTGGTTGTAGCAGCAGACCCATGGTGGGAAGCGCTTGGTTGTAGTAGCAAGCCCACAGTACTCGACAGGAGGAGTACCTCAGCAGTCTTAGGTCAGTGAGCAGTACCTCGGAGTCGTGACAGGACCACTGTACACTCCAGAGACGGAGCTCTTCAGCAGTTACGGTTTCGATAATAAAAATCATGGTTTGAGATGAGTCTATGACCTTTGTGTTTCCTCGTGATTGAGATGGGTCACTTGATAACTTAGGTATATGTATGGGCATATACCTGGGAAGTGGTTATCTGTTGATTTTATAATCTCTGTGTTTCCTCAGGATTGAGATGGGTTACTTGATAACTTAGGTATATGTATGGGCATATACCTAAGTAGAGGTTATCTGTTGAGATCCTCTTTGTGGTTATCCTTGTTGGTTTTAGTGAGACCTTGAGGGTCTCGGGGTCCCTACTGAGTATCGTTATACTCACCCCTGCACGGGCTTTGCCCGCACCTCGTTGTGTTGGTTGCAGACGACGGGCAGTGCTGACGGAGGCTGAGTGTTCGAGGACTGGGCGGTACCCGGAGGTGGACCACACGACGAGTCAGTATCCGGAGGTGGAATTCGCGACGAGATGACACACGGTGGAGGTTGACGGGAGAGAGCGTTATGGAGGCTATCTGTACCTACCCTTCAGGTAGGATCTGTGGTGGATGATCCAAGAGTTGTGCCATCTGTACCTACCTTTCAGGTAGGATCTGAGGAGGACAACCCAGGAGCCGCTTCTGTTCTTCCAGCTGTTATCTTTTTCTGTTGTACTTTGTTCAGTTGTAGTTGTACTTTCTTTTGGGTTTGTATTCTGAACCATTTACCCTTCCGCACTTACTGTTGTACCAGTTTTTACTTTGTGTTTACTTTTTCCGCTTGCTTACTCTGTGGTGCTTGTTTTCTTTACAAAGGCAATGCCTTCCCTTTTTACCGGGATTTACGCCTTGGTGCTAGTCGCCAGCCCCTG
This sequence comes from Viscum album, assembly GCA_963277665.1. Classification (NCBI taxonomy): domain Eukaryota; kingdom Viridiplantae; phylum Streptophyta; class Magnoliopsida; order Santalales; family Viscaceae; genus Viscum; species Viscum album. The sequence continues at coordinate 1,581,981,183 of OY728119.1, read as the reverse complement.
GCCTATGGAAGGCGAGCTTGGGGTAGTCACGGCACGGGCCCCGAGGATGGGTCGTGACACCAATCATGAATCAAATCCCTAATTATATAAACATAATGATTTATTCTCTCTGTATGTGGGTGTGGGAAAACTTTATCTCCCCTTTGTGGATTCACTATGGAATCAGGATTCTTTCTTCTCACCCTTTGATATTAAATCCCAAGCAATATATCCTCTCATGAATGAGTAATATATAATATTTGAAAATCTATTAACTTGGAAATAAGGGTCTTACCATTAATTTTAAACTTCATACTCCCCCAATATTTTTCATTACAAATAGAAAAAACTAATTTTACTTTGAAATATTATTTGGGAAATTTATCTTATTATCTCTTTCTATGGGGGTTCGTCATTCGATGAAATTTATTCTCCCCATGATTTCAATTATACTAATATTTAGGTATTTCATAAGTTATCAAATGATACCAATTGAGAAACTATGAATAACTTGTTTTCATGGGGCACAATTAATAAATCTACTCCCCCAAACTAAGAATGTTCCTTATAATAAATATAGAGGGAATAAGATCCCCCTCTTGGAATATATATCAAGTATCTTGTTATATTCAACTCATTATTAATTTTTTCATCACCTATTAATAATATATACTAGTTTTTCAAATATCATTTGATAAATTCAACTAATACCAATTCTCAAATACAAAAAAAAATTGGATCTCATGTTATGAAAAATATTCTTTTATTGTAGTTTCATTCTGAACACACTTCAGTGAGTAGACTCCCCACTTAACAATGAACCATAAAAAAAACTCTAAGCCTATGATACAGATATCAATGTAGGGAATCATAGATTAATTTTAAAACATTAATATTATCAATTGCAATCATCTGTTTTTTTAATTTCAAGTAATTGTGATTTTTATCTTCTACCAAGGACTTAGTCATGTGAACTCAACAACAATTTAAGCAAACCATTAGCAAATAAACATAATCTGCATAGTTTGTGTGTTATATCAGATTTCATCTTTTCAAATCATATCTAAACACTAGGATTGATACCAATAGTTAAAATTGATACTAGTTTTTAAAAACATATTGATATTTAGTTGTTAGAATATATTTACTTGTTTATTCAAGTTTCCTTCCCATGTTCAGTGGGATAACTCCATTAGATAAAAACTCTAAAGTCCTCCTGACTCTTAAATTCAAATTTGGAATTGAATTCTTACATGAGAATTATTCATCTCTTATGACCTTTTTATATCATTAAAACCATTATATAATACCAAATAACACACCATTTTTTTATTAAAACAAATAAATAATCAAAAATATGTTTGTGGTTTTTTCTGCTACAAAATATCTATTCAATATTCAAGATCTAATTCAATGGAAAATATGTGATCTTTACATCAATATTTTAACTATACATTGACACCACTTTGTGACACCTATTTTTATTTATCTAATTATTTTTATTTTTTATTCTATCCTCAAAAATATATCCTTTGTACTACCTCTAAATTTATTTTGGAACTCCAAATCATGCCACAATATCTCTTGTATCTTCCGATGAAAATTTCCCATATATCATATCTCCACTAAATCCTAAAACATTTTACAAATATTTAATATAATTTAATAACATGGGGAGAGGGGAACCATCAATTTTACTCAAGTTGAAGAGGATGGAGAGTCTCTATTGACCACTATTTTCCCTTTATCCATCACATTGGAGTCTATTATCATATCTAAAAAAATTGATGGAATCAAATCTCTTTTCAACTTCCTTGGGATTTTCCTTTTCTTCACAAACCAAAATAAAAACTTCTCTTATTCCTTGGGTACTTTTACCATCAAGGACTTATTGAACCTTTATAGACTATTCCTTCTCCACACCTTCTTGTTTTCCCTATAATAATTATTTGACCTTCCAGCATGTACCTTTCTTTTGGAAACTCCATTCACATGAGCCTTTTTAGTTTCTACATCAAGTGAAATATTCTCTTACTTATGAAACATTTTCATATGTTTTCATTATGTTTGAGGTTTATTAGTAGTTTTGGATATTATTTTAATATCAACTTATATATATAAATCTTATTTATATAGCCTTAGAAATAAGTTTCTCAAAGGAATGAATTTATTATTGTATACATGTTGATTTTTACATTAATCCCCACTGAACATATTATAATGTTTAAATAAAAGGTATAATTATTATGATATGGATAATTCGAATGATAATCATAACTATTATTCTATAATTTAGAGATAATCCTTTTTATCTTTCCACCAACTTCACAATAGTTAATGTATTCTAATGCCTCAAAAAAAATGGAAGGTATGTCCATAAATTCCATAAAAATAACACATATCACCATACCTTATAGTATAGCTCATAAAATTTCCATTACCATTGGTAGGGAATCTTTTAAATTGATTTACAGTATCTACATTATTTTCATTGTTCTTGAAAATTCCCATGGATTTCATTTTCTCAACCTTTAAATGAATTATATCATGACAAAGGCCATTTTCTTCCATATAACATAACCATTTTCACATCACTCTTATCCTTTGAGATAGAAAAATTTTCCTTTTTCCATCATCACTTATTGAAGGGAAATAAAATAATAAATTTAAAGAATATTTGAGTTTAGTCTTACCCTTTCCATCTAACTACTTCTTAGCTGAGATTAATTATTTTTTTAACTATTGGATCTTATTACTTTTTTATTAAAGATGAGTATTTATATCATCCTTGAGTGTATTTCCACTTTACGTATTATCCTTCAATTCATGGGATATATTTTATATCATATCACTCTACTTCTTTATCTTAGAATTGAATTTAGTAATAGTATATTTAAGACTTACCTTCTCTTATTATATCCTTGGATTCCCCTTAGCTAATTATGACACTTATGTAGAAATTTCCTCTTTATTAACCTATATTTTATAAAATTCCCTTGAGTAAACATTTTTATTTTTAGAACACTATAGAAAATTATACCTTTTAAAATATATCAATTCTAATTCATGTGGCTAAGAAGCATTCTTTTCCCTTAATTCTATGGAAACTTCGTCAAGCCTTTTGTTCAAGCCTTTTAACTTGTTGACTTCAATACCTAGAACTTTGATTTGAATCTACAATAAAATACTCTATTTTTTAAGATTAATATTCACTTGTCTTAATTTTCGATCCATCACCTCAGACAAGTGGACATATTCTACTTTTGGATTCCTTGGAATCTCCTCCTCATCAATGGTTCAATCTTATCCTAGAATAACAAGTTCCTTAGATATTCCTACAACATCATTATATGAATAAAGAGATTAAAAATCTAATTCATATATACCTTATATTTGTAATATGATGGTATCCTTTATCTATATTTATGTGTTTCCAAAAACTATTCCATAATAAGGAAGTTCTTTGTAGTTTTTATTCTTCTTCAAATTACTTCATTTTTTACATGTTACTAGGACAATGAAAACTCAACCCTAAAAACTTATCAGATCAAATTTATGCAAAAACAAATCCAATAAAAAGTAACCTTTTATATAAAAAAAATTATTGGGACTAAAGGGTCTTAGGTAAGAGATAGCCTAAGAGGGGAGTGAATCAAGGTATAAAAATTCTTTTCCAAATAAACACTTATTCTAAAAACTCTCGCATCCCTTCAGATCTTGACCACTTTCCTAAAAGGGTCACATAGTTTTAATCTTATTGTATATGTTGATCTAATTACTACTTTACTTGATTATCCCTTTAGTATATTTATCAATCGTTTCATAATCCAATCTCACTAAATTATGATGTGAAAAGTCTAAAAAAGGAAGTACATAAGGTATAGTGATTTTATATGGTATACCACTACAAGATAATTTAAATATAATGAACAAAAATTTACATATACACCAGAAATAGGCTAGGTGACTCTTTCTTGGGGTCACTCCCATTACAATAGTTTTGGGATGGATCACTACCTCCAAAAGGTCACTCCAAATAACTTCCTTCTCTTTTTCTCACTACTCTAAGAAAGGAATACAAAATTATTTATAGGATAAACCAAAAGAGTTTCACCACTTCTATAGATAGTTAATCAAGTTTAAAAATATTTATTTAATCCCCATGTGCTCCTTCATAGGACTATCATGAATATCACCATGAGCATAAACTTCTTTCCATGATTTGTCATAGAAACACCTTTCTTATTTTTTGGAAAGATCTTTAGAAAGTGTTAATTTTTCTCGTACTTATTTCCAGACCCTTATCTGGAATTCCACACCTTCAAAGATTTTGGTATGTAATATATTTAGGTATATCTATCTGTATCCTTATTTTAAATTCAAATATCTCAATATTTATTCTGTTTTTTCTCCTTTTATAGAAGTCTAAACACTTTTTGTTACCTTTTTCCATATTTTTAATATGGAATTCCCACCAGTATTGTATAATCATTCTCTCATTCACATATCCTTAATTCTTAGTCCACCTGTAAAAATATATTTCTATATTTTTGTATGGAAACCACCGCATATTATAACACCAAGAAAGACTCCATTAACTTCCCATAATATATATGATATCCAAAATTTTTATATCTTCAATGTCATGTAACACATGACTCAGTATTCTCTATCCATGAAACTAATTTGCAGTATGACTACTCATTTTACCACATGATATTTCATATTTAATTCAATGAAATTTCAGTAAAAAAACATCCCTTCATTTTTTCTGGAATCATGGATTTAAATCTGACCATGACATTTGATGAATTAACGAATTGCTTATGCATCATCTAAATCAGGAAAATCACCCATAAAAATCACAAGTGGCTTCTTTTAAAATCTCATGAGATTGTGTAATTATAGGTGAAACACCCTTAAAAACAATTTGAACCACAACACCATGACATAGTGTTGTGCTTCTCTAAGAAAAATGACATTTAAAATACTTGACACCATGGGAACCTTACCATTTTGACTTCCACTTTGGAAACCCGATATCTACAATGCCAAGTACCATAGTGCATGGATTCCTTATTTTTTCTTTGAAACATTTCCTTGAAAAAGAACACTACAACCACAAAAATACCCATGGTGGGCTTCCCATGTTTCTCATGGGTGATCCAGATATGCACTACGACATTCACCATGTCATTTTCCTATTTTTACTAGTAGTAAATGTCTTCAAAATTTTCAATTTATTCTCATAGACACTAATACACACGGGTCTATGATCCTCATTTTGTATAGGCATTCTCTTAGTTTTAAATTCCATATACCATGGATTGGTGAACACATGTTCACTATTTCAGTTTAGAATTCATCACTACAATCATCAAAATTCTAAGTGAAATGGGTTTCATGTTGTTTTTATATTTCTAGGAATGATGTAATATTTGTTACTCCAACTCCACTAAAATGATTACCACTATGGAATGTACATCATAGACATTTTCTATAGGTTGAATCCATAACTGAAATGCTTACCAAAACACCCACTCTTCCTACACTCTATCCATTTTAAGATTCAAAATGGTTTCACTAGATTTATCATAGCATAGACTAAGTTGTGGTAAAGGTTTATATAGTGACCCAATATTTTCATTCATAGATATTACATCTTAATAAATTAATATTCATTACATTACACAAACACACACCTGGAGATCATAAAGGTATAGTGTCTTTGGAAACTTCGACACATAAACAACTGGTTCATAAGTGAACTACATCATCTCCCACTAATTTCTTCATAACTAGAACCCTTCTTAGAATTATCATACATAATACATTTCATCATAACCCGGGGAAAGGATACATAGGAAAGGGTGAGCTCAGATGCTTAGTAAGGGTAAACAAGGGAGATTCATAAACATAATATTAGCATAAGGGTATGAGAACATAATCATAACAGATGAAAACTATACCTTATATATCAAAGTTCAAAATATTGGGTCATGACATAATGATCGGTAGTTAATAAGACATGAATCATAAAGAAATCAAAGAACATAAGCCATGATAGCATAACATAGGCATAAGACATGGAGTTGTGGCATACACATAAGAATAAAAAATCATTTCCTTAATAGTTCAAGGCTAATTGACAAGACTATCATAGTAGAATGAGTTCACTTCCCAAACCATCATAGTAGTCAAGGTATACTCTCAAGACTATCGTAGCGAATAGAGTCTTTACTGAATTGGGTTCACTCCCCGTTCTAGTTCTATTTATCTCATGAGATATTAGACTTTCACTACGGGAAAAATGACCTTTTGTAACAGGCTATTTGCGACGGGCTCGATACCCATCACAAAAAGTCCCTTCAAGAGTATTATTTGTAATGGGATTTTAATCTCATCGCAAAAACAATTAAATGAACATGTATTTATGATGGGGAAACAAACCCATCGCAAATACTTTTGGTACGCCCTCCCACCAAAACGTGAGAATGGGTATTTGCAACAGGTTATGGTTCTCCTCGCAAATACCCATGGTCATGTAAAGTTAATTGGCAAGGGATCATTCTATCGTTGCAAATATTATTCGTCTTTTTAATTTATTTATGACGGGACCCATCTCAATTAGTTTTTTAACCACCGCCTCAATTATTTATTGCGGGGACTATTTTCAACGGGACACGTCGTAAATAGTCTCATCACTACTAATCTAACCTATATATACCTCCCTCCCCTGAATTTTTTCTCTCCATTCACCAATTGAGCTCTCCTTTATTCATTTTTCTCCTTCTCTTCACTTGTTCAAGTAGAAGATTAAATTTTTACAGGGAAGAGAATTTTGAGGTTTGCAGCGCACAAAAACTTCATTTTTTTGGTATTTATGCATTGTCTTAAATTTTTATTTTATTTATTTTATTTTTTATTAGATTGTTATATTATCAATTAGTTGTAATTAGAGTCAATTAGAAGTAATTATTTAAAATTATAAGTAATTATTTATAATTAGAAGTAATTATTTATAATTAGCACTAGTTATTTTAAATTACAAATATTTAGTTTTAATTAGCAGTAATGTTTTCAATTAAAAATTAAATAGTTTTAATTTGCAGTAATTAGTTTTAATTAATAGTAAATAGCTATAATTAGCGGTAATTAGTAATAATTAATGGTAATGAGTAAAAAACAACGGTAATTAGTATTAATTAACAGTAATTAGTAAAAAATAACGATAAATCAATATAATTATTAAAAATTATAGGTAATTAGTAAAAAATTGTTATAAATTAATAAAAAGTAGTAATAATAGGTAGTAATTAGTCATAATTAGTAATAATTGGCAGTAATTAGTAATAATTACCGGTAATTATTAAAAAAATAGCGTTAATTAGTAAAAATTAGCGGTAATTGGTTAAAAGTAGTGGTAATTAGTAAAACATTAGCAATAATTAGTAAAAATTAGTGATAAATCAATATAATTATTAAAAATTATAGGTAATTAGTAAAAAAATATAAAATAATAGAAATTAGTAATAATAAGTGGTAATTATGGGTATTTAGTGAAAATTAATAGTAAATGGTTATAATTATCGGTATTTAGTAATAATTAACAGTAATGAGTAAAAATTAGCGGTAATTAGTATTAAATAGTAGTAATTAGTAAAAATTAGCGATAAATCGTTATAATTATTAAAAATTAGTTTTAATTCGTAAAAAATATTATAAATTAATAAAAATTAGTAATAATAAGTGGTAATTAGCCGTAATTAGTAATAATTAGAGATAATTCGTAAAAATTAGCAGTAATTACTAAAAATTAAGAATAATTAGAAAAAATGGCGGTAATTAGTATTAATTAATAGTAATTAGTATTAATTAGTAGTAATTAATAAAAATTAGTAATAAATCAATATAATTATTAAAAATTAGTGGTAATTGGTAAAAAATGTTACAAACTAATAAAAATTAACAATAATAAGTTGTAAGTATTAATAATTCGTAATAATTAGCATTAGTTAGTTATAATTAACGGTAATTAGTAAAAATTAGCTGTAATTAGTAAAAAAATGTAATAAACTAATAAAAACTAGTAATAATAAGTAGTGGTTAGCAGTAATTAGTAATAATTAGCTTTAATTGGTAATGATTAGCGGTAATTAGTAATAATTAGCGGTAATTAGTAAAACTTAGCAGTAATTAATAAAAATTAGAAGTAATTAATAAAAATTAACTGTAATTAGAAAAAAATAGCATTAATTAGTAAAAATTAACAGTAATTATTAAAAAATAACAGTAATTAGTATTAATTAGCGGTAGTTAGTAAAAATTATCAATAAATCAATATAATTATTAAATAATTACAGTAATTAGTAAAAAAAATATTATAAACAAATAAAAATTAGTAATAATAAGTGGTAATTAACAACAATTAGTAATAATTGGTGGTAATTAGTAAAAAATAATAGTAAGTAGTATTAATTAGTTGTAATTCTTATTAATTAGCGGTAATTAGTAAAAATTAGCGATAAATCAGTATAATTATTAAAAATTAGCAATAATTTGTAAAAAAATTGTTATAAACTAATAAAAAAACTTGTAATAATAAGTGGTAGTTAGCTGTAATTAGTAATAATTAGCAGTAATTAGTTATAATTACCGATAATTAGTAAAAATAGCGGTAATTAGTAAAAAATGTTATAAACTAATAAAAATTAGTAATAATAAATAATGTTTAGAAGTAATTAGTTATGATTAGCAGTAATTAGTAATAATTATCTGTAATTGGTAAAACTTAGCAGTAATCAGAAAAAATTAGAGGTAATTAGTAAAAATTAGCGATAATTAGTAAAAATTATCATTAATTAGTAAAAATTAATGGTAATTAGTAAAATTTAATGGTAATTAGAAAACAATAGCAGTAATTATTATTAATTAGTGGTAATTAGTAAAAATTAGTGATGAATCAATATAATTATTAAAAATTAGCGATAATTAGTAAAAAATTGTTATAAATTAGTAAAAATTAGTAATATTAAGTTGTAATTAGCTGTAATTAGTAAACAAATAGAGACAATTAATAATAATAAACGGTAATTAGTAAAAAATAGCGATAATTAGTATTAATTAGCGGTAATTAGTATTAATTAGCAGTAATTAGTAAAAATTAGCGATAAATCAATATAATTATAAAAAATTAATGGTAATTAGTAAAAAATTATTTTAAATAATAAAAACTAATAATAATGAGTGGTAATTAGCAGTAATTACTAATAATTAGCAGAAATTTGTTATAATTAACAGTAATTAATAAAAATTAGTGGAAATTAGTAAAAAAATGTTTTAAACTAAAATAAATTAGTAATAATAAGTAGTAATTAGCATTAATTAGTAATGATTAGTGGTAATTTGTAATGATTAGTGGTAATTTGCAAAAATTACCAGTAATTGGTAAAAAAATAGCATTAATTAGTAAACAATTTCTGTAATTAGCAAAAATGAGTGGTAATTAGTAAAAATTAAGGGTGATTAGTAAAAATTAACTGTAATTAGTAAAAAATAATGGAAATTAGTATTAATTAGTGGTAATTTGAAAAAATTAGTGATAAATCAATAAAATTATTAAAATTTAGTGGTAATTAGTAAAAAATTATCATAAACTAATAAAAATTTGTAATAATAAGTGTTATTAAGCAGTAATTAGTAATAATTAGTGATAATTAGTAATAGTTGCGGCTAATTAGTAAAAAATAGTGGTAATTATTAAAAATTAGTGATAATTAGTAAAAAAAGTGGAATTTAGTATTAATTAGTGGTAATTAATATTAATTAGTAGTAATTAGTAAACATTATTGATAAATCAAAATAATTATTAAAAATTAGTGGTGATTAGTCAGAAATTGTTATAAACTAATAAAATATGTAATAATAAATGGTAATTAGCAGTAATTAGTAATAATTAGCAGTAATTAGTTATAAATAGCAGTAATTAGTAAAAAATAGTGGTAATTAGTAAATGTTTTTGATAAATCAATATAATTATTAAAAAATAATGGTAATTAATAAAAATTAGTGATAACTTACAATAATTATTTTATATTAGTGTTAATGACTATAAATTAGTAAAAATAAGTGGTAATTAGTAATAATTATTGGTATAACATAATAATTGGTTAAAATTTATAAAAATACATGGTAGTTTGTAAAAAATAGTAAAACAATACTGGTAATGGTTAAAAATTAGTAAAAATTTGCAATGATTAGTAACAATTAGAAAAAAGTAGTAATAAACCCATATAATTAGTAATAATTAGTAGTAATTGGTAAAAATTAATGGTAAATCACTATAATTATTATATAATGGTGGTAATTATTAAAAATTAACATTAAATAACTATAATTATTAAAAATTACTGGTAATTAGTGGTACTTAGAAATAATTAGTATTTTTTAGTATAAATTACCAGAAAAATGAAAATGAAATCGGTTTCCAATTTACATGTATTAAGTAATGAAAAATTTGAACGTGGTTGGCATAAATTGGTGTAATAACAAATTTAGACATGGTTGGATTCAATTCATTTTATCATCTGATGATTATAAATTCTATGAATTATATCTTTTTAGTAAATCATAGAATTTACAATCTTAAACAGATTTGAAATGACCAATTTGTGTCATTTATATCCAATTTTGTTATTAGGTTATCAGAACTAGAGCAGGCAGACAGTGACGCATGAATAGAAGTAGCCACAATAGTAGGAGAAAGAGTTGTGAGCTCGGGGTCATCATCATCATTTTCTGCACTATATCAGGAGTAGTTGTGAGCTCAGGGTGATCTTATAGAGACCATGTGTAGAGAGCATGAGGATCTCCATTAACTACATTAGTAGGAGGAGGAGGAGATGTGTCAATGGAAGGTGCAGTAGCACGAGTAGATGATGGAGTACATGATATGTCAGACTCAAGGTTTTATGATGGATTTCCCTCCACCACCTCCTCCAGATGACCCCCAGTTATTTATGTATTTTTTTATAAACATTTGAATGTACATGTTTTTTGTAATATTTTTTTAATTCATATATTTACAGTTCTACATAGTTATTTTTTTAAAATTGTTGAAAATATTTTTCTTAATTTTCTTATTTCATAATTTATTTATTTATTTATTTATCTTAATTTTCTTATATTATTATTATTTTTTGTGTTATTATTGTTATTATTTTATTATATTGTTGTGAATATTGTGTTTTTTATTATTTTATTATTTTTTATTTTTAATATATTTTTATTAATTTTATTATTATTATATTAATTTTATTAATATTAATATTTTTTATTTATTTTTTATTTATTAAGTTTTTTGTGATGGGTGGATCATCTCAACTCAAATAATCATTTTTGATGGGTACATCCACCTATCCCAAAAAAGTTTTTTTAAAACCTAGATAAACTATTTACAACATTGTCTTCTATAACAATCCATTTGTGATGGGATCTCGTCGCAAATGGACTTTCACAAATACTTCAATTTCAAGTTGTGTTTACCATATTCATTGGAGGTTAATATAGGTCTCACCCATCACATAATGAAAATCATAAAACGCATGCCATAAGATTATAAAAAATTCATTATATTAAAACTCATTAAAAGAAATGGATTTCATAAACATTTCTTCATAAAATAACATGTGCAAAGGAAACAGGTTTCATAATCATTTCATCATTTCATCAAAGTATAACCTGTGGAAAAAGAAGTGGGATTTATAATAATTTTATCATGGTATAACCCATTGGAGAGAAATGGGTTTCATAAATATCCTTTCACCATAAACATAAACCATAAAAAGAAATAATTATAATGGATTATTTGGATCATATCCTTAGTAAATAATAAGTAACATAAAATTATGTCATCTTAGATGGAAAATGATTTTGAAATATCCCTTAAAACATTTTTTTTGAAAATAACTTTTCTTTGAAAATAACTTTTTAAAACTAAAAATTCATAAAATATTTTGGAAATACTTTTCTTTTAAAATAAACTATAAAACTTATAAATAAATTTTCAAATAAAATAATTTCCATGATGGTGGTAAATTTTTTACATGTCCTACATGTTATAAAAAAATATTCCTTTCATATTTTCAATAAAATCCAAACAGGCCTTATTTTGAAAATGACATGAAGATTCATTTTAAAACACTTTATAAAAATTAAAACAAGGGTAAAAATTATTTCATATCCTTTAGTCAATTTTAAAACATTTTTTAACATATTTTTAGAAAATATGGATATGGTAGAGAAAGGGTTTTCGATCAAAGAGAAAAATAATGCCTATTTTTTATTAAAGACATTATTTTGGACTCTTTAGCACATAAAGAAATAAAAATGAAGGTAAATTTTTTTATCATTAAATAACCAAAGTATAATAAAAATAATGAGTTTCTTTAGGGATAGATCATAATATTTCATCATCTAAAGTATAAATATAAACAATCTTGATATACCGTGACATTGTATCGTGAAACCCTTACCAATTTAGTAACTTTGAATCGTAATCCCCATTAAAGAGAGATCATAAAATTGATATTTAAATCCGCATTATTTTCAGGAAAATAATCATAAAATATATCTATGGACAATATGTACATCACATAAAATAAATATGTGGTGAATATGGCATGTGTCTTACAGAAGTAAAAAGTGAGACAGAAATCTCTTACTTTAAGTTGTGACCTGAATGGCCCGAAGGCCTTCATTTTTTTATTTATTTTGATAACCCCTCTTTCAAGGGATGAGAGGGAACCCTTACAAGGCCCGTAGGCTCAGAGATTACATGGCCCGTAGGCTTAAGAGATTACATGACCCGAAGGTCTTAAGGGAAATCAACCAGACTATCTACAAGGAACTGCCCCTCCCCAGCATCTGCATCTTTGATAGTAGCACTCCACCTTTGAATGACCGTCTGGCTAGGCTTCCCATGCAAGCACAGGCTGGTACCGATGGCATAGCCATACCCTCTCTTTCTGACAATCCATTTGGCTCTGCTCTGGTGAGTGTACCTGCTCTGAATCCTTTTCTGGGTCTGTTCCTTTTTTGTAGTGTGTCTGGGCCTGCATTCATGTGGCCCGAAGGCCTTGGGGTGGCCCTAAGGCCTTAACGTGGCCCGAAGGCCTTGAGAATCAACTGGCCTGAAGGCCTTGGGTGGCCCGAAAGCCTTACAGGACCCGAGAACCAAACCAGTGGCCCGAAGGCCCAGATAGATGAATAGTTCCGGCTGCTACAATACCGAACAGTGCCTGCTACAGTAATTCTATAGTGACCCGGAAATATGCCTCCACCAGGATTTGATCCTGGGTCTCTTGGATGCACCTAGCGAGTCCTCACCAACTGGGCTGAGGCTCTTGTGCTTACTTTAAGTTGTGAATTCATTCGTAAACATTAAAATCTAATGTATAATAAATATAAGTTTATTATAAATATATTAAAACCCCATAATTATATATATCATAAAATATATTATTTACTCATTCTCTTTTATTACCTGTTTATTAACAATTCCATATTAAAGTCACGTTTCAAGCAATAACTGCTTTATTTTCCATGTATGTTTTGATTTTTTATTTTGTCCTATTAATTTTATCATGGTTTCGTAATCTATTTAATTTTAAAAATGATATAAATATAATATATATTAAGTATATATTTATTTATAGTAATCCATAAAAGTAATAGATAGAAAATGAAATACATCGTTCATGGATACGGTAGGTCATACATATGCATGAATGTTGTTTCAATTTTTCAGATGGATTGAATGAAATAAAGTTAAAAAATATATTAGCACTATATAATAATTTTTTTTATTAAATAATTTCATTAAACTCATCCTTATTACCTTCTATGTAAAGCATGAACGAATCACATCGCTTCGTGAGGTGGTAGTCTTTCGTACACACGAGTGACATTATCATATTCACACAAATTTAAAAGTAAGAAGGTATATGTGATATAATAATTGAATAAGTATAATAATATTATAAATATCATATATAAACATTTAATCTATCATTATATTAATCTATGAGAGGTATTTCTGGGAAAATAAATAACATGAGTTTGCAAGGTGGTTGTCTGTCGTACACATGATTGACGGTTTCATTTCCCGTTTTATGGAGGTGGATATTTATATAGGTTATTTCATTATAATAATAAAAGATTAGTATATTTTAGATAATGGTATTATTATATCATCATAATTTAATAATATTTTATGAATTTATAAGAATAAGTAAAATAAAAATGCATAGTTGAAAGCTTTACCTCTTCTTCACACAACCTCTTTAGGTTTAACCTAAAGCCTTCCTAGATTAGATTTATGATATCTAAAAGTACTCTTGGATGTGTGAATATATTTTAGAGAGATTTGTTTTAGGTATTGGATGAAAAAAATGGTTTTGGAAGTGTGGAGTGGAGAGGATAATGGGTGGCCTTTTATAAGTGAGGTGAGTGACACACTTATAATTTTTGAAAAGAAAAAGGTGTAGCCATGTTCTTCACATTTCACAATTATTAATAATTTAATATTATCCATATATATTTTAATGTTAAAATATATCCATAAAATAAGTTTTTTACAAGTTTTGGGTCATTTTTAACCTTTATCTTCTTAGTTTAACCCCCCTATAAACTCATTTTAATCTTAACGGTCGTATATAATTTTTACTATTTTTAATGTTCATTATTATAAAAAAAAATAATTAACCTTATTAGATAATATAAATTATTATTATTAAAAATATGGAATCCATTTTTTAAAATTTAACAAACATTAGTGGAAATTTTTAATTTAAAATAAAACTTGCAAATGCAATGAAAATGAGGGTTTTCAAAGGGAAATATTTTCATATGTAAAGAAGGTTTTAATATCAAAATTCAATATGAAATTAATTCCAATGAACTAAATTGGATTAATAAATATATAAATTAACTAATTATACTTTTAAAACCATATTAAAAAGTTGTTATTTTAAAAGTTGTAAACGAAAGGACAATTCTTAATAAAAACCAGTATTTTTCACTATTCAGTGAAAAATTTATATTTTTAGAAAATTATATAAAATTAAGTTTATTTTATCAAATAAATTTTATAAAACTATTAAAAAATACTTTAAGTATTTCTTCAAAAAATGCAATAAAAATATTTTTTAAGAAAATTGTTTTTTCAAAAGATATAATGACTTCTCTAAAAATTATGTAATTTTTTATCAGTAGATGTTATTTATACAAAAAAATTATACTTAATATTTGAAAATTATTTATTACAATTCATATCACTAAGTTTAATGACTAGGTTATAATGACCACATTTAAATAATAATATTGATAATATATCACGGTTTGTTATAACTCGGTGTTGCGTGTAACGTAAGCTACTAAAAAAAGTAAAATTTATTTGAAAAAATGTTTCATAAAATATTGGGGTGTTATATTCTACCCAACTTAAAATTAATTTCACCCTTGAAATTTATTACTCTTATAAAAAAAAATGAGGATAGTTTTGCCTCATCAATTCCTTAGGTTCCTACATAGCTTCTTCAAACTGGTGGTTTTCCCACAAAAAAATTGATCAGGGGAGTAGTCTTGTTTCATAAAACTTTATCTATATGATACATAATCTTAATTTATTTTTCTTTATAATAAATATCTTTATATAGTGGTATGACCTATGAGTTCAATACAAGCGATGTATCAAGTATGTACATCCTTATGAGAGATACATGAAACACATCATGACCTTGAGAGTGATTTAGTGTCAATGTCAAACAATAAGAAATTGTCATGATATGATCAAGAATCTCAAGAGGAATTATATATCTAGGGATTAATTTTCCCTTATTTTTGAACCTTATAATCATCTTCCATGGAAAATTCATAGGAATACCTTATCACAAACTTCAAATTATATATCACATTAGTGATTGTCATCATATATTTTCTACCGACTCTGATCTACCTTGATGTGTTACTGAATGTCTCTAACCTTCTCTACAATTTCTTCATCTTTCTCAAGCCCTAATATATTTCTTTCTCAAAATTAATTTCATCAAATTGTAGTTATACACTTCCTTCCATAGAGGGATTCAAGAAGGATCCATATGAATGCTTGAGTTAAAACTATTGTTATAAGAAAACTCAACTACAGGAAGGTGTTGATCCCAAACACCGTTGAATTTCATAGAATAATATATTATCATATCCTCTAGTCTTTGAATTATTATCTCAAACTGACCATATTTCTGAGGATGATATGTAGTGATGAAACTTAACTTTGTATCCAGATCCTATTGAATACTTCTCCATAAATTTGAGGTAAACCTAGAATCTCGATAAGATATAAAAGAATGTGGTACTCCATGTAATATTACCACTTCCTTAATGTATATCCTGGAAAACTGATCCATAGAGAAATCTTCTCAGATGGTGATGAATTGTTCTGAATTTTTTATGCGGTCGACTATAACCCATATAGAATTATTTCCTTTAGATTTTTTGGGGAGTCCAATGATAAAACCCATGGTGAATTTTTCTCATTTTCATTCTGTTTTTGGAAATGGATGTAACATCCCCTTAGAAAGTTGTCTCTAGGCCCTAATTTATGGATATTCCAATCACTGAGATACAAACTATGTGATATCTCTCTTTATTTCATCCCACCAAAAGTACTATTTCAAATATTTACACACTTCATACTTCCTGAATGAATAAAGAATGAAGAACTATGATCTTACTCTAAAAATTACTTCTTCAAATATGGTATGGAAGGAACATGTACGTGGTTCCTGAACCTTATCATTCCATCATGATCAAGGTTAAACTCAAAAAAACTAACCTTATTTTACACCTCTAAATCTTCCTTTTTAATCTCTTTAATATTCACTTGGATAAATGGTTGAACATTCAATTGAGAAAGATAATATTCCTCTCCTTCCTTTAGGATTTACATATCCATCCATTGCAATTATAGAAATATTAGTTATTTTGTTATCATCATCATGGATAAGCTAGCATGACCCTTTTGACTCAAATAATCGATCACCTTGCTTGCTTTCCTATGTTGGTAATGTATTGATCAGTCATAATCTTTAATCAGATATAACCATCTTATATGGAGTATATTTAACTCATTTTATGTGAATATATAGTTTAAACCTTTTTTATCAGTATATATATCACACTTTTCTACATAAAGATATGGCCTCTAAATATTTAATCCAAAAATTATTATAGCTAACTTAAAATCATGAGTTGGGTAATTTTTTATATATACCTTTAGTTATTATGAGGAATAAGCTATAACTATTTCATTTAATATAAGAACACATCCCAATCCCTTCTTAGATAAATAATTATATATTAAAAAACCTTCTCCACTATGGGGTAATGTAAGCATAGGTTCACTGACTAATCTTCTCTTTAGTTCCTTAAAATTTTCCTCACATTCATATTTCTATAGGATCTTAGCTCCCTTATGAGTTAACTTGGTGAATGGATTAGATAGTCATGAAAAATTCTCCAAAAACCATTGATAATATCTATTAAAACCAAGAAAACTATAAATCTCAATCATCGTGGTTGGTCTGGGCCAATATTCAATATCCTCTGTATTTTATGGATCTATTGATATATCCTATCATTATATCTTATGACCCAAAAATGAAACCTTTTTCAGCCACAATTCACACTTTGTAAATTTTTCATATATTTTCTCATTCCTTAGGGTGTTCAGTACAATTACCAAGTGATATTCATGCTCTTCCTTTCTCTTTTAATAAATAAGAATGTCATTTATAAATTCTATCGCAAACTGGTAAAGGTAATCTATAAATACACTCTTTGATAAATCCATAAAGATAACGGGGGGTTAGTAAGACTGAATGGAATCACTATATATACATAGTGTCCATAGCTTCTATGGAATGTTTTATTGGCTAAATCCTCCTTGAACCTCAATTGATGATATCCAGAATGAAGTTCAATCTTGGAAAAGAATTGAGCTCTATGCAGTTGATAAAATATGTCATAAATATAGGGTAGAGGATACTTGTTATTGATCATGAACTTATTCCATTAATGATAATCAATACAGAGTCACATCAATCCAGATTTATTTTTAACAAAAAGAACATTTACATCCCAAGGTGAAACACTTGGACAAATGAATCCCTTATCAAGGTTATCCTAGGGTTTCTTCTTCAATTCATGAAACTCTATCAGGTCTATTCTATAGGGAGTCTTTCAAATAGGTTGGGCACCATGTATAAGTTCTATTTAGAACTCAACTTCACATTTTGGTGGAAGGATAGAAAAATATTCTAGAAATACATCAAAAAACATCCACACTATAATGACCCAGGATTAACATAGATGGAAATTACATCATTTTAGATTAATATTAAACACATTAAAAATTACATTCCCAAGGACCATAATAGTTTAGTGTCCTTAGAAACATGGAACACAAACTTATAACTTGGTGAAAGATCTTAAATGTTTCCCACAAATATCTTTACATTTAGTACTCACACATAAAACCTTTCTTCATAACCCAGGTAAAGGAAACATAAGAAAAGGTGAGCTCATATGTTCAGTAAATAAAGGAGATACATAAGAATAATATAGGAATAATGGTATGAGAACATGAGAATAACATTAGAAGATTATACCATGCATATAAAAGATCATAAACCTGAATCATGGCGTAAATATTGGCAGTTCATAAGACATGAATCATAATATAATCAAGAGCATAATCTATGAGGGCATAACATATTAATAAGACATAGAATTGTGGCATGCACATAAGCATATAAAATATTTTGTCAAAGCTACCTTACTAGACCTTCTTAACATGTTATGATTGGGTTAATCACATGTGTACCTGATTTGGGATTGGGATTCCCTCCCATACACCCTCTTGTTTTGGGATTAGGATTCCCTCCTGTTTACCCTTTGTTTTTAGGCTCAGGATGTTGTCTCATATACCCTAGTGTTTTGGTCTTGGGATTCCCTCCCATGTAACCTCTTATTTTGGGCATGGGATTCCCTCCCATGTACCCTCTTTTTTCAGACTTGTAATGGTCTCTTGTGTGCCCTCTTATTCTGGGATTCAGACTCCCTCATGTGTACCCACTTGTTTCAAGCTTTGGATTCCCTTCTGTGTACCCTCTTGTTTTGGGATTAGGATTCCCTCCTTTGTAACCTCTTATTTCGGGCTTGTGATGTCCTGCCATGTACCCTCTTGTTTCGGGCTTGGGATGTCCTCTCGTGTACCCTCTTATTTCAGTCTTGGTATTCCCCCTCATGTACACTTTGAGATCCTAAAACATTTATTGTTACCTAATTCATTGGAGTTATATATAGGTCTCGACCATTATATAATAAAATCATACATACATGTGACATAAGATAACAAAACATTCATCATATCATTACCCATAAAAAGAAATTTGTTTTATAAACATCATATCACAACCCATGATATGAAATGGTTATGATAAAAATTTCATCATATTATAAACTATGGAAAATATATAGGTTTCATAATCATTTCATCCTAGAATAACCCGTGAAAGTAAGCGGGTTTCATATGCATTTATCATGGTATAACCCGTGGAAGGGAAATGGGTTTCATGAATATAATTCCATCAAAATATAAACCATTAAAAGAAATAATATGAATATTATCCTGGGATCATATACCTAGTAAATCATAAACTATATCGAAGGATGTAATCTTATATGGAAAATAATTTTGAAAGATCGATTGGAACATTTAATAAGAAAAATTGCCTTTATTTTAAAATCCCTTTCATAAAAAATTTTCAAAAATTCATTTATTATAAATAAATATTTGAATTTTCATTAAAAAAATTCTTGAGGAAAATATATTTTCATCTTTAAAAAATTTATTTTTTTGATATAAATCATTTTTTAAACTTTTTCTATGAAATTATCTTTGAAAACTTATAAAGAAAGCTTGAAATCATTTTGAAAATCATCTTCATTGAAAACTACTTTAAAAAAATAAATTACCAGAATATTAGGAAAAATAATCTTTAAAATAACCTTGTAAACTGTCAATGGAATCTTCAAGTAAATGATATTCTTGACGGTAGGTAAATCCGAACATGTCGAACATTCTTTTTTCACCATAAAATGTTTTTAAAAAATGTCTTAATCAGAAAATGACAAGAAGATTCCTTTTAAAAAAATTTTTAAAAATGTAAAACATGGTTAAAATTTTCTTTGAAAAATAATTGGAGAATAGTATCACATTATTTTGAAACATTTTTAGAAAACATGGTTTTTGAAGGAAAAGTGATTTCAGACATAAGAGAGAGATAAAGTCAAATTTTCTTAAAAATATTTTCTTAATTATAATTAGTTCAAAATATTAGAAAAATGATAGAATTACATGATTATATAATTATTAACTAAATTATATGAAAATTCATGAGATATCTTGAGATATGGATCATAATATTTCATTAATGGAAGCCTAATCATAAACAATCTTGATAAATGATAAGATTGTAGAAATAAATTATTGCCACTTTTGTAACTTTGAATTATAATACCCATGAGATAATAAAATTACATAAAGATTAAAATACCATTAAAATATTTATATTCATGATAAAACATTTCAAATGTAATTATATACACCTTATGAAAGAATATAGGTGCATAACATAAAATGTGTCTCAAATAAGGAAAATTGAGACAAAATTACTTTACCGATTTTGTAAATTTTGAACCTCAATACCCATTAAAAATATATCATAAAATAGATATGTAAAGAAACATAAATATAAGTATAATAATCATATAATACATTCATGTTCATTTTATACATCACAGTGAAGAATTTAGTGGTGAATGTGGCATAAGTATCACAGAAATAAAAGTGAGACTAGAAATCCTCTTATTACTTGAGTAACATTTTAATCGTGAGACCAATGAAAGAATAACATAAATAAAAACATTTAATATAATTAAATAAATGTAATTAATGATAGAAAATTTAACATGTAAGTATATACACTACATAAAATAAATTAGTGTTGAATACGACATGTATCTCATAGATATAAAAAGTGGGATGAGAAAACTCTTACCTTAAGTTTTGACTTTCCTCATACATGTTAAAACATCATATATAAAAAATATAGTTTTATTATAATTATAATAAAGTACCATATTATTACATATAATATCATATTTTATTTTATTATGACTTTATATTACCCATTTATTAACAATTCCATGTTAAAGTTAGGTTTCGGGTAATAATAGATTTGTTTTTCACATGTGCTTTGATTTGTAATATTTTTTTAAATTCTTACTTATATCATGAATAAATAACCTCCATAATGATAAACATGAATAAAATATCATATATATTCATTATATATATATTTATAATAATATATAAAATATATAAATATGAAATGGAATACACTGTTCATTGAGATAGTAGGTTGTACGCACGCATGAACATTGTTTACGTTTTTTTTCATTGAAAGAAATAAAGTAAATGACATATATATATATATATTTATTTAAATTATAGTATCATTATTATTTCATATATATCATATAATTTTACTAAAATCATCCTTAATACATTCCATGTAGAGTGTGAACAAATCACATCGCTTGGAGGGGATGGTAGTCCACATGTTCACAAACCAAGTTATCGTATTTACACAAAATGGAAATCATGAAGGTATGTGTTAAATAATAATTAAATAAGTATAAATTAAAACTAAATATCGTATATATCATATAAAAATATAAATTACCACATTATTCCCAACCTTGAAAGGTATAAATGGAAGAACTAATGACATTAGTTCACGAGGTGGTAGTCCGCCATACACACAAATGATGATAGTGCATCTCATTTGATGGAAGTGTGTGCGAGTTCAGGTCACAAAATTATCATAAAAAATTATAAGTATATTTATTATACTAATTTTATTATATAATCATGGAATAATAAGAATTGATGGGGTGGATAAAAAAACAAAAATGCTTATTGAAGGATGTTACCTCTTCTTTGGGTAACTCCTTTTTGTTTTCACCAAAGGGATTCCTTGTTTGGATTTATTTATAAAGTGGGGACTCTGGTATGAGGTTAGGTATGTTGTGATTTTATTTTATTAGGGTTTTTATAAGCCAAATTTTATTTATAGGTGTTATTATAGGAGGAGGATTGGACTCCATTTATAAGTGCGAAAGGGACACATTGGGTATTCTTGAAAAGATTTGATTGCTCCCGATATTTTACTTTTCCCAAAAGGGTTAAAAATCTAACATTACAAATAATTATAGGTTTAATGGTTGAAATATAACTATAAAATAATTTTTATATGATTTTAGGGTCATTTTTACACCTTATATTCTATGTTTCTTCATTAATTAAGCTCGTTTTTACCTTAATCACATTAATTAATTTTAATTACTTTCACTAATATTTTGGGTTAAAAATTAAGTTGAAATTATTATAAATTATAAATTATTATTATTATAATTATTTAATCCATTTTTTAAATTTCTAATCATATAATTGGATGAAATTAATTTTAAATTAAGCCTGTGGACGGGATGGCACGACAGGTTTTTAAAGTGAGAAAGTCCAAAAGTTTGAAATATTTTTATATCCTATTTCAATTGGAAATTAGTTTCAATGACCTAAATTTTATTAATTGATTTATAATTTATCTAATTATACTTTGAAAACAAATAAAAACATAATTTAACTATATAAATAAATTAGCTAAAAAAGAAGTTTTCAATTAAAATTCATTGTTTTTTACTATTCATTAAAAAGTGAAACTTCTCTGAAAAATACCAAATATTAACACAAGGTAAATTTTGATATTCCTATTTCAAAAATGAAGTTTATTTTTTAAAATAAAATTTATAAAATTATCAAAAATTATATTTAAAATGTGTTCTCTATTAAAAGGAGGTAAAATTACCTTTTAGGAAAATACATATTTTTATTCATAAAATTATATTAATTATTATCTTATACCTATCAAACCTATAATATGAGTGTAAAAAAGAATTATTGAATATATAATATATAAATTTTATTAAAAGTGTTCATCAATATTTTTTTTCTAATTTATTGAGATAAAATGATGTTTGTACATTAAAAAATAGTTTTCCTAGAAAAAGGATTTCTTTATTTTCAAATAGTTCTTACCTTCATTTCTAAATAATTGATAAACAAATGATTCATTTTATATAAATTTTTAAATCATATTTTCATAATTTATTTAATATTATTTTTAACTTTTATTCAAATAGCTAGGTAGTAACTATAATAATATTTTAATGATAATATTAATAGTATATTTTAGTTTAGTAACAAACTTAGTATTTCATGTAATGAAATCCAAACATAGTATTTATCATTATGAAATTTAATCTAAATTTTTCATTTAGTTAAATATTATCTTAGTGTTGCGTATAACGCATTCCAAACATAGTGCTTTCATATAACAAAAGTGATATTTAGTGTTGTGTGAAATGAGAAATATCAAAAAGATTAAATTAATTTGAAAAATATATTTCACATAATCATTGGGTTTTACATTGTACCATCCTTAAAATGAAATTATCCATCAAAATTAATTTGGGTTATCAAAGGTATAATACTTGAAAGTTACTTTCTTGGAAATCCATATCATAGAAATGAATACCAAAACTTCCTTTAAAAAGGAAAGTTAGAACTATAACGCTTACCCAAAATAACTCATAACTAGGTTTCCACATAGGGGAAAATAGGTTGGGAGTGAATATTGGATGTGGAATATAAGAATAAATAACTATAGATAGTGATAAATATCATTGGTCATCAGTAAGTGAACAATCAATGGAAAGTTAAGGGCCTCAAAACCATAAATAGGTGATGATTTATAAGACCACTGATTCAACAGAAACAAATGTATTATGATAAATATTTTTCAATATAATTTTAATAGAGTTGAGGAATTATTTTACTTTATAATTACATAATGAAATATACTTACTTGATTTTATTCCTTTTCATATGCATAGTCTCACCCTTTGGTTGTTCCTTGCTCTACTTTAAATTCATCTCTTACTCTAAGAAATGAAGGTGAATTTCTCATTCCTAAAGCATTAGAAGATCATGAGATCCATAAATAAAATGATAGGTTGTTTAATTTTTGATTAGTTAACCTCACAAAAAAATAGTTATCACAGGTTATCCAATATGTGTAATCCACATATGGTGATATAATACTTTAATATCTAAAATCAAATCCAAATTTTAACATAAACCATTCCCTAAATGGATAAGCTTATAAACATTATGAGAGATGAAAGTACAAAATATTAGAAATAAGGTCACTAAATTTCTAAAAAATAACATAACATTGATCCCTTGTTATATCATAAAGAATTTTTTATTTTTCACATACCAAACATGTGAATACCTTCATCATGTATTCTCTTAAAACATGGTAATAACTTGAATGACCATAATTCCTTATTGAAAAATGCATGTTTCCTTATTCCAATGTTTATTAGATATATTCTTTAAATCCAAAAAATTTGTAAACTCTATCCATGATAGCATAAAACACTTTGTAAACAAATTCTTAGTCAGTTTCAAGGTAATATGTGCCATCCAATTTAGTTATTCATATCCTATATATCTTTATCCAAACATCATTATTTCAACATTAGAAACATATTAGGGTTATCTTACCTTAGTCAAAATATACCCTTTCCATTAAATCAATTTTCTAGTTCATTAGAACCATTCTAAATATTATTGAATCCAAATACATAAACACTTCAATCCTTCCTCTCCAATGATTGGCATAGAATAGTTCCTTCCTTGAATTAGAAGTAAATTCTTATATCAGGGCATTTATTTGAGTAATTCTTATGTTCTCCATAGATAATACATTAAACTGCATGAAAATTTGTCACTCTATAACCCTTTTTCCTGCATAGATAACTTCTTCCCCTCCATTTTAGGTATTCCTCAATGTTCTTCTTCCCTTCTTGACATGTAGGAAGCTGAATCTTCTTTAATCTATGTTCATTACCATGTGAACATTTATAAAAGTCTATATTACTATTATTTAATGTGATAAGAATATCACCAAAGTTCAAATTGTTAATCATATATTGTGATATATAATTCTTCATAATCATAATATATTTCTCTCTAGTCATTATCCAATTTTGTTTCTCATAGTCACCAAATTGTCAATCAGATTCAATAAAAACTCAGTTTCTTCTGGTTACCTTCACTGACTAAAATTAGATAGCATAGTGTGAGAAATACTTATCATAGAAAAAAACCATTTAATCATGAAAATCACTTATAAGATGTAAAAATTATGAAACCTTATTTAATCTATGATAACTTAGGCTTATACTTATAGAAATACATATACATATCCTTAGAAATACCACTAGGGATCTCACTAATGTTTTTTCATCATAGTTTCCAAAGTTTGACTAAACCTTTCCTTTGATACTAACTATAGCGATTCAAGCTTATCGTACATGGATATTAAATAATTTTAGATGAATATTCAGCACATTAAAAAAGTACTTTCTCAAGGACCAGCATATTTTAGTGTCTTTGGAAACTTGGAACACAAATTTTTAACTTTGAGAAAGATCTTAAATGTTTCCCACAAATATCTTTCTATTTAGTAATCCTACTTAAACCATTTCTTCATAACCTGGGGAAAAGAAACATAAGAAAGGGTGAGCTCAGATGCTTAATAAGGTTAAATAAAGGAGATACATAAGCATAACATAATCATAAGTGTATGATAACATGGGAATAAAATTATAAGATCATAATCTATATATCAAAGATCATAAACATAAATCATGGCATAAATATTGTCTTTTCATTGGAAATGAATCATAATATAATCAAGAGCATAATACATGATAGAATAACATAGGAATAATATATAGAATTGTGGAATGAACATAAGCATAGAAAATATTATATCGAGGATACCTACCAAGACCTTCATAAAATGTTAGGCTTGGGTTAATTGCCTATGTACCTGATTCACGATGGGGATTAACTCTTGTGTACCCTCTTATTTCGTTCTTGGTTTTCCCTCTTGTGTACCCTCTTGTTTGGGGCTTAGCATGATCTCATGTATACCCTCTTGTTTCAGGATTGGGATACCCTCCTATGTAACCTCTTGTTTCAGGCTTGGGATTCCATCTCATATACCCTATTGTTTTGAGCTTGGTATTCCCTCCATTGTACCCTCTTGTTTAGGTCTTGGTATTCACTCCTATGTACAATCTTGTTTGGGGCTGGTATGACCTTCCGTGTACCCTATTATTTCAATATTGGGATGCTAACCCATGTACCCTCTTGTTTTGGGCTTGGGATTCCCTCCCATGTACCCTATTGTTTTGGTATTGGGATTCCCTCCCATGTACCCTCTTATTTTGGGCTTGGGATGACCTCATGTTTAACCTCTTATTTCGAGCTTGGGATGCCCTATCGTGTACCCTCTTGTTTCAAGATTTGGATGCCCTATTGTGTACCCTCTTATTTTGATCTTGGGATACCCCCTTTGTACCATTTGATCTTAGAAAAAAGTTATCATCACCGAATGAATTTGATGGAGATATAGGTACCACCCATCACATAATGAAATCATACATGCATGTTTCACAAGATAAAAAAACATTCATCATATCATGACCCATAAGAATATATGGGTTTCATAAACATCATATCAAAACCCAATAAATTAAGTGGTTATCATAAAAATTTCATCATCTAATAAAATATATAAAATATATAGTTTTCATAATCATTTCATCCTATAATAACACATGAAAGTAAGTGGGTTTCATAAGAATTTATCATAGTATAACTCATGGAAGAGAAACAGGTTTCATAAACAACATTCTATCAAAACATAAACCATTCAAAGAAATAATATGAATGTTACCCTGGGATCATATCCCTAGTAAATCATATACTATATCAAAGGATGTCATGTTAGATGAAAAATAATTTTGAAAGATCACTTGGAACATTTCTTAAGGAAAATACCCTTTGTTTCAAAATCTATTTCATAAAACATTTTCAAAAACAAATTCTTATAAATAAATATTTTAATTTTCATTTAAAACATTTATTGATGAAAATATCTT
Organism: Viscum album; assembly: GCA_963277665.1. Taxonomy (NCBI): domain Eukaryota; kingdom Viridiplantae; phylum Streptophyta; class Magnoliopsida; order Santalales; family Viscaceae; genus Viscum; species Viscum album. The sequence continues at coordinate 1,581,953,943 of OY728119.1, read as the reverse complement.
TCCATATTTGAAAAATTATTTTTTTAAACCAAAATCATTTTGAAAACATTTTTCTTTGAAAATATATTTGAAAACTTATAAAGAAAGCTTGAAAACATTTTAAAACCCTTTTTCTTTTAAAAACACTTTAAAAATAATGAATTTACAAAATATTAGGAATTTTTTTTAAAAAAATAACCTTTTAACTTTCAACGGAATATTTGAGGGAATTATAATTATGGTGGGGGTAAATCCGTATATGTTAAATATTCCTTTTTCACCATAAAATGTTTAGAAAAGTGCCTTGATTGGAAAACAACAAGAATAATACTTTTAAAACCATTTTAAAAAAGGTAAAACATGGGAAAAAAATTCTTTTAAAAAACATAGGATAATAGTATAACATTTTTTTAAACATTTTTAGAAAAAATATTTTTGAAGGAAAATAGATTTCTAGCCGAAGATAGAGATAAATTCATATTTTCTTAACATTTTTTTAATTATCATTACTACTAAATAGTGGAAAAATTGTACCATTACATGAATATATAATTAAAAAAAATATAAGAAAATCCATGAGATATCGTGATATATAGATCATAATATTTTATCAATGGAATCATAATCATAAACAATCTCGAAAAACAATGAAGTTATAGCAATAAACTATTACCACTTTTATAAATTTGAATCATAATACCAATGAGAAACTATCATTAAATAATGCTTAAAATATCATTAAAATAATTATATTCATGATAAAATATGTCAAAGGGAAGTGTATACACCCTATAATGGAATATAGGTGCATATTATAAGATGTGTCTCAAATAAGGAAAATTGAGACAAAATTACTTTACCGATTTGGTAACTTTTAAAATGTAATCCCCATGAAAGGGATAATAAAAAATTGTTATGTAAATACCCATAAATTTAAGGATAATAATAATATAATAAATTCATGTGAATTATATACACCACAAAAAATAAACAAGTGGTGAATTTGGCATAAGTATCACAGAAATAAAAGTGAGACTATAAACCCCTTACTACTTTAGTAACTTTTGAATTGTGATCCCAATGAAATAATAACATAAATAAAAACTTTTAATATCATGAAATAAATAAAATTCATTATATAAAATTTCATAGGTCATTATAAACACCACATAATATAAATGAGTGTTGAATATGGCATCTATCTCACTAATATAAAAACAGGGATGATAAAACCCTTACCTTTAGTCTTGACTTTCCTCGTACACGTTCAAACCTCAGGTATAATAAATATAATTTTATTATAAATCTTTAAATTAACCATATTATTATATATATAATACCATATGTTAATTTATTATGAATTTATATTACCTATTTATTAAAAATTCTATGTTAAAGTTATGTTTTGGGTAATAATCGCTTTGTTTTTTACATGTGTTTGGATTTGTTATATTTTTCGTCTTCTTACTTATATAATGATTTAAACACATATAGAATGTTAAAAATATATAAATATAATATATATTCATTATGTATGTATTTATAATAATTTATAAAATATATAAATATAAAATTTAATACATCGTTCATGGAGACGGTAGGTCGTACGGACGCATGAACAATATTTCTGTTTTCTTGTCGTATTGAATAAAATAAAGTAAATGACATATATTTAAATATATTTATATATATATATTGAAATTCAATTATATTTATTATTTAATATATATCATATAAATTTACAAAACTCATCTTTAACACATTCCATGTAAAGTGTGAACGAATCACATCGCTTTGAGGAGGTGGTAGTCCACACGTCCACAAACGAAGTTATCATATTTAAACAAAATGGAAAGGATGAATTTATGTGTTATATAATAATTAAAAAATAATAAATACATAATAAATATCATATAAAAACATAAATTCCATCATTATTCCCAACCTTGAAAGGTGGAAAAGGAAGAACAAACATCATCAGTTCACGAGGCGGTTGTTCGTTCTATACATGAACGATGACTGTGTATCCAATTTGATAGAATTGTGTGTTATTTTAGGTCAAAAAATTATCAAAAAATTATATAAATATATTTAAGACACTTATGTTATTATATAGTCATGAAATAATAATAATTGAGGTGGGTGTAGAAATAAATTAAACAAAAGTGCTTGTTGAAGGATGTTTCTTCTTCTTTGGGTAACTTCTTTTGGTTTTCACTAAATGGATTACTTGGTTGTATTTCTGCCCAAAGTGAGGCCTCTATGATTATGTAATGGATTTTTTTATTTTATTTTGGTAGGTTTTGTATGAGACAAAAATTTTTTAGAGGTGTTATGAGAGGAGTAGAATATGAGTCCTTTTATAGGTGGGGAAAAGGACACATTGGGTATTCTTGAAAAGAGTTGAGTGCTCCCCATGTTTTACTTGTCCCAAAAGGGTTCAAATTTAACCATTATATATATATTGAGGTTTAATGGTATAAATATGTCCATTAAATAATTTTTAGACAAGTTTTGGGTCATTTTTACACCTTATATTCTATGTTTAGTCATTACATAAACTCGTTTTTACCTTAATCACTGTAATTGATTTTAATTTATTTCACTAATATTTTTTGTAAATAAATAATTTGACCTTATTATAAATTATATTAATTCTTATTATAAATATGAAATCCATTTTTAAATATTCTAATCACATAAGTGGAATAAATTACTTAAACTTAATCTCATAGAGGGGATGAGACAATGGGTTTTTAAAGTGAAAAGTCCAAAAGTTTGAAATATTTTTATATCCAATTTCAATATGAAATTGGTTCCAATGACCTAAATTGGATTAATTGATTTAAAATTTATCTAATAATACTTTAAAACCACATTAAAACATAATCTAAATATATAAATATATTAGATAAAAAAGTAGTTTTCATTTAAAATTTAGTATTTTTCATTATTCATCAAAAAATGAAACTTCTCTTAAAATATGAAAAATTCACCCAAGGTAAGTTCTGATATTATGATTTAAAAATGAATTATATTTTTTCAGATAAATATTATAAAATAATAAAAAATTATATTTAAAATGGTTTCGCCATTAAAAGGAGGTAAAATTACCTTTTAGAAAAATACATCTTTTTATTCATAAAATTGGATTTATTCTTATCTTATGTCTATCAAATATATTGGATGAGTGTAAAAAAATTATTGAATATATAACATATAAATTTTATTAAAAACATTAATCAATAGTGTTTTTTCTAATTTATTGAGATAAAATGGTGTTTGTACATAGAAAAATAGTTTTCTTAGAAAAGGGATTTCTTTATTTTCAAATAGTTCTTACTTTTATTTATAAATAATTGATAGCCAAAGGATTTATTTTATACACATGTGTAAATAATATTTTTACATTTTATTTAATCTTATTTTTAACTTCCATTCCAATTTCTAGGTGGTAACTATAATAATATTTTAATAACAATATTAATAGTATATTATAGTTCGGTAAAACTCGGCTTGGCATGTAACACAAACTCTCAAAGGAAGTCAGAATTATGTATAACACAATCTAAATATAGTTTTTTTTTGAAAAAAATTTTAATATAAATTTCACAAGTAGTGCAATATTATCTTGGTTTTTCATATAATACAAGCAAAACGTTGTTCTTTCATATAAAAAATCGATATTTAGTGTTGTGTGAAATGAAAAATATAAAAAAGTTTAAATTAACTCAAAATATATATTTCAAAAAACATCGGGGTGTTACACACACAATAGGAATATAATATATGTTTAGTTTATCCCAAACCATATTATATAAACACCCATGTTGAATAGGAATCAAAACCCATACAATGCATATGATTTCCATCGAGGGTTCATATTTATCATCACACTGAAATACTATCATAGTTTGGTTTGGAATATCAAATGTGACTTCCATTTTTCAGAAATTAATGTGGATTTTATATAAATAAAGATAATTTATTTATTAGATAACATCAAATTTATCCAGAGGTAAAAAGACAATATTTTTAGGAAGCACATTCTCACAAACTTCAACTCGAGAGGAATCATATACTAGAGATGTGGTCATCATACCATTAGGGGTTTTCAATATTAATTCTATATCTAATCATTTAGGTGGAATATTTATACCCTTATAAAATTCTTTAGATATGAAATAATGGGTAGATCCATAGTCAAATAATACATTATTAGTTCTATAGTGGATGGTAATTGTACCTTTCACCACATCGTTATCTCACCCCTCATCGGAAATAATGATTGCATAAGATTTCGATTTATCTCTAATATTAAGAAGTTATTGAAATTGATCATCATCATTAACCTTTGGGTTTGGGTACTAGTTAGCATAATTCCCATACTCATTTCATTTGAAATACTAGATTGTGGGTGGTAAATTTTGTGGAGTTTCCTCTCTATTTGAATCATTAGTAAACTTCTTCTCACCACTTTGGCATTCAATTTCTTGATGACCTTCCAATCCACAAACATTTAATAGTTCCCTTAAGGAAATTTACTCCATGTTTTCTTACACAATTTGAGCATGAATGATATATTATCTTATTTTCTCTATGGTTTTTATATCTTAATTTGAATTCCATTTTTCCTTTCTTATAAAAACCATGAGATTGGTGGGTAACTCTGATATCCATTTCCACCTTGATTGAACATTTAATGATTTCTTCATAACTACTAAAGTACTTTATAGATAAATTAATTCAAATACTTGGTTTTAAGCCACTAAATAATCAATCAACCTTAATTTCATCTTGTATGATACTAGAGAAGAATACCTCATAAGTCTTGTAAAATTTTCCTCATAGGTACTAATAGATTCATCATCCTTCTGCTTTAGCTCAAGGAATTCCTTATCCATTTTTATATGAAGAATATGAGGGAATTACTTATTGAAAAATAAGCTCTTAAACTCATTCCACTCTATGGTGTCAATTTCATCATGTTATCTTGTATTCTTGATGAGATTCCACCATTGGTCCACTTCTCCTTTCAAACAATATAAAACCAAAAATGACTTTTTCATCATCTAAATACATGATAATGGAAAATATCTCTTTAGTGGTACTGATCCATTACTCAGAAACTAGCGTATCAGTAAATCCACTAAAGGAAGATGGAATTTTACTTATAAAGGACTCAATAGAATGTTGCTTGCTTCTTTTTAATTTTTAATTTCAACATGATTAATGGATTGATAAATATTTATGAATATAGAAATGAGATTTTTCATTCTATCTCCCAAAACATTTGGAAGATCAATAGAAAAATAATTAAATTATCCCACTCACTTAAAATTAATATGGTTCCTTCAGGTTCCATCCATTGAATAAAACCAAAACTCATAGTATAAGAAACGATAATCGTAGTGGGGAACCACATAATCATGAAAAATCACTTATAGGATGTCTAAATGATGACACATTATTTTTAATATATGACACCTTAGGCTTAACCTGGGTCATTCATGGACATTATCCAAATCCTTCAGGATGTTTCATAAAGATTTTGTGAATTTTTAAAGTAAATACCTCAAGAGTCTCAAACCATGTTTCCAGCAAGAGCCATTGTTGTGCACCAAGTAATGATTGAGTCCAGCTCAATGCACCCTTTTTTGGAGTTATTACCCCAAGTTACCTCTTTTCTAGAACAACATCCACTTGTAGTATCGAGATAGAGATGTAATTTCTTGGAAACCACTTTCTCTATCCTTTACCAAAGTTCCAAGACATTTTCCTATACTTTCAATCATCTATAGACTTATCCTTATACATATCCTTAAAAATATCCTTAGGGATATGAATAAAGTTTTCTAATCCTCGTTTCTAAAGGTTATCTAAACCTATCCTTTGATACCAACTATAGCCATCCAAGATTTTTATAAACAAATACTACATCTTAATATAAAAATATTCATTACATTACATAAAAACATTCCTAAGGATCGTAAAGGTATAGTGCCTTTAGAAACATAGATACATAAACAAATGATTCATAAATGAACTATAATATATATCACTAATTTATTTATAACTAGTACCCTTCTTAGAAATATTATACAAAATAAATTTCATTATATCATGGGTAAAGAAAACATAAGAAAGGTTGAGCTCAGGTGATCAGTAAGGGTAAATAAAGGAGAAGTGTAAACCTGACATGAGATTAAGGGTATTATAACATGAAGATAACATATTAAAATCACACCTTTCATATCAAATGTCATAATATTGAGTCATGGAATGAATATTGTCAATTAATAATATATGAATCATAAAGGAATCGAATAATATAATCCATGAAATAATAACAAAGGCATAATACATGGAGTTATTGTATAAACATAAGAATATAAAATCATTTCCTTAGTAGTTCAAGGTTCATTTACAGAACTATCATAGTAGAATGGGTTAACTCCCCAAACAATCATAATATCTAAGTTTTACTTCCAAGACTATCATAATAGATAGAGTACCTTACTGTACTGGTTTCACTCCCCATTTCAGTCATGTTTAACTCATAAGATATCAATCTTTACCCAATGTATTGGATGAAGATATAGGTCTCATGAATTACATAATGAAAATCATACATACATGTTCCATAAAACATTCATTATATCATAAAAAATAAAAAGAAATGGGTTTCATAAAAATTTCATTGTAACATAACCTATGTAAAAGAAATAGGTTTCATAATCATTTCACAATTTTATCAAATCATAACCCATGGAAATAGATTAAGGTTTCATAATAAAATATCATGGTATAACCCATGGAAGAGAAATGGGTTTCAAAAAATATTTTCATCACAAACATAAAACATCCAGAGAAATAATAATAATGTTATCCTCGTATCATATCCCATTTAAATCATAATTAACATCATAATATGTTATCTTAGATAGAAAATGATTTTGAAAGATCACTTGGAACATTTATTAAGGAAAATAAATATTTGTTGGAAATAACTTTTAAAAACCAAAAATTCTTAAAATATTTTTAAAATAATGTTCTTTAAAAATAAATATTAAAACTTATAAAGGAAGATTTAAATAAAATAGCAGTTATGCTTGGGGGAAATTTAGTTCATGTTCTATATATTAAAACAAATATTCATTTCAAATTTTTAATGAAAGAAAAAGGGGGCTTATTTTGAAAATGACAAGAAGATTAATTTTTAAACACTTTTTAAGAATTAAAACATGGGTAAAAAGTATTCAATGAATCCTTTGGTTAATGTTAAAATAAATTTGAAAACATTTTTAGAAAACATGGATATGGAAGAGAAATGGTTTTCGACCAAAGGGAGAGATAAAGTTGGATTTTATTTGAAAAAAATTTAAAACTCTAGAATACTTAAAGAGAAATAGAAAAAATGTATTGTCATGAAATAACCAAAATATAATAAAATTATTGATTTTACTGATAGATATATCATAATATTTCATCATTGAAAGCATAAATATGAACAATCTAGATAGACGATGATATTGTATCATGAAACCCTTACCACTTTTTTAAATTTGAAACATAATCCCCATAAAAGATAGATAATCTGATGGATATGTAAATCCCCATAATTTTTATAAAAATAATCATAAAAATCATGGTTATTATATACACATTATAAAATAAATTGGTGGTGAATATGGCATGTGTCTCACAAAGGTAAAAAGTGAGACATAAATCTCTTACCTTAAGTCTCGACTTACATTATACACATTAAAACCTTATGTTAGTAAATATAATTATATTATAAATATATTATAGAACAATAATTATATATATAATACCATTTATGATTTAATTATATCCTTTTATTACTATTTTATCAATAATTCCATGTTAAAGTCATGTTTCAAGCAATAACTGATTTGTTTTTCATGTATGTTTTGATTTTTTATTTTTGGTAATATTAATTTTTTCATAATTACATAATATCCAGGATGTTAAAAATTATATAAATATACTATATATTTATTATATATTCATTTATATTAATATATAAAAGTTAGTGATAGAAAATGAAATACACTGTTTTTGGAGAAGGTAGCTCATACGTACGCATGAACATTGTTTTCATTTTCTCGATGGATTGAAAGAAAGAAAGGTGAAAAAATATATTACTAGTAACGAATAATTTTTATTTCATATATTTAACATATTATCATTAAAATATCCTTATTTACTTCCATGTGAAGCACGAATGAATCACATCACTTTGTGAGGTGGTAGTCTTTCATACACGCAAGCAATGTTATCATATTCCCATAGTAGAGTAAGAAGTTATATGTGGTATAACAATTATAAAAGTATAATAATATCATAAATACCATATATAAACATTTAATATATCATTATATCTAGTTGTAGTAGGTGTTTATGAAAAAAATTAATTACAACAGTTCGTGAGGCAGTAGTCCATCATACACACGGTCAATATTTTTTACTATTTTCACCATTCATTATAGTAAAAAAATAGTTGACCTTATTAGGTAATATAAATTATTATTATTATAAATATTTAATACATGTTTCTAAATTCAACTCATATAAGTTTAATAATTTAATTTAATATTAAATTTGCAGATGCGATGAGAAAGAGATTTTTCAAAGGGAATAGTTTTCATAAGTAGAGAAAGTTTTAATATTAAAAGTCAATATAAAATTAATTAAAATGAAATAATTAGATTAATAAATATATAATTGAACTAATTTTAATAAACTATATTAAACAATTTTTATGTTTTTAAATGTTGTAAAAGAAAACACAGTTCTTAATAAAAACCAGTGTTTTTCACTATTCACTGATAAATTTATCTTTTTAGAAAATTATAAAAATTCACTCCAAGAAAATTTTTACATGTATACTTTAAAAATGAATTTTATTTTTTCAAAAAAAATTATAAAATTGGTAAAAATTACTTTTATTGTTTGTTCACAAAATGCAATAAAAACATTTTTCGAGACAATTTTATTTTCAAAACATATAAAGAATTTTCTAAAAATTAAGTAAATTTTTATCAATATGTGTTCCTTATATAAAAAAATATACTTGATATTTAAAAATTATTTATTACTATTAATATATCTAATTTTAATTACTAGTTTATAACGGTTTCATTTAAATAATAATATTAATAATATATCAAAGTTTGTTAAAATATAGTGTCGCGTGTAACACAATATATCGAAGAAATTAAATTTATTTGTAAAAATATATTTCATAAAATATTGGGGTGTTGCAGTTTAATTTACCAAACCAATTTCACTCATCTTCGTATAATTTCTATAGTCATTCATATCCAAAATATGGAAACTCTGGGAAATTTTTCTATTTTTAATACTATAACACTATTATAAGAATTGCATTTGATCTTTGAAAATAATCCCAACTTTTAAACTTCTTCTCATTAGAGTAAATTAATCCAATCACCAATAACCAAATTTATATTAAAAATACATCTAACACATTTTGAAAAAAAATCCAACATCATCTAATCATCAATCCTTAATTGGATGATAAAAAAATAATAAACCCTACATGAGTAAGCTTGGATCCATATATAACTAGCCCCCACTTTCCTTGAACAAGGAATAAGCCTCAAAGATAGAGGGAAGTTAGACCCAAATAAATTATCCCAAGTATACTTTACTCAATATAGATTTTAATTTCATCATAACTCTAATACCTAACAGGTATAAAAAATTAACATTCAAATTCAAGATAATAACATTAATTACAAACTAAAGTCAAGATAAATGAAAACTAAATATTATATTGTCATACCAAGGATGTAATTCATGACATGAAAATTTTATAAGAATTAATTTATCATATAAATTAAATTATACACAATATTCAAATTGTCTAAACAATTTATAAACATGAATATTTAAAAGGAATAAATAAATAAATAAATGCAAGTTTTATTTATTTAATCAGCATAAGATATTAATATAAAAATTTCATATTTTATTTAAGCATAAAAAAATTCTATGTTTAATTTATAACACATATCATTTATAAAAAATTTATAAATTATAATAATTTCATCCAAAATATGAAATTATTATTCATTTTATATTATATCATAATTTATTATTAATAGATGGGAACTATCAATCATAAGTTGTGACTGGGTCAGTGGGGATTCTTATTTAATCTTATTTTGGTCACCTGTCATAAACCATGAATTATTATGGGATACTTATTTAATCTTTCATGGTTCACCTATCTTTACTTACTCTAGATTCATATCAGATTCGATAATTAAGTAAGCACTAATAATTAGTAAATTTTTCACCTTATGAAGATGGATCTATGCCTATTATGTATAACCCAATCATAATCAATGATTTTCCCCTATATTATTATTATGATTTAATGATATGAGTTTGTAAAACCCATCATTCAATCATAACTTATGATATCACCCATATTATAGCTTGTGGAATAGAATATAACCATTTTATTTCAATGTATCATACATTGTGATACAAACCATTCATACCCTATGGCTAAACACTAATGCAAATTGGGCCTTTAATAGCACTAGTAAAATGTCTTTATCAGTGCTATAGAAGCACTGATAATATGAGTGATGTTAAAGGGTTGGATTTAATAGCACTCATAAAAAGAGCTGATGAAGTCCCCCTTTAACAGCACTAAAACGAGCTGATAAAGGGGGATTTATCAATGATTTTTTAATGATAATAAAAGGGGTCTTTATCACCACTTTTTTAGCACTGTTAAAGTCCACCTTTATGAGTGATTTTTTTAGCATTGTTAAAGGGATTCTTTAACAGTGCTATAAAAATCACTGATAAAGGACCCGCTGCTAAAGGGGATAATTTGTTTTGTTCATACCCTAACCCGAGACCTTCATCTTATACACCAGTGCCTTTTTTCACCCCTATATTGTTTTGTTTTACATTTTGTAATATATCTATATATTTTTATATATTTCATTACATTTTTTATCCATTTATTTATATATATGTTTATATTTTTTTATATATTTTTTTAAAATAAATATATAAAATATGTTTTTTTTGTATGTGGGTGTTTATAAATACATACAAACACACACACACACATACCCACACACATATATATATATGAATCTATAAATATAATTATACATGTTTGTATTTATTTACATATATAATATATTAATATTTATATACATATATTATAATATATAGATATATTTATATATATCTCTTTTTGTCAATACACATACACAAATACATATATATATATATATATGAACATTATATATACATTAATTTTATGGGTATATAAATATTCATGCATTTTTATTTTAAATTAAATGGATATTAGTTTTTATTTAGATAAGGTTTATATATTGATAAATATATTTTATATGTAAATATGTTTAAATATTTATTTATAAGATTAAATTTTTATTTGTGAATATATAAAAAATTTGTATATATTTTTATATATTTGATTATAAATAACATTACAATATCAAAAATCATAAAACTTCAAAATAATAATATCAATATGAATGTAATCCCCAGGAATAAATTCATTCCCTACTGAAAATGGAAAAAATACTTCCTTAAACAAGGTTTAAATTTCATCTAATGTTAAAAAATTGGTTTAACCCGACTAAAAACACAATTTTGAATACCTTTTGGACATTTTTTGGCCTCAAAAAATGAGACTGGGGTCCCCCCAGTCACTAAGAAATATAGCCCATTGTAATATTTAATTTGATATTTGGTAGAGCCTAAATGGACTCCCAGATCAAAAGTTATGGACTTTTGAAGTTTGAGTTATATTGTAACACCCCAAGCTTCCACGGTACGCTTCTCTTTGAATAATACAGTAGCGTGTGTTGTACGTAACTTCGAGTTCTAACACACACCACAACCAATAAAACTATATGTTATGAATAGTAATATCCACTTTTTAAAATTTTATAAATTTTATCTTTCAAAATGGACTTCATTTTTGGATTCAGAATATCGAAATTAGCTTAGGGTGAATTTTTGGTATTTTTCTAAAAACATTCAATTTTTGATGAATAGTGAAAAACACTGAGTTATAGTTTAAAACCGAATTTTTATTTAAATAATTATATATTTTATTTAAATTTAATTAAGGTCAAAATAGATACATAATACCTATATAAGTTCAATGTAATTCATTTGATTTAGTTTAGAATAATTTTAGATATATAAAAATTTTATTGAACTTTTCACCGTCTTTTACCCACCTCCTAGGAGAATTTGGAAATTCACATAAAACATAATTTTACCACTTATGTGAGTGTAATTTTTAAAATTAGAGAGACACATTTAATATGAAGGAGTAAAATGTGGTTCAATAAGATAAAAATAATTTTTGGTGAATAGTAACTTTTTTACTTTCATTTACCACGGTTAAAATTAAATTGGGTAATTAAGAGTAAAAATGATATTAATATTACCCTAAGAAATGCCCTAATTCTATTGGACAAGTGTTTCTAGACCAAAAAAACCTTAGAAATAAAATATTATCATTTAGGTCCACTTGGATTAGATTAGGACATTTATTATTATTTAATTCAAAGAAGAGTTAAAAGAGATAAAATCAAAGTTAAATAACTAAAAAAAATTAATATAGGATTCTACATAAGATAAATTAGATTATAAATTCTAATTAGAAAGAAAAAAATATTTCCTACATAATTATATTTTATTTATAATTTTTAGATATTAAATAATTTAATTTATTTATGACACAATGGTGATGTAGTAATTACCTAATTAATGAAATATTAAAATAATTGATATTATAAATATCAAAATAAATGTAATTTGAGAATTTTTATGAATTAAAATAATTTTATAGGTTAATATGACATATTAGGATTGGTTATATGAATTTTGTTTCGAAGTAATAATGTTGTTATGAATTTATCAAAAACAAAATACCCAATAGTGTCAAAATTGACATAAAAGAGTTTTTAAAACAAATATTATATTATTAATTGATATTATATTCCTAAAAATCTAAGGCTCAGAAAAATGACTTATATAATTATAGTTGTATCATTAATGGACCACTTGTGGGTCTATTGGAAGTTTATAGTAAGTTTATTAACCATATAATATAAAAATACAAAGAGACATGGTAAATGTCAAACTAATTAACTAAGAATTAAAAATAAAAGATAAGGTTAATAAAGTGACCCAAACCTATATAAAACCTATTGGTTGAGTGGATTTCTACCCATACTCACCTTATCCTCGAAATAAATCAATTTGGGGCCATTATAAATTGAATATGAATTTATTATAAAATAATATTTTAAGTTTTTCCTAAGGTGCCCCTCACCCCTCTTATAAAAGGGAACTCCCCATTCTCTCAAATTCATACCTTAAAAGCCTTTTGTCTCGGCCAACCCCTGCCCAAATATTCTCTCAACTTCCCTAAATTCAACCTATAGTCCTTAGTTTGATCATAAAGCCAACCTAAAGATCCCTTTTGATCAAATCAAAAGGAAGAACCCGAAGAAGAGGTAATGTTTTCACCACCCTCTTTCAAGTTCCTTTCTTCTTCAACTTCTTCTTTCTTTGTTATTCCCATTCTAAAATCATAACTCCAGTATCTTCTATATACTATGATGTTATTATAAATATGGTACAACCATATTCAATATTCTATCCATCCTTTTAATGACATGTCACCATACATGCGTACGTATGGCTTATCGTCTCCACGTCGTGGTGTAATTATTATTCAAAAAATTATTATTTGGATGGGTATGATAATGATGTTTAATTGCTGTAAATAATAAATATAACATGATAATTTTTCTTTATATATAATATATTATCCAATTATATATTGTTTTAATATCAAAAGAGTGATATTTTCACTCGTGTGTACGTACGGACTACCGTCTCCAGGAATGCGATGAGATTCATTCCCCATCGTATCCATTCAAGTATAATAGTAATTTGATGATTAAAAATAATGTTTAAGGACTTGATATCATTCTTTATATGAATAATATACAAACTATCCATAACAAACACGACTTACGTAACAAAACATATAAAAGAAAACAAGTAAGTTAACACCTGAATCAACGATAATACTAAGATATTATTTACAAAGCATTGTTAAAAGATCATATATGATATCATATTAATGTATATGATTCTTTTATAATTTAATAACAATTATTTCACCATTATACAGGAGGTTAACCTAAATTTGACCAAGGAAAAGTACAAGTTAAGGGTTTATTTCATAATCTCTTCATTATCTGAGTTTGTTTATACGTAATTATCTACTGGGACCTCTTTATCATCCACATCCATGTTTCTTAAAAATGTATTTCAAATCATTCTTACTATTTTACAGACTATGGATTAAAGTAATTTCTTACCTTTTTTGACTTTTTATAAGATGTTTATAAAGGAATCTTTCCGTCGTTTTCCAAATAAGGTCATTTTATCCTTTTCAACAAAATTAAGGTAAGAATATTCTTTTTTTAACTTATACGGTGGGTACGGCTATTTTCCACCATTATAAAATCGTCAAATCTTCCCTTACAAGATTCTAAGAATATTTTCAAAGTAAATGTTTTTTTAAAATTATGTGACTTTTAAATGATTTAAAAAAAAGTTATATTTCTCTCAAATAGTTTTGATTTCATCTATATCAACATCCTTTGATGGATTTTAAGCTTATTTGAAGTTGATTTATTATGATACAAATCTTCAATATTGTATTGAAGGTTTTGTGATTTGTTTGACTATGGATGTGTTGTTTTTATACCATTCATGGTTTATGGAGAAAGTATTGACATTTCCTATGCTAGTTTTAATAAGAATGTTTATGTTAAGTTTAAACCTGTTCATATGAGGAATGCATTAGACTTAATAAGTGACGGGTGGCACCCGCTATAGCTCCTCGATGCATCTATAGGTCTCATGAGACAAACTAGTGTCTTGGCACAAGTCCTTGACAAAATCTTATTTGTAGTCTTGGAACAAGGCCTTGACTATGTGGTTATGATAGTCTGACATTATGAATTCCATCATTATGAAAGTGGTTATTGATATTTCATGTGATTATTCAACTAGTATAATATCCATGTGAATAAGTAAATGGAATTATTTAATTTTATTTCTACCATATTATGCTGAAGTTAAAATTTAAAAGGCTTTTGTTTTAGTTATACATTGCCTAAAATGTTTATGCTTATTTATGAAAGTTTCAGCTATATTGTTATCCTTGCTGGGCATCTGAGCTCACCCCTTTCTATGTTTTATTTTTCCCTAGATGTGAAGAAGTATTTTATAACGGACCTGTAGGGATAGTCTGAGGGGATATGAGTGTGGACTATGGAGACTTTGTTGTTGTAGTTTTCATTTTATGATGTAATTTATGACTTATGAATGTATCTAGTGATTCCAAGGCTATTAAACTAATCGGTCTTTCGAGACTTGATATTTTGTGATCATGCTAATGTTATGTAATAATGCATTAACTTTGGGTAACTGGGGTCAGGGCGTTACAGTTGGTATCATAGTAAGTTTAGTACAAACCTTGGGATCTAGATTTAGATAAACTCTGATTAGAGCACATAGACCTAAGATGGACTTTGAGTATTAGTGTAGAAGAACTTCCTAGAATTTTGGTATTGCAGAGATTTTGTGAGTTTTCCGAGCAATACATCTTTGTCTGGATACGAGAAGGTAGAGGCGGCTCTAGCATAGATGTACCTAGGGGTAAAACCTGAAAACACCGCTTTGATCTAGACTCGAACGAAAACTGGTGCACGACAATGAGTCTTGCTGCACTCTTGGTTACGACACTCTCGAGGGATATGATTAGGATAATTCTCATTTTCTTTACAAACCATTATGAAGGGTTTATGAGTATATACTTCCTCAAAGAAATTTTTTTATGGTTATGGATTATATCCATAAACTGTTCAATTTATGTTAAGTGTTTTACAACTTTGGAATTATGCATTTAGATTCATATACTGATCTAGTTTATGCCATTTTTTAGAAATGGAACATAGTGGAAGGAATGGAAATTGTATCAATACATGCACTCCATGTAGGGATTCCCCTACTGCTCAAGATAATTATAGTGGAGCTGGTGATACAACTGGTGATGATCAGCTTATCACCATACTGGGACAACTCACTCAGGTGATGAATAATAACCTTACCCGTATGGAGCACCCTGATCCGCAGCATGGAGGATCAATGTTAGACCTCTTCATGAGATAACAACCACCAACATTAAATGGGAGTATAAATCCATTGGTATCTGAGAAATGGATAAGTTCCCTAGAGATAATATTTCAGGCTTTGTGGAGTAGTGAAAGTGAAAAAGTTATCATGGCAGTTTATCACCTCATTGGAGATGCTGATCAATGGTGGTCATTGATACAAAACACAAATAAAGATAATTAAGTATAAAATATAAAATGGAGATATTTAAAATATCTTTTCTTAGAAAAATACTTTCCTCATGACCATCAAGCAAATATGGAAAGGCAATTTCTGATTCTGAGACAAAAGGAGGATGAGAATGTCATAAAGTATGGATCTAACTTTACAAGGTTAGTGAGGCATGCAGTAGATTATATATGTAACCTAAGGAGTAATATTGATAATTTATTTGATGGGTTAAAACCATTTCTTCTTCGATCATTAGTCTCACAATACTTCTCATTGTACGAAGACATTGTCTTATGTGCTATCAAGATAAAAAAGGAATTATCTAAGTCTTACGATTTTAAAGTAAAGCAAGAGAAGAAGAGATCTTCTAATCACTCTGGAAATGGAAATAAGGGGAAGATGGGAAAAGTTGAATATCAATCCTATAGTAAATGTTTGAAGAAACACCCTGGTACATGTTTGAAGAGAATAGGTGTCTGTTACAAGTGTGGTGAAAAATGCCACCAGGCTCGTGATTGAAAAGGGAAGAAAGAAGCTACTGATGTTCAGTGCTACAATTGCAGGGAGATGGGAAATTATGAAAATTAATGTCCTAAGAGTCAGGGAAACGTACCTCATAAAAGGCCAAGGGATCAAGGCCGAGCTTAATTTATCACTACTGTTGAGGTAGAAGCTCCAAAAGATGTGGTGCTAGGTAATTTAATGGTTTTTTTAAGTTTAGAAAATGAATTATTTGATTCTGGATCATTGCATTGTTTAATATATTCCTAGTTTTCTAAGAAAATAAGATATTTCAAATTTTATTTAACAAGGGAGTTTTTAGTTAAAACTTCAAAGGGAAGTATCATTGCTACAAAGTTATGTGGATCCATTCCCATTAGGGCATATAAATGTCATTTATATACTGATCTCATCGTCGTACCCATGATTGAATTTGATATAATCCTCGGTATGGATTGGATTTCGGACCATGATGTGAAAATTTATTGTAAGAAGAAGGAGGTTATGATTTTTGAGGATGATGATAAAGAACACCATATCTTTAGAGTAGAACCATCACCACCTGATTCTTATCTAGATCTACCCCCAGTAGCACAACTAAATTCAATTATTGGGGAGGAAGAGAATGAAATAACTGTGGGTGAGTAAAGGAGTGTTCAAATAGAGGATGTACTTATTGTGAGATAATATGTTGATGTGTTTCCAGAAGATTTACCTGGACATCCTCCAGAACGATAAATAGAGTTTTCCATTGATTTAATTCCTGTTTCAAGGCCTATATTGAAGACCCATTATAGAATGGCCACTATAAAATTAGTTGAACTAAATAAACAACTAGAGGAATTGAGTAATAAGGGATTTATTCGCCCTATTGTTTCTCCATGGGGAGCCCCTGTCCTTTTTTTTAAGAAGAAAGATGGATCTATGAGGTTATGTATCAACTACAGGGAGATCAATGCTATAACAATAAAGAACAAGTATCCCCTACATCACATTGATGATTTATTTGACCAACTGCATGGAGATCAATAATTTTCTAAGATTGACCTTCGATCTGGATACCATCATTTGTGTGTGAAGAAGAAAGACATTCTGAAGACAGCATTTCGAACCAGGTACGGGCATTAAGAGTTTACAGTAATTCCTTTTGGATTGACTAATGCACCCTCTATATTCATGGATCTAATGAATAGAGTTTTCAAGGAATTTCTCGATAATTTTATGGTGTTATTTATTGATGATATCTTGGTATATTCCAAAAGCTATGAAGATCATAAAAATCACTTGTGCATTATCCTGAAGACTCTTAAAAGACATGAATTATATGGGAAGTTTAGCAAGTGTGAATGCTGGATTCAGGAGATTTCTTTTCTTGGCCATATTGTCTCCAAAGATGGAATCTCTATTAATCCTTCTAAGACCAAGGCAATCCAAGAACATCCAGCCCCGATGAGTATAACTAAGGTATGCAGTTTTATTGGTTTAGCAGGTTATTATAGGCATTTCATCCAGAATTTTGCCCGATTGGCTAACCTATTAACGAAGCTCACACATAAAGGGGTTAAATTTGTTTGGACAAAAGAGTGTGAATAATGTTTTGAAGAACTAAAGAGAAGATTAGTGAATGCCCCTATATTGACTCTACCATCAGGGAATGATGGGTTTATTATTTATAGTGATTCATCGAGGAAATGACTTGGTTGTGTCCTTATGTAGAATGATAGAGTTATTGCATATGCATCACAACAGCTAAAAGTTCATGAGAAAAATTATCTTACTCATGAACTTGAGTTAGCTGTTGTAATCTTTGCTTTGAATATTTTGAGACACTATCTCTATGGTGAGAAATGTGAGATTTATACTGATCACAAGAGTTTGAAGTATATTTTCTCACAGAAAGAACTCAACATGAGGCAAATGAGATGGCTTTAACTACTCAAGGATTATGATTGCACGATACACTACCACCCGGGGAAGGAAAATAAGGTGGCAGATGCTTTGAGTAGAAAAGATCATGGAGTTTTGAATAAGATGAGAGTTGAGAGGGATCCTATTTTCATGGATCTAGTAAACTTGGATATAAGAATTACCATGGAAGGTGAAACATCAATGATTTTTCAAATGGTTTCCAAACCATCTTTACTAGAAAGGATAAAGAGTTCTCAGACCGATGATGAAGAGTTTCAAAAGAAGATTAATGCTGTGAATGATGGGAGATTGAGTGACATTGTGTATAAAGAAGGAATTTTAAAATTTGGGAGGAGACTTTGTGTTCCCGATATACCTGATCTAAAAAGGGAATTGTTGGACGATGCTCATAGTTCCAATTTCTCTATGCACCCTGGGAGCACCAAAATGTATAGGGATTTGAAGGAACATTTTTTTGGGACAACATGAAGAGGGAGATTTCTGATTTTTTGTCAAGATGTATGGTTTGTCAATAACTGAAAGCTGGAAGGCAACAGCATGGTGGAGTATTGAAACCTCTTCCCATACCTGAGTGTAAATGGGATAATATCACGATGGACTTTGTCATGGGACTACCAAAGTCACCTAGAAGGAATGATTCAATATGAGTCATTGTTGATCGTCTTACCAAGTCAGCACATTTTCTTACTATACTGGAAGATTTACCACTTGAACGTCTAGTAAGGATATATATTAATGAAGTTGGGAGACTTCATGGAGTACCCCTATAGATTTTTTCTGATCATGATCCCCATTTTACTTCAAGATTCTAAAAGAGTCTTTAGAAGGCCTTGGATACTGAACTTCGTTTGAGCACTTCCTACCACCCTCAAACAGATGGACAATCAGAACGGACTATTCAAACCATAGAAGACATGTTGAGATCTTGATCACTTGACTTTCAGGGTAAGTGGGATCAATATTTACCTCTAGTAGAATTTTCATATAACAATAGCTTTCATTCAAGTATTCGGATGGTACCATATGAAACTTTATACATAAAGAGATGTCGCACACCAACCTGTTGGGATGACGTTGGTGAAAGAAAACTTGTAGGCCTAGAACTGGTGGAGGAAACGATGGAAAAGGTAAAGTTAATCCAAAACCAAATCAAAGCAACTCAAAGTAGGCCGAAGAGCTATGTCGATAACTGAAGGAAGTATTTGGAATTTCATATAGGAGATCATGTTTTCTTGAAGGTATCTCCATGGAAGGCAGTTATACGTTTCGGTAAGAAGGGTAAATCGAGTCCCAGGTACATCGTACCTTTCAAAATTCTAGAACAAATTGGGGTTTTAGATTACCATTTGGAAATGCTTCCAAGTCTCTCCAAAGTTCAGGATGTGTTCCACGTATCACTGTTGAGAAAATACATGTCTGACCCAACAGATGTACTCACTTACAAAGAATTAGAACTGGAACCCGATTTGTCTTATTGCGAAGATCCCATCAGGATTCTTGATACAAGAGAACAAGTGCTGAGAAACCGTACGACTCATCTGGTAAAATTTCTATGGAGAAACCATAAAATGGAAGAGGCAATATGGGAACCTGAGAAAATTATGATGAAAAATCACCCGAGTCTTTTCATGCGGTAGTATTCTAGAAATTTTGAGGATAAAATTATTTTAAGGAGGGGAGAATGTAACACCCCAAGCTTCCACGGTACACTTCTTTTTGAATAATACAGTAGCGTGTGTTGTACGCAACTTCGAGTTCTAATACACACAACAACCAATCAAACTAGCCGTTATGAATAGTCATACTCACTTTTTGAAATTTTAGAAATTTTATCTTTCAAAATGGACTTCATTTTTGGATTCAGAATATCAAAATTATCTTAGGGTTAATTTTTGGTATTTTTCTGAAAACATTCAATTTTTGATAAATAGTGAAAAAACACTGAGTTATAGTTTAAAATCGAATTTTTATTTAAATAATTATTTATTTTATTTAAATTTAATTAAGGTTAAAATAGATACATAATAACTATATAAGTTCAATTAAATTCATTGGAGTTAGTTGAGAATAATTTTATATATATATAATTTTTATTGAACTTTTCATCGTCTTTTACCCACCTCCTATGAGAATTTGGAAATTCACAAAAAACATAATTTTACAACTTTTGTGAGTGGAATTTAAAAAATCCGAGAGACACGGTTAATATCAAGGAGTAAAATGTGGTTCAATAAGATAAAAATAATTTTTGGTGAATAGTAACTTTTTACTTTTATTTACCACGGTTAAAAGTAAATAGGGTAATTAAGGGTAAAAATGATATTAGTATTACCCTAACACATGTCCTAATTCTATTGGACAAATGTATCTAGACCAAAAACAACCTTAGGAATAAAATATTATCATTTAGGTCCACTTGGATTAGATTAGGACATTTATTATTATTTAATTCAAAGAAGAGTTAAAAGAGATAAAATCAAAGTGAAATAACTAAAAAAAATTAATATAGGGTTATACATAAGAAAAATTCGACTATAAATATTCATTAGAAAGATAAAAAATTTTATTACATAATTATATTTTATTTATAATTTTTAGACATTAAATAATATAACTTATTTATGACATAATGGTGATGCAGTAATTACCTAATTAATGAAATATTAAAATAATTGATATTATAAATATCAAAATAGATGTAATTTGAGACATTTTATGAATTAAAATAATTTTCTAGGTTAATATTACATATTATGATTGGTTATATGATTTTTTTTGAATTAATAATGCTTTTATGAATTTATCAAAAACAAAATACCCAATAGTGTCAAAATTGACATAAAAGAGTTTTAAAAAAAATATTATATTATTAATTGATATTCTATTCCTAAAAATATAAGGTTAGGCCAAATGACTTATATCATGATATTTGTATCATTAATGTACCAATTGGGGGTATATTGGAAGTTTATAGTAATTTTATTAACCATATAATATAAAAATACAAAGAGACATGGTAAATGTCAAACTAATTAACTAAGTGTTAAAACTAAAAGATAAGGTTAATAAAGTGACCCAAACCTATCTAAAACCTATTTGTTGAGTGAATTTAGACCCATACCCACCTTATAATATAAATAAATCAATTTTGAGACATTATAAACCGAATATGAATTTATTATAAAATAATATTTTAAGTTTTTTCTAAGGTTCCCCTCACCCCTCTTATAAAAGGGCACTCCCCCTTCTCTCAAATTCATACCTTAAAAGCCTTTTGGATCAGACAAAACCTACCAAAATATTCTCTAAACTTCCATAAATTTAACCTAGAGGCATTAGTTTGATTATAAAGCCAACCTAAGGATCCCTTTTGATCAAATCAAAAGGAAGAACCCGAAGAAGAGGTAATGTTTTCCCCACCCTCTTTCAAGTTTCTTTCTTCTTCAACTTCTTCTTTGTTTGTTATTACCATTCTAAAATAATAACTCCTGTATATTATATATACTGTGATTTTATTATAAATATGTTACAACCATATTCAGTATTCTATCCATCCTTTGAATGACATGTCACCATACGTGCGTACGTACGACTTACCGTCCCCACGTCGTGGTGTAATTGTTATTCAAAACATTATTATTTGGATGGGTATGATAATGATGTGTAATTGATGTAAATAATAAATATAACATGATAATGATTCTATATATATGATATACCATCCAATTATAAATTATTTTTATATCAAAATAATGATATTGTTGCTCATGCGTACGTACGGACTACCATCTCCACGAACGCAATGAGATTCATTCCCCATCGTATCCATTCAAGTATAATTGTCATTTGATGATTAAAAATAATGTTTAAGGACTTGATATAATTATGTATATGAATAAGAAACAACCTATCCATAACAAACATGTCTTACGTAACAAAACATATAAAAGAAAATGAGCAAGTTAACACCCGAAACAACGATAATACTAAGATATTATTTACAAAGCAATGTTAAAAGATCATATATGATATAATATTAATGTATATGATTTGTGTATAATTTAATAACAATTATTTAACCATTATAAAATAGTTTAACCTACCCTCTACCAAGGAAAAGTACGAGGTAATGGTTTATTTCACAATCTCTTCATTATCCGAGGTTGTTTATACATAATTATCTACTGAGACCTCTTTATCATCCACATCAATGTTTCATAAAAATGTATTTCAAATCATTCTTAATATTTTAAAGACTATGGGTTAAAGTCATTTCTACCCTTGTTTGAATTTTTATAAGATGTTTATAAAGTAATATTTCCATCGTTTTCCAAACAAGGTCTTTTTTTATCCTTTTTAACAAAATTAAGGTAAGAATGCTCTTTTTTTAACTTATACGGCGGGTGTAGCTATTTTCCACTATTATAAAATTGTCGAAACTTCCCTTAAAATATTATAAGAATATTTTCAAAGTAAATGTTTTATTTTATAATGATGTGACTTTTAAATTATTTAAAAAAAAGTGATATTTCTCTCAAATAGTTCTGATTTCATCTATGTCAACATCATTTGATGGATTTTAAGCTTATTTGAAGTTGATTTATTTTGATACAAATATTCCATATTGTATTGAAGGTTTTTTGATATGTTTGACTGTGGATGTGTTATTTTTATACTATTCATGGTTTATGGAGAAAGTATGGACATTTTTTATGCTAGTTTTAATACGAATGTTTATGTTAAATTTAAACCTGTTCATATGAGGAATGAATTGGACTTAATAAGTGACGGGTGGAGCCCGCTATAGCTCCTTGATGCATTAATAGGTCTCATGAGACAAACAAGTGTCTTGTCACAAGGCCTTGACTATGTGGTTATGATAGTCTGGCATTATGCATTCCATCATTATGAAAGTGGTTATTGATATTGAATGTGATTATTCGACTAGTAGAATATTCATGTAAATAAGTAAATGGAATTATTTCATTTTATTTCTGATATATTATGCTGAAGTTCAAGTTTAAAAGGCTTTTGTTTTAGTTATACATTGGCTTAAATGTTTATGCTTATTTATGAAAGTTTCAGCTATATTGTTATCCTTATTAGGCATCTGAGCTCACCCCTTTCTATGTTTTATTTTTCCCAGGATGTGAAGAAGTATTTTATGACTGACCTACAGGGATAGTCTGAGGGGATATTAGTGTGGACTATGGAGACTATGTTGTTGTAGTTTTCATTTTATGATGTAATGTAAGACTTTTGAATGTATCTAGTGATTCCAAGGCTACTAAATTAATCGGTCTTTTAAGACTTGATCTTTTGTGATCATGACAATGTTATGTAATAATGCACCGACTCTAGGTAACTAGGGTCAAGGCATTACATACATTTTCAACTTATTTTAGATCTTTTATTATTTTTTTGGTTTTTTTATCATCAAATTGTTATTAAATGACTATTAATCGACAATAATTAGAAAATTATTAATTAAAAATATTTTTTTAATTATTTTATATGCCATTTTTAATAGATATCTTATATATTATGTGGAAATTCCAATTTGGACTTATCTAAAACAAATTTAAAATATACATATTATATTTATATCAATATAAATATATTTATATCAGTATAAATATATATATATATCAATATAAATATATTTATATCAATATAAATATATTTATAAAGTTTTTTAATGATTTTTTTTTGTTAAAATTTACCCTTTATCTGCACTTTTTTACCATCACTGATAAAGGTCCCCCTTTAACAACACTTTTTTAGCACTATTAAATAACCCCTTTAACAGCACTATAAAAAAGCATTGTTAAACACCCCCTTTAACAATGCCTTTTATAGCACTGAAAAAAGGGGATTTTAACCACGGTTTAGCTAGTGTTGTTAAAGACCTAGCACTTGATAAACCCAATTTTGTAGTAGTGTAAGAAAAAAATGTACAAGTAGTAAAATGGATGATAATTATCCATGGTATATTGTAAATTATAATATGGCCTAAATACCTTATGATATCAATGTTATTTTTGAAAAAAAAATTGGAAAAAAATGTTGATTTGACGATGATCATGGGTTTGATACCACTGATGCGATTTGTAAGATCATCTCATTATCATCACAACAGAAGAAACCCGTTTTTTCAATATATCACCATCAAACCAACATGTAATGAAGAATATAGAATATAAATATACATACCCCAAACATAGTGAGCTTCATATCTATCAATCTCGATGGTTCATGTTTGTTAGATATCACCAAGTCATAGTTGATAAACTCTCACCTTCATCGAGATGACACCGACCACTAGAATCCTTGTATGTTATGAGAGGTCTATATAATCTCCAATGATGTACTAAAAATTTCTTCATTGAAGATAATTAGAGAAATAAGAATAAATAGAGTCTCTATTATGGATATATAGTATCAAACTCTAGTCATATGCATCCACTTTCACAAACAAGAGGATTTTATCCTTTATATAGTCTCTCATCATTCAATAAAGGACATCGAACATTGGATACCAATGCTTGGAAGCTGATGTATGTTACCATAACATATACATGTTGAAGTGTTTATGATCATTGTATACTTCAATGATCATAAAATGTTAGTCATGGTATAAATGAATCATTATAAGTATTAAAAACTATAGAATATCATTTAGAGCATGTGAGGTAGTTATGCACTCAATAGCCCATATTATAATCCCATCATACACTATGATAGAGGCATTACAATATCATGATATCATTATTTGTGATATGAACCACATGCATATTGTAGTCTACGACTTAGGGTATATCATACAATATGATAGACCCATTTTAGTACATATATAACAAACACATATTAAGTGGATGAACCTTTCCAAATATAAATAACCCGAAATAGTCTTGTCCAAACTCTAGAATATCTCCTAGCAAAAGAAAAGAAACACTTAAGATGCTATCAAAGACTAAAAATCAGTCACTTTACCATTTCTACACCAAAATATGTAACTTATTCTCAATAATTAGATCATTATCAGACCACATATGGTATCGGTCTGAATTATAAGCATCATGGTGTATTCATGGGTGGTATTCCCTCATCTAGAAACTGAGGATAATGCATTTTTTAATATATATTCATAGATTTTATGTGTTTGTCAACAAATATAAATCCTATAACAGATTAAATTTATCATTAGTGTATTCATTTATACTATAGATCCACCAAATCACACTATGATTTCATTTAACTAATCTGATCACCAAGATCAAACATTAGGATACTCATTGGCGACACTCTGATCGGTGAAAACACAATGTTATAACTCTCAAATTCTCACAAAAGTAATAGGGTTTTAGATATATCACAAGAAAGGATTCAAAATCTAAATAAATATATCATATAAAAGTGATAAATTCAAAAAACATTAATGTATTTCGCTTCAATTCCACAAGGAATTGGTTCCACCATATAGAAATACTACTATATGAGTGTGTCTTGGTCCTCTAAAATCAATTATCTAGAGTTATGAAACAGTGCACCATCTATTACCTCCATCTCACCTCATCACTGAAACCAATGACACACAACACAATATCTTAACCTTAATAATCCCTGACCACTATCTCTCAAATAACACATTAACCTTTAACTTTTAGTGATAGGGGAGGAGGTTGATATATCTCTCAACATTCCACCCCACAAAATCTATTTGTGAACAAAATCAAATAAATCCTAAAATTAAAAAAGCATTCCCTATATTTATATGATACATGATCCCCCCATTTTCATTACTAGTTTATATACCAAGGTCTCGATCATGTTTCATTAATAAGAGTCGTGATTAGGAATACATTGGTCATTATATCCTTTAAAATTCATCGATTATGACTATATATAATTGTGATCTTATATAGGACTCATTATAACTATCCCAACCAATACTCACATGTTCCTAACAACACAACCCATCCTATCACCCTAATACCAATCTATCACATATTGATATATTGGTAGGTGAAATCCACAATACCACCTAAACTAGACCATAGGGTAGAAACCAACACTGAAGTATCCTCACAATCATGGGAGGAATTACCTCTAATTGAAGTTGTACACCTACTATCATAAGCTAATATCTACCATACATGCATGAAATATAATCTGAAAAATATAATTGATTCATATGTAAAAAATATATCTAATATAAAAAGTGAAATAATATAAATTTAATCACATATACTACCATCCCATATTGAACAGATGTTATCCTAACACTTATAACTTCAAGGTATCCTTCATAACTCCACTGACTATATACATCAACCATTAATCTACTAGAACTATGATCATCTAGCATCTGCATCATTTGATCTTCATAGACACAAGGTGAATAATGTGAAAGTTATAATATAGGAGTGAGTATAAAAATACCTAGTATGGTTTACCCAAGTAGTGATTTGACTCCATAAACATCTAATATTTGTGTGCATTAATAGAAAGTAAAGTGCAGAAAATATGACATCACCCAACATCATCAAAATGCATAAAAATGATTCATCTTAATTGATCAATACTTTTATCACTTTCATCATGATTTCCAAATATCAATGTTCATCAATAAAGTTACATAAATCATATCACACAACCCATCATAGATTTCTCACCAAGTAATTCACCCTATATGCACTAATCATGAGATGCTAGAGAAAATACGTGTATCTACCTATATCATAAGTACATGAGAAAATAAACAAATTCATTTATTTATAAAGTACTAGAGTAAATAAAACTCCTTACTGGTAGGAAATAAACATCTCCAATGATAGAGGTGTATACATGTTTAATCGTTGAATAAAATACACATCTTTAGGGATAAATTTGTATATTGGAATACTAAAAGAAATGAACATCTTTAGGTATGAAACTATATATCATGTCCTCCTAAGTCCTAGATTAGTGGGTAGGAGAATAGATAGTATTTGGTGCAATATCATTCACATTAGTCTATGTATTATGAAAGAGAATGAGTATCACCAATCAAATAAATTATCATCCATCACATTATTATAACTGGAATACTAGAGGAATTACTCATCTCAACATATCATACCCATTGTATTCTTATATCAAAGATGCTAGAGGACTTATCTATTCCCTTTTATCTAACTCTATAGACATTGGATGAAATACTCATCTCCAACTATCTTCTAGAGATATCTGATCTATCTCAACTAAGATTTATGGGAGAGTAGAATTAGATACATGAGTAATTCATTGTTATTCTCCACCAAGATCAGTAGGTGAGAATGACTATAGTAAATGTTATCCCACTCTAACCCTAGGAAGAGGGTGAGTGTAAAAAATGTCCCCTATAATATCCCATCACTATAAATATCCACCGGTCACAAGCTATATCACATAAAAATATAATTAATACACATAATATTCAACTCATTCATAGTCAAGAATCCTCCTATCGGTGTCTCTAGACTCAAGTATTTTAATATATTTTTGATATATCACCCTCATTATATTCCCACTAACCAAGCTCATAGATATGTAATGATAATTTAGTAATATATAAATGATGGTTATTAAATTATACCACTAATCACATCACAACATATTCGATATTATATTCTATGTGTTCAACACTAGATGTCACAACATCTACAATGGGTTTCCACATTAATATCCCAACACATGTTAGTTATAATGATCTTATAATGATAAATGTTTCCATTTAATTATTTTTTGGGCCAAATAAAAACTAAGATAATACCACTTTCTCTATATATAGCTTCATATATATTATCCAGGGTAACTAAAATTACTCTACTACATTACACAACCATTGACATAGATTACTCAAATATTTATCAGAATGATTCTACAAACTTAGTCCCTGAGGTTTAATTTCCCATTAATTCTTATATTTCACTTATTACAAGTCCTTCAATTTTCATTTTCCATTTACTCTATAAATATTCCACACCACCTACTATATCTACATTCTCAGTGTTATATGATTCTTCTATTTTGATAATTGAAATACCATGTTAGCTTTTATTATCTATATTTTTCAACTTAATCGCTTTGAACATGTTTATTATCTTAATAAATGTCTTTTGAATACATGATATAAATGAATTAATCTATACCATATAATCAATTTTTCATAGTCTTGTTCTTTATAACACATTTAAAGAATCTAGGACTTCTTACTAACATAGCTTTCTTTTTTTAAATATTTAGATAGATTTATTCATTCTATATTTGATATCCCACTTTCATAACCATTAAATACACCATGTTAATTTTTTATTCATTGTTAATAATTATGTCTTCCTTTATGATGAGGAGATGCTAATATGTGTTGAGAATGTGGGAAGAGATAAGTGAGCTAGTGTTAATTCTGATTATGATGGAAGTGATTACAGTTTTTTCAAATCATGTTAATGTTTTAAATATTTTTTTTATCAGGAAAAGAACAATAATTATCTTTATAAGTAAAAAAATATACTTTGAAATGGAATTTGGGAGTTGAATATGGAATTTTTGGTATTGAAAGTTGTTTATTAATCAGGAAACTATTATTTTGAAAAGTGATACTGGTTGCATTTGAATCATGTATTTTTATGTATGAGTTATTTTATATCACTAAAACTTCATATAAATGGATGGATTAACATTGTATGATTTATTTTTTAGTTTATTTCATAAGAATAAAACTAAGCCTTAAGAAATGGATGTTGTTGTGAATTTTGTCAAAGGCTAAATAAAAAATGTGCCAACCCTCAAGTCCAGCACTGCCCAAGTAGCCTGACATCAATGAGGCACCAACCAAGATCATATATATATATATATCCATTAAAAATAATTTTATGAGGATCAGAGTATGGGTTTATTCTTTATTAATACAGAAGCCCTTTGCGGGGCAGCATAATGACCCATCTGGTAAGTCGACACTATGGGATTTATTCAGTGGGATATGGAGTGTCTAGGGTAATTTTCCAGTGCATCCCCAAAATGTTTTTTGAATATGGGATTCATGAATAAATTTTATTATTAATCATTTAAGTAAGTAAAAAGTGATATTTAATTAAAACAATGACATCATTCTTTTTCATCCTCATGAGCAAGGGGATATTTTCATAATACAATTGTGAGTACAACAAGCTCAACACCTTCATCATTGGAAGATCTACCATATGATATGAGCTTGTGTCGTAGATAATAATTTTTTGCCACAACATCTAGATTGAGTTTTGTTTTCCAATATCATTCTAGGATTATTACATATATAATATCTTGAATTCATTATATTGAGTGAAAATATTTTCTAGAAACAAATGTAATGATGTTATACTATTTATATCATGAAAAAAGAATCACATTATTTAAAGACAATGATCTAAGATAATATGATAGAATCCAAATTTTGAAATTCATATATACTTTATGAATAATCAAAAATGAGTTAGAGTTTGGGAGGTTTGTTGGGAAATTTTATAAGGTTCTTATGAAACCTATATTTAAAATCATAGGGTTGTCTGAAATCTTTATCGAGTTAAACTACAGTGCCCCATAAGTGTAACACCTAGATATTATGATATGTATTTATACTTTAAATTAATATTATGTTTTATATATTTTGACACATTCAATATAAAACTAAAATGAACCATTATACTTTTATTAAAATTAATTATTATAGTGAAAGATAAACACTAATACATTATGAGGTTGCAATATGAAAAAAAACATGAAGAAAAGTAAAATTATAATAAATTATCGTATATATATAAATAGAAAAAAAACAAAAAATATTTATCCTAATGGTTTTCCATAAATACTTTAACCCCACATACAACTATGGAAACAAATAAAACAACTAGGAATACAATACACATGATGAGAGAGAAGTAAATGAATAAATTTTAGTGAAGCATAAAAGGCTATGAATAGGAATATAATATTAAAATTATATATATGGTCATTGGGAACGTATAAATTTTATGTATATATACCATTAAATATATATTCATTAGTTATATTTAAATTAACTCTGTTGTAAATTAATACAAAATCATTTGAAGGTAAAAGAAATATTTTCAATAAAACTATTTTTATGTGTGCAATGTATTTTATCTTAATATATTAAATTAATAATTATTGATAAATATTTATAATTAAATAAGTATATTATATATTCAATTTAATTAATTTATATTCATTTAATTATGTTTATTATGAAAGTAATGAGAATAAATTAATTTTGTGCTTTAAAAATACATTTTCTTCAAAAATGTTTTTTATTACATTTTTTATACGGATAGTATAATTGACTTATGAAAATATCATAAATTTTATTTGTAGAAATAGATATTATTTTTTAATTATTAATTTAAAAATTATCTTAGGATGAATTTTTTTGAATTATCAAAAAATTTTGATTTTTCGAATGAATGGTGAAAAAGATGATTTTTATTGAAAATTGTTTTCTTGTTTTAAGAATTTAAAAAGTTATTTTTTATTTTTAAATGGTTTAAAATTAAAATTAGTTCATTTATATTATTAATAATTCAATTAAGTTCATTGGAATCAATTTTATTCTTTATTTTTAAATAAAAAACTAATTATACATAAGAAGATGATTTTATGGAAAATTGTATTTCATCACATTTTACGGGTTTAATTTAAAATTAAATTCTAGAACTTCTATGAATTGAAATTGATAAATTAGATTCCATATTTTGAATCATAATAATTAATATTATTTAATAATTTCAACTTTATTTTTGTTCATTGTAACAACCCCGACCTTGGTAGCCCATAGTCGATGGTCATTTTATTACAATGACATAGATACAAGAGATCACATCACCAAGGATCGATCAGTTTAGTAGTATTAAAGAACTATATACTTAAATTTTTCCCTTATTACATTGGTAATTACACATTGAATATAAAAAATGAAAATAAACTTCTTCCTTGGAACTTATTCAAATATTTCTTCTTCACAACCTCGGGAAGAAAAATAAATAAAATGGTGATCTCAAATGCTCAATAAGGGTTATATGAGACATTAATAATTGAATAAAAGTTAGTAAGGAATAGAAAATATAGAAAAATAAATAATCTGAAAACATATGTCATCATTACACTGAGAATGAAAATGCATCCATAGATTTTGTCATAGTGAAAACCTCATGGAATGTAATAACTGAATACTAAATAAAGAAAATGTTTATTCATTGGACTTCATGTATCTATAACATGAACCATTATACAGTAAATAAGTTTTAATTATATGGGTAAAAAGTCACATTATTCTGTTTGGCAATAAACATTATGGGTTTATCGCCAGTTGTTTTGTCTCATGTGACCTGTTGATACATCGAGGGGCTAACCATAACCCCCCCCCCATTAGTTCAAGTCCAACGCGATATTCATACATAGATTCAATTTAATAACAATATCATATTTAAAAAATATTATATTGATAATACAATAATCATATCCATGATAAAAGAAATATGGATATTTAATGAATGGTGATCATAAATAAAACGGAAATATACATACACTACAGACAAGGAATAAATTATCATAAGGAATATCATAATGGTTTCCATGAAAGAATGGATTTAAATAATAATTATAAACTCATAAGGGAAAATATTCATATATCATGATAAATGATATCCTTCGAAAGTTAAAACATGTAAAAATAGTTTTTAAAAACTTTAGAAAAGAGTCTCTTTAGTGCGATTAAAGGAAAAAATATAAAAGAGTGTCTAAAGAGAGAAAAGGAATAATTGTTAGCATAAAACCAAAAATGAATAAAGATATTTTTTCATGATAATAAGGGGTATTTTATAAAAATATTTTTGGCTTAAAATATATTATATAGTGTACTTGAAAATGGTTAAGAAATTGGAAAGGTCACTTAAACCGGTTTTGCTTATCGGGAGGAATTGAAAAATAAACCTTATAAAACATGCATTTCCCCATCAAAGAAAGAAGAATTGAGCTATAAAAATATGTTTTAACATAAAAAAAATTATTAGGATTACATAAGAATAATTAAGAATTAAATTGGGATAAATAGAGAGAAATCAAAACCCAAATGAAAAATGGAGGTTCGGGGAGAATCCCTTACATTATGTCTAAAAGTGTTCTACACTTGCACTTAATGTCCTAGATAATGAAATTATATTCATTAATAATTTAATCAGGAACAAATTAAACATTTATTTTATTTATTATAATTTTATTAAGTTCATTTATGGATTTTTTATGAGCTATAAGATTCATTTTCATCATTCAGAAGTGTTTGTTTCCTTGGTTTTCATGATTCGTTCACTTGTATACATGTATGGAAGTTCATATAAAAATGGGATTAATTTTACATTATTGAAATTATATGTTACTAATGAACTTACAAAATTTTAAATGGTCTTATATATCATTTTATTTCTAGATATGATTATGATTCATTGGATAAAATGTTAATGATGAACGTTGATTTATTTTAGTGAATTTTCGATTATCACTAGCGAGTATTGTCTTATTAATTAATATTATGTACATATACTGGTTATAGAAAATTATATGACTTTTAATGTGTATAATAAAATCTTATTTAACCATAATAATGGTTTTATGTCCATCCTTGAAGGCAACAATGGAAAATGAAAATACATCATCCACGATGGTGGTAAATCGGCACATCACCGACGATATTTTCATTTTTAGAATAAAATAGAGAGGATAAGGGGATTGATGATGTATTTTACATTAACACAATAAAATTATAGTATATATAATATAATTGAGTCAACATTCATGTCTTTAAATAGGATTTGAGGTAAGTAAAATAAATAAATTAAATTGAAAAGAAAATAAAGGAAAACGAAAGAGGATTTTACCTGTTGAATTTCTTCTCCTTGAGAACCTCCTTAAGGGGAATGGGATTGGTCTTTTGGTGAGACAAAAGGCTCCAGGAGATGGAAAATATATTTGGGAAGATTAATGGGTATTAACTAGACAATATTTAAATTTTAATAGGTGTAAGGGGAATAGGTGGTGAGGGGTGGTATTTAGAGTGGATGAGAGGGGTGTTTTCTCATCATTTTATTCATTAGTTTATTATTTTGACTCAAGACTATGAATAATTTGAGAATTATCAATAAATATATTAAAAATTTTAAGTTTATTTCAATATTATAGTTATTAAATTATCCATGACTCAAGGAATTGTGTATTTAATTTATAATGTATATATATCATAAATTACTGTATTTTACTATTCACTAAAAATTCAAGTATTTCAGAAAAATCCAAAAAATTCACCCAACCATTTTTTTAATTGTAGAATTAAAAAATGAATACATTTTATGAAAATAATTTTCTAAATATTAGAAATATAATTTTTAATTAAAATAATCATTTACTTGGAAAATACCAATTTTAAAATTATAACTGATTTTATAGCACTTTGATAAATTATTTAAGGTCTCATAAAATTATCTTATAATCATAAGAAAAAAAAATATTAATTTATCAATACATTTAAAGAAAATTAATTATATTTTAAATCATTATTTTAATTATAAAATTGAAAATAAACATTTATGTTTATAAAAAATATCATCACTTAATTAATAATTTCTAAAACATTTATTTACTTGTAATATGATATAATTATATCATATTACCATTTATAAGATTCCAAAATTTTATTTATAATTTCATAGGTGAGTTTACTATTCTTTTCGTTGAATTACTATTCTTAAGTGTCAAATTACTATTCCAAATGTCAAGTTAGTATTTCCTTGATATATTTTCCTTAATTTCTAGAAAAAATATCTTATTTAATTCATTATCCATTTATAAAGTTTTTTTTGTGTTATCTATGTGATTTTATATGATTTATACTATATGAAAAAACTTTTTATGTAATATAAGCTATTGAATGAATTGAATTTATTTAAGAGGATATATACTATAAAATCTTAGGGTGTTATATTCTTCCCTCCATTATAAATTTAATCCCCTAAATTTTTTATGGATATTTCCCTATAAAAAGATATAGGTGGTTCTTCTTCATAAAATCATTGGGTTCCCACATTACTTCTTCCATTTTATGGTTTCTTTAAAGAACCTTTACCAGTTGAGTCATCTAATTTATCAATACTTTCTCTCTTCTCTAAATAATCTCATTAGGCTCCTCATAGTAAGAAAAAATCATGATCTAGTTATATTTCTCCATAGGTTAGTACATGTGTTGGGTCTGACATGTACTTATTTAACAATGATATTTGGAACACATCATTCACTCTGTAGAGACTTGGAAGCATTGCTAATTAGTACACTATAGCTCCAATTATTTCCAAAATTTTAAATGGTCTGATGTACCTAGGGCTCATTCTCCCTTTATTACCAAACCTTAAGACACCCTTCTATGGAGATACTTTCATAATGACATGATATCTCACTTGAATTTCCAAATTCTTTCTCAATTTGTCAACACAACTCTTTTTTCTACTTTGAACTGCTTTAATATGAACCTGAATTGTCTTTACCTTTTTCATTGACTCTTCAATAAATTTTGGGCCTATAAGTTTCCTCTCACCAACTTTGTCCCAACAAGTTGGCGTTCGACATCTCGTTCCATATAATGCTTCATATGGAACAATTTGAATACTAGAATGGAAAATAATATTGTATAAAAATTTCACCAAAGGTAAATACTGATCCCACATACCTTGAATGTAAAGTGAGTATGATTTCAACTTGTATTCCAAATTGAATAGTCCTTTTAGACTATCCTTCAGTTTGAGGGAGATAATAAGTACTCAAATGAAGCTCCGTATCCAAATCCTTTAGAATGTGCATCTAGAATTTTGTTGTAAATTAGGTATCTTGATCAGAAACAATTAATAGAGGTTTACCATGAAGTCTTATAACTTTATTAATATAGAGACTTTCTAGGTGCTCAAGAGGTAAATATTATCTTATATTAAGGAAATGGGCTGATTTTTTAATGTGATCTACAATAACCCATATTTCATTATTCCTTTTTAGTTTCCTTGGTAGTCCTTTGAAAAAGTCTATTGTAATTCCATCCCACTTCCACATATGAATAGGTGGAGGTTTCATAAATCCTCTAAGATTTTGTCTCTCATCCTTCACTTGTTGAAAAACTAGACACCTTGATATATAGTCATAAATTTTATGCTTCATATTATCACACAAAAAATGATCCTTCAAATCTCTATACATCTTGGTACTACTGGGGTGTCTACAGAAATTTTAGGTATAAGAATTGTTTAATAGTTCTCTTTTTATCTTAGGATTTATGGGACACATAACCTCTTCCCAAATTTCATAATTCCACCCTCATACACGATGTCTTCCAAAATTCCATCCTTAATTTATTTAATTTTATTTTTAAAAATTCTCATCATCATATTGAGAAATTTTTATCTTCTATAGTAAAGATAGATTAACAATCATCTGAAAAAGTATTGATGTTTCCATTTCCTTAAAAAAATCACATATCTATATTTATTAAATCCATGAATATAGGATCTTTATAAAAATTCATTTGGGTTAGAATTTCTTGATCTTTCATACTTAATGCATCTTACACCTTATTTTTTTCATGGATGCTAGTATAATGAGAAATCATAATTTTTGAGTAACTCGAGCCATCACTTTTGCCTCATGTTGAGTTCTTTCTATGTAAAGATTTATTTCAAACTCCTATGATCCATATATATCTCACATCTTTCACCATATAGATAGTGTCTCTATATCTTGATATAAATGATTACAGCTTCTAACTCAATATCATGAGTTTGATAATTTTTTTCATGAGTCTTAAACTGCCTTGATGCATATGCAATAACATTATCCTTTTATATAAGGAAATGACTAAGTCCTTTCTTCGATACATCACTTATATCACAAAAACCATCATTTCTTAATGGTAGAGTCTAAATCGGATCATTTGTTAATCTTTTTTTCAATTATTCAAATAATTCTGAACATTCTTTTATCAATGTGAACTAAACCCTTACTGTGCGAGCTTCATTAATGGGTTATCCAATCAGGAAAGATTCTGAATAGAATGTTGATAGTAACCTACTAAACCAATGAAACTATGTATCTCAGTTATTTTCATTGGCATAATACATTCTTGGATTGCCTTTTTCTTTATAGGATTAACTTATATTCCATCCTTAGATACAATATAGCTAAGAAAAGAAATTTTGTAGAGCCAAAATTCACACTTTCTAAATTTACCATATAACTCTTTCCTTCTGAGAGTCTCGAGAATAATTAACAAGTGATTTCATGGTCTTCATAGATTTTAGAATACAATGGAATATCATAAATAAATACTAAAACAAAATCATCAAGATATTTCTTGAATACTCTATTCATTAGATCCATGGAAACAAAAAGTGAATTAGTCAATCCAAATGGCATTATTGTGAACTCGTGATTCCCATAACTCATCCAAAAAACTATCTTCAGAATATCTTCCTTCTTTACTCACAACTAGTGATATCTAGAATGAAGGTAAATCTTTAAAAAATATTGATCTTCATGAATTTGATCAAATATATCATCAATGCAAGGCATATGATACTTTTTATTTATTATAATAGTAATGAATTATCTATAGTCAATACACAACCTCAAGGATC
Organism: Viscum album; assembly: GCA_963277665.1. Taxonomy (NCBI): domain Eukaryota; kingdom Viridiplantae; phylum Streptophyta; class Magnoliopsida; order Santalales; family Viscaceae; genus Viscum; species Viscum album. Next base: position 1,581,916,309 of record OY728119.1, on the reverse strand, counting down.
CATCTTTCTTCTTAATAAAGAGAACAAGGGCTCCCTATTGAGAAACACTAGGGAGAATAAATCCCTTATTAATCATATCATCTTGTTGTTTATTTAGCTCCATTAATTCAACAGTATACATTCTATAAAGTTTATTTGATATTGTTATTTCATTAGGGATTATATAAATGGTAAATTAAACTTCACGATCTTGGGGTTCCCAGGTAATTCTTCAAGAAATACATCAATGTATTTCTACACAATTGGTACATCCTCAATTTGAAGATGATTTTCCTCATACTTATATATTATTTTCTATTTCTCCCCAATAATTTCATTTTGTAGAGCTACTATGGGTCAATCTAGATAAGAATCAGAAGATAAAGTTTCTACTCTAAAGATAAGGGATTCTACATCTTCCTCACAAATCATAATTTCCTTCTTCTTGAAATAAATCATCACATCATATTTTCAAAACATGTCCATTCCAAATATTATAAAAAATTAAACCATATCTATGATGATAATTTTATCAAATAAAATACATTTATATACCATAATGGAAACTTCTCAACACATTTGTGTTGGAATGAGACTTCCCTTAGGGGTTGTGACTAAAAACTCCCTTATCAAAAGAGAAATCTCTATTTTTTTTAGAAAATTGGTTAGATATAAAAGATTGTGATGATCCAAAATAAAATAAAGAATTAGATATATTTTAATATAGTATTAATGTACCTACCACTGCATTATTAGTTACTTCTACTTTATCTGTAGTGATTTTATAAGCTTATCCATATCCCATTGGCCTCTTCTGTGGTATATTCTACCACTGATTGAGATATTTATTTTGAATAATTCCAAATTTCATTATAATTGAATCATTTAAAATCATTTATTTTTTTCCCTTGAAATAATTATCTTGAGGAACCTTTTCTCCACACTTATAATAAACTCCCATACCTTTCAAGAATTTACCAGGATGAATCTTTCCACCATTTCTGAATAATGGAAATTTCTTCATTCAATTATTTTTCTTTGATGCTTAACCTTTTCCATGGTTATTAAAAGATATATTATTATCTTTATTTCCCTTTAAAATATAGGATCTAAAAAATTCCTTCTATGATTTTATGGAACTTAATATTATTTCATAAAATGATGAAAAATTTTGATAAGATAGTTACCTTTGGAGAATTGGATTAATACCTTCAAATAAATGATCAATCATGCCTTTTGAATCATGTATGTAATCAATAAAACATTCTTATAAAAAATTGAAAGGCTTATTCATTGTTCATCCTAAGTTCATTATAGAATCTCATAACCTAGGAGCATACATCAAATGAAATGGTGAGTAGAAGGCCCAGTAAGGGAAACAAGAGAAACATTTTACATGTGAACTTGAGATACATCAATAAAGTCATGATAAATAACTTTAAGACATGAGAAAGAGATAATGAGGCATATCATAATAAAAATAACATGTTTCATAACTTAAAGATGTGGCTAAAACATTTAACTTAGACAATCATTTCTATATCATCAAAGTCCATCCCCAAGGTGTCATTAAAAATTACCAAGGTTATTCACCAAGGTATCGTTAAAATGGTCATCTCTAGAGATTAAGTCTTTACCCAATTCATCGGAGCGCTATCAGGTCACACCATTAATTTGTCTTTATTATCATGTGATACACATATATCATCATCAATAATTTCATAAATAACCCATATAGCATAAAAGAAATGGGTTTCATTTCATTGTCATAACATTTTAAAAAATGCTCTAAAGACGTGATCTTTATGTCACTTTAAACCTACAAAAAAGGAAAGAGGGTCTCATGTATGTAAATCCCAAAATTTAAAATAGAAAATTTTGATATATATGTGAATAACCTTGTAGAATAAATAGTTTTGAGTATTCACTTAAAAAACTAAAATAATTTGAGAAAAAGAGAGAGACATTTTGAAACGAAAATTCGGCAGCATAACGACTATGTTGCAGGGTTTTAGAAAAAATTTAAAAGAGAGGGTACATGGGTCACCCACTCATAAATGATCCATAAAATAGTATAGGTACATAATATAAAGGATATAATAACATGGTAATGAAATTTTAAGTACATACCATATGAAATGAAAAACTTGAAAGAAAGACAAAAATAAGATTTCTCTTATTAAAAATTCAGTAGCCTAACGGCGTCACTTAAAATTTCAAAAAAATGAATTGATGATATTAAATAGAGTCTCACGTCATGTGAAAATAAAAGGAAAGTATTATGAATATATATATCATACCCCAACATGGAAAAAAGGAACTTTAAAGACTTGACATGAAAGCAGAACTTTGAAAATGGGAAGAGTGAAAGAATCCCTTACAAAAATCCGGCAGCCTAACGATGCCACTAAAACATTCTTAAAATGAATTGATGAGAGAAATAGGGGGTCTCTCATCATATGAACATGAAAAGGAAAGTAGGATGAATGTAAAATAACATCACAAACATAATAACATGGAACTTAAAATAAATGACAAAAAGGAGAATACATGAAAAGAAAGAGAGAGGTAGGATCCCTTACCTTGAAGAGTAACTTAGAAAGCTTGAAATTCGGGACCTTGGGAGGATTGAGGGAACCTTTGGAGGAATCCTTGGGAGGTAAAGAGACTAGAACTTTGTTTGGGAGGATTTTTAAAAGAAATGAATGAGGGAAAGGCTTGGTATTTATAGGAGAAGTGAGGAGACAAAGCATTAATTGCCAAGGTACACATCATCAGTGGTATTTGCAAAACCATGGGTTTTCCCATGGTATTGGCCACTTGGGACACATCATACCTTATCTTACTATTGATAAGTCTACCAGAATTATTTCATAATTATCACATCCTTAATGATGTCATTAAATACCCGAAACTCAAAAACTGTATTTTCACTATTCACCGAAAATTCAACTTTCTCAGAAAAATTCCAAGATTTCTCCTTAACCAAATATCAATGCTCTGATTTCAAAAATGAACTCCATTTTATGAAAATAATTTTCTCAATATTTTTAATTTAATTTTTAAATAAAAACACTATTCACTATTAATTCAATTGTTTTAGAAAAATCCCAAAAATTCACCTTAACCAAATATCAATGCTCTAATTTAAAAAATAAACTCCATTTTATGAAAATAATTTTCTAAATATTTTTAATTTAATTTTAACATAAAAACACTATTCACCTGAAAAAACTAATACCAAACCAGTACTTTTTGGAACAATTATTTACCTATTTTATTGAATCACATTACTTAATCAAGGTGCCTAGATTATATTAATACTTTCTTAAGTGAGGTTACTTAATCCATTTGATCACATTACTAATCATAAGCGTAAAATCACTATTCATAATTTACTATTCATAAAAAATTAAGTTGATCTTATTAGACTCTAAATTTCTTACTGAACATAACTATAGAAGACCATTTTTTGAAAATCATTACACATTATTAAATATTTGAGGTTTACATAAATATTTTTAAAATATCATTTTTCTAAAATTCATCAATAATATGCATACTATATTTATGCAGACATTTGAAAATTCATAAAATTCACCATAAGAATAAATCACAATTTTTATTTAAAACAAAGGATTTCACGAGGTAGTTACGGTCTCCTTACATAACCCCTTATAACACCAGCATAGGACCTAAGAGTAAGGTGTGCTAGGGTGATATAATCTTGGGGCGGCTCGGCCAACATTTTTGGAGTAGTGATTTCTATCAGCTTGAACTTCTTGCGAAGGCGATTCCGTTCCAGCTTCACACGATGAAGTTCGACTTGGGTATGGTCCATAGCAAAGCCCAAAAGTGCTACCTCCTTCCCAAGTTTCGTCAGATGGGCTTTGATCGGCCCAAGACTACTGGATGGGGCCATCGAATATTCTTTCTATATTAATTAATCAAGATCACTTGCATTTATAGACAATAATCGCAACATTTACTTTCTAATGATCATATTGACCAACGGTCATATAACAGTTGAAACCCAACGGTCTTATTTTATTTATACTCATTTTATTAAATGAAATAGTTTTGTTGAGTATAAAATAAAATAACACACAAAGTTAGGAAAAAAATTATTCAAAAATTTAGGGTCGTTACAATCTTCCCCCTTAAGAAATTGTGTCCTTGAAATTTTAAAATTGGGCTTGGAAATTTCATTGAAAGTCCCACATCGGAAAAAGAGTCAGTAAAACTATTACTTTAAAAGAAATAAATGGAAGTACAAAGGTCACCAAAGTTAACCCATACTAGGATTCCATGTAGGAAAACATGGATATGTAAGAGAAAACAAAGGGTCAAGTTCTGATGGAGAGTTATAGAAAACATGATTATGAGAAAAATAACCACAAGAAGATCACAAAATTAAGATGTATTAAACAGTCTTTGATTACCCAGTAGGAAACGTAAACCAACAACGTTTTTGTTTTACATTCCTTTACATAATTTTGAGGAATTAATTTACTACATAGAATAAAAACATAAGGAAATATACTTACCTTCAAGTATAGTTTCATACCTTAATAATTTTCCACCAAGAATAATATCTTCTCCAAAAAATGAGCATTCAAAAAAACTTGGTCTCATAAAAAGTACAATAATCATATTCTAGAGAATCACATAATCCACAAAATAATAACTATATTTTTCCCTTTTCTTTATTCATCAACTAAAACTAAAAAGGTTAGTACGAAATCATATAATCCCCAAAAAGGATAATCCTTTATAAAAATAAATATGACTATTAATCTCTAAAATTCAATAAAAGTACCCAATGTTCTAGAAAGACCATTCAATACACAATCATCCTTAAAATTCTTCAGAATAATCCACGCTAATATTGGAACCCAAAACTCAGAAGGATTTAATCACATAGTCTTCCCCAATAAATCTTAACATTTATCTCCAAATAACATCGACTACTATTAAAGTCTCATACTAAAGTGTAATTAACCTATTCACATATTCTCTATGCTAGGTTCATCATTTTCTAGAAATAACACAAATCACCATATGTCCACAATAAAAACAAAAATTATCACAAAACAATTCAACTATTCCTCCTCAATTTAAATTCTGTAGTATTTTATTTCCCTTAGGCATATAGTACTCCAAAATAGAAAACATCGTCCAAAATAACCTTTGTCATTTAATCACCAAATCATTTTTCTATACAAAGGATATCCATTTGATAAAACATAAGTTTCCAAAATCAAATTATTCTTGATCCATAAAAATAACAGTTGAATTAGTCAGTCTGAAGGGCATAACAACAAAATTATAATGCCCATATCTTGATTGGAAGGCTGTTTTTGGAATATCATCATTATTCACCCACAATTGATGATAACTAGAACGATGATCAATCTTAGAGAAGAATTGAGTCCCACGAAGTTGGTCAAATAATTCATCAATTCTTGGAAGAGAGTATTTGTTTTTCACTATGATCTCATTCAGTTCTCTATAATCAATGCATATCTACATAGATACATCCTTTTTCTTCACAAAGAGAACTGGTCCTCCCCAAAAAGACACACTTGGTCAGATAAACCCATTCTCAAAAAGATCTTGGAGTTGTTTCTTTAATTCCTCCAGCTCCACATTTTCCATCCAATTGGGGTCTTTGACATTGGATGAGATCCATGTACGAGTTCAATGGATAACTCTACCTCTCTTCCTGGGGGAGGTCCGGGTAACTCCTTAGGAAATACATCAACGTATTACTAGACGATGGGGACATTTTTAAAAGAATAAATTCTTCATTAGAAACTTATTTCATTTATGAATCTTTTAACTAAAAAGGATTTTATGTCTTAAAATTTCATTCTTTGACAATTACATTTTTCTATAATTCCTTCATAATGATTTATAAAAATCTTGTGATTAACCAAACACATCCCTTAGAAGTGTCGTAACCAAGAGTGCAGCAAGGACCGTTGTCGTGTACCAGTTCTAATTCGAGTCTAGCTAAAAGTGGTATTTCTGGGTTTTAATTCTATGTACATTTGTGCCAGAGCCACCTCTACCTACTCGTATCTAGACAGGGATGTATTTTCTTGATAAACCACTTACTCAATAATCACCAAAATACCAGGAATATTTCCTATATTTAAACTTTTCTATAGGGTTATTCCTAAAGTATTCATATCCTAATTTCCACAAATAACTAAACTATCCTTTGATACCAACTATAACATCCCGCCTTTTTAATACATAACTTTTCATTATATTTTACATACAGAGGATCTTTAAAGTCTAGTGTCTTGAAAATCAGGAACATAAAACATGAGAACAACATAAAACATTCTTCTAAACACTTGAAATGATTCTTTATTGTTCATCCTAAGTTCATTACATCATCTCAAAACCTGGGAGCATACATCAAAGGAAAGGGTGAGTAGAAGGCCCAGTAAGGGAAATAAGAGAAACATTTTACATGTGAACTTGAGATACATCAATAAGTCATGATAAATAACTTTAAGGAATGAGAAAGAGATCATGAGGCATATCATAATAAAAATAACATTTTTCATAACTTGAATATGTGGCTACAAAATTTAACTTAGAAAATCATTTTCGTATCTCCAAGGTCCATCCCCAATGTGTCATTAAAAAATTACCCAGGTTATTCACCAAGGTATCGTTAAAATGGTCATCTCTAGAGATTAAGTCTTTACCCAATGAATTGGAGCGCTATTAGGGTGCACCCTTAATTTTTCTTTATTATCATGTGATCCACATATATAATAATCAATAATTTCATAAATAACCCATATATCATAAAATAAATGGGTTTCAATTCATTGTCATAACATTTTAAAAACTGCTCTAAAGACGTGATCTTTATGTCACGTTAAACCCATGAAAAAGGAAAGCGGGTATCATGTATGTAAATCCCAGAATTTAAAATAGAAAATTTTGATATATATGTGAATACCCCTATAGAATAAATATTTTTGAGTATTCACTTAAAAAAGTAAAATAATTTGAGAAAAAGAGAGAGACATTTTGAGATGAAAATTCGGCAGCATAACAGCTATGTTGTAGGGTTTTAGAAAACATTGAAAAGAGAGGGGACATGGGTCACCCACTCATAAATGATTCATAAAATATTATAGGGACATAATATAAAGGATATAAGAACATAGTAATTAAATTTTAAGGACATACCATATGAAATGAAAAACCTGAAAGGAAGACAAAAATAAGATTTCTCTTGTGAAAAAATCGGCAGCCTAACGGTGTCACTTAAAACATTAAAAAAATGAATTGATGAGATTAAATAGGGTCTCTCATCATGTGAACATAAAAGGAAAGTATTATGAATATAGAGATCATAAACCAACATGTAAAAAAGTAACTTGAAATACTTTACATGAAAGTATAACTTTGAAAATGGGAAGAGTGAAAGAATATCTTACAAAAATTCAGCAGCGTAACGGCGCCACTTAAACATTCTTAAAATGAATTGATGAGAGAAAGAGGGGGTATCTCATCATATGAACCTGAAAAGGACAGTAGGATTAATATAAAATAACATCCCCAACATAAGAACATGGAGCTTAAAATAAATGACATAAAGGAGAATACATGAAAAGAAAGAGAGAGGTAGGATCCCTTATCTTGAAGAGTAACTTCGAAAGCTTGAATTTTGGAACCTTGGGAGGCTTTAGTGAACCTTGGGAAGACTCCTTAGGAGGTAAAGAGACCAAAACTTTGTTGGGGAGGATTTTTAAATGAAATGAATGAGGGAAAGGCTTGGTATTTATAGAAGAAGTGAGGGGACAAAGCATTAATTTCCAAGGGACACATCATTGTTGGTATTGGAAAAACCATGGGTTTTCCCATGGTATTTTCCCATGGTATTGGCCACTTGGGACACCTCATACATTATATTACTATTCATAAGTCGACCAGAATTATTTCATAATTATTACATTCTTAATGACGTCATTAAATACCTGAAACTCAAAAACTGTATTTTCACTATTCACCGAAAATTCAACCTTCTCAGAAAAATCCCAAAATTTTGCCTTAACCAAACATCGATGATTTGATTTCAAAAATGAACTCCATTTTATGAAAATAATTTTCTAAATATTTTTAATTTAATTTTTAAATAAAAACACTATTCACTAAAAATTCAATTGTTTCAAAAAAATCCCAAAAATTCACCTTAACCAAATATCGATGCTCTGATTTCAAAAATAAACTCCATTTTATGAAAATAATTTTCTAAATATTTTTAATTTAATTTTAAAATAAAAAACACTATTCACCTGAAAAAACTAATACTTAACCAGTACTTTTTGGAACAATTATTTACCTATTTTATTGAATCACATTACTTAATCAAGGTACCTAGATTATATTAATACTTTCTTAAGTGTGGTTACTTAATCCATTTGATCACATTACTAATCATAAGCGTAAAATCACTATTCATAATTTACTATTCATCTAAAATTAATTTGATCTTATTAGACTCTAAATTTCTTACTGAACATAACTATAGAAGACCATTTTTTGAAAATCATTACACATTATTAAATATTTTAGGTTTACATAAATATTTTTAAAATATAATTTTTCTAAAATTAATCAATAATATGCATACTATATTCATCCAGACATTTAAAAATTCACAAACTTCACCATAATAAGAAATCACAATTTTTATTTAAAACAAAGGATTTCACAAGGCAGTTATGGTCTCGTTACATAACCCCTTATAACACCAGCATAGGACCTAAGAGTAAGGTGTGCTAGGGTGATAGAATCTTGGGGTTGCTCGGATAACCTTGCCCGAGTAGTGATTTCTATCAGCTTGAACTTCTCGTGAAGGTGATTCCATTCCAGCTTCACACGATGAATTTCAGCTTGGGTTTGGTCCAGAGCAAAGCCCAAAGGTGCTACCTCCTTCCCGAGTTCTATCAGATGGGCTTCGATCGGCCCAAGACTACTGAATGGGGCCATCAAATATTCTTTCTATATTAATTAATCAAGATCACTTGCATTTATAAACAATAATCGCAACATTTAGTTTCCAACGGTCATATTGACCAATGGTCATATAACAGTCGAAACCCAACGGTCTTATTTTAATTATACTCATTTTATTAAATGAAATAGTTTTGTTGAGTATAAAATAAAATAACACACAAAGTTAGGAAAAAAATTATTCAAAAATTTCAGGTCGTTACAAAGATCCATTAATATTATACAATACCTAACCAATTAAATTCTAAAAATACATATCCGTGTACTAGAGGTCTTATTTTGGGTATAATATCATCCTTATAGGGCTTAAGGTGTGAAGTAAAGGAGGTTGTCTGAAGAAGAGGTATATTTTTTAACCAAATGTTTTAGTTTTACCTCTTATTATACCTCATTGAAAAATCTTAAAAACATTTTGATATAATAATATAAGTATAAGAAATATAATTTTTTGTTATTATTTTGATTTATTAACTTTAATCCATCTCCATATTCATCTAATGGGAAATGAAACCATCATTCGTATGTACAGTGGACTACTGCCTCGCAAGTTGATATAATTAATTTTCTATAAAAACCTATCATATATGATTATGATAATGGATTTAATGTACACATATTATATTCATGAAAAAAATCATTATTTAAATTTAATATTTCATCTATTTTCTTACCTTTCCATCTATTGAAAAATGATAATATCATTCAAGCATACGGGTGGATTACCACCTCCATGAAGCGATGTGATTTGTTTTTCTTCACTGCATCACATGGATGGTATATATAAGTGTATTTAAAAATATAATATTATATTTATGATACAATAATCATTATTTAATGATAAAATTATATTTTCTTTCTTTCCCTCATATTCGTTGAAAAATGGAAACATTATTCTTGCGTACGTATGAACTGTCATCTCCATGTTGAAATGTAATTAATTTTGCATAACCACTTTATATACATAGTTATAAAAGTTTAATTAAAGTGTAAAAATTATAATTATGATATTATTATTATTCAATATATAATGGAAAAATCACCTCTTTGACCATGGTCAACATACTGAATTTTTTCTAAAATTATTAATTAAACATCCACAAAACACTCGACATAGGCATAACTAATATGTAATTAAATATATAATCAAAATAAATGAAATAAATGGTTTAATGATAAATTAATAAACTTGGAAAATATTCTTAATTAATTAAATTATTAATATAAGTTTATTATAAAGGTGTTAAACTACATATGTAGCAAATCTAGACTCGAGGTAAGGGGTTTCTTAACTCAATTTACCTTTATTCAGTTATATCACTTATTTATTGATTATATTATGTTAATATTATTTCTAAAATGCAATTTTTTTTATTTATGTTATATTTACACTTTATTTTTATGGATTTAAATTTTTACACATAATTTATCCATTGATTAATTCTCAATTCAATTATATAATCTCTATAAGGGTTATTCGTCTCAAATTTTCCATCTTTGGGACATTTGTTTATGTTATGCACAAATCTTATTGCATGAGGTGTATATACTTCACCTTAACATGTTATATCATGTATATCCTTATATTATTTTTATTTAAGGTTACATTTTAAGTAATTTATTTCACAGGCTTAAGATTCAAAAGTTACCAAAATGGTAAGGATTTGTATGATACAATATCTTCTTATTTATAGATTGTCTATGTACAAAGTTCCTTTGGGTGGGATGATATTATATTATTTTCTTGAACTATATATCATTTATTATCCTCTATTTATGATTTTTGTTTACATGTTTAATTTTCATTTCATACCTCACTTTTTAAATAAATATCAAGAAATTATTTTGTAAGTGATATTGATCTTGTATCTTCTTTTAAATCAGGAATATTTATCTTCCATATACATGTTTTATAAAACAAATTCAAGAATGTTCTTATTTTAAATTAAATGAATTATTAAGGTGATTTTAATGTATGTTTTACTTATTTACAAATGTTTTAAAAATTAATCTTTTTAACATAGTTCGTATGACACATTTCGACATTCTTTACCAAAGTGTGAAAGGAATGTGTTATTTTAACATATACAATTTAACCATATTTTTTCTCCACCATGAATATTTTTTCTTTTAAGATTAAATTTTATGTTTCCAATGATATTTTAAAAGAAATTTGTTTCCCTAATATTCTAGAAAATTTTATTTTTTAAAATTTATTTTCAAAGTGGAAAGGGTATTTTTCTCAAGAATGTTATTAATGTTTTTAATGGTATTTCTATTCATAAAAGACAAAAACCATTAATTTTACTTATTATAAACTATAGATATGTTTTATTAATACCATCCTTCTCCTTTCTATATATTTATTATGGTTTTTCAAAGACATTTTCAGGTAACCTATTTCTTTTCCACATTTAAATCAAGCTATGAGTGAATAATGGTTATTGTCATATTGAAAAGTATAAGCTTCTAATTTTTTGTGCATTATATGGTTCTTGTAAATATGTATGGATGATTTATGGGTGAATATATTATAAACAAATGTTGTTTGGTTTCATTATAAATTAATTATGGGTGGTTACATTATAAATCATGGACGGGTGGATCTGTTATATCCCTATAATGCATTGAGTAAAGATATGGAGTTAACAAGTTATTGGTTTATCCTAAGATATTGCTGGAATTTACTGGTATGTTATTCCATTTTTAAGTGTGATTGTAAAATTGATATAATAATGATTTTACTAGATACTACCATGTTTTATCTAGGCTTTATATTAGTTTCTAAAGGACACATTATTCATAGATTAGTATCACATATATCATGATTGTAGATTTATATGAATCTTGTATGATGATAAAGATTTATTCCATGTTTCCTAATTTATGATCCATTTTTTTAGGGGCATGATTTTCTTATATAATTCTCATGTACTTTGATTATATAATCATACCTCTATGCTCATCTTATACTCACTAATGATATTCAATAGTTAATTCTTATATTTACCCTTATCGGGTATTTGATCTCACCCTTCTTATATTTCCTTTTCACTAGGTTATGAATAATGGTGTTAAATTATTTGTGACTATAAAGGTTTCATGTGTGAAGACTTTTATGGGATTTTTTTAATACTTTTTTTGAAATAAGAAAGATGGGTATAGTAGGAAAAATGATCACTTGAAGACATTGGTAATATCATTTAAGAGTTTTTCCTCATTCTCTAAAACTATAAAACTAAAAGTTCATTAGGTATATAAGTGATCCAATATTTAAGTTTTACGTTATATGTTTTGGATGATTAGAATTTTTTCATGTTTATTGGTATCAAATCCATAAATGTAAAGATTATTTTTTTATCATCGGATTCAGGATTACAAGTTTGAGATTATCATAGTTGGTATCAAAGCATGGTTTAGATAACATTGTGGATTATTATGTTTTCATGTGAGTTTAAATTTATAGTTATTATATCATCATGGGTATATAATTTTAAGTTTAATCGTAAGTTCAAAGGCATATACACCTCTTTTGAGGTTTTAAGTGATTATATTTTAATATGATTAAGAGTATTTTGGGAGACATATATGGTAATATAACCCTTGGGTTTAGTATGTGTTTTACTAAAAAGGTTATTTGGGGAACAAAGCTTGATTTTTCTTTTGTAAACATGTATGATTTTATTATGAATTTATTTTGGAAAATGATTAGTATATTTTGTAAAATATATGAAAAAATCATATAAATTTATTTTATGAGACAATAAGAGTGATTTATTTTTTTAGAGATAAATATTAATTTTATCTTGGAATAATATGTGATCAAATAATTATAATATTTAGGTTTTAATATTAGTCAAAAATATTTTGAATTATTTTAAGTATAGTTATTTATCGAATGATTTAAGTTAAACTTTCAGTATTACTGTTGAGGATTTGGAAAATAATATTTTATTTTCTCATATTAAGGTTTATTCATATTGGATATTATATTACCTTGTGCTAACTATTTTGGTTTTGGTTAATATATAAAGAAAATGGGAGTAACTTTTGTTTATGGATCTTTTGATCTTTTAGAAGTTGATTTTAGTGTTTTAGGAATGGAAATTTTATTTTTGAATATAATTTTCTTGGATTAAGAGATGAGATCGAATTAGAAACTGATTGAAACATGAAATCAAGGATGAAATTATGTTTATGGTTTTGAATAGATTCACATAATTATATTTCCTTATGTTCATAGTCTATATGGTAAAATATTTCCTCAAATATAGGAAAAGGATCTTAAAATAAAAAATTTATCCTATTACCTTCATTTGTGATGAATTGATGGTCATTTCTATAAGGCCCCGGCCTTAAACCTTACTTAATATTAAATTAAATGAATAATTCACATTGAGGATCTTTTCAGGTTTAGAGTTTTAGAGAATTAGAACATAACTATTACATCTTAAAATATTACAAAGTAGACACTTCTACTAAGTCTCCATAAAAAAAACTCTTAAAAAGAAAGATGTCTAGATTCCATGTTTTAGATAGCATGAAATTCCCTTGATCCCATCCTTGACCTTATTCCACTTTAAGTTCTGTGAAAAACATTTCGAAAAACTTGGGGTGAGCATAAAAAGCTCAGTAAGGGATACAAAAATAATGAAAACAGTTAGTTTTTCAAACATCAAGTAAACCATGTATACTATATCAAAGTAATACCTTCACCTTCATGAAGTAGTAAAAAAAATCTTCACTGAATAAAGTATCATTACTTACCTTTTTGTAACCAAAGGATTACCATAAAACCCATATAAAGAACACATAGAATATATAAAGGTAACTTGGGACATAAACATACTTAAGTGGAATAACCATACGGTTGACTTCCACACATATCACTTAATGGAATAGCCATACGGCCAATTTCCATACATACTTAATGGAATAGCCATACGGCCGACTTCCATACCCAATGCATTGGAGGTTATAACGTAACCACCCGTCCTGGTATTCACGGCACCACCCGTCATATGGTTTATAACGTAACCACCCGTTAAAATGTCCAAGTACCAGTATAAAATCATAAAACATAAAACCAATATAAAGGAATGATAACATTTCCACATTTCAATCACAATATATCATAAATATATTGACATAATAGAATCCTTTTTCAAAACCATTTTCAATACCAAAATACATAATAGAGTATATGGTATTTATTTTATTCTAAAAACATTACGGCTTGTTGAGAAAGCCAAAGATCAAATAATACTCGCGGCGGCGGAAAAAGGTCGTTGTCACCGCGTACGTTAAAAAAACATTCCTTTTTGTCGTTTAGTAAAATGCTTCGTAGAAAAAGATTCCTTTTGTATAAAAGTAAAAGTCAAAGGAGTTTATACACCGTATAAAAGAAAGTTGTGTATAAAACGAAATATGCCTCAATGAAAGGAGATTGAGACGAAGTCCCTTACCTTGGGTCTGACTTGACTCGATCGTTATTTAACGTCCTGAATAATAAACTTGAGTTAATTTATACTTGATTAAGAACCTTTTTAAAGTTCATTATTATTTTTATATCACTTATTGCCATGTTATAAACATTATGTAACCATTTAAGTTAATAATGTTTGTTTTGTCAATATTTGGTTCTTAAGTCGAAAGTTGACTTCTTACAATTACATGTTGTTCATGTGGTCAAAAGTTATTTATATCCAGAATGAAATTCCTGATTTGGATATCATATATATCATATATATCCATCATATACATGCATTTATAATATTACATAATCATTTAGAGGTAAGAAATGAAATGCACCGTTCATGGAGACGGTAAGTCGTACGTACGCATGAACGCTACTTTCATTTCTTTGTCATAGTAGTGGAATTAAAACTAAATGAGAGGTATGTATATTTTAATTCCAGAATTATATTCATCATTTAGATATATAATTAATTATATATATACATTATATACATTTAATTTTAATAGTACGTTACATTTGGGGATAAGAAATGAAATGCACCGTTCATGGAGACGGTAAGTCGTACGTACGCATGAACGCTACTTTCATTTATATCTCATACTTTAATGGAAAGAAATAATAATGATATAGAGGTATATTATAATTCCAGTATAACATCATATATAATAACTTTAAATCCATCCTTTACACGTCCCACATATGGCATTAACGAATCACATCACTTTTAGGGGGCGGTAGTCCACACTTCCTTAAATGAAGATATCGTGTTTACCCATAATGGAAACCATAAAGGTATGCCAAAAATGAAAAATAAATAAGCTTAAAGAAAACATAAACATATTATATATCATATATAAAAATAGTGACATCATAATAGCCACCCTTGAAGGTGTTAAATGAGTATTGAACAATCATCGTTTCGGGAGGCAGAATTTCGCCATCCACGGAAACCGTATGTTCTTTAACCATTTGATGTAGTTGTGTGAGAGTGTAGCTCAAATAAATATTATAACAACATCCTAGTATATTTAAGATACTGGTGTTGTTACAAAAGAAGTAAATAAAAAGAGTTTAGAGGGTTGGAGAAGCAAAATAAAACAAATGAACAAGAGAGGATGAATTACCTTTAAAAGTGTAACTCCCTTTTGATTTGAGCCTAAAGGATTCCTTTGAAAGGATTATTCCCAAAGGGAATCCTCTAGGATGAGGAGAGGAATGTGGAGAGAGTAAATGGGCAGGGGTTGGCCGAGCCAAAGGCTTGAGGAGTGTGTGAAATGAGGTAGAGGTGGGGGCCTTTTATAAGAGGAGAAGAGGGGCACTTTTGGAAAGTAAAGAAATATTACTTTATTTGAAAATGTGTTTCGGTTTTAAAAGGTCCCACATTGATATAATTCGTGGATAAGGTGATAAGGGTTCGAAATCCACTCATCCAATTGGTTTTGGACATGTGTAGGTTTTATATTTTTCATTATCTTTCCATTTTATTTAAATTGTCAAATAATGATGTCATTGCTGCATCATTATTATGTCATAAATAATTTAATTTATTTAATGTCTAAAAATTATAAAAAAAATACTATGATGTAAGAAATCTTTTTATCTTTCCAATGAATATTTATAATCAAAATTTGGACCTGTGTAACCCTACTTAAAAATTGTTTTAGTAAAACAACTCATGTTTGTGTCAATTTAATTTTAACATTAAATAAAAAGTTATTTATGTCATTTCCAAACCAAAGTGTCTCCATGGGGTCCCCAAGTTGGCCCATGGCTTGTCTTGGTCGGCCATGACTCACCCAATAGGTGTAGGACAAGTTTCATGGTGTTTTCACATTCTTATAATATCATTTTTACCTTAAATTACACTAATTACCTCTAATCGTGATTAAAAACTTAATAAGTTACTATTCACCAAAAAATTATTTTAATCTCATTGAACCACATTTTACATACTAATGAAAACCATGTATGTCGGATTTTCAAAATTCAATACACATTAGTGGTAAACTTTCATTTAACTGAAAAATCAGTTTGCTTGATTACAACTTAGTGGTTTCACTATTCATCAAAAATTGAGGTTTTTCAGAAAATTACCAAAAATTCACCCTAAGCTATATTTGATATTCCGAATTCAAAAATGAACTCCATTTTACAAAATTCAAAACATATAAGTCAAATTAATTAATTTAATAATTAATTCCCGCTGTCATGACAAATAGCGTGTTTTTGTGAAACAATAAGTATCAAAAGATTGACACCAGTTTAAGTCCAATTTCAAAGTGAAATTGATTCCAATAACCACCATTGGATTAACTGGTAAAAATATTTTCTAATTTCACTTTAAAACCAATTAAAATAATAATCTAATCATATAAATAATTTAGATTAAAAAGAGGTTTTGAATTAAAATACAACATTTTACACTATTCATAAAAAAATGAACTTTATCAGAAAGGTACCAAAAATTTACACAAAGTAAATTTTGATGTCCCGATTCTAAAGAAGAGTTATATTTGGTCCAATATAAAGTATAAGAGTGATCAAAACTATATTTAATTACGGTTCACCATTAAAAGGTGATAAGTGAACCTTTAGTGAAAATTAGAGTATATATGCCCTAAAATTGAACTCTTTCCGTATTTTAAGCCTTTATCTTTTATTGGGTAAATGTATAAACATTTAAAAACATATCTAATCATATTTTAGTTATTTCTATCCATTCCCGCTAGTACAACGGCTACTTGTTAACTAACATTTAAAATAATATTATTTTATTACTAGTGTGCTACGTAAGTTTCAAAGAAACTCATCGTTGCGTATCGGGTACGCTATCGAACATACCAAACCCTTTAAAATAAAATTAATATTTAATTCGTAAATATTAATAAATATGAAAATTCTTTATTCTTTATTTACCTGGGATGTTACATCCTTCCCCCCTTTTGGGAATTGCGTCCTCGTAATTTTATTCACTTATCAAAATAAGTGGGGGTATTTATCCCTCATAGCATTTTCAGATTCCCACGTTGCCTCTTCAATCATGTGGTTTTTCCACAAAACCTTTACCTGGTGAATCACCTTATTCCGTAACACTTGCTCCCTGTGGTCAAGAATCTGGACCGGTTGTTCCTCATAAGATAGGTTCTCTTCCAACTGAACTACCTTTGGACTCAAAACATGAGATGGATCTGGCATATACTTTCTCAACATCGAAATGTGAAAAACATTGTGTACCTGAGATAAAATCAGAGGTAAAGACACTCGGTATGCAACTGATCCAACTCTCTCCAGAATTTTGTATGGTCCAATGAACCTTGGACTCAAATTTCCTTTCTTACCAAATCTCATCACACTTTTCCAAGGAGAAACCTTGAGAAAAACATGATCACCTACCTCGAAAGATAGATCCTTCCTCCGGTTATCTGCATAACTCTTCTGCCTGCTCTGAGCTGTTCTCATGTGCTTCTGAATCAACTGAACTTTTTCTGCCATCTCTTCTACCAATTCTGGTCCCATCAGCTTCCTTTCACCCACTTCATTCCAAAATGATGGAGTTCGACACTACTTCCCATATAATTCCTCAAATGGTGCCATCTGTATACTGGAATGAAAACTGTTATTATAAGAAAACTAAACCAAAGAAAGATGTTGGTCCCAAATTCCCTGATAATCCATCAAACAAGCTCGTAGCATATCCTCCAATGTCTGAATTGTTCGTTCTGACTGCCCATCTGATTGAGGATGAAAAGCTGTACTAAAATTTAATTCAGTACCCAATGACTTCTGAATGCCTTTCCAAAAGTTAGAAGTAAACCTGGGATCAGGATCAGATACAATGGATAGAGGATCTCCATGTAACCTGACTATCTCTTTAAGATACAAACGGGAAAGTTGATCAAGAGAGAAAGTATCTCATATAGAAAGGAAATGAGCAGATTTGGTCAAGCGATCAACTATAACCCATATTGCATTATTACCTCGAGATGTCCTCGGTAATCCCACAACAAAGTCCATGGATATGTTTTACCATTTCCACTCTGGCACTGGTAAAGGCTGAAGCATCCCTTTCGGTAACTGCTGCTCTGCTTTAACCTGTTGACATGTCAAACACTTCACAGTAAAATCAGCAATGTCTCTTTTTTATTCCATCCCACCGGTAATACTCCCGCAGATCTCTGTACATCTTAGTACTGCCAGAATGAACTAAAAACGGGGAACTATGAGCCTCACATAACAACTCATTCTTCAACTGTGAATCACAAGGCACACATAACCTCTTCCCAAACCTCAAAACACAAACACAAACTTATCCAAGAACTCATGGAAAATTTTATTCACAAGGTCCATGAATACAGCAGGTGCATTGGTTAACCCAAAAGGCATAACTACAAATTCATAATGGCCATATCTAGTATGGAACGCAGTCTTCGGAACGTCTGCTACTTTTACTTTCAACTAATGGTACCCCGACCTCAAGTCAATCTTCGAAAAATACTGAGCTCCCTGGAGCTGATACCACTTCATTCGATGGCCCAACATCTGCTGAAGTTGTTGCAAAGGATTTCACCACCCCTTTCTGCTTGTAGTCTGGCTGCATTCCCCCATTTGAGTTCATCGTTGGACACTCGTTTGCATAATGACCCATTTCATTACACTTAAAACATCTTACCGTCGGCTTTTCATTGCCTGCTTGATCATCTTCCTTACAGTTACGAGCAATATGACCAGACTTACCACACCGAAAGCACTTACCAGACTTGGATAAACATTCTCCAGGATGCATTTTACCACACTTCTCACAGGATGGATATTTGGTTTTCTTACCTCCTTGATTCTTTGATGAATTCTTCCCCTTTGCCTGCCAACTAGACCTCTTATTCTGTTGTTTGTCATGGAACACCTGATCATCGGCAAACTCCATTTCCACCTTCTCAGCACATCGAAAAAGCTTTTCATAACTTTTAAACTCACGAGAAGCTAAATCCCTTCGATATTTTGGCTTTAATCCTGAGTAAAAACGATTTATTTTACTATCAAGATCTCGTATGAAGTTTGGAGCATACCTTGCCAATCGAGTGAACTTTTCTTCATAAGCAGCCACTGAATCATCCTCCTGCCTCAATTCTAGGAACTGTTTTTCCATCCTAAGACGAACCACCTTAGGAAAATATTTCTCAAGAAACATACCTTTGAATTCGTCCCAGTAAATATCCTCAATCTCATCACTATCCCTTATATTTTTCACCATCGACCACCACTGATCAGCTTCACCTTCAAAACGGTAAACAGCAAGACTAACCTTTTGATGTTCTGAACACCCCATGACATCAAAAATCTTCTCCAGTGCTTTAATCCACCCTTCAGCTTGCACAGGGTCAGATGATCCTCTGAATGATGGGGGATGTTGCCTCATGAAATGTTCCACCACTGACATGTTCCTCTGTGGTTGATCTGGCTGATCTCGTGCATGGATACCACCACCATTTATAGCCTGAGTCAACTGTACCATCACTGCAACAAACTGTTCAGTTCCGATTCCGACCATCTCAGGTTGCTGATTTGGAAGGTTATCTTCCTCCTGATGTCGTCCCAACATAGCTTCTTTGTTTCCTCTGCGGAAAACCATTCTGAACACAGAAATATCTTAGGCGAAGCAACATGGTAATCCGTAAATGCTATATCATTTCAATCATATTATAATTTAACACTTTTCTAATTCCTAAAGTTGTCTAAACTGTCCTTTGATACCAACTATAAGGCCCTGGCCTTAAACCTTACTTAATATTGAATTAAATGAATAATTCACATTGAGGATCTTTTCAGGTTTAGAGTTTTAGAGAATTAGAACATAACTATTACATATTAAAAGATTACAAAGTAGACACTTCTACTAAGTCTCCATAAAAAAAACTCTTAAAAAGAAAGATGTCTAGATTCCATGTTTTAGATAGCATGAAATTCCCTTGATCCCATCCTTGACCTTATTCCACTTTAAGTTCTGTGAAAAACATTTCGAAAAACTTGGGGTGAGCATAAAAAGCTCAGTAAGGGATACAAAAATAATGAAAACTGATAGTTTTTCAAACATCAAGTAAACCATGTGTACTATATCAAAGTAATACCTTCACCTTCATGAAGTAGTAAAAAAAAATCTTCACTGAATAAAGTATCATTACTTACCTTTTTGTAACCAAAGGATTACCATAAAACCCATATAAATAACACATAGAATATATAAAGGTAACTTGAGACATAAACATACTTAAGTGGAATAACCATACGGTTGACTTCCACACATATCACTTAATGGAATAGCCATACGGCCAATTTCCATACATACTTAATGGAATAGCCATACGGCCGACTTCCATACCCAATGCATTGGAGGTTATAACGTAACCACCCGTCCTGGTATTCACGGAACCACCCGTCATATGGTTTATAACGTAACCACCCGTTAAAATGTCCAAGTACCAGTATAAAATCATAAAACATAAAACCAATATAAAGGAATGATAACATTTCCACATTTCAATCACAATATATCATAAATATATTGACATAATAGAATCCTTTTTCAAAACCATTTTCAATACCAAAATACATAAAAGAGTATATGGTATTTATTTTATTCTAAAAACATTATGGCTTGTTGAGAAAGCCAAAGATCAAATAATACTCGCGGCGGTGGAAAAAGGTCGTTGTCACCGCGTACGTTAAAAAAAACATTCCTTTTTGTCGTTTAGTAAAACGCTTCGTAGAAAAAGATTCCTTTTGTATAAAAGTAAAAGTCAAAGGATTTTATACACCGTATAAAAGAAAGTTGTGTATAAAACGAAATATGCCTCAATGAAAGGAGATTGAGACGAAGTCCCTTACCTTGGGTCCGACTTGACTCGATCGTTCTTTAACGTCCTGAATAATAAACTTGAGTTAATTTATAATTGATTAAGAACCTTTTTAAAGTTCATTATTCTTTTTATATCACTTATTTCCATGTTAGAAACATTATGTAACCATTTATGTTAATAATGTTTGTTTTGTCAATATTTGGTTCTTAAGTCGAAAGTTGACTTCTTACAATTACATGTTGTTCATGTGGTCAAAAGTTATTTATATCCAGAATGAAATTCCTGATTTGGATATCATATATATCATATATATCCATCATATACATGTATTTATAATATTACATAATCATTTAGAGGTAAGAAATGAAATGCACCGTTCATGGAGACGGTAAGCCGTACGTACGCATGAACGCTACTTTCATTTCTTTGTCATATTAGTGGAATTAAAACTAAATGAGAGGTATGTATATTTTAATTCCAGAATTATATTCATCATTTAGATATATCATTAATTATATATATACATTATATACATGTAATTTTAATAGTACATTACATTTGGGGATAAGAAATGAAATGCACCGTTCATGGAGACGGTAAGCCGTACGTACGCATGAATGCTACTTTCATTTCTATCTCATACTTTAATGGAAAGAAATAATAATGATATAGAGGTATATTATAATTCCAGTATAACATCATATATAATAACTTTAAATCCATCCTTTACACGTCTCACATATGGCATTAACGAATCACATCACTTTTAGGGGGCGGTAGTCCGCACTTCCTTAAATGAAGATATCGTGTTTACCCATAATGGAAACCATAAAGGTATGCCAAAAATGAAAAATACAGAAGCTTAAAGAAAACATAAACATATTATATATCATATATAAAAATAGTGACATCATAATGGCCACACTTGAAGGTGTTAAATGAGTATTGAACAATCATCGTTTCGGGAGGCAGAATTTCGCCATCCACGGAAACCGTATGTTCTTTAACCATTTGATGTAGTTGTGTGAGAGTGTAGCTCAAATAAATATTATAAAAACATCCTAGTATATTGAAGATACTGGTTTTGTTACAAAAGAAGTAAATAAAAATAGTTTAGAGGGTTGGAGAAGCAAAATAAAACAAATGAACAAGAGAGAATGAATTACCTTTAAAAGTGTAACTCCCTTTTGATTTGAGCCTAAAGGATTCCTTTGAAAGGATTCTTCCCAAAGGGAATCCTCTAGGATGAGGAGAGGGATTTGGAGAGAGTAAAAGGGCAGGGTTTGGCCGAGCCAAAGGCTTGAGGACTGTGTGAAATGAGGTAGAGGTGGGGGCCTTTTATAAGAGGAGAGGAGGGGCACTTTTGGAAAGTAAAGAAATATTACTTTATTTGAAAATGTGTTTCGGTTTTAAAAGGTCCCACATTGATATAATTCATGGATAAGGTGATAAGGGTTCGAAATCCACTCATCCAATTGGTTTTGGACATGTGTAGGTTTTATATTTTTCATTATCTTTCCATTTTATTTAAATTGTCAAATAATGATGTCATCGCTGCATCATTATTATGTCATAAATAATTTAATTTATTTAATGTCTAAAAATTATAAAAAAACTACTATGATGTATGAAATCTTTTTATCTTTCCAATTAATATTTATAATCAAAATTTGGACCTGTGTAACCCTACTTAAAAATTGTTTTAGTAAAACAACTCATGTTTGTGTCAATTTAATTTTAACATTAAATAAAAAGTTATTTATGTCATTTCCCAACCAAAGTGTCTCCATGGGGTCCCCAAGTTGTCCCATGGATTGTCTTGGTCGGCCATGACTCACCCAATAGGTGTAGGACAAGTGTAATGGTGTTTTCACATTCTTATAATATCATTTTTACCTTAAATTACACTAATTACCTCTAATCGCGATTAAAAACTTAATAAGTTACTATTCACCAAAAAATTATTTTAATCTCATTGAACCACATTTTACATACTAATGAAAACCATGTATGTCGGATTTTAAAAATTCAATACACATTAGTGGTAAACTTTCATTTAACTGAAAAATCAGTTTGCTTGATTACAACTTAGTGGTTTCACTATTCATCAAAAATTGAAGTTTTTCAGAAAATTACAAAAAATTCACCCTAAGCTATATTTGATATTCCGAATTCAAAAATGAAGTCCATTTTACAAAATTCAAAACATATAAGTCAAATTAATTAATTTAATAATTAATTCCCGCTGTCATGACAAATAGCGTGTTTTTGTGAAACAATAAGTATCAAAAGATTGACACCAGTTTAAGTCCAATTTCAAAGTGAAATTGATTCCAATGACCACCATTGGATTAACTGGTAAAAATATTTTCTAATTTCACTTTAAAACCAATTAAAATAATAATATAATCATATAAATAATTTAGGTTAAAAAGAGGTTTTGAATTAAAATACAACATTTTACACTATTCATAAAAAAAATGAACTTTATCAGAAAGGTACCAAAAATTTACACAAAGTAAATTTTGATGTCCCGATTCTAAAGAAGAGTTATATTTGGTCCAAAATAAATTATAAGAGTGATCAAAACTATATTTAATGACGGTTCACCATTAAAAGGTGATAAGTGAACCTTTAGTGAAAATTAGAGTATATATGCCCTAAAATTGAACTCTTTCCGTATTTTAAGCCTTTATCTTTTATTGGGTAAATGTATAAACATTTAAAAACATATCTAATCATATTTTAGTTATTTCTATCCATTCCCGCCAGTACAACGGCTACTTGTTAACTAACATTTAAAATAATATTATTTTATTACTAGTGTGCTACGTAAGTTTCAAAGAAACTCATCGTTGCGTATCGGGTACGCTATCGAACATAGCAACCCCTTTAAAATAAAATTAATATTTAATTCGTAAATATTAATAAATATGAAAATTCTTTATTCTTTATTTACCTGGGATGTTACAATTTCCACACCTAATTGGTTTATGGTTTTGTGGTTATTGAATTTATCATGATCATTAAATTTATTTTGATCAATGATCTCTATATCTATACATTATTATTTGAACATTATTTTTTTCCATGTCCATATTTTTATTTACCACCAATTTTCTCCAATTTGGGAACCTGATAATATGTTATTTCAGGAGACATTTATATTTTCCTTCTCTATTCAAAAGGATGTTTTATTATCCGTTTTTATTATGTGGGTTTTTAACAAAGGTATTTTTAAAATTAAATTTTTTTTACTTTCATGATCATATGATTTATCTTCCACTCCTTATAATTGATTCTAAAAATGTTTTAAATCCTTTGTATCGGGCATGAGATAAAATTTCATGGATGAAATTTCTTTAGGGGGTAGAATGTAACACCAAAATATTTTTATAAATATATTTATTCATTGAATTAATATTATATTTTATATCTTGTGATACATGAAACATAAAACTAAAATTAACTCTTATACTTTTATTAAAATAAATTTCTATAATATAATATAAACACTAATACAATATGAGGTTGTAATATGAAACAACATGAAGAAAAGTATAGGTGGATTAAATTCACATATATATATAAATAAAATAATCATAAAACCTTTATCATAATTGTTATTTATAAATACTATTACCGCAACTACAACTATGTAAACAAAGAAAAGAATTAGGAAACACAATAAACATGTTGAGAGATAAGTAAATGAATAAACTTTAGTAAAGCATGTAAGGATATATAAAGGAATATGATATAACTGTTATATATATGGTCATTGGACACATATCCATTGTGTGTATGTGTGTGTATCCATTAAATATATATCCAATAGGTATATTTAAATTCAATCTTTGGGAAATGAAAATAAAATTGGTTGAAGGTAAAAGATATATTTTCAATAAAACTATTTTTATGTGTGCAACATATTTTAATCTAAATAGATTAAATTAATGATTATTTACAAATTATTATAATTAAATAAGTATGTTATAAATTCAATTTAATTAATTAGAATTAATTAAATTATTTTTATTAGGAAATAAATGAGAATAAGGTCATTTTATTCTTCAAAAATACATTTTCTTTAAAAATGATTTTTATTACATTTTCTGTACAAATAATATAATTAATTTATGAAAAAATTATAAATTATATTTGAAAAAATGGATATAATTTTTTAATTCATCATTTCAAAATTATCTTATTATGAATTTTTTATAATTATCTGAAAAGTTTTGTTTTTTGAATAAATAGTGAAAATACTAATTTTTATTGAAAACTCACTTTTCGTTCCAAGAATTTAAAAAAGTTACATTTTGTTTTAAAAAAATTTAAAATTAAAATTATTTAATTTATATTATTAAAAATACAATTAAGTTAATTTTAATAAATTTTATGCTTGATTTTGTTATAAATACTTTTTATACATAAAAAGTCATTTTTCCTGGAAAACTGCTTTTCAACATGTTTTGTTGGTTTAATTTTAAATTAAATTATAACACTTATGTGAATTAAAATTTATAAATTGGTTTAGATATTTATAATCATAATAATTAATATTAGGTGATAATTTCAACTTAATTCTTTTCATAATGAGTATTAAAAACAGTAAAAATCTATTTACATAGTTAAGGTTAAAATAGGTTGATTAGGGGTTAAACTAAAGTGATAAGGGTTAAAATAACCTAAAAACTTGTCTAAATCTTATTTTATGGACATATATCGACCCTAACTCATCTATTATTAATAAATGGTCCATTTTGGATCCATTTTACTTGATTAATACATTAATATATTTTGATCTTTTAAAAAATTCCAAGTGTGTCCTCTCTCCCACTTATAAAAGGACACCACCTCTCCTCACATATCCACACTTAAAGAGACATTTTTCATCAAATACCTAAAAAAATCCCATAATATCTTCCCTAAACATGTATAATAGGTATTATTTTATCCATAATAACAATCTTATAGGGCTTAAGGTGTAAAGAAGAGGAGGTTGTCCAAAGAAGAGGTATAGCTTTTCATCGAATATTTTAATTTTATTTCATATTATACCTACTTAAAAACTTTTATAAGCATTTTTATTTAATAAAATAACTATTCAAAATATAATAATATGTTATTATGTTGATTTATCAACATTCATCCATCTCCTTCTTCATCTAATGGGAAACAAAACCATCATTCATGTGTACGGTGGACTGCCACCTTGCGAACTGATGTAATTTGTTTTCCATTACCGAATCTCACAAAGGGTTATGATTATGGATTTAATATATATATATATATATATATATATATATATATTACCTTTCCATCCATTTAAAATTGATAACGCCGTTTATGCGTACGTGTAGCTTATCACCTCCACGGAGTGATGTGATTATTTTTTCATAAATACATCATGTGACTAGTATATATAAGTGTTTTTAAAGATATAATATTATATTTATGATATAATAATATGTATGGAAATATAAAATTATACTTACCTTATTTTACTCATGTTCGTTGAAAAATGGAAATTTTACTCATGTGTATGAATAGACTGTCATCTCCATGTTGTAATGTAATTCATTTTTCATAACCACATTACATAGATGGTTATAAAACTATAATTATTGTATAAAAACTATAATTATTTAATTAATATTATTCTATATATGATGTAATAATGACATCTTCAACCATGCTCAACATATCAAAGTCATTTTGAAATTATGAACTGAACGTCCTCAAAACACCCAATATGGACATAACCAATTAAGTAATTAAATATGACATTAAAATAAATTAAATAAATGGTTTAATTATAAGTTAATAAAACTGTAAAATATAATTAAAAAATAAAAATAATTAATATAAGTTTATTATACAGTTTTTGAAGGAAATACATACAAATCTAGGCTCATGGTAAGGGGTTTCTTAACTCGATTTCTTTTCATTAGGTTATATCACTTATTAATTAATTATATTATGTCAATATTATGTGTAAAATTACATTTTTTGTTTTATTCTATATTTCATATTTTTTTGTATATTTACATTTATTACACATAATCACTGAATTGATTAATTCTCAATTCAATGATATAATCTTTGTAAGGTTAATTCATCATAAATTTTCCTTCTTTGGGACATATATTTATGTTATGCACCCATATTATTTTATGTGGTTTATATATATACCCATGACATGTTATATAATGGATCTTCTTATACTAATGGTATTTAATTTTTCATTTTAATTCATTTCTTTCATGGACTTAATATTTAAAATTTACCAAAACGGAAATGATTTTTTTGATACAATCTAATATTTTTTTAGGATTGTAAATATTAAAATTTCCTTTGGGGGGGATAATATGATGTTATTTTCTTGAAAAATATATTCTTTTCTATGTTTATTAATTTTTTTTTTCATTTTTAATTTCTATTTCCTCCCTTTTTGATTAAATATCCATCAAGAAAGTTCATTGTAAGTGATATATATCTTGTATCTTATTTTTGATCAGGAATATTCCTCTTCCATATCCATATTTTATAAAAAAAATCAATAATTTTCTTATTTAAAATTCAATTATTTATTTAGATTATTTTTAAGAATCTTTGACTTATTTACAAATTTTTTAGAAATGAATATTTTTAATAATATTCGTATGACACATTTTGACTTTCTTTACCAAAGCGTGAAAGGAATGTTTTTAACATATAAAGCTTAACCACCTAAATTATCCACCATGAATATTTTTTATTTGATGTTTAGTTTGAAAATTTCCATGGTTATTTTCAGAGAAAATGTTTTCCTAATATTCTGAAAATTTATATTTTTAAAAGAGATTGTCAAAGTTTAAAGAGTATTGTCCTCAAGAATGTTCTTAATAGTATTTCAATGGTATTTCTATTCATAAATTAAAACAAAACTTGATTTTAATTATGATCCACTAGGGATATGTTGTAATGATACCATCCTTATTCTTTATCTATATGGATTATGATTGTTACAAAACGATATCATAGAACCAGTTTCTTTTCCACTAGTAAATCAAGTAATGAATGAAAAATGGTTATTGTTATATTTAAAAGTAAAATATTAAAAACAATTATCATTCTATCGTAATTAGAAAAATTTATGGATGATTTAGTGGTATTTATCTTATAAACCACGGGTATTTGTTTCTATTATAAACAAATTATGGGAGGTTACATTATAAAACAGGGATGATTGGGTTCGTTATAGACCTCCAATGCATTGGGTAAAGTGACAGAGTTAACTGATTATAATTTTCTTCTAATATATTTTTGGAATTCACCAGGTATTTTATTATATTTTTATTAGTTATTGTAAGAGTGATTTGATAATTATGTTCCAATATACCAACATGTTTTCTCTATGCTTCTTATGAGTTTATAATGGATCCTTTTTTAAGGATTGTTATCATGTGGATCATTATTGTTTAATTATATGACTCATATCTTATACTAAATCTTTATGCCATGTTTCATGATTTATGTTACATTTTTATCGTTATAAATTTTATTATGTTATAATCATGAGATTTTATTATTTCATATTACTCATATTCTCATCTTATGATCACTAATGACATTCAATTGTTAATTCTTATGTCTACCCTTACTGAGAATTTGAGCTCACCATTCTTGTGATTCCTTTTCCCCATTTTATGAATAATTATATTAAATAATTTTTTTCTAGAAAGGATTAATGTTTAATAATTTTTTATGATATGTTAAAGACTTATTTTGAAATAAGAAAAGTTAGGTGAAGTAGGAAAAATGATCACTTAAAGACTTAGGTATTATCATGTAGGAGTTTTTCCTAACTCTTTAAAAACTATAAACCTAAATGTTCCTTGGGTATTTAAGTGATAAAATATTCTAGTTTTATGTTATATGTTTTTGATGGAAAAAATTAAGTCTCATTTATTTGTATCAAATATAAAAATGTGAAGATTATGTTTTTAGCATTGGATTTGGGAGTATAGGTTCAGGGTTGTTATATGAAGGTTAATATTTATAGCATACATGAAGTCCCCATAGAGTTCATATAAATTGATTTTGAATCAATTATATATCTTTATATATATAATTTTATAGGGTATAGAAATCATAAGGTACATAAGCATTGTATAGAAAATTTTAAATCTTTATAGGGTATATCCAATCATATAAAAATAATGAGTTCAGTCCTTTGTGAGTTCCTGTACCATTATGAGGTTATTTCACTATAAAATTATGATTAAGTAAAAAATACTAACTGTAATTATTAATGATACATGAAATATCATGAAAATTTGGAATAATATATTGTTTTTATAGAGAAAATAAAATTTTATAATTTCATGTTATGTGTTCAAGACTAAACTATCATGATGTTTTTTTCATGATTCTAATAGTGAACGAAAGAGGATGTTTCTCAGAGATTTTTTTCATGAAATAATCATTCATAGATGATTCATGATTCTAATACATACATTTAATGTTTTAAAGTATTATATATTGTGTAGAAGAGGCCAACGTATCTTAATATGGAATGAAGATGAAACTACTGAGTTTTAATAAAAATTTAAATATATCCCTTGACACGGTTTGGATGATTTAAAATATTAAAATATTCTATTTCATATCATGGAGTTTAAATATTCAAAATAAGGGAATAATATTCGTGGCCTCAATGAATATAAATATGTATGATAAGAAAGGATATTATGTGTTTTTTGATTGTAATATTTTTAATGTACATTCTATGAGTCAAAAAACAGTGAGTAAGAATAGAGATCCATAAACATCAGTATGATAAAGAAGAAAACAACTTCCATCATAAAATATAAAGAATAAACTTATATTTAACCTTGAAGTAACATCAAGTAGTATCAAATAATAAGAGGAAAGATCCTACGGTATCCTTATATAATATATGGAGAGTGAGAAGATAATATACTGACTTTGCTTCTCTTTTGATAAGCCTTGTGTCAAGACCCTTGAAGAATAAATAATCTGTTGTGATCAAAATACACAATAGGATTGATATGATTCAATAGAACCAATGAGAATGAATTCCTTCCAATATTATCCTATCAGTTTAAGATATATTATTTAAGGAAGACCTTCTAATTCTAGTTGATTCAGAGAAATTTGGAGTAGAAAAAAGATATTTTTTCATAGATTTAAAAAAATACCCTTGAAGAAATAATGGATCTAGTTTAAACAATGCCATAATTTCTAGTAAGAGGTTGAAGAACTATGGGGAGGTAGTTGTTATTAAGGGACTCAAGGAAAAACATTTCCCTTATCTTCCATAAAACTTGTGTAATGTAGTATAGGAAGACTTTCAAAACTCAAAGATTAACTCTACCCTCATTTTATTATAAATTTTTTAGTTAGTGTCCTATAACTAATAACTATTTACTTTATATTTCTTGTATATTCAAAGCTGATAATATTAATAAATACCTTAACAAATATTGATTTTTTTTTCTAAGTAACATTAATTTGATAATTTCCAAAGTATTTATCTCATTAAAATATCATATGTAGTGACTTTCTATGATGAGATCCTTGATGTGTTATAATGATATTCTAAAACTATATGTATTATGGTCATACGACACTATCTGAAGGGACACAAATGATGCAGAATGTCAGGTGTGAGTACTCATAAGTGTATGAGACTTCATCTCATGAAGTTCTCACTTAGTAATATATAAGATGGGAGATTATGAGGACAGAACAGCCAGTAAGAATTCAACATATTATGTATAATTAGATATCCATGTCTATGAGTGTGTTAAATGACACTTAGAATTTAATATTATTATTAACATGTATGACTCGTGTAATTTTATGTTTAAAAAAAACTATGAGATCATATATTAATTGGAAGTAGGGTACGTTGGGTGTTTCATTAATGATATGTGATTTATGAATAATTTGAGGATTGACTTTTCTCTTATATCTTTATGAAAGTTTATATCTTATAACTTTTATTGAAATATAACTATCATATTAAATTCCATGTCCATGTTGATGGATGGGTTCATTTCAAGATTTCAAAGAAAAACCTATCAAACAAATAATTTGATGAAATGAGTACGCAACTTTCTTGATGAAATATCAATACAATGGTATTATATTACACAATGATCACTGGTATGTAGATTTCAAAGTTTCAAAACTATTATATTCCTCTATGGGTGTCATTATACGTATTAACATTGGACTTTAGGAAATACTACCAAATTCCGATGAGGAAGATGCCTAAAGGGACACACACATAGAGTTTCATTAATATCAATTAAATTCTATTTGAATTTAATTATTAGAATAAATGTTATTCTCTAGACCTAATAATAATACTTATTTAGGTTTTATTGATCACATATATTCAGTCAATATTTTATTTGACTTTAATATTAAAATGAATATTTATTCACAAGGATATCAATATTATATTTATTTATTTATCAAATGAATAGTATTTATTATTTGAAGTTTGGGAAATAATGAGAAAGGTGATAAAGGTGAGACATGGTGACTGGTAATTAAAATTATGTACTAAATATCATTTAAATAAATATTAATTTATTTATTGACATCTATATTATCTTTGAGACATGCACACATCAAATAAATAATAATATTATTATTATTAGTCATGTGGTTCTCTAAGTATTAAGAGATTGGTTAAGGGAATTTATAAAATTACTAACTCTCTAACCCTATCTCTATATATACCCAATTATATCATTTCTATGGATGTGTGGAAATCATTTGGTTGTGCATAATGATTTCATCTAGATAATTCTCTCTATGAATAAATTCATTATAGAATCACTTATTACTGAGAGATATTATTCCAAAAATATATATCCTATAAATAATGAGAGAACAATAATAAATCCCTAAACCATAAAGGGTTGTATGGAGAAAAAATAGAGTAATGCAAGAAAATTGACAATATCACACTAGCACCTGAAGTACCATCAGTGATGCATGGAGCTCAAAGGAGCATGTGTGGATTACCACAAGAAGGATTATTATTTGGATCCCATCAATATGAAAATATAACAACCCAAATGGATGTTCAAATGATCAACATCCTCCTTGAAGAAACAATCTCAATGACAAGGTAATTCTTATTATTAAATTCATTAAAAAATTAATGTGAAAATATCCTCTCTCTTGGTTTTGGAATTCATTCATTATGGTTATTCTGATATGATCACGATTCATGTCATTCTTCATCGTGTTCTTATTATTTATTCATTGAATTTGATGAAAAATCATCATTAGGCATAGGCTCGACTCGCTTTTACTACCGTTATAACCTTCATGTGTTATTATAGCAGTCACATTCAAATCTATAATTATTTATTAATTAATGATAGTTATATACATTTGATTTTAGTTTTTCATTTCCTAAAATTCATTATTTAACCTGAAAATAGAAATTTATTTTCATTTCACCTTCATATAACCGAGAATATGTTAAAAACATATGATGAACATCTAAAGAACCCAACTAGAGGTGCCAAGATTTCTATTTGGGAAACATGGGACTATATGATGTGTAACCCAAAAGTACATGCCATGTACCCATATTCACCACATGAGGACCAAACCATGAAATACATGGTTGGTCATGTGGATGAATATATGGCGTCATTACACACCATGAGTTAACTAAAATATGATAGCACACAACTTTAGGGACTATATGTCAGGTAATGGTTACATACTCTATAGTCCTACATATTTTCCCATGTGAATTTTAGATTCTATATGGTCAAACAAGCATCACATAATAAATACATGATTTATAGACACATAAATTCAAAAAACAAAGGAATATGGGATTAAACGACATATAGTTGGTGTGAACATAACATAACCCATCAATATTAACATATATTACACATTGAGTTATTTAGTGTCTATTATAGAAGTTGGTATACAACATGTATCTTCCCTATACATGTCATGTATCTCATACTCATCTATATAATCTATATACCAAACCCATATTTATACAAGGTAATTAATTTTACATATAATGAAAATTAATTGTAGCATTAAACCTAATTAAAACATGTTTGTGTGTCATTTTTTGATAGTACATGATGTGTGATACGTTTTAAATAATACAAAATGATAAATTAATTTCTATATTAAATTTTGAACTGCACATCATGTATAGTCATTACACGCTATGTACTCTATGTGAATTAAAATTAGTATACACCGCATAATTCAACATGTGTCTATATATCATTTCTTGATAGTACATGTCATTTAATTATGTGACAAGTCATGTGTTCTATATTTCATGTGAGAACACAATACATGGATATAAAAAATTAAAAGTAGTTTGGATAGGTACACATAATGTGGACTCTAAGTACACTCCAATTATTTAATTTATATTAATTAATATTATTTTATTTATTTATTTTAAAATTATTGTGCATGGGAATCCCCAGGACTCTTTGGAAGGATATTAAGATTAATGAATTGATTGATTAATAATATAATTAATATATTATTTTAATTTATCTTAATATATAATGATTGAAATGAATACTAGCTCATCATTTTGAATGTGTATTTATTGCATGTATGTGACTGGTCACAATCTAGACCAACCAATGTTTGTGATGGATTTGTTTTAATTTAATTTCACGGGTTTTATTATTATGAAATTAATATGATGAAATGTGTTTCATCCCTTACCCCTTTATTATGTAGGACTTGTGTGTTCATAATTTATTTTATGTGAACCCCTTAACCATTATAATGGTTCCCCTTACTTTTGTCTGAGTAGACATATGTAAATTATGGAGCTCCAATGAGAGGAGGTGGTTTAGGAATTGAGTAGAGGTGAAGTCAACCCAGAAAATACAAAGGTCAATGGTGGAATACAAAAACTCAATCCATGACCATATTAAAGAATTTAATCCCCTAGGGTCATAGTTTAATTTATTGTTCCCTCAATAAATCAACCATTATAAATACCATGATCAAGTCATTTTATTTTTATTTTTTTCAAATTCGTGGTTATCAATTATATGTGTGATTAAACTAGATCACATAAATTAAATAAGATAATGATACATGAAAGATAAAATAGAATAAATGAATTATGTGTAAGTTTATTTTATCAAAAAAATGTATAAATAATTATAGAAAATCCATATAATATTAACATGATGTGTTTATACATGCTAAATAAAAAATAACTTAGTTAAATATTAAGTCGGGCTAAGCCTTGCATTAATTGGTTAAGAATAGAACCATAGAACTATGTGTTAGTATGTCCCTCGTTCGGAAACTTACTTTTATCAGGGAGTTCTTATGAAGGTTTTTGGATGAACTAACTAAATAAGAATCAATATAAGTCCAATTGATAAACTTGATGTTATTTGGATGCACGTGTTGAGGAAATATGAATCAAGATTTCAATATTGGGGAGTCCACTCAATGGATTAAGGAGTTTCAACTTATAAGTTAGTAAGAATGCCTACCTTAATACCTTTGAGTAATTAATCAGGACCTCACTTGGGTTATGGAAAGGTAAATATAGATTCTTTCCACTATAATGTCTTTATGGAAAGACATTATGAGTCCAGTGGTAAGGGCTATTCGGAGTTGATAAAATAGTAGGAGACTAATTAATAAAATTAAATAATTTCATATCACATATTTTGGTAATCAAGATAAAGTATTTATTTTTACTTTTATTATATTATATTTAAAATGTAATGTTTATCAACCACTTTATCCCTGTGATCAATTCTTGATAAAGATGATCTCTTTATTGATAGTAACTTCTAGGAACGGTACGGGTGCTTGCACATTATATTACACCATGAATAGAAGACTTATGGTATATAATTCATCCTACTAAGGAAGCTAATGAAAAAGAGATATCTAGATATTAAAAACACTTATACTATGTACTATATGTCCTATGTTTGATTCTTTCATCTCTGTATGATGAAATTAAGAAATCCCATGAAAGTAAGGATGCTTATAGCATGCTTAAGAATCTCCATGATCTTTATTAAGATAGGGGAAGATATGAGTGCTTTGAGATCTATAAGAAATTATTTACATGTAATCTTAGAGAGATAGCATCAATTAGACCTTGTGTAGTCAAAATAATTAGCTACACTGAACATCTTGACATTCTAGTTTTAAAATTTTCTAAAGAATTTCACATCGATATCATTCTTTCATTACTCCCTCAGAGATTATATAGATTTGTTGTGAATTTTAATATGAAAAACATTGAGAAGTATATCATAGATTTCCTCACTCTACTTTTCCATGTTTATAAGTACATGAATCGTGAAAATCCTTATATTCTTATGGTAAACAAGAATAAAGGCAAACCAAAAAGACTCAAGACTGACACTAATTAAAAGGCTTCTTTAAAACAATCATCCAAGAGAAGTATGATCAAGGTGAAAGTAAGGGGATGTGAAGTTATCTATTTCTTCTATGGTAATGAATATCACTAGAATAAAAACTAAACCACTATAAATAAGCAAGGGGGATCTTCAGGTGAATTTTTTATTAATCATAATCTATGTATTTTTATAAATTTTGTATTAGATATAGCTTATAATACTCACATTTTTATCCAATTACAAGAACCAAATATATTAAGAATATTTTCACAAGGTGAGGTAAATATATGTGATGTTAACAGAGCTAGACTTACTGTTTTCATTATTAGAGACTACCTCCTTGCATTTTTTTACTAGAATGATATAGGTTTTAATTAATTTTTATTATATTTCATGAGTACCAAAACATTATTTATGTGTCAAATCTTAATAGTAATGGTTTTATTTTCAAATTTAAAATTAAAAGTTGTTTATTTTATAAATATAACATATTTTATGGTATATCACACCAAAATAATTGTATTTATGTGTTATATTACACAAACCAAGTAATGGTAATTGATAATGAATCTAGTTCATATGAATCATATCACACACAACTGTGGCATCACTAGTTAGGTCATGTAAATAAAAAGAGTTTGAAAAAATTATACCAAGATGGATATTTAGATTCTTTTGAAATTAAAACACTTGGGATATGACAATATTGTTTGAAAGGCAAAATGACTAAATCTATATTTAGGGGAAAATGTAAAAGGTCCATAGAGATTCTTGAGTTGGTTCATACTGATGTGGGTGGACTATTTCCTATTGAACCAAGTGGTGGATTCTCATACTTAATAACTTTTACTGATGAATTTAGTAAATGCATATATGTCTACATAATGAGTTATAAGTCTAATTCCTTTGATAAATTCATAGAATACAAGAATGTAGTTTGGAATCATATTTCTAAGAAAATAAAGAAACCCAGTCATACCATGGTAGAGAATATATTAACTAATAATTCAATAATTATTTATATGAGTGTCAAATTATGTCCCAAATCACTCTTCCTTATACACCACAATGTAATGGTGTCTTTGAAAGGAGTAAATTAAACTTTCCTAACATGGTGAGATCAATGATTAGTCATGCATGTCTTCCATTATCCTTTTTGGGATATACATTACAGAAAACAACATACACTCTATACTAAGTTCCAACTAAATTTGAAGATGGTACTCTATACGAACTATAGTGTGGAATGAAATATATATTTTATAACTTATATGTAAGGGGATGAAAATTATTTATTAAGGCTTATTAGAGTAACAATATTTCACCTCAAGTTACTAATTATATATTTATAGGATACCCTAAGTAAAAATGGGGATATTACTTGTATGACCCCTTAGTTACTACTAAGATTAAATTTTTATTTTCAAAAGCACTTTTGAGGAAAAGTGGGAAACCATACAAGTTAAGGATGAAAGATTTAGGCATGGTAAGAAATCACAAAGTCATTAATAGTGAGACTAAAAATATTGGAATTGCTTACCTGATATAGCCCCCAATTAAGGATGTGAGCCTTTGTATCTGGGTCATCTTTGAAAAGGTCTTCAAAGAAATTGACAAGTTTGTCCCAGTTTGGATGTACTCCTCTTTGTTGATTTTCCTTTCATTGAAGCCACACTCTAAAAGAAGGTATTGTTTGTAGATCCAGTCCATTTGATCTTTGCTGAAATCACCTTGAAGGTATATCTCTAATATTTTGTTCTTCTCCTCATATGAGTCCATGAGCTTAATGGACTCTTCATACATTTCTTCATTTCAAGAGATAAGGAGCTCTAAATGTTCCTTCCCATTTACCTCTTCCACCATTCCAGATTCATCCCCCTATTGTTGTATTTTAGGATCTGTACTCACAATTTTTTGTTTTCCTTTTTGAAGAACCATGATCTTCTTACTTCCCTGAACCCAGTTTGCAATTGCATCAACTATCACATTTTCCCTACTGGCCGACCTTGTCTCTATCGGCTCCGGCAGCTGATAATAGTCCTTCTGGCATTTAGATTTCTTCCCCTCAACCACAATCCATCTCCCTGCATCGCGAGTCCCCTTACGACCCTTCTTCTTCCTTGGGATATGGATCCCTCTGACTTTAGTGCCCTCCACACATTCTCGGCCTCAAATACAAGAGGTGTATGCACTTCCACTACTGCTTATAGCTCCTTCCCCTGGAACGAGCATGGTTCCTATTTGGACCCTTCCTCATCCAACCTATCAAACTGATTAATTAACTTAAGATATGGGTTGCTTCACCTAGGACTCCTCCTAAGTTCTGCCTCCTCATACATGAAAGACTCTAGGGACATGTACCCCTTGGTTACAGTTGAAACACCCTTCACTGGGATTTGATTCACCATTATGGGCGGATTCACATAGCCAGAACGCAGAACCCATTTATAGGAGACAGGGTCACTCCCCACCACCGAATGCACCGAAGGAGAATTCCCCTAGAGTTGTGGAATAGCCAGATCATTCTTCAGACATGTGAATATATTAGTGAACCTTGGTTCAGAAAATCCAGGATCTTCAACTCAAGAAGGCTTGGCCAGAATGGGGCCGTTGAGACCCAGACCCTCCTATTCAACTATAGTCCCATGTGTTCCAAACTTTGGTTTTACCTCCTATGTGATCTAACCTTTCCCATAAGGATGAAACTGTTTGAAATGATTCCCATTACGACATACAGTAGTAAGGTGTCCTAGCCATCCACAGTACACACAGTGGTCAATCCACGATTCAAATACAACTGCTTGTTTCCACCTTAATTCTTCTCCAATGGTTATCCATACCTAGTCCACCATCACCTTTGAAATATCTACCTCCATACATATGTGGGGAAAAATAGGATGGATCATGGCCTCTGTTCAAATATCGGAGCATAAGTAGTGACCAAATAGGTTTCTGAGTAACCGAAAAATGGAAGGTTTTTGAAAGGGGAGAAGAAAATTGGGGAAACTTACCCATATCGCTCTAATCAGAGTGTCGTGATTCATATAGAAATCAAAGGTCCACCTGAGAATATAGAAGAAAACCCTGTTACATTTGCGATGAGCCTTGGACCATGCGGTAATCAGATCCTCCATAGTTGCTTACTATGACTATGGGATTTGGTTTATGGATTTCAAAATATCTTTCCTTAATAAGAACCTCTAAGAAGATGACTATATGACACAACTAAAATGGTTTCTGACTCCAAAGGATGCCAACATGTTATGAAATTTTCATAGATCTATTTATGTATTAGAGAAAGCATACAAGTCATGATATATTTTATTTGAAGATTCCACAATGGATTTTGGTTTAATAAATAATGAAATTGAGCCTTATATCCACAAGAATTTTATTGGGTGTGAAATCATTTTTTGATGGTGTATTTTAATGAAGAACTGCTTATTAGAAATGAGGTATCATCCTTATAGACCATTAAGAGTTGGTTAAACACATGCTTCTCCATGAAAGGATTAGGTTAATTAGTATACATTCCTAAGATATAGATCCATCATGATATATCCAAGGGGATACTTAGACTAATCCAAAGTATATATATTTACAAGATAATGAAGAGATTAAATATAGAATAATCTAATATGGGATTATTTCCCATGTCACATGACATATATCTTTCTAATAAAATGTGTCCTAAGACATATGAGGAGAGAAATATAATAACATGTATCTAATAATTTTTTTTAATAGAGTCAATCATGTATGTTATGTTATGTAGCAGGATAAATGTTTCCTACTCCTTAATCATAGTAGGTAAATATCAATATGATTAATGTGAACATAATTGGATGGATATCAAGACTACCCTAAAGTAAATTATGTGTACTAAGGATATATTTCGTGTTTATTAAGGAGATAGAGAACTATTCATTAGGAGATATATATATTCTAGTTTCCAAAATAGATTAAGATGATCTAAAATTGAAATTGGGATATTTATTCATTCTCTATGGAGTTTTTGTGATTAGGAAGAGATCAAAAAAACCATGGTCACTGATTTTATAGTGGGTTGTGAGTATATTATAGCTTTTGATACAACTAAAGAAGTGGTTTGGATAAACAACTTCATCCAAGGTCTTGAAATGGTGTCTAGAATTAAAGAACCTATCACACTATACTATGATAAAACTATAGTAGTGTCTCTTACAAAGTATTCAAGGTCATATCATTAGGTGAAGCATGTACATCAAAAATATAATCTCTCAAGTGATTTTTCTCAGAGATGTGATGTCATAGTAAACATAATTTTCATGGAAGACAATGTGGTAGACTCTTTGACTAAAGACATATATCATCATAAGCATAAACATCATGTAATAGCTAGCAGACTAAGATTTGTTGGTGGTTGGATCTAGTCTATGTGGGATTATTTTGTAGTTAGTGTCCTAGAACAAACTAATTTGTACTTTAAATTTCTTATATATTAAAATATATAAATATTAATAAATACTTTATCACATATCGATTGTTATTTTTTATAACGTTAATGTGATAATGTCCTAGAATATTTTTCTCATTAAAAAGGTCATACAGATTTCTTTGTTGTGATGAGAACCTTGATTTTCTATGATGATGTTATTAAACTATATTTTTTTATAGTCATATGACATCATTTTAAGGGAAAAATGATGTAGAATTTTTTGTGTGAATACTCATAAGCATATGAGACTTTATCTTATGAATTTTAAACTTGTTAATTTGAAATACAATAGATTATGAGGACACACTCGCTAATGGGGATTCCACATGTTATCTGTCATTGGGTATTCTTATCTACAAGCAGGTTTAAAGATCCGTATAATTTAATATTATTATTAATAAATTTATGACTAGTGAACTTTAATGTACTAACCAAAAACGTGACACCATATATTACATAGGAAATAGGGCATGTTGGGTGTGTCATGAATGTTATGTTATCCATGAATAAGTTGAAGAAGTATTTTTTCTCTTCCATATTTATGAAATTTGATATCTCAGTATATTGATTAAAATTAAACATTCATATTAAATTCCATGACATGGTGATGGACATGTTAATTTCAAGAATTCAAATAAAGACATATTAAGAAAATAGGTTGATGACATGATTTTGAAACCTGCTTGATGTGATATTGAGGATTGTATTACATAGTGATCATTCATATGTGGTTGTAATCAATATGACATTAATTGCTTCCTATAAGGGTTCCTTTATGTATTTCTAGACATTGGTATTAGAATTTAGGTAATCTCACATAATTTCACTGAGAAATATTCTTAGAGGTTCATGAACTCCGTGTTTCATTGATCTCTATTAAATTCTATTTAAATTTAATTATTAAAATATATGTTATTCTCTTGAATGAGGAATAAAATTCATTAAGGTTTTATTAATCACATATATTTGGTGATTGTTTTATTTGAGATGAATGATAAAATAAATATTTGGTTTTCATACCATGAATATAATATTTATTTATTTATTTATCAAATGAATAATATTCACTACTCGAGGTTCGGTAAATACTGAGAAAGGTGGTTGGGATGCGTCATGGAGACTGATAATGGATATTATATACTAAATATCATTTAAATAAATATTAATTTTTTTTTGATATTTATATTATTCATGATAAATTCGTGTGTTTAATAACTAATAATAATAATAATAATATATGTGGGGTTCACTAAGGATTAAGAGATTGGATAAAGTCCTTTGTCAAATTAATAACTCTCTAACCTATGACACCTATTGGGTCACTCATAGTCTAATTTTGTATTTTATTTACCTTTTTGTCCATTCTTGGAGTTCCCAAGTTACATGGGTCAGAAATGGGATTTTTTGGGAGTACAAACTAAGGTGCACAATTAGAAAATAGCTTGTCTAACAATGAGGCTAACCATGCAAGGGTACTGCAGGTTGGGACAATGGTCTTTTTCCTGATTTTTCAAATAATGCATAGCCTAGGGAAACCATGTGGATTTATTTTTTGGTAGATAGTATCCCCGCACTGTTGATTCATGGATTGTATAACCATGCATCCAAACCATTCATTCTATCTAGGTCACATAAAATTTGGTAATTTACTATTTTTCCACTGTTAACTTTTAAGGGTTTTGGCTGACATTTTTTCTCCCCATAGTGTGCAACCCCTTCTCCTTGGTGGTGGAGATTCCCCCATCCCTTGGTGTTTAATTTATCTTTGTATTAAAGGTATTTTGTCTTGAGGTAAGTAAATTTCTTGATTTTTCTTCCTCCTTCCCCTTCTCCATGCTTATTCTTTCATTCCCATGGAAGTTTCTAACCCTTGGAGGGATGTTGGTTAGATATAGGGTGTGTAATGGGGGGGGTTTGGTTTTTTTACAAGTGGATTAGGTGTGTGAGGTATTGATCTTATTATTTTAGGTGGTTATCATCAAAGGCAGTGAGGTTTAAAGCAAATATGAGGTAGGTGTCTCTATTTAAGGGTGTCTTCCAAAGATAACATTTAAATTATGAATTGACTTTGGTTTTTTTGTTTAAAACCCAATTTAAATGATTTATGATTGATGTGTATTCTATGTTTTATGTGATTTTTGTACTGGTTTTGAAATTCAGGTGTTTAAAGATGTTTTTTAATTCGATGTGTCTTGTATGCACACCAAGTGTTTGATAAAATGGATCAAAGAGGTTTTATGACTCCAAATGGATCACTAATATAGTTTTTGAAATTTTTTTACCATGTAGAAGGTGTTTAATAAAATGGACATGTTGTTTCTAAAAATGTCTTGTGGAATGTCTTGTTTTGATATGGCACGTGTTTGTGATTATATTAGTGTGTAGTATTACATAGATCAACCATGGTGTTAATGAGAAATTGTTGGAGGGAATATGAGGACCTTCAGAGGGAATAATGCATGATATTCCTTTTTGGTTTTTGACGCACACCTACTATGGGGTGTGGAAAAAGAAAATTTATTTTTCTAGTGTAACATAGTGGCTAAATAGGGTCATCTCAGTTGAGAATCTTTATATACTATTCACATACTTAATATAACTTTAACCAAACTACTTCTTTTGTTTTTTTTATTTATTATATGAATGTAATGAACTTTATAATACAAATGAAATGCTAAAATTTATACTAACATGTAATGAAAAAATGATATTAAAAAGAAAGAACTTGGCATTTATGGTTAGATTAATGGGTTTCATCATTATCCTTTTTGGTTTTTAGATTAATATTGAGAATTCAATTCTTAGATCTAATGCATGAATTATTATAATTTTATTTAGTGGTTTGAATTATGGAATGCATTTAGTAATCTTGATTTCACTGCCTCTTGTAATCAAGGTTGATGAAACACCTCGATCAAGAGTGTGACATCTTCTATGACCCGACTCCATAATATGTCATTTCATCCACTGAATAGATCAACTCTATCATATGAAGAGATTGTATCGAGTATAAGGGAGGGAAAAGATTTAATAAAGGAATAGAATAGAATTTGATATCAGTATAGTGGTGGACGATACCACACCCATGAACATCACTATTTCTCATCACAAACATAATAAAACAAAAATATTTACATGAAAAATGAATGGAATTTCCATTTTCCTCCCCTGGTCCAAGCCTCGGGTTATCCCCTCATTTTTTAGGGTAATAGGTCATGGTGGAATGAGAAAAAAAGAGAATAAAATAAAAGAATAAAAATAATATAAGAGAGAGAGAATAAAATAAAATAAAATAAATATATAAGAAGTTAAAATAATAAAATATTTAAAACACATAAGAATAGTAAAATAAAAAAATAATAATAATAATTGAATAAGAAGAAGAATAATGGAT
This sequence comes from Viscum album, assembly GCA_963277665.1. Taxonomy (NCBI): domain Eukaryota; kingdom Viridiplantae; phylum Streptophyta; class Magnoliopsida; order Santalales; family Viscaceae; genus Viscum; species Viscum album. The sequence goes on along the minus strand of OY728119.1, from coordinate 1,581,872,646 downwards.
GAAAAAATAATGAAATGGGTAGAGGGAACACATTAAAAGAAGGATACATAAATTATTTAATTAACTAAAATTCAAATTAAATGTGAAATAAAACAAAAATAAAAACAAAGGGAAAAATGAACAACAGTATAGGCCTAAAAATCCTCTCTTATATATGGTTATAACTCCTTGGAATGGGTGATGGATTCTTATTTTATATGCAATGATGGGTGAAATTTTGGCTATATAATTTTACTCCAAAAGTTTGTGCATGGTAGACCCATTTAATGACCTAATTGGATAAAAGAGTCTTATAGAAAGTTGTTCAAAAATGTATTTCACATTTTAACAAAAAAATTCAATTTCATTTGTCGCATTTAGTATATGTTATATCCCATTTACTTCAAAAAAAATATTCCATCTAGGTAGAATCTTTGAATTTCCAAAATCCTATTTCCCATGCATTTATGGCCTTGATATCGGCAGAATCAAGTGGGTACATAGTTATGAAAGTTATTACTCATGATTTTATCTTTATAAATGTCTAATTTAAGCTCCATTGTGTAATACATTTATGAGATATAGACCCTACTTATGAAATATTCAGATCTATGCATAGATTTTGAGGCTTGACTTGTGAGCATATTTTGGGCCTCTAAATGTTGGATTGAGCTCTTAGTCCAGAAGAATAAAATTAATACCATGATTTTTTAAGCATAAAAAAATTAATTTCATAAATTAATTCATTTTATACAATGTTATGTTATAAGTACATAAATAAATTAAAATAGTTAAAATCCAAAATTTGGCCATTTTTGTAATTATGCTCAAAATGCTTCTAAAACCATAAAATGTGACAATTTAGCTTAAAATAACACTTTGGTGGGAATAAAAAAGTTAAAATTAAAATAATTGAAAATATTTTCTCTATAAATTCCCACACACTTAAACCATGATTTTCTTTAAGTATAGAATATCAACAATAAAAATCAGAGGGAACAAATGTTATCATTATTCAAATTTCAAGGAAATTAAATTAAAAAATAATCAATGTCAAATCAAATTTTCAAATGTTACATTAAATATCAATTCAATTTCACATTTTAAAAAGAAAAAATCAATTCAAATATTTTACTTTCTCCCTATTTAAAGTGGTGGAAATTATTATTTCATTCATTCAAGATCCTAACTTCATTAATATTAAACATCCCAAATCATTATCTACCTCTCTTTTGAATCATTTCACTCATCACTCATAATATTAATTCAAGTAGAGTCATGACCATATCATGAATACATGCTCCTTACCCATAATCTTATAAAGGAACTACTTTATCCACTTTGTAAAGATAAAAGATGCATGAAGTCATGAGGACTTGCATTAAAGGTTCAATTGACTTTTAGGATTAAAGATGGTAGGAATTGATATTTAAAAATTAAGGATCAAGGAGGTGGTTTATCTCTTAAGTATAATTCATTATATCAAAGTGAAAGTGTAATGACATTATCTCATTAAAATTTTATTAAATCTTACTTCCTCAAACTCAAAGTAAGGTTACGATCAAAGTTAAGAATATTGAATGATTTGAACAGAATCTTGAATTTTTATCAACTTTTATACCCCTTTTTTATCAAAGAATTATTTTTTAAATTTATTTTTTTTCTTTTTCAAAATTTATGCTTATAATAAACCTCACATAAACCACCTAACAACATATGATAAAAATAATTAGTCTAGTAATGGTGATTTTTGGTTTTACCAAATCAAAACCCTTTCTTTTTTTTCTTTTTTTTCTTTTTTTTCTTTTTATCATTTTCTATTTTTTTATTTAAGAGGAAAAAACAATATAAATTTAAATAGATGAATCAATAACCTTTCTCATTATCCAAAGTATTACCCCCACAACACAGAAATTCTATTATCACTATTTAAATTATAACTAATATAAAACTAAATAATATAAAGAATTGGGTTTTAAATATTAAAGAAATATTAATATATATATATATATATACGATGTAAATAGAATGGGTGCAAAAACAATGATGTTAGATATAAAGGAGATCCTCCCAGAAGATTACCCAAAGTGAAAATTAGTTGTATCTTTATTAGTTCTAAATTAACATAATGAACATGATCCATAATATTCATTAAAATCATCTCCTACCCATGTTGTGAATATATAGTGCACTCAACAATCACTAAGAGACCACACATTCACCTCCTCGGTTGAGGGAGAATATTACATAGGGGAAAGTTAAGCCTCGGGTGGAAAGTGGAGACACAAAGTCACCTTACCCACTAATATCCCCATTTAAATAACTCTAATAAAATATGAAATAATAAAAATAAATGTTCAATAACTTGGGCTCAACACTATATTTCTCCGTGGGAACTTCCTCGAGTTAGTTACTCATGATCATGAGTACTAGAGTTCAAAGTGAGAAGAGAATGAAGTGGAAACACATAAGATAAAAACATGAGAATGAAGGAAGAATAAAAGTAAAATATATTAAAAATATATAATACTATTACATCATAAAATAAACTACAAAACTATTGAAAACTTATACCTAAATTTTCTAACCGCATTGAAAAGGAGATGATATTCATTTTTATAGGCAAAAGTGTTGAAAATTTGGCTCCATAATTTTCCTCCAAAAGGTCTCACATGGTAAACCCATTTAAAACTGAATTGGAAAATGTAGTATATTATAAAGTTGTTGAAAAATTTATTGCATGTTTGACCAAAAAATATAACCTTTTTATTCCATGTGTAGAATAATATATATCTCATTTACTATGAAAATTTATTCTATCCAGTAAGAATATTTGAATTTCCAAAATCTAAATCCCTATGAATTTATGGCCTTGATATAGACATAATCAAGTGGGGACATAGTTATGAAAGTTGTTCCTCATGATTTTATCTTTATTAATGTCTAATTTTAGCTCCATTGTGTCGATAATTTATAAGATATATACCCAAATACAAAAATATCCAAATTTGTGCATAGATTTTGAGAACTCACTTGTGAGCTTATTTTAGGCCTCCAAATATTGGATTCAGCTCTTGGTCCAGAAGAATTAAACAAAGCCCAATATTTTTTAAGACTAAAAAAGTAATTTCATAAATTAATTCAGTGTATAAAATGTTATGGTTGAAATACATTAATAAATTTAAATAGTTAAAATCCAAAATTATGCCTTTTTGAAATTAAGCTAAAAATACTTCTAAAATCATAAAATGTGAAATTTGATCTTAAAATAAAACTATAGTGGGATTAAAAATAGTGAATTAAAAATAAAATATTTTAAAATATTTTACTATCAATTTACCCACACTTAAAGCATGCTTTTCCTCAAACATAAAATCACAACATTTAAAATCAGGGGGCACCAATGTTTTCATTATTTAAATTTCAAGGTAATAAAATTAAACAATCATCAATGTCAAATCAAATTTTCAAATTTCACATAAAATATAAATTAAATTTAAAATTTTCCAAATAAAAAATCAATTCTAGTATTTTACTTTATCCCTTTTGAAAGTGGTGGAACTTATTCTTTCTTTTATTCAAGCTCCTTACTTAATTATTATTAAACATTCCAAATCATGATCTACTTATTTTTGAATCATTTCACTCATCACTCATGATATTAATTCAATTAGATTTATACTCATATCATGAATAAATTCTCTATATCCATAGGCTTGTAAAGGAACTAATTTTTCCAGTTTTTAGAGAGAAAAGACCCATGGAATAATGAGAAATTGAAATAAATGTTCAAATGAATCTGAGGCTTAAGGTTGGTAGGAATTTATGTTTAAAAATTATGGATTAATGAGGAGTATTATTAGTTAATTAAAATTAATGACATAAAAAGTGAAAGTGTAATGACATTATCCCCTTAAAATTAGAAACTCCAAATTCACATGCTCAAAGTAAGGTCATGATCAAAGTAAATCATAATGAATGAAATGTGAACCCTCTTGAATTTTTCTCAAATTTTATACTTTTTTCTTTTTCAAAGAACTATTTATTTTTTAGAAGTTATTCTTATAATAAACCTCACATACACCACCTAACCACATATGATAAAAATAATCAGTCTAGTAAAGGTGATTTTTTATTCTTCTAAGTCACAACCCATTCTTCTCTTCTTCTTTTTGGTTTTTTTGTCATTTTCATTTTTTTCAAGAGGGGAAAAATAATAAAGAGTATAATGAATGAATAAAGATCCTTTTTAAATACCCATAGTATCACCCCCACACTTCCTCTTTACAATGTATATCATCCCTTCCACCATGACTCCCTTCACCCCCACACTTCAACTTTAAAATATCATGAAAATACAAAGAGGAGGGTAGTAATGGATAAAAATAGATAGAAAAATGGATCATCACTAATAAATTTATTCATGGTCTCAATTGGATAAACAAGGATTGATGAAAAGGTGTTATTTAAGGATAATAGATTTTCAAAATATGCCTCAATCAATTTAAATGTGTTTTTTACAATCATGTATTTGACAAGTTCAAATGAAAGTTCTGGTAGGTGACATGTCCCAATATCACTCAAGAAATATGCTCAAGAATAAATAGGAAGTATTTGGTCTATAAGTCCTATTGTGTCACGACCCGACTCGTACCGGGGCTCGAGCTGAAACTACCCCAAGCCCACCTCTATAGGCTAGGGGCTGGCGACTAGCGTCGAAGGCACAAAAAACTAGGGGAGGCCTTTTCCTAAGAAACTATACACACACAAACAGCTAACCCAATGCAAAGGTGCAGAGAAATGAAAGCAAGATACCACACTGCTACAAAAGGGAAACCAACATACATGCATCGACCTCTAACCAGTACAAGTAAAGTGCTGAACTGTACTGACAAGATAACTGAAAATAAAAAGGGGAAAAACACGCACCCAACCAGAAAGGTGACACAACTCGGCAACAGGTAAATGAAAGTAAATAGCTTGTGATTCACACACCTGAAAATCCTCCTACGACCAATAAACACATCCCAAGCTCTTATGTCCTCTATGCTCCTATGTAGTCTCAATCGACCTATTCGTCGTCTGCAAGGGCACACCAAGTGCGGGCAAAGCCCAAGCAGGGGTGAGTATAAAGATACTCAGTAGGATGACCCGAAAGCTCGAGGAAGAAACAAAAGAGATACTAAAATGGTGAGCAGTACACAGTACAAGAATAGTGTGAGAGTACAAAAGAGGGAGTGCAGCTCAACCTGACAAGAGAAAGGAAGAAGTCTCATTCAACCAAGAGGAGCTAGACATGGAAAGCATATGGCATACCCCACGCGTCTTTACCCCTCATAGAAGGAGAGTAACTGAACCCAAGGGGTGGGAACAAAATTATGGTGTATATATATAAGCTCAACAAGAAAACCAAACAAGTATGTAAGGGAATCTCTATCTCCAAGATCAGCCCAAGAGAAGTCGCCAACAGTTCAAAGGATATCCATCACTGATGCCCAACAGTCCTGCATTCCAAAGCTGCCTCAACGCTAAATAGAACAACCAAGGGTCCCGCTCTGGTAATCACGGAGAAAATTCATTGACTGGTCTCATATAAAGGTTTGAGTCTTAAATAAGTCATTGGGTAACCCATTGCCCAGCCCAGCTGGAGGGTAAACCCCAAGAGGTCAACAGGTAACCCACTACATAGCCCCACTGGAGGGTAAGCCCTAAAGTCAACGGGTAACCCGCCCCGCTGCCCAACCCAGCTGTAGGGTAAACCCTAAGGTGAACGGGTAACCCTCTACCCAGCCCAGCTGGAGGGTAAACCCTAAGGTGAACGGGTAACTCACTTCCCATCCCAGCTAGAGGGTAAACCCTAAGGTTAACGGGTAACCCACTGCACAGCCCAGCTGGAGGGTAAACCCTAAGGTCAATGGGTAACACACTGCCCAACCCCGTTGGAGGGTAACCCTGATATGTCAGTGGGTAACCCACTACCCAGCCCTGCTGGAGGGTAAACCCAGAACTGGTCCGATAACTCTGCACTGCTTGTGCCATCACTAGGTGTCACTAACACCTCAATAGTGCGTAGGTTCGGAGTGCGTAAAAGGAACCTCCGATCAACACCCTTTCATGTTTCCACATTTGATAATATCTCCAAAGAGGCTCCACTCACCCAAAAAGATTACACCATTGCAATCCTCATGGAAAAAAACATGAGATAGACTACTTAATCGCTGGAAAAAGACTCCTGACGAAAAAGTTATTCAACACCGCTTTATGCGCATATGGCGTCTCGCGGGGCCCGCACCTCAGTCCTGAAAAAGGTCAAGTGAACTGCGCCATCGCGATGCTCTCACAGAAAAACATGCCAAAACAACTATTCATATGCCCCAAATGGACGTCTGATGAAAAAGTCACAGTATATTGCACACAACATAAAAGACGGACCGTGGGGCCCATGCCTCAACTCCGGCTTCAACGCATGAAACCCCCTGGTCTGCCCCATCTCGATGCCAGGGTCACAACACCGCTGACGGCGCCTAGAACGGACTCCGGATGAAGAAGCTGCAACTCCTCGCGTTATGCAAATGAGGCACTGTGGGGCCCACACCTTGGTCCTGAAACACGTCATGCAGATCATACAATTGCATCCCTTGCAGATAACCATGAGGTGTAGGCTATTCATTTGCCCTGAACGGACTAATGAAGCATAAGTCATAAAAACGTAGCATACGTCTGAAATCCACCTCGTGGGGGCCATGCCTCGGGCCCAAATTTAGGCGGGCGAATTGCGCCGTCGCAATCCCCTCGGAAAAACACATCAGAATGAGTGCTCAAACACCCAAAACGGATGTTGGGAGAAAAAGTGGCGTTTCACCGTAAAACGTGTGAAACCTGAACCTGTGGTTCCCACACCTTGTCTCCAACCTGAAAGCTTCATAAAGAATCTCAAAAATTCTGCATGAGGACTGGGGTCACGTTGCTGCTGATGGCGCGTCAATCGGACATCCCAAGCATGAGCTAGGTCTGACGCAAGAATAAATAATTAATTAATTAATTACTCGCATTATGCGTTTCATGACACCGAGCAACAAAACTGAGCCGCAAAGTGTTTGAACCAACTTTGGAAGGTCTTTCACAACTCCAAGGCCACAGCGCCTCTGACGGCGCGTCAAACGGACGTCCGGCTCGCGAACCACGCTCGTTGCAACTTTAATAACAATTTAATATTATTAAATTAAAGTGTTTTGGATCACCCGTCTTTTGGCACAGAACCCAAAAAACTCAAAACCCCATTCAAATAGTCGTCCTCGCCTACACAAACCCACAGCCGTAGATGGCGTGTCAAACAGACGCGCCGTTTAGAAGTTACCCCCCCCCCCACACACACACACACACACCAAACGCAAGGGGGCCCAACTGGGCCGGTTCACCCCGGCCGGCCCAGTCCGAACCGCTGGCCCGCAGCCCAACCGCGAGTCTGGCCCAACTCACCGTGACCCACCGACCACAGCCTGCTCCAGTAACACGGGACCCCCTCGGGTCCAGTTCTTCAAGCAGACCATCCATTTGGCCGGTCTTCGTCGCCCAGCAGGACCCGCAAAGCGTGGGTCCTTGTCCACGGCGCACCCCCGAGGTCAGTGCCACGGGGTTCCTCCCGAGCGTGACAGCCCGAGGACAATGCCCTCTCGTCGTTGTTATATTGAGCGCACCGCTACGACACCTGCGGCCCGCGGTACCGCCTGGCTCCCTCGCTCCGCTGCGGCCGCCCCATCCGCCGAATGCACCGCCGCACGCCCGCCCGGGCCTCCACCGCTCCGTCGCCGGCATAGCCGGCTCCGCCCGGCCTACTCGGCTCCTCTGGCCGCACCCCGTCCATGCCGGCCACACCCGACACCACCGCACCAGCCCCTCCGAGCTACACCTCGCCCTGCTCGGCTCCTCCGCCGGACGCCACCACACCGCACCGGCCACAGCCAAGTCCGCTGCTCCGGGCTCCACCTTTTCCTACTCAGCTCCTCCGCCGGACGCCGCCGCTACGCCACCCCAAACTTCGGCCTCCACCCTTGTCGGAGCCGGGGCTTTCTACTGTCGCGACCACCACTCTGGTGGCCTGATTTCAAAACCAAACGTGGGTTCGGGATCCTCGGGACGAGGCCTTCGTAGCGCCCGTCCCCGATCATCGATCCAACAATATTTGTGCGTCTGAAAATTTGGAACGAAGAACGCCCAATAGCAGGATGTAGAACGGGGCTCGGACGATGGACGTGTTCATTCGGTCATCGTCCTAATTCAAATATTATAGAATTAAAATGACGAAATTTGTAAAAACTCAAGAAATTGACGAAGGTGAGAAAAAATAATCAGAAATCCTTCCTCGAATTGGTCGTGCGTCGTTGGTGACGCATCCACGATGCCCCCACTTCGATTTGCCAAAGTTTTGGCGGAGATCGCTCCTCTATCTGACGAAGAATGGTGAAGAATGGCTAGAGAGAGAGAGAGAGGGAGGGAGGGAGGGAGGGAGAGAAAGGAGAGAGAAGGGACAACCCTAACTCTAAACTCATATTCTTCTATTTATAGAAGAATTCGCTTAGCACGGAATCAGAAACTACCGCGCCCTCTCATTTTATATCACGCCTAGGAAAAACACCCCATTTCTAAGTCAAAGGAAGTCTCATATTTCCATTCTGAGACTTTGTTTGAAAGTTATTTGAAAAGAACACCAGTGATAAAAATCACTAAGTCATTATTTAAAAATGACGATTTTTCCCCTGGGTGACCTTTCTCATGGAAGGCCCACGCCTGCAACTTTTACACCCCGCCTAGGGTATACGACACGCTCTGAACGCAACTGTGCCCTCACATTTCCAATCTGAGCTACCCTTTAGGAGAAAACACAACCCCACCACATGCATAGTATAAAAACACTTAATATTTTTGTAAAATTAATTTCGGGCACACCGGGCCTCGGAATAGCATGTCGTCTTCACACTTAGATCTGGAATTATATACAGAAATAATCCAAAGTCTTACAGGGTAAAAACCGGGTCTCTACATCTTTCCCTCCTTCAATCTATTTCATCCCTGAAAAACAAAATTAGGGAAAACAACTCGGGATACAGAGCTCACACCTAGCTCTCCCACTCCCAAGAAAACTTGCACAACACCAAGCTGGCACAACATGCGAACCAAAGGAATGGTTCGCACTTATAAGCTCTGCTACTCTCGAGGACATGCGTAGGAATACGAATGCACCTCATCAGCTATGACATGTGGAAGACATCATACACCCACTCTTAATGTTGGGAGGGTAGGGAAAGACGGTAGGCAACCTCCCAATCGCTTGCACGATTCCAGAACGGCCCAAAGAAACTCGGGGGACTTCCCCAAACAAACCTCTACTTTCCACATCGTGACCAAAATCATGATTTGTTCCTGGAACTGGATCTTGTTATTCCCTCCTTCAGAATACCCATCAGGTGTGTCGCCTGTGGATATCTGATCACGCAGTACCTCACTGTCGACATCCCCCAACTGCGACTCTCTCACACGCTAAAGGAGCTAAGCAGTCAACACCCTCGACTAAAGGAAAGTTGTACCCTCCTGCTCCACCAAGGTCAGCTGTAGGGAAGCTAACTACTACAAAACTTCCCGCACCTAGCGATTCTGGGACTTTCTTCTAAGGGAACCTGCTATAACACTTCCATTTTTCGGAACATAGAATACCTCGAAGTCTTAGTCCTGCAGAAATTTTCAACTAGCACCGTCGCCTCAGGTTCAAGTCTCTTTGGGTGAGGGCTCACCTGAGACACTGGTGGTCTGAGAAAACCACAAAGTTCTCTCCCAAAATATAGCGTCTCCACATTCTCATAGAAAGGACTACCACTACCATCACCACATAGTAAAACACGTAGTTCTATTTATGGGGTTTCCATCACCTCGACCTGTACTTGATAACGATATCAAGATTGACGTTGAGCGCACAAGGTACCAACGAACAGGGCAGGAAAAAAAACTCATCCCACCACCAGAGGCTAGACACAGAAATCATGTGGCATAACCCACGTGTCTTTTCCCCTCTTGGAAGGAGAGTAATGCCCAAAACTGTTACTCTACCAAACCCACTAGTGGCACCTCAAGAAAAGGGAGGTCAAGCAGAAAAGTCCCACTGGAAAAACCAGAACCTACCCTGACACTCCACCACACAACCCTGCCATGAATGCATATGTCAGAGGGACTCATCCACCGCACCTCAATACTATCTGCTTTAGGTGGTACTGACTCTCCCCCATGGTTTTGATCGCATCACAAAAACATGTCTCAGTGGGGTAAGAACACCTATTTCCCATGCATTCAAAGCTATGTCGGACAACGCCAACACAAGGTTACACCGATGCCCTATGTCACCCTAGGTAACCCTTTGAACAAGGAGTTAGACAAAAAGAGTACCTCACAAAGTATCTAAAAAGTTATACTAAGAAAATTAGAAAAAGACACAAAGCGTACCTCTTATCATCTCATGCGTTGTAGGATTATAGACATCCATAGCACACAGCCGCCTGCGGCCCCATCCATTAGCTCCATGAGCCTAACATGGGCCACCTAGTGGTGGTGGAATGACCTTGAAATGTCGTCTTCCAACCACAGTTCTTCCTACTCTTCTGCCAACACCACCTCCATGGGGACCACCCTGTCCTCACCTGGGAGTTCTCTTGATCACAACATTGCCTCTGTCGTGGCGGTGCATCTACCGAATATCTGGAAAACTCAACACATTTGGTCGAGTAGTCTCATGCCATGTGACCTTGCACATCACAACCATAGAACTAGTCCTCCATGGGTTGTCTCGATGCTCCACATTGTCCCCAACCATGTGCCTGAGTCTTGTCAAGGGGAGACCTCCGGTGTCGAGGCCCTGCCAATTGACGTCCCTATGACAGAAATTTCTCTGTCACCAGTGCCCACTACAGCACCCTAATATGGGTGGTGATGCACAGGGGAACTATACTGGTAAAAATATCCTCTACAGAGACCTCGCTCAAACTTCTATGCTTGGAATTTGTCATCATGGACCACATCTAAAGAGTACCGAGTAAGGTATGTGAACCTAGTTTCATACTCAGCCACTGCCATCACTCCTCGTTGAAGGTCTAGAAGCTCATGAAACCGTATAAAGCGTAAGTAGGAGGGGTAGTACTCCTCACGATACAACTGCTAGAAGTCATCCCACAAGAGTACTGACTCATCGTGCATTTGAGTAACCCCGGCTATACTAACGCCAAACTGCTTGGTGGAAAAAGACTGGCTATCAAAGCCACCATCTAACCTTTCAGTTTCTGAACAAGCCTAAAGAGGCAGACCACCAACTCTAGCCAACCCTTCACTGTCTGAGGGTATGGCTCACCATGGAACCTCATCGGTCTCTGACACTGGAACTCATGTAGTGCGCCCAGCCTGTGCTCGTCATCGACCTTCACTGCCGGTACTATCTGCTACCCCATAGGTGGAGGTGCTACTGCCTGTCCTCCTGGAGAAATGGTAATCGTATGATGGATCTTGAACTAACGCTCTGTCGCTCACGAAGTCGTCTTCACGAACCGGAGCTAGTATCCTAGCTGACTATCATTGTGGAGACATCCTGAATCCGATCAAGGAGTATCGTGGTCAAATGAGCATATATATAACAACAACGATGGGGAGATGACTCAAGAAGGACAGTCAAAGACTCAATCCTATATGATGCACGAACCAAATTCCCTGAAACAAGTGTCTCAGTGTTCCGAGTCAACAAGTGGGTTTTCAGGGTCTTGGTGAATGGATACATCAACCACCGCACCATCATTGGACTCCCTGGCCTGAGAGCCGCTCTCAAGACATGTTGACACTATTTCCCCAACACTCAAAAAATTCCATTTTAGGGAAATCTGAACAACGCCCCAAGGAACGAACCACCTCTGATACCACTTTTCCATGACCCTACCCATACTGTGGATCGATCCACAACTATCCCAAGCCCACCTCCAAAGGCCAGGGGTAGGCGACTAGCACCGAAGGCACAACAAACTAGGGGTGGCCTTTTCCTAAGAAACTGTACACACACACGCATCTAACCCAATAAAAAAGTGCAGAGAAATGAAAGAAAGATACGACACTACTAAAAAATGGAAACCAACATACATTCATCGAACTCTAACCAGTACAAGTATAGAGCTGAAAAGTACTGACAAGATAACTGAATAGAAAAAGGGGAAAAACACGTGCCCAACTAGAAAGGTGCCACAACCCAGTAATAGGTAAACGAAAGTAAATAGATGGTGAGTCTCAAAACTCAAAATCCTCCTACGACCATTGAACGCATCCCAAGATCCTATGTCCTCTATGCTCCTCTGTAGTCTCAATCGACCTGTCTGTCAATGGCAAGGGCACACCAAGTGTGAGTAAAGCCCAAGCAAGGGTGAGTATAAAGATACTCAGTAGGATGCCCCGAAAGCTCGAGGGAGCAAAAAAGGATATACTAAAATGGTGAGCAATAGACAGAACAAGAACAGTGTGAGAGTAAAAAATAGAGAGTACATATCAACCCGACAAGAGAAAGGAAGTAGGCTCGTCCAACCAAGAGGAACTAGACACGAAAATCACGTGTCATACCCCACGCATCTTCGCCCCTCCTAGAAGGAGAGTAACTAAACCCAAGGGGTGGGAACAAAAGTAGGGTGTATATATATGTGCTCAACAAGAAAACCGAATGAGTGTGTAAGGGTATCTCTATCTCTAAGATCACCCCAAGAGAAGTCACCAACAGTTTAAAGGATATCCATCACAGATGAACAACAGTCCTGCATGCCAAAGTTACCTCAACGCTAAACCAAACAACCAAGGTTCCCGCTCCAATAATCAAGAAGAAAATTCATTGACTGGACTCATAGAAAGGGCAGAGTTTGAAAGAAGTCATTGGGTAACCCACTACCTATCCCAGCTGGAGGGTAAACCCCAAGAGGTCAACGAGTAACCCACTGCCCAGCCCCACTGGAGGGTAAGCCCTAAAGTCAACGGGTAACCCACTTCCCAGCCCAGCTAGAGGGTAAACCCTAAGGTGAACGGGTAACCCACTACCCATCCCAACTGGAGGGTAAACCCTAAGGTGAATGGGTAACCCACTACCTAGCCCAATTGGAGGGTAAACCCTAAGGTCAATGGGTAACCCACTACCCAGCCCAACAAGAGGGTAAACCCTAAGGTCAACGGGTAACCCACTGCCCATCCCTGGTGGAGGGTAACCCTGATATGCCGGTTGGTAACCCACTACCCAACCCCACTGGAGGGTAAACCCAGAACTGGTCCAATAACTCCGCACTGCCCGTGCCATCACCGGGTGTCACTAACACTGCTACCGTGTGTAGGTTCGGAGTGCGTCAAAGGAACCTCCGACCAATTCCCTTTCATGTTTACACATTTAATAAGATCTTGAAAGAGGATATTCTCACCCGAATAGATTACACCGTTGCAATCCTCATGAAAAAACATACGAGATAGACTACTTAATCGCTGGAAACGGACTCCCAATGAAAAAGTTATTCAACACTACTTTATGCTCATACAGCATCTCATGGGGCCTGCACCTCAGTCCCGAAGAAGGTCGGGTGAACTGCACCATCGTGATGCTCTCAGAAAAACACGCCAAAATGACTATTCATACACCCCAAACGAACGTCTGATGAAAAAGTCGCAGTACACTGCACACAGCTTAAAAGACGGATCATGGGGCCCACACCTCAACTTCGGCTTCAATGCCCAAAACCCCCTGGTCAGCCCCACCTCGATGACAGGATCACAACACCGCTGACGATGCCTAGAATGGACTCCGGATGCAGAAGATGCAACTCCCCGTGTTATAAAAACAAGGCCCCATGGGGCCCACACCTTGGTCCCGAAACACGTCATGCAGATCATACCATTGCATTCTTTGCAGATAACCACAAGTTATAGGCTATTCATTTGCCCTGAACGGACTTATGAAGCGTAAGTCATAAAAACACAGCATACGTCTGAAATCCACCTCGTGGGGACCATGCCTCGGGCCCGAATTTAGGCAGGTGGATTGCGTTATCGCAATCCCCTCGGAAAAACACACTAGAATTAGTGCTCAAACACCCTAAACGGATGTCAGGTGAAAAAGTGTTGTTTCACCATAAAACGTGTGAAACCCGGCCCTATGAGGCCCAAACCTTGTCTCCAACCCGAACACTTCAGAAAGCATCTCAAAAAAAGTTCTCACAAGGACTGGGGTCACACTCCCGCTGACGGTGCATCAATTGGACATCCCAAACAGGAGTTAGGTCTAAAGCAAGAATAATTAATTAATTAATTAATTAATTAATTATTCACATTATGTGTTTCGTGCCACCGAGCAACAAAACTGAGCCTCAAGGGGTACGAACCAACTTTGGAAGGTCCGTCACAACTCCAGGGCCACAGCGCCTCTGACGTCGCGTCAAACGAACGTCCGACTTGTGAACCACGCTCGTTGCAACTTTAATAAAAATTTAATATTATTAAATTAAATCATTTCAGGTCACCCGTATTTGGGAACAGAACCCAAAAACTCCCAAAACCCACTTCAAATAGTCAGCCTTGCCGATACAAACCCACATCCGCAGACAGCGCGTCAAACAGACGTGCCGTTTAGAAGTTACCCCCCCCCCTCGAATGTAAGGGGGCCCAACCGGGACGGTTCACCCCAGCCGGCCCGGTCCGAACTGCCGGCCCACGGCCCAGCCGCGGGTCCAACCCAACTCGTCGCGGCCCGCCGGCTGCAGCCCGCTCCAGCAACACCGGACCCCTTATGGTCTGATTCTTCAATTAGACCGGCCATTTGTTCAGTCTTCATCGCCCAGCAGGACCCGACAAGCGAGGTTCCTTCTCCACGGCGCACCCCTGAGGTAAGCGGCTCAGGGTTCCTCCCGAGTGCGACAGCCCGAGGGCGACGCCCTCTTGCCACCGTCCTGCGGAGCGCACTGCCATGGCACCTACTGCCCGCGGTGCCACCTGGCTCCCCTGCTCCACCGCTCTGATGCGACTTCCCCATCCGCTGAACGCACCACCACACGCTAGCCCGCCAAACGTTGCGGCCTCCCGGGCCTCCGTCGCTCCGCCGCCGGCATAGCCGGCTCCGCCCGGCCTACTCGGCTCCTCCGGCCGCACCCCATCCGTGTCGGCCACACCCGACACTGTCGCTCCGGACTAGCCCCTCCGAGCTCTGCCTCACCCTACTCGGCTCCTCCATAAGACGCCGCCACACCGCACCGGCAGCAACCAAGTCTGCCGCTCCGGGCTCCGCTTCGGTCTGCTCGGATACTTCACCGGATGCCACCGCTGCGTAACCCCAAACTCCGGTCTCCGCCCTTGTCAGAGCTTGGCTTCCGACCACCACCTCCACCACTCTGGTGGCCCGATTTCAAAACCGAATGAGGGTTCGAGATCCTCGGGACGAGGCCTTCACAGCGCCTATCCCCGATCGTCGATCCGAAAAGATTTACACGTTCGAAAATTTGGAATGAAGAACGCCCAATAACGGGATGTAGAACGGGTCTCGGATGATGGTCGTGTTCGTTCGGCCATCGTCCCAATTCAAAGATTATAGAATTAAAATGACGAGATTTGCAAAAACTCAAGAAATTGACGAAGGTGCAAAAAAAATAATTAGAAATCCAACCTCGAATAGGTCGTGCGACATTGGTGACGCATCCACGATGCCCCTACTTCGATTCGCCAAAGTTCTGGAGGAGATAGCTCCTTGATCCGATGAAGACGGCAAAGAACAGATAGAGAGGGGGGGGAGGGAGATAAAGGAGAGATAAGGGAGAAACCTAACTATAAACTCCTATTCTTCTATTTATAGAAGAATCTTCTTAGCGCGGAATCCGAAACCGCCGTGCCCTCTCATTTTATATCGCGCCTAGGAAAAACGCCCCATTTCAAACTCAAAGGAAGTCTCAGATTTCCATTCCGAGACTTTGTTCAAAATTTATTCGAAAAGAACGCCAGTTAATAAAATCACTAAGTCATTATTTTAAAATGATGATTTTTTTCCTGGGTGACCTCTCTCATGGCAGGCCCGCGCCTGCAACTTTTACACCCTGCCTAGGGTAAAAGGCACTCTCCAAACGCAACTGTGCCCTTGGATTTCTTATCCGAGCTATCATTTAGGATAAAACACAACCCCACCATGTGAATAGTATAAAAACACTTAATATTTTTGTAAAATTAATTTCGGGCACACCGGGCCTCAAAATCGCATGTCGTCTTCGCGCCTAGCTCTGGAATTATTTGCAAAAATAATCAAAAGTCTTACAGGGTAAAAACTGGGTCTATACATATCAGGAATGGGACATTTTATATTTGAAAATCACTCATTATCATGACTAATAATAAAAAAATTAATTCACATGAATTTCATAAATTAAAAGAACTTTTTTTTTGGGAAATTTCATTTACATGAATCAACTAATTTCCTCCAATAATGAGTCCTCATTTAAATATCCATAATTTAATTTAATCATCCATTTCTCCATTTTATTCATTTAATATCATTATCATTGAAATCTAAAACATGGAATCATAGGATTCCTAAGAAACTCATGTCTCCTAGATAAGTAATGTAAAGAAATAATTTAATAATGGTTATGTAATTTTCTAGTTTAATCCCAGAACAAGTTTTTTAGGTCAATGATTTATAGAGTTTAAAATATAAACATTAAAATTGAACTCCCTTTTCTATGAAGCTTTTTCCTCTTTCTTATTTGACTATTTGGGACTGCCTTCTACCATTATGAACCTATATAATAAAATTACTTAATTAAGAACAAGGATCATGTCATTTAATATAAAAAAATAATATATAGTGGGAAGTGTGCTAAGATAATCCTATAAATGAAATTTAATGTAATAAAAATCAATTAAAGATAATACTTGGTATAATCCCCCAAGTGGGAACTGAATTTTTACTACCTCTAGAGGGCAGTATTAGCAGTTATCCATAATCTAATGGTGGGTATATCTTCTTTTACTTGAACCACTACATGAGGATTTTTCTATATTGTGCTTCTTTATTGGTGGTGAGGAATGATCCATGGATAGAGTGTACCAGATCCACCCCCTTCACAATTAATTATAGCTTTCATGGAAGGGGTAGGATGAAGTATGGTTCATCCTCTTCTTTGGTTGCTACTTGTGCAACCTCCTCCTTCTTTTATAGTGTTGGCTCAATATGGACTGCATGATTTTTAATTTCAAAAGTAGGTTTATGGTGTATTTTTAATTTGACAGGATTTAAACATGAAGAATGTAAATTAGAATTCCCCCTTTCAGTGTGATCATCCTTTATCTCAGTTTCCTCAAGATCAGCTACATGGATTTCTACATGGGATTCCTCAAATGTATGTTCATCAAAATTAGGGAGCTCCATGTGTTCTTCAATAGGTGCATGTTATTTTTCATCATCGTCCTCTAAGGCATGGAAAATATTTATTTAATTTGAGAATAAAAATAAGTGGTAATTAATAATCAATTTAGATATAATAAAATAAAATAAAAAATAGTTTGAGATAATATTAACTCCCTAAATTGGTTCAAGATTCAATCTATTCTTCTATGGTAAGTGCCTCTTGGAGTTAGATGGTGGAAAGTGGAGGTAGGTAGTTGGGTTCCTCCATCTTTTCTTCAAATTCCACCACTTGGGTGGTGTATTCTTCTTCCATGGATAGAGTGAAATGAAATAGTACTTACTCTTATACTTTGTATAGATCGGGGAGATCATGTTTTACCTCAAACTCATTCCATAATTAAACTAGATCTTATTGATATCCAACATGTATCTCAATAGGAAAGTATTTCTTATTATTAATCCACTCTAAATTATCATGGTTATCTTGCATATAAATCTTCATATGGTTGGGTTGTGGATACTCTTCAATCTTGGACTCAACTTCTTGGATGTCCTCAGAAAAATTTAAGAAATCCAATGGAACTTCCTCCTTGTCCTCCTCAAGTTCTTTCTCAGGTTCTAGTTTCTCCATCAATGGTAAAACATATTCAAATTCTCTTTCAACTTTTCTTTTCAAATTTTCTATGATTTCTATAAGTTATTTCATCTAGGCTCTATTGTATCCTTCTTGAGTTGCTTCATTTTTTTGTTTTTTTTAACCTATGTGTAATTAAATCATGCATAATAATTTTAATTTGAATACATCATATAAAAAGGATTTTTTTATGGTATTTTAAATAAAAATAATGAAAATATACCTGTTGTGTGAAAATAGGAAAAGGTATGAAAACACTAATTGGATCCCCAGAAACGGTGCCATTTTTTAACACACACCTGTTATAGGGTATGGAAAATCAAATTTATTTTATTATTGTAGTACAGTGGATGACCAGGGTCATCTCACTTGAGGATTTTTTTCATTTTTTCACTTATTTAATCTAAATCCAACTAAACTACTTATTTTTATTTATTCTATAAATTCAATGAAATTTAAAAGAAAAATGAAATGTTAAAATGTATACTAACATGCAATGACATAATGAGATTGGTAAAGAAAGAACTTGGCCAATGTGATTTTGTTGTGGGTTCCATCATTGTCTTTTTTGGTGTTTATATTAAGTTTTCTAATCCAATTCTGAGATCTCATGCATGAATTGCTATTATTTTATTTAGTGGTGTGAAATAAAAAATGCATTTAGCAATCTTAATTTTACATCCTCCTATAATCAAGGTTGATGTCACACATCGATCGAGAGTGTGACATCTCCTAGGACCTAGCTCCATCATATTCCATTTTATCCAATGAATGACTTAACTCCATTGTATTAAGAACTTATATCCAATATAAGGAAGGTAAAATATTTAATAAAAGAATAGAAATGAGTTTGGGATCAATGTTGTGGTGGATGATCACCACACCCATACACATCGGCCTTTATCATCATAAAAAAAATAAAACATATGTATTTACATACTGAATGAATGGAATTTATACTTACCTCCCCTAGTTTAATCCTTGGGTTATCCCCTTGTTTTTGTGGGTAAGAGGTCATAGTGGAATGAGAAATAAATAGAAGAAAAGAAAAGAATAAAAAGAATAGAATATAGAGAAATAAGAGAGGGGGAATAAAAGAAAAGAAAAGAAATATATAATAATTTAAAATAATAATATAGTTAAAACACATAATAATAATAAAATAAAAATAAGAAGAATGAGAAGAGAATAAGAATAAGAAGAATGGAATAAAAATAATGAAATGGGTGGAGGGACCACTTTAAAAGAAGGATGCATAAAATATTTAATTAACTAAAATTAAAATTAAATGAGAAATAAAACTAAAAATTAAAATAAAATAAAAATATAACAAAGAGAAAAATGAATAGTATCATATTCCTTGACCTCCTCTCTCATAGATGGTGATAACTCCTTATCATGGGTGATGACTCCTTTTATAGGCAACAGGGGGTGAAAATTTGGCTCCAGAATTTTACTCCAAAATATTATGTGTGGTAGACCCATTTAATGACCAAATTGGAATTAATAGTCTTTTTTAAAAGTTGTTTAAAAATGTCTTATTAGTTTTACCATAAAATTTAAGCTTTATCTGACACATTTATTAGAATTTATATCCCATTTGCTCTAAAAATTTATTCCGGACAGGTAGAATCTTTGAATTTCCAAAATAAAAATTCTCATGCATTTATGGCCGTGATATCGATAGAATCAGGTGATTACATAGTTTTGAAAGTTGTTCCTAAGAATTTTAACTTTATCAATGTCTAATTTTAACTCTATTTTGGCATCCATTTATGAGATCTAAGCCCAACTTCAAAAATATCTAGATCTATACACAGATTTTGAGGCTTGACTTGTGAGATTATTTTGGGCCTCTAAATGTTGGATTTAGCTCATGGTCCAGAAGAATTAAATGAAGAAAAATATGTTTTTATGACCAAAAAAGGAATTTCATAAACTAATTAAGTGTATATAATGTTATGTCTGAAATACATAAATAAATTTAAACAGTTAAAATCTAAAATTATGTTATTTTTACAATTAAGCTCAAAATGATTCTAAAACCATAAAATGTAACAATTGATCTTAAAATAACACTTTATTGGGATTAAAAATTTGAAATTAAAATTAAAATAATTGAAAATATTTATTCTATAAATTCCCATACACTTAAACCTTGCTTGTCCTTAAGCATAAAATCTCAACATTAAAAATCATAGGGCACCAATGTTATCATTATTCAAATTTCAAGGAAATAAAATTAAATAAGAATCAATGTCAAATCAAATTTTCAAATGTCACATAAAATATCAATTCAATTTTAAATTTTCCAATACAACAATAAATTCAAGTATTTTAATTTCTCCCTTTTGAATGTGGCGGAGCTTATTCTTTCATTAATTTGGGCACTATAATTCATTGTTATTAAACATGCCAAATCATGATATTCCTCTATCTTGAATCATTTAACTCATCACTCATGATATTAATTCAAGTATATTTATGCTCATATCATGAAAATATTTTTGTTATTCATTGTCTTGTAAAGGAACTAATTTCACAACTTTTTAAAGACAAAAGACACATGGAATCATGAAGACTTACATTAAAGGTTCAAATGACTCTTAACCTTAAGGTTGGTAAGAATTCATGTTTAAAAATTAAGGATCAAGGGGAAGGTTTATCTCTTAAGTACAATTCATGATATAAAAAGTTAAGGTTCAATGAAATTATCCCCTATAAAGTAGAAACTCCATCTTCCCATGCTTAAAGTAAGGTTATGATAAAAGTAATTCATAAAGAATTATTTGTGAACCCTCTTTAATGTTTCTCAGCTTTTATACTTTTTTTCTTTTTAAAAGATATATTTATTTTTTTCTTCATTGAAATTTATGTTTATAATAAACCTCACATCCACCACCTTACCACATATGATAAAAATCATCAGTCTAGTAATGATTATTTTTTATTATTCTAATTCATAAACCATTGCTTCAATTTTTTTGGTTCTTTTTATCAGTTTTATTTTTTTAAGTGGGTAAAAACAATAAAGAGTATAATGAATGAATAAACAACCTTTCTCAATACCCAAAGTAGAACCCTCACACTTCCTTCTTAAAATTTATATCATCCCTTCTTCCATTAAGCCCTTCACCCCTACACTTCAATATTAAAATATCATAAAAATACTAATAGGAGAGTATGAATGGATAAAAATGGTTGGAAACTTGGATCATCCCTAACAAGGTCATTCATGGTCCCTATAGGCTAAACAAGGATTGATTTAAAGGTGGTATTTAAGGATAAGTTCTTTTCAAAATATTCCTCAATCATTTTAAATGTGTTTTTGTACATTCATAGCTTTGAAAATTTCAAATGCAAGTTCCGGTAGGGGACATGTCTCAAGATCCCTCAAGAAATATGCTCAAGAATAAATATGAAGTATTTGGTCTATAAATCCTCTTTGTAAGAGGATATTTGATATTGTAAAATCACACAATGAAATTACTAATAATAAAAAATCAATTCACATGAATTTCATCAATTCAAAGCATTAACAATATTTGGGAAATTTCACTTACATGAATCAACTAATTCTCTCAAATCACGAGTCCTCATTTCAATATCCATGCTTCACTTTAATCATCCAATTCTCAATTTTATTCATTCAATATCATTATCATTGAAATATAATACATGGAATCACAATATTCCTAATAAACTCATGTCTCCTCGATAAGTAAATTAAAGAAATAATTCAAGCATGGTCATGCAATTTTCCAATTTAAGCTCTGAACAGGTTGTTGGGATCAAAAATATATAGATATTAAAATATAAACATTAAAAGTATACTCCCTTTCCCATGAATCTTTTTCCTCTTTCGTCTTTGACTATTTGGGACTACCTTATACCATTATGAATCTATAAAAGAAAAATACTTAATTAAGCACAAGGATCATGTTATTTCAGCTCAAAGATAAAAGGGAGTGTGATGCATGTTAAAATAATCCTATGAATGAAATTTAATGTACTATAAAAAAGTAAATATAAGTCTTGGTATAATTCCTCAAGTGGGCCCTGAATTTTTACTACCTCTAGGGGGTAATACAAGTTGTTATCCATAATATGATAGTGGGTGGATCTTCTTAGAATTGAACCACCACATGTGGATTTTTCCAGCTTGTGCTTTTTTGTTGGTGGTGTGGAATGATCCATGGATAGAGTATACCAGATCCATCCCCTTCATAATTAAGTATAGCTTGTATAGAGGGGGTGGGATGAAGGATGGATCATCCACTTCTTTGGTTGCTACTTATGAAACCTCATCCTTCCTTTCTAGTGTTGGCTCAATATGGGCTGCATGATTTATAATTTTAAAAGTAGGGTTAGAATGTATTTTTAATTTGACAGAATTTAAACATGAAGAATGTAAATTAGTATTCCCCCTTTTAGTGTGAGCATCATTTATCCCAATTTCCTCAAGCTCAGCTACTTGGATTTATTTATGGGCTTCCACTACTACAAAATCTGCCTTTAATAGTGCTGTCATTTATCAATGCTAGCAAAATTCACTAAGAAAGTCCATCTTTATCAGCGCTTATTTTAGCACTCATAAAGGTTACCCTTTATCAGTGTTTTATTTTTAGCAATGATAAAGGTACAAAATAAAATTAAATAATTAAAAAAATAACAATTTCATTAATTAAATAATTATTATTAAAAATGAAAAAATTTTAATATACATATATATATATTTTAAAATTAATAAATAGTATATATTAAATATATAGATATGTAAAATGAATAAAATGAAATAAATAAAAAAATAAAAATTTAAAATGAGTAAATTAAGAAAAATATTAAACATTTTATTATTTAAATAATTATTGATAAAAATGAATAAATTTAATATATATATATATATATATTATAAATATTAATAAATATTATATATTAAATATAGATATATAAAATGAATAAATTATAATAATTAAACAAAAAAAAATTAAAAATGAATAAATTACAAAATTATTTAAAAATTTAATAATGAAAAAATTATTAATAAAAATGAATAAGTATAATATATATATATATATATATATATATGTGTTAATTATAGATAGTAATAAATAATATATATTAAATATATATATATAATGAATAAAATGTTAATTAAAAACATATTAATGTCTTATTCATTTTAAATGTTGTTTGATTTTTCAATTTAACATATATCAAACGTTGTGTGTTATATTGATTTCACATACATATATATATATATATATATATATATATATATATATATATATAATTAATGCATTTTTATATAGAAACGCACACATAAATATATTTACGCAATATATAGAAACACATACACCAAATATTTATGTACTTTATTCAAATTTTAGTATATTTTAGAATTTCATTATAACATGATGCATTTAATATATTATGTTTTTAATCGATCAATTTTATTTATTTGTTTTTAATACTATTACAGTTAGGGTATTCATTTTTAATATTTTTTTATTTTTTATTTTGTTTTTGAATTTAATCATTTTATATTATTTATTTATATTTATTTATTTACTATGTTTTATTATTTTCAATATGTATTCATCCACTTCAATGTTTATATATATCCATATTTTTTTAATAATTTATATTTAATTAATAAAACTTATCCATTTTTTCAATATTTTTAAAGTGTACTCATTTTGAATTATTCAATTTCACTCATTTTTAAAATGCATATATTTAAGATTATATATCCACTAATAATGTTAAAAATATATTTGTAAATAAATATTTATAAATAAATATATTTATAAATGTAAATTTACTATATTTAAAATTTTAGAAATTTATAATTATTATTTTTTAAATAAGTATTTATATAATTATAAATAAATAATTATATATATCTAAATAATTATAAAATTATAATAAATTTATTTCAATAATTATAATTATAAAACCTTTATCAGTGCTAAAGTTTTAGCACTGATAAAATCAATATTTATCAGCATTTTTTTAGTGTTGTTAAAAGAAATATTTATCAACATTGAAATGTTAGCACAGATAAATATGTCTTTTATCAGCACTCTTTTAGCACTAATAAAAGGGATCTTTATCAGTTCATTTCTGAAAGTGCTGTTAAAATTTTCCCCAGTTTATTTAAAAGAACCCTAACTGTGACTCAGTCACTCGTGGTTCTCAAGTTCTCATGAAACTCCTCAACTATCGCTATGACTCCTCTATGTTCCCTCATATTAATCAAGGATATAATACAATGTATCTTATTTTATACTTTTCCTCTATCATTGTTTAATTGTTTAGGTTCTGCATTTTGTGTTTTTGTGTTGTTGTTAACCATAATGAACCCTAAATCTCATCTCCACACCACTGAAATACAACGACTAGATCTATTTCATCCTTTTCCTCTATAAAAAATGGTTTCAAAGAAATAGAAAGATGTTTTCATATGGTAAGGTCAGTCATCATATGTGTATGGGCCTGTATGGATAAATAAAATAGATTTTTCACCACACGCTACTACAAAGGTAATAATGAATTTATAGCATGATCAAATTTAGTTTAGTTAAACATTAAAGAGGTTAACCCATTTCTCAAACATGTTATCTATATCCCATAGCATTGACACAAGACTTTAGTGGTTGGTAAGTATTTCTAAGGTGATGTGATGACCTAAATTGGGAACTATTTGCGTATACTAGGTTAAAAATGTTAAAAAATGGAATCAGAGTGAAACCAGGGATATTGGTATTGATTATATCCAAAAGAAAAAACAATCTAGACATAAGAAGTAATCCATAAATATGTCTGGATAGCATAATTATTTTGGATACTTAAGTTACCATATAAAGTCTAGGGTTTTTTTCCTTGGCCTATCTTCTCGAGTCTCATGCCTCTTATTTAGGATTGATAGGTAGGAATCAATAAAAATATATGAAATATCATGTTCTTATATGTCTTTGTTTAATTATTTTATATAATAAATTATAAATTTATATTAATAGAAACAGGAATAACAAATAAATAGTGATTTCTTATTTACTTATTAGTGATGATTAGGTTTAAATAACTTTTTAATTTATTGAGTTTATTTAGTAACCCCCTTTATTGATATTATTAGTTAATTATATTTAAAATAATGCTTCTAACATATTTTAAATTATATTTAATGAATTAAAATACTTGTTAAAAAATAAATTAATGATAGAGATAGGCAGGGGGTTCACATTTAATATAGATTATTTTATGCTGATTTTTGAAAGATTATTATTTTTTGTAAGGGGGAAATTATATAAGTCTATACATTAATATAGAATATGTCACCACTATGACCCCTAGATCTCCATAGGAAGGATCCAATGAACATATTCTATATAATAGAACTTATATTGATCCTCATTTCATATAGGTAATTGTAGACCTACTTCAAGTTATGTGGTATAATTTTCAATGAAGGGAACATATAGTATCTACGGTTCCTCTAATATTTTATAGTAATATATAATAATAATAATTTAGGATTGCATTGAATATATGATTCCATAAAAATATAAAGTAATAATCTGGTATTTGATAGTGTGTATGACACACGACACCAAACACATAAGGTAATATAATATACAGATACTTTATAATATATTTACCATTTTAAATAAATTCAATACATGATATAGATTTTAATGCACGCAACACTGAGTTAACTTGCATTACATGCAAGAGATCACTTCCTAAATACCTTGTGTTTCATGCA
Organism: Viscum album; assembly: GCA_963277665.1. NCBI lineage: Eukaryota > Viridiplantae > Streptophyta > Magnoliopsida > Santalales > Viscaceae > Viscum > Viscum album. The sequence goes on along the minus strand of OY728119.1, from coordinate 1,581,846,837 downwards.
ATAGTAACCTTCCTCTATGTCTTGTGTTACATGCAAGAGTGACCTTCTTTGATGGCTTGTGTTACATACAAGAACGAGTTTCACAAAATAACAATGTATTATTAAAATATTATTATTTCATATAATATGATATAAAATAGCCATTATGTTAGTGGTTATGAATATTATTAACTAAATTATAAATACTGTGGTTTATAAAAATATAGAATGAATTATTTGGTAAAAATTAATTATAAATGAATATAGGAAGCAATTGAATATAAAGTGAATATTTTTATAGAAAACTATTTTTATACTCAAAATTTTGTTTTAAGCTAATAGATTAAATTAATTACAATTATTGAGTGATATTATTATAATATATATTTTATATATTCAATCAAATATTTTTTATATTAATCCATTAGGTTTGATATACTTAAGATAAGAACAAACTCTATTTTACACATAAAGGCCTATATTTTTATAAAGGCAATTTTACCACCTTGGTGAACCCATTTTAAATATTAATTTTTACACTTTAATTGATTTAATATGTCAAAAATAAACTTTATCTTTGAAATTTAAACATAATAATTAGGTTAGGGTGATTTATTTTCAGAAACATATCACTTTTAATGAATAGTTAACAATACTGAATTTTAGTTCAAAACTGTTTTTTCATCTAATTTATTTATAATTTTAAATTATACTTTAAATTAGTTGTAAAGTTTAATTATATAATATTTTTATCAATTAATACAATTTAATTTATTTTAATCAATTTCATTTTTATATTGATTATAAAAACATAGTAAACTTTCCAATGTTTTTACTTTAAAAACCCACAATGTCGTCCTACTTGCGGGATGAATTTAAAATTAATTTATACTAATTATGAAATTTGAATTTGGAAAAATGGTTAAACTATTTGAAATAAAAATAATTTATAAATTATAATAAGACCAATTTTTTGACCAAAAACATTGGTAAAAGTGATTAAAATTAATTAAAATTATTAAGGCAAAGTTAAGCTTAATAAAGGACTAAACCTTTAACTTAAGGGCACAAATGACCTATCCACTTGTCCAACATCTATTTTCTGGTAATAATTTGTCCATTAACCTTCCATTATTTAGTTTTTTTGGGTTTTTATGAAATTTTTTATGTAATAACACGTGTACACCTAACTTGTTTCCAAAAATTCCAAGTGAGTCCTTTTCCTTCCCTATAAAAGGCCACCACCTCTCCCCATTCCTCGCACCTCTCAAACCACTTAGGTTTGGCCAATATATGCTCATATATATTACTAAAATCCATTAAATTGACCTTAAATCCTACCTTTTGGAATAAATCCTTCCAAGTAAGCCTTTTGGTACAAACTAAAAGTAGTTTCCTGATTAAGAGGTAACATCTTCTCTCAATGTTTTTTGTTTTATTTCTATTATCCAAACCCTCAACCCTTATTATTATATTATTGTATAAAATCACTAGTATCATAAATATACTATTATGTTTTTATGTTAATATTTTTACCTAAAATCGCACACAATTCCAAATAATTGGTAACGAACATATTGTTTATGTGTATGGCGAACTACTACCTCACGAAATAATGATTGTTCACTTTTCCCTTACCAACTTTAATGGTTGGACATTATGATGGACACTATATTTATATATGTTATATATGATAATTATTATGTATTTATACTTATTTAATCCTTTTATAACTCATACCTTTAATACTTTCCATTTTTCATTGTTACGATTACATCGTTTGAGGAAGTGTGGACTATCGCCCCCTCAAAGCGATGTGATTTGTTCACAAGATCAATGGAATGTATAAATGATGATTATAATTAATCATAGGTGACATAAATAACCTATATATAATATTAATAACATAATTACCTTTCTATAAATATAATATATATATATATATCTTTTTCATTATTACCCTTTCAAGCACTTAAAAAGTGATAACGTTATTCGTGGATTTGTGGACAACCGCCTCCTCAACATGATGTGGTTCCTTTTTCATCAAAATAATTCTATATAAAATTATATATGATTAAATAATATTTTATTTATGATATAATTATCATTATTTAAATATGTGTTGTTACTTACCTTCTTTCCATAATGATCATTGAAAAATAAGAACATTACTCATGTGTACGTACGACCTACCGTCTCCATAATTGTAACGTTGGTTAATTTTTCATAAACATATTTAATGATTGATTTTAAAAGTATAATTAATGTATAAATAAGATAATTATGTCATTTTTATTATTCTGGAGATGTTATATAATGACCCCTTTGACCATAGTTGACTTACCAAAGTCGTTTTTGACAAATAAACCAAATTTGATCAAAACACCGGACGTAAAAATAATTGTTTAAGTAGTTGTATACAACATAGTAAAAAGTGAAATAAAATTATTAATAAACATGAAAAATTTTATAAAAAAATTATAAAATTAACATAATTTTATTATACAGGATGTTAAAGGATTTTAAACCGAAAGGAAACTCAAGGTAAGGGATTCTTGTCTCACTTTTCTTTATATGAGGCATACACCAATTACACTACTTACTTATTTTGTGTGGTATAACTACTAACTATTTTGATATATTATATCATTATTTTCCTTTATTTCATAATATTAAAATTTTCAATTTATTATTAATCTTTCATGGATACCATGATTCAAAATCTACTCAAGTAGTAAGGGAAGTTCATCTTAATTTACATTCCATTGAGACTTATTTATTATTATGATCTAATTCACTTTTATTCAGTGTATATACATAATTTTTCATGTTATATCATGAATATAATTATTATCATGATATTATAGGTTTCATTTAATGTCATACCTTTCTGGATATTACGATTTAAATGTTTCAAAGTGGTATGGGACACTTTGGAATGTTTAAAGATTGTTCTCCTCAAGATTGTTCTTAATGGTTATCTTTTCAATCCCACTTCAATTTTTTATTGTTAAACTTATTTTGAAACAATAACTGTATTGTAATCATTATTCATTTTAAGTTTATTTTAATATCCATATTCCCATACAATGGATACCAGTATTTCCTAAACTATATACTATTTTACATATGGTGTCTACTTTGAAAGTTATTTGATTATTTTGGGGAAATATTGATGATTCCATATTCTTTATTCAATACAGATATTTGATAAGTCATATTATTTATTTTTATTATTCTATATGATGAATTTTTTGGACTATCAATTATGGGTGGAGCCCGTACATTATATTTTTCCTCGATGCATCGACATGCTCTCATGAGACAAATTAGTTGTGAAAATTAGAATAGTTTAAACCCTCTTGTGAAAGGTATTGATGGTAATAGGTTTTCATGTGCCTTGGGCATGACATCTAAAAATTAATAATTGCCCTCATTTAGTTTCTTTTATTATTCATTCATGAGATTTTTCATTGACATATCTATGGATACATTGAATTTCAATTCATTGGTTAAATGACATGCGTTTCGATTTCTTAACTTTCCATAATGATTTGTTCTTATCTAGATATTTTAATGGAATGTATTTATAGTTATTACCTTTCCATATTTTTTATGTTTTTCTTTCGTAATATATTTATTATATGTCATTTTTTAGTTATTTACCATTTCATAAATATTATTCTCAGTGATTCATTATTTCTTCTGGTATATTTTACCCTTACTGAGCATTTGAGATCACCCTTACTATGTTTCTTTCCCCAGAAATCCAAGAAGTGTACTATGAAATATATTTAGTGATTTATTATATGGATTATAGTTATCCTAAAATTTATTTATTTATAAAGAAGAAGAAAATTATGTTATAATTAGTGCATTCTTTTATAATACAAGACTCATTTGTGTATCTAGTTTACAAAGACTACTAAACTGGTCGGTCCTTCAGGGATTGATTCCTTATAATCATGCCAATTTAATTAGTAGTAGATACTGGATATGGGAATTCTAGGTTTGGGTTTCTATATAATATATTCATTTCATTTATAAAAGTAAAAAAATTCTAGATCAATACTGAGCGTAAGTTAAAAAAATCACCCTTTAAAGGGGTGTATGTTATTAGAGGGATCTTCTGGTGGATTAAAAAAATTATCCAAAATTGGAAGGTGAGGAATCATTGAGAAGAAAAAAGTGATGTTGAATTTAGGTGGGGTGATATTAATTTATTTAAGACCATTAAAGTGTAGGTATTCTAATTCCTCTTCAATTAAGGATACTTTTTTAGTGATTCCATTAGTGTAGGTTCCTAGGACACTTTAATCCTTATTGCCTCTTTGATGTGAAATATTTCTATCGACGTGGTTAGTTGGAAAACCTCCAATGTTTTTTTTGATATATTCCTTTTAGTAAGGGTCATTAAATATGACTAGTAGATTATTTATTCCTTAGTAGTCTATAGATGATGATAGATAGGGTTCTTCTATAGTGATAGGTACAATCCTAGTATATTATATTCTTATTGATGGTCTTAGGACACATAAGCTTCTTATTCTTTATTTATGAGTATCTTATATTTTATCTGGGATTGGGATTAGAACTTATATATTATTTTATTAACATCAATATTCTCTATAATAAAACATATGGAAAAATAGTAATTAGTGTCAATTTTATACAATAGTGGTAGGAACAAGTGGGTATATCTTCTGGAATTGAAAGTGAAATTTTCCTCAAAGTTGATGAGTATTGATACACCTAGATAAGATTGATTTAATATGTGGTAGATTTATAAATTAAGATATTATAATGGGTATATATAGTCATTTTAAAGATTTTTATATCATTATTATGGCCTATTCGATGTGAACTACATCTCCATCCGTTTTTGTGAAAGAAGAATAAAATAAATAATAGTTGTAAGAAACATAAATAACTTTTCATAAGAAAGGGCCAACTGTTTCAAAAATAAGGTTGTGTAAATAAGGATTCATTTTGGTAATATTGATATATAATAAAATACACTCCATGCAGAAAATTCCACAATTTCATGAATCTTACATGAAAATTGTTGTTGTCTTGAATAGAGATATAATACCTAAATACTATAGTACAACTACCCTTTACTACCTTTATTTAATCCATCCATAAACAATTTATTTCCTTCCATATCTTGATTATGGATTGGACTCTCTCTTTAAAAGTTCCTTCCTACCTTAATTGTGGTTTTAAAGTTCCTTTATGACATACCTCCCACTCTGATTATATTCATTAATCTCCATCAAAGTCGCTAGCATGGATTTTAATACCACATCTCCCAACTCATTCTTAAACTCTTTCATCCTTTTATCCTCCTCATTTACTACTTCCTGAGAATAAAAAAATGGCACCTAAAAATTAATCAACACATAATGAATGAATTTTTTTTAGTTTATTGATATGAATTTTATTATATGACTGACTCAGTTACTTTTAACAACACTTCATAAAAAATTTCCTTTATCTTGAGTGCGGTCACATTGTATCCTATTAGAACTCCGCAATTAATCATACTTGGACGGGAATACTACTATGATGAGTGAACTCCTGAAAATAATCATGTTGCACATTTTTTGTGAAAAAAACATGCCAAACACACATTTTTATTCTCTTCCCCTTCACCCTTGATTAATTTCAAAGGGTTCCAATCTGACTCTCGAAGGTATTCCTCCCACAATGAAAAGAGATCTCCGGCACTATTTTCAGCTTCATATTCAGGATATGTTTTCTTGTAATTTTAGAGAAATGGAAAATTTTCAATCTCTTCCATCCACCTAACACCAATACCACCATAAGTTTGTATCTCCTATAATCCCTACCAAAAAAAGAAACATTTTAGAGGAAGTGGAAAACAATAAATATTTGTGAGTGGAAGTAAATTAATGCAAGTGGAAGTCATGTGGATTTGAATGTTCATTCCTTTGTTTTTTTAATTTAATATGTTATAATCCATAATTAAAATTTCATTTAAGTTATTTTTGAACCTTAGTAGCAACTCAAATTTTATCTCCTAAATAGTAATTATTTTATTTTTTTCCTTGAGACTCATCCCCCATATCTTCTATGTTGTTTGAACTATTCTGAGTAGTAGTCATCCAAAATGATCACTAGTACACAGTATGGGATGAGTTTTGGTTAGAGTAGTTTATTAAACATAGGTGGATATCCACAAAATATTGGAGGTAAATATCAAATAACAAAATGAAATAATAACTGTTTGTGAGGTATGCCATCAATGAAAATTGGAACCATAATGATGGGAGAAAGGATAGTTTGAAAGAGGGAGTCCAATCCATCATCAAGATATGGAAGGTAATCAAAATCTGAGGATGTATTAAATAAAGGTAGTGAATGTTAGTTGTACTATAGTATTGAAGTATTATATCACTATTTAAGACAGTAAAAAATTTCACGAAAATGCCTAAAATTGTGTGCTTTTATGCATGGAGTGTATTGTATTATTGTTATTAAATAAAAATTAAATGTTTGAATACTCATGTAGAAAATTTATTTTGAACGTGATGATGTTACCAATCCCGAGGAAGAATATACTATTGATGATGAAACTATGGAATTATTAGGGGATGAACAACATCATGATGAAAAAAAACAACACAGTATCATAGTTTTGAATAAAATTGTCAAGGAAAGAAGTCAGGGTATAATATTTGAGGTTGGTTGGAATTAACGCGGCCAACCTATTGACCCCAACAAGTCAATATTCATTAGTTATCTTGGGGTCACAATGAGGATGAATGTGCCGATTGATATTGACTCATGGCATCACGTTCAACCTATAGTGAAGGAAATTCTTTGGAAAGATATAATAGTAATGTTACAATTTACTTTCTCTATTTTATTGAAAAAATATATTATGAAATGTTGATTTAATTTTAATTATTCCTTATAGACTTTGTTTTATTTAGAATATTGTCGTAATAAATTTGTCTTAATGGCCGCTAGAAAATCCCAAAGAGTCTTCTGAACTCTTCTGATAAAGTTACATCTTAGGGATACTGAGGGGAAAATAAATCTCCACCCACCACTTAGTTATTAAGACATTATAAAGAAGGAAACATGGATTGATTTCATTAATCATTACAATGAGAAATCATTTCAGGTGCATTTCAGTCAATAATATATTATTTGAATTTATTTATTTTATCCAACTTGATTCAAAAAATTTAATTTATGAAATAGAAAAAGAGTACTAAAAATAAATAACATGCATCAAAACCAAAATACCCCTATCACAAAGGAATGATGGGGTACGCTTCATTAGATAAGAAATTTGTATGTATTTTAAATCAATAATAAAAGTTTAATTATGTGATATGAAACAATATATTTTCCTTTATTTATATGAAGATTTATGAATCAAAATCTGAATCCACTTCTATCCCACATCATGTCTTATGGAAGGAGGCTCTTGTAAATAAGGAGGGTAAATTAGTTGATGAAAACAAAAAAAAAGTTTGGTAAGAATGTGTAAGTATGACATAATTATAATTATTTATGATTTATAACAATATTACATAAAAATATCTATTTATGTTGATGTTTTTTAAATGGTTTAGACATAATTATCGAAAATGACCGTACCATAAGAAAAGATACTTTCCCTAGCTTTGAAGCAGCCTGAACAATATGGTCGCATTAGAGGATTAGGTTTTGGAGTCTCTCATCAAAAATATTTCGAGAAGATAAAACCACATGAAGATACATATAATATGAAGAGACGATTGTAGACACAAATAGACTTACTATAAGATAATATTTTGTGGCCTGGTTTGGTAGACCAATGTATAAGAAAGGATCAAAGAGAACCAGTGGTGCAGCAAAGATCCACACCTGAACCAAATGAACCCACTAGATTTGAGGCTAGTCATTCCCCCCAACCGTATACCTTACTCAAGGTAATCAATTTTTTCATTACTCTTTCTCATAAATGGGAATCAAACAACTTATGATAACATTATATTACTAAAATTCTATAGGGTGCAGTTCTATGTGATTTTTATCTGTCAATACCCACGTACTGCCATGTTACAATTGGTACATTGTATAATATCATAGGAGACCAGCTATATAATCAAGACCTCCCAAAAGATCACATGAGAGTGGTAATTGAGGTAGCTTATAATCCTACTTATGAGTTGCATGTTCCACTTGATAGTCTAGATATTACAATGGTCAAAGCTTCTATTAGAGATTTCATAGCATGGTTGTCTAATCTTATAAAGATACATGAGGTACGTCTTTAACAGATTTTTTTCATATAAAAAACATGTAATAGTTTATGATAAAAGTTTTTAAGTGAGGTATGATATTACAGATGAATAAAGCAGTGAATAAACAAAAAGTTAAATCTAGTGAATCGACCAAGAAAAAAACGGACTTCCAAGAGTACCTTCTCCTAACCAGTTCCGAAGAAAAATATATTATCATTACAAATTCATTAAGAGACCACATTTAAAGATAAAAATATGTATTACATTGAATATGAAGAAAAAACATGTGGATATTCCTTCACAAACGTAATTGGTCTTGAGACTCTAACTAATATTCTCAAGCATGAATGGTTGTGCATCTTAGTTTTGAATACATAAATAAGGTACATTTTCATAATACGTCTTTCTAAATAGTGATCTAATATGTTTATTAAAGTTAATAACTATTCATATTTTTTATAGGAATTTATATCAAAACTATATAAAGGGAAGATCGTGTGAAACATGATTTGGATTCATTAATACCTGTATCATTTCTACTCTAGAACTTACTTTGAATGAGGAAGCAATTAAGAAGAAAAAATATGAGTTACTCAAAAAAATTAATAAAAAAGCATCAGATGACAGAATATTTTTGATGCCTACAATGAAAAGTTAATCCTCTATAATAAAATCACATAAAATATATTTTTAATATTTTGATTACTTAATTGTTTTTGGTTTTTTTAGCACGCACTAGATATTGATAGCAGTCAATATGGACACCCGAATATTTATTTTTTAGATTCAATTCATGGATATGCAACCAACCAACCACACATGATGTGTATTATAAATATGAAATACATTACAATCAACATTTTATAGATAAAATTAAAATTATATATTCAGTCTATGTTTTAACAAGAATTTTTTTACGATAGATTAGTCTCTTAATACAGGCTAGATCATGGAATGAATTTTGTGTCTAAAGGGATAAAGCCTGTGGATTACTACAAATGGAAACAAATTAAGGTATATATAGAAATATTTAACTATATAAAAATTTCAAAACAATTTACTTATTTTTTTTAATGTTTCTATAGTTACCAAAATAAGATAATGATATAGATTTTGGATATTATGTTTGAAAATTTATGAGATAAATCATAAATCATGAAAAGGATAGAATCCCCCAATAGGTAATTTCTGAAGTTAGTTACAATTTCATTAAATATTTTTCATAATAATTTATTTTTTAATATTTTCTCAGTACTATCAAGATTTTTGACAACCTGGTTAATCAAAAGAAGAAATCAACTTTTTTAGGGATGAGTGGGTAGCGTACTTTTTTCCTAATTTATGATAACAACAAATTTAGGTGATTACCTACAATGTTTGTGATCTAGTATGAGTTATAACCTTTGAAATATATTTGGGGTGTAAAGAATTAGTGTTAGAATACTTATATATAATTTTTTATCACTTTATCAAGGAGAAGAATAATAGAGGAACTCAATTTTTTTATAATTAATGGCCTTAAAATAATAAAATTTTTGGACAATCGTGGAGGTGGAGGCGAAGGCAGAGGTGAAGGTAGAGGAAGAGGCGGAGGCAAAGGAAAAGGCAGAGTTGGAGGAAGATTTGGAGTTGGAGACTAATGTGGAGGAGGAGGTAGAGGGGAAGACTAAGGTGGAGACTGAGGTAAAGGAGGATAAGAATCACTAGATTGAAAATAATAAAAATTTTGGTCAATGAAGTATAATGAGGATCATAACATGATTGTGTTTGAGAACAATATTTTAAAAGTGAACATAATAATTTTCACTTAATATAAGAGTCATTATGAAATTTTCTAAGGTGACTTATTTAAATAATTTTGTTCACCGCTTATTTATGTGACTTTATATAGGGTATTAATCCACCTGTAATATCATTTTGTGTTGGAAGCTTCAATTTCTCTACTAGTGTTATTGAAGCAACATCTATACAACTCCCAATCATCAAACAGGTATATAATACAACTTAAATGTTTGGATAAATACCTATATAATCAACCACCAAATTCATAATATGTATGAAAGAACTCTTAGAGGAAAACCGGTGTTGATATATCGTGGTCATCGAGGAGGGATGGTGTCAAAGTGTACGTTATTAATTTAAAATTGACATTTTAATACAAAAAAAGTGTCACTCACTAAAAACCAAGAAAATACCCTCAGATTGTATTGATAATTTGTGAAAATTATTCATAATTCATTTGTGACATATATGAATTAGTCTCATGTCAAACCCACACACAATGCGACTTGTATGTCTCAAAGTGTGTGTTTTCAGTTTAAAATGACATTTTAGTAAAAAAACAAAAGTAGCGTACTCAAAACTGAGGAAACGCATTATGATTGTTTTGATACTTCAGTAAAAATATATTTAAGTCATTTAGGATGTTTAAGGATCATCCTCATCTTAATCTGATGCACAGTGTGAGCAGTATGACTCCAAGTGAGTCTTTTTATTCAAAGTTGACACTAATTTTAGTGAAAAAAACAACTTACATACTTAAAACTTAGAAAACACATTTGTATTGTTTTGGTACATTAGTAAAATGATCCATATGTCATTTTTTATATGTAAGAATCAATTTAACCTCAATCTGACACATGGTGTGACTGGTATGACTCCAAGGGTACATTATTAGTTTAAAATTGACATTTTAATACAAAAAAAGTGTCACTCACTGAAAACTGATAAAACACACTCATATTTTCTTGATAATTTCGGGAAATGATTAATAATTCATTTTTTATGTGTATTAATCATTCTCATTTCAAACCCACCCACGATGCCACCTGTATGGCTCAAAGTGCATGTTTTCAGTTTAAAATGACATTTTCATAAAAAACACAAGTGGCATATTCAAAATTGAGAAAACTCATTTTGATTATTTTTATACTTTATTGAAATTATTTATAAGTCATTTGGGATGTGTAGAAATTATCCTCACCTCAATATGATGCACGGTGTGGCCGGTATGACTCAAAGTGCATCTTTTTATTCAAAATTGACATTAATTTTAGTGAAAAAAACAACTAACATACTCAAAACAAAAAAATGAATTCATGTTGTTTTGTTACTTTAGGAAAACAATCCATAAGTCATTTGTGACATATAGAAATAATTTACACCTCAATTTGATTCATTTTGTGACTAGTATGACTCCAAGTGTCTGTTATCAGTTTAAAATTGACATTTTAATACAAAAAAGTGCCACTCACTGAAAACTAAGGAACAATGATCATATTGTCTTAATAATTTGGTAAAATGATTCACAATTAATTTTTGATGTTTATGAATCATTCTCATGTAAAAATCACACACAATTCTACGTTTATGGATCAAAGTGTGTGTTTCCAGTTTAAAATGACATTTTAGTAAAAAACACAAGTGGCGTAATCAAAACCAAGGAAACACATTTTTATTATTTTTATACCTTATTAAAATGATCAATAAGTCATTTGGTACATTTATGAATTATACTCACCTCAATCTTATGCATGGTGTGACCATTATGACTCTAAGTGCATCTTTTTATTCAAAATTAACATTAATTTTAGTGAAAAAAACAACTGACATACTCAAAAACCATGAAAATGAATTCAGATTGTTTTGGTACTTTAATACAATGATCCATAGTCATTTTTAACATGTAAGAATCATTTTTACCTCAATATGACACACGGTGTGACTGGTATGACTCCAAGTGTCTGTTATCAATTTCAAATAGTCATTTTAATACAAAAAGGTGTCACTCACTGAAAACCAAGAAAACTTGCTTGGGTTGTGTTGATAATTTGGAAAAATGATTCATAATTTATTTGTGATATTTATGAATTATTATCATGTCAAACCCACACATGATTCCACTTTTATGGATCAAAGTGCGTGTTTTTAGTTTAAATGACATTTTTGTAAAAAAACACAAGTGGCATACTCAAAACTGAGGAAACACATTATTATTGTTTTGATACTTTAGTAAAATGATCCATGAGTCATTTGGGATGTGTATAAATTATCCTCACCTCAATACGACATATGGTGTCACTGGTATGACTCCAAGTGAGTATTTTAATTCAAAATTTACATTAATTTTAGTGAAAAAAACTACTGACATACTCATAACTAAGAAAATGGATTTGGATTGTTTTGGTACTTTAGAAAAATGATCCATAAGTATTTTTTGAAATTTATTAATTAGTCTCACCTAAATATGATGCATGGTGTGACCATTATGACTCTAAGTAGATCTTTTTATTCAAAACTGGCATTTATTTTAATAAAAAAACAACTAACATACTAAAAACTGAGAAAACGCATTTAGACTGTTTTGGTAAATTGTGAAAATGATCCATAAGTCATTTTTTATGTGTAAGAATTATTTACACCTCAATTTTACTCATGGTGTGACTGATATGACTCCAATTACACCTTTTTATTCAAAATTTACATTAATTTTAGTAAAAAAACAATTGAAATGTTCTATAATAGTATTTTTTTTCTTGTATTTGTGTTAGAAATTTTATTTCATTTAAATTCAGTATTTTTATCTTATTTTGGTAGTTTCTCTTTCTATTTTTGGTGATGTAGTGTTCTATAACATCACATTGCAATTTTCACCTTTATCAGTGCTACTAAATGCACTGATAAAGATATCCTTTATCAGCGCTTTTATAAGCGTCGATAAAGGAATACTTTATCAACACTTCTAAAAGCACTAATAAAGGTAATCTTTATCAGTGCTTCTAAAAGTTCTCATAAAGATAATCTTTATCAATACTTCTAAAAGTGCGGATAAAGGGTAGCTTTATCAGCACTCGTAGAAGTGATGATAAAGGGTATCTTTATCAGTGCTTTTTAATGTACCGATAAAGGAATCGTTATTAGTGCTGATAAAGCTACCCTTTCTCAGTGTTATTCTATCTTAGATAAAAGACTTGGACTTTTAGCTATACTGAGTTATTCATCACTTTTCTAACACTGATAAAGGCATATTCTAGCATTGTTTAAGGCATTCTTTGTAGTAGTGTTCCTCAAATGTCTATTCATAAAAATTAGGGGACTCTATGTGTTCTTCAATAGGTGCCTGTTATTTTTATTAATATTCCTCTAAGGCATGGTAAAGATTGACCAAATATGAGAATGAAAAAAAGTGGGAATTAATACTCAATTCAAATTAAATAAAATCAAATGAAATAGAGTTTGAGATAATATCAACTTCCTGAGTTAGTTCGGCTTCAATATCTTCTTCTATGGTAGGTGCCTCTTGGATTTGGATGGTGGAAAGTATAGGTAGGAGGTCGGGCTCCTCCATATATTATTAAAATTCCACCACTTGGGTGGTGTCTTCCTATTCCATGGTTAGAGTTTAATGAAATGGTACATTCTCTACTTTTTTGGGGCTGGGGAGATCATGTTGTGCATCATACTCATTACATAATTCATTTAGATCTTTTTTATCTCCCACATATAGCTCAGTAGACAAGTCTTCCTTAACATGAATCCACTCTATCATATCATGGTCATCTTAGATCTAATCTTTCATATGGTTGTGTTGTAGATACACTTCAATATTGGCCTTCACTTCTTAGATGTACTTAGAAAAATTGGGGGAAACCATTGGCTCTTCCTCCTTGGCCTCCTTAGGTTCTTTCTCAAGTTCCGGTTGCTACATCAATTCATGAACATATTCAAATGATCCCTTATCTTTTCTTTTAAATTTTTATATAATTTCTCTAAGTTTTTTAATATAGGATCTATTATAACCTTCTTGAGTTGTTTCATCTTGTTGTTTTGTTGTTGTTTCTGTGTGTAATCAAATCGTGCATAATAATCTAAATTTGAATACATCATGGAAAAAATATTTTTTATGATTTGGTTAAAGAAAAATAATGAAAATTTATCTACATTGTGAAAATTGAAAAATACAATCAAACACTTATTGTATCCCTGGTAAAGACATCATTTTTGATTCACACCTATCATAGGGCATAGTAAAAGTAGATTTATTTTCTTAGTGTAGCACAGTGGCTAAATAGGGTTATATCACATGATGAGATTTCTCAGTTGTTTACATACTTAATCTAAATCCACCTGAACTACATCTTTTTATTGTTTTTATTTATTATATTAATTCAATAAAATTTAGATAAAAAATGAAATGCTAAAACTTATACTCACATGAAATGATAGAATGAAATTAGTAGAGAAAGAACATGGACTTGGTGGTTTTGTTCATGGGTTCTATAATTCTCCTTGTTGATGTTTAGATTAAGTTTGATAATTCAATTATAATATCATATTCATGAATTACTATTCTTTTATTTAGTGGTGTGAAATCTTTAATGCATTTATCAATCTTAATTCCACTTCCTCCTGTAATCAAGGTTGATGGAACACCTTGATTGAGAGTGTGACATCTCCCAGGACCTGGTTCCATAATATTCCATTTCATATATTTAATGTCTCAACTCCACCATATGAAGTTCTTATATCTATTACAAGGGAGGTAAACTAGTTAATAAAAGAATATAAATGATTTTGATATCAGTGTTGTAGTAGAAAATCACCAAACTCATGTACATCACTCTTTCTCATCACAAACTTAATAAAACATAATAATTTACATGTATAGTGAATGGAATTTCCTCTAACCTCCATCAAGTTAAGACTAGGGATAGCCACTCATTTTTTTGGGTAAGAGGTCATGGTGGAATAAGAAATAAAGAGAAGAAAAGAAAAAAAAGAATAGAAAAGAGATAAATAAGAGAGAAAGAGAATAAAATAAAATAAAATAAATATATAAGAAGTTAGAATAATAAAATAGTTGAAACACATAATAATAATAAAATAAGAATAATAATAATAAGAGTAGAATAAGAATAAGAAGAATGGAAGAAAAATAATCAAATGGGTGGAGGGAAAACTTTAACAAAAGAATGCATGATTTATTTAATTAACTAAAATTAAAATTACATGATAATTAAAACTAAAAATTAAAAGAAAATAAAAATAAAAATGTAAAAATGAACATCAACATGAACCACATCCTCCTATCTCATAGATGGGGAGAACTCCTTGTCATGGGTGATGGCTCCTTCTTTTATAAGCAATGAGGGGTGAAATTTTGGATCTAGAATTTTACTCCAAAACTTTTCATGTGGTAGACCCATTTAATGACTGAATTGGTAAGATTAGTAATTTTTAATGTTGTTTAAAAATATCTTGCACATTTTAATACCAAATTTAAGCTTTATCTTTCATGTTTAGTATACGTTATATCCCATTTACTCTAAAAATTTATTCTGGCCAGGAAGAATCTTTGGATTTCAAAAATCTGAAATCCCATGCATTTATGGACTTGATATCGATAGAATCAAGTGGATACATATTTATGAAATTTTTTCCTTTAGATTTTATCTTTATTAATGTCAAATTTCAACTCCATTGTGGCATAAATTTACAAGATATAGGCCCAACTTCAAAAATATCTAGATATGTGCACATATTATAAGGCCTGACTTGTGAGTTTATTTTGGGCCTCAAAATATTGTATTAGGCTCTTGGTATAGAAGTATTAAATGAATATAGAGATATTTTTAATCCTAAAAAAATGAATTTTATAAATTAATTCAGTGTATAAAACGTTATGGCTGAAATACATAAATAAATTTAAACAGTTAAAATCTAGAATTATGCCATTTTTTCGATTAAGCTCAAAATGATTCGAAAACCATAATATGTGACAATTGATCTTAAAATAAAACTTTAGTGGGATTAAAACATTTAAATTAAAATTAAAATAATTAAAAATATGTGTTCTTTAAAATCCCCTACACTTATGCTTGTCCTCAAACATAAAATCTCAACATTAAAAATCAGAGGCCACCAATGTTACCATTATTCAAATTTCAAGGCAATAAAATTAAAAAATCATCAATATAAAATAAAATTTTAAAATTTCAAATAAAATATCAATTCAATTTAAAATTTTCCAAAGAAATAATAAATTTAAGTATTTTACTTTATCCCTTTTGAAAGTGGTGGAACTTATTCTTTTATTCATTCAAGCTCCTTAATTCATTATTATTAAACATTCCAAATCATGATCTACCTATATTTTGAATCATTTCACTCATCACTCATGATATTAATTCAAGTATATTTATGCTCATATCAAGAATATATTCACCTTATCCATAGAATTTTAAAGGAACTACTTTCTCCACTTTATAAAGACAAAAGACACAGAGAATCATGAGGACTTGTATTAAAGATTCAAATGAATCTGAGGCTTAAGGTTAGTAGGAATTGATGTTTAAAATTTAAGGCTCAAGAAGGATGTTTCTATCTTAAGTAAAATTAATGATATAAAAATTGAAAGTGTAATGACATTCTCCACTTCAAAGTAGAAACTCTAACTTCCCATGCTCAAAGTAAGGCCATGATCAAAGTAAGGAATAATTAATGATTTGTGAACCCACTTTAATTATCTCAACTTTCTTATTTTTTCCATTTTCAAATAACTACATTTTTTCCTAAATTTATTCTTATAATAAACCTCATATCCACCACCTAACTTCATATGATAAAAATCATCTGCCTAGTAATGGTGATTTTTTATTCTTCTAAGTCACAACCTAATATTTTCATTTTTTTGGTTCTTTTTTTTATTTTAATTTTTTCAAGAGGGTAAAAATAATAAAGAGTATAATGAATGAATAAACAACCTTTCTCAATACCCACAGTAACACCCCCACACTTACTCCATACAATGTACATCATCCCTTCCACGATGACTCCATTTACCCCCACACTTCAACTTTAAAATATCATTTAAATACTGAGCAGAGGGTAGGAATATATAAAAATGGATAGAAACATGTATCATCCCTAATAAGTTAATTCATTTTCTCTATGGGATAAATAATAGTTTATATAAAGGTAGTATTTAAGGATCAGGTTTTTTAAAAGATGCCTCAATCATTTTAAATTTGTTTTTTCATAGTCATTGATTTGATAAATTCAAATTTAAGTTTGGGTAGGTGAAATGTCCCAAGATCACTCAAGAAATATGCTTAAGAATAAATAGGAAGTATTTGGTCTATAAATCCTCTCAGGAATGGTACATTTGATATTGTAAAATCACTCATTGTCTTGAATAATAATAAAAAATCAATTCACGTGAATATTAGAAATTCAAATCATGAAAAATGTTTGAGAAATTTTATTTACATGAATCAAATAATTCCCTCAAAATCATGATCCCACATTTCAATATCCATGTTTTAATTTAATAATCTAATTCTCCATTTTATTCATTCAATATAAAATTCATTGTAATATAAAAAATGGAATCATAGGATTCCTAAAAAACTCATGTCTACTAGATAAGTAAAGAAAAGAAATAATTCAACCATGGTCATAAAATTTTCCATTTTAAGATTAGAATAGGTTTTTGAGACCAAAAATGTATAGATTTTAAAAGATAAACATTAAAATTTAACTCTCTTTCCCATAAATCCTTTTCCTCTTTCCTCTTTGACTATTTGGGACTGACTTCTTCCATTATGAATCTATAAAATAAAATTACTTTATTAAGCACAAGGATCATGTCATTTAATCTCAAAAATATAAAAGAGATTGGTATGTATACTAAACTAATCCTATGAATAAAATTTAATGTACTAAAAATCAAGAAAAGATAAGCATTGGTATAATCCCCCAAGTGGTCCCTAAATTTTTACTACCTTGAGAGGGCAGTACCAACTGTTATCCTTAATCTGATGGTGGGTGGATCTTCTTAGACTTAAACCACCACATATGGATTTTCCCAGCTTGTTCTTATTTGTTGGTGGTGAGGAATGATCTGTGGATAGAGTATACTAGATCCATCCCCTTCACAATTAAGTACAGTTTGCATAGCAGGGGTAGGATAAAGTATGAATCATCAATTTCTTTTTTTTCTACTTATGGAACCTCCTCCTTCTTTTCTAATGTTGGATCAACATGGGCTATATGATTTGTAATTTCAAAAGTAGGGTTGGAATGTATTTTTAATTTTATGGAATTTAAATATGAAAAATATAAATCAAAATTCTCCCTTTCAATGTGAGAATCCTTTATCTCAGTTTCCTCAAGCTCAGCTACTAGGATTTCTTCATGGGCTTCCTCAAATGTATGTTCATCAATATTAGGGAGATCTATATGTTCCTCAGTAGGTGCATGTTCTTTTTATTTATCATACACTAAGACATGAAAAATATTGATTGAATTTGAGAATTAAAAGAAGTTGTAATTAATATTCAATTCATATTAAATAAAATCAAATGAAATAGAGTTTGAGATAATACCAAATCCCTGAGTTAGTTCGGATTCAATCTATTATTCTGTGGTAAGTGCCTCTTGTAGTTAGATGGTGGAAATTGGAGGTAGTTAGTCATGATCCTCCATATTTTCTTCAAATTCCACCACTTGGGTGGTGTCTTCCTCTTCCATTTCTAGAGTGAAATGAAATGGTACTTTCTCTTCTACTTTTTAGGGACTGAGGAGATCATGTTGTACCTCATACTCATTTTTAATTCATTCATATCTTGTTGATATCCCACAAATAGATCAGAAGGAAATTCTGCCTCATCATGAATCCACTCTACCTTATCATGGTCATCTTAGATCAAATCCTTCAGATAGTTGGGTTGTGGATACTTTTCAAGCTTGGCCTCAACTTTTTGGATGTCCTTAGAAAAATTGGGGAAAACCAATGGCACTTCCTCCTTGGCCTCATCAGTTTATTTCTTGGGTTCTGGTTTCTCCATCAATACATGAACATATTCAAATTCTCTTTCATCTTTTCTTTTCAATTTTCCTATGATTTATCTATATTCTTTCATCTGGACTCTACTGTATCCTTCTTGAGTTGCTTCATCTTGTTGTTTTTGTTGTTTCACATGTGAGTAATCAAACTTTGTATAATAATATTAATTTTATTACATCATGTAAAAATGATTTTAATGGTTTTTTTAAATAAAAATAATGAAAATATATTTATAATGTGAAAATAGAAAAATATAAGAAAACACTAATTAGATCCTCGATAACAGAACCAATTTTGACATATGCATGTCATAGGGCATAGAAAAAAGAAAAATTATTTTCCTAGTGTAGCATAGTGGCTAACCAATGACATCTCACTTGAGGATAATTCTCAATTGTTTTACTACTTAATCTAAATATTCATAAATTAATTATTTTTTTTATTCTATTAATTAAATTAAATTTAAAAGAGAAATAAAATGATAAAACTTATACTGATATGAAATGATATAATGATATTAGTAAAGAAATAATTTGGCCTTTGTATTTTTCCTAATGGTTTCCATCATTATTATTTTTTTGTGTTTAGATTAATTTTGATAATTAAAATCTGAGATCTCATGCATGAATTAGTATTATTTTATTTAGTGATGTGAAATCTCAAATTTATGTAGCAATATTAATTCCACCACCTCCTATAATCAAGGTTGATGGCACACCTCGATCAAGAGTGTGAAATCAATAAGGACCAAGATCCATCATATTCCATTTCAAATATTAAATGACTCAACTCCATCATATGAAGATCTTGTATCTAATATAATGAACAAAAAATATTTAATAAATGAATTGGAATGTGTTTGAGATCAGTGTTGTAGTGGACGATTGCCACACCCATGAAAATGAATCTTGTTCATCAAAAACTTAATAAACCATAAGAATTTACATGTATAATGAATAGAATTTCCACTTACCTCCCCCAGGTCAATACTTGGGTTATCCCCTCATTTGTATGGGTAATAAGTCACGTTGGAATGAGATAGAAAGAGAAGAAAATAAAATATTAAAAAGAGCAGAAGAGAGAAAAAGAAGATATAGAGAATAAAATAAAATAAAATAAATATATAACAAGTTAAAATAATAAAATTGTTAAAACACATATGCATAATAAAATAAAAATAAGAAGAATAATAATAATGGAAGAAAAATATTGAAATGGGTGGAGGAAACACTTTAACAAAAGGATGCATGAATTATTTAATTAAATAAAATTAAAAATACATAAGAAATAAAACTAAAATTTAAAATAAAATCAAAATAAAACAAAGGGAAAAATGAATAGCAGTATATCCCTTTCCCTTATCTCTCACAGATGGGGAGAACTTCTTGGCATGGGTGATGGATCCTTCTTTTATAGGCAACGAGGGGTGAAATTTTTGGTTTAGAATTTTAATCCAAAAAAATTCACATGGTAGTCCCATTTAATTACCAAATTGGAAATAGTATTATTCTGGAAAGTTGTTCAAAAATGTATTATGAATTTTACTACCAAATTTAAGATTTATATACCATGTGTAGTAGATTTTATATCCCATTTACTCCAAACATTTATTCTATCCAAGAATAATCTTTGAATTTATAAAATCCAATTATCATGCATTTATGGCCTTGATATCAGAAAAATAAGGTGGGGTCATAGTTATAAAAGTTTTTCCTTATGTGTTTATCATTATCAATATTTAATTCCAACTCCATTATTCCATCCATCTACAAGATATAGGCCCAACTTCAAAATATATAGATTTATGCATAGATTTGGAGGTATGACCTGTGAGCTTATTTTGGGCTTTCAATGTTAGATTAATCTCTTGGTACAGAAGAATGAAATGAATCCTAGGATTTTTTTTAATCCTAAAAAAGTAATTTCATAAATTAATTCATTTTATAGAAAGTTATGGTCAAAAAACATGAATAAATTAAAATAGTTAAAATCCAAAATTATGATATTTTTAAAATTAAGCTCAAAATGCTTCTAAAACTATAAAATTCTATGATTGTTCTTAAAATAACACTTTGGTGGGATTAAAAACATTTTAATTAAAATTAAAATAATTTAAAATATTTGTTTTTTCAGTTTCTAATGGTTGTAATATCCTTTGGGTAGGAATACCAAAAGAGATTCCATGATTTTTCACTAAAAGGATATGAGATCTCTTAGAGTTGGGACTAGGGAAGGTTGTGAGGGATTCCATTCTTGCTTATCCATCTAGAAGACTTGTTTAGACTCACTCACAATATTTATGATAGTTATATCCCCAAGTTCACATTACTCATTCCATATTTTTTGTATACTTTATGCATTTGATTATATCCATGTTTGATGCGGTGAGATATTTTATTCCCATTTTATCTTTGATTGTTGATCATATATTGATGATGTATACACTCACCCATATTATAACTTTTTGGATATGTTTTTAATGTTTTTCCTTGGGACTCGATTCTTTATTTGATCCATGTTTTGTATTTTTTTTGGGAAATAGTTTTTTATTTGAAATGGAAACCCAAAGGGATTTCAAAGGATTTATTGAAAATGGCATGTTTTCAAAGTGGTTTAGTTTTGAAAAGTGTTTTTAAACTATTTATTGGTTTGCATGGGAAAAATAATTAAATAGATCCATGTTGTTATACACCTAGTCCTTATTCCTCACACCCTACATATACCTTCAGGCGTATATAGACTTTTTTTATAGGACAAATATAAAGAAAAGGGAACAATGTACTTAGGAGGATCTTCTTGGCTATAATCATGTGGTGTTTTGTGGAGGAGATGTGGTCTTATGAAGTTGCCACATGTGGAGTCGTTTTGTGGTTTTGTATCTGTTGGGATTTATGTATAGACCTTTTTTTACTGTGTACCCATTTTTCTAAGTTTGGTTCATTTTATTTAGATACCAAGTATGCATATGACCTTTTGGAAAAAAAAATATATGATGTTTAGTTCTATTTATGGTATATTCTCATCTTATGTTGTGTTTATCTGGATGTTTTTTATTCTTTTTTTAATCTAATTATTTTGGTTTGGACATCCCATTTCATGGATAGTCATGTTGGGTACCATGGAAGAAACCATTACCAAGAGAATTTTGGTTATGATCAAATATTTTCTCCAGCTTGTGGTGATCGGAAGCCTACTTTGGGTCCTATGGTGGGCTGGCTCAGGTGATAGGTTGGATTGACCTAGGTTGGTTCATTAAAAAATGGTATTAGATCCTGGTTTTTATGTGAAAATCAATAGTAGAGAAAATCTTGGACCATTGGGTCTCAATAGGTAGAAACAGGGGAGTGTCTGACCAACTCTTCTTTTTGTCAAAACTTGAGTTTCCATGGGTGGTCTAGGATTATGGTTATGTTTTGAGCCTGGTTATGGGTTTTTTATAAGATTTTGAAGTATTTTCAGTTTGATGTTGGATCTTGAGGTGATCTAGGGGGGTGTTTGATTTTTGGGGGTGTAAACGAGGGGAGAGATAAGTCACATGGTTAGTACACATGGTTAGTAGTAACCATGCATAGACCGTGTGTCCTTTTCTTCTAAACCTCTAGTGGCACCTGCATGGTTGACACATAGTTTTGCTAACCAGTCCATCCAAACCATGAACAGTGGGAAATTATTGTAATTTTTCATGTTTTTCTTTATTTTTCATGTGGAGTTTCTTTTGATACTAGTGTTTCTTATTATTACCCATGATGGTGGTTCCATTTGGTTATTTTGATGTGTCTTATGATTGAATTTTTCTTGATGAAGCTCATGCTTTTTTGTTGTAGATGATGCCTCCCATAAGAACCTCATTCTGACATAAAGAGGGTGTCGTAAAGAACACTACTTAGGAAAATCCTCCTCTTGATCTAGATTTTCTAGAGACAGATGAGTGGATTGACTGTATCGAGTAGATATTTGAATTTTTAAAGACCCCTAAGACCTATAAATTTGGATTCTCCATGTATGTTTTGGAAGTAATGTGTATAAAGTTTTGGGATTCAATGGTTCTTTTGAGGAGGCACAAGGATCTCACATGGACCACTTTCAAGGTGGCTTTCAATTGGAAGTTCTGCCCAGATACCTTGAGGGTAGAGAAGGACCATGTGTTCCTAAAGTTAAATAATGGGGATCATTAAATTATTGAGTATGACACCCATTTTACTAAGTTGGTTTATATTTCTATGGATCTTCTCAAGAATGACTACCTCAAGGATCTACGTTTTAAGATAGGCTTTAGACTGGAGATCAAATCTATTTTTATTATCCCTTTCCTACTAACGTATTCAGAGTTGGTTGATAAATAATCTATGGAAGAGGGATATTTTACTAGTAAAACATGCCTTAGTGGTGTTCTTTTAGTGGGCATAATCCAAATTTCTTCGTCAATACAGAAGTGGAAGTGGGATGAGTCTCAATAGGGTAGTGGAAAGAGTGTCCAATAGTTGTTGGGTTCAGCTCCTATGGATTATTTAGGGTGTAATACCATTATATGTTGTCATTGTGGGAAGGTTAGACACACCAAACCTCATTTATAAGAGAGTATAAGGATGTACCACCAGTTTGGGAAGTTAGGGAATCTCTAGTGATTCTGCCAATTGACTTCGTAGGGGAGTGTTATGGACTCCACTTTTTTGAAGGGTTGTTAAGTTTAGTCATAGGATTACAAGGGTGGAGTATATCACCCTCATGGTAAGAAGATTATCACTAAGGAAATAATAATTGGGGTAGGTATGAGTTGGAGAGTCTGCATATAGTATAGGTTGTGTCAAAGGACTCAGATTCTAGTAAGGTCATCATGAGAGGTGCGGTGTTTATTGTTTTTTCCATGGAATTGATTTTTTTATACTAATGCATCCCATTCATTAATCTCATTTTAATTTATTAATACTTTGGATATGTGAACTAATTTTATTCCATATTTTATGGATTTTCTAGCCCCATTGGGTAGAAAGAAAGAGCATGGTTTTAAGTGCCCTGAGTGATGTGTTTTGGTAGCGGTTGTGAAAGTCATCATGGACTTCCTTGTTTTGGACCTAATTTTTTTTTACAATATAATTGGTATGGATTATTTGTTTAGATTTATAGATACAGTTGATTTTTATTATCTCATGTTCGAATTCCTTAATTCTAATGGTAGCGCTCACATCTTTTAGGGTGAGTGGGATCTACGATCAAGGATGGAAGGGCTAGTTTCCTTGGAGTTGGGGTTAATCTCATGCTAGTTTTCCAAGTTTTTTTACAATGATGTTGAGAAGATTTCAATGGGAGAACTTTCAGTGGTTTTGTATAGGTACCCTGATGTGTTTCTATAGGATTTATTAGGGTTCTCTCCCCAACGAGAGGTCTATATTTATATCAATATGATCATAGGGATGAGGCTAATTTCCTTGGAATCTTACTGAGTGGATCCTGCTGAACTAAAATAGATAAATTTTTAGTTATAAGATCTCTAGGGAAATGGATTTATCCACCCATGTGTGTTACTATGGGATTCATCGGTGCTATTTTCAAAGAATTTTGATGGAATACTCTAGAAATACATATAATATCATAATCTTAAATAGGTTGTTGTAAATAATAAATACCCATTTCCAAGAATTAATGTCCTCTTTGATAAACTCATAGGGGTCCACTAGTTTTCAAAGATCGAAATGATATTAGGGTACCAACAGCTGAGTATCTAGAGAGAAGATGTTCCAAAGACCACCTTTCAAAGATAGTATGTAAATTTTGAGTATTTTATTATTCTATTTGGTATTTCTAAAGATCCTGCAATATTTATGGAATTGATAAACCAAATCTTACACCACTTTTTAGACTCCTTCATGGTCATGTTTTTGGATGACATATTGTTGTATCCCATGACAAAGGAGGATCATGCTGACTATCTAGAGGTTGTTTTGGGTTTTTTTTAGGGAGAACCATCTATATGAAAAGTTATCCAAGTTCCATTTTTGGATTCAGGAAGTGACGTTTTTGGGCCATGTGATTTATGAGTAAGGGGTTTCAATGGACCCAAAGAAAGTTTGAGCAGTTATGTATTGGGAGTGTCCCAATAATATGTTCAAGATCCATATTTTTCTAGGCTTGGATTGGTATTACGGACATTTAATTCAATAATTATCAAGGCTAGCTTCTCCATTGGTGGATTTTAATAGGAAAGGGGTGAAGTTTGAGTGGTGTGATAAGTTTCATCATGTTTTTAAGTAGTTGAGGATCTGTTTTACATCTACACTGATTCTGATTCTTCTCAAGATTGTGAGATATTATGTTACATATTGTGATACTCCTAGTGTTGGTTCTGGGTGTGTGTTGATACAGGATGACCATGTGGTGTCCTATATCTTTTGGAAGATATTTCCACATGAGATGAATTACCCCACCCACACCATTGAATTTCTAGTTGTGATGCATGCATTGAATATGTGGTGATACTACCTATTTTGGGATTGTTTTATAGTCTATTCATATCATAAAATCCTGAGGTAAATTTTCACCTAGAGGGACCTGAACCTTAGGAAGAGGCGATGGGTGGAATATCTTTGAGTATAAATATTCCAGTGCAGAACATTTGAGAATTAGTGTATGAGTGGGTCTTGATGAGTTTGTTTTTTGATCTAAATATGGAGGTTTGGGAAGATAGAGAGAAGTTTTTCTTGGCTAGTTTGTAGGTTACTCCCTCCCTTATAAATAGGGTTAAGAGTGAGAAATTATTCTATGCTGATTTCCAACAAATTAACACAACTTTAAATATTGGGGAGAACTTGGGTGATTGGTCTTGGTATCCCAATGATTAACTTCTCTTTAGGAAGTGTCTAATTGTTCCTTTGAGCCTGATATAGGAGGTGATGATTTAGGAGCATCATTATAGTAGGTTCATCCACCCCAGGGTGACCAAGATGTTTTATACCTTTATAGGTTGTTATTGGTGTACCATGATGAGACATGCAGTGGTGTAATTGTTTTCCAGATGCTTGACCTATTAGAGGATCAAAGATGAGAATCATATACTATTTGGGTTGTTGTAGCCACTTCCCATTCCTGTATAGAAGTGGGATAGGATATATATGGATTTCATGATATGGCTACCTCATACTCCAAGTGGGAAAGATTCCATATGTGTGATTTTTTATCATATGATGAAATCATCCCATTTTCTTCCCATCATAGATTCAATGAAGGTTGAGGACCTCAGACACTTATATGTTTTATAGGTTATTAGGATACAAGTAGTTACCTCGGAAGTAGTTTTATACCAGTATTCTCATTTCACATATTGATTATAGAAGAGACTCTTGGAGGATTTGGTAACCCAGTTGAGTTTGAGAATCGTGTATCACCCATAGAAGTATGGTTAGTTTGAGCAAACCATTCAGACTCTCAAGGATATTTTTCCAGTATTCGTGCTTGATTTTAAGGTTTTTTGGGAAAAGAACCTATCATTTATTGAGTATTATTATAATAGCAGTTACCATACCTTGATCAGGGTGTCCCCATGTAACGTCCCATCTTGTGTTCCACTAAACGGTTCCCCGATCCAGTGGGTCACATGGCCTCAAGTGTGCCTCCCCATATGCTAGAGGATTCTGATTAGTAGTGAGGGTCTATAATAGTATGGTGGTGAGATTATACCCTCGTGATTAGAGTAATACAGTGGTATCACATGTGAATAAATAATAGGAAGCATAATATAAATCATCGATAGAAGCTGAAATCTAGATGATAGTAATACCAATAAAAAACAAAAGTGGTTTCATATAAAATATGATGAACATGTCATTTCTATATGTAAAATGGTAGGCAATTCATGGAAAAAATCAACCAGTACAATACATGTTTCAAAATTACAAAAGACCAAAATGAACTATCTATAGATAGAATCACAAGCATAGCTCGATCTTGTGCTCCCCTTATCATAATCATAATCAATCAAGAATCATAATATTAGTTATTTCCCTAATCCCTACCTACATCCATGAAGTCTATCTAGGTACCCAACAACAATCCAAACAGGGTGTGAGATAACACTCAGTAGGCCACCACCAACATTATCTATAACAAATACAGTCTGTGTATATGAAATTAAGTAGTGTTAAATATATAAAATGTGTAAATGAGTAGTAAAATAAGAGTAACACTATCCATTCTATCAACTTTAACCAATCACCCATGTCAGGGTACAACTATAAAGTATGGTAAAATATCCATTGTGGCCTATACTGAGTAATCCGATGTTGGACCCAGTGGTTTACATCTAAGGTATAAAATACCAAGGCATCCTCACCATGTTAGGCCTATATGGACCATATCCAATGTATAAAAGACCAAGGCACCCCCATTGAGTCCATGAAACATCTCCAAATAAAACTCGATAAATACATGGGTGGATCCCAAGAATCATGCCCATTGAGCATTTCTAAGGTGGTCCAAGAATGCTAGGTCTAAGGATTGGAAATATCCTTGGTATCTAATGTAATTAGGATCTGTGGAGTAGAAATTTATATGGTATCCAATGTCATCCATATCCATGGAGTAGAAATTTTCATGGAATCCAATATAATCATAAAAATTTCATTAACCCATTTCTTAATCATATAAAATCCATGAGTTCATCCAACCCATTTCACATTTTTCATTTAAACCATTTAAATAATATTCAATCGCATGGAAAAGGAGACATAAACCCTCTCCTAATATCACATTCAGCTCATTAAGGATCCCACTAAAAACAGAGATCTCACATACACCCAATAGGGTGGTATACCATGGGTCGGATATAAAAACATACCTCAAAGGTGTTTCAGGTTGAGGTTGAAAACTTCCATCCATCACATGGTACTAAGTGGGAAACTTAACAAGGTTCCAAAAAATTAATCAAATAATTAAATAAATTTTAGGGTCAACACCGGAAGGTCTAGCATGTGGAATAATGGAAACTGGCTATAAAATGACTCTATTTTGTGAGAAAAGGTATAGAACACCTACCTTATGCTTGTGGTAGAATACACATCTAATATCAGCTCCTAAATTGACCTGGAATGTAATAAAGTAGAATAACTAATGAATACCCTAGAAATTGGTCATATTAACTTTCACCAAAAATAAATCTATTAATTAGAAGAGAAACAGCTAAACGATCCAATGGAGAATAGTACCTAATGATGGTTATCCAACGAGATGATAGAGAGATGAAATGGGGGTTGGATGGAGAAATGGCTCCAAATCCTAGGTTAGGATTGAAGAATCTCTCCAATGGGAGAAAATAAGTCCTATCTTTATAGAAAAATAATAAAATAGGATGAGGGTTAAACCATTTAACAATTAAAAGAAATGGTAATTTTCCCTCAAAACACTGGGTTGTATGGTTTGGACACATGGTTAGCCAAACCGTGCACCAATTGTGCACCCTTCACTATCTTTAAGCCCCCTCACATGGTCATGTCACATGGTTAGACAAACTGTGTGCTAATTGTGCATTTTTTCTCTTCTAAAAACTATAGATACCCAGTATAGGTATATAGACCTGGTTGCATGGTTTCCTCAAACCGTGCGGCCCTAGACAGAGGGATGGACCACCCTGCATGGTTTAATCAAACCATGTGGCCTGGGATGCATGGTTTCCACTATCCCTGTGGCATGGCTTCCTTTTCCAAAACCTTGGGATATGGGCTCCAAAAAAGCCCCAGACACCCCCCGAAACTCCCATGACCTCATTAGAAACTCATGTTAGAACAAAAATAAATAAATCAAACTGAAGTTAAAAATATTTGTACCTCATAGAAAAACTTGGGATCATACAATATTCCCCCCTCAATAAAATTTGTCCTTAAATTTCCCTTCCAAGGGTGGTCAGACATAATCTGAGAATAACTCCATCCATTAAGATGGTTCTGAGTGATAATGACATAGCTAAGATACATAGAAGAAATTTTTCATGGATTGATACCTTCAACCAATAGGCTACCAGCCTGACTCTCTCCAGAATCTCAAAAGGTATGACATATCACTATAAAAGCATACTCTATCTATGAATCTGTTTATGCCCCAACCTATGTGAGATAAGTAAAAGGATCAGATCATTTACCTAGAACTCTAGAGGTCATTGATGGCGATATGTGTAAGATTTATATCTAGACTGTGCAGTAGCCATCTATTTTTGAATTAGCTAAACCACCTATGAAGTCTACTGAATGAGACAAGGAAGTAATTCTACCTCCCCTGCCTCTAACCAGTACATATGTGATCATTATGTCCTATCAAACGAACCCTCATAAGGTTCCATATGTATAGTATCTTGATAGTTATTATTCTAGGAGAATTAAATTAGGGGTATATGCCTCTTCTAAGAGCCCCTAAAATCGAGGATGCATGCCCTAAGCATGTCCTCTCACACCTGTATTGTGTGCTACGAATGGTCATCAGTATAAGGGTGGTATTTTATTCTCAAGAGAACTTGTTTACCCAAATACCTCTTCAATCCTTTCCAAAACCAAGATGTAAACCAGGAATCCCCATCTAATACAATAGTATGAGGAACCCTATGAAGGAACATAAATCACAAATATAAAGTCTCCCAAGATCATATATAGATAATTTCTACCTAATAGTTAAGAAATTGGTGACCTTAATGAGATTATCCACAAAAACCCATATGACATCACTACCTTGAGGTGACCTTGGTAATCTGGTCATGAAATCAATTGCAACAATATCCAATTTCCACTCCAGAACAAGTAACTTCTGTAAGAGGTCAGCTGGTCACTAGTGTTCTATATTCACCTACTGATAGGTGGAACATTGAGTCACGAAACCTTCAATATATCATTTCATCCCTAGCCACCAATACTTGTGACGTAATTATTGATACATCTTGGTGATGTTGGGATGTATTGACTAAGATAAGGCATCAAATTCATGCATTAACTCCTCTTGAATGTTTACTAGAACCCAGACACCCCAATAATGTGTAGAAAATCATCCTCCCAAATGGTCTAACCATGGTGTGGTTCCTCACCTAACACACTCTCTTATAGGAATAAACACTCAGAATATAATAGTTTTCTTGTCCTCACCATATCCAGATGAGTGGAAGTCACCACTATAGATAAGATAAAAGTTTTACCATGGTCATCCTACGCCTCCAAGTGTATCTCAGCGAACAAGGTCATCAACTTCCATTCAATACTAGCCACCTGAACTGTCTAGTTCTAATTCTTCCCACTCAGAGCATCCACTAGATAATTTCCTTTACCAGGCGTATAGAATAGATCAAAATCAAAATAATGAAGATACTCAACCCACCTTCTCTTTCAAAGGTTCAAATCACATTGCGTAAATATGTACATGAGGATTTTTTGGTATGTGCACACCAAAAAATTTTCTCCTAGTAAATAGTGCCTCCAACAACACAAGGCATGAACCATGGATTCCAACTTGAGATCGTGCATCAGGTAATTCCACTCATGAGGTATTAACTAGAGAGACATGTATTTCATGACTCTATCCCCATAAATCAATACATATCCTAGCCCAATGCCTAAGGCATCACAATAAACCATATAGCTTCTATTAGGATTTTGAATAATTAGGATTGACACTGAGTCCAACCTTCCCTTTAGCTCCTAAAAAGCCTTCTCACACGCTTCATGCCATACAAATTTTACCCCTTTCTTGGTCAAACCCATAAGAGTCATAGCTAGACATGAATATTCTTGGATGAAGTGTTTATAATATCCAACCAATCCTAAGAAAATCCAGATATAAATGAAATTCTTGGGATCCTCCCATTAAACCACAACACTCACTTTCTCTAGGTCCATAGATACTCCTATCTCTAAGATGATGTGACCTATGAAGTGAAATTTATCTATCCAGAAGTGACATTTTGTGATATTGGCATACAACCTATGATCTCTTAGTGTATTTAGAACAATGTTAGGGTTTTTGGAATGATTGTGTAAAGTTTGAGAATACACCAATATGTATTCCATGAAAACCACCACAAAAGAATCCAGGTACGGGTGGAAAACCCGATTCATCAAATCTAGGAAAATTTCTGGCACATTCATGAGACCGAATGGCATAAACAGATACTCATAAAGGCTATACCTACTATAAAGTGTTTTACAAGGTATATCTATTGGCCTGACACATACCTGGTGATATCCTAACCTCAAATAAATTTTCAAGAAAAGTCGTGCTCCTTGGAGCTGATCAAAGTGGTCATCAATCCAAGGAAAATGATACCGATTTTTAATTGTTAACTGGTTTAGTTTTCAATAATCCACACATAACTGAAAGGAAAAATCTGCCTTTTTCACAAAAAAGACCAATGATCCCTAGAGATAAGTATTGGTTCATGTAAACCACTTTGATTCCAAGTATTATAGATGTCTCTTAGGCTTCTATAACTCAATAGTATCTATCCTATAAGGAGGAATGGATACTAGTGCAACTCCAGGAACTAGCTCAATGGAGAACTTCACCTCTCACTCAAGAGGTAAACTAGAAATGTCATCTGGGGAGACATCCCTGAAATGTTATACTACTGAAGGGAATTTAGTCTGTCTTATTCCCTGATCATCCATAAAGAGGATAGAAATATGGGTTTCCATGCCACCCATCCCTTGATTATCCGATCTAGCTTTACCCACCTGGGCATCCCACTCACCCTTGCAGATATACCTACCTCCCTCTAGTGATGTGAAGGATATGCTCTAATGATATAAATCAACATGGGAATGATATAGAACCAACTAATTCATCTTAATAATGAAATCAGACCTGGTAATCTTGAGTAAAAACAAGTCTCATATGAATTGAAACCCACCTATCTCAAGGGGGGAATCTCTACACTGGCGTATATCCTCCAATCAAATCCCCAAAGAAGTATCAAGTGTCATCACACCATCAGTGTAAGATCATAACATTTTCTAGATATTTCTCAGGCTTTTTCTTAGGTATTATTTTTCCTTTTTTGAGTATATTTTTTTGGGTGTTACCTTGGGGAGTTTTTGGGTGATGTTGGAGAAAATTGGAAGGATGAAGGGTAGTGAATTGTTGGTGCGCAATTTTCCCAAACCGTTCACTTTGACCCAGTACACCATGAAACCCCTCACAGAGAGGGATTGTATGGCTGGCACATAATTTTTCAAACCATTCACCCTCTTAAGAGTAACCATGCACCCCCCCCCCCCCCATAAGAGGTGCATGGTTTAGGCACACGGTTTGGAAAATTGTACGCCCCTGCCCATGAAACCATGCGTGGGTTTTTAATTAACCCAAAAATTATATTTTAAAATACCCAAACCCAATATTAATCCAAAATTGATCCCCATTCATACCCAAATGTTTTCTATTGATTTTAGAGGCTCTTGAACGAATTACTAAGGCTTCTGACCACCGTTCTCTAAAATTCAAAGCCCGGATCAAAGATCTGCACCTCTCCTGGAAAGTGAATCTAATCCTGATTGGTTTCCCATCTATTTATTGTTCTTCTCCCATCCTTGAAGGGGTGTTTTCATCTATTTATTATGGATCAAGATCTAGTTTTTATTAGATCTAATCCATTTAAATCTTGGATCTATGAATTGAATCAAGATATCATTCTTCATCATGATTAGTGTTATTCTGCTCAAATTGAGGATATATGTGGTTGAGCATTCATCACCAATTTTTAGGAAGGAGGTATCTTATTCAAATCCCAAATTCTTGATTTCAATTACGTGTATGTAATTGTATAATTTTTATCAACTGTTTTTCAATTGAGTTTCCTAAATTGAATTAATTAATTTGGTGAATTAATTAATAAAGGGATTATGAAATTAGGGATATTGAATGGATTAAATTGGAATAACTAATTGATGAATTAATTATGGGGATATTGGTATTGTGATATTGGATTAATTATTTGTTGAATTAATTAATATTGATTGTTGGGATTATACAATTGTTGATGTGATTAATTGATTATTGAATTAATTAATGGAATTGATGTAATTAATTAATTGCCGAGTTAATTAATGGAATTGATGTGATTAGTTCTTTATTAAATTAATTAATTTAATTAATGTGATTAATTAATTGTTAAATTAATTAATGGGATGTTGTGTTACATGTGAAATTGTGAAATGTGATGAGAGGGTTAATTTTGATTAACCTTGATTGATGTAATATTTTGATATATGTGTTTATGTGATATTTTTGTGTGGGAAAAGGCATATTGTGTCAAAAGACGATAGTGATAAATTGATATTCATGTGTGGGATAAGGCAGGCTGTGTTAAATTACCATAGTGATAGATTGATATTCATGAGTGGGGAATGGTCAGTTGCATCAAAATCCCACGGGGTCCTAAGCATGCTGACCTAGACCCAAACTTTTGGCATTGGACCATAGTTCCAATTTTCCATATTATTAATTGAAATGAAATGGATAATGAAATTGAAATTGATATAATGAATTGTGGGTTGAATATGTGGTATGGTTTATACTATGGCATGGGAAGAAGTATTTATTGAGAGTTTAGGTGTCCTTGGGAACCTGAGGGTTTATGCAGTTAAATAAAGAGTAATTGAATAAATATAAATTATTTACTTTACTAATTTTATTTATTATTTATACAAATTTATACACTATTATTGACTGGATATTATTTTAGACATTGTTGGTGGTGACCTACTAGGTTTTACTCATACCCTACTCAGGATTTCTGATCAATACCTGAATATACTTCATGTTTATAGGATATAAAAAGGGTAAAGTCACTATGTTGGATGGATGGGTCGGGATGGAGCATGGATGATGGAACCGAAATTGGTGTTGGGAACCACTTGGGAGTTGTCAGTGTCATTATTTATTTTGGGTTTTGTACATCAACACGTAACATGTACATTTTCATGGAATATCTACTATTCATTTTTGATATTGTATTTCTGATTTTGGTCAGTATGTAATATTGGTATTATTCTGATTATGGTTATATATTTTGGTTATTCTTTTTTTGGTATATTACTCTGATAAAGATGGTATAGTCTCCCCATGATTGATATTCGACCCTCACTGCTAGTCAGAAACCTTTGGCGTACGGGGAGGTGTGCTTGAGGTCACGTAATAGACCAGATCAAGGCATCGATGTGTGTCACCCAGGTCGGGATTTTACTAAGTGGTATCAAAGGAGTTTTATTTTCATTTATTTTTTCTTACTATTTGAGGAAAGGTAGATAGGATACTAAGAAGATTCGAGCCTTGGTTATGAGATCATTCATGGGAGTAGCTAACCCATGTATGGGGTAAAACCCAAGTACCTAGGGTGGGATTGTTGTTATTGGTATTTTATTTTATAGTTGAATCTTATTTCAACTTAGGTGATGCACTTGTTGTGTTATGTGATTTTTGTTTCTGAGATTTTATGAGATTTGAATTGTGGGATGGAATGGAATGGGAATTGAGTATGCGTGTATCATTCTAGGAACTCAATATTGTATTGTGACTTGTATCATTTTAGGCGCCCACAGGAAGAAGGGTTTTTGGGTAAGTTTTGGAACTTGAAATTTTTTCCCTTACTTGTGAATTTTAATTGAAAAAGGTTCCTAATGTGAAATTTGAACATTTTAAAATGATGCAGTATGTGAATAAATGGGTTTCTAATGAAACTTGAAAATGGGAATGAGTTTACCCTTTATTAACCATGTCCAAGATGTAGGATTGATAAGGGTATTGATTGTTCATAGGTTTTGATCGTGTGGTAGGTTTTGGGGGAAATGAATTGTTATATATTTATATGAATCCCTATAAATGAGTTAATGTTGTTTTATGCGTCCTAAGACGTGTGTTTATAATTGTAGAGATATGCCTCTATGTTGAATTTTGTTGAGAGGACGATAGGAAGACATGGTCAGAGATGCTCCACCAATAGTGGAACCTAAGGCACCAATAGTGATAGGTGAGGAAGTAGGAGAGAAGTTCTATGAGAACTTTTCTCACTTCATGCAATTTATAGTGAGAGACCTAGAGTGGGTGGTGAAGAGTATGTCTAAACTTACATGTGAGTTCCAATTGCAACACCCTCTGACATTTATCGGAGAGGGTGGACTTGAGGTAGTTGAGTTTTGGGTTGAGTCTATCCATACTATAATTGACCACTTGGAGAATCCTACTAGAAAGAGAGTAAAATTAGCTACTTACATGTTATGTGGTCAAGTGAAGTGATAGTGGGACATCCAGACTCAGGATGGAAATCTGGAGACTATGGAGTGGAAGGAATTTCAGGTGAATTTCTTTGAGAAATTTTACCCTGAGACGCTCATCTAAGAGAGATCAATAGAGTTCATTAGGTTGAATTAAGGTAGTATGTTTGAGATAGAATATTATAAAAACTTTATGGATTTTTTGTGATTAATTCCATCATTGGAAAGATATTAGGAGACTGTGGAGAAATAGTTTCAATATGGTATTAAATTTGAAAATAAGTCTCAAGTGAATATCTTCAAGCTGAATAATTTTTATGAGGTGGTAAATCAATCTCTCATATTTGAGGGTAACCTAAAAGAGGATTATAGTAGAGGATAGGTGGATTCTACTAAATGATCAGGAGGTACGAATTCTTAGAGCATGAAGTGTCATTATGATAATGTTAGCTAAAGTAGTGGAAAGAAAAGTGTCCATATAGAGGGGTCTGTTACACAAGACCTTACTCGAGTGATCTTTCACCAATGTGGTAGGTCAGGACACTTCTATAGATAGTTCCCCTGACCACTAGTGGAGTTATAATCCTGTGTAAGTATGGTCCATCTATAGAAGTTCTATAGGAACCCATGATAGATGGGTAATGATGGAGCAGTTAGGTAGAATCGGGGTATGGGAAGGGGATCTTCGACACCATATCAGTATGGCATCTGAATTTATATTGGACATGGTGATTGAGGTAGTGGATGAGGTGTTTCTAGGAAGGATCACCCATATCATCATATTGGTGCATATCAGGGGACTTATACTACATCATAGGGAAGAGGGGTAGGACAGTTGGATGCAATTAGGCCTAAACTTGTGGATAGTGTGGATGGATCGTTGATAGTTATAGGTACTATTCTTTTTCCTTCTACGCTAGATAGTGACTTATTTGATACTGGTTCCTCTCATTATTTTATATCTTCAAAGCTTGTGAATGGTTTGAGCCAGATGGTGGAGTTTTTGAGTGGGGTTATGATGATAGATACACAGTTGGGAGTACAGTCAAGAGAAATCTATTTATGCAAGGGGTGTTCTCTCAAGGTTGGGGAGTATCATTTTCCTTGGGATCTTTACATTCTTAACATGTTAGGTTTTGACCTAATTTTGGGTATGGACTGGTTAGTAGCATACTGATCCCACATATATTGTTATTTCATGAGATTTACTTTTACATCACCTAAGGTTGATTCTTATATCCATCATAGAGAATGGGATATCATGGCGATCCATGCAGGGAAAATTTATCAAAAACTAGGGGAGATCACTGCCCAAGTTTCCAGTTTGTTGTTGGATGACAGAGGTGTCAGGAAGTATGTATTTCCACCTGTAGTGGAAATATTTTATGTTGTTTTTTCCTAAATACTTATTTGGGCATCCACCTGAGAGAGATGTTTAATTTAACATTGAGCTCATGTAAGGGTCTGAGCCTGTTTCTATTCCACCATACAGAATGACACCAATAGAGATCCAATAGATTAAGACCCAACTAGAGGAGTTGATGGATAATGGGTTTATCAATCCAAGTACATCATCTAGGAGTTATCCTATGTTGTTTTCAAAGAAGGATGATGGGACTCTACACTTGTGTGTTGATTACTAAAAGTTGAACCAGATGACAGTGAATAATCAGAATCATCTTCCATGAATTGATGATCTTTTTGACTAGTTAAGGGGAGATTTTTTCTTTCCCAAGATTGAATTGAGATCAGTGTATCATCAGTTGAGAGTTCAAACATCTAATATATTAGGGACTTATTTCAGAATAAGGTATGGCCTTTATGAGTTCATCATAATTCTGTTTGGGTTGACTAGCATACCAGTAGTGTTTATGAAATTGATTAACAAAATATACCATCTGTACCTATATTAGTTTTTTGGTTTTTTTATGGATGATATCTTAGTTTACTCCAAGATTCATGATAATCATTCCCAACATCTTATCATCATCCTAAGTACACTGAGAGAGCATTATCTATACTCCAAGCTATCAAATTTTCAATTCTAGATTGATCAAGTACACTTCTTAGTTCACATCATTTCAGAAGAAGGTGTGTGAGTGGACCCATAGAAGGTTCAGGTAGTGGTATCTTGGGAGAATCCCAATAATTGTTTTTGTAGCTTTTTGGGGTTATATGGATATTATATGAGGTTAATTTAGGAATTTTCCCAATTATTATCACCTCTTTTGGGATTTAAAAATAAAGGGAAAAAGTTTTAATTGTTTGTAGAATGTGAGAATTATTTCTAGGAATTGAAGAAGCAGTTGAAAATGACACCAATATTCATCCTACCTAAGCTAAGTGAGGAGTATACGGTGTTCTGTGATGCTTTTGGGATTGTTGTTAGAGTTGTGTTGATGAAATTAGATCGAGTTGTGGTGTATGGGTCTTGGAAGCTAAGTCCACATGAATAGAACTACCCTACACATGAACTCAAGTTAGTTGAAATCGTTTATTCTTTGAAGTGTTGGTAGAATTACCTATTGAGTAAAAATTTTACTGTTTATACTAATCACAAGATCTTAAGGTATATATTTTCACAGTGATACTTGAATCTTCGGCAGCTAAGATGGGTCGAGTATATGTAGTCATTCTACATTGATCTATCATATACACTTGGTAATGGAAATAGTGTTGTTGATGCTTTAAGTAGGAAGAATCAGACTCGGGCTATTTAGGAATCTAGTGAAGAGTGGAAAATGATGACTTTACTAGATGAGATGCATATTGTGGCTCAAGAGAGTCAATAGAAAATGACTCTCATATCAGTTTCAGTGGAGTCTAAACTTTTTAGATGGATCAGGAATAAGTAGTATGAGGATCCTGAATGTTGGTCCTTAATAGAAAGCCTTGAAGGTGGAAAGTCGCCTTCAGATTATTGTATAGATGAGTATGAGATCACCTAGGTCAGGAATCGGGTAGTTGTGCCTATGAGAATGTGGGAGGAGCATATGTGTGAATTTCATGCCTCAAAGTTGGAAGTGCATCCAGGTGGGACAAAAATGTATCATGACTTATGATGATAATTTTAGTTTCCAAGCATGAAAAAGGAGATAACAGGGTTCATAAAACAATTCTAGACCTGTCAACTGGTGAAGGTCGAACATCAATGACCAGGTGGTTTACTACATCCATTTCCTATTCTAGAATGGAAGTGGGATGACATTACTATGGGCTTTGTGGTAGGTATCCTGAGGATTCCTCATAATAATAACATTATTTGGGTGATTATAGATAGATTGATGAAGGTAGCGCATTTCTTACTAATATGGGAGACTTTCTCCATGTATTAGTTGGGGAACATTTATGTTTAGGAAATAGTTCATCTTCACGAGGAGACACGATGTATTGTTTCATAATATAAATTGCATTTTACATTGTGCTTATAGAAGGGATTATAGAAAGCATTTGGTATAGAGTTTTTATTGAGTATGGAATTCCACCCATAGATAGATGGGTAGTCGGAGCGTACTATATAGGTGCTTGAGAATATGCTTCGGGCATGTGTCCTAGAATTTGGTGGATTTTAGGAGATGAACTTAGCTTTGGTAGAGTTCTCCTATAATAAAAGTTATCGGGAAACTATTTAGATAGAACCATATGAGGATATTTGTGGTAGTCCATGAATATAACCTCTATACTGGATGGAGGTAGGTGAGTCAGAGTTGTTGGGACCGAGTCTCATGTAGTAGACTTTAGAGTAGGTACAGTTGATTCATAAATGTGTGGCTGTGGATTATAGTATAAATAAGTCATATGAAGATAGATGTCGATGACCCCTAGGGTTTATAGATATTGATTATGTATTCCTTTTAGTGTTTCCTAGATTGATTCACCACAGGATATGAAGATAGGGTAAGCTAGAATCTAGATTTGTTTGACCGTTTGAGGTTGTGGATAGAATTAGGCTAGTGGTGTACCGATTTGATATTCCATAGAGGTACAATGTTATGCATGAAGTTTTCCATGTGTTACAACTTCGATAGTATCACCCCAACCCTTCTCATGTGATCTATGTGGATGATGTTGAGATTGAGATAGATGCATCCTTTTAGGAGCATCCAATACGTGTGTTGGATCGTAGTGAGAAATTTTTTTGGGGAAATATCGTGTCGATGGTTCGTGTATTGTGGAAACATGGATGTGTGTAGGAGGAAACTTGGGATAAGTGAGAAGATATTTAGGCTTAGTGGCCCAATATTTTTGACTTGGAATCTTATAGATGCTTGGGGCACAGCTCGCGGATGAACTGTTATCAGGTGGGGATATTGTAAGATCTCGACCTTTTTTGGAGATGTCTCCTATTTTTCTTTAGGTATTCTTTTGCATTTTTTGAGTAATTTTTTTTGTATAAACTTGGGGAGTTTTTTGGTGTAATTGGACCCAAAAAAAAGATGAAGGGTAGTGCAAGGTTAGCGCATGGTTTTCCCAAACTGTGTACCCTGGCCCAACAAACCATGAAACCCCTCACAAAGAAGGATTTCATGGCTGGCACATAGTTTTTCAAACTGTGCACCATCTTAGGAGTAATCATGCACCCCCCCCCCCCCAGAAGAGGCACATGTTTTAGGAACATGATCTAGAAAACTGTGTTCCCCTACCCAAGAAACTCTACATGGGTTTTTAATTAACCCAAAAATTAGATTTAAAAATACCCAAACCCCCATATTAACCCCAAATTGACGCCCATTCATCCCCTAACATTTCCTCTTGATTTTGGATGCTCTCAGAAAAATTCCTAAGTCTTTGGACCTCCGTTATTCATGATTTGAATTCTGGATCGAAGATCTGTACCTATCCTAGTAAGTGAATCTAATCCCGATTGGTTTCCCGTCACTTTAACCTTATTATCCCATACTTGAAGGGATGTTTTCCACTATTTGGGATGTATCTAGATCTAGTTTTTATTAAATAGAATCCATTTAAATCTTGGATCTAGGGATTGAATCAAGATGTCATTCTTCATCGTGATTAGGGTTATTCCACTTAAATTGGGGATATCTATTGGCGAGTGTTCATCAATAATTTCAAGGTAGGTGGTCTATTATACAAAACCCAAAGTTTTGATTTCAATTATGTGTGTGTAATTGTATAATTTCTATCAATCATTTTTCAATTGAGTTTCCTAAATTGAATTAATTAATTAAAGGATTGTGAAATTAGGGGTATTGGATTGATTGAATTGGAATAATTAATAATTGAATTAATTATGGGTATATTGGGATTATAATATTGGATTAATTAATTGTTTAATTGATTAATGGATATTGTTGGGATTATACAATTGTTTATGTGATTAATTAATTATTGAATTAATTAATAGAATTCATGTGATTAATTAATTATTGAGTTAATTAATGAAATTTATGTGATTAATTAATTATTAAATTAATTAATGGAATTAATGTTATTAATTAATTAGTAAATTAATTAATGGGATGTTTTATTGCATTTGAAATCTTGAATTGTGATGAGAGGGTTAATTTTTATTAACCTTTATTGATGTGATATTGTGATATATGTGATTATGTGATATTCGGGTGTGGTTCAAGGCCCACTACCTCAAAAGCCTATAGTGATAAATTTATATACATGTGTGGGATAAGGAATATTACATCAAAATCCCAAAGTGATAAATTGATATTTGTGAGTGGGATATGGTTTGCTACATCAAAATCCCATGGGATCCTAGGCATGGAGACCTAGACCCAAATTGTTGGCATTGGACCATGGTTCTAATTTGTTATATTATAAATTGAAATGAAATGTATAATAAAATATCATGTGATATAATGAATTGTGTGTTGAATATATGGTATGGTTCATAATCTGGCATGGGACGAAATAGGTATTGAGAGTTCAGGTGGCCTCAGGAACCTGAGGGTTTATGTGGTTAAATAAAGAGTAATTGAATAAATGTAAACTATTTACTTTATTACTTTTATTTATTCTTTATATAACTGCATACATTGTTATTGGTTGAATATTGTTTTAGATGCCATTGATGGTAGCCTACCAAGTTGTATTCACACTCTACTCGGGTTGCCTGATTGGTACCTGAATAGACTTCATGTTTGCAGGATAGGAAAAGGGTAAATGGCCTGTGTTATATGGATGAGTTGGGATGGAGAATGGATGATGGAACCAGACTTAGTGTTGGGACCTTCTTGGGAGTTGTCAATGTCTTTATTTATTTTGGGTTTTTCACATTAACACTTGACATGTACATTGGAAGGGAATATCTACTTTTCAATTTTGATATTGTATTTCCTATTTTGGTCAGCATGTGATATTGGTATTATTCTAGTTATGGTTATATATTTTGGTTATTGTTTATTTTTTTTTGGTGTATTACTTTGATAAAGAGGGTATAGTCTCCCCATGATTTATATTTGACCCTCACTACTAGTAGGAAGCCTATAGAGTGCGAGGAGGCACACTTGAAGTCACGTAGAGGACCATCTTAGGGTATCAATGTATGGCACCTAGGTTGGTATGTTACAATTATGAAACTAAACATCAATCCCAAGGCTCTCTATAATAGGTATAGATATGAAAGAATGTAAAGCACATGTATCAAAATGGTAGATACTAGAGTATAATCTACTAATATTTTACCTCTCATTGTAGATGGTTTGATGCTCTACTCCTCAAGTATAGGCTGTAATGAATATATCTGGCCTAAACCACAGCCCTGAGAAACAGCCTAAATACCCTGAGTAGGACCACTCTTCTGTTGAGGTGAAATTGGTGTCTGTCTCCCCATACATGACCACTTCCTTGGCTTGAATGACTAGTAGTACTCTAGTTCCCAACCTAATGTGGATCTATAAATCCCACTCCTAAACCAATAGTCAGTGTTAACCCCTTATCACTGAACACTAAAGGAATGGTCCTTTAGAACCACTATAAATGGACCATCGTGCCACTAGCTCAGCACTCGAATGGGTCTCTATCACACTATCT
Source organism: Viscum album (assembly GCA_963277665.1). Classification (NCBI taxonomy): domain Eukaryota; kingdom Viridiplantae; phylum Streptophyta; class Magnoliopsida; order Santalales; family Viscaceae; genus Viscum; species Viscum album. Next base: position 1,581,804,514 of record OY728119.1, on the reverse strand, counting down.
CTTCATGTGTCCTTTACTCCTACACTGATGATAAAATATAGAAATACCAACACTCACACTCTTACTGGTATACCCTAATGAGAAGTCTCAAAATGTTGCTTCTTGTCAGTTTTCCCTAAACCACTAGGTTGAGAACCTTCACTACCCTACTATGTACCTCCAGCTTCCCTCCAGTTACATTCATTAATAATCTCTTAATTCATTATCTCAGTTATAGTAGTCAATCAAAACATGTTCACCTAAGATCGAATGGCATTATTGAGATATTACTTGAAGCGTCTCAACCTTGATGGTTCATCAGAAATATACATGAGCTCAAAGAGCTGAACATCTGTAAAGAGAGTTGAATACTCCATAGCGGTCATCGCACCCTATTCCAGACACATAAACTCACTGGCATGTTCAGCTCTCAAAGTATCAGGGAATAAATAGTTATAAAACCTGGTTTGAAAATCTATCTAAACCATATCCTGAAACCTATCATCCTAGTCCAGAACATCCCACTAGTGTTTAGAAGATCCCAAATTCATATACATCATGAGATTCACTCTCCTCATGGGTGGTGTCTCTAGATGCTCAAAGATTGATAAAACAGTCCCAAGACACAACTCAGCATCTTGTGGCCCACCATCCCCTGAAAATGTGGGTGGATTCTTCTACTAGAACACATGTGTCATATCTTCCATAGACTAGAAAGGATGTGGGGTTTTCTAGATGGTCTATATAAAGTACATAAAACCCTTTTGGAACTGGGCATCAACACACAAATCAGGAACAACTGGCAGTGTCGTAAGTGGTACTACTGGAGGTTCTACTGGAAAATTAGGGCCCATGACCTTTAGAGAATGTTCTCCACTACCCTCCTAGTGCACAACTGGAGGCCTTCATGGTGAAATATCTCTACAAATTCAAAATACATTCCTTAGAAAAGATTCAGAAACAACCTGATCATATATATAAACATAGGAAAGGTACAAGACTTCCTATAACCAAGCCACACCCCTCTTCCTACACCTAATGTCAAGACTGGGTAACAAGAACTATCATAAAAAGCACTAGAGATACTTTCTACTACCCACTCTAAATCTAGGTCTAGTTCAAGATCTATGTTTCACAAAATGGATCCCTATATATGGACTGTCAATTACAATTGGAAACTCCATTTAATGGTGACCATTCCATTTAATAATTTCAATTTCATTTAAATTCATATTTATATTAAAAATCTATTTAAATGGTTGAACCATATGGATCATCACTTCCAATTTACAAGGTTTTATACACCTTATAAATCAAAGTGTGGTTTACATTTAATCCCAAACATAACATGTTCCATCCCATGTGACCAATGGTCCATGGATCTACATTCCATAACTAACTGCTTAGGGTGTCTATTGTAGCCTATATAGGAAAACACTATTTAGGTTACAACATGCACTCTATGTACCAATTATGGTTCAAAATCTCCTGTAATAAATGTTAATCAATAACAATTATACAACACAAGGAAGACATAATAAATGTCGTGTTTTCAAGCAATGCATCCTATATGACATGGCATATGCATGACATGAGAATCCTATAAGGTGCCTAAAATGATGCATGATCTATGATTACTCACCCAATTAGGCCAAGGATAAAATAAAATTCCCCAATCATAGTAATAATAACATCACATATCATGTTCATTACCCAACGGTGGAATAAAATCAACTGTAGTAGGAAAAAACTAAAACGTCCTATCCTATCCCAGGTAATTTGTCTTTTTTCTATACATGGGTTAGCTACTCTTAGGCACAGCTCATTACCAAATTTTGACACCTTCCTAATCTCTTGTCTAATATTCCCAAATAATAAGACAAAATAAAATAAATTCTCTGATACCAATTTATAACATCCCAACCTAGGTGCCTCGATCCAGTGGGTCACATGGCCTCAAGCGCACCTCACCATATGCTAGAGGTTTCTGACTAGTAGCAAGGATCTATAATAGTATAGTGGGGAGACTATACCCTCATGATTATAGTAACACAATGGTATCATAAGTGAATAAATAAATGGAATCATAATATAAATCATCGACATAAGATAACATCCATATGATAGTAATAACAACCAAAACCAAAAGCAATGTCATATACAACATGATAAACATTTCATGTCTCTATAAAAAATGGAAGAAAATACATGGAGACGAGCAATAAGTACAATACATGAATCAAAAGTACAAAAGACCAAAAATAATTGTCTCTAGATAGAATCATGAGCATATCTCAGTCCTATGATCCATTGATCCTAAGCATAATCAAATAAGCATCGTAATATGAGCATCTGCCTTGGTCCATACCAGAATCCATGAAGTCTGTTTGGGAACCCAATGATGGCTCAAATAGGGTGTGAGATAACACTCAATAGGTCACCAACAATGGTCTCTATAAAAAATCAAGTCTATATATATAATCTAAAGTAGTGTGCAATATATAATAGGTGTAAATAAATAGTAAAATAGAAGTAACATTGTCCAAACTATCAACTGTAATCAAGCACCCATGTTAGGGGTTAACTGTAAAGCATGGTAAAACATCCACTGTGGACTATGTTGAGTAATCTAGTGTCAGATCCAATGGGATTGTTCCAAGGTATAAAATACCAAGGAATCCCCATCATGTCATGCCTATATGGGATAGATCCAAGTTATAAAATACCAAGGCATCCACATCAAGACCATGGATCATATACATAGAAAACTTAGTAAAAAATAAATTAAATACCAAGGAGCATGACCATGGAGCATGTCCAAGGTGGTCTAAGTAAGCTATATTTAAGGAGTATAAATGTCCTTAACATACAATGTAATAAGTATCCATGGAGTAAAAATTTCCATGGAATCCAATGTCATCTGTATCTATGGATAAGAAATTTTCATGGCATATAATATAATCATAACCATTTCATTAACCCATTTAATATTCATATGTAATCTATGAGTTCATATAAACCATTTCATATTTTCTATTTAATCCATTTAACCATTTAAACAGCATGTAATCACATGGAAAAGGAGGCATAAAACCTATCCTAATATCACATTTAATTCATTAAGGCTCCTGCTAAAAATGGAAAACTCACATGTACCCAATGGGGTATTATATCATGGGGAAGATACATAAACACACCTCAAAGTTATTCTAGGTTGAGTTTGAATACATTCAACCATCACATGGTACTACGTGGGAAACATAACAAGGTTCTAATAATTTAATCAAGGCATTCGATTAATTTTAGGAGAAATTATAGAAGTTTTAGTATGAGGTGCATTTAAAACTAGCTATAAAATTACTATAATTTTCAAGAAAATGTATAGACCACCTACCTTATGCCTGTGGTAGAATACTCATCTAGCATCAACTCCTAAAATGACCCATATTGGAATAAAATAGAAGAATAAATGAATACCCTAGAAATAGGTTATGTTATCTTTCACCAAAATAACTCCATCGAGGAGAATAGAAACAAAAAAATGAGCCTAAGGAGAATAGCACTTACCAATAGTTGTCTAATAAGATTATCGGAATATGAAATAGGGTTCAGAAAGATAATAATCACCAAATACTATGTTAGGATTGAAGAAGATCTCCAATGGGAGAAAAGAAGACCAGACACAGAAGAAAAATGAGAAAATAGGAGGAGGGTTAAACTATTTAAGAATTACGGGGAAAATAGTCATTTTCCCTCAAAACATTGGGTCTCGCAGTTTAGCTGTACGGTTTTCCAAACCGTACACAAATTGTACACCCTTCACAATCTCCAAACACCCCTCACATGGTCATGGAACACAGTTAGACAAATCATGTTCTGTTCATGAATTTTATCTCTACTAAAAAATATTAAGCCCCTATGTGGGCGTGCGGCCCTGGTTTCATGGTTTCTTCAAACTATGCGGCCCTGGACAGAGGGATGTACTACCCCACTTAGTTTCTACTAACCATGTGGCTCAGCTTCCTTTTCCAAAAAACTCGGCCTATGGGATCTGAACAAGCCCCAACCCCCCCCCCCCCCCCCCCCAAACTCCCATTACCTCATTAGGTACTCACATTACACAAAAAACAAATAATTAAATAGAAGTTAAAATTATTATTACCTCATAGAAAAACTCAAGATATTACACCCCCATTTGAGTCATTATATGGATGTTCATACCAATCCCCATTGTATTGGGATGAGGTAGTTGAGCATTCCTTGGTTGGACTGATTCTAATCCAAGAGATGATTGAGATGTTTCATCTAATTTAGAAATAGTTAAAGACAGCTCAAAGTTTCTAGAATTCATATGCCGACCATCATCATTGTTCATTAGAGTTTCAAGTTAGTGATTGGGATTTTATTTGGGTGTTATTTCAGCTAGGACACAATCACTTGGGTGAGCAAGGGAAGCTAGCGTCACATTATGTTGGGCCATTTCATGTTATGGAGAATCTTGGAAAGGTGGTATATTAGTTAGAATTTCCAATATAGCTAAAATCAATCCATGATGTCTTTCATGTTTCCTAGCTAAATAGATACCATCTGGACCCTCTCATGTGTTAGAGTGGGAAGATTCATAGATCAATCATGATACCACCATCATGGAGCAGCTATTTTGTATCATAGATTATCAAAAAAAATTATATCAGGGTAAGATGAACCCATTAGTCTATGTGATATATAAATGAGGTGGAAAAAGCCATGAGACATGGGAGTATGAATCTTTGGTGAGGGGGAAATGGTCTCACCTATTTCCTTATGAGGGTTATTGAGGACTTTCTGGGGGTAGAAAGTTTCATGGTGGGAAGTTTTTTACACCCTTTAGGTCACTAGTATATCTAATTCTCAATCTTATTTACCTTTTGATCCATTCTTGGAGTTCGTGGGTTTTTAGGTTCGGATTTGAGACTTTTTGGGAGGAAAAACCAAGGTGCATGGTTAGCACATGGTTTGTCTAACTGTGTGAAAAACCATGTGAGGGTTCTGTAGGTTGGGACAGTGGGATTTTTCATGGTTTGAGCACAATTTTTAAAACTATTCACAAACCAGAGAAAACCACGTGGCTTGATTTTTTGGGGATATATTATCCTCGCACGATTAGCACACAGTTTTTCTAATTGTGCGGTCAAAATATTTAGCCTATCCAAGTCACTTAAAAATTGGTAATTTTCCATTTTCCTATTCGACTTTTAAGTATTTGAGCCCTCATTTTCCTTCCCCGTCATGTTTAACCCTTTCTCCTTAGTAGTTTAGATTTCTCACCTCCTTGGTGGTGTATTTATTCTTGGATTCAATGTGTTTTTTCTTTAGGTATGTCAATTTCTTAAGTTTTCTTCCCCTTTTCCCCTTCTCCATTCTTGTTCTTCCATTTCCATGGAAGTTTCTAACCTTAGGAGGGGTGTTGGATGATTATAGGGTGTGTAATGAGAGATTTATTTTTCTTTCATGTGTATTAGGTGTGTGAGGCATTAATCTTCTTATTCTGTGTGGTTTTCATTGAAGACAATGAGGTTTGAAGAGGATCTGAGGTAGGTGTCTCTATTTTAATGGTATTTTCCATTAATTTAATTTAAATTATAAATCACTTTTGTTTTTTTGTTTAAATTATAATTTAAATGATTTATGATTAAATTTTATAACATTTTTTATGTGATTCATGGTTTTTTTTGTCAATTTGGGTGTTTTAAGACGGTTTTCCAAATGGGAGTGGCTTGTATGTATGCCAAGTGTTTGATAAAATGGATCAAAGAAGTTTTATAAATACAAATGGATAACTAAGTTGGTTTTTAAAATTGTTTTACTTTATATAATGGTGTTTTATAAAATGGGAATGTTTTTTGTGAAAATGTCTTATGAAATGGATTATTTTGATATGGAACATCTTTGTGATTATGTTGGAATGGAGTACCTTATTGGTCAACCGCGGTGTGAGTGAGGGGTTTTTTTAACAAAGTTTTTTATTTTTTGAGAACTAATCTTTTTTAAAATATTTTTTTTGAAAAATAGGTTAAAGTTTCTAAAATTTTCTACCCCAAACAAAAGGGGTAGAAAATTATTGTTTTTGAGAAAGTTTTTTACTATATGCAAAGGATCAGACTAAGAAGAACTGAACACATAGTATTGGATTGAGCTACACTAGTCACATAAGTTATCAGAAAGATGAAGTTTTTTATTAGACGCATAATCAATTTCAGATCCATCTACATGACTTTAAAGATCCACTAGACTTGGTGTTGGTTAGAAAGTTAGAAGTTGTTGAGTGAGGAAGTCAGAATTATGTTGAAAGAATGAAGGAAACCATTGAATTCAGGAGTTATAAAGTTCTTTACTTTCTAACATAAAGTCAGATGATGATTTCCCAATCTTTAATTTCTAATAAATCATTAAAATTTACATGATAAAAACTTTTAAAGATATGTAGGAATCATAAATATTTCATCAGATCCAGAAGTACCAAGCATAGAAGTTTTTAGAAGTCTGAATGAGTTCTAGCTGATGATGTTTGAAGTTTTTCAAAGTTGAAGAGTAGAGTTTCCATCATAATGAGAATTCCATTGTAATTATAATTCCATCGTAATTCAAGTTCCATCATAATGATAATTTCATCATAATGGTAATTACACTATTTTTAGGATTTCATCGGACTAAAGTTGAGTAATTTCCATCAGACTGAATCTGAGAAGGAAAATTCCATCAAACTGACTCTGAGAAGGAAAGTTAGTTAGACTGAATCTAAGTTGGAAAGCCAATCAGACTGAATATGAGGAAGAAATTAATATTGTAATGAGAAGAGGAATAAATTTTGGTCATAATGAGTATATGAATATATTATAATCATAATGTTCAGAGGAATAAAGTCATGTCATAATGAGCAGAGGAATAAGGGCGGGACTTAATGAGAATAAGAAGTTAATCACATTAGATTGAAGTGGAGGAAGTTAATCATACTAAAGCTAAGGAAGTTACATCAGACTGAAGAAAAGTTAGTATGTTCGAGAAGACTTATTTTAGAGAAATATTGAGAATGTTTGAAGCTGTCAAATTTGAATTTTAAATGTGAGTGATTTTTATAGATTTTAAATTTGAGTAAGTGGGAAAAGTTTTTCAATTTACTATCATTTACATTATGATATTCCTATAAATATAAGCAGATTACATTAATAATTTTCAAATTTTTCAATAGATCATAAAATGTGGAGCACTACAGAATTCATGTAAAATCTATCTTTTCAAACTAAGATCTCATTAGAATACCAAGAAGCAAAAAAATTTCTTACCAGATTTAGGAATATTGCAACGAGGAATATCAGATTGAGGGATATTGGACTGATCATTTTAGAAGAGTTTGAGAAGTATAAATTGAGAAAGAGAGCATCATATTGAGTTGATTAGACTGGTTCAATTGGATTGTGTTCATCAAAATAAAGTCCATAAAACTCAGGGTCATCAGACTCAAGAACTTTTTTAGAGTAGATTGAATAAAGTCTTTATACCTTTTTTGACTCAAATTTTTCTAACAAAACTTTGTAAACTAATGGGAGTTAGTATAATCATTCCTATTGGGAAATAGAAGTTTTCTAATGGGAGTTTTCACAATTTGTATTCACTTCTTCTTAATAGTGAATTTCCATAGACCCAAGGGAGTGGCTATAGAAAGGATATAGTTTCTCACACTGAGGATGAACCTTTTAAATCTTATATTCTTTACTTTCTTTCCTACTTTTTCATGCATGAGTATTTACTAATAGATTATAAGGAAATTAAATTTAATAGGTTGTAGTGGTTAAGTTTCTTAAAGTATTGAAACTTATAAAAATTTAAAAACTCATTCACCCCCCCCCCCCCACCCCACCCTTCTTAGTTGTTATTTTATCCTTTGTAACTTCAGCTGTTATCAGAGACAAGGTTCCCTTGTTGAGTTCTTATCATGGATAATATCAATTATGTCAATAGTAGAGGAATTACTATATTTGATGGAAAAAATTATTATGGATGGAAAAATTGGATGATTTATTATCTCCTATCTCTTGGACTCGAATTTGTTGATGCTACTATAATTGTTTTCCCCCTATTAAGAATGATTCCCTAATAACTTTTGTTGATAAGAGAAATATTGAAGTTAATGGAAAAGCTATAAATTCTATCATTATATCCTTATCAAAAAATGTTTATATGAAGGTAATGGGTATCAAAACTTCAAAGAGTATGTGGGACAAGCTGGAAAGTATTTTCAAATAGAAAACTAAAGTGAAGGAAGAAAATATAAAAATTTGGCATAGTAAGTATGAATACATCAAAATGAGAGATAAATAAAATATTGATGAATACTTCACCAGAGTAAATGAAATTGTTTGAAATTTCATAGGATTCATATATGTCCTAGAAGATTCTACAATTGTGAAGAAACTTATGAGAAATTTTCCAAACATTCCCAACTACAAAAATGGGTTATTTCCACAGTTCAAAATTGTGGCAATAGTGCCCAAAACCATGGTCGTAGGATATAGCCACGATTTTTTCCAACCGTGGGCGTTATCCTCATGGTAGTAGGGTATAACCTATGGTCACAATTTTAAACATAGAAATAGGTGTCTCAATTTTCAAATGTTTTAGTTGATTTATGTCCACGGTTTCAACCATGGCTATAGCCCTAGAAAACTGTGGCAATATCCTAAAAATAATGTGTGCCTAGATGGATTCAATCCCTACACATTCACTTCATGTTTTAGTGCCCTAAACACTACACAAACAAGGATTTTGTATGTATATATATATATAATATGTTATATAAATTATTAAAAACCATGGAAATATCCTCAAAACTGTGGCAATAGTTCTTCCCACCATTTTTTTGGCAGGAAATTTTTTCTACCATGCAAGGGAGAGAGACCTATAGACAGGGTTTTCAAAACCATGGAAATAGCCCTTAAAAAAAATTTCTTATAGCCACAGTTTTGAAAACTGTGTCTATAGGTGTGGGTTATAGCCACGGTTTTCAAATTTTTGGCTATAGCCCATGAAAAAATGACTTATAGCCATGATTTCTAAACCGTGGCTATAGGTCTGTGGAAGTAGCCTATTTTTCTAGTTGTGATTTTTGATTATAAAATGTCTAATTTAGAAGATAAATATGATTTATCTCTTTATTAGTTTCATAAATTTCTTGTTGCTTATGAGATGAGAAAAACTCCAATGTTCAAAAAGAATATGAAAGATGAAATGGATTTTGAATCCATGAGAAAAATGAAAATGCAATATACTGAAGATTTTGATCCTTGTGAATCTGAATATAAAGAGGATGATGATTTGAATTAAAAAATATTACCTCTTATATCCAAGAACTATCGAAGAGGAAGATTAAAGTATGAAGGAAAGATTCCTCTAAAATGTTTTGAGTGTAGTGGAATCAGATAGTTTTCTATAAATTTCCCTAAGAAGAAATCTAGTGAATATCATTATGATTTTGATGAAAGAACTTAATGGGAGAAGTGGAAAAAAATGATAAATAATAAAAGTCATCTAACAAATATAAGAAGTTTTTTATTAGGAATAACATAAGTATGTTGCATAATAAACCTGAGTCAGACTCAACGAAAAATAATTATTTACAAGATGGTAGTTTAGAAAAGGTTATAACATTCATTAAAAAATTTGAGAAAATAGAATAATCCTCAAATATTGAAAAAGAAGAAGGTGAAGAACCTTATAGAGTGTATCAGCTCAAAATAAAACTTCTTTCATGTCTTGAGAAAAACAAATATGTTAATAAATAAGTAAGGATGATAATTTAAGACAGTGGAAAAGTTATTAAAGGTGAAAAAGATATTTTCAAGTAAGAATAAGAATACATCCAAGAGATCTTAAGTTACAAAATAAGAATTTATTAATAGGGAAATATGGTTAAATATATCAGTAAGAAGCTGGAAGCTAAGGAAGGAGAAGTTAAAAAAATTCAATCAAAAATTATTAAGTATGTATGTACCTTGAAAAAGATAAATTAAAACTTCAAAAAAACCTTATAATTAAAATATGATACTTATAAATTTTCTAGGAAAACTCAAATCAAGAATCATGTGAAATTATCACCCTTCAAAAATAATGTTTCATCTGATCTTTCTAACATTTCAGGTGATAAGAAATGTTCTAGGAAAGTTTGGATTGATAAGGTATGTGAGAAACCTATTACATCTACAAAATTTGTAAACATCCTTATTAGGAAATATGATCCATGTCCTAAGTATGATAGAGCATAAAGAAGTTATCAACCTCAACAAAGTTTATATAGAGAAAGATCTTACTTCAGTAGAAAATCAAGATTTGATGGTTATTGTTGGTGTTATGTAATCTATGGGAACAAAGATTATAATTTTTGTCATAACTTTCCACTTTCTAGAAAAAGGTTTGAAAAAAGGAAAATTAATGGTGGAAGAAGGATTAGTAACTTTCCTAACCCATGGGAAGTTATAAAAGAAAAGGCTCAAGATGTCAGAAAATTTCCAATGAAAAATCAATTTGAATGTCTGGATGAAATTTTTGGATGGTGTGATTAGGTCAGTCATCATGTCAAAAGATTTATGACAATCCTTTCAGAACAAGCTTCTTATGGTAAAAAATAAAAGTATGCTAGAAAGAATAAAGTTGAGGAAAGATATTTTGTTATTGAGATATCTTTTAAAGAAAGTAAAAGGGACAAAAAAATATATACTTGATAGTGTTTGTTCTTCACATATGTTGGGTGATATAAAAATATTGAAACATGTTGAAAATCATGATGTAAGATCAGTTACCTTTGGTAATGATAGTTCCTTAAAAATTAAAGTAATCATAATGGATGATATTAAAGAAGAAAAGTTGAAATATAAGGAAGTTTTATTTTTTTGATGTTATAAAACCTAACTTAATTAGTATAAGTCAACTTTAAGATGATGGAAAAGAAGTGATTTTAAGAAAATATTTTTGTATCATCAGAAGTATAAAAGATGGAAATTTTATCACAAAAGAATAAAGAACTAGTGTTAATCTATTTCAACTTGGAAAGTTTAATAACTCTTATTAATTTAGTGCTAATGATTAAAAAAAATGTGGCATCGAAGACTTGGTAACCTTGGAAAGAAAAATATGAACAAAATTTCTAAATTTGATGTTGTCTTTTATTTTTCAGAATTTTAAAAGAAGAGATGAATATGTTTGTGTTACTTTCCAAAAAGGAAAGATGACTAAAAAAATTCATAAGAGAGTTGATATTTGGTCTATCAAACCTCTTGAACTTATTCATTCTGATTTATATGGGCCGATGAGACATCAATCAAAAAAAGAAGATTTATACTTTATCACTTTTATTGATGATTTAAATCAGATAAAAAACAGCATGTTTATGAATCATAATTCAAATTTTGTGGAAATGTTTAGGTTTTTCAGAAAAGAAGTTGAGAAATAAATGGGGGTTTATATAAAGAAGTTGAGAATAGATAATGGTACTGAATTCATAATAAATAATTTTGAAGATTATTTGAGAAATCATAGTATCAAACATTATTATAGTGATCCCTATACTTCACAAAAAAAATGGAGTATTAGAAAGAAATAATAAAAGTTTGGTGGAAATGGGAATAAGTATGTTATAAGAATACAAATTTTAAAAGTTATATTGGATAGAATCTATTAGTATTTTTATACATTTTCAAAACAAATGTTTATTGATATTGGAAACCAACGTGACTTCTTATGAAATTTGGTATAACAAAAAATCTTTATTGAAGCACTTCAATGTTTTTGGAAGTCCATGTTTACTTAAAATCAAAAATCTGGATCTAGGAAAGTTTGATGAGAAATTTGAAGAAGTAAATTTTATGGTTTATTCACCTAATGGAAGAAGTTATAAATATTGGAAAAAATTCTTACAAAGTTTGGTGGACTCATATGATGTGAAAGTAATTAAAAAAAATTCATTAATAAAAATTGTTGAGAATTATGAGGAGGATAAACTTGAGATTTCCAAAAATAGTGAAATTGAGTCAAAACATCCTTACCAAGATAGAGTAGAATCGTGTGATGAGGAAAGTTCATTTGGAAGAGAAACTTTGAAATTTTCTACCTTATAAAAACATGTTGAGTTTGAAAACATTGTTAGAAATTATAAGGCTCCAATTCAAACCAGAAGAAATTTGATATTAGAAAATCAAACATCAATTATCTCAAAAGTAGAACCAGAATCAGTTTTAAAATCTACTCATCCAAAGAATGGGTGGATTCTATGAATGAAGAGTTGGATCATATTGAGAAAAAAGAAACATGGGAACTTTTTCTATGTACAGAAAATAAAAATATTATTAAAACAAAGTGGGTTTATATAAAAATAAATTGAATGAGAATTGAGTGGTTTTAAGAAACAAATAAAGACATGCTTGTAAAGTCTATACACGGGTCGAAGGTGTGGATATTGAAGAAACTTTTTACCTAGTTGCAAGATTGGGAAATATTATAATGTTTCTTTTAGTATCCGCACATATAAATTAAAAATTTTATCAGATGGATGTAAATTAATCTTTATTAAATAGTGATATTGAGAAAAAAAATTACATTGAACAACCTTGTGGTTTTCATCTTGATAATAATGAAAAAAAGGTTTGTAGATTTAATAAATCCTTGTATGGGTTAAAGAAATCCACGCGTTCCTGGTGTTAAAAACTGGATAGCTGTTTGATAATGTTGAATTTTTTTAAAGGAAAAGTTGATAGCAACTTAATTGTGAAATATTTTGACTCCAGAAATATAATTATAATAGTTTGTGTGGATGATATAATTTTTTCTTGGGAGGAAGAAAAATTTTGTAAATAGTTTGATGATGCAATGAAGAAGAATTTTGAAATGTCAATGTTGGTAGAATTAACTTTCTTCCTTGACTTATAAGTTTAGAAAAAAGAAAAATACATTTTCATATCTTAAGAAAAGTATTCTAGATAATTGTTAAAGAAGTTTTGGGTGGAAGAATCCAAAGAAGTTTCTAATCCTATATTCATGAGTACAAAGTTGATTACAGATAATTCCGTAAAAAGTGTGAATTAGAAAGACTTTTGGAAGTTGATAAGAAGTATAATTTACCTTACTACCTCAAGGACTAATATTTTTTATGTTGTGAATTTGTGTGCTAGGTATTAAAGTAATCTGAAAGAATCACATATATTGGAAGAAAATAGAATTATGAGATATCTCAAAGGAACAACTTCACATGGGTTTTTATACAAAAGAAATTGTGAAATAAATTATCACAATTATACTGATTTCGATTGGGATGGATATCATAATGATATAAATCAACCTCAGAAGGAACATTTTTCTTGGGTGAATATTGTGTGAGTTGGCGTAATAAGAAGAAAAGTTCAGTAACTTTAAGCACAGTAGAATCAGAATATGTTGCAGATACTCAATCTTGTACTCAGATGTTGTAGATTAAATTTTAGCTGGAAGATTTGAAAGTATAATTTTCTAAACCATTGAAGATACTTTGTGATAATCATATTACAATTGTTCTTTCTAAAAATACTATCCATAATTCAAGATCAAAACACATTGATATAAATTTTCACTTTATAAAACAGAAATTTGCTGCTGTATATGTTTTGTTGGAATATATATCAATAAAGTATTAAATTATTGATATCTTCACAAAGATAATGCCCAAAGAATGGTTTGTTTTTTGAGGTTTCAACTTCATGTTAATCCCCCTCTAATGAATTCATAAATCTCATAAGGAATTCCCCCATCATAATTTGGATTATGTTGACAAAGGGGGAGAAAAGTTATAACTTTATACTCTGTGAGAAGTTTTTACTTATCTTTATTTTATGAATATGAAGTTGTGGTTATTATATAATGAGGGGGAGAAAAATAAAAGTGAGTGATAAAGAAAATGAGAAAAGATAAAAGTGAGGGGGGTTTATCTTAACATGTCCATACAATTTTCTTATCACTAAGGGATGAAATTCCTTTAAAAATATTACTTTATCTAGTAGTGTGGTGTCAGTACACTCTTTATTGAGAAAGGTTGTGTTTTGGTAAAAGTCAAAAAACTTTATTTTTTAAAGAAATGTGAGTTGTAAAAGTTGTTAATGAAAGTTGTTAAACAAATACAAAGGAGGAGATTGAAGAACCTTTGTGATGTTTTTTTTTTAAGTTTTGTGTTTATTAAAAACTAATCTTTTCTAAAATATTTTTTTTTAAATAGTTGAAATTTGTTGAAATGTTCAAACCTAAACACAAATGGGGGGAGTTTTGTTTTTGAGAAAGTTATTTTCCATATGTAAAGGATTAGACTGAGTATCACTAGATGAAGAGTATCCAATTGAGTAATACTGGTCATAAAATTTTTCAAAAATATTAAATTTTTAATCAGATACATCATCGGTCTCAGGTCTATCGATGTGACTTTGAAGATTCATCAAACTCGGTGTTGATTATAATGACAGAAGTTGTTTAGCGAGGAAGTCAGAATAATGTTGAAAATAATAAAGGAAACTGGTGAAGGCTGGAGTTATAAAGTTCTTTAATTTCTAACCTAAATTCAGATGATACTTTACCAATCTTAAAGTTTTCATAAATTATGAAAACTCTCATGATAAAAGGTTTTGAAGAAATGGAGGAATCATAAATATTTCATCAGATCCAGAAGTACCAGGCATAGAAGTTTTCAAAAGTCTGAATGACTTATAGTAGATGAGTTTAAGTTTTTCAAACTCGAAAAGTGGAGTTTCTATCATAATGATAATTCCATCATAATTATAATTCCATCATAATGATAATTTGTAATGATAATTCAATAATAATGAAAATTTCATCATTATGAGGATTCTATCAGACTAAAGTCAAGGAAGTTCCATTGAACTGAATCTGAGAAGGAAAATTCCATCGGACTAAATTTGAAAAGGAAAGTTAATCGGACTAACTCTAAAGAGTAAAGTCAATAAAAATAACTTTAAGGAATAAATTTACATCATAATGAGAAGAGGAATAAATTCAAATCATAATGAGTAGAGGAAGATAGTATAATCATAATTAGTAGAGGAAGAAAGTCATATGGTAATGAGCAGAGGAAGATATTTATATCATAATGAGCAAAGGAAGAAATTCATATCATAATGAGCAGAGGAAGAAAGCCATATCATAATGAGTAGATGAATTTAGCTACAACAGATTGAAAATAAGGAAGTTAATCAGACTGAAGCTAAGAAAGTTACATTGGACTGAAGAAAAGTCAGTATATTCGAGAAGACTGATTTTAGAGAAATCTTGAGAAGGTTTGAAGCATTCAAATCTATAGTTTAAATGTAATTGATTTTTAGATATTTTAAATTTGAGTAAGAAGGAAAAAATTTCAGTTTTACACCTTTTCCATTATAAGATGCCTATAAATTAAAGCATAGTACATTAGTACATTGTAACTTTTTCATAAGAGTGGAAAAGGCAGAGTGCTATAGAATTTGTGGAAAATCTATCTTTTCAAACAAATATCTTGTTAGAAGATAAGATAGCTGAAAGTTTTATTACTAGACTGAGGAGGATTGGACTGAGGAATATCTGATTGAGGAAGATCAGACTAAGCAACTGAGAAGAGATTTAGAAGTGAAGATTGAGAAATGGAGCATCATATTGAGTCGATTGGACCGAGTCAATCAAATTGTGTTTATAGGACTGAAGTCCATCGGACTCAGGGTCATCAGAATCAGAAAATTTTGTGAATAAAATTGAATAAATTCTTTATACTTTTTTGGATCAATTTTTTATAAGAAAACTTTGTAAACTTATGGGTGTCAATATAATCATTCATATCAGAATATAGAAGGTGTCTAACTAGATTTGGAACAAGTTGTATTCACTTCTTTTGAATAGTGAATTTTCATAGACCCATGAGAGTGGTTGTGGAAAGGATGTGGGTTCTCACACTTATAACAAACCATGTTAATCTTTTGTGCTTTACTTGTGCTCCTACTTTTTCATGCATGATTATTTACTAAGAGATGATAAAGAAGTTAACTTTAATAGGTTTTAGGGGTTAAGTTTATAAAATTATTGAAACTTATAAAAATTTAACAATTGATTCAACCCCCCCCCCCCCAGTTGTTTTGTAGGATATAGGTAAAGACAAGGGCATCATGTACCTTGGTGGATCTTCTTGATTACCATAATTTGGTTTTTTTTGGAGGAGACGTGGTTGAACATAGTTGGCTCATGTGGATTAGTTTTGTAGTTTGATATCTTTTTGGTTGTATATATAGAACTTGTTTGGTCATGTACCCATTCTTTTGAGTTTTGGGGATTCTATTGAGATACCATGTATGTATATAGCCTTTTTACATATTCCGTATATATTGTTTAGCTTTTTTATGGTGTCTTCTTATCTTATGATATGTCTCTCTTATTTTTGTTTATGCTTGCTGACTGTGATTATGTTCATGTATACATTCTGTTTCATGGATGGTTCATGTCAGGTTACCATGGTTAAAACCATTCCCAATAGATTTTTGCTTATGTCCAGTGCTTGTTGTCAACCCATGATGATCAGAAATGCACTTTTGGTTGTGTAGTGTTCCAGATCAGGTGATGGATTGGGTCAACCTGATTTGGTTCATTATATAACCCTAGCACTACATATACCCAATTATATTATTTGTGTGGATGTATTTAAATCACTTCATTGTCCACAATGATTTCCTCTCTAGATAATTCTCTTAGTGAAGAACTTCTCTAGATAGTCTCTTAATTCCAAGATAAATTCTTTCATATTCCTCTATCCTCTTAAGAATAAAATAATAAGAATCAATCCTTCAACCATGAAGGATTGTACAAAAATCAAAGGGATTTGTGCAAGATGATCAGTACCGTCATTCTAGCACCCAGATCACTATTTAAAATCATTCATGATCAAAGGATCTCATGTGGATTACCTCTAGAGGTATTCTACTTTAAATCCTCTTCAAATAGTAACGATACAACCTGAAAGAGTGTTTTAATAATCAATATCTTCTTTTAAGAAATAATATCAAGACCAAAGTAATTATTATTATTAAATTTATTATAAATTTATTATGAAAATATAATATCTCTTGGTTTTGGGATTATTTTATTATGTTTCATTGTATATTATCATAAACTGTGTCATTCTTCATCATATTATTATGATTTATTCATTGAATTTGTCAAAAATCGATCATTGAACATAGGCTCGACCAACTTACAATACAATCAAAACCTTCAGTAATCACTCTACAATTTTTTTTGGTTACTTCAAGTCTTGGAAATTGACCCATACGTGGAAAGAAGTAGTAAAAAATGATCTACTTTGTTATCCCAGTTGATTTTATTAGACTCAAATGAATTGTATATTTAAATAAAAATCATAAGATCCTAAAATAGATAACTCAAATTCCATATTTATTGAAGATAAAGTAAAGGTCTCAGCTAAGAACCTAAAGAATAGAAATATGAAAAGGACATGGAAGAAAAGAAATAATTCAAAAGGAAAGAAGGATCTACTACTACTTGAATCTAATCATAGTGGTAAGTATGCATCTATTAAATCTGTTTAAAGTGATCCTTTTAAAGATTGAATATCGGGCTATAAAGAGTATATGGAGGATGATTCTACTAATACAGTTGAACAATTATACTTTGAAATCAAGGAAAATAGGAATAAATTATCTTGTGAAGTTATCACCTAAAAAAATTTATTTATTAAGGTAATAGTGTATGAAAATTTTCAACTAGAAGTAGAAGTTTAAGAAAAGAGAATGCACTAAGTAAGAAGTTTCAAAAGTGCATTACTCTCACACAATTTATGGAATGAAATGAATAATATGTGTCACTTTTTAATGATAATATTTCTCTAACTGAATAAAATTTGTATAAAAGTTTTTTTTTAGGAATTTTTAATATAAATGTTTCTTGAATAAGTGATTCACACATTGATAAAATTGTACAAAACCTTCATCAACATAAAAGATACACAATTCAAGGTTAAATAAAAAATGGTAAGTGAATTAGATAATTACTTACAAGAATAAAATGATATGCATGAATATTATATTCATAAAATAAAAAAGGAGAGTGAAGATATAATATAAATTATGGGGGATGATAGAACCATTCTCAATGTGAAGTGTCTTGAACTTGAGATTAAAGTGTAAAATCTGGAAACTATTCAATCTAAGTCTTCACAAGAAGCTAAGGGAATAATGTTTTCTACCACACAATCTTAGAAGGATGATTTATGTTCCAAAATACCTTTAATTTGTGAAAAAATACATTGAATTATCTAATGATCAATCCTCATCAAATTCAAGGGAAAAGGTAGCATCCATCTCAAAATATAATATTTGTACTAAATCTATTTTCATGGATATTATAGATATAAATTAAAAATATGTATAAATTAGATCTATAAAAATGATGAGAAGACTACCAAAATGTAAATGGTGGATAGAATAATGTGTAAAAGAGATGGTTCCCCAAAATAAGCTCAACCAGTTGAGAAAAATGCACCAAAATAGAATGCATGTAAGTCTATAAATTCTACACGGTATGAAATCCAAAGGATAAACAAGATTCATATGGTATTTTTCATGTTATAATGGGTTTGGGAACAAGTAATTAGATTGATGGTATAATATGAAAATTTATAAAGTTTAAATAAGACCTACATTGAGGGGTAGTATACTAGATATAAAGAAGTATCCATAGACTAAAGAGATAAATATTTCTATTACAAATATATTTGAAATTGTAATGAATATCTAGTGAAATTGTATGCAAATTGGTCACATGAGTAATACATTATTATCAAATAAAATTGATTATGTGTTAGAAACAAGTAAAAAATAAAGACCACTAAAACTAATAAATAAAGGCGAGACAAGCTTGTGAAATAAGTATAAAAAATATGGTAACTAAAATATTCAAAAGAAGTTATCAAATAAGGAAGATTAGATATCCTTGTGGAATATACAAAGGGATTATGTATTTCAACGAAATATCAAGATGCAATGATAGGAGCTACACCAAAAATGAAGAACTATTTTAATTTTGGTAAAAGAGAACACACCATGGATTCATGCAAAAAACTAGATATATTTGTATCAATGGAAGCAATCAAAAATATAATGAAATATTTATCCAAGAAAGTGACAAAAAGACTGATTTGGTGAAAGATAATCCAAGAATCCATGTGGAAATTCTAAATGGGTTATGTTAGTTTCCAAGGAATGTTTGGCTATTGGGACAGTTAATCTATACAAGGCAATGATGATGGAGGAATCACAAGTTAAAACAAGTGTTAAAAGGAAAGAAGTAATTACACATGAAAAAATAAAATTTCTTGAGAGTTTGTCAACAAATGATGACCAAAAAAATTATTAGAGTTATATGGATGGTGAAATATGATAGGACATTGTTGAAGATTACTTAACAATCTTGTTAGTATAAGAAGAAGCATAAAAGATGATGAATATTACACCAGGTGATGCATGTTCCTTGATGGTTTATGAAAATAGAAACATGCCACATAAAGGATTTGAAATAGTGAAGAACTCAATTCTTACCAGAGTTAAAAAAATAAACTTAAAAGATAGATGTTCAATCATGAATAAGAATTCCAAGGATGGAAATAAAGAAGAAACCTAGTTAAGAATAAATTTCCAACCTTTATATTCACATTGAGAAATAATGTTTTAAACCTTATTCCTGTATCATGTATATTGTATTTGTGTGATTTTTTATGTAGGGAATTAAAGGTGAAGTTTTTTCTCAATAAGAGAACAAAATTAGAGGTGTAAACTATCCAAAACTAGATAGAAAAATGAAGATAATCGATCTAAAATAATTATTTTAGACTTGATAAAACCAGTTTTTAAATGATCTATTTTGGTACACTCCCAAAAAGGGATAAATTTGAGCCTATCTATGAATCGATACACCTTGATAAAGATGATCTGAAGTGTCTCCTTAAGGGGTGGGACAAGTAGAGAAGACTTTGAAAATTTTTCTGAACTTATCACATCTTGCAAATCAATATTTCTAGAAGGTGTTTTGAAAAGTTCCATTTAAAAAGGTATAGTATCATATTCTCTCATCCTTTTCTGATATAACCAAATACTAACATTAAGGGGGTTGAGTTTAGTAAATGACATGAAATTGGAAATTTAAGTAAGATTCGGGGTTGATTACAATAATTAAAACCTGCAACTTATTTTTTAATGTTTTTCATCTACGTGTTGAAGTAATTGCAGAAAATCATATTTGAATTCCCATGATAAGTCTGTTTATATAGCCCCTAGAGTGAGAAAATTTGAGAATGGTATCACATGTATGATAATTTATGGAATTTTTTTTGAATGAATTGGTTACTCACTATTATTTCATATACTAGGTTTTCCTACATAGAATTAGATTTGACTAAATAGAGGCTTATAGATAACAAAATATGTAGTTTTAATCATTCTCTCAATTAATTTAGGTTGATACAATAATCAGAAGTGGGATGATAAGTTGTTTTAAGGCAAGTGAGATCCAACCCCTATAAGTACTTCTTATTTATTATCAATAAGGGGTGTATAGAAAAAATATAACATGAAAACATATTGACTTGAAAATATTTTAAGTTATTGAAAACAAACAAAAAGTGGGAGGTTGAAGAGATCATTTAAAAGTTTGTATGTGTTGTCAATAAGGATGGTTTCCTTGATGATAATAAGGTTTCAATATGTGTTGAAAATGTGTAAAGATATAAGTGGGTTTATTCCAATTATGATTATGATGGAAGTGATTAGATTTTATTCCAATAATTTTAATATTTTAAATCAATTGTGTTTATTTTTTGAATAAAAATAATTTTCTTGAGAAATTTAAAATATACCTAAAAAGAGAAGTTGGGAGTTGAGTATAGAATTTTTTGTACTACAAGTTGATTGTTACTCAGGCTACTTGATTCTCGCTCAAATTTACCAAAGAGAAGAAGGTAAGGCGGTCCTTGTAGTTTAGCTTGGGTTATCGAATCCAAAGAGACCTAAGAAGAAACCTATAGACACATACATTCTATGGACTATTTTTGGCTATGAAGTGTCCAACTTGGATTGATTTTGGATGGGTTTGAAAGATATCTAAAAGATTTAAGTGAATTCAATTTAAAATAATGAGTTGATCCTAGGTTATCGCTCGGGGTGGATTGGATGTATTTCCTTTTTAATGATGTCAATTTCTTATATTTGAGATGGGTTCATTTAAGGAGATAAAACAACATCATCACTTATTGGTTTAATGCCTACACCCTTTAATAATAATCACCTATACACTTGAAGGATCAAAGTTTTGAGCACTTCAAGGTAAAGGTTCGTATTAGTACTTGAAGTGTGTGGCCTTAAATTCAACAAGGACGATGGAGTTTAAAAATCATCAAATAAAAATCTCAATTAAAGAAGTGATTATACATTAATGAGGTGATAAATAACATCCAATACAGCCCCTTGCTACTCCCTTGGATCAACCCATAAGTGGGTTATCCCTCCATTTATTCTATGGTTTCAATGGAAGCGGAAAGTAGACTCATGAGGGAGGAAATGGAGAAGTAAAAAATTGCAATAAAATAACAATCACTCCACCGTTGTGTGATAATATCACAAGGTTTGGTATGAAAAAGTTCACACCTTGAACCAAAGGTATCAAAGTGATAAGGAAAAGAACATAATAATAAGAGAAGAAGAAATTTTATTAAGAAACAAGGATGAATTAAAAAAAACTTACATGTGAAGGAGGAACATTACAAAGAGAAATTGGCAGCATAACATTAAGATGAAAACAAGCTCAAAGATTCTCAACTCCTCCACTAACACTGCCTTAAATAGGCATTTTTGAGCCCTTGGGTCGAGCCTCCAACAGTACAAAGCATCTCAATTAATTTTGGTAGGCCATAGGTGGTGGAAAGCTTGTGGAATTTGTACTTTTCCACATTTGACCTGAGGTGGCAGCCAGCTTTCATCAACCGAACAGACGCGTTTGGATGACCTTCTCGATGGCCGAATCATGTTGAGTCAATAAGGTTTTCCTTATGACTTTTCCATTACTTCTTATTTTGAAAATCACAAACACCTTATCTTTAAGTAAAATTGCTTTTATAAGGAAAATTTATTTCATAAGAAAAATTGCTTTTATAAGGAAAATTGCTTCTATAAGAAAAATTATCCTTATCATATTTTCATCCAGATTTTTCTTAATTATGAGATTCGGATTCATTTTTATTTTCTAGGAATTGTTTTAAACTTTGATATGAAGTATTCTGTTTTAGGATCCGAATTCTGGATAAGAACTGTAATAAAGTTTCACTCCGAAATCCAGATGAGAATTGTAATAAAGTCTCATTCTGAACCCCGGATACGAACTCTAATTAAGTTTTACACCAGATTCAGGATACAAATCCTTATGAAGTTCGACAATGAATTATCATTACGAATTCTGATGACGAATTCTCATTACGAATTCTAATGATGAATTCTCATTACGAATTCTGATGACGAATTCTCATTCTGAATTCTCATTCCGAATTCAACTATTAAACAGAATCTGATCATCTTTGTTTTATACACTCTGAATTTATTTAGACTCCGAACTTTCATCTTGCTTACGATTGTTTTAATCTGTCTACTCTTTATTATTTTCCTAACACTCCGAACCTTCACTCCAAATTTTTTCATTCCGAACTTTTGAGTTAGATTTTAAATGATGTCATACTTTCTGTTAAACTTATTTTGTTATAAAATGATGTCGTCTATTCTATTATAAAACTAAATGTTGGCTAAGTTACACGTGTACAGGTCCCTCCGATTTTTAAGGAAAATATGACCGTTGGGAAGGAGGCCGACCTTAACTATAAATAGGAGCTCATTTGAAAGAGCTCGGAGCTGAAAGGCTGACTGATCTTCGACTCATGTGATTACATGCTTGAAGTGATTTCTAGAGAGAGAGGATCTTATTAACTCTCAAAGATTCGTGCGACTCCGAATGTTGGTGATTACATTCGAGGACTTCCAGGGATAGGAAGACAGAGGTTTCCAACACCTTGAAGTTGAGGGCTTCCTTTCTGAGGAAGACAGAGGTTGCCAACTACCTTGAAGTTGAGGGCTTGCGGGGATAGCAAGACAGAGACTCCGATCTTCGCATCGAGGGCTTACCCTAGTGTGGGTAAGACATACTTGCTTGAAAGTATAAATCAAGGGACATTTATCCAAGGTTGTTGGATACCCTTCTCTTTGGGTTAAAAGACTTATATCTTGTTACTTGTAGTTTTACTACTTGTTTATTTCCGCTGCATTTTGTATTATAAGGAAAGTATAACTTTCTTATACTTCCTTACTTGTACTCTGTTTCGTTTAGATTCTATACGCTTTAAGGTAGAATCTCATATTGTATTCTTTTGTTAAGTTTCAATTTCCGGAACCACATTTCTGGAACCTACTTTCAGAATCTCTTTCCAATTTTTCATTTGGTATTAGAGGTGTTGTGAATTTGCTTAAGTTTAACTTTGTTAAACTTAGACCTTTCCTTTTCTTAAGGAAAACATAGTTAATCGTAACTAACTTTAAAGGTTCCAAAGGAATTTTTAAAGTATACAATTCACCCCCCCCCCCTCTTGTAAATTGATCATCTACATCATTATTTCGATCCTACAATTGGTATCAGAGGAGGTCTATGAAATACTTATACTCACGAATAAGTTTTTCTTGCTCATTTTCCCATTCCGAAATTTCCCATTCCGAACTTTCTCATTCCGAACTTTGTTATTACAAACTTTTGCTACTAACAAATTTGTGTGCCAAAGGTTGTTCTAGTATGGAAGGAATTAATGTTGGTTCAATTGATAATCTAAATCCTACAAGACCACCAATCTTTGATGGTAATGACTATGAATATTGGAGAGATCGAATGAAGACTTTTGTTATCAATACTGGAGTAGACAATTTTGTTATGCTTACTGGTGATTATAAAACTCCTGATAAGGAAGTTAGAACTTTTACTAACCAGGAAAAGCAAGAATATCAACTCAACTCTAAGGTACACAATACTTTACTTTGTTCAATAACTAGAAATATATATAGCCAAATTTCTTCTTGTGAAGCAGCTAATTGTATCTGGAAGAAGTTAGAAGTTACACACTTTGGAAATTCTAAGGAGATTGAGACTAGGAGAGATATGCTTAGAGCTGAATATCATGGCTTCAACTTTCCTTATGGTGAATCAATCTGTAAAGTTCAACAGAGATTTATGAATATCATCAACAGCCTACAGTCTATGGGAGATAAAGGTTTAGATGATGAAGCTCTTGTGGATAAAATAATTGATATTATGCCCAATGAGTGGGAATCCAAAAGAACAGCTATAGATGAGAATAGGAAGGTCACTCAAATTACTCTTGATGAATTATTTGGAACTCTTCTCCAACATGAAACCAGAATGAAGAGAGATGATGACAACATCAAGAAGAAGAGTGGAAATGGTACTATTGCTTTTACAACAACATCAAATCATATGAAAGCTAAGACTCCTGAGAGATTAACCAGATCCAAGTCTAAGAAGATGGTAGTTTAGTCAGATTATAGTGAGAGTGAAATATCAGAAAATGAATTAGAAAATCTTGCTCAAAGGATGAACAATATAGCTGGCCAAAGAAATTTCCAATCCAAGTATAAGAAAAATGAAAGGAAAGATAGAAAAGATGGAGAAGTTACTTGTTATGAATGCAAGAGAGCTGGACACATTAGACCAGATTTCCCTTTGCTCAAAAAGAAAGAAAGGAAAGAAAGGCATTCAGACAGGGACAGAAAGAAGTATTATAAAGCCAAATCTAAGAAAGTTCTGAAAGCTAATGACACCTGGAGTGCCAGTGGTGGTGACTCTTCAGATGAATCTTCTGATTATGAATCTTCAGGACAGAATAATCTTGGTCTTATAGCCAGATTACCTATAGATAATCATTGTTTTATGGCTAAGGTACGAAATTCTGAATCATTGACCAATGTTTCTTTAAATTCCAATGATAGTAAGTATTATAACACTTCTGATGAAGAATCTTCTTCTGATGAAGAAAATACTTTACCTACTTATGAATAAGTCTCTAGGTTTGCTGAACTTCTTGAGATTGAGAATTCAAAACTCAATAAGAAACTTGATAAGGAAAATTCTCAGAATTCTATTCTTACGAAAGAGATATCAGATCTGTCTAAAGATCTTGATAAGAAAAATTCTGATTTTAAAAGTATTTCAAAAAAACTTGAGGAAGTAAGTTCTGAGAAGAACAAACTTTCTAAAGAATTAGAAAAGGTAATTTCTAAGAAAAATGTTTTCAAGCCTAGCTCTAGTTCTAAAACTAATGGTTTTGAAGATAAAAACTTGGTTATAAAACTCAAGTCCGAAATTTTTTCCTTAAAGAAGTGTTTATCAAACTTTACCCATGGTAAAGAAAATTTTGATAAAATGTATTCCTAAATACGACCTTTAAGAAATAAATCTAGATTTGGTTATACCCATGCAAAACCAGTTTTCAGTAACAATTATTTTGTTCCTCAAAGTGCCCCCTTTTGTACTAAGTGTCAATGTGGTGGTCACTGGGCAAAGAATTGTTCCTTAAACAAAACCCAATCTTTAGGATTTCACAAAGCTTACTTTTCTAAGAAGATGTGGGATCCTAAAATTTTATTATCTGAAAATCTCGGATCCAAACAATTTTGGATTCCAAAAGTCTAATTTTCTTCTTGATTTCAGGAAAATAAAGAGAGTACCAACAACAATACATGGTACATGTATAGTGGATGTTTCCGGCACATGACTGGTAACAAAAGCTATTTTGAAAAGATTATCAAAACGAAAGGAGGAAAGGTAACTTTTGGAGATAATGCTAAGGGAGAGATTGTTGGTATTGGTAATATTGTTCTTCTTGGTAAAACCTTGATTTCAAATATTCTTTTTGTTAAGGGTCTTAAGCACAACCTCATTAGCATAAGTCAGTTATGTGATGAAGGTTACCTTGTGAATTTTAGGAATGATAAGTGCTTAGTTCACAATTCCAAGGAAGAATTTATTCTCTCATCCAATAGGCAAGAGAATGTTTACACCTTAAACTTAGAAGATCTTAGAAGCCAAGATTTACCTTTCCTAAGTGTAATAGAAGATCATTATTGGTTATGACATAGAAGAATAGGTCACTGTAATCTTAGAAACCTTTGTAAACACTCTAAGAAGAAACTAGTTAAGGATATACCAGAGCTTAGATTTGATTCTTCTAAAGTTTGTGATCCTTGTCAATATGTCAAGAAACATAAATCTAGTTTTAAATCAATCGGTGAAGTCTCAACAACCGATGCATTACAGTTAGTGCACATGGATCTTTTCGGTCTAACACAAACTGGAAGTATTGGAGGCAAATACTATGTATTTGTTCTAGTTGATGATTACTCTAGATTTACTTGGGTTTATTTTCTAGCAAAGAAATCTGACGATTTTTCTTATTTCAAAAGTTTTAGAGATTAAGTTAAAAATGAGAAAAACCTTCCATTGAAAACTATTCATAGTGATCATGGAGGAGAATTTAAAAATTCTGATTTTGAAACTTTTTGTAGTAGAAAAGGTATTACTCACAATTTTTCAGCACCTAGAACTCCTCAACAGAATGGTGTAGTTGAAAGAAGAAATAGAATTCTTCAAGAAATAACTAGAACCATGTTGAGTGAATATTCTATTGCTAGACATTTCTGGGATGAAGCTATAAGTACTGCTTTCTATACTATAAATCGAGTTTTGATTAGACCTTTTATTAATAAAGCCCCTTATGAGTTATGGAATGGTAGAAAACCAAGACTATCCTACTTCAAGGTTTTTGGTTGCAAAGTATCCATTTTGAATACTAAAGATAACTTACATAAATTCGCACCAAAATCTGATGAATGGATTTTCTTAGGTTATTCCACAACATCTAAGGATTATAGAGTTTTTAATAAAAACACTTGTACTGTTGAAGAAACAGTACATGTAAAATTTGATGAGTCAGATCCCTTTGTTTTTAAAACACCTCAGCCTACATCCTCAGATGTGTTTTCAAAAACTGATTATCAACCTTTGATAGAAGAACCTTCTGATAAGGATAATGTTCAAGAAGATATTCCTGAAACATTTACCCCAGAAGACTTTCTACCCTATATTGATGAACAGGCTTTTCAAAACCCAAATCAGGCGTTTCTTAAGAATTATCCCAGTGATAGTATCATTGGTGATGTAAATCAACCTATAAGGACTAGAAGTTCCTTAATAAATGAAGTAGAACATCTAGCATTTCTTTCCCAATTAGAACCTAAAAGCACTGATGAAGCTTTAGGTGATGATGATTGGATCAAATCCATGCAAGATGAACTAAATGAATTCGAAAGGAATAAAGTCTGGACCTTGGTTGAAAGACCTAAGGAAACCTCTGTAATTGGAGTCAAATGGGTTTTCAGAAATAAATGTGATGAAAATGGAGTCATAGTAATAAATAAAGCTAGACTTGTTGCTAAAGGCTATAATTAGCAAGAGGGGATAGACTATGAAGAAACCTATGCTCCAGTAGCTAGACTTGAATCTATCCTTATTCTACTTTCTTTTGCAGCATTCTTTAATTTCAAACTTTTCCAAATGGATGTGAAATGTGATTTTCTTAACGGTTATGTTCAAGAGGAAGTTTTTGTTGAACAACCTCCTGGCTTTGAAGATACAAAACATCCTGATCATGTTTTTAGACTTACCAAAGCTTTGTATGGTCTTAAACAAGCCCCACGAGCATGGTATGATAGACTCACTGGATTTTTGCTTCAAAATAACTATGTTAAGGGAAATGCAGATCCAACCCTTTTTATAAAGAAAGATAAGAAAAATGTTTTAATTGTTCAAATTTATGTTGATGACATCATATTTGGTTCAACTCAGCAATCTTTGACCAACTCTTTTGCAAGTCTAATGAAATCTGAGTTTGAAATAAGTATGATGGGTGAGTTAACTTTTTTCCTTGGTTTTCAAATTTCTCAAAAACCAGAAGGAACCTTCATATCTCAACATAAGTATATTAAATATCTTCTTAAAAAGTATGGTTATGACAACACTAAGAGTATAAGTACTCCCATTGGTACCTCAAACTCTTTAGATATTGATGAAGCTGGGAAACCAGTAGATCAAACATATTTTAGAGGTATGATAGGAAGTCTACTATACTTAACAGCTAGTCGACCAGACTTAATGTTTTCAGTCTGCTTATGTGCAATATATCAATCCAATCCTAAGGAATCTCACTTAAAGGCAGTAAAAAGAATTTTTCGCTACCTTAAGGGAACCATGAATCTAGGATTATTTTATACTTATGGAAATGATTTCGTTCTAAAAATCTTTTCTGATGCTGACTTTGGTGGATGTAGAATGGATAGAAAAAGTACATCCGAAACTTGTCATTTCTTAGGAGATTCATTAGTTTCTTGGTCTTGCAAGAAGCAACATTCTGTAGCACTCTCCACTGCTGAAGCTGAATATGTAGCAGTTGGAAGTTGTTGTGCTCAAGTGTTGTGGATGCAACACACACTCACAGACTATGGCTTGAGTTTTACTAAAACTCAAATTTTGTGTGATAACACAAGTTCCATTGCCCTTAGTAAGAACCCTGCACATCACTCCCATGTAAAACACATAGATATTAGGCATAAATTTCTTAGGGATCACACACTTAAAGGAGATATTATTCTTCAATTTATTGGAACACAAGATCAACTTGCTGATATTTTCACAAAATCTTTGCCTTCTGATAGATTTGAATATATTAAACAGAAGTTAGGAATGATAACCATAAGGTAATCCTTCTTAATTAACTTTCTGTTGAAAAAGTCTCCTTACAGCAATAAACTCCTTTTTATAGGGGGAGTACATTTGATTGTTAGATTAACAATGTTTTTCAAAATTTGTTTTCAAACTTTTCGGAACTAAAATTCCGGAATGGAATTTCCGGAACTAAAACTTTCCAGAATGGATATTTTCATATAGAAAACTTCTGAAATAGAAATTTTTGTATTGAAAACTTCCGGAATAGAAAATTTCATACTGGTATTTTCATAACGGGATTTTCGTACCAGATCTTTCATAAAGAGTTTTTCGTTTTCAAATTTTATAATGATTTTTTTTCGTACTGAGTTTTCTGTACTGAGTTTGTTTTTCGTTGTAAGTTTTCCAAATTGTGTCTTTTCGTAATAAAGTTTTTTTTTGGTTTTTGTAAGAATGTTACCAATTACAAATAATTTTCCTAAGACAATCCGAAAGGTATGATTTCCTTACTCAAGTTTTCGTAGTCATATTTTACTTGTTGGCATTTTCTTATATTTAGTTTTCAGATTATAGTTTTCTTAATTCTTTGTTTTAATAAAAACCTCAAAATATCGGATTCAAGAAAATTGGTTTTCGACCGTCAGATCTGATCTCATCTTATCACAACTGTTTGATCAATCGTGGAAGTTGAACCGTTTTTTCATTGCCTATATAAAGGGGACCCAAATAGTTGTCCCACATCGGTTTTCAAACTCTCGCATCCCGAAGCTCTGACTCTCTGTTTTAAGACCGTTCTGAACCTTAGCTTTCTCTGTTCCAAACTTCTCAGAGGTCTTCAGATCCGAATGTCTGTGGAAGCAGCTTCTCAAGACATGTCTTCTTCTAAGACGATTTCAAAGTGGTTAGTATATAGAGAGAGGCTGGTCCATCCGGATTTCTTTAACAAGTACGATTCTCTTATTTCTAAAAATATCAAGCTTAATGGTTGGGAAGATGTTGCGGTGTCAAAACCCGGGAACCAAGATGAAGTGTATTCAGATTTTCTTATAGAGTTCTATGAAACAGTTTCTTTTCTTAAGGAAGATGGAAGGTAGAATTTGTCTTTTAAGTCTTATGGTAAGACTTATAAACTTTCATATGCCAAGGCAGCCAGCTTGGTAGTGCTGAATAATGAAGGTGAAGCTGAGTTTATCTCTCATGTGTTGCCGGATTCTAAGGGTAGCTTCGACAAGGAAAAATCTTTAGAAACTCTCAGACTAGCTGATGACAAGGCTCCGAAGATTGCTAGTTTATCTAAAAATTTCCGGATTCTGGAGTTATGGGTACAGGGTCTTATCGTACCGAGAAAGGGTGACAAAGATAGCTTAAAGAAGAGTGAGATCTACATCCTAGATTTTCTGATAAATCTGATAAAGTTTAACCTAATGAAGCACATTCTCATTACTCTTGAGAATTTGAAGAAAGGAAATCTGAGAGCTCAGATTATAATGTATCCAGCAATCCTCTCCAAGTTGATAGTTCGGTGCCTTGATTCTTTCAAGGAGGCTTGCAAATCTAAGCCAAGAGTTTGCAAGATTATGCTGGTGAGTGATGGTACACTCAAAAGAATGGATGTAGCCTTTGACAAGGAGTCTGGATAGTTTATTGATCTACCTTCTTAAGGAGAAGCGGTTCCGAAAGTTGCTGATCCGAAATCCTCTAAGCCAGTAAGGAAGAGAAAGTTGAAAGAAGTGGAAGTAGAATCAGAGAATCCCAAGTCTAAGGAAGTTCATTCCGCACCTCCAAAACCAAAGAAGAAGAAAGCTTACCCAGATGAGGTAGTTTCTAAATGGAGGGAGATGAAAGAGAAGAGAGTGTAAGGGGAGCCTCAGTTTGGCTTGGACCCCACGGAGGCTAAGGCCTTGAAGGATAGAACTGCTGATGAGCTCGAAAAACAAGTAAAATAAAATAATCTCAAGAAGAAGATGTCTGAGGCTGAGGTAGCTCAGGCTTTGTTAAAATTCAATGAGATGGTTTTTGCAAACATTCCTGTTCTGAGATCCTTTTCATTGGAATCTCTACCTAAGACTCCAGGAAGAGAGTTTGTTGCTCCGGAAGAGGCAGTAGCTAAGCCTGTTGAGCAAGGTGAGCAAGTTGAGCAAGTGGAAGAAGAAGAAGATGTTGCTAAAGGAAGTGGTGAAACTGGAGATGTGCTGAAACAAGTAGATGATTATAAGGGGACACCTTCGGAACATTTGTCCCTTCGAACTTCAGAAGCTGAATCATCGAAGCTAGTTACTCCAACAATGGAAGAAGAGAAAGTAGAAGAAGAAGTGGCTTATCATGGAGAGGAAGAACAACTTTTACAAGATATTGCTCAAATGGAGAATGTAGAGGTTGGTGCTCAGGAAGTTGCTGGTGAGGAAGATAATGTTGTCCAAGTTTCTGATAGTGAGAAGAAAACTCCAGAACAGGACTCCATTCCGAAAAGAGACAAGGGAAAGCAAATTCTTGCTGATACTCTGAGCTCAATAGTGGTGAAGAGAAAGGAAGTTGGTAGTTCTTCAAAGAAAAAGATTGACCTAGTTGAAGAAGAAAATTCTCCAAGCAAAGTTTCAGATTCGGAGTCATCCTCGTTGGGACATGACTTTGTTGTTCAATCTTTGAGGAAGATAGTGGGTTCCATTCCGACCATCTTGAATATAGATTCAAGATGCCAAATTCTCCAACATGCTCTGAATCAGAAATCAGATTCGGTGTCCATGGTTATGGATAAGTGTGTAGAGATAGAAGCTGATTTCAAATCTTTTCTTGTTGGCTATGAAGCCCACAAAGGATCTTGCAAGAGGATGAAGAGCTGGTCAAGGAAAACTGTAGAAGACATGATACTATTTGATGAATTTCAAGACAATGTTAAAGATGCTTTTGAGACTGAGGACAGGAAGATAAATGAGCTGACTTCATCCTTTGAAGAGAAGCTGATAGATGAAAAGAACTTCCAGATTCAAGAAGTGAGAGCTCTGAATGGGAAGCTGAATTCCATTTCTCAAAACTAGAAGTTTGAAAGGGATCATCGGATTGAGTTTGAAGAGAAATTGAAGGCTCAGGAAGAAAAGATTCAAGCTCAGGAAGAAAAGATTGAAGCTCAAGCTGCAAGAATAGTGGTCTTAGAGAAGCAAGCTAAAGAAGATCATAAAGACTTGAAGAAGATCAAGACTATTCTTAAGAGTCTCATGGAGAAGGAGAAAGATCCCAAATAGACAGATCTGGTCTTTTGTTGTACCTTAGCTCTTTTGTTGTTGAAATTTTCAAATTTAATGAAAAATTTGTGCTTGCTCATTTCTTTTTGTTGTTACTACTAATATTTCAGGTACTTTGTTATATTTTCCATTCCCGTGTATTCTTTTTGAAAATCACAAAGGGGGAGAAGGAAAAGAACTCTAAAGAAAGGGAAAAAGAATCCTAACAAAGGGTGGGAAAGAAAACAAACTCTAATAAGAGTTTATCTAAGGGGGAGTTTTTCATTAAAGAAGACTTTATTATTCGTAATGAAGTGTCACTCTGGAAATCTAGAATACGATCCTTAGAGTTTCAAAGCCTAAGGGGGAGTTAGTCGTATTCATCAATATCCTTAAAACAAAGGGAGATAAGCCTTAATGTTTTTCTTTCTTCTTAGAATTTCTTTTTCAAGGATGTTTGTGCTTTCCAAAAAGGGGGAGATTGTTGAGTCAATAAGGTTTTCCTTATGACTTTTCCATTCCTTCTTGTTTTGAAAATCACAAACACCTTATCTTTAAGTAAAATTGCTTTTATAAGGAAAATTGCTTTCATAAGAAAAATTGCTTTTATAAGGAAAATTGCTTCTATAAGAAAAATTATCCTTATCATATTTTCATCCAGATTTTTCTTAAGTATGAGATTCAGATTCATTTCTATTTTCTTGGAATTGTTTTAAACTTTGATATGAAGTATTCTGTTTTAGGATCCGAATTCTGGATAAGAACTGTAATAAAGTTTCACTTCGAAATCTAGATGAGAATTGTAATAAAGTCTCATTCCAAACTCCGGATAAAAACTCTAATTAAGTTCTACACCAGATTCAGGATACAAATCCTTATGAAGTTTGACAATGAATTCTCATTACGAATTCTGATGACAAATTCTCATTACGAATTCTAATGATGAATTCTCTTTACGAATTCTGATGATGAATTCTCATTCCGAATTCTCATTCCGAATTCTCATTCCAAATTCAACTATTAAACAGAATCTGATCATCTTTTTTTTATACACTCTGAATTTATTTAGACTCCAAACTTTCATCTTGCTTACGATTGTTTTAATATGTCTACTCTTTATTATTTTCCTAACACTCTGAACCTTCACTCCAAATTTTTTCATTCTGAACTTTTGAGTTAGATTTTAAACAATGTCGTACTTTTTGTTACACTTGTTTTCTTATAAAATGATGTCGTCTATTCTGTTATAAAACTAACTTTTGGCTAAGTTACACATGTACAGGTCCCTCCGATTTTTAAGGAAAATATGACCGTTGGGAAGGAGGCCGACCTCACCTATAAATAGGAGCTCATTTGAAAGAGCTCTGAGCTGAAAGGCTGACTGATCTTCGACTCATGTGATTACATTCTTGAAGTGATTTCTAGATAGAGAGGCTCTTATTAACTCTCAAAGCTTCATGCGACTCCGAATGTTGGTGATTACATTCGAGGACTTCCAGGGATAAGAAGACAGAGGTTTCCAACACCTTGAAGTTGAGGGCTTCCTTGCTGAGGAAGACAGAGGTTGCCAACTACCTTGAAGTTGAGGGCTTGCGGGGATAGCAAGACAGAGACTCTGATCTTCGTATTGAGGGATTACCCTGGTGTGGGTAAGACAGACTTGCTTGAAAGTATAAATCAAGGGACCTTTATCCAAGGTTGT
Source organism: Viscum album (assembly GCA_963277665.1). Taxonomy (NCBI): domain Eukaryota; kingdom Viridiplantae; phylum Streptophyta; class Magnoliopsida; order Santalales; family Viscaceae; genus Viscum; species Viscum album. Next base: position 1,581,770,704 of record OY728119.1, on the reverse strand, counting down.
TGGATACCCTTCTCTTTGGGTTAAAAGACTTATATCTTGTTACTTGTAGTTTTACTACTTGTTTATTTCCACTGTATTTTGTATTACAAGGAAATTATAACTTTCTTATAATTCCTTAATTGTACTCTGTTTTGTTTAGATTCTATACGCTTTAAGGTAGAATCTCATATTGTATTCTTTTGTTAAGTTTCAATTTCTGGAACCATATTTCTGGAACCTACTTTTGGAATCTCTTTCCAAGTTTTAATTTGGTATTATAGGTGTTGTGAATTTGCTTAAGTTTAACTTTGTTAAACTTAGCCCTTTCCTTTGCTTAAGGAAAACATAGTTAATCGTAACTAACTTTAAAGGTTCCAAAGTAATTTTTAAAGTATACAATTCACCCCCCCCCCTCTTGTAAATTGAGCATCTACATCATTATTTCGATCCTACAAATCAGAGTGGGCCATTGAAGCAGAAAATGGAGCTCCGGATGTCTTCTAACCGCCTGTAAAATTTGGGCCCATTTGGAGTTTTGGATTCCGAGATATGATCAAATTAGTGGGCTGTTTTTCTGGGCCGCAGAATCTAGCCCAGAATTGTATCTCTAATTTGGGGCGCCTTAATGACCACCATAGAGGCCGAATTAGCATTGGAACCTGAAGAGGGATTTGTTCCTAGAAATGTTTTCTAGAATCACATGAAATTTGGGGTTAATTGGGCCTGTATTTTGGGCCCCACAGTCTCATCAGTGGGCTGGTGTCCAATCTGCCTTCTCCAGAATAGCTTCCTTTCATTGCCAAATATCTTCATCATACTCCATGAATTCTCCATCGATCCCTGAATGAAACATGTTCATATTGGAGTGTAGATCAATTTCCAAAAATATCAAATTAAAATATGTATAATTAGATGAATCATTGGGTACTTCAAATGATGTTAAAAAATGTACCACATAAGAGTGCATTTTAAGAAGGTATTACAATCATAATGTGAAATGATGTTCAAAGTGTAAAATGCACTAAAATAGTGTTTATGAACAATAAATAACATGAATATTATATATATTACCAATGAATATTATCCTCATTTAGTGGCTAATCACACCCCCCAACTTGATTTTTTCTAGTCCCGAGAAAAATATATCTCAACAATATGAAATTCGAATTCCCTTTTCCAAAAAACATTTTAATACACAATGATCACCAAAAAACCTTATACCAAACAATCATGAAACCCATCAAAATATTTTAATACAAGATAGTTTCATAAGCAGATCCCAATCCCAAGACCATTCCTTTGTTCAAATTCATTTCCATATTTCATCCAATATTAATTAAGTATGAGGATGTGTTGTGCATCACAATAGACATAGGGGTTTATCTTTATTCAAGGGAGAAATGATGGAAGCGCTAGGTGGAATAACATTTCAATATTAAGATGAGTATTCAATTTTTTTTTGTATAATTTTTTTTTGTTTTTTTTTTGCAATTTTGCCATGGTAATGGAAGTTGCACTCAAAAGAGTCAACCCCTGTAGCGAGACTTTGCCGATGACTCCCAGGCTCAAAGACCTTAGGGAACCAAGTGAAGCCCACATACTCGGGCATCATCTTGAGTTAACTCAGTCAAAAACAAATTCAAATTACCAAAAATAGAGATAAAATTACTAACTCTGGGCCAGACAACTATGGAGTCACGATCCCCAAGTGCTGAAAGCCACGCATTAGGTCATTTCATTGCTCTACGCGCAATTTTTTTTTAATTTTTTTTTTGAATACTCATATTAAAATAAAATGATCACCAAACCTATGTTATTTATTTAGGGGACCCCATGAACTCAAACTAATACCCCACTATCCAAAGGACGTGCATAGTGATCTTTTTTATTTGGATGAAAATATAAACGATGAAATATCACATTGGACAGCCACACTTTCCAAAATCTATGCTCATGAAATTATACAAGGATTAAAATCAGAATCAGGGTATATTAAATTATTTGATATTCAGTTTCAAAGTGTGCAATGTGTATTACCATGTTCAAAGTTAAAGGAATTTTTCCTTCCATTTACACTTCTTTTTTTTCAAATCATTCATTTTTTTTGACACAAAACCATTTTTTTATTTTATCTCCCCCCCAACTTAAAACAACATTGTCCCCAGTGTTTGAAGAAATGAAAATTTAGAAGGAGTAGAGGCAGATAATGGAAGTTCAAAAAGGAAATTGAAATTGAGGATCATGGAATGAAATCACCTGGTGGTTGAAGTTGAAGTTCTTGCTGCTCCAAATTAGTCCTTTGATCTCTTGGGGGATGTAGGCACCTCCTTGATTGAACATGTATCACCCAAAATAGTACCTAAACAAAAAGAAGAACAAACCAGACAAAACAAACAACACAACGACTTATTTAATTCCAAGTATCATCATTTTTATGTTTTTTCCTATTTTTCTATTTGTTTTAAATCAAACTAATGATACATTGTCTTCTTTTAATTTTCTAGGTAAGGTATTACTCAAGGATCACACCACGTGACACAGATGAATATGATGCTCCCCTTTCATACCCATCCATACTCGTAATAGAAGAACAGGTCAATAGTCTTTTTTTTAAATATAAAAATGATTAATTAATCCTATGTAAAATATAAAGTTTATTAAAACAACAAAATGATAGGAACTTGAAAACCATGGGTTGCCTTCCATACATTGCTTTGTTTAATGTCGTTATCTCGACATGAACCCCCCAACTTACCCAATACCAACATTCAAAATTTTAAAGACCACATGTTTCACCAATTATACTAGGTTGAGATTGATTCTATGTTTATAATTTGTTTCATGCACAAACCTATGTTCTAAAATGAATGGTAAAATCAAAGGAATATCAGAAATGGTTGATCCAATTTCCTCTGTAGTCATTCCTAGGACATCAATGATCATTCCAACTTTTTTGGTTTCAAGAGAAGAATGAATTCCAATTGAAAGTTCATGATTATACCATATGAATGGATTCTTTAGAGGGGAGGGAAGGACAATAATTTTGAGCTCAGGTTGGATAGGTCATTTAGACACAAGTTGATATTTTGAATCCAACTCAGTTTCATTTTCCAAATTTCTCAACAAAATTGGTTCCTTTTGAATAGAAGATTCAACCACAAAATTAGAATGATCAGTTTCAGGAATGGGTATGGACTCAAAGTTTGTGATTTCTCTTAATGGTTCAGTGATTTGTGTTTTTGAAAAATCATCAATGGAGTTATATTCATGAGACTCAATCCATGATGTCAAATTTCCATCTTGTGAATACAAAAAATCAGTTTCCTATTGATTTAAGAACCCATCAACAATTCCTTGATCCTCTCCATCTTCCCCAAATCCAAAGGTTTTCTCTTCAATAAATTCATGAGAGGTTTTTGGCAAACTAGACACTTCACACAAGGTTATGGAAGGGACAGTTTTTGTAGGGATGGGTTCCTCACAATTTTTAATGATTTGTAGTTCTAACATCAATGATGAAACCTCAAAATTCATTATCTCCATTTGTTGACACAATTTTTCAAGTAATGTTTGTGGATCATGATGGGTAAGGGGTTGAGAAACATGGTTTATTTCAGGTGGATAATTAAGTTGTTGGAATTGCACAGGATGGTGTTCAGATTGGCCTTGTTGGGATTGGAACTCATAATATGTTGGAATGTATTGTGGATCATATGAGTAAAAACATTGTGGTTTAGTAGGTTGTTGATTATCCCACAAGTAGGAATTTGGATGGTCATTGTACATCATACATGGGGTTGGGTGATCAAAGTAGGGATAGGTTTCCCATGTTTGGACTTGTTCAAAATTGACTTCCATAGGAGTGAGGAGTGAGAAAAGAGAAGTAGAATGAAAAAAAGGATGATAGTGTCTAAGATAACTTACTTAGGTCCCCGGAAACGGCGCCAAAATTTGATTCTCGCTCAAATTTACCCAAGAGAAGATGGTAAGACAGTCCTTGTAGTTTAGCTTGGGTTATCGAATCCACAGAGACCTAAGAAGAAACCTATAGACACGTACATTCTATGGACTATTTTAGGATATGAAGTAGCCAACTTGGATTGATTTTGGATGGGTTTGAAAGATATATAAAAGATTTAAGTGAATTCAATTTAAAAGAATGAGTTGATCCTAGGTTATCGCTCGGGGTGGATTAGATGTATTTCCTTTTTAATGATGTCAATTTCTTATATTTGAGATGGGTTCATTTAAGGAGATAAAACAACATCATCACTTATTGGTTTAATGCCTACACCCTTTAATAATAATCACCTATACACTTTAAGGATCAAAGTTTTGATCACTTCAAGGTAAAGGTTCGTATTAGTACTTGAAGTGTGTGGCCTTAAATTCAACAAGGACGATGGAGTTTAAAAATCATCAAATAAAAATCTTAATTAAAGAAGTGATTATACATTAATGAGGTGATAAATAACATCCAATCCATCCCCTTTATACTCCCTTGGATCAACCCATAAGTGGGTTATCCCTCCATTGATTCTATGGTTTCAATGGAAGTGGAAAGTAGACTCATGAGGGAGGAAATGGAGAAGTAAAAAAACGCGATAAAATAACAATCACTCCACCGTTGTGTGATAATCTCACAAGGTTTGGTATGAACAAGTTCACACCTTGAACCAACGGTATCAAAGTGATAAGGATAATAACATAATAATAATAGAAGAAGAACTTTTATTAAGAAACAAGGATGAATTAAAACAACTTACATGTGAAGGAAGAACATTACAAAGAGAAATTGGCAGCATAACATTAAGATGAAAACAAGCTCAAAGATTCTCAACTCCTCCACTACCACTACCTTAAATAGGAATTTTTGAGCCCTTGGGTCGAGCCTCCAACAGTACAAAGCATCTCAATTAATTTTGGTAGGCCATAGGTGGTGGAAAGCTTGTGGAATTTGGACTTTTCCACATTTGACCCGAGGTGGCATCCATCTTTCATCCACCGAACAGATGCATTTGGATGACCTTCTAGATGGCCGAATCAGAGTGGGCCATAGAAGAAGAAAATGGATATTAGGATGTATTAGAACCTCCTGTACAATTTTGGCCCATTTGGAGTTTTGAATTCCGAGATATGATCAAATTAGTGGGCTGTTTTTCTGGGCCGCAGAATCTGGCCCAGAATTGTATCTCTAATTTGGGGCGCCTTAATGACCACCATAGAGGCCGAATTAGCATTAGACCATGAATAGTTATTTGTTCATAGAAATGTTTTCTAGAATCCCATGAAATTTGGGGTTAATTAGGCCTATATTTTGGGCCCCATAGTCTCATCAGTGGGCTGATGTCCAATCTGCCTTCTCCAGAATTGCTTCCTTTCATTGCCAAATATCTCCATCATCCTCCATGAATTCTCCATCGATCCCTGAATGAAACATGTTCATATTGGAGTGTAGATCAATTTAAAAAAATATCAAATTAAAATATGTATAATTAGATGAATCATTGGGTACTTCAAATGATGTTCAAAAATGTACCACATAATAGTGCATTTTAAGAAGGTATTACAATCATAATGTGAAATGATGTTCAAAGTGTAAAATGCACTAAAATGGTGTTTATGAACAATAAAGAACATGAATATTATATATATTATCAATGAATATTATCCTCATTTAGTGGATAATCACTACTGTTATTTGGAAATGTGATGGTGACTATATATGAATCATTCCATTTTTTATATGATTGATTTGAGATCATTGTAACTTCATAGGATTTTATGGAGTAAATTTTAATGAGTGATTTTGATTTTGAGTTCATAAAACTTAAACTAAGTGTTTCAAAATAGATGTTGTTATGATTTTTCTGAAAGGATTGATAAAAAATGTTCCATCCCTTAATTCTAAAACCACCTGAGTAACTTGGAATCAAGTAGACACTAGTTGAGCTCAAGGAAAGAGCTATCTAAAAGAGGAATATGGGGAGTAGAGAGCGGGGTGATGCTTGAGTAGTACATAAGCATCATGCGAGGTAACACAATGACACATTGGTAAGGTATGTCCTTAGGGATTTGTTATATGAAAACCCAAGTAATCCTATAAATAAATCAATTTTATGATTTATAAGTATTATTTTTATGGATTCATATTAATCATAGTTTTATAAATAAATTTTCAATCAAAAAAGGAATAGTTTTATTTAACTAAATTATTTTTCCATATATTAAATTATTTTATTTTAAATTTAAATTTATTAATTTTATAATTTTAAATTGATAAAATGGAAATCATTTTTTACATCATAATTTCAAAATAATCTTAAGATATTTTTTTGGAATTTTTCTAAAATAGTTATTTTTTGGTAAATAGTGAAAAATACCAATTTTACAAATACTATCAGTTTTATGATATTATAAAGTGATAATGAATTTAATGTTTATTAAATATTTTTTCACCAGAAAAATATATATTTAATAAGTAATATAATTCATTTAAAATATAATTTTTAACTTATAAATCTATGTTTGACCTTTTGGAAATCTAAGTAATTTTTTTATTCAAATAAAAAACTATTTTTACTTATTCTCTTTTAATCAAGTTTTCACAAGATTACTTTTAGTTTTAGTTTTTTTATAAATTCAAATAAGTATTATTTTATTTTACCTAATGAAATTAATTCCATGATAATCAACATTATACTTGATTTTGGTGTAAAATCATTTTTATGCTTAAAAAATCATTTTTCTAAAAATGGTTTTTTGTTGCATTTTACCAAATTATATTAAAAGTGGGTTTTACCACTTCTGGAAATTGAATATTAGAAAATTGATTCCATATTTTTAATTAACATATTCAAATTTTTTAATTATTTCAGTTTCATGTTTATTCATAATGAAAAGTTTCCATGGTAAAAGTTTGTCACCACAGTGAGGGCTAAAAGGGTTAATGAGGGGGGTTAAACTAAAACATAAGGTTTAAAATATCTCTAAAACATATATAAATTTTATTGTTTGGGTGTATTTAGACCTCAAAAAATCCCATATTCTAAAGTTTACTAAATATTAGCCACTTTATTTATGAAATAAATTTATTATATTTTAGAGTTCTTAATATTTACAAGGATGCCACTCCTCTCACTCATAAAAGGGAACCTACTCTCCTCATTTATCCACACACTTTAAGCACTATATATTGGACAAAATATATCCAAATTCCTCCCCAAATTCATTCCCTGTGTCCTAGAGTTCTTGGTATCACCAAAATAACAATCCTAGAAGGCTTAAGGTGCAAGCCAATGGAAGATAGCCAAGGAGGGGGTATAAGTCTAAACTGAATTCTTTCAAGTTTATTACTTTTTATACCCCATTAAAATCTATTATAACCATCCTAATATAATTATATAAGTATATTTAATATAAAAAAATTATTATTCCAATGTAATAGATATTTTCTACCTCCTTTCCATCCTATGGGAAATGAAAATATTGCTTGTGAGTATATGTAGGCACTACCTCCACAAAGAGATGTAATTATTTTTTCATCACCACCTCACATGGATGGTCATTAGGATGGATTTAATGAATAAATATGATGTTAATAATATTATTACTATTCTTTAAATTCAATTTTTATCTTCTTTATTTTCTTTTCATCCATTGGAAAAATGAAAACATTGCTCATTCCTATGTGTGAAGTACCACCTCCATGAACGACATATCTCATTTTTCATGACCATATCACATGGATGGTTTTAAAATTATATTTAATGTAAAAACATGATAATTATAACATGTTTTAAGATTATATATATTATGAAACCATGATCTCTTTGACCACTTTCAACAAACCAAGCTGTTTTGGATAGAATTTCCTCAAAACGTCTGACTTAAACTTCATTAATTTAGTAACAAAATATAAAATGGTAATAAATGAAATAAAATAAATAATAATAATGGTATGATCATTAAAAAAAATTTAATCAATTTAATAATTAACATAATTTTATTATTCAGGAGTTATAGAACATACGAGGCAATATGAGACTTGAGGTAAGGGATTTCTCATCTCAATTTCCTTTCTTTGAGACTTATGAAATTTTAAAAAAATATTTTATTTTGTTTAAATGGATTTATTTTATCATTAATTTACTGAAATACATGTGTTTTATAAATCCATTTCAAGTTATCTTCTTCAATGTCCTTTTGATTCAAAAGTTACCAAAGTGGAAAGGGGTTTTTCTTTAAAACCTCATTTTCAAATGTTTTGATGTTTTTAATTCGACTATTTCTCTATAATATCAATTTTTTTTAAAATATTTTAATAATTTTATTTTTATGTGATATTTTAAATTCATCTTTAACTCTTTTTTACTAGTTTTTAAAAATGAATTAACCAAACGGTTTCCGTACGGTTCATGTTTACTTTTTTTATAAAGTTGTGAAAAGAATGTTGTTTAATGTTTACCACAAGGTTGCCTTTTCTATCCATCTTAGTTTTTATTAATTATAAATCTTAATATATAAGTTTTCATGGGTTTTCAAAGAATATCATCTTCCCATTTTTCTCATAATTTTAAGTTTTTTAAAAGAAAATGATATTTACCCTTGTTTTTATGAGATGATTGAAGGTGCATTAGATTATGAGTTCAAATGAGTGTTGTGATGAAAAGTGAAACTTTTTATATTTTTTTCATATAATAGATTTTGGAAATTATAGATGATTATGTGTTATTCTAGGATATAGATCTTCAATGCATTGGGTAATGATTTATTCTCCAGAGAAATGATTATTAGAATTGACTGATTATGAGTTATTCCATACAGGTGAAATACGAGTTAACAAAAATGATGAATATAATTTACCAAGTTTCCTGCATGGTTTTTCTATAATTAGGGTTATTTTTAATTTAAATATTTTATTTCAAGAAGAATAAATTCTTCGAGCATTTAAAAGTGAAAGTTTTGATTTCATGAAAAATCATTTTCATGGGTTCTCATGTTTTACTAAGATAACTTCATTTTTTTTTATTCTTGTTATGAGTTTTAAAATTTTTCTTTGAGAAAATATTTATTTTCACATGTGGATATGATTTATTTATATATTAAATGTTTATTGTTAAAAAGTTAATCATTTTTATTTTTTTATGTTTTTCACTGGACTAACAAGTTTCCTTAATTTTTATATACCTTACTGAGATTTTTGTGTTTATACTATGTTTTTAAAAAGATATAAGGATGTGTAGGAACTATATAAAGGTACATTATTTTGTTATGGTGATTCATATTAATTGAAAAAATGTTTCTTGAATGAAACAGTGGTGTAAATTTAAGAACCTATTTTTGTGGAAAAAAAGTACAGTGTGTGGAAATATCCAATTTTTTTATGTAATGGGTTTTCTAATTATATAAAACTATAAAACTTAAAGATCTTGGAAATATATGAATGTAAAATCCTTGTGAAGAGCATGAGTAAATAATTTAAGTATGAATATTGTATTTTTCTAATGTATCATTTAGTCAATGTATGAGGAAGTATTAAATGAGGAGTTGATGATACTTAGAAAATAATTGTATGTCATTCTTGATAAAGCATCCATGTAAGTCCATATATTGATTTAGGTTCAAGGATGGTCTATGGAAAAGTAATTTGATGCTACTAGCTTGAAGAATTCAAGTGATGATGTTCAAGAAATAGTGGAAATAAATATTGTGATGATTTTAAAAATAATCTTAATGCCTGAGACATGTTATAATTATAATTATATTTTTTACAATATTTATAATAAGTTAAGAATTAAAAATGAAGAATCCATCCCTTAATTAGTTGAAGAAATTATCTTTTGTATAGATTTTTTCATACTGTGATAAATAGTATACAATGATGAGATAATTATTTGCGAGCATTATTTTTTGAGGCATGAATGTAACATGTGAAAATGAGTGAGCAGAAAATTACCATATGAAGCATGGTAAGAAAAGGCCATGTTATTTACAAAGAGAGGTGATGTATTTTTCAGCATCACATATAGTTTAACAACTTACTATATTTTATGGGATTATCATGTGTTAACCACATGAATAATAGCCTATAAATACCTGGTTAACTCCCATATGATGTGGACTCATGATTTTTTTGGAGAAGTGGTTATCGAGAGAAGAAACTCTTATTTTTTTCTAGTTGAGTTCTACAAAGCAAGTGGTGCTTTTTGTGAAGGATAGAATATTAAGAAGTAAAGAAAGTGTTATCTTTAATGAAGGATAAAATTTATAGAATATCTATTCCTTTGTAGTGATATGTGTAGTTCTATGTGAATAAAAGTGTTATGTAGATAATTTAACACCTTGTTACCTTCTAAGGTATGCCTTGTCCTTTATTTTGGCATCCTTTATTTTCATTTGGGGATTTTATGCAGGGAACTTGGAAAATAACTATCTGCTGGTAATTTATACATCATGTAATGTGATTACATGTTATGTCATTTTCTCAGGGGAGATGTTTTGAATTTGTTGTACAATTTGAAATGGTTAAATTGGGTTTTTAAATAGAAGGTGATGCATTTTTCTGCATCATTTCACTCCATAGGATTACATGACATAAAAGGAATACACGTTGTGTATTCCCCCAACCTAGTGTTTTAAACTAGGCATCTTAACTAGTTTATTTTTTTGTCCTAAATCCTTTCCCTCTTTACTTATATCCATCCTTAAGTGATTTTGGAGTTCTATAATCCCTTCGGATCATTCATTCAACGATTCATCATCGTGTTGGTTGTGGTGCGTCTCTTCAGGTAAGTAGTATTCCTATCTCTTACTTTCACTCTTTCTTACCTCCTCAGAGTTTTATAGATCATATTGGGATTTATGGATATAAACTCCATGTTGTGAATTTTGATTCTAGTTTATATTTCTAGATCTCTATTGCCATTTTTCTGTTAGAAAATCCTGTTGTGGGTGTTAATTTTTGATACTATGAATAAAGTTAGGTGGTTCCATTTGATTTTCACCATATAATTAATCATTTATTTTCTTGATTTTATTTAAATTTTTCAATTAAATTATGAAAACCCAATTCAACGTGAATTAGAATTTGAAAATTTAATTGGTATAGATTTTTGGAAAAACCCAATTCCAATAGAAATTGGAATTTGTGGCGTGTTTTGAAAATTTATGAAATTTTTGAATTGATTTGAAATTTTATTTTGAAAAAAATGGATTAAATTGAATTGATAAAAAACTATGTTTGGTTTTGTTTTTAAATAGGTATGAATTGATAAAAAAACCCATTTTTTGGTTTTTAAAAGTGAATTGGTATTTTGAAAAGGAAAATTGGTAAATTTGAATTGTGAATGATGATTGATTTGAAATGGAATGATTTGACCTTTTTATATTGATTGATTGAGAACATGTGATCCTAATTAGTTAGTGGGTTATTTTGGATAATCATGCTAGGATGATAATTCTCTAGCAATGGATTGATGATTAAAACTCTAAAAAACTCTAGTTATTTAGATCTTATCTCCATTGGGATGTTGATGAGTCTTATTTGACCTAGGTCTGAGGGACGTGTGTACACATATTATCATGATCAATGATATGAGAGTGTGAGGATCCTATAACTAGAAACTATCATACTATAGGGAATATGACCATGGTGGTTATTGTTACTATTTTGATTATAAATTTCATTTATTTTTAAACTGCATTACTCATACCTAGTGATTTATATAAACTATTTTATATAAAGTGTTTATTTAAGACATGTTTGAAATGTTTTCCGCTTTGAAAAGAATCATGTTTTATTTTAAATATGCAAATGATGTATTATGCCATGATTTGTTTTAAATAAATTGAAAGCATTATTTGGTTTATTATTATGGAATTTTTTTATGGAACACTTGGTGAGACCCTACTAGGATTTTAGCTCATACCCTACCTTTTCCTTAGAGTGTTTATAGATTTTCTTCTACCAAGTTCGAGAAAAGGGAAAGTGCCTCTTGGAGGAGGTGGATGTTCTTGATCATTTGGGCTTCTAGTGATGTGTCCTTTAGGATGTCAATATTATCTTTTCTTCTTTTGATTACTTTGATGATATACTGTTTTGATTTTTTTACAGACCTGTTTAGTTTCTGGTATTATCTCCCTTTGGATTTTTGAGCATACTGATATGTATCTTTATCTTCCACTATTTTTTGGAAAATTCATTCCACTTTTATCTTGTATGATTCCAAGTTCTAGTCTCCAACCCATGGGGATCGGTAATTCCCTTTAGTCTATGTCATTTTCGGCATAAGTATCAAGGTACTAGGGTAGCCAGGTTGTTTCATGAAAAATAAAGTGATATAAGAATTACAGCTTGGTGTAATTGTATAAATACAATGTCATGTGTTTTGTATTACTTGAAAAATAATTAAAAATAGAAAAATTATTTTTAAATCATTGGTACGTGAATCATAAAGAAATTGAACCGATGGTATGTGGTTATAAATTTATGTTATTTGATGATCATGTGATTTTCATAATAATAATTTTGCATACTATTTGAGGAATATACAGTGGAAAAGTAAAAACAGGTTCATAAAGAACACATTTGGTAATTCTAGAAAATACTCATAATTTCATGGATAATCTAAGTTGTTAGAATTGAATAATATTGAGGATACTGGTACAAAATTGTATTGAGAAGAGAGGAGAGACTGGAGCTAAAAGATACTTGTGGGAGGAGAGTTGCATGTATGAGTATTTAGTAAGATGAGAAGGGATAAATCATTCTAGATCTAGTGTAAAGAAGTTTCAAGACTAACAGTCTTATTTCAAGAAGTTTTTGAAGATATTGAAGGTGTACACGAGCAATCTTGATCCTACAGGATCATAGAGGAATATGAATCTAAAGAATAAAGAGGACTTTCTATTACTAGATCTACAATAAGAAGAAGAAAGATCTTGTGAATAAAGGGTCTTACCAGTTGCTAAAGGGTCCTGGTATTAGGGTGTATAACTAATCAAAGAGAAGATAATATAAGAATGGTTGGGTATCTAACCAACTGAGGTATAAGAGTTGGTTGTTGGGTGTAGAACTTTGATCAACTAGAGGATCGATAACTATGGTGTATAATCAGTTATTTACAAATCCATTGTAATTAATAATAAAATTATAGGGGAGAATTAATGTTATGGAATCTAACCAACATGGAAAGGAGTGGTTCTTAGTATCTATCCTTGTAAATATTGTGTGTTGTGATTTATATTAATATTTATACATATGTGATGAGGTTGTGAGACATCATTGAGTAGATCAAGAACTTACCAATTTCGATAGGTTGAATTAAAAAAAAATTTATAAAATATGACTATTGATTCACCCTCTCCATAGTAGAATATGACCTGGTGCTCTATAATTTATATCAAATCCAAGTTCCTCTAAATATCAAAGAATAATTTGAAGACATGGATAATCTTAACTCATTCAATAGTTAAGGTGTTCCCATATTCAATGGGAGGAATTATCATAGTTTGAGGAATAGGATGTTACCCTACCTCCTATCACTTTTCCTAGAAGTAAGATATATTTCAATAATGGGTTTTCCACCCATTTTTGATCATGATTCTATGACACGATATGATAAGATAAATATAGAGTTAGACAGAAAGGCTCAAAATTTCATCTTTATATCTCTATTAGAAGTAAGTAAAAAAGTTCATGGGTCTCTATACTTCAAATGAGATCTAGAAAAAATTGAGAAAAATCTATGTAGGTGATTTCAAATTTAGGTGTCACAACCCCCTCCCACCAAAGATTCCCCTCCTGAGCTGGCAATGGTGAAAGGGAGATAATGACCCCCGAGTCCCGCCTCCAGTAGGCCCCGGGTTGGCGACTAGCACCAAGGGTATGAGTTTTCACAAATATGGGAGGCATTACCCTTTTTATTATTTTGGATCGGGAAAAAGGACAAGTCAACCACCAAAAAGGGAAAAGAACAAGTGTATATAAATAAACCCAAACCAAGCCCACATGCATGTTTAAACAATTTTTATAACAAGGTACAAGTACAAGGAAGCTCAAAAGTACAATGCCAAAGAAAACAAGAGAACAACAACTGCAACAACTCCAACTGCCCGACTAGTAGGGTCCCGCACGGCCCTAGTAGTCCTCCTGGAAACCTGAAAGTAAACGTAGGGTGAGCATACAAGTATACTCAGTAGGGAAACCTAAAGCTCTCGTGCACAAGTGGGGGAACGTACTAAAGTCCCGTGAGAAAGAGTAAACCAAACACCTAACAAGGCAAACTATCCATCCTAGGCCTCACCAAGGCTCGCTCCCCAAATAACGCAAGTCAAGTAATATATATATAAGAGCACATCGATGTTTGGGTACCCCGCGCCACTTTCCCACTGGTTATTGAGACATCCTACGCATCGGACCAATCCCGCCATTCTCACCGCAGTCCCACTGCCACACCCGCCCGCACACACCTGGGCCACAACCACACGTAGTCCCACTGCCGAATCCCGCCCGCACACACCTGGGCCACAACCACACGCAGTCCCACTGCCGAATCCCGCCCGCACACACCTGGGCCACAACCACACGCAGTCCCACTGCCGAATCCCGCCCGCACACACCTGGGCCTCAACTGTCATATGTAACCATGCCTGCAAACACCTAGGCCAGAGCAACCACCGCCACGCCCGATGACACCTGGGCCTCATCCCGAAGACACTTGGGAAACCACCTGCCGCACACACCTGGCCAACCACCACAACACCCCGCCCGGAGGTTCTTGGGCTAATAATGGACTTCAGGCCATCACAGCCTGCCCGAAGATACTTGGGCTATCCGGGAAAGGGAGCAGAAAAGGAGCTAATAACCATCCACTAAGGATACTGTTGGGAAAAACACCCTTCCCCCATAAATGGGGGTGTTCGTCACTGAGTGCTCAACTTGGGTGGGGCGCGAATAAGAAACACAAAGCTACAAGTATAGATATAGGTAACAAACACTCACCCAAAGCTTAGGTTTTCCTAGCCAACCTACAGAACACAACACCACTGCACCCAAGTCACAGTTCACGACCCTTTCCCACAAAACCATTTGTCACATTCTTGTTTCACGTTCAGTCAAAATGTTCAATTAATTTTAAGCACTACTGGGCAACTACCATAAGCATAACCAAGGAAAGCGTCAAAAGCAAGGATCAACCAAAACACTCACACCCGGTTCTGTTAACAGAGGATCTCTCCCCAATTTGTGATATTTTAAGTAACCACCCGGATTTAAAACTCACAACCACCGAATCCATACCAACAGGAGATCCCATCTCCCAAATTCACACAGCCTCCGAGAGTATAAAACGAATAGGGGATCCCATCCCCTCCCACATTTCCAACAATCGTCCCGAAAGGAAAACAGCCAACTACCATTACCAACACAAGTCAGGGATTTTCATATTTAAATGACTTAACACACTCCTTGATTTCAAATTCCGTGTGTTCTAACCGGGAGTTATCAAAGAAGGGTTGATCCTGGTGCTTTCAACTTATTCAGCCGGATATACGTGATTAACCAATTTCACAGCAGGAGTTCCCAAATTCAGCAACCCATTTAAAACATCACGAGGGGATTCATCAGTGCACATACAACGACCACCAACGGCCTCAATTTTCAGAAACATAAACCAGTACAACAAAAAGGGATGATTACAAGATAAAGCATAACAACGATCACAATCCCTTCCCCTTATTTCTTTAGAACTTCGTTTATTATCTTCATTAAGGTTTGGTTCAACCAATTCCATAAGGACAAGAATAACGCCCACCCCGCATGATACACAAAAGTGAGAGACGAAAGAAATTCCCTACTTGTTGATAGATGATCGACGTTTAGGTCGGGGGCGCGGAACTTCACGGATAACGACGCGGCGGTCCCGATGCACCAGAAGAGCCACGATCGAAGAAGGGGAAAACCACGGCCTAACCCTTAATTTATAAGAGCTGGGGACGGTTGAGATGAAAACACAAAACCGTGTAAGACGTGGGAGTCGTGGGTTGACTACGCGGCTTGACTCATCATTAAAGGTGCTGGGTGGTTTAAACCGACTCATGAATTAATGAAGCATTTAATTAAAACTTTTGTGCGCGTTTCGGGTTTTCAAGACATTTTTAACGAGGCAGAATAGGGTTTAAAACCCTATTTGCGAAAAAGGAGCATTACTGGAACAACTTGGCAAGGTTGGGTGACGTCGGCCGGTTCCGCCGATCGGTCGCACCGATCAGCCTCACCGATCGGTCGCATCGATCGCTCTCACCGATCGGTCTCACCGATTGGTCTCACCGATCGGTCTCACCGATCGGTCTCACCGATCCGTCTCACCGATCGGTCTCACCGATCGGTCTCACCGATCCGTCTCACCGATCGGTCTCACCGATCGGCCTCACCGATCGGTCTCACCGATCGGTCTCACCGATCGGCCTCACCGATCGGTCTCACCGATCGGCCTCACCGATCGGTCTCACCGATCGGCCTCACCGATCGGTCTCACCGATCCGTCTCACCGATCCGTCTCACCGATCGGTCTCACCGATCGGTCTCACCGATCCGTCTCACCGATCCGTCTCACCGATCGGTCTCACCGATCCGTCTCACCGATCGGTCTCACCGATCCGTCTCACCGATCGGTCTCACCAATCGGTACCCCTCAAGGATCCGGATTTTGGCAAAGGAAGGGACCAAGGGGGGTCTGGGTCATCACATCAGATACCTCTTAAACGATTCTCGTCCTCGAGAATCAAAACAAACCAGAAGGAAAGAGAGGGTCCGAACAACCATCTTCGAAAGATACCTCTTAGGAGTGAACCTCTGCTAACTAAAAACACCCTCCTGTCAAGAACTAAGCAACATACCACGCCAAATAGCCCGGTCATGTGGGTTTGGGGAGTTTCCCTCCCCCATTTCAAGATATTATCCGCTTTGGGCGGCACTGACTCGCCCGCACGGGTTCAATCGCATCCACCTTAATGCGTCTTGATTAGGGGTTGGGTTCCCTCTTCCCTTTAGCCGGGGCTTTTCACACACAACAGAGGAAATAACCCAGTACATTTCATAGCCAAAAGTCAAACGTTCAACCACAACAGGTACAAAAGGAACAAAGCTCAAAACAACTCAGGGTATTGGTCATGCATCTGTGCTTCCCTTTCCCACGTACTCTCTTCGAGGCCGCCATGTCTCCACAACACACAAACCAAGCCGATGGTTCGTCCACGGAGCACTTTCTCCTTGCGATCCTCGATCCTGACTGGCCATTCCTCGAAGGTCACGTCTTCTCCCACATCTAGCTCTCCCCAGTTGATGACATGAGAGTCATCATGTAAGTACTGACGAAGCTGGGAGACATGGAAGACGTCATGGACCCTCTCCAACTGAGGTGGTAGGGCCAGCTGATATGCCACCTCTCCAACTCGCCTCAGCACCTCGAAAGGTCCGATGAACCTAGGGGAGAGCTTTCTCCCCTTTCCGAACCTCCGTTGCCCACGTTGAGGGGAAACCTTCAAGAACACATGATCTCCCACCTCGAACTCCAAGGGCCTCCTCTGACGATCAGTATAAGATTTCTGCCGATCTTGAGCTGCTTTCATCCTCTCCCGTACTAGCTGGACTTTCTCCGTGGTGCTCTGCACTACTTCTGGTCCAAGAGTACCAGTCTCACCAACCTCTGCCCAGCATAAGGGTGAACGACATGGTCTTCCATACAAAGCCTCAAAAGGAGCCATGCCGATAGTAGAGTGGAACCTGTTGTTGTAGGCAAACTCTACTAAAGGCAAGTGTCGTACCCATGATCCTCCGAAATCCAGAACACATGCTCGCAGCATGTCCTCCAATGTCTGGATAGTCCGCTCTGTCTATCCATCAGTCTGAGGGTGAAAAGCAGTGCTAAGGCATAGCTGGGTGCCAAAAGCATGTTGTAACCCCTTCCAGACTCGTGAGGTGAACCGAGTGTCCCGATCTGAAACAATAGTCTTCGGAACTCCATGAAAACGCACCACCTCATCCACGTACCTTTGTGCTAAGGTACTCAAAGGTCCTGACTCCTTGATAGCCAAGAAGTGAGAAGATTTTGTCAATAGATCCACCACTACCCAGATAGCATCATGCCCGCCCTGAGCTCTGGGTAGTCCTGTGACGAAGTCCATCGAGACGTCGTCACACTTCCACTCGGGAACATCTAAAGGCTGCAGTAGGACACCTGGAACCTGGTGTTCAGCCTTCACTTGCTGACATACTAAGCATTTAGCCACAAACTCTGCCACTACCCGTTTCACCCCGGGCCACCAAAACTGTCCCCTCAGGCCTTGGTACATTTTCGAGATACCTGGATGTACTGCCAAGGCTGAGCTATGGAACTCACGAAGGACTTCATCACGCATCACTTCTGGAACAAACAACCTCCCATGAAAGAGCATCCGATGTCGGCTGTCCTCCGACCATCCTTCCGGAGCGTTCCCCTGATCGACACGATCCCGCAACACTTCCACCTCAGGATCTCCCCACTGAGACTCTTCCACTTGCTGCAACAAAGAGGACTGTACCATCATCTGATATAGGCAGCCTCTGCCACTATCCATCTTCGCATCCAGGTGTAAGGAATCCAACTCCTCCATTGCCTTCCAGGCATTTTCCGACTCTCGGACCGCATCCTTCTGCGTCCTCCTGCTCAAGGCATCGGCCACCACATTTCCCTTGCCCTCAGTATAAGAGATTTCAAAGTCGTAGTCCTGGAGGAACTCTACCCATCTCCGTTGTCGCAAGTTCAAGTCCCGCTGGGAGAAGATGTACTTTAAGCTTTTGTGATCTGTGAAGACCACAAAGCATTCCCCGATGAGGTAGTTCCGCCATAACTTTAGCGCAAAAACGACCGCTGCAAGCTCCAGGTCATGGGTGGTGTAGTTATGCTCATGGGGGCGTAGCTGCCTGGACCCGTAAGAGATCACCCCTTGTTGCTGCATCAACACGCATCCCAGGCCCTGTCCTGAAGCATCACAAAATACCTCATAGGCCATTCCTTCTTCTGGTAATCTCAACACTGGGGCACTAACCAGCTTTTCCTTTAGGTAGCTAAAGGACGACTCACATTTCTCGCTCCACATGAAAACCTGGTCCTTCTTGGTCAAAGCCATAAAAGGGGCTGCTACTCGAGAGAAGTTGGGTACGAATCTCCGGTAGTAGCCTGCCAGTCCAAGGAAACTCTGAACTTCTGCCACATTCTTGGGTGCTGCCCAAGAAACAACTGCCTCAACCTTTGATGGGTCGACTGCTACCCCCTGCTCAGACACTACATGCCCGAGGAAGTGCACTTCTCGTGTCCAGAACTTGCACTTTGACAACTTCCCGTAGAGCTGGTGCTGTCGGAGGACTTTCAAAACTGTCCTTAGGTGCTCTGCATGGTCCTCTTCTGACCTTGAATAGATTAGGATATCGTCGATGAATACCACCACAAACCGATCCAGGTACTCCCGAAAGATGGAGTTCATAAGCCCCATGAACACGGTCGGGGCGTTCGTAACACCAAAGGGCATGACCACGAACTCGAAGTGCCCATACCTGCACCTGAATGCCGTCTTCGGGACGTCGCTATCCTTCACCCTCAACTGGTGGTACCCGGATCGCAGGTCGATCTTCGAGAACCATCCTGCCCCCTTCAGCTGGTCGAAAAGATCATCTATCCTCGGAAGAGGGTAGCGATTCTTGATCGTTACCTGATTCAGCCTCCTGTAGTCGATGCACAACCTGAGGCCACCATCCGCCTTCCTTGCGAACAAGATCGGAGAACCCCACGGTGACGCACTTGGACGAACATAACCCCTCTTCATCAGATCGTCAATCTGTATCCGCAACTCCCGTAGCTCCGAAGGTGCCATCCGGTAAGGAGCCATCGAGATTGGTTGAGATCCGGGCTGCAGGTCTATCCCGAACTCGATATCACGTCGAGGGGGTAGAGTTGTCACCTCCTCAGGAAAGACGTCCATAAACTCACGAACGATCTCTGGTACTTCCACCATTTCCACATCTACTGATTCTATCGTCAGTTCGGTCAACAAGGAGAGGAGAGGTTCCTCCCTCCTGTTTCCCTTCGGACAGCTCCGCTCGCCGGTGAAGGTAACACACTGGCCGTCCAAACCTGAGAACACCACCCTTCTTTGGAAACAGTCGATGACGGCGCACACAGAAAATAGCCAGTCGATGCCTAGGATGACATCGTACGGCTGAATCTGTAGCAGAAGGAGATCCCTAACCGACTGATGTGGCCCCAACATCAGTCTACATCCCCGACAAACGAACAGCAAGTCGGTCTGATCTCCAACTGGTGTGCTCAACACCGGGGGCACTGGAAGTCTCTCGGCATCTAGACCCAAGGCACGGGCTATACTGGGTGCAACAAAGTAGTGCGAAGCTCCGGTATCGAACAAATCATAAGCAAGAGTGCTAAACACATTGATCGTACCTCGAACAACCTCTGGCCCTGTTGGAACCGTTGCCTCTGTGGCGTGTAACTGTCCACGCCCAGCTCCCCTACCCCTCGGCTGTCGGCCACCTCCCCGACCACGCCCTGGTCGAGGTCCCTGGGGAGCGCCCTGAGGTCGGCCTCCTCCTCCTATGTCTGCCTGCGGAGGAGCGGGAGCTCGCTGTCCCTGCTGCTGCTGCCGAAAGGGTCTGGCTGGAAACTGCTGCTGCGGCGGATGCTGGGGATGACTTCCACTGCTGTACTGCACCCGATCGGGGCACTGACTCCAGAGATGTCCAGGGCTCCCGCAGATGAAGCACCGTGGTCCCGAGCCTGAAGGAAAAGAACGTGGGCCAGGGGATCGAAACTGAAACTGCTGCGGCCTGCTCCCTGTAGGTCGGAACCTGGAGGGTCCCGATGCTGGAGGCCTGGCGCTAACGGCCTTCCCCTTTGATGGTCCCATCTGGATCCCTTCTCGTGACACTCCACCCAGAGCATGCATCCTTTCCACCACTTCGGCCTTCTTCTGGACCTCTAAGTATGTCGGAAGGGTAAAGGGGGTAACAGCATACTGGAGGGAGGGTCGGAGCACCTCCTCCAAACGTCTTGCCCGAGAATCCTCATCGGGAAAGAGGTCCGGAGCAAAATGTAGGAGGTCCTTGAACTTGATTCCAAGTTCCCTCACGGACATGCTCCCATGCTGGAGGGAGAGTAGCTCCTGCCTCTTCTCCGCCTTCATCGTCGAGGAGAGGAACTCCGCCCGGAACTCCTTCTCGAAATCCGCCCAAGCAACCTCAGACTCTTTCCTATTCCCCAGGTGAAGCATCCACCACTGACGTGCCGCTCCTCGCATCTGGCTAACAGCCAGAGGAACCCAGTATTCGGTCGGGGCCCGAATCAGGCCGAAGGCTATGACTAACTCCTCCAGCCAGCCTTCCGTCTTCATATCGGAGGTGCTGCCCTCATACTTCTCGAGGGCCTGTCGTTGGAAGGCTCGAAGAGTCTTCTGCCACTGGTCATCCTCTTCCTCTCGATCAGCTCTCTGCCGATTGGCCAAAGTAGTCTTAGGGGCCTCGATCGCCTGTACCACACGTGGTCGCCTTCCAGGTGCCATAGCTGCAAGGTAAACAAGGAATGCCTAAGCCCAAGTAGTGCAGAATATCGTTCTTAAAACTTATTAAGATTTAATTTATTCTTAATTCCCAAGACATCCCAGAAACACAAGAACACAAGTCATTATGATGCATGTACCTTTCCTAGGGTCTCTACCCTGCAATCAGTGTGGCCTCACTTGGTCGTTCGGTAGGTCCAGAGTCCTTGCATCGGATCACGGGGGGCCCTAAAATCCCGTGTCCTAGCCGGTCTTCCCTAGCCTAATTCACGCTCCAAGGTCACCCAACACCGTTGCCTTACCATCCCATGCAATCCTCACTGTGCCTAACTCCAGACTCCGTCCTATCTCTCAACCTTCGCCTCTGATACCATTCTGTCACAACCCCCTCCCACCAAAGATGCTCCTCCTGAGCTGGCAATGGTGAAAGGGAGATAATGACCCCCGAGTCCCGCCTCCAGTAGGCCCCGGGTTGGCGACTAGCACCAAGGGTATGAGTTTTCACAAATATGGGAGGCATTACCCTTTTTATTATTTTGGATCAGGAAAAAGGACAAGTCAACCACCAAAAAGGGAAAAGAACAAGTGTATATAAATAAACCCAAACCAAGCCCACATGCATGTTTAAACAATTTTTATAACAAGGTACAAGTACAAGGAAGCTCAAAAGTACAATGCCAAAGAAAACAAGAGAACAACAACTGCAACAACTCCAACTGCCCGACTAGTAGGGTCCCGCACGGCCCTGGTAGTCCTCCTGGAAACCTGAAAGTAAACGTAGGGTGAGCATACAAGTATACTCAGTAGGGAAACCTAAAGCTCTCGTGCACAAGTGGGGGAACGTACTAAAGTCCCGTGAGAAAGAGTAAACCAAACACCTAACAAGGCAAACTATCCATCCCAGGCCTCACCAAGGCTCGCTCCCCAAATAACGCAAGTCAAGTAAAATATATATATAAGAGCACATCGATGTTTGGGTACCCCGCGCCACTTTCCCACTGGTTATTGAGACATCCTACGCATCGGACCAATCCCGCCATTCTCACCGCAGTCCCACTGCCACACCCGCCCGCACACACCTGGGCCACAACCACACGCAGTCCCACTGCCGAATCCCGCCCGCACACACCTGGGCCTCAACTGTCATATGTAACCATGCCTGCAAACACCTAGTCCAGAGCAACCACCGCCACGCCCGAAGGCACCTGGGCCTCATCCCGAAGACACTTGGGAAACCACCTGCCGCACACACCTGGCCAACCACCACAACACCCCGCCCGGAGGTTCTTGGGCTAATAATGGACTTCAGGCCATCACAGCCTGCCCGAAGATACTTGGGCTATCCGGGAAAGGGAGCAGAAAAGGAACTAATAACCAGCCACTAAGGATAGTGTTGGGAAAAACACCCTTCCCCCATAAATGGGGGTGTTCGGCACTGAGTGCTCAACTTGGGTGGGGTGCGAATAAGAAACACAAAGCTACAAGTATAGATATAGGTAACAAACACTCACCCAAAGCTTAGGTTTTCCTAGCCAACCTACAGAACACAACACCACTACACCCAAGTCACAGTTCATGACCCTTTCCCACAAAACCATTTGTCTCATTCTTGTTTCACGTTCAGTCAAAATTTTCAATTAATTTTAAGCACTACTGGGCAACTACCATAAGCATAACCAAGGAAAGCGTCAAAAGCAAGGATCAACCAAAACACTCACACCCGGTTCTGTTAACAGAGGATCTCTCCCCAATTTGTGATATTTTAAGTAACCACCCGGATTTAAAACTCACAACCACCGAATCCATACCAACAGGAGATCCCATCTCCCAAATTCACACAGCCTCCGAGAGTATAAAAAGAACAGGGGATCCCATCCCCTCCCACATTTCCAACAATCGGCCCGAAAGGAAAACAGCCAACTACCATTACCAACACAAGTCAGGGATTTTCATATTTAAACGACTTAACACACTCCTTGATTTCAAATTCCATGTGTTCTAACCGGGAGTTATCAAAGAAGGGTTGATCCTGGTGCTTTCAACTTATTCAGCCGGATATACGTGATTAACCAATTTCACAGCAGGAGTTCCCAAATTCAGCAACCCATTTAAAACATCACGAGGGGATTCATCAGTGCACATACAACGACCACCAACGGCCTCAATTTTCAGAAACATAAACCAGTACAACAAAAAGGGATGATTACAAGATAAAGCATAACAACGATCACAATCCCTTCCCCTTCTTTCTTTAGAACTTCGTTTATTATCTTCATTAAGGTTTGGTTCAACCAATTCCATAAGGACAAGAATAACGCCCACCCCGCATGATACACAAAAGTGAGAGACGAAAAAAATTCCCTACTTGTTGATAGATGATCGACGTTTAGGTCGGGGGCGCAGAACTTCACGGATAACGACGCGGCGGTCCCAATGCACCAGAAGAGCCACGATCGAAGAAGGGGAAAACCACGGCCTAACCCTTAATTTATAAGAGCCGGGGACGGTTGAGATGAAAACGCAAAATCGCGTAAGACGTGGGAGTCGTGGGTTGACTACGCGGCTTGACTCATCATTAAAGGTGCTGGGTGGTTTAAACCGACTCATGAATTAATGAAGCATTTAATTAAAACTTTTGTGTGCGTTTCGGGTTTTCAAGACATTTTTAACGAGGCAGAATAGGGTTTAAAACCCTATTTGCGAAAAAGGAGCGTTACTGGAACAACTTGGCAAGGTCGGGTGACGTCGGCCGGTTCCGCCGATCGGTCGCACCGATCGGCCTCACCGATCGGTCGCACCGATCGGTCTCACCGATCGGTCTCACCGATCGGTCTCACCGATCGGTCTCACCGATCGGTCTCACCGATCGGTCTCACCGATCCGTCTCACCGATCCGTCTCACCGATAGGTCTCACCGATCGGTCTCACCGATCCGTCTCACCGATCGGTCTCACCGATCCGTCTCACCGATCGGTACCCCTCAAGGATCCGGATTTTGGCAAAGGAAGGGACCAAGGGGGGTCTGGTTCATCACATTAGGGAAGCCAAACTACAAGTTTAGAGGATCTATTTTGAGGGAATAAAAATGAACAATGATGAAAATATTGATGACTATTTCGCTAGGGTGAATGAGATAGTTAGTAACATTTGAGGATTCAGCAAGTAGCTGGATGATTGTATCATTTTCAAAAAGATGATGAGGAATTTTCCATATCAATTTGATACAAAAATATTAGACCTGTAAGAAAAGCGCCAACCTTCATGAATAAGGAAAAAAGATAAAATGGACTTTAAATCCATGAGAAAAGGATAATTCAAATAATAAGAGGTTTTAAAATCAAGTGATTCAAATGATGAGGGGGAGGAAGATCTTAGTGAAATCATTTCCCTTCGATCATGAGGATTTAAAAATGGTAAAATAGAAAGGAAATAGAAAACACTTTCCAAAGTGATGGAGTTTTGATGACATTGGACACTTTTCCTATGACTATCCAAGGAACAAGAATAATGAATATGAATCTAATTCAAGAAGATGATAAATTTAGAAAATAGAAAAAGGATAAAAAGAAAAATAATCATTTCAGTAGAATAAAGAGAAATATGATAAGAAACATGGGAATGTCAGTTCATCTTCAAGTAGATCTTCAGATGATTAGGATAATTTCCTTTACAAAGTTGAAATAGGCTCTGATTTATCAAGTAGTGATGATGGATAAAAAGAAACAATAGATCTATAGTGGTAGTTGAAAGGTGAGTTGGAAGCATATATTAAGGATACTACAAAGCTTTAAAAATAAAAAAAACATTATTGAAGGAAAATGACTAAGGATATTGTAGAAAAGGGAAAACTGATCAAGAAAGAATAAATTTATGTTGATGATATCAAGAAGCACAAGCTTAGAGAAGCTAAACAAAAAAAATATTATCATTTTTTTATGAGAAGCTGGCTGTAAAGGAAGAAGAACTGGGTGAGACATAATCAATGTGTCTTATTATTGAAAATTAGGTGAATAAATCTAGATAATACTATAGTAAGTCCATTGAAGTTAAAGGATAATATTCCCATGTTAGTTATATGAAGGGTTCCTATAGAAAATATACATCCACCCCAAAATAGTTTCAAAACAAATATGTTATCACTAACAGTGTAGGTGAATCTGTTTGGACCAAGAAGTTAATAGAGAGGCATTCTACCACATCAATTGATGAAAGGAATATTCAAATAATACCATTTCCCCAAGGAAAAATCAATATTGGTTTATAAAAAGAAAAAATCATGAATTTTATGGACAGGTTTATCAACAAAATAAAAGATCATGGTTCAGAAGTTTTTTATGGTGTTATGGTAAATATGGACATAAAATCTAATATTACTGGTATAACATGTCAATTATAGGAGACATTCATGAACCAAGGGGGACATGGTGAATAGATGAGAATATATTATCAAGTAAATAAACCAGTTACCGGATATCCATCCAATCTGCAAATACAAAACAGTTATGAACTCATAGAATATGTGTGTGGCATATGTGAATTGGAAGGTCATAGAGTTGAGTTATGCATGACCAAATTACCTAGAAAGGTTCCTTATAATATGAAAGGGGTGAAAATTTAGAAGAAAAATGAGAGGAATTCATGTAAAAATGAGAAGAAATATGAGGCATCCAAAAAGTTTGAATATACAAAGAAGAAATGTATGATAGTTTGGCCAGATCAACTGAAAATAGCTTAAAAAATAGAGAAAGCTCAATTAGATGATGAAGCTAAGGTTATGTAGGTGATTTCAAAATAAGAGGCTGAATGTCATAATAAGTCATCTACTAGTGATGATTTTAAGATTCAAAAGAATTTATGTGAAATTTATAGATAAATTATGTATGATATAATGAGTTACAAGTTAATCATACCAAACCAAGAAGAGTGTATAAAGAGGATGATGTAATAAAAATTCAAAGAAATTTTATAAATGTATGAGATGGACACCAACACTTCATATGAGTAAGTTTTTCTTGAGAATAATGTAAACATGAAAGTATTTAAGGATGATATCAGGAAGAAAAGTACTTCAAAATCTAATATCAAACAGAATAAGAACAAGGTGAGGTTGGGAAGAAACTCTCAACCTAAGTTCTATTTCTAAGGAACAAATAGATCCCTTTGTATTCCTATATATATATATATATATATATTATTTTGTACTGATATGTAGGGAATTGAATGAGATGGATGTATCTCTTAAGGGAGAGCATTAATGAGTCAAACTTGTTAAATCTTCACTACATAGTGAATGTGGAACTTTTAAACAGCTTTGTACAATTATAAGATGAGGTATGAAAATCAATCTCATATCCTTACTTTAAATGAATTTATATTTATTATAAAGGGGGTTTATATTGAGAATGGGGGCTATATATTTTTTCACTTCAAATTTTTGATGTGTTTGTTGAGATATGTGTAAACTATAAAATATTTCATGATTTGATTATTTGGAAAACCCCAAAACATGAAGAAGTGAGTTATCTAAGTTTAGTATCACATGTATTATAATTCATGGAAAACATTGATTACTTTTGTTATACGCTATTTTTGTCTACAAAGTGTTTTCCCATGTAGATTTAGAGTTATCTAACTAATGGATTTTTGTTAATAAAAACATGTAATTTCATCCTTCTCTCAATAGTAACTAAGGTTGAGGCCTTAAAGAAATGGAGTAGAAGAGGATGCCTTGATGTCATGAGAAGAGTGATGAGATTATAATTCCCCTATTGTACCTTTTCATTTATTTTCAATAAGGTGTAGAAGAATATTGACTTTATAATGTAATGAAGTGTCGACAATAAATTTAAAGGGGGAAATTGAAGAGCATAAGTGAATGATTTTAGAATGAATGTTGTATTTATTTTCAGTGTATCATAAATTCAATATATTTAGAAGTATTAAATTAAGATTTTATGATTCTTAGAAAGGAATTGGATATCATTATTTATAAAGCATTCATATAAGTCCATAGGTAGATTTAGGTTCTTCCATGGTCTGTGCAAAAGGAATTTGAGGCTACTAGCTTAAAGAATTCAAGTGATGAAGTTCAAGAAATAATGTCAATAAATATTATGATGATTATTAAACTATTATTAATTCTTAATACATGTTCAAACTTTGTGTGGAGTTTTCACAATGTTCACAACAAGTGAAGAATTAAAAATGAAGAAACTATCCTTTAATTGGGTGAATAAATCTTCTTATGTATATGTTTTCACACATCGTGATAAATAGATTGTTGTGATGAGATAATGGTTTTTGTTCATGTAGTTTGTGATGCATGCATGTATCATGAAAGAATGAGTGAGCATAAAAATTTCATGTGAAGTAAAACATGAAAATACCATCGTTTGCAGAAAGAGGGGACACATTTTTCAGCATCACATACAGTTGAATGGATTACCATATTTTGTGGGATTATCATGTGTTAACAATTCACACAGTAACCTATAAATAACTAGTTAAATATTAACTAATGTGGACTCAAGAATTTTGGTAGAAGTGATTATCAATAGAAGAAGATATTATTTGGCTCTAATTGAGTTCTACAAAGAAAGTGGTGCTTTTCATGAGGGATAAAATTTTGAGAAGAAAAGAAAGTATTATATTTTGTGAAGGATAAAATTTTGAGAATCTCCATTCCTTTGTGGTGTAGTTCATAGTGGTATGAGATGTTTAGTTTTATATAGATTAAGTTCTATGTGAATTATAGTTTGGTGTAATTACATAAAGATAGTTTCATGTTTTTTTATTACTTGAAAAAAAATTAAAAATATCAAACATTTTTTTGAAGAATCAGTACACAAAGTACAAAGAAAGTGAACCAATAGTATGTGGTTAGACATTTTTGTTATGTGATGATCAGGCGATGTGCATAGGAATAATTTTGTGTGTTATTTGAGGAATATATAGTGGATAAGTAAAAGTAGGTTCACAATGTTCATAGTTGAGTAGTCTATGAAATACTCATGATCGCATGAATAATATGAGTTGTTAGAATTAAAGGATATTGAGGATATTAATGCACCACTATATCAAGAATAGTGGAGAGAATGACATTGGATGATACTTACAGGGGGATACTTTCATGTCCTAGTATTTTGTAAGCTGAGATGAACCAGGTCATTCTAGATCTAGTGTGAAGAAGTTTCAAGAACAATAATCCTATTCCAATAAGATTTTAAAAATCTTGAAGGTGTATACAAGTATTCTTGATCCTATAGGCTTGTGGAGGAAGATCACTCTGAATAATAATGAAGACTTTGTTGGATCAACAGGAAAAAGAAGGAGGAGCTTGTGACTGGGGTGTCTAACCAGTTACTGAAGAAGCTCGGGATTGGGATCTATAATCAATTGAAGAGAAGAGAAGTGAAGAACGGTTGGGGTGTCTAACCAACTGAGTAAGAAGAGTTTGTTTTTGGGGTGTAGAACCAGGATCAACTAAAGGATCAAATACTGGGGTATATGACCAGTTAATGCCTAATCCATTACTATTGATAATAAAATTATAGTGGAGAATCCATGCTGGGGTGTCTAACCAATGTGGAAAGTAGTAGGACTTGGTACCATACCTTTTAAATATTGTGTTGTGTGCTCTCTATTATTATTTTTTCATACGAGGTGAGGTTTTGATACATAATTGAGTGGATCGGTAACCTTAAAAGGTTCAAGTGGTTGAATTAAATGAAAATAATTTGTAAAATATGAACATTGATCCACCCCACCCCCACCCCTCAATGGAATATAGCATGAGGATATACAACTTGATATTAAACTCATAATTATGGGTTTTTTAATATAGGGGGTGTTATATGTTTGGTGTGTTGGGTCGGAAGAAAAGCGAGGAAAAGATGGCAAGAGGGGGGGTGAATTGCCTTTTAAAAAATTGATAAACAAATTAAAATCAAAGTAAAAAATGCAGCGGAAATAAAGAAGGCAAAACACAAAACTTGATAACGGAGTTCGGCCAAAACCCGACCTACGTCTCCGCTCCCAACTCAACCGTTGAGAGATTCCTACCGCTTTCTTTTCAATGGTTTTAGCAAGAAACCCACTAGGCTTTGAGGTAGCACTAGGACCTATTACAGCTTGCTTTTAGTGGTTAAGCAAGAACCCACTTGCTTTTGATGGTTTAGCAAGAACCCACTAGCCTTTTTAACGGGTGAAGGCTAGCTCACCGAAACACAAGCCTTTTAAAAGGAAAGGCTTGAAGAAACCTCTTCACACCTTAATGGTGGTGTGAAACCCAAAAGAAAGGGGGATGAGAAAAGGGTTTGGGGTTTGTAGGTACAAACCCAATTTTAAGCTCAAAATAAAATAAACAATAAAAACCGTATATGAGGAGAAGCCTTGGGCGCCTTTGATGATTGGAGATGTTGAAGGCCGCTTCCAAGCTTCTTTGGAGGAGCTCCTTGGATGTGGAAGTTGTTGGAGCACTTGGGGTTCCTTTGGAGGAAAGCACCGGAGGTACGCCGAATGATCAACAAGGTGTCCGTGGGCTTCCGTATAGTTCCGGTAAGTGTCCGGGGCTTCCTTGGCCTTTATTTATAGGCATGGAACCCTTGGGGAGGCTTCGGAGCCGTTGGAGAGGCTAAAAGAGCCGTTGGGAGCCAAGTGGGCCAGCCTGGTCAAACTGCAACGGCTAGTTTGACTGGCTCCACCGGCTGGCCGGTACAGTCCCACCGGCTGGCTGGTGCTTGAGGAAATTGGGAGATTTCGAGACTTGGCTCCACCGGCTGACCGGTGGATGGGCCACCGGTTGGCCGGTGCCTTGGATGTTGAGAAGGAGGTTGGTCCAGGCCCCACCGGTTGACCGGTGCCAGAGCCACCGGTCGACCGGTGGTGAGGCAGTAGCAAACCCTGTTCAGTCTGGGTGCCACCGGCTGGCCGGTGCTTGGCCACCGGTTGGCCGGTGAGATGGCAGTGACTCAGCACCCTTCCCAGGGTCCACCGGCCGACCGGTGGTGAAGCCACCGGTTGGCCGGTGGACTGATTTTCAGTCCACTTGTGTTCCTTTGCCACTTAAAAGGTTTCAAATTCAAAGATCCATTAAGATGGCATCAACCTCTTTCGCCCCCGAGGGCCTCTCATTGGGTCGTGCTCCATTTTTTGATGGGACCGACTATAATTATTGGAAAACCCGCATGACCACCTTTTTGAGAAGTATAGGATATCCCATTTTTAAAATAGTCATGCATGGTTACACTCTCTCTTCCCCCGACGAATCCAAATGGACCCCCGCCGATATTAAAAATTTTGAGCTTGATGGCAAAGCCATGAATGCTCTTCATTGCGGGTTAGATAGAAATGAATTTAATCGTGTATCCACTTGCACCTCCGCACATGAAATTTGGAAGCTTTTAGAAGTGACCCATGAAGGCACTAATAAAGTCAAGGATACTAGATTAGATATGTATAGACAGGATTTTGAATCTTTTTCAATGCATCCAAATGAGTCTATTTCTGAAATGTTTACACGATTTACTGACGTGTGCAATGGGAGAAAGTCCCTTGGTGATGATGTTTCAGCTGAAACTATGGTGAAGAAGATCCTATGGATCCTACCAAGCAAATGGGCACCAAAGGTGACGGCGATCCAAGAAGCTAAGGACGTCAAAAATATGCCGGTAGAGGAGCTCATTGGATCTCTAATGACGTACGAGATCACCATGAGGAGGCAAGCACAAAAGGAGGGCACACCAATCAAGACACCAAAGAACATTGCCCTCAAGGTTCAAAAGGAAGTAAGCTCCTCCTCATCTTCTTCCTCATCTCCTTCCTCATCTTCCTCATCATCAAGCGGCGACTCGGAAATGGAGAATCTCGCCCGCCAAATGCACAAGTTTATGAAGAAGCACAAGAAGAAGAAGAGATCCCGCAAGGCGCGTAAGCAAGAACCCACCGCAAGATCCGAGCCCAAGGTAAAATGCTACGGGTGCGGCGAAAAGGGCCATTACAAGCCCGATTGCCCACTCAACAAGAAACGGGCTAAGGAGAAAGGAAAGAAAAAGGTCCTCAAGGCGACATGGAGTGACACCTCATCATCCTCCTCCTCCTCCTCCTCGAGCGACCAAGGTACAAAATGCCTAATGGCATTCCATGAGGTAACTTCTTCCGATTCCTCCTCCTCTTGTTCTTCAAATTCAAATTCTTTAAATCATTTATCTTATGAAGAACTCTCACATGCTAGAGATCAACTAGAAAAAGGTTTTCATGAACTATCTTCAAAATTTGTTGCTTTGAAAAAGTCTTTCAAAAAACTCTCCTCCGAAAAAGAACAACTTCTCAAAGAGAAGGAGGAGATGTCCCTTAAAATCCAAAATTTTCCAAATGTTGATTCCATGGAATCAACCATCAAAGACCTAAGAGAGACCCTAGCCAAGTTCACCCAAGGTGAACAAAATTTGAAAAATATACTTGGTTCCCAACGTATATCCCGAACCACCAATGGACTTGGCTATACCAACCGAGCCTCCTCCTCCCATGCTCAAACTGTTTTTGTAAGGGGGAGCTCCGATTACAAATTTTGTAATTATTGCAAGAAAACCGGGCATCTCATTTATGAGTGTAATTGTAAAAACGCCCGGTACGGCCAACCCAAATCGATTTTTTATTCGGATGAATTCTATAGGAGAAGACCCGCTACAAGGCAAGTGTGGATTGAAAAATCCCTCTTAGCGAGTCTCTCCGGGCCTAAAATCATCTCTTTCCAAAATCCCTCTCCCCGGTGACTTTTTGTTTTCATTTAGGGGGAGTTAGGATCTTTTAAGCTTTTTTTGTAATTTCAAAATTTTCAATTCTTTTTCAATTCAATTTAGAATTTTCATTTTTCAATTGGTTTCCAACAGTTGGTATCGAATTTGTTTTTGTTTCAAAACTTTCAATTCAAACTGTTATTCAAATTTTCATTTCAATTTCAAAAATCTCAATTGATTTTCAAATCTCAAATCTTATTTTTAAAATCTCAACTTCCCTCAATCAAGTTTTATGCCCTACTCTATTTTGATAATCACAAAGGGGGAGAAATTTCTTGATTGATTGGGGGAGAATACTTTTCATCATGCTTATCATTTCCTTTCAATTTCAGTTTTTTACTTTGATTGTTTTGGTGATTGTGATCATCAAAATAGGGGGAGATTGTTGTACCTCTCGAACCCCTCAAGGTTTTATTTTCATGATCACAATCACCCTCATATTTATCTAATCCTCTTTCAAGTGTTTTTGGATTGATAGGAATCAAATAAGGTGGCCAAGGAATTGGGCCAAGCAAGCTTAAGTGGCAAAGGAACACAAGTGGACTGAAAATCAGTCCACCGGCCAACCGGTGGCTTCACCACCGGTCGGCCGGTGGACCCTGGGAAGGGTGCTGAGTCACTGCCATCTCACCGGCCAACCGGTGGCCAAGCACCGGCCAGCCGGTGGCACCCAGACTGAACAGGGTTTGCTACTGCCTCACCACCGGTCGACCGGTGGCTCTGGCACCGGTCAGCCGGTGGCCCCTGGACCAGACTTCTCCTCACCTTCCAAGGCACCGGCCAGCCGGTGGCCCTGTACCGGCCAGCCGGTGGACCAGTCAAACTAGCCGTTGGGTTTGACCAGTCAACCATCTTTTGGCCTCCAACGGCTCCGAAGACCTCTCCAACGGCTCCGAAGCCTCCCCAAGGGTTCCTAGCCTATAAATAAAGGCCAAGGAAGCCCCGGACATCACCCGGATCATATACGAAGCCAACGAACATATTTTGGATCATTTGGCGTACCTCCGGCGGACTTCCTCAAAGGAACCCACCTAGCTCCATCCAATTCCACATCCAAGGAGCTCCTCCAAAGAAGCTTGGAAGCGGCCTTCAACATCTCCAATCATTCAAAGGCGCCCAAGGCTTCTCCATTACGGGTTTTATTGTTTATCTCTTTTTAAGCTTTAAAATTGGGTTTGTGCCTACAAACCCCAACTCTTTTCTCATCTCCCCTTCTTTGGGTTCTCACACCACCACTAAGGTGTGAAGAGGTTTTCTCAAGCTTTTCCTTTAAAAGGCTTGTGTCTCGGTGAGCTAGTCTTCACCCGTAAAAAGACTAGTGGGTTATTGCTTAACCATTAAAAGCATTGGGTTCTTGCTAAACCACTAAAAGCAAGCTGTAATAGGTCCTAGTGCTACCTCAAAGCCTAGTGGGTTTCTTGCTAAAACCATTGAAAAGCAAGCGGTAGGAATCTCTCAACGGTTGAGTTGGGAGCGGAGACGTAGGCCGGGTTTTGGCCGAACTCCGTTATCAATTTTGTGTGTCTTGCTTCTTTATTTCCGCTGCATTTTTTACTTTGATTTTAATTTGTTTATCAATTTTTTAAAAGGCAATTCACCCCCCCTCTTTCCATCTTTTCCTCGCTTTTCTTCCGACCCAACATGGTGGGTTATGGAGCATCCAGGGTAACAAGTCAGTACACCCCCAAATGTTTTTCTGATGTTGGATTCATGAAGCGTGTATACTATTCATCATTTAAGTAAGGATCGAGTCAGATTTAAGTAAAATGATGATGCTTTAGGACTTCTTCAACCTCACACACTGGGAATATTCACAATGTGCCTTTATGAGTACCATGATCTTGGCACCCTTATCTTTGGGTAATCCACCCTATGAGATGAGATCATGTTGCAACTGAGGAGTTTGTGTAGCAACATTTGGGTTGCGTAGTATTCACCAATACCATGCCATGACTATTTCATGTAGAATATATTGCATGTAGTAGATTGAATGAGAATAATATATGAAAAAATGTGATGATATTACATTGTTCGTATCTTGCAAAAAGTATCACAGTATTTGAAGACTGTGATCCAAGATCATATGATAGAAGCCACATTTCGAAAGACATGGGTACTTTGAAAATAAAAAAAAGAGTAGGAGTTCATAAGGTTTTCTGATAAATTTCATAAGGTTCCCATGAACCCTAAATGGAAGATCACGTGATTGTTTGAAATCATTGTCATGTTGAACTATGGTCCATCATAAGGTCGATATTCATAGGGTACATGTAGTCTTCGTAGAGTTTATCTACACCAAGTTTGAATCAATTGGATATCTTCATGGATATAGGGTAAAAGCAATGTTAGGTACATGAGAATTGTAGAGTACGTTTGAAATATTTTTAGGGTACATCCAACCCTATGAAAACATAGATTTTGGTCCTTTTCGGGTTCCTATGCCACAATGAGGTTGCCACACTATATGCACATGATGAAAAAAGAAACACAACCACAGTTATTGACGATGCATTAAATCTTATGCAGATGAGGAATGAGATGCATTTTTGTGGAGATAATGAAATTTTTAAAATTCCATGTTGTGCATTCAAGACTGAAATATCATGATGTAATTTATTGTGATTCTAACAGTGATCAAAGGAGGAATTTTTAGAGATATCTATGTCATGATAAAATAATTCTTAGATGATGCATGATTATCATGCATATGAGTAATGTTTTAAAGCAGTGGATATTATAGAGAAGATTTTGTAATTTTTTAATATCATGTAAAGATGAAACCGTCAATTATTAAGGAAGATTTAATTATATCCCTTGACTCAGTTTGAATGAGTTTAAAGATGAAAAAATCCTACCACATATCATAAAGTTTCCTTATTCAAAATAAGAGAATAATATTCACGACATCCATGAATATAAATATACTAGATAAAAAGTATATTTTGTGTTATTTGAATCTGATATTTTTATTGTGCATTCTATGAGTTGAAAAAATGAGA
Source organism: Viscum album (assembly GCA_963277665.1). Lineage (NCBI taxonomy): Eukaryota > Viridiplantae > Streptophyta > Magnoliopsida > Santalales > Viscaceae > Viscum > Viscum album. The sequence continues at coordinate 1,581,735,324 of OY728119.1, read as the reverse complement.
GGAAAAACAGAGAGCCATTAACACTGGTGAAACCTAGAAGAAAACAACTTCTATCAAATAAGGGGAAGAAGATCCTGATACCAAACCTTGAAAGAACACTTAGTGGTATTGAAGGAGAAGAGGAAGTAGCTTATGATATCCTCATATCATAGAAGGAGATTGAAAAGAGAAGGGACCAAATTTGTTGAGCTATTGATAATCTTTGTGTCAAGACCCCTGAAGAATAATGAGGCCACTATAATCAAAATAAACAGTGTGATTGATTTGATTTAATAGAACTGACAAGCATGAATTCCTTCCTATATTATCTTGGCAGTTGAAGATTTGTTTCATGAGGAAGGGGATCTCATTCCAGATGATGTAGTGAAATCTGGAGCAGAAAGGATATATATTTTTCATGGAATTTGAGGACACTTGAAGAAATGGTGGTTCCACTATAAAAAAAACCATAATTTACAATGGTAGGATGAATGATTATAGGGACATGGTTTTTGTCGCGTGACTCAAGGAAGAACATTACCCCCATCTGATCGCATCGTGATTCACTGCTTCATTTTCACCCTTACACCACTATGCTAAACTTGTTTTATATTGAAAATTATAAAAATAATAACAAATTTAATTCCATGTTTGAATCATTTAATTTGTTATTAAATGGTCAATGTTACTTGTTTTGATGATTCCATTGTAGGAGGAGGTGATTTGGAGGCCCCGAAGATGATCCAGAAGGAAAATGGGCCAAAACTGCATGGGTTCCATTAACACCTGTCCACTGTTGGGTAGATTATGAAAACTCCGTGAATACAAATGGGCTGATATTTTGTGTAATGGTCCAAAATTTAATTTTATACAACTCTTATGAAGACAACCAAGCCCAATTAATCCATTAATGGGCCCAACTGAAGTGATCTGTCCAGGCCACCGAATCTGCACGAAGTCAAAAGTTGTGTGTTGTGTGCTGTCCATATCTAGAGTTTTAAGTGTCCAAAAGAATCCAAAATTTATATGGAGATATACAAGACATGTGGAAACAACTTTATATTTTTTTTAAAAGTGATTTAAGACTTTCTGGATGCCGAAAACAATGTGACAAGTGGTTTTACACAATCTGTGTGCCCAAAACCACTTCCCATTTTTGCTATAAAAGAGCACCATGGGTACCTCATTTGGGGAGTTCGAACCAGGAGCCAAGATCTGCCATTTTGGAGTCCTAGAGGAGTCTCTTAATCATCCTAGAAGTTATGGAGGCCCCTATCCTTATAGGGGTATCAAGGATGAAGAAGGAGTTCCACCCGAGCCTCTTCCTCCTCTCGGTGGTGAGCTAAACGGTGGATGATCATTTCGAGGGAGCTACACAAACTTGGGAGGGAGTTCCAGCACATGTTATTATACTGGTTTTATATAATTTGTGTATTGAATATTTCACTTATTTTTTATCTTTACATGCTTCTCCCCTGATTACATTTCAATTGATATAATTAAGTGGAACACTTTTTATTTCGACATCGATTGGATTGAGATTTCAAGTGGGAATCTTGGGTTGTTCCGATTGGACAACACAATAATCCTATTTATCTCAAAAATACATAATATTTAAGTATGATTTGGTATACCTTTTATTCTATGATTTATAACCAAATCTTGGAAACACGATTGTTGTGTCAAGGGGTGGTTCTTTAAGCATCATTTGAAGATTCAAGAGGGGAGTCAAGATCTTGAAAACCTTCAACCAAAGAATTAAACAAAACCATGTTAAATTTTCAGAACAATGAACTATCCAAGATGTGTAGTGAACATGAAATGATCTTCTTCTATCATAATTACTAATACACTACCTTTATTTATCAACTATTTAACTCTTTAATTAAGTAATTTACTTAAATCTGTTTTCAAAACCACCTCTCTCTTTTAGTACTTCTTATTAAAAATACATTCTCTAAAATTATCAACGCTCCTTGAGATAAAACCTAGGTTCTTCCCTATAATATAAATTTATCTTCAAATCATAATAAATTTGATGTGTCATGACAACACGGTTAAATTTTGGCGTCGTTGTCGGGGAGCGCTTTGGTTTTAGTGCGTGTTTTTTTTGTAAATTTTGTGAATGTTTGTTTGTTTTATCTTCTACCTTTACATTTATTTTTGTGTTCTAATTTATTTATTGTGTAGGTTCTATGTATGACGCGTTCTACTCTGGGATACTTACAACCTTTCAAACCCGAACTAGAGAGGATCCTACATCAGTGACCCTGAGATACATAAGAGGAACCTGTGAAGGATGACGCACAAAACATCAACACTCATCTTGATCCTTCTTCTTCTACTTCAGGAACCCACATTAAAACTAAAATTAATGTGAATAACATGGATGAAAACAATCAAACACTAAAAGAATTAACCTCACCTAATGTTGATATCCAACCCACCTATATTCAATTACAATGTGAGGCACCCAATTTTGAACTAAAATCTGGTTTAATTCATCTATTACCAAGATTCCATGGACTTCCTGGAGAGGATCCACACAATCATTTAAAAGAATTTCATATTGTGTGTTATACATTAAAACCTGAAAATGCGGATGAATAATAAGTAAAGGTTCAAGCATTCCCATTTTCTTTAGAAGATACAGCAAAATATTGGTTATATTATGTTAAATCCCCAATAAGAGGCTGGGCGGACACGAAACACCTTTTCCTTGAAAAATATTTCTCAGCCTCTTGAACTGAAACAATAAGGAAAGAAATTTTTTGGATAAGAAAATCTCAAGGGGAAACATTACATGAATTTTGGGAATGCTTTAAAAGGTTATGTTCAAGTTTCCCACACCACCAAATAAGTTATCAACTTTTAATTCAATATTTTTATGAAGGTTTAATCCCTATTGATTGAAATATGATCGATGTTGTTGCAGGTGGTGTGCTAGTTGATAAGACCCCAATTGTTGCAAGAACCCTGATTGAGAACATGGCGCAAAACACACAACAATTTGGTTCAAGGTCTAATGTACCGATTTGAGGTGTCCATGAGGTGAAAAGTACTGAATTCGAGAAGAAGGTGGACACAAAGTTTGAAGAGGTATGTACCCTTCTTCGACAACTTGCTCTTTCCCAAGGGAAATCCCAATCTCCTCCTCCCATCCATTGTATTATATGTTCTTATGACACCCACTACTCTAACCAATGTCCTCAATTGAGGGAAACATCTAAGAGTTGTGAGACAATATTTCCAGGCCGACCCTATAACCAACCCTTTAGGCAAGAAACTTACTATCCATCCAACCCTGGGTGGAAGGAGAATCAAGCCTATAGGCAAGGGGGGTATTCAAACCAACCTCAACAACAATGGAACCAATCGGGGCAGAGTAGTCATCCACCACCACCACCCAGAAATCCTCTACCACCCCAAAGGCCTTTCCAACAAACCCATCCAAAACCCAAGCCTATCTTAGAAGATATGATGAAAAAAATGGCTGCCGACAATATCCAATTCCAAAAAACCACTCAAGCATCCATACAAGACCTCAAAACCCAATTAGGCCAACTATCTAACTCAGTGGGTGAAATTCAAAGTCATGGGTCAGGTAAAATTCCCTCTCAACCAGTATTTAACCCTAGGGATAAAGGAAATTTTAGTGCCATCACCCTTAGGAGTGGAAAATAACTAGAAAGTAAAATGAATCCTCCATTAGAGTCATCCCCTCCTGAGGAAACCTCTGTCCCAACCATTAAAAATGTTCCAAATATTGAAGATCCTTATCCTGAGAGAAGCCCTTACAAAGGAAAGAGTGTGTATATTGATAGGTCACCTATCCCAACCATTCCTCTTCCATTTCCTCAAAGGTCCACCCAACTAAGAAAACAAAAGGAACTAAACTTGATAAGGAAATATTGGAAATTTTCAAGAAAGTGCAGGTTAACATCCCATTGATTGATGTTGTGAAGAGAATTCCATGGTATGCCAAGTTTTTAAAGGAGATGTGTATGCATAGAAGGCAAATTTGAGGTGATGAGAAAGTGATCTTGGGGAGGAATGTTTCAGCATTGATAGAGCCATCACTTCCCACCAAGTGCAATGATCCTGGAACATTCTCAATTCTATGCACCATAAGGGAGTATTCTTTTTCTAATGCTATGCTTGATTTAGGTGCCTCTATAAATTTGATGCCTCACTCAATTTACTCTATATTTTATGTCAAAAAACTGAAGCCCACTGGAATTTTTGTTCAATTGGCCAACCGGAGTACCGCACACCCCTCTGGTGTGTTAGAGGGTGTTCTTGTGAGGGTTCAAAATTTAATTTTTCCTGCTGAATTTTATGTGCTTAAAATGGAGGATGATAACATGAATGGACATGACTTGATTATATTGGGGATTCCCTTATTGAAAACTGTAAAAACTATAATTAATGTCCATAATGGTACATTATCTATGGAGTTTTTTGGTGACATTATCCACTTCAACATCCTTGATTTCATGAAGCACCCCTCAGAAGAACAATCCTCTCTCTCTGATAATTTAATTGATGTACTTCCTTTCCCTGAAAAAACAACATTTCTTTCCCCTGATCCCCTTTCTGAGTTTTCTTCATTAATTGAAATTCTAGGTAATGAATCATGCATCGATTTTTGTAGTGGTCTATAAAAGTGTCATGCATGTTTATTAATTGATAATTTCTTGAACACCGAGGATCCAATGACCATTGATGATATTTCTAAGTTTGTAAAAGCTCATTCCTCATATGAGGATGATACCATTGAGTAGTTAGATGAGATCAGTGACCTCTCACTTTTACACACACTCCCATAAATCCAAAATCCACCTTAATTGGAACTGAAACAACTTCCTCAAGATTTAAAATATTCATATCTTGATAATGGAAACAAGTTTCTCATCATCATTGCTAGTTCACTCTCTCCTGAGCATGAATTGTGACTGCTTGAAATATTGAGGGAGTATAAAAAAGATTTGGGATGGACACTTGCTAGCATTCCTAGTATTAGCCCATCAATTTGTACACATCATATTTTGTTAAATGATGAGGCTAAACCAATTAGTCAGACACAACGTCTACTGAACCCAAACCTCCTAGAAGTTGTGAAAAAAGAGGTAACAAAATTATTGGCTACTGGAATCATTTACCCCATCTATGACAGCCAATGGCTCATTCCTGTTCAAGTAGTTCCTAAAAAAACTTTCCTTACAGTAATCAAAAATGAAAACAATGAATTGGTTCCAAATCGTGTGCAGAATAGTTGGTGTGTCTGTATAGACTATCACCGACTAAACCAACACACTAGGAAGGACCATTTCCCTTTGCCATCTATTGACCAAATTCTAGAGAGGCTAGTAGTTAAGTCCCACTACTGTTTCCTTGATGGGTATTTTGGATACTTTCATATCCATATTTCCCCTGAGGATCAGGAAAAGAAAACCTTCACTTGCCCATTTGGAACATTTGCCTATAGAAGGATTCCATTTGGTCTGTGCAATGCTCTAGTTACTTTCCAACGATGCATGGTTAGTATTTTTTTGGATTCCCTAGAGAATTGCATGGAAGTATTCATAGATGATTTCACTATTTATAGATCCTCTTTTGATGAATGTTTGAGTAGTCTTGATTCAGTCCTATGTCACTGTATTGAAAAGAATCTCATTTTAAATTATGAGAAACTCCATTTCATGGTGAAACAAGGTATAGTTTTGGGGAATGTCGTTTTTGGGGATGGTATCCAAGTAGATAAATCAAAAGTGTATGTCATTTCTTCCTTAACATTCCCCAAAAATGTACAGGATGTGCGGTCTTTCCTAGGTCATGCTGGATTTTACCATCATTTCATTCGTGACTTTAGTAAAATTGCACTCCCCCTCTCCTGATTACTCCAAAAAGAAAAGGAATTTGTTTTTTATAAATAATGTGAGGAATCTTTTAATAATTTAAAATGGAGTCTCACATCACCCCCGGTAATCCAACCACCTCGGTGGGATTTACCGTTTGAGCTCATGTGTGATGCCTCTAACTATACAGTTGGGGAAGTCTTGTCACAAAGGGTTGATCGAGCTCCACATGTCATTGCCTATACCTCACGTACTTTGGAACCTGCCCAAGAAAACTACACCACAATTGAAAAATAATTCCTTTCCATTTTATTTTCCTTGGAAAAATTCAGGCCATACCTTTTGGGGTACAAAGTCATTGTGTTCTCAGACCATGCAACCCTCTGGTATCTCCTTAAGAAACTGGAAACCAAGACACATCTAATTCACTAGATGATCCTCCTTCAAGAATTTAATCTAGAAATTAGAGATAAAAAAGGAGCAGAGAATGTGGTGGCTGACTATATCAGTATGATTTTACCATCCTCAGACATTGACTCATCCCCCTGTATTCCTATAAATGATATGTTTCCCGATGAGCAATTGTATCAAGTGAAAGATAATATTCCTTGGTATGCTGAAATTGTAAATTATTTGGTATCATCTTTCATTCCTACTGATTTCAATAAAAACCAAGCCATTCATCTAAAACATGAGTCTCATTGGTACATTTGGGATGACTCCTACCTCTAGCGCACATATTGTGATCAAGTCCTTAGGCGTTGTGTTCCTGATAGCGAGTTTCATTCTATCATTAGATTATGTCACACTCTTGCTTTTTGGGGCCACTTTGGTCCCCAACGAACTGCTCGCAAGGTCCTTGATTCTGGCCTTTTTTATCCAACACTTTTTTGGGAGGCCCATGATTTTTGTAAATCTTGTCCTCATTGTCAAAGAATAGGGAATGTAACTAAAAGAAATGAAATGCCACAACAATCATTGCTCTTTCATGCCATTTTTGATGTTTGGGGCATTGACTTTATGGGTCCATTTCCCAATTCCTTTGGCAACTTGTAAATTCTTATGGTAGTTGATTATGTGTCAAAATTAGTAGAGGCACGAGCTACAAGGACTGATGATTCTAAGGTAGTTGTAGAATTTTTGAGAACCCAAATCTTCTGTAGGTTTGGCTTACCTAGGTTCATTGTCAGTGACTAGGGTTCTCATTTCTGCAACCGTAAAATGCAATCACTTTTGTGTCAGTATGGGGTCGGTCATAGAGTGTCTACTGCATATCATCCATGGAACAATGGTCAATCCGAGGTGTCAAATAGAGAGGTAAAACAAATTCTTGAAAAAACGGTTCAACCCAATATAAAATATTGGTGTCTTAGACTTGATGATTCATTATGGGCCTACCGTACTGCTTTCAAAACTCCCATTGGAATGTCACCATATCCTCTTATGTTTGGAAAGAGTTGTCACCTTCCTGTTCAGATTGAGCACCAGACCTACTGGGCCATTAAACAATGCAATTATAATCTTTCTAGTGCAGGTTCTCAAAGGAAGTTGCAGATTCAGGAGTTGGAGGAAATGAGAAGAGATGCATATGAAAACTCCAGGATTTATAAGGAGCGAACCAAGGCTGCCCACGACCGTCTTATACTTCATCGTCAGTTCCACATTGGGTAGAAGGTCATACTTTATAATGCAAGGCTGATGTTGCATCCAGGTAAGCTTCGTTCCCGCTGGTTTGGCCCATACATTGTTATTAATGTATCTCCATTTGGTGTTGTTTAGGTTCAAAATGAAGAAACCAATCAAACCTTCACTGTCAATGGGTAGTGGTTGAAGCACTTCTACAAAGCCCTTCCAGAGTTCCCGATGGAGGAACTCCATGTTCAAGAAGAACCATACTAGTGAAACACACTAGGTTTTATCCTTCCTTCTCACCTTCTCAATTATTACAGTGAGTACACTGCACATTCTAGGGGTGGGGGGATGGGTACATTCCTGGGTTAGATAGGAATTTTCATCATCTTTTTTTCTTTCTTATCTTTTTCACCTTCTTTATAGTATTTTCACTTTTTCCTGTCTTATTGATTTCATTAGGATTTCCATTTTATTTCTTCTTTATTCTCCTTTTCACCTTCTTTATGGTATTTTCATTTTTTTTCCCCATCAAAAAATTCAAAGTTCCATGATTTAGTGACCATAAGGGGGGGAAAGTAAAAATACCATAAAGAAGGTGAAAAAGAATATTTTTATGAATTTAACATCAGGGAGTGATTTTTAGTGAATTGGTTTTCTATCAATGATATAAATAGTTGTATCTATGTGAAACCTTTGAGATGATTGATGCCCCTTGTGTGAGTAGTTTTTGGAAAAACTGTGTCATTAATATCTCTGCACATTTTTGCACCAAACCACAAAGTGTGAATATTTCTTACTTACTAGAAGGTAAATATAAGTTAGTTTAATATTTTTCATATTAAAATGATATTTACATATGTTTGCTCCTTATCTGATCTGTTTCATTACTGTACCGTATTGACCTATGCGTGTGTACCTGATATCCGACTGTTACACACCCTAAAAACAATTTTGGGTTGTGTCTTGGGTAGGTCAAAAACCACTCCTCATCAACCTTTTATCTTTTTATAACTATTATAATTAGTGTCATGAGGAGATCAAACAATGGTTGAGAGATGAGTGTGAGATTTTCTCCAAATGCAACTTCTCAAAAAAAAATGAGGGGAGTGATGAAATGTACAACATATGGGGATATCTAGGTTGGGAGCTTATGGTTTGACTTTTGGAAATTCTTAAGTGAGTGGGTCTTGAAATATGATTGCAAAGGATGTAGGGAAAGTTCGGTGAAAAATCATTTAAAGCTGAATAATTTTAAAATAACCTATATTTATTGGATAGAAAGTGGAAAGAATAGCATGAAATGGTTTTCACTCACACACATGTAGAGTTACTGGAATGGTTTAATTTTGAATTCCTTTCTCAATTTTGTGTCATTAATCTCTTTGAATTTCATTGTGATATGATTTATGAGACATCGTTTTCCATTTTCACTAGGAAGAATTCCTTGGTGTGATTCGTGCATTGATCACATTACTTTAATGAATTAAAATTTCCTCAAATGTTAAATCTTCATGATGTTGGGAATATATACATGCATCATTTTTTTGGATATGTGACTTTGCCTAGGAGCGCAAATTTTTAGGTGTGGGGGTGTGATCGCACCGCGATTCACTATTTCATTTTCACTCTTACACCACTATGCTAAACTTGTTTTATATTGAAAATTATAAAAATAATAACAAATTTAATTCCATATTTGAATCATTTATTTTGTGTTTATCACTATTTAAAGGGTCAATGTTACTTGTTTTGATGATTCCATTGCAGGAGGAGGTGATTTGGAGGTCCCGAAGATGATCCAGAAGGAGAATGGGCCAAAACTGCATGGGTTCCATGAACACATGTCCACTGTTGGGTAGAGTGTGAAAACTCCATGCATAAAAATGGTCTGAGATTTTGTGGGCTGGTCCAAAATTTAATTTTCTACAACTCTTATGAAGAAAAACAAGACCCATTCGTCCATTAAGGGGCCCAACCGAAGTGATCTGTCCAGACCACCAAATCTGCACGGAGTCAAAAGTTATGTGTTGTGTGTTGTCCATATCTAGAGTTGTACATATCCAAAAGAAGAAAAACTTTCTGTGGAGATAGAAAAGACATTTGGAAACAACTTTATAGTTTTTTCAAAATCGATTGAAGACTTTATGCAGGTCAAAAACAATGTGACAAGTGGTTTTACACAATCTGTGTGCCCAAAACCACTTATCATTTTTGCTATAAAAGAGCGCCATGGGTACCTCATTTGGGGAGTTCGAACCAGGAGACAAGCTCTACCATTTTGGAGTCCTAGAGGATTATCTTCCTCATCCTAGAAGTTCTGGAGGCCCCTATCCTCATAGGGGGACCAAGGATGAAGAAGGAGTTCCACCCGAGCCTCCTCCTCCTCTAGATGGAAAACTAAACGGTGGATGAACATTTCAAGGGAGCTACACAAACATGGGAGGGAGTGTCAGCACATGTTCTTCTACTGGTTTTGTATAATTTGTGTGTTGAATATTTCACTTATTTTGTATCTTGACATGCTTCTCTCCTGATTACATTTCATTTGATATAATTAAGTGGAACACTTTATTTCAACACCGATTGGGTTGAGATTTCAAGTGGGAATCTTGGGTTGTTCCGATTGGACAACACAATAATCCTATTTATCTCACATATACATAAGATTTAAGTATGCTTTGGTAGACCTTTTATTTTATTATTGATAACCAAATCTTGTCAACACGATTGTTGTGTCAAGGGGTGGTTCTTTAAGCATCATTTGAGGAGGTAAGAGGGGAGTCAAAATCTTGACAACCTTCAACCAAAGAATTAAACAAAAACATGTTAAATTTTCAGAACAATGAACTATCCAAGATGTGTAGTGAACTTGAAACAATCTTCTTCTCTCATAATTATTAATACACCACATTTATTTATCAACTATTTAACTCTTTAATTAAGTAATTTACTTAAATCGGTTTTCAAAACCACCCCCCTCTTTTAGTACTTCTTATTAAAAATACATTTTCTAAAACTATCAACGCTCCTTGAGAGAAAACCTAGGTTCTTCCCTAGACTATAAATTTATCTTCAAATCATGATCAGTTTGACGTGTCACAACAACACGGTCACCATCTTGCATGACACTTGTGTAATATAGCGTATGAAACTTTTAAGAACTCAAGGATGAACATTGTCCTCCTTTTGTAATCACTCTCCCTTTTTTAGTCATTACTCCATGTCTCGGAACTCAACCTGAACCTCAAAAAGAGTAGACTCTCACATTGAGGTCAAACCTTGTAAATCCTTGTGTGTTGTTGCCTTGTTTTTATTCTGTATTGCATGCTTGGGTGAGGATTGAGAGCGTATCAAAAGATTCATTTTTCTTAACCGAGATAGGGGTTCAAGTAATAATAGGGGATAACTAAGAAAAGAAAGCAAAACTCTGTAAAATTTGGATACACTAATTCACCCCCTCTCAATGTCTCGCACGATCCACTTGGGACTTCAACCGTAATTCTTTTAATCCCACGAATTTATTTCCATCCACCTGATTGCATGTGATCAACATCTTGTATTATTTCATAAGGAATTAGTAATCATTATAAGAGTTGCTAGTATACTGAAGACAAAAACATTATATAGTCAAATGATTCTCCTTCCTTTGCATCGTCGAATATTGCATCCACTGAGTCGCCGGCAAGGACCATTCACCGTCTCCTCCTGTGGTTAAGGAACTCATTTAAATAAACAATTCATGTTCACAACGTTTCTTTAAAATATTTTTATTACAAGCAATAAAAATATTTTTTGTGGTCATCCCGCACAACCATGGCATTCTTGTCCTACTATTCACTAGCCATTGAGTTGACCATAAGTATCATTCATCGGGTTGGGAATGTTGCACTCCTTTTCCCATCATCAATTTTTTTCCTATAGATTTTTCACGATGAGATTTTTAATGAGGCGACATGGCATGAAATTTAATTTCTCTAACTTTACTTGTTTTTCCTCGCAAGGTTTTTTTTAAGTAGAGATTATATGAGATTTCATAAAATTATGACATCTAAGAGGGGAGTGTTATAAATTATTGTTTTGTCAATGTCATTGCTGTGATGTTATTATTACTCATCATTTCCCAACAAACCTCTTCATATGATCAACCCTTCATTTTCTCCAATCTTTGGTATTCTAGCCGTTAAATTTGACATGTGAGATAAAGATTAATCTAGACTTTTGATTACAACATGTATGCACCCTATATATATGTCACTGTGTTAATAGAAGATAGAACTTTTGGCCATGTGCACTTTCTTTCCAACTATTGTCTACTTTCTTTTACATTACACTGTTTCGTTCACCATTATCATCATAAATATTTGACACCGCATTTCATCAACACTTCGATTTGCTTACAATCAACATAATCAGCTCTAGAAAACCTTGGAAATATTGTTTCCTGAGATGAGGAGCCACAATGTTGCCCCTTTCCAAGCAGCTGTAGTGTATCTACAATAAAAACTTTCCGCTTTTTTTGTTCTTTCTCATTGTTTGCTCTAGCTTAGGGGTTTGGTGGGCTTACCTCAGGGGCATCTCTGACAATCAATCACACATTTCCAATTTTGCAATTACTCACAATTTGATTAGTTTCTCAACACAAAATACATGTTATAACTAGTATTTTATATCCATAATCAAATATAAATCTATAAAACAAGTCTTAGTATAAAAAATAACAAAATGATATAATAAAAGATGTATTTTTCAAACACAGTTTGGATAAAAGATTGTAATGAACTAAAAATAATAATAATAAATTTACCCGGAAAGGGTTTTTGCACCCTCCTAATTCTTCCCATAAAATGTTGAGTTTTAATGTAAATATTTTTGAAAAAAGGATTCAGATACGATCGGGAGAGGGCGAGAGGAAGCGATGGGGCTCTGTTCCTGCTTCGGCATCTTCGGCGACTGCGAGCAGACGAAAGAGGAAGATCGGTTGGCCTCCGCAGATGCTCGTGCCAAAGCAGCCGAAGCTGCTCAAATGAGGTACAGCCACTCCATCACTCTGCTTCCTCATCCTCAATCCATCTCGCGGATTATTCCTCGTATTTCGTTAAATCCGTCTGATTCGCTCAAGTATCTGACTGTTCAGTGATATATTTATATTCGAGTCATTGGATGCCAGAATCCCTTGAAGATGAAATCACAGTGTTTAACCAGGTCCCCTTTACATGATTTGCTAGATCTTTTTGAGCCCTCTTTATGCTTGGAAGAAGGATTCTGTACAGCCTTTACTGCAATCTTTTGTCGTTGTAAACGTAATCTTTCCTACGATTTATGTTACCTGAAATCAAATTCACTTTAAATTCTGTAGTTTTTGTGCTTTGGATCTCATGATCTCTATACTTATAATCTCATAAATAGACCAAACCACTGATTAATTCAATTTGGAAACGATTAAAATCACCAACCAAACACAGGCAACAGGAAATGAACCTGGAGCCCATGAGCAACACTGGCCGTAATGACATGTTACATGATCACTTGTGTGATTATCTTTAAAATATGGTTATAATTATAGGCAAGAGAAGTTCGAACAATCTGCTGTTGGAAGAGCTGCACGGTCACAGCTAGCTGCTGCCAAGCAATCTTCACACTCTCCAAAAGGCGAGCCAGTACTCAAGGTAATCCTCTGCTACTGATAATCATCAATAATGGAAGAATGGCCCTTCTTTTCTGTATTTTAGAGCTTTATTCACAGAATCTCTTCATGCATCAGTATTTCTGAATGTATTTTTTTTTTTGGTGTGTTGCCTGGTTTCGGGGATGCAGTGGCAAATGGGCTGATGCCTTAACTTCTCCATAACAATGCAAATATATTTTCATTGTGAGTATATTTGAGCTTACATCTTATTTCATTTCTGCTTGGATACTTGGGCCTCCTGTTCCTTGTAATTTAGTATGTGATAAGTGTAGTTAAATGCAACCCTAATTATGTAGAAATGCTGTTTGTCAAAATTTGTGATACCTTCTTGATAAAAAATGTTTTTTTTCCGCTTTTCAATTGTTAATTCACTCTCAAATGGTCTCACCTAAATAGAAGAAGGATGAAAAAAGAAAAGGAAAAACTGCGATGACCTGACCTCCTGGAGTCATGAATCAGACGAACCCCAATGGTTTCTTTCAGTATATTTCATTCTCACACACACCTTAAAAAAAAATTCCATGAGACCATCCATTCTAAAATGACTCCAGACCAGTCAAGTTTAACCATGAAGTCCTTACTGAGTAGACTCTCAAAAAGAAAGAAGAATCTTTTTGACATGGATAGTACTATCCATGTCTTTTAAGTATTTCTTTTTGGAGTCCCGCTCTAGACCACAACATCTTCATTGTGGACCCCACATCATAAATCCAGGCAATGTCACTGCACTCTCAACTAAGTATTGACCCTTGTACCATTTGTCATGACCCAACTTCCCTGTTCATATATCTCATCTCTCTCAAGGGTCTCTCCTGATACCCCGTTTTTCTTCATGACCAACTGCAACTATTACCTTTCAAGGTTACTTATTAGACTAGTGATTATTCCTACATTACAGCACGAGTTTTTTTAACGTGTTGGCGCCTATCACTTATCGTAAGTGGCAAATGCTGGAAAAAGTCAATGGGAAATCATCCCTGGCCTCTTTGAAGGCATCTAAATTCAGATTCCATTGCTGATGAGCATGTAAATGGATAGCCTAAAAAATTCATGCAAAGCCTAGAACTGGAGCTTCCATCTTGAGCTCATGTGCTGCTTGAAAGAAGTTTTCCGTTTCCTCCATCAATCCCTCCCTTTTTTCGATCCGTTCGAGGCTCAACCACACGTCACAGTTGGACTGCTTGAGACGCAGTGCACTCAGCCGAAAGCTTCTAGCTATTGAGAGCATGGCGTCCCGGAATTGTTTAATTCCACTGAAACAATGCTTGGGACGTGTGATGGATCTATACACAGGGAAACCTAGAAGGCAAATATGGCTTCCTTGTACAGTGTTTGAGCTTCCAGCAACTTGCCTACAGAATGCCACCAACACCAAACATCAAGGCCTTAAGTGAAAGAAATGAAATGAAATGAGTGAATATTTATAATCGGTCGACCAAACGGGTCCTATGGGAGGCTGTGGGAGAGTCGCAGAACCCTAAACTGTGGCATGCCAGCTCCCAGGAGAATCGGGTCCAACCAACTGAACTTTGCAGGCACAAAACTCTGCATCAGACCATAATCCAAGTTTTGTGTAAATGATAGCCAAATCCAACCATGCTTGAATTTCAAACTCATTTTCTGGTAACACCTGTTCACACAAAACTATTCTACATTAAGGGTATGCAAGAAACCGTAAAACCGCAAAACTAACTTTACCCAATCCGACCCACAAGAAAAACTGTAAAACCACTACTACAGATAGCGCTTTTATCACCTCTAGAAATAACATTTAACAGCGTTTTTTTAGCGTTGTTAATTTGAGCGAAGATAAAGGGATTCTTTTTTTTAGTGCTCAGAAAAACGTTGATAAAGTCCCCCTTTCATCAGCGTTCAAAAAAGCGTTGATAAAAAATGTTTCTTATCATAGTTAAAAAAATGCTGATAAAAGGAGTCTTTATCCGCGCTTTTTTAAAAGCGCCGATTAAATTCAAAAAATGTAATTTTTTTTTATAAAAAAAATCAAAAAATTGGAGACCCCTTTTAAGGGCGCTCGCCACCCCCTTTCAACAGCGCTTGCGCCCATCCCCACTAGCTAGCCTTTAACAGTGTCCTCCCTAGCCCTTTAACAGCGCTAGACCCCCCTGCACCTGCGCACGTGCCCCTGTTTCTCCTTGGATTCGAACTCAAGACCTCTTCCCTGCGTGTTGGACATTTTATCACTCATCCATGTTACTTTGTTCTCCATTTGATGATATATCTATTTATATATATGTATAGTTATATTTTTTATTCGTATATTTATTCGTATATTAATATATATTTAGTTGTATATTTATTCATATATTAATATATATTTGTAAGATTAGTTTTAAATACATTTATAAAATATGTTTTTTTTGTGTTTATAACTAAATAAATAAATACATACATATATACAACATATATACACATATATATATGAGTTTGTTAAAACACACACGCACACTAATATATATAGACACACACACATTATATAGTTATATAAATATTCATATTTTGTATTTTAAATAAAATGGATATTAGTTTTTATTTATATAAGGCTTATATATTAATAAATATATTTTATATGTAAATATGTTTAATTAATTATTTATAAAATTAAAATTTTAGGTGTGAATATATAAAAAATATGTATACATTGTTATATATTTGATTATAAATAACAGTACATTGTGAAAAATGATAAAATTTTAAAATCATTATATCAATATGAATATAAGACCTGTGAATAAATTTAGCCTCCACAAAAAATGGAAAAAAGGCCCCATAAATGAGTTTGAAAATTCATCAAATGTTAAAAAAATCGGGGTATGTTGACTAAAAATTCAGTTTTGGAGGCCTTCTGAATCTTTTTTGGTCTTTAAAAAACCTTGATCGGGTCCCCACGAGTCACAAGGGCGTAGAGTTCATCACATGCTTCGATTTGATATGTGGTAGAGCTCAAACAGACACTCAGATCAAAAGTTATAACCGTTTGAAGTTTGAGTTGTTTTTTCAACTTAATTTAGATCTTTTATTTATTTATTTTATATTCAAATTGTTATTAAATGACTATTATTCAATAAAAATAACAAAATTATTAAATACAAATATTTTTTAAATTATTTCATAAGCTTTTTTTACTAAATATCTTATATATTAAGTTTAAATTTCTATTTATCCTTATTTAAAACACATTTAAAAAATATATATTATATTTATATCAATATCAATATATTTATATATTAATATATTACTTTTAATGATTTTTTTTAAAAATATACCCTTTATCAGCGCTAGTAAAAAAACGCTGATAAAAGGGGGGTGTTTATCATTACTTTTAAAAAAACGCTGATAAAATCACACTTAACAACGCTAAAAAAGCGCTGATAAAGGGATACTTTAGATCTGATAAATGGGTACTTTTAACAGCGTTTTTTTAGCGCTGTTAAAAGTACCTCCTTTATCAGTGGTGTTTTTAGCGTTGTTAAAGGGGTGACACTGCGAAAACCCGAATTTGTGGTAGTGAACTGACCATTCTCAATCCAATCCACCTTTTAAACCGACTCCACCTGTCATATTAATATTTTTGACACAGTTTGTTTGAACCAACCAACACATTTGCACACCCATCTACCATGGGAGACGACCAACGTTTCCACCACCTTCATGAGACATTCTTGGAAAATGGTTTCTAAGGGATAAGCATGTAATTCCGGCCCGAGACTGCCCTCCCAAAAACCGGGTTGCGGACCACAATTCGGGCCGTCCCGAACCGTCGGTCTTGGCTGGGCTTTTCGGGTCGGGCCATGGGCAGACCCTTGCGGTTTTTTATTATTTTCAAAATAATATATATATTGAGTTATTATTTATATAATTATATAAATGATTGATATACACACACACATTTTATATTGTACTTAAAAATATTAAACATTGTTTTACAAACAAATATATTATTTTTGAAATTACACTATTTTTGTGATGTAAAAATTAAAAAAACAGGGAAATATATTTTAAAAAATACATTATATATCTATCACCAACGGTTGGGGAAGGGGATATACAAAGGTACAAAGAAACACGCAAACACACATGGGGATCTACAAAGCTACAAAGAAACATGCAAACACACACATGCAGGAAACCGGGGAGACTCGAACCTGAGACCTCCCCGACACCTCACAAGGCCCTTTGCCACTAAGCTAAGCCCCGGGGACAAAAATACATTATATATCTATTCCATTACAAAAATCACATTGCAGTAAACATATAAAAAAATCAATATTATGTTGTGTCTTCGGTAGGGCTTAATAACATGTTGAGCTCATTATCAACATTGATAAATTCTTGTTGTCGATCTTGTGCATACAAATGATTTTTTGTGACTATAAGAGCTTCAACTATGTCCGATGTAAGTCGTGTATGATAATCACTGATAACTCGTCAACCTACACTAAAAGTAGACTCAGAAACAACTGAAAAAATGAGAACAATAAGAACATCATGAGCAATTTGTGTTATTATAGGTCACGTTGATTCATAATCTTTCCACTAATTTAAAATATCACAATCATCTTCATTATCAACTGGCAGAGTCTAAATATTATTGTAGTTTAGATGTGCCTGCTCTAGATGTTTCAGATAGTCGTATATTTTTTATAGTTGCCAATATATTTCCACTGTCATGAGAAGAATGTGTAGGTTGTGTGGGTCGTCTATTAATATCAACATGCGTAATAACTTTATATTCATTATATAATTGTTTTAAAAAATAAAATATATCATCAAATTGAGATTCATCATAAAAAATATTTTCTAAATTTTTTTTCAGGCCAGTGTCTTTACACCTTGGATCCAGTATAATTGTTATTCCAAATATTATAGGTCATGAATCAAAATATTTATCAAAATTTTCTTTCACGACAGTAATAATGGGTATATAATATTCATAAGACATATTTTATAAAAACAAACATTATATCTGTAAAAGCATGTAAAACTAAAGGTGATGTAAGAATATATACATGAGAAAACAATCGAGTCGATTTTTCCAATATATGCAAAAAATCTTTATATAACCTCTTCGCATATTGTTGTAAACTGAAAAAAAATCTATAGTTTTCCTTTGTTTTAAAGATAATTTTAACATATAATATGTGAAATTTCATCAATTTTTCTCATTTAATTGTAATTTTGGTTCTTTCATATTTTCATGTCGACAAATCCCTTTATATACTTGTATACGATTAGCAGAACTATTAATAATACTAATACATTTTCTAATAATATCTATAGAATCTTTATAAATACATAAACCATTTTTGACAACCAAATGTAAAATATAAAAACAACAGACATAGAAAAATCACATGGTAATTGTAATGCATAAATAAGATATGCCACTATATTATTATAATAGGATGCATTATTCCTAGTAGGTGTAAATACTTTATTTTGCAAACCTTATTCAGAAACATGATCTTTTAATGCAACTCTTAGTGAATAACCAGCATACAGAAGCTCAATCAATTTGAATGAAATAATTTTTTATGTAATTTCAAATTATTATCAATAAAATGAGCGTAAATGCATTGATATTCAATATGTTGATTAGAAATCTATAAACCAGAAGTTAATCAAACACGTCCATTTAATTCTTTAAATATATTTGTAACATCTGATTTAATATTGTTAATTTTTTGTAAATTTTTTTCATTGTAGTATTCCGTGAAAATGATTTATATTGAAAGGTAAATGCTCATTGAACTAAATTAGTAAAATTTGGACATTCACTAGTATTAAATGGTTGTTCTTTTTTAATTATATAATCAACTATCATATCTTGTACACTTATAGAATCATAAGAAAAATTACTCAATTTATTACTTTCTAATTGCATTCGTGTTATAATATCTAATTGATTGATTCTAACACGTGCAGTAACATGTCTTTTAGCCGATGAGTATGTAGTAGAGGCTCCTATTTGGCATCCGAAAGACTCATGATCAAATCTGGGTGGAGGTGAATTTCTGGGTCACTGTAGCAGTTATTGTAGTAGGTGTTGTGTGATACTGTAGCAACAAAAACTATTCATCCGATTTGGGCCTTTTGACCACAGGGCTTTTGGGCCACAAATGGCCTTCCGACCACAGAGACTTCGGGCCACAAAGACCTAGAAGTAGCCTGGGCAGACCACACAGGAGTAAGCCCCAAAAAAGATTCAGAGCAAGTAGCAACCACTAGAACAGAACTAACCGGATTGGAAGAATGAGATAGTATGACAACTGCTATCGGTACTAGGTACTGCGCAGCTCTGCACAGACAATGCTAGTTGATTAGCAATACAAGGTGGGGAGCTAGACGCCTTCAATGATGCAGATGATGAGGAGTGACAGTTCTAGTTTGGTTTGGCCTTCAGGTCATGTATTGAACATTGTGTCTCTGGGCCTTCGGGTCATGTACTGGGGCTTGTGCCATTAGGTCTTCAAGTCATGTAAGGGTTCCCTCTCAATAAAGGGGATTATCCAAAATAAATAAAAAATCAAGGTCTTAAGGCCATTCAGGCATTAAAATGTCTTTTAAGGTGACTAGTGCCATTATTAGAAGAACCACTAAGTAATTTAACATAATATTTTCATTTTGTTTTTTAATGTACTTGTATCATCGTATTCATTAACATAATTTTTTTTCAAAGTTATTCCAAAACATTAGATGGTTTTTAGGCTTAAATGACAATGCAACTTGACGATGATGAGACAAAGATGGAATATCAACACTAGGTGAACCAATTGATTCGGGATCAACAAATTGGTGGGGATTCACTAAAAAAACGTTAACATGGAATTCGGGTGGGAGGGAGGCATTTGACCGTTTTTATTGTTTTTCTAAAAAGTAAATATGGTTTTTTTTTGTGGCGGGGGGGGGGGGGGCAGTTGTGGGGAGCTAGACGCCTTCAATGATGTAGATGATGGGGAGTGACAGTTCTAGTTTGGTTTGGCCTTCTGGTCATGTATTGGGCATTGTGTCTCTGGGCCTTCGGGTCATGTACTGGGGCTTGTGCCATTAGGCCTTCGAGTCATGTAAGGGTTCCCTCTCAATAAAGGGGATTATCCAAAATAAATAAAAAATCAAGGTCTTCAGGCCATTCAGGCATTAACATGTCTTTTAAGGTGGCTAGTGCCATTATTAGAAGAACCACTAAGTAATTTAACATAATATTTTCATTTTGTTTTTTAATGTACTTGTATCATCGTATTTATTAACATAATTTTTTTCAAAGTTATTCCAAAACATTAGAGGATTTTTAGGCTTAAACGACGATGCAACTTGAGAATGATGGGACAAAGATGGAATATCTACACTAGGTGAACCATTTGATTCAGGATCAACAAATTGGTGGGGATTCACTAAAAAAACGTTAACATGGAATTTGGGTGGGAGGGAGGCATTTGACCGTTTTTATTGTTTTTCTGAAAAGTAAATATGGTTTTTTTCGTGGCGGCGGGGGGGGGGGGGGCAGTTGTGGGGTGTTGTTTTTTTAGTTTTTATTAATAGCTTTAACCTTTTTTAAAAGTGAATATGGAATTTGTGTGTGTGGGGGGGGGGGGGGTCTTGGAAGCTTGCGGTAGGGGTTCGAGTCTCCATACCAGCAGTTTACCAGATATGTTTTTTAGCATGGGTGAGCTTCATACAGGCCAATGGGTTGAGCTTCATATAGGCCCAGGTTTGACCCGATGAATCATAGGCCTGAGCCCGATCCGCCCCGAATCGAGCTTCGTCAGGTCGGGTCGGTCGGGCTTTTGGGCCACCGGGCTGGAATTACATTCCTACACTCACATAAGAGAAATCATATATTATAATAATAAATCAACAATGGTACTCTGCTACCGCTTCCCCAATGGTTTGCCACTCTGCCCCAACGTCGTACATCCCGAGCCATATCTCTCCAAAAGTAAGCCAGCCAAAAGAACAATTGTGCTAAGTATCACAACATGCATCTCGTGCATCACATCATCTCATCATCCCATATCACAACCCCATGCACTAACCAAGTAGTTTTCAGGAGCCACCACAACCCGTATGTCGTGTATCATACATTAAGTATTATACTCCAAACCATCACAACCAATACACTGAGTAATGTACCTCAAGCCATCACAACCTATACATGACATACCTACAATAATTCTTTGAATACTATATACGGAGATACATATGTGTGAAATAACCACAAACCATTACAACCCTCTATACACACATGAGAAATTAACCACCGTGCATACCATTACATAATATTACCAAGAGAAGAGAGCGAGGCTGGATAGGGTAGTCAACCATCCATCCTCTCTATCAGAATTTTGGGGAAAACACCCTCCCATAGTCCACTAGGTATCAGTCGCCCTACCGGCATGGGTGATGTATCGTATGAAATCACAAAACTTACATGATATAATATAGCTCACAACCACACTATGGACATAACCTAGTCCCAAGCTCAACTGCAGTTATCATCACTCAGCTGCCACTGCTAGGGACTAGACATCCTATAAGAACACAAACATTTAAGGAGCTATATTAACTTCATCCTTTTCTTTTAACATTTCACTTCACGTTAGTTAATTCATTAACCATTAATTAAAATTATTCTGATTACATTTCGTTAATCATTCAAGTGAAGTCCATGCCTTCTAGGCATAATCCAATCGAGTCCACGGTTTCTCTAGATTAACATTAACATTTTCTTTCCACCAAGAACCAACCTCATGAGTTGAACATTTATTAAACATTATTACCATTCCATAATTCTAGGTACTCTAGGAAATTATCCTAAGCTACCATCAAGAGATGTAACCAAGTACATCCACCCGCCTCAAACAACGGGGTAAGGAATGCAAATAAAATAAGAAATCCTACCATCCAACCATTAAACAAATTCAACAACAACAAGTATCCAACTTAAGAACAACAACATGCAAGCCCAACTTCGACCCATTCTATCATCTCTGGCATCATCCTCCACACCCACATGTATATCACCATGCATCTCGCCGTCACAAACATCAACTGCTGCCACAATCTCGGTGTCATCCCTGAAACCATCATGCATATCACATGCATCTCGTCATCCCAAGTGTCAACTGCCGCCACAACCTTGGGTCTCCTTGCCCATATCTCATCACCCATCCCAGACAAATATCACATCACAAAGGAAGATGAAGGTATTGGGGTGTGCAATGGATGTTGGTAGGCTGAAGATTTTAAATTTTTTATCCCTGGAGTGACATAACTTGTCGTCTCCAGCGATTCGAGCCCCAATAGAGGTCTGATGACCCCGTGTGAATTAAACAGGGCACGAAAAATAAAATTGAACACATATATTCTTTGAAACGAAATGTGCTCGACTGCAGTTAAACACCGATGATCGTTGCTTGTAGGATCCAAAGCCAAACCCCTCTAGATCGTTGACAGACGCTCCAAAAATTCACGCGCTCACTGTTCATCGAAATCTGGGTGCTAGCACAGACCTCCGATGAATCCTTCGGCGTCGCGACGATCATCTCGATCATGTGCCTTCGAGCTGTCGAATGCGTTCTTGGATTGACACTCAAAGAGTGAATTTCTCTCTCTAGAAGGAGGGATGCGAGAGAAGCTCTCATTCCGTTGCAATGAACAACGCATAGGAAATGAACTCTCTCCCTGCTTATATAGTGGATTGTTCAATTATCCAGAAAGGGTTCCCCAACCCCCGGAAAATCAACGCTCACTAAATAAGCAACAAATAAATAATTATGACGAACGAAACTGTGTCATACATATTATTTATATTTTATCACATACTTGTAATATATATTAAATATATTACGTAATAAAACTGATTCATTTAACTCGATTCATAATTCTCGTTAATATTAAACGAACCTGGAATATTAAAATAATATTCGTTCGTATAATATTTTTTATGTATTCATTAAATACCCCTTGAATACTTTTAATAAATGAATTCCATCCAATTTTTCTATAGTCGAATAATAATGAATTTATTTACTCATAGGTGATTGATAATTTGGACAACTCTCAGACCTCGTGGTGGGACCCACCATGTCCTATATATCTATTCACCATAATAAGGTAGGTTCTTGAATACACTATTATGTGTGACTCTCTAAGTCCTTATTTCATTAGTAGTGAATGATATTCACAGATTAAGAGCAGAGTCTTACAACCCATCACGACCCCTAAAGAGATAATGAATAGTCATAACAACAACCAACCTACGAACATACACTGTGTAATATAATCTATTTGTCTTTAGATGTCTCATAAAACAGGACGCACACCTGTGTCATCGTCCTTTCTTGCTTTATTGTTTGTTGATATAACTGGACAAACTTACCTTCGACTACCTTGGTTAAGGATTTATGAGGGTACTACCATTCTGATCAATCAGGACTGAGATATATTACTTTCTCAACTCAGAAGCGATAAATTATATTTTGATCATTCAATCAATGTCATACCACCAATGACGCACCCAACACAAGCTACATTGCCACGATTTCATTATCATGATTTTTGTCTTGCATCAAAGTACGTGATCAAATGACACACATTGATAATGATTTCAAGTTCGGAGACCAATACACATGTCTATAGATAGGAACAACCAATAACACCTGAAACATATGGTGTTCATATTGATGAGTTTGTTCTAATGATCTCACATACCATAGATCACCGAGTGCGAAATTCATGAGAAGAAGTTTCAATGCTTATGAGCACTCAACATTTGATAGTCATACATCAACTATGTCTAATCAGTATGTTGTATCTAGACCATAAGATATTTGTTTAAGATTAATGTCATAATATCTCAAGGTTCTCGTTATAGCCCGTGATATGCTATAATCTTTTGACACGACAATTAATCTATGGACATTATCATTTAAAAGTGGACGTAAAAATGTCTACACTATAATGGTAAGTGTACATCATGCATATCTAACTGTATACATGAAATGGTAATCGAAAAACACGGTTTAGTTGGGTCTAGTGAACCCACTATTTCAACACTTCTACTCGCACTAGAGCCAACTTGCTAACCATCCTTGTTAGCTCTCATATGATTAAGATCATGTCTCTGCTGAGGCTTTAATTGCTGGGTCTGCCACATCTTCCTTGCGTGGCTAATCTGCTATGTGTAACCTCGCCTTCTTGAGTAAAACTTCTCAAGAGATGAAACCCCCAAATATATCCCTTTTCCCACTATCTAATCTTGACATCTTAGCTAGCATTAGTAATAGAATTATTATAATGATAAAACTTTACTTACCATGTAACAACCCACATACTTATAAAATAATTTCTTTTCATTCTAGAATTAAATAGTCAAATTTTTTTATAAATGTATAATGAAATAAGTGGTATTTATATAAATTAATGAATTTATACTGATGGAATAATAAATTGAGCTTAGGAATAATAACGTGACCATTAAGAATAGTAATCTGACCAATAGAATAGTAACCTCACCTAATAAAGTATAAATAAAATTTAGTCATCCTATAAGTGAAAATATGATATATTTATATCATTGAACAAGAAAATATTTTTTTTTGAAAATTATAAATTAAGTGTTGGAATTTTTGTAAGTAATTAATATTTAATTACAATTTTATAATTAATATAATGATTTAAAAGAAAATATATTTTCATAAAATAGATTCATAAATTACTGTTTTTTTTCTTATGATTATAAGATAATTTTATGAGAATTTAATTAATTTTTCAAAGTGTTATAAAATCAGTTATAGTTTTAAAATTGTTATTTTTTGAATAAATTATGATTTTATTTAAAAATTAAATTTCTCATATTTAGAAAATTATTTTGATAAAATGGAGTTCATTTTTGAATTCTACACGTCGAAAAATGCTTGGGGTGAATTTTTGGGATCTTTCTAAAATATTTGAATTTTTTGTGAATAGTGAAATACGACAATTTACAGTATATATATATATTATAAGTTAAATACACTATTCCTAACATCATGAATGATTTAAGCACCATAATCTCGAACTTCTCTTGATTATTTTAATATATTTTAGGATAATGATCAAACTATTCATAGTCTTGAGCCAAATTAATAAATTAATGAATAAAATAATCAACCCCACTCTCTTTCACTATACATACCACCCCTCACCCCATCTTCTCCTCACACCTCTCAAGCTTTGAGCATTGTCCAAATTCTGCTCAATACTCTTCCCAAGCCTCTTCCCCATGTCCAAGATCTGCTGGTCTCACCAAAAGGTCAAAACTAAAGGCCTTAAGGAGGTTCCCAAGGAGGACAATTCAAGAGGTAAAAATCATTTTTCATTTTCTTTTCAATTCATTTTCTTTTCTTATACTATCTTCACCTCCCCTTATCCAAGATGTATGAAAACTCCAGTATCTTATATATAATGGAATGTTATCATGTTTATGGAAAAATTCATCATCATACTTCTCCTCCTATCCCTTTTATTCTAAAAAAATAAAAACATCATCCGTGATGTGTTGAATTAACAACATCTTGGACGACGTGTTTTCAATTTTCATTACCATCTTCATGGCCGGTCATAAAACCATTTTAATGGTTGAAACATATTGTGAAGTGTATGATATAACATCTTTTATGATATGAAATTAACATATATACATAATATTAAATTATATAATGGAACTAGTTTGTGATTATCGAAGAACCGTCAAAATGATCTAAATGAATATCATTAATGTTTTATCTAATGATTTATCATCATATTTGAAAAAAATGATTTATGGTATTATTTAATATTCTAGAAACATATTAATATTATTTTATTCCACTTCTGGAGTTTTGCTTCCATTCGACAAGAAAATCCTTTACAAACCCACCATGGAAACCATGTAAAGAACGCACCCAAAATAATGGAGATAACACAATATTATTAATAAATGGGTGAAATGATGTTATAATATGATCATATAAGGTGTTATAAAAATGAATATATTTCTGTAAAAAATTAATAACACTCTTTTAACCATTATGTAGGAGGTTTAAACACATTTGAAGTAAGATGAACCCGAGGTAAGAGAATTCTTAACCCTGACTGAAAATACTTTTTTATTATTATAAAAAGGCAAACACCTTACATGAAACCACATGATCACGTTGGTCTAAAATGATGGAGACCTAAGGCATCTCCTTGGACAAACAAATTACATTCCCGAGGTAAAGAGCTAAAGCGAGAAAAGACTAACAAAGGTTCTTCTGGTCTACCTCCTCTCAAAAGAGAATCCGCAGCAAAGTTGCCCTCCCTTGGAACATGTCGGACCACACAGCCTCTGGGTATCGTTAAGATACAGCTACGGATTAAATAAATCAAAGACCACGATATCTCGCCCTTTGCCGTGATCACCCGAACCAGCACCTCCGAATCAGTTTCAATTTCAGCGCAAACCAGAAAAAATCTGCTACACAGCTTGATCCCTGTCAACAGCGCCCGAACTTCTGCTTCAAGTGAGCACCCCAATCTGTGGTAGCTACTGAAGGCCAGCATCACAGATCCTCCCCCATCACGGACCAGCCCTCCTCCACGCATGACTCCATGTAGCAGGGACCCATCCACGTTGAGCTTAAGTCTGAATGCTGGAGGATTCCATCTGATCCAGAATCCATTGGACCTTGGTGGCGCCATTGGTCTGTTGAGGAAGTTGCAGAGTGTCTGAGAGAATTGGCCTTTATTTAACAAGGAACCAAGCTCATGGACAAGACTTCTCATTCTCAGATGCAGCAGGAACAACGAAGGCCAGGTCTTTGTTCTAGTTATGTTTCTAGCTTCCCAAACAGTCCAAAAAATAACCATAACAGATATGCACCAGATTTTTGTTTCCATCTGTTCAGAATCCATACCTAAAAACCATGCCGAGTGAAGCTCCTGGAACGAACTGCATGTCCCAACCGAGGCTCCCCCTCTAACAATGCTGGACCAGAGCTCCTTGGCCCATTCACTTTGAAAAAAAAGATGTGAAACAGTCTCCACACGGGGAGAGGCACAACAGAAACACCTCGAGGCCATCTGGATCCCCTTCTTCTGAACGTTGTCGTCAGTTGGTAGAGCAAAATTTCTGGCGCGCCAAACCAGAAAACCAAACTTCGTTGGAATCTCTTTGCACCACAAATGCGCCCCCAGTTCGTCCCATCCTTCTTCTTGGTGAATAAGTAGGCGAAAATCTCTCCCATTGAAACGCCTCGTCTTAGCCTCCATAAAACAAAGTCTATCTTCTTCCTCCGAGAGGGTAATTTCCTTGAAAACCTGAAATTGGTCCCTGTTCGGAATGGTTTTCATGAGCCCAGGGTGAGCGGAAGCCTCCTTCACAGAGAAATCAGGAACCGTGCAGTGGGGAAAATAGAGTCTCTCTCCAATCCAATTGTCCCTCCATAAGTTGGCATTTCCTTGTCCCAGAATCCATCTATCGTAATCCTATAGGATCACCAGCTGGGATATGATAGTTTTTCCTAATCTGGAAACCTTTCTGACCTCCCACTCCTCCCAATTGATGCCATATTTCTTGCTAATGACCTAAGCCCACATCGATCTCCCCTCCAAAAAATCCCAAGCAAGCCTAGCTTGCATAGAATGCATGGCCTCGGAAATGTCCCTCAGGCCAACACCACCCTCCTCCACTGGTTTGGGCATCTGAGACCAAGCAGCCCAATGCGACCTGCCCACCAAATTAGCACCCCAAATGAAATGATTCATCACCTTCTCCATCGCTGCTATCGTCCCCTTGGGAGGAGTAATAATTGATAGCACGTGCATAGGGATGGAAGAGACCACACTGTTGATCAAAGTCACCCTTCCTCCAAAAGAAAGAAACATGTTTTTCCATTCTTTGGGTTAACCTTCTACTTCATTAATTATGTGGTACTAAAATTATTTGTGTGATGAATTTTATTTATATTATATCATATTATGTGGATTTACAGTGTATACACATATTCCATTCGTTTAATTCATTCTCACTTCAATTATATGATATTTGTAAGAGATTTTTCTTTTAAAATCCTATTTTAAACTTATATTTTTATAAAATTCAAAAGGGATGTTTTTATGAAAGTATTCTTCTTTTATGATTATGTTATGGTTCTTGGGCATTTTTTATGATGAAAGGTGGAGCCTATATCTCCCTCCAATGCATTGAGCGTGTTTAAGTTGGAGGTCAGCCGTATGATTATTCCAAGTGCAACTTTGATGGTTACACTAGAAGGTAGCTGTGGGGGTTACATTGTAAGGTAGTCATGAGAGTTACAAAACATAATGTAGCAGCGAGAGTTACAATATTTAGCAAGTAATTCCCCATGTAACATATGTGGTTTTTTTACATTTTCCATGTTTTATGGAAATATCTTGTTTCACAAAGTACATGATACTTTATGGGTGAGAAGTATATCTTTGTGAAAATGATTTCATACATTTATAAGTATTCATGGACTAATGGTTTCTCTCCTTTTTATATCTCTTACTGAGCTTTTTGTGCTCATATCAAGTTTTAAAATGTTTTTCACAGAGTTTAAGGATGAATAACATAAAAGGAGAAACCAAGATGAATGTTGTGAAGAATTTTTATGAAAAAATTTCATGTTTTTATTATAAACTTTTGTATTATGAAAAAAGGATATTGTTTTAGTTGCACCCACTTTGTATGCTTATGGGTTGATATGTATGAATTATGTCTCAAGTTTCTAAAACTTTAAACCAAAAAGATCTTTGAGAATGTAAAAAGTGAATTCTAAAGGAATTTACTAGATTATGTAATGTTTAAGGTCGGGTCCTTATAGTTGGTATCAGAGCATGATTTGGATAATTTTAGGGGTTATGATAATGTTAATAGAATATTATAAAAGATTTATACCTTATGTTTATGTTGAAATGATATAGCATTTGAAGATTTCTATGTTGGTTCATCTAAGATATACCTGTTCAGAATGTTTTTTTGTAGAAGAAACATGGAAGCTGAAGTTAGAAGGAACCGATAGGCTGATATCTTTCTAAATCTGCAACCTGGAATGACAGGGATTGGAATCGAGCAGTTTGTGATAGTAATGACTCAGGTGCTACATATAATAAATGGTGGTGACATCTATGTAAGAGAACGACCATAATTAATGCAAATGAACATGATGATAGTGGAACATTTTATAAGGCAACACCCTCCTGTTTTAAGTGGATATTCTAACTTAGTGGTGGCTGAAGGGTGGATTAAAGCCCTTGAAAAGATATTCGATGTCATGGGGTGTTCTATAATCAAAAGGTTAGTCTTTCCATTTATTGTTTTGAAGATGAAGCTGACTAGTGGTGGCCAATGGTCAAGAATATCAGGGGTAATGATGAGATTGATGCCTTAGAATGTGATGAATTTAAAAAACTTTTCCTTGAAAAATATTTTCCTAAGGTTTTCCAGCTTAGGATGGAAAAACAATTCCTTGAATTAAAACAAAAGGGGGAGGATTTAGTGGTCTTGTATGAAGAAAAATTCACCAGATTGGCAAGGTACTCTCCAAATCTTTATTCGGGATCTTGATAGAAAAAATCAATCATTTTTACTCAGGATTGATGCCAAGATATCGAAGGGCATTAACTTCCTATGAATTCAATAGTTATGAGAAACTTGAATGATATGCTAAGAGGGTAGAAATGGAGTTTGGAAATGATCATGTGTACTTTGACAACAAACAGAAGAAGAGGTCCAAATGGAAAGCGATGAGTAAGAATCAATCAAAGAAATCTGAAGGTAAGAAAGTCCAGTTTCCAGTTTGTGAAAAGTGTGGTACAAAGCACCCTAGGCAATGCCTTAAAAAAACTGGAAAGTGTTTTCGATGTGGTAATTTTAGACATATGACCCAAGATTGTAATGAAAATGATCTTAAGATTAATTTTAATAAGCAAACTATAAAGTGTTTTAAATGTGGTGAGATGGTTCATTATGCAAATACTTACCCAAAGAAAGATCCAAATGATGGAAAACTGATAGATTATAAGTAGAAAGGTGTAGTGAGATCTTTTACGACTACGTCAACAAATATAAGGTCATCCAATGAAGTGGTATCAGGTATTTTGTTTATTTACTCAAATTTGGCTAATGTCTTGTTTGATATGGGGTCTACACATTCCTTTATTTCTGAGAAATTTTTTGGTTAATTGGAAATTTCACCTCAAGAAATGAGATTTGAACTTATGGTTAAAACACCAGTGGGAAATATTATAGAAAAATGCATTATAAGAATCTTTCCATTATTGTTCGTGGAAAGAAGTTACCTACAAGCCTTGTTGTTTTACCCTTAGTAGAGTTTGATGTCATTCTGGGTATGGATTGACTTTCTGTTTATCATGATAAGATTGATTGTAGAGCCAAAGAAGTTTTTCATAAAGAGTTTCAATTTGTATATAAGAATGAACTCATACAATTGATAACAAATCAGGAAGCTGATAAACTGTTAAAAGATGAAAATGAAAGTTATTTTTCTCATATTATTGAAAACAAATGAACTGTTCAGATTAATGATGTGCCAGTGGTAAATGAATACCTGTATGTTTTTTTCTAATGAGTTGTTCAGTGTTATACCTGATTAGAAAGTTGAATTTACTATTGACTTAGTTCCTGATGTTAAGCCAATTTCAAAACCCCCTTATCAAATGAATCAAGTGAAACTTCTTGAATTGAAAAATCAATTGCAGGAGTTGCTCAAAAAAGACTTCATTCATCCTAGCACTTCACCATGGAGTTCTTATATTTTGTTTGTTAAAAAGAAATATGGTTCCATGAGACTTTGCATTGATTATAGAGTTTTGAATAACATTACTGTTAAAAATAAGTATCTTTTTCCTCATATTGATGACTCGTTTGATCAGCTCCATGGAGTTCAGTATTTTTCCAAGATTGACTTGAGATCTAGGTACCATCTACTAAAGTTGAAGGGGGATGACATCCCAAAAATAGTTTTTCACACTAGATATGTGGATTATGAGTTTGTTGTTATGCTCTTTGATTTGACAAATGCCCCTGCTGTATTCATGGATCTTATCAATAGAATATTTAGTGAATATTTGGATAAGTTTTTTGTTTTTTTATTGATGATATTTTGGTCTTTTCAAAAATTTATGAGCATCATGAAAAACATTCAAGGATTGTCTTGCATACTCTCAAAGAAAAGAAGTTATACAGAAAATTTAGCAAATGTGATTTTTGGTTGCAACAAATTTCTTTTCTTAGGCACACTGTAAATAAGGATGGAATAACAGTTGATCCTACCAAAACAAAAGTGGTTAATGAATGACCAAGACCTACAAATATCACATAGATTCATAATTTTCTTAGATTATCATACTATTACTGACGATTCGTTAAAAAATTTGCACAGTTATCTAGCCCACTGACTAAGTTAACACAAAAGGGGTTAAATTTATTTGGACAGAAGAATGTGATGTTTGTTTTTAGAAACTGAAGAAGAGATTGGTGAATGCTCCAGTTTTGGATCTTCTTTTCAGAAATGGTGAGTTTGTCATCTACAATGATGCTTCATTGAATGGACTTGGTTGTGTTCTGATGAAGAATGATCAGGTAATTGCTTATGGTTCAAGACAACTTAAATCTCACGAGTTAAACTATTCCACACATGATCTGGAATTAACAGCTATGGTTTTTTGCTATGGAAATTTGGAGGCATCATTTATACAGAGCCAAATGTGAAATATAAACTGACCATAAAAGTATGAAGTATATATTCACTCAGAATGAATTAAACATGAGGTAGAGAAGATGACTTGAACTGATAAAGGATTATGATTATACGATCAATTACCATCCTAGAAAAGCAAAGTGGCGGATGCCTTGAGTCGAAAACATCATTCATCATTAACCATGTTACGTTTGGAGCAATGCCCCTTAATTAATGATTTGATGAATTTTGACTTGGAAGTTATTGGTGCATGGAATTCCTCTGTTTTGTTTTAGATTTCAGTGCATTCGTCTCTATCATAAATAATTAAAAAAACACAGAAGGAAGACGGTGTGTTACAGAAAAAGGTAGAATTAGTGAAAAGGGGTAAGTTTCCAGAATTTAATGTTGATAAAGATTGTGTTTTGAGATTTTGAAAGAGATTATGTGTGCCT
This sequence comes from Viscum album, assembly GCA_963277665.1. Lineage (NCBI taxonomy): Eukaryota > Viridiplantae > Streptophyta > Magnoliopsida > Santalales > Viscaceae > Viscum > Viscum album. The sequence goes on along the minus strand of OY728119.1, from coordinate 1,581,702,974 downwards.
TGTGTTTCCTAGTTGAAGAAAGAATTGTTGTGTGAAACTCATAGTTCTCCATTTTCAGTTCATTCTGATAGTACTAAGATGTATAAAGACCTTTGGGAGTATTACTGGTGTGATGGAATGAAAAGAGATATTGTATATTTTACCATGAAATATTTGACTTGTCAACATGTTAAATCAGATGAACAATTATCAAAGGGGATGCTTCAACCATTGTCAGTTCTAGAGTGGAAATGAGAAAATATATCCATGAACTTCGTGGTGGGACTACCAAAGACATCTCGAGGTAACAATGTGATTTGGGTTATTGTTGACCGACTGACCAAATCTTCACATTTCCTTTCTATTCGAGATATTATGTCTTTGGATCAGCTTTCTCGATTGTACCTCAAAGAGATTGTCAGGTTACATGGAGTTCTTCTTTCCATTATATCTGACTATGATCTCAAGTTCACTTCTAACTTTTGGAAAGACCTTCAGAAGTCGTTGGACACAAAATTAAATTTCATCACTGCTTTTCATCCTCAATTTGATGGACAGACCAAACGAACAATTCAGACCTTGGAGGGAATGTTTTGAGCTTGTTAAATGGACTACCAGAGAAGTTGGGACCAATTAGTTGAGTTTTCTTATAATAACAGTTTTCATTCCAGTATACAGATGACAAATTTTGAGGTATTATATGAAAAGCGGTGTTGAACTCCAACCTTTTGGGATGAAGTCGAGGAAAAGAACTTGATGAGACTAGAATTGGTAGAGGAATTGGCTGAGAAAGTGAAGATGATTCAGTAACACATGAGGACAGCTCAGAGCAGACAGAAAAGTTATGCAGATAATAGGAGGAAATAATTTTCTTTCGAGGTAGGTGGTCATATTTTCCTTAAAATCTCTCATCAGAAAAGTGTTATGCATTTTGGTAAGAAAGGAAAGCTAAGTTCACGGTTCATTGGACCTTATGAAATCCTGGAGAAAGTTGGACCAACCGCCCACCGAGTAGCTTTGCCTCCGATTTTATCTTAGGTACACAATGTTTTTCATGTTTCAATGTTGAGAAAGTATATGCCAGATCCATCTCATGTTTTGAGACCAGAAGTAGTTTAGTTGGAAGAGAATCTTTTTTATGAAGAGAAACATGTTTAGATTCTTAATCGTAAAGAGAAAGTATTGCAGAACAAGGTAATTCATCAAGTTGAGATTTTGTGGAGAAACCACATGGTTGAATAAGTAACACGGGGATCTGAAAATTCTATGAGAGAAATGTACCCTCACTTGTTTAATAAGTAAATAAAAATTGTGAGGACGCAATTTCTAGAAGGTTGGGAGAATGTAACAACTTAGGTACTTATAAAATAATTTCTTTTCATTCTAGAATTAAATAGTAAAATTCTTTATAAATGTATAATGAAATAAGTGGCATTTATAGAAATTAAGTAATTTATACTGATGGAATAGTAACTTGACCTTATGAATAGTAACATAACCATCAGGAATAGTAATATGGTCAATAAAATAATAACTCCACCTAATAAAGTATAAATAAAATTTAGTCATCCTATAAGTGAAAATATGATATATTTATATCATTGAACAAGTAAATATTTTTTTTAAAATTATAAATTAAGTGTTGGAATTTTTGTAAGTAATAAATATTTAATTACAATTTTATAATAAATATAATGATTTTTTAAAAAATATTTTCATAAAATAGATTCATAAATTACTATTTTTGTTGTCTTATGATTATAAGATAATTTTATGATAATTTAATTAATTTTTCAAAGTGTTATAAAATCATTTATCATTTTAAAATTGTTATTTTTTGAATAAATAATGATTTTATTTATAAATTAAATTTCTAATATTTAGAAAATTATTTTGATAAAATGGATTTTATTTTTGAATTCTACACGTTGAAAAATGGTTGGGGTGAATTTTTTGTATTTTTCTGAAATACTTGAATTTTTTTTGAGTAGTGAAATATGGTAATTTACGGTATATATACATATAAATTAAATACACTATTCCTAACACCATGAATGATATAAGTATCATAATCTCAAACTTCCCTTGATTATTTAATATATTTTATGTTAATGCTCAAACTATTTATAGTCTTAGCCAAATTAATAAACTAATGAATAAAATAATCAAAACCCCCTAATCTCCACCACTATAAATACCACCCGTCACCCCCTCTTCTCCTAACACCTCTCAAGATTTGATCATTGTCCAAATTCTTCCCAATACTCTTCCCAAACCTCTTCCCCATGTCCACGACCTACTGGTCTTACCAAAAGAACAAAACCAAAGGCCTTAGGAGGTTCCCAATGAGGATAATTCAAGAGGTAAAAATCCTCTTTCATTTTCTTTTATTTTATTTTCAATTCTTTTTATTTTCTTATACTCCCTTCACCCCCTTATCCAAGAGGCATGAAAACTCTAGTATCTTATATATACTGTAATGTTATCATGTTTATGGAAAAATTCATCATCATACTTCTACTCCTCTCCCTTTTATTCTAAAAAAATGAAAACATTATTTGTGATGTGTCGAATTACTGACATCATGGATGATGTATTTTCAATTTCCATTACCGCCTTTATGGATGGTCATAAAACCATGTCAATGGTTGAAGCATACTGTTATGTGTATGATATAACCTCTTTTATGTTCTAAAATTAACATATATACATAATATTAAATTATATAACATAACTAGTTTGTGATTATCGAAGAACCGACAAAACGATCTAAACATATACCATTAATGTTTTATCTAATGATTCATCATCATATCTGAAAACAAAATGATTTATGGTATCATTTAATATTCTAGAAACATATTAAAACTATTTCATTCCACTTCTGGAGTTTCGCTTTCATTCGACTAGAAAATCCTTTACGAACTGACCATGGAAACCATGTAAAGAACGCATCTAAAACAATGAAGATAAAAAAAATATTATTAATAAATGGGTGGAATGATGTTATACAATGATTATATAATGTGTTATAAAAATGAATATGTTTCTGTAAAATATTAATAACACTCTTTTAACCATTATATAGGCGGTTTAAACACATTTGAAGTAAGATGAACCCAAGGTAAGGGAATTCTTAACCCAATTTCCATTCTTTGGGTTAACCTTCTATGTCATTAATTATGTGGTACTAAGATTATTTGTATAATGATTTTTTATATTATGTTATATTATGTGGATTTACACTATATAGACATATTCCATTCATTTAATTAATTTTCGCTTCAATTATATGATATTTGTAAGACACTTTTCTTTTAAAATCCTCTTTTAAACTTATATTTTTATATAATTCAAAAGGGATGTTTTTATGCAAGTATTCTTCTTTTATGATTATGTTATGGTTCTTGGGAATTATTTATGATTAAGGGTGCGACCTATATCTCTCTCCAATGCATTGGGTATGTTTAAGTTGGAGGTCAGCCGTATGGTTACTCCAAGTGTAACTACGATGATAACATCATAAGGTAGTCGTGAGAGTTACATTGTAAGGTATCCATGATGGTTACAAATCATAAGGTAGCTGTGAGAGTTACAATATTAAGTAAGTAAGGCCCCATGTAACCTATATGGGTTTTTATGTTTTCTATTTTTTTATGGAAATCTCTTGTTTCACAAAGTACATGATACTTTATGAGTGAGAAATATGTCATTGTGAAAATAATTTCAGATGTTTATAAGTATTCATGGACTAATGGTTTCTCTCTGTTTTATATTTCTTACTAAGTTTTTTGTGCTCATCCCAAATTTTAAAATGTTTTCATAAGGTTTAAGGATGGATAAAACAAAAGGAGAATCCAAGATGAATGTTGTGAAGACTTTTTATGAAAATATTTCATATTTTTATTATAAACTTTTGTATTATGAAAAAATGGATATTGTTTTAGTGGTACCCACTTTGTATGCTTGTGGGTCGATATGTATGAATTATGTCCTAAATTTCTAAAACTCTAAACCAAAAAGATCGTTGGGAATGTAAAAAGTGAATTCTAAAGGAATTTACTAGATTGTGTAATGTTTAAGGTCGGGTCTTTATATACTAGGTGCGACTCCAAGAACTGGAACAAATCCTTGTGTTTTAAACACTGCTTCTTTAGCTGTCTTAGAAGCTACAACGTACTTGGTATTTGTAGGTATGACTACCATTGTCTTGTATGATCTTGTATCACTCAATCCCTTAGCCTGACTGTGATATTAGGTCACATTGGTCCCAAAAAGAATAGTTCCCCCCCTCAAAACAAGTATCCCTTCCTCTCCTCATACTAGGTAGATATCTTTTGTACTTGTTCAAGTACAATCATATAGTTTTGAATTCTTCCCTTACAGTTCTCCTGGATACAATTTATATTTTTCTACTGGCATGCTCGTCACAGTGCGTCCAATTTTCAAATTTTTATAACCTACTAACTACTGTAGAAGCGGGGAGCTGGGTCGAACCACATAGAGAATGTGAGTAGATACTAGGAATATCCTTTTTGAAGAATGTTTAGGCAGATGCATTCTTAATGTGATTAACAACTAAAATGTTCTAAAAACTAAATGACTATTTAAAAACATTTATTTAAATTAACTAAAACTATCTAAGTGAACTAAAACAATGAAAGGAAACAGGCAGAGATGAAAGTGTCAGAGTTGTGACGTCCGTTCAGGTGCATGCAGTGCTAATTATTTAATTCCCAAATCTGAATATTTATTTATTTACCTATCATCAATTCCAAATTTAATCAAAATACTATCAGGTCTAATTCTTTGATATTAGACAGTATTATAATTTTCACACAAATCTTCCATCATTTTGTTTTCTAGTCTGACGAATAATTTGTGCATCACTTAAGCATTGAATCACTTGATGAAATACCACAACCCATTTCTTATAAAGTCGAATTATCTATCTGTGTCAGGTTCGCTCACATGAGATCACTTATTAGGTATCACTCATGCAAGTTCGAAGGAGAGCACACACAAAATATTAATTTTTTTAATTAATATATTTATTTATTCAGAATTAGATCGTGTACAATTTACGATTCTATCACACGTGCAACCGATTTCCAGATAAATAAATTCTTTGATGATCTTCCACCTATCGTTACTTATTGTGTATCACATTAATGGTCACTAAAGAATGTGTGTAGGGTCCAAATGATATTTAATTTAAATACAGATATAATTAATTAAATAATAATTCAATTAAAATTAATTAATTTAAATGAAAATCAAATATGGAAATAAATTAAAGTTATGCATACACCATCACATTCATCAACACTCTGACATAGAAGAATTAGTCTATCATTGTGACATCATAACACATAAAATAATAAACAAATAACATTGTGCTCGTGTTGTTGTAGTGGTCACCGCAAGCTGATGCTGATGATCATAAAATAATAATCATCCCTCCGCCGATCACTGCAACGTCAAACCAAATCATCTTTACGCTGAAAAAATGATCGGATCTGTGCTGGGGCAGCATGGGGAAGGGGCAGGGTGGGGGAGTGGGGGGGGGAGGTGAGAGCGGGGGGTGGGGTGGGGGGGATGGGGGGTTGGGGAGAGGGGGGGGGGATATGTGTGTGTGTGTGTGGGGGGGGGGGGATGGGGGGAAATGGGTGAGAGTTGCTGCCGCACACTTGGGAAGAGAGGACACCCTCCGCTTAGGGTTTCAGCCGAGGAGGTGTGACCTTTTGATGGAGTAGTAGTCCCGCCTATCTGAAAAATTCAAAATAAAGATTCAAATTCAAAATAAAGATTCAAATTCAAAAATTTCAAATAAAAATCTAATATAATTATCTCAAAATAGAAAATAAAAATGACTATCATAATAATAATAATGATAATAATAACAATAATAATTACAACAACAAAAATAATAGAATTAAATTATACTATATATATAAATTACAATACTTATATAAATAAATATAATTAAAAGATAAAATTATAAATATAAATATAACACGGTATATTAATATAATACAATTAGTGATTAGATAAAATTATAATCTATATACATAAAGAAAATATTAATATTAATATTAATCTAATATAATAATAAACTGATAAAATTAATAATAATATTATTAATGCTACTAAAAAATATAATTATATACAATAATATATAATACTAATAAAAAAATTAAAATAAATACTAATAAATATTAATAAACTAATAATAAAACTAATATTAATAAAACTACTAAGAATAATAAAAGTGTTAGAAATAAAATGTTAATAAATTAATATTAATAAAAACTAAAACTAAAAATAAATAGCCAATATTAATATATAATTAACTAAGAATTACAAAATAACAAAAAAACTACAAAACTAGAAAAATCAACTAAAAACACTTAAAATGTTTAAAATATTTAATTAAAACTAAGTTGAACAATTATAAAATAGAAATTAAAACCATGTACATCAAATCCTTCTCCCTTAAACTTTTATATTCCTGGAAAAAATAATCAGAAAGAATACACAAGTGGGTCCGTTCACAAATCAAAGCTTCAAAAATACAAGTTTCAAAATTTTTCATTCACTTTTACTTACAAAATATCATGCTTCATTTAAAATTTCGATTTTCAAAAACAATTTCTCTTCCACTCACAATCTTTTCAAAACAAGTATCTACACTCATGAATCATGTGACATACCTCACTATCACTATCATCATTCAAACAATTTGATCAAAGCTTTGCTCAATTCTTATATACATGCATGTTTACCATATGCTTGTCATGAATTTCACATCTAGAGTAGTAGAAATCAAAATAAAACACCAATATCGAGGACTTTACATTAGGTTCAAATGTATCTGAGGTTGTAGAACAGTGTGTCATACAAAAAATGTGATAATTTTTGGTAAAAAGGAGGGTTGAATCTTGAAATAAATACATGATAAGTGTCAATCCAAATATATCCCTCAAACTCTCGCTCCCCCATACTTAAAACATGTTGGATTGGTGTAGTGTGATCCTCTTTGGATGTTGTGGGGTTGAATCCTTGCAACCCATACTGCGCGGTAGGCTGCAACTCCACTGGTTGAGCTTTGCGGTGAGCTTGTTGGAGGTTGTAGGGGACAACGTGCCCCTACTTTAGGGGTCGAAGGCCCCCTATTGAAAGTTTTGGGGTGTTGTAGCAACCCTTACCAACTGTAGCAGAGCTAGATGACCGACACCGACATGGAAATGTAGCTCCACAGACTTCCATCCTCTGACCACTATAGCACCTTGGACTTGGTGACCGCAACACTATAGCGATACGGACTTCCAGTCGCATTTCACTATAGCACAATGGAATTTTTGTGCAGTTGGTGAAATAGTGTTTCATCTTATTTATTATCCCATTTCGGGCTAGGTTTTCTATGTGTTAGAAACCCTAAGATACTCTCTATAATTGTTCTCTCGAAACTAGTAAAATTTATGCCTCTCTATGGACGTAGGGATCAATTCCAAAACCACATAAATCTCTGTGTCCTATGTGATTCTTTCTTCTATCTGTTCTTCATCTGCAAACCTTTTCTATCATTCCAACTCCTAGAATTTTCACAACAAAACGTTTTTTTGTCCCCAAGCATATAAAAATCTAAATGTCACATTGATTTGTTTTCAATTTTTTTAGGGACCCAACTCATTCAAATAAGATGGACAAAAAAATTGGTGAGTAACAGCTCTATAACCCCATGAAATAAATATCAGAAGAAATCCCAAAGAAAGGTACATAAGTAGCACATATGATGTAACATCTCAGTGAAAGTAGGTCATATAGAAACTCTCTAGATTCTGGAGTAATGATTCATCACTTTTATAGGTATCCCCAAAAGCGACGGTTACCACGTAATGACCACAAAAGTACTCATTATTGGAACAAAAAAGAATCTACATTCCCATATCAAAATATATGTAATGAGTGTGGCTACTATGAAGTATAACACATATAATCATGACGAGATAATGTTGATCCATATGTATCAAATGACTCACTTCCCATCAAACATCCATTTCCATGAGTAAATCTCTCCCCCACACTTAGATTGAAAATTATCATGAAATTATTTAAGAAATAGGTAGGTAAGAGTATCAGTTATGTGCTCATCCTAAAAGGACACTTCAAGGCTTCTAAGGGCTACCCGACAGAGAAAATGTAAGGGTGGATCAGTGGGTCAAAGGGGATAAATATCAAACAGATGCCTCTACTATTTTAGTGAAACTTTCAAAAATTTTACCGCTTTGATGGAAAAACATGACAAGTTCTAGAAGATAAAACATGATCGAGATTCCCTCAAGGAAAAGAGAAACATGAGATGATGAAAAAATGATCCAGAATCCTCACGGGTATGGAAATAATATGCTGGAAAACACAAATGATCATGAGTGAAAATAGGTGTCTCAAAAATATATAAGTTTCCAAAAAAACATTTTCGATGCATGGAATAATATCAAAAATCATCTAAGTCATGATATCAAGGATCAAAGCATTCCAAACAGGAATCATGAGATCAAACTTCTCAGGGATACAAGTGGTATATTCCTGATTGTGTTACGAAAAAAAATGCAGCCGCCTCCATGTGGTTTCAATAATGAAATGAATGTTTTTTTGTTATTTTGTTACTTTATTTTTTGAGTTTTTTGAGTTATTTCACACAGTGTTTATCGGAAGCATAAAATATAAAAGAAAATAGAATACTTCCCTGAGTAAGTGCAGATAGATGCGGGAAGACTGTCTGTATCTGATGAAGCTCTAGAAATGATATACCTGTAAAATCTACACATAGTACAACACATACCCACATCATATACAAGAATTCACACCATAATAAAAAACATGTGGATGATAAAGATATGTATGATGAATTCAAATCCACTTTAGTTCTAGGAGGAAACAAATTTCAGTAAATGAATTCCATTTTATTAAAATAAATAAATAAATAAATTGAAATGAAATGCACTGAAAGGAAAATAAATTAATGATGGGTTGTCTCCCATTCAGAGCCAAGTTTACTTTTTCTTCAGCCAAACATTGATGACACTCCACCAGGATCGAACGAGAATGTATACCATTCATCTTCTTCTTTATCACTGGGAGTATGAAATTCATTCGTCGAAAAGGAAACTAACCTACAAGCTACAAAAAATCTCAATGGAAACTAGTCATAAAAATTGATGGGTGGACTGAAATGAAAATGACCCATCTCTTAAGGGAATGAATGTACCTCTACTAAAGGAAAACTCACCGAATAATTTATGTTTGAGAAAAGGGCATCATCATGAAGATCAAGAACATTGATTTTTTGAATTTTCATAAGAGAAGAAATACCCTTACCAGAATATTTTAGTGGTTATCTTATATCCACCATATCCTTGAATGAAGTATCTCAGTTGATGATGTATCCCAATCCATTTTCACAGCCAACAACTAGCACAGGGAAATCCACTAGTTTCCAACTCAATTCATGCTCAATGCATGGAACAAGCAGGGGAGACTCAATTGGAGTAAGTGACTCCATTGTATTGAGAATGATATCTTTTTCAAAAGTTTCTTCTATACTACCCTCATCATATTTCTCTATTGGCACATGTGTCATCGCGAACTTAGGATCCTACAAGAAATCTCATTCTTCCATCATTTCAAGAAAATTATGAGTGTTCTCCACCACCAACACTGACTGATTTTCTAATTTCAGAAATGTTTCTGATGTCTTTATTTTGGAAAAAGTTTTAGACTCACAAGGATTTTTAAAAAGATGTGATTTGATGTCATTTGAAGTGAAGCCCTCTTGTGTGTGTCAATTCATGATGTCTTGGCTTAATTCTTACTCTCATGGTAAAGAAGGGTCCTAGTTCAATGTCCTCTTCATCCTTGAGAGGTGTAGTTCAGTAGACATTGAATGAATCCTTTTTCACTTTGGGTTGGATGAGTTGTGAACTCAGAGAATAAGGACTTGAAATCACATTTTATGAGGGACCACTATATTCAGAAGGGTGGAAGATTAAACTCTCATATTCTTGAAATGTGATCAGATTGGAAGAATCAAATTGTGATGGATAGGATTAATCAATGATATGATAGGAATAAGGGTCGATTAAAGTAGTCTCATCCTCAGAATCAGTTAATGAATGTTTTCAAATGGAGCCTCTACTACACGTTTCTCAAAAGAATTTTTTGAAATCAGATTATGAAGTGCTAGTGAGGTAATTAGTTCGACAAGATGAGTCATTTGATTTACTAAAAACTTCAATTGATTTTCTAGATCTTTTTTTGAGGAAAGAAACTTTTCATTACATTCATATTGAAGTTCAAACATCCTATTTGTCTCAGTGATAGTAGAATGCAACATGTGATCAATTATTGAATCATTTGTTTCACATGAATTATCAAGTTATAAATTTTCAAAAATGTATTGACTTTGAAAATGATCAAATGTTGGGTAGGAACTAAAAGTAGAATATGGTGAATGATTCTCACATGGATCATGAAATGGACTTGAAGAAAAATCATTATAATAAAAAGGATTACTTGGAGATCTCATGTGTGGTTAATCATTATACATCGTAACTTGAGCTATGGATGTGTAGGGAGGGTATTGATTGCAGTTGTATGCTATCGACCACGCCATTCTGAACTTCTGGGTGCCTTGAAATTACCTGCAATGAAAAATTCCTGAGTAGTAAACTGAACCTTTTTTATTTTTTTATTTTTATCCTAAATTACTCTTTTAAAGGAACTCATAATGCTACTATTCTCCCTAAAAACAACGTCATAATGGCCCATGCATCATAGCACATCCAATTTGAAAATTTTTATAACCTACTAACTAATGTAGAAGCAGCAAATAGGGCCGAACCACAAAGAGAATGTGAGTGGACACTAGGAATATCCTTTTGGAAGAATACTAATAATAATAATAATAATAGAATTAAATTAAATTATATATATAAATCACACTACTTATATAAATAAATATAATTAAAAGATAAATTTATAAATATAAATACAATTTGGTATATTAAAATAATACAATTTGTAATTAGATAAAATTATAATCTAAATATGTAAATAAAATACTAATATGATATTAATCTAATATAATAATAAACTAGTAAAATTAATACTAATATTATTAATACTACTAAAAATTATAATGATATACAATAATATACAATACTAATAAAAAAAATTAAAATAAATATTAATAAATGTTAATAAAATAATAATAAAACAAATATTAATCAAACTACTAAAAATAATAAAAGTATTAGAAATAAAATATTAATAAAATAATATTAATAAAAACTAAAATTAAATAACAAAAATTAATATATAATTAACTAAGAATTAAAAAAATAACAAAAACACTACAAAACTATGAAAATCAATCATAAAAACTAAAAATAGTTAAAATATTTAATTAAAACTAAGTTAAATAATTTTTAAAATAAAAGAAAAAACCATGTACTTCACATACTATAAAGTATATGCTAACAATACCATTTCTTGTGCATATCATGACATATGTGATTGATCCATCGCAGAAGCATATGGAATTCAACTCACCACATTAATCTCCTCTTATGCCTATGCATGTCTTCTTAGAGAGAGAGATGCCACATGTCATTGGTAACAATTCACTCTCAAATTATTTCAACTTGTATTTTTCAATACTATGTCAGTATATGTATGATTGACTAGGTCTAAACAACCATTAGATCTACCTTAGTCGATCTTGTTATTTAGAACTTAGGTTGCTACTTTAAGTCAATCTCTAGAGAGATACATTTATTCTGGTCTTAAGTAACTACAAGACCAACAATTGTTTTCCATATGTTATCAAACATATATTACTTGGAAAACAATAGCGTTTCCACTAACCTCTGGTAGACACATGAAAAATATTCATTCCAAATGAATATTCAATGATCTATTGCTTACTTTAATCCTGAACTGGATTTGAGTAACTTCCACCCCTTATTGGCATTCCTTTGTGTCACCACCCCTTTCTGGATGTATCGTATTGACACCTTCCACAATCAGTGGTCTTGACATCCAATTATTAATAAAATGATCATAAAAATTAGCTATGATAAGTAAAATTATAATGGATTTAGGTATAACAACTTGGTGTAACCAATCAAGCCTTATTGGTACCACACTTATATCATCCATGTATCATATCACTTGAATACCCACCACAATATTCAAAATAATATGTCCCTTGTACTTTGATACATGAAATCCATTATAGAATTTTAATTCATCTTTTCAACATTATCCAATTTCCATATATTTCTTACTTATAGGAATTTATTATTCTCAATGAATAATGTATCACCAGCCGCGGTGATTATAAAACAATCACCATGGTTTCATCCTTCCTACACATTAGTTGTCTCTGGAACATTCTCTTTCCACAGACACTTGTGGAACTTGTTCCTATTTCAACTATTTCTGCATCTCAAGCATTGACTAAACCCAAGTCAATTTTTCTCCCACCATCTCAACTAGAGATGTTCACCCTTTTATTTAAATATAGTCTATCACTTGACTATAGCTTTTCTATCTTAGGGTTTCTATAATATCCTAATCACTTTTAGGATGATTACTATAGATTCACGTTGTGTTTTTCTTTATGAAAGTTTGTTTATATCTTAATAAACTCTTTGCATCTAAACAAATTTTCTTATGACATAATGGATTTCCATCATACTATAACTCAAATGATATCCATTTTTCATGATAGTTAGAATATTGTTATTAGATAATGCTGTTATTTGCTATGCATGTTTTGAAAATAATGGAAGTATCTATAATTGATTTAAGTTGCAAAATTGATACTCATTTTACTTACATCATGACTCTGATGCATACAGGGAAATGTGCGTTTGGGAATTACTCCACGCTACATTTTGTTGATCAATGTTAACATGTAAGAATCATCATCGATCCTCTTTATTAGTGTAACACCCTAAGGATTTACAAATAAATTTAATATAGAATTTAATGCATGCAACACTGAGTATCTGCGAAAGAACACTTTATTATATCAACCAAGCCGTTAAACATAATTTTTCCGCCTCTTTGTTTTGAATTTCAAAAAAAGGAATACACGGTTGTGATCAGTAAGATATTTAGAGTCTGATAGGATCAACTTACATTTTTAGTGAATAATAACTTGACCCTTATGAATAGTAATGTGCCCTTATGAATAAGTAACATCACCCATGTAAGTATAAATAAAATTTAGGCACCTTATAAGTGAGAGTGAATATTTTAAAAATTAATAATTAAGTGTTGGTATTTTTGTGAGTAATAAATATTTAATTAAAATTTTAAATTAATAAATCGATTTAAAATAAAATTCATTTTCATAAAATGTATCCTTAAATAAATATTTTGTTGTTCTATGATTTTAGGATAATTTTATGAGACCTTAGTTAATTTTATGAATGTGTTATAATATCAGTTTTAAAATTAAAATATGTATTTTTCAATTAAAATATGTATTTTTCAAGTAAATAATGATTTTATTTAAAAATTAAATTTCACATATTTATAAAATTATTTTGATAAAATGGAGTCCATTTTTGAATTCTACACATTTAAAAATAGCTATGGTGAATTTTTGGGATTCTTCTAAAATACTTGATTTTTTTGATGAATAGTAAAATATGGTAATTTACGGTATAAATACATTTGAAGCTAAATACACTATTACATGAGTCATAGCTAATGTAATCACACTCGGTTTGAATTCACATGCACTTATTACTATTTTAGTCATAATAATCAATATTATTGCTTGCCTTGAGCAAAATAATAAAATAATGAATAAGATAATCAAAAATCACCCCTCTCCTCCACTATAAAACCCACCACTTACTCCCTCTTATCCTCACTCCTCTAATCCTTGAATCTTATCAAAGTTATACCCAAATCCTATTCCCCAGTCTCTTACCATATTCAAGAGATCTTGGTCTTTCTAAAAGACCAAAACCCCTTCCTTAAGAAGGTATTCAAGGATGATATTTTAAGAGGTAAACCCTCTTCCCTTTTCTTTTAATTTCATTTTCAATTTATTTTCTTTTCTTATCATCTCCTCACCAACTCTATCCAAATTATCATGATAACTCCAGTATCATCTATTTAATATAATGATATAATGTTAATGGAATATCCTTTCTCAAACTACTCTCTCTCTCTCTCTCCCTCTTATCTTAAAAATGAAATCATCATCTGAGAGGTGCCGATTTACAACTTTCATGGACGAAAAAAATTTGTTCTTCAATTTATCCTTCAAGTCTGGTCATGAAATCATTTTTATGGTTGAACCAGATTATAAAATATTTATTATGTCTTATATAATGTTCTGAAACCAGATTATATATACATAATACTAATTCATATGAAAAAACTAGTTTGTAATAATCAAAATATCGCCAAAATAATCTAAATGATTATCACTAATGTTCTATCTATTAACTAATCCTCATACCATATAACCAAATGAATTATATCACCATTTAATCTTATTTATGTTCATTAGTATCATATAAATTTAATTCTATATAATTATACCAATTCCATATGAACTTCCATACTTATATAAAAGTATACCGATCATGAAAATCAAGGAATTGAACACTTCCAAGCAAAAAAATTGTATCTTATAAATCATCCAAAATGCCATAAATGAACTTAATAAAATTATACTAAATAAAAAATATGTATATAAGTTTCTGAATTAATTAATGGATTTAATTTTATTATTCAGGATGTTAAGGTCAAGTGTAGAACTCATTCAGACATAAGGTAAGAGTTTTCTACCTAAACCTCTATTTTCTTTCGGGTTACTCTTTGTTTCTATTAATCCCAATTAAATTTATAATAATTATTATGTAAAACTCATAAATTATGTTTTAATTTTCTATATATGTGTACCAATCAGAATCCTTCTTTATTTTATGGGGAATTAAATGTTTTATAAAGATATTTCTCAATTCTTCCTGATAAACAAGCCTGATTCAAGGGAACTTCTCAAATTATTACCTATTTTCAAGTGCACTCTATAATCTATTTTAAGACACCATTATTTTTCAAAAAAACATTCATATTATCATGGAATAACTACCTTAGTTCATTTTTGTTTTTATGCAAATATTTTTTCAAAAGAACTCATCTTTTCAAAGTAAATTGTATTTCTCTCAAACATTCCTCGATGATTTTATTAGAGTATTTTTGTCTATTTCAATACCTATGTTGAATTTTATGTATTATTGAGGTTAATATATTATGTTTATCATATACCATATTGTACTAAATGTTTTATGATCAGTTTAACTATGGATGTGCTATCTTGATACCATTTTCTATACTACTCAGAATAGTTAGTATTTATGTGTATAGATTGTTGAAAGTTATTTCATATGTTCATGTTGTTTATGTTTATCCTCTTTCACATGAGGAATTAATTGGAATTAGAAAGTGACAGGTGGGGCCCACTATAGCCCCTCGATGCATCAATAGGTATCATGAGACAAAACAGAATTGGGTTTTGGCCGAGGTTTTATCCTAGTATTTTCAGACATTTTGGCCAAGGTTTGACAATATGTTTCAAATGTCCGACATTATTCATTCCCTCATTATGGTATTAGTAATTGATAAATAATATGATTATTCAACTAGTATAATATCAATGGTTATGTTTCATTCTCTTATTATCATTTATATGGACTTATTTAATCAGTTTTCACTCATGCTATATCATGCTCAAGTATACTTTTAAAGGCATGTGTTTTTAGTTGTTCACCATGCCTAGTGTTTATTCTCATAATAACTTCTTCTATATTACTTACCCTTACTGAGCATCTGAGCTCACTTCTTTTTATGTTTTATTTTCCCTAAGTTGTGAAGATAAATATTATGAATGACTTGCAGGGATAATTTAAGAGTCATAAATATTTCAAATGGAATTTCTATTATGTATTTCATTTCAAGTTGTAATGTTGAACTTATGTTTGTATCTTGTTTTCCAAAATTACTAAACTATTCATTCCTTTGGGATATGACTTTTTTGTAATCATTCCAGTGTATTAATATAAGACACCAGCTCTAGGGAACTGGGGTATGAGTCCTTACAATTGGTATCAGATGAATTTTAGTAGAATCTTTGGAAAATAGATTTAGAAAATATAGATTAGGGAATTAAACCCTATGATAGAATTTGAGGATAAGTATATAAGAACATCCTATAATTTTGGTAAGGTATAGATTATGTGGATATTTTTAGAAAATACATCTCTATCTGGATACTACAAGTGGATGTGATTCTGGCACATATGTACATAGGAATAACATCTTCGACAAGGTGTTCCAGAACCAACTTAGGGTAACCTGGTATATGACAACGGTCCTTACTGCACACCTGGTTCGACACTCATGGGGGATATGATTAGTATAATTCACATTTTCTTTATAAACCAACATAAAGAATTTAAATGTAAATATTTCCTCAAAGAAACCATTCTTATGATTATAAAATTAGACATGTATAAAATTTCAATTTATGTTAAGTGTTTTTATAGTTAGACATTATAAATTATGATTCATAACCTAATTTAGTGTATTCCATTATTTAGAAATGATGACTAGTGGAAGGAATGAAAATTGTATTAACTCACGCATCCTATGTAGGGATTTCTCTCTTATACAAAATAATGATATTGATTCTGAAGCTGTGACTAGTGTTGAAAAACTTATAACTATACTGGGAAAGATGACCCAGGTTATGAAAAATAACCTTACCCGTATGGAGTATCTTGATCCACAAGGTGGAGAAGTAATGTTAGACCACTTTATGAAACAACATCCTCCATCATTCAATGGGACTACAAACACATTAATAGCAGATCAATGGATAAGTTCCTTAGAGAAGATATTTCTTGCTTTGGGATGTAACAAAAGGGAGAAGGTTATCATGAAAATTTATCATCTATCAAGAGATGAGGATCAGTGGTGGTCGTTAATTCAAAACATGAAGAAGGAAGAAGACATATAATAAATAGAATGGAGGGACTTTAAGGAAATATTATTAGAAAAATATTTTCCTTGAGAAAAATGAGAAGATATGGAGAGAAAATTCTTGAGTTTGAAACAAAAAGAGGATAAAAACATTGCTAAGTATAAAGCCAATTTTACAAGGCTAGCAAGGCATGCTGTGGACTATATACATAATCCAAGAAGCAATATTGAATGATTATTTGATGGTTTAAAACCATACCTCTAAAGGGAAATGGTTTCACAAACTTTCTCATCATACGAAGATATAGTCTCATGTGCAATCAATACAGAGAAAGAATTTTCAAAGTCTTATGAATTTAAAGGAAATAAAGAGAAGAAGAGGGTGGAAGATGAAAGAATGGATAAAGGGAAGAACAAAAAGGGGATTTTTATAACATGTGATACTTGTGGAAATAAACACCCCAGAGATTTCTTAAAAGGAAAAAGAGTCTATTATAAATATGGAGAAAGAGTCCATCGATCTCGTGATTGTAAGAGAAAAAAAGAGGATACCAATGTTTAATGCTAAAATTGTAAAAAGATGTGAGCACAAGAGCCTCAACCCAGTTGGTGAGGACTCGCTAGGTGCATCCAAGAGACCCGAGATCAAATCTGGGTGGAGGCATATTTCTGAGGTACTGTAGCAGGCACTGTAGCAGCTAGAACTATTCATCCATTTGGGCCTTCGAGCCACTGGTTTGATCCTCGGGTCCTGCAAGGCTTTCGGGCCACCCAAGGCCTTCAGGATAGTTGATTCTCAAGGCCTTAGGGCCACCTTAAGGCCTTAGGGACACCCCAAGGCCTTTGGGCCACATGAATGTAGGCCCCAGACACACTACAAAAAAGGAGCAGCCCCAGAAGAGGATTCAAGAGCAGGTGCACTCACCAGAGCGGAGCCAAATGGATTGTCAGAATGAGAGGGTATGACTATGCCATTGGTACCAGCCTATGCTTGCATGGGAAGCCTATCCAGACGGTCATACAAAGGTGGAGAGCTACTATCAGGATGCAGATGCTGGGGAGGGGAAGTTCCTTGTAGATAGTCTGGTTGAATTTCCTAAGACATCCGGGTCATGTAATCTCCTAAGCCTATGGGCCATGTAATATCTGAGACTACAAGCCTTGTAAGGGTTCCCCCTCATCCCTTGAAAGGGGGTTTTTAAAAAAATCAATAAAAATGAAGGCCTTCGGGCCATTCAGGCAGGTAAAAAGATGTGACATTATGCCAATAATTGCCCTAAGCGTCAAGGAAACATTACCCAGAGAAGGCCAAGGGAGAAAGACCAAGCTTATGCAATCACAACTACTGAGGTTGAAGTTCTTAATGATGTGGTGGCAGGTACTTTAACAATTTTCTCAAACTTAGCTAGTGATTTATTTGATTATGGATCGTCACATTCTTTTATATCTTCCCAGTTTTCCAAGAAAATTAGACATTTTCAATTTGATTTAATAAAGGAGTTTTCAGTCAAAAATCCTAAGGGAAGTATCATTACAACAAAGATGTGTCGATTAGTCCCCATTATGACATATAAATGTGCTTTAGTTGATGAACTTATCATCATACCCATGATTGACTTTGATATAATTCTTGGTATGGATTGACTTTCAAGTTCTGATGTGAAAATATATTTTAAGAAGAAATCAGTTACAATTTTTGAGAATGATGTAGAATCCCTTATCTTTAGAGTAGAAAACTCATTATTTGATTCTTATCTAAATCCACCCCCAGTATCTTTATTGAATGCAATTCTTGGGGAGGAAGATAAAACAATATCTATGGGTGAGGAAAGAAATATTCAAATTGAGGATGTACCTATTATGAAAGAATACATTGATGTATTTCTAGAGGATTTACCTAGACATCCTCTGGATAGAGAAATTGAGTTTTCTATTTAATTAATTACTAGTGAAAGGAATGTATTAAAGACTCCTTATATAACGACCATAGAGGAATTAATAGAACTAAATAAACAACTAGAGGAATTGAGTGATAAAGGAGTTATCTGCCCTAGTTTTTCTCCATGAGGAGCCCATGTTCTCTTTGTCAAGAAGAAAGACAGATCCATGAGACTGTGTATTGATTATAGAGAAATAAATTCTATTAAAATAAATAAAAAGTGTCCCCTACCTCATATTGTTGATTTATTTGATCAAATTCATGGAGCCGAATATTTTTCAAAGATTGAACTTCGATCTGGATATCATCAGTTGCATGTGGGGAAGGATGATATTCCAAAGACGTCATTTCAAACTAGGTATGAGAATTATGAGTTTATAATAATTCCTTTTGAACTGACTAATGAACCCTCTATTTTCATGGATATAATGAATAGAGTTTTAAAGGAATATCTTGATGACTTTGTTGTGATATTTATTGATGATATTTTGGTATATTCCAAAATCTATGAAGATCATGAGAATCACTTACACATTATTCTAAAGACTCTTAGAAGAAACAAGTTATTTTGGAAGTTTTGAAAGTGTGAATTATGGCTTCAAATAGTTTCTTTTCTTGGTCATATTGTCTCTAAGGATGAAATTTTAGTTGATCCTTCAAAGACAAAGGGAATTCAGGAATGACCTACTCCAATGAACATAACCAAGTTACATAGTTTTATTGGTTTAGTAGGTTATTATCAGTGTTTTGTTCAGAACTTCACCCGTTTAGCTAACCTGTTAACCAAACTTACTTATAAAGGGGTTAAATTTGTATGGAAAAAATAATGTGAAGAATGTTTTGAAGAATTGAAGAAGGGTTAGTGAATGCTCCAATCTTGACTCTACCATTGAGAAATGGTGGATTTGTGATTTATAGTGATGAATCAAAGAAAAGACTTGGTTGTTTATTTATGTAGAATGATAGAGTCATTACCTATGCATCAAGGTAGTTAAAAATTCATGAATAGAATTATCCAACTCATGATCTTGAGTTAGAAGCTGTAATCTTTGCTCTGAAGATATGAAGAAATTATCTCTATGGTGAAATATGTGAGATATATACTAATCAAAAGAGATTAAAATATATCTTTTCATAGAAAGAACTCAACATGATCCAAAGGTGATGACTCGAGCCACTAAAGGATTATTATTTTTACATACACTACCATACGGGGAAGGAAAATAAGGTGGCAGATGATTTGAGCAGGGAGGATCATGGAGTTTTGAAAAAAAAATGAGGATTGACAAGGATCCTATGTACATGGATCTGGCGAGGTTAGATATGAGAATTATCAAAGAAGGTGAAACATCATTACTATTTTGATTGGTTGTCCAACCATCCTTATTGGAAAGAATTAAAAGTTCTCAATATTATAATGAGAATTTAAAAAGAAAATTAAAGCTATGAATGATGGGAAGTTTTTCGATTTCATGTGTGAGGATGGAATTCTGAAATTTGGGAGAATACTATGTGTTCCCTCTATACCCAACCTAAAAAGGGAGTTATTAGATGATGCCCATAGTTCTAATTACTCTATATACCCTAGTAGCACTAAGATGTATAGAGATTTTAAAGAAAATTTCTGGTGGGACAACATGAAGCATGAAATAGATGATTATGTATCAAGATGTTTAGTTTTTCAATAGGTGAATGCTGAAAGACAACATCCTAGAGGATTTATGAAGCCTCTACCTATTACCACATGGAAACAAGATGACATCACCATGGATTTTTTCACCGTATTACCAAAAACTCCAAGAAGGAATGATGCAATATGGATAATTGTTGATCGGCTTACCAAATCTGCACATTTCCTCATAATAAGGGAGGATTTTCCACTGGAGTGCCTTGAACGGATCTATATCAATGAATTTGTAAGACTTTATGGATCACCTCTCTCAATGGTGTCAGATATTGATCCACAATTTATATCAAAATTCAAGAAAAGTCTTTAGAAAGCTTTGGATACTGAGCTTCATTTGAGTACTACTTATCAACCTAAAACTGATGGCCAGTCATAAAGGACAATCCAAACTTTAGAAGACATGTTGAGATCATGATCACTTGATTTTCATGGTATTTGTGATCATTATTTACCTTTGGTAGAGTTTGCCTACAATAATAGTTTCCATTCAAGTATTCAAATGGTACCATATGAAGCATTGTATGGAAAGATATTTCATACACCGACATGTTGGGATGAAGTTGGTAAAAGGAAGCTTGTAGACCCAGAGCTTGTGGAAGAAACAACAACGAAGGTAAAAACTATTCAAACCCATATCAAATCAGTTCAAAGCAGGAAAAAGAGCTATGACGATAATCAAAGGAAGGATTTGGAATTTCAAGTGGGAGATCATGTTTTATTAAAAGTATCTCCATTGAAGGGTGTTATAATATTTGGGAAGAAAGGGAAACTGAGCCCTAGGTACATCGGTTCTTTTGAAATTCTGGAGAGAATTGGAGATATGGATTATCATTTGGCAATGCCATCTAGCCTCTCTAAGGTACACAATGTGTTCCATGTCTCTCTATTAAGGAAGTACATGTTAGACCCAACACATGTACTCACTTATAATGGTTTATAATTGGGACCTAACTTATCTTAATATGAAGAGCCTATCCAAATTATGGACACTAAAGAACATGTGTTGAATAATCAGATGATTCAGCAGGTAAAGGTACTTTGGAAAAATCATAAAATTGAAGAGGCAACGTGAGAGCCTGATGAACTTATGATGAAGACATACCCAAATCTTTTTATGAGGTAACATTTTGGAAATTTCAAGGATGAAATTTTTATAAGGGGGGAAGAATGTAACACCCTAATATTTTATGAATAAATTTAATATATAATTTAATTATTTCAATACTGAGTCTCTATGAAATAACACTTTGTTATATTAACCTAGCCATTAAACATAATTTTTTTCCTCTTTGTTTTAAATTTCGTAAAACGAACATACTCGGTTGCGATCAATAATATATTTAGAGTCTGATCGGATAAACTTACATTTTTAGTGAATAGTAACTTGACCCTTATGAATAGTAATATACCTTTATGAATATTAATATGACCCTTATAAATAAGTAACCTCACCCCTGTAAGTATAAATAAAATTCAGGAACCTTATAAATGAGAGTGAATATTTTAAAAATTAATAATTAAGTGTTGGTATTTTTATGAGTAATAAATATTTAATTACAATTTTAAATTAATAAATTTATTTAAAATAAAATTCATTTTCAAAAAATGTATTCCTAAATAAATATTTTTTTCCTATGATTTTAGGATAATTTTACGAGACCTTAGTTAATTTATGAAAGTGTTATAATATCAGTTATAAAATTATAATCTATATTTTTCAAGTAAATAATGATTTTATTTAAAAATTAAATTTCACATATTTATAAAATTATTTTGATAAAATGAAGTCTATTTTTGAATTCTAAACATTGAAAAATAGTTATCGTGAATTTTTTGAATTTTTCTAAAATACTTGATTTTTTTGGTGAAAGAGTGACTGACACTTGTGTCTATAAGAACTACAGCTTGGGTGGAATAGACACAAATCATACCTTGAATCAACTCCGAAGAACTACAGTTTTAGGCCTCTACCACCTGAAGCTGAGATCTCCCCTTCCCACCTGGTCCTTGTGGTCGGGGTGGACCACCTGGGGGTGGTGGTGGTAGAACCTCAAACCGTCATCCACCGCCTGTTGCACGACCTGTTCCTCTGCCACGTCCACCACCTTTCAGATCTCCTTGAACAACCCTTGGATACTGTCTTGGCAGTCCCTCGACCGTCTTCTGATAATCAGTACAGTGGGTCAGGCAGTCGCGAGCCATGTGACCCTGCCTGCCGCATGCGAAGCACAATCTGCTCCTCTGCTGACCCCTTTGTCTCCTGAGTTCTGCACCTCCGACCCTACATCTTGGGGTCGCCCTTTGAAAGGTCTATCCCGCTTAGACCTCTACATCATCTGACTACTGCCTATTGTAGATGACTCAGTTACTTGTAGTTCGGTGGTGGCTCTCATTATCGGTGCTTCTTAAGTACACGCCATGTATCAATCACGGTGTGTAATTAAGAAAACTAGTTCCTTCCTGAATAGAAGGATACATGGCGTGTATTCATCAATACACACCATGTATTCTGGGTTTTTCCAGATAGTAAGCCTCAGAAACTACTCTGGAACCTAGAAAAACACTAAAATAAATATTAAAGTTCCAAATTCTGATCCGTGAGGGCCCATACTCCCCGCGAATCAAAGCTTGACATCTTCTACAAGTCATATACAAACATAACAGAGAAAAGACCCACCAAATTCTAGTCCATGAGGGCCCATAACACCTCAAGAACCAAATTTTAGCGTTCATTCAAACGAAACCTTACATATTAGCAATACCCTATCAAATAGTAGGTATCTATCAAGACATTTATCACAAGAACATGCATATCTAGCACAACATCTATCACAACAACATGAAATCAGTAATTCACCCTAAATGGCATGGAAAGAATGCATATGTGATCTCTAGCAAGTGCCTATATGATGCATGATATAGAATACCCTCATCTCATCAGGTTGCAACAGAAATAGAACCTCAATGATATCAATGATAACAACAAAAAACATGTGAATCACCTAACAATAAAATAAAATCAACTTTAAAAAGTGAAAAAATAGAAAAATTACAATAATCGAGGTAAATTAGCTTTTCCCTGTACATAGGTTAGCTACTCCCAGGAACAGCTTATTACCAACTACCTATTCCATCCTATATCTGACTATAGGCTCCAAACAGTAAGTCAGGAAGAAAAGAACCTTCCCTCTAATACCACTTTGTAATGTACCGATTCTGGGTGCCACTCATAGGTGCCCCATACCCGGTTGGTCACATGGCCTTAAGCACATCTCTCCAAATGCCAGAGGCTGCCAACTAGAAGCGAGGGCCTTGGGTATGATAGTGGGGAAATTATGCCCTCATTGGTAGAGTAATACATCAGAAATAAACAAATAACAATAGCAGAAGTAGTAATAACATGCAATAAGTAAACAACAGAATACTGAAAGTAATAAAAAACTTGAGAACATATATAAATGATGCATGATAAATATGTCTAGGAAAACATCCAAACAAGTCACTATGCTGGAATACAGTACTAAACCAAAGTACAAAGAAAACAAATAAACTCCAACAGCATTGCAAGCCTCAACTTGGTCCCATGCTCTCCAGCTCCATAGAAATCAAGTACCTAAAGTAAAATAGAGCTTTCCTTTATCTAGAACTGCAACAATATAATCTGTTTGGGCCCAAAAGCATGACCCCAAATAGGGTGTGAGACGAATCCCAGTAGAAAACCACCCAAAGATCTGTTCCTAACAGTCAGTGAATATATATGGAAGATAATATGCAAAAGAAGTAATAAACAAGGAAGTACTCAAAAGTAAATAGTCATACTATTTCAATTACAATCATTTACATTTAACAATTTAATCAACCAAACACAAATACAAGCAACCCTTCTGAAAGTTCTCACAACCTATCCCCTCTGGTTCATCCAACAATCTCAAGTAACCCTCTGGGTAGTTCTCATAGGCTAACCCCTATGATTCAATTTACAAGAAAGATATAACGACCCTCTGGGATAGCTCACACAGTCTAACCCCTTTGGTCTCATGTAATCAAAGACTCTCTGAGGAAGAACTCACTGTCAATTCCCCCTACAGTCTTTTATCAGTAAACTATAAACACTCTGAGGAATAACTCAACATCAATTCCTCATGTGGTCTCGTAATGGAACTATAGACATTCTTAGGGAGCACTCAACATCAACCCCCCTATGGTCTCGCAGCGTGATAATTATAACACACTCTAAGAAAGCCCTCAACATCAATTTCCCCTATGGTCTCACTATACTAGGTTCCCACAACCCTATTTAAAGAAATCGGGCACAAAGGATAAACATCAGCCAAAGTAAACCTCAAAGTACTACTTGGATAATTTTCTACAAGGAATAACACAACATATCAGATAAATAATCACTCTATCCTAACAACACTAGGAATGGAAATAAAAATCCTAACAAGAAAATCTATACCAATGGTCAAAATAAAACAAGAATGGGAAACCACGTCCATAGAATTACAATTAACCCTATTCACAATCAACAACCTATATTCAAACATACAAGGCATATCAGGCATTAATAGGGTTAAAATCCATAAACACGCAATACCCCGAATGAGGGTATTGGTCAATTTTGCACATATAACTCAAAGACTAACTACGAAAAGGAACAAACCACCTACCTCGGCGTTGTACGGATGATATACGTGAACCTCAGGCCTTTAATCTCCCTAGAATTCCATAGATCTACAAAAATGATAAAAACATTCAACCAAGGGTATCTTGTGAAAGAGGAAAATCAGGAAATGTGTCTCTAGAAGAAGGAAGAGATTACCGTGGAAATTCCAACACAATTGACGGTGGTCGATTCAGAGAACGGATGGCGAGTCGGGGGCTCATAGAAGAATCGTCGGCTACGGACGCACCTGGACGAGATGAGTGGAGAAGAAGATAAAATTGTGAATGAGACGTGACCCCAGTACATTTAATGAAATAAAATTAAAAGTACATGGCGTGTTACCTAGGGATACACAAAGTGCACTTTCCTTAATATGCCCCCGCTTTAGGCAGTCTCCAGGTCACCTACACCCGTCCATGTGCTCGGTTGTTACACAGCTACACGCGGCAACCGGGTACACAACGTGTACTTATAAGTATATGACGTGTACTCCTGAAATTTCTAGAATTTCCTATTTTCCTAAAAAAAAACCAGAAAAGAAAGAAATACCTGGAAAAAAAGATCCGGGTTCTTATATATTTCATTTCAAGTTGTAATGTTGAACTTATGTTTGTATCTTTTTTTCCAAAACTACTAAACTATCCATTATTTTAGGATATGACTTTCTTATAATCATCCCAATATATTAATATAAGGCACCAACTTTGAGCAACTAGGGTATGGGTCCTTAAAATTACCATCATAACCCTAATGTGGATATAGTTATGAATATTTATGAATTACTCCACACTACATTATATTGATTGATGAATGCTTGGTCAAGATGTTTTTTGGCATACCAGCTCAAAACACCTCATATATTCTGATCATATATATACCATACTTCACTTTCACATTCCTTAAACACTTTAAGGAATATTATGAAGTATACTTACCACTATCTTATACTTGGAATAATTCACGCTCTCTTGCTGAACTAATTTCGAAATCTTTATAGCGTACCTTTATCTTTAATGGTTTATTTTTCCAAAACTAAGTACTTAAGTGTGTCAATAATACCTAAGGGCTTTAAATCTGAAGAGTATAAAACCATACTAGATATATCTTTGACAACTAGTTAGTTTTTTTTCTTAAAAAAAGTATTATCTTTCCACAACTGGGTATATAAGTCTTACATTTTATATTCATCATGTATTGAAAACGATTATCACTGAATTATTGGTTGAGTACGAAACACCACAAACAAAATTCATTAGAAAACCATAATAACGCATATTTATATTTGAAGGACATGCGAGATAATTGTTTTTGGTAATACTCAACAAAATTTCTACTAGAATCATTCACTTGACAATTACAAGTTGTGTGCCTCTCACCACTGACTTAGGAACCACCCTTTCTAAATCACTTGGAGAACACACCATACTTATAGTAACGTTTCTATACTTAATTTGTCATTGTATTCTAATACACATATGTGATTGAAATATTGTATTTAATACCCTAGAAGTATGAATGAAACATTACTTACATTTGATGAATATACCTGAATAAGTGATTAATTACTTCTTTAATTCAGTTCATTGCGTTTAAAATTCCATAGATTTATTTCATGATATACGATAAAAATAGCCTCCTGATTAATGACCAACATATTTTCTTTGAAGAACTTCATCACTCTTACTATTTACCTTTTTACCTTCTCTTTCATCTTTTTCTTCATAAGTGATAATGACTAATATTTCTTTAAGTTCTTATTTCTTATTGAACTTTACCTAGAAGGCAATGAAGCGTTTTCTCCATACTGTTCATTTTGTAATCTTAAATTAAACTGGATTATATGGGTGAAAATGATATATGAATGAATCATGATCTATCTTTATATTTACACATCTCTTGTGTAATAATAACTCATTCATATCTCACTTCAATTTCTCCTCACAAGCTCCTCAAAGATGATACAAAATGTGTAATCATCCATATCCTAATGTTATGTCCACAACTGACATCAGACATTGATGATAACATTATGAAATAACCATCATATGCGTGATACATGAGTCTCATGTAATAATTTTATACCCTTGCTTCTTGAGGTGGCTTAACAAGTATTGTGGAGACTAACACCTTGAATTTATGATGTCGTAGTACATTACGGAAGTGCCTATACCACTCTTTGGAAAATCATACCGGTTTGAACATGTTCTTTATCCAATATTATCATAGTGTATCTTATGGTATTTCTTGTCATTTTCTATAAAAATAAAATCAATCAGATTAGTGATTTCATCTAGATTACTAATTTAGACATTACCGATTATTTATATCATTTAATGTCTCCAAATTT
The DNA here is from genome assembly GCA_963277665.1 of Viscum album. NCBI lineage: Eukaryota > Viridiplantae > Streptophyta > Magnoliopsida > Santalales > Viscaceae > Viscum > Viscum album. The sequence goes on along the minus strand of OY728119.1, from coordinate 1,581,675,283 downwards.
TTTATCAAACTCCTACAACCCTATGTACTAGAATTATAATTATCCATTGCTTGAGTATTCTAGCGACAAAAATTCTTGAACTTCCCCTCATATTCTATAAGTTATGGCTATGCCACTACTTGGAGAGTTCAAGGTAGGCATTTGACTGACCAACCGAATTAACTCACAGCTCCTTGATCCATTGAGTGAAGTCCCATCTTCTAAAATTATAAACACGATTTACGCAATGCTTTTCTCTGAAGTTTGAAAAAGCTAGTTATGAGTACTCCTTTGCTTCCAACTTCAGTTAAGTCAACTCGTCGCTCTCATATGAAATCTCAAATATTATGAGGCACCCTCAACTATGGCTGATCAAGCACCCCATACACTAGGTTTTGTTCAAATTCAAATGATGAAAGATATTTTGTGACTTAATATTTCTTTGGGCGTTTTTATATTTTTCTCGACGAATGTAATCTATTTCTGTTAATATATTCATACTATGTTGTTTCTATCATAACTAAACATTAATAGAAAAACATTCACCATTTCTTAATTAAATTTTCCTATTTATTATTTTATATGTTTCCTACTATCATGCTAATTCATAAAATAATAAAAAAAATGAATAAAGGAAATAAAATACCTGACTAGTCTTGAACATTTAATGTTAGTTGATCCATTTAAACTTAATGGATCAACCATGACTTAGGGGAGTCATATTTGAGTCATTTCATGACTCATGATGCAATTCATGTTCATCTAGTGTCCACTTCTCATCTGGATATCACCTCGACTTGGCATAGTCTGCATCTTATATCGTTCTCATCATAGTAAAAAAGCACTCACACACTGGCAAGGGGGTCTCAGGAGTAAAAAATACAGATGACTCACTTTTCTATGTGTGTAAAACCTTATACATATTAAATAAGAAAAATAATGATGCACATACTATCTTATTTAATCAGAATCATCAAACACAATTAAATAATTAAATAAAATAGACATCATTGATCGATGCTCAAGTCTGGTCATCGCGTAAAAGTAAAAGCAAGATAAAAATTAAATTTAAATAATTTAAGTATGAAGAAATTAACTAAATTAAATTAATTATTTAATTTTAAATAATTTAATTATATTAGGACCGCTAGAAATTTTATTTTAATTCCAAAATTAAATTAATTAATTAATTTAATTTAATAGAAAAATTAAATTAATTTTATTGTAGTAGTAAAATATTATATTTTTAAACGAATTTTTTAATTAATTTAATTTAATACTAAAATTAAATAAACTAATTAAATTAATTTTGGTTGTATAAATAATTATTTGGGCCCTGAAACCCCGTGTAGAGACTGTGTGGTTCGGGATGATTCCGCATCGACCTGTTTCGTATTGTGCAAAGCCCGTACATGGCTATTTGGGGCTAGGAAGATCCACCCAGATCTGTTCTGGGTCAGCCAGACCTACCCGACCGACCCAGTGCAGAGCCGATTTAATGCATCAGAACCTGAGGAGGCTGCGACGAGGGTTACCTCAGAATAGGGGTCACTACCGGTGCAACTTCTGGCATTATCCAGAGGCGTGATAGGGATGAGTGGTCCGCTGATCTGAGTAGCGGTGAAGTAGAAGTAGGGAGTAGGCATGACGATCGCGTATGCCGATGGAGAAGGTGGTAGTTCTAGCTTTAATGGGGCGACGGTCTCCCAAGGTACCACTTGAGGAGGAGGAGGTGGCGTTGGTGGTGGTCCGACATAGGTCGATGGTGGGACTGACTTGACGAGTTCCGATTGTTGGATCTGACCGTGTGAGTAAGACCAGATCTGGGATGAGAACAACTATATCCAACCAAGGGGTCTGCACTGCGGTTCGGCAACTGGAGAGGTAACTGGGATCCAGTAGGGGGTCGTGTTAGAAATGTTAAAGAATGTATAATTCTAGGATCAACAAAATTTCTTTAATAAACAAAACAGGTTACTTACCTCCAGGCATTGTAAAAAACGAGAAACGATTGAATTAAAACCTGAATGCCTTCTACACTCTGCATAGGGATGTAGATGGTGTATGTTTCCTTAATCCACCAAGTGCAGGGAGCTTATATTTATAGGGGGTTATACCATCAAGAACCCACCGCAATTTACACTGTCTAAAAGGAGTATTAATGAAGATTTATTTCCATCAATGTAATAAATAAATTATTCAAATTGAATTTAATACATTAAATACATGTATAATAAATTATCATATTTATGATAAAGTACCATATTTATTGATGGACCATTTATTAATAACGTACCATATTAATTATTGGATCATTTATTATATTCTATAATAATTTATTATATTACTAAATAATTTGATGGACCATTTATTACATTCTCCCACTTAGTCCAAACCAATTAATGTGAATGAATTCAATCTCCCTCTTTAAAAAAGGAAACATGATATATGGATCATAGAAGTATTCCTCTAGATAACGAGTATTCCCTTACATGTATCATAATATACCACGTACCCCTAAATAACTGAATGAATAAACCTTAACCACATGGTTTATTCCCCATATGAACAAGCCTTAACCGTATAGTTTATTCTGTATCCCCAAAAACATTTCTCAAGTAATGAATGTGTACACTTCAACTGAAGAGATAAATACTTAGATATAAAGAGTTATAAATAAAATTCAACAAATTTACAATGTAGAACTTAATCCCATATATATTACATGATCCTTGAATTTAAATAGAGGCATGCCTTTAGTCAAAGGATCTGCAATCATCAATTCAGTGCTGATGTGCTGAATAGATGCCTTTTTATCTTTAACACATTCCCTTATGGATAAGTATTTAATGTCGATGTGCTTACTTCGACTCTCACTTTTATTATTCATTTCCATAAAAACTGCAGTTGAATTGTCACAATATATAATCAATGGCCTTGAAATAGAATCCATAACTTTAAGGCCCGAAAATGAAACTCTTTATCCATACACCATGGTAAGTGACCTCAAAACATGAAAACTACTTAGCTTCCATAGTAGAAGTTTCTATTAGCATCTGTTTGACACTTCTCCATGACACAACTCCTCCATCCATTATAATAACATATCCTGAAGTTGATTTGCATGAATTAACACAACCATAAAATCTGCATCTGAGTATCCAATAACTTCCAAATTGTGAGTGTGTTTATATATAATCATGAAGTCTTTAGTGCCTTTAAGGTATCTAAATACCTTCTTCACGGCCTTACAGTGGTCTATACCCGGATCACTCTGATATCGCCCCAACATTCCCACTACAAATGCAATGTCAGGCCTTATGCAGACCTGAGCATACATTAAACTACCAACAACATAATAAAATGGGATAGATTTAATTTTTTCTCTTTCAAAATCATTTTTAGGGATTTGTTTCATGCTGAATTTATCACCCTTAACAATGGGTGCTATACTTGGTGCACAATCTTTCATACGAAATCTCACTAAGACTTTATTAATATAGGTTTCTTGAGACAAGCCTAGAATGCCTCTCAACCTATCCCTATGAATCTTTAAGCCAATAACATATAATGCATCACCCATATCTTTCATGTCAAAGCTTTTGGAGATAAACTATTTAACCTCATATAGAAAACCCTTATCATTAGTGGCAAGTAAAATGTCATCTACATATAAAACAAGAAAACATATTTTACTCCCACTGACCTTATAATATATACATTGATCCATAATGTTTTCTTAAAAACCAAATGAATTAATTACATCATGAAATCATAAATACCATTTTCGGGATTCTTGTTTTAAACCATAGATAGACCTTTTGAGCTTACACACCAAATTCTCACCATTACTAAAGAAGAATCCTTCAGGTTGTTTCATGTAAACCTCCTCATCTAGATTAGCATTCATAAAAGCAGTTTTTACATCCATTTGTTGTAATTCAAAATAAAAATGAGCTACTAATGCCAATATGATGTGTAAGGAATCCTTTTTGGATATTAGAGAAAAAGTGTCAGTATAATCAATTCCTTCTTTTTGAGTGAACCCTTTAGCAACTAGTCGAGCCTTGTATCTTTAAACCCTGCCTAATGAATTATTCTTGTTTTTAAAAACCCATTTAAATCCAATAGGTTTTACACCAAAAGTCAACTCAATAAGGTCCCAAACATCATTACTCTTCATGGAATTCAACTCCTCCATAATGGCATTGTACCACATATTTGACTCCTCACAACTCATGGCATGTGAATATGTTTCGGGAACATTTTCAGCTCTAATATTATAGTCAAATTCTTGTAGATGCACCATATAATCACTAGAAATTGATGGATTTCTCATCCTTGTGGATCTTATAAATGTTTCACCATTAGTTTATTGAGGAATTTTTGGTTCAAATGATTTTTCAAGGGTTTCTGATTCTTGAACTATTTGATCCAAAGGATGATCATTAACCATTTATGGAATGATATTTGTTAAAAAATGAGGTTTTTTGTGAATAATTATCAATATATCACCTAAGTTAGAGGGTTGATCTTCTAAATGGTCTTCATCGTGATTTGTTTTGATAAAATCATTCCCACTAATCATGTCATTTTCAAGAAATTTTTCATTTCTTGATTCCACAATTCCACTATTTAATGATGGACAATAAAAACGATATCCTTTAGACCTTTTGACATATCAAATGAAGTAGCCACTAATTGTACTAGGATCCAAATTATTTTCATGTGGATTATAAATACACACTTCTGAAGGACATCCCCAAATGCGTATATGCCGCAAACTTGGTTTCCAACCCTTAAACAATTCAAAAGGTGTTTTTGAAGCTGCCTTTGTTGGAACCTGATTCAAAATGTATGACACTTATTTAAGTGCATCCATCCACAAGAATTTAGGTATATTAGAGTTACTAAGCATACTTAGTACCATGTCCATTAATGTTCAATTTCTTCTTTCAGCTACACCATTTTGGTCCGGTGAACCTGGCATAGTGTATTGTGCAACTATTCCATTTTCTTGAAGAAACCTTGCAAATGGGAAAAGCAATTGTCCATCCTCAGTGTATGTCCCATAATATTATCCACCTCAATTTGAGCTCATAATCTTAATTTTTTTTACCACATTGTTTCTATACTTCATCCTTAAAAATTTTAAAGGTGTAAAGTGCTTCATTTTTATTGTGAATCAAATAGAGATACATATATCATGAATAGTCTTCAATGAATGAGATGAAGAATTTATGATTATGTAAATCCAATATGTGCTACATATGTCTGTATGTATGATTTTTAATATGGATGAACTTCTATTTTCACCTTTCTTTGATTTATTATTTTGCTTTCCCTTAATGCAATCCACACAGGTTTCAAAATTTGTTAAATCAAGAGTATTAAGTACCCTATTATTAACTAATCTTTGAATCCTTTCTTTTGAGATATAACCTAATCTCCGGTGCCATAACATAGAAGATTTTTCATTTATAACACTTATTTTAATGCCAGTATGAACATGCATTCTATCATTATCAATTTTTATTTGAAAATCAAAGGATAAAAGACCATCCTTTAATGTACCAAATCCAATGACGTCATTTCCATATATCAAGGAAAAATTAGTTTCACAAAAACTAAATGTAAAACCCAACGGTAAAAGTTTTGAAACTAAAATCAAGTTTCTGGAGAAACTTGGAATATAAAATTTCTTTTCCAAAAGCAAAGTAAACTTAGTGGATAACACTAAAGTTCATGTCCCCACAGCTTCCACATGTGAGTGCATCTTGTTTCTTGAATACACGCCAAGCTCACTATCCACTGGTTTCCTTAGGCTTTGTATACCCTGGAAGGTATTCACAATATGGATTGTAGAACTAGAATCAATCCACTAAGTGTTATAAATTGTATCAACCATATTTGATTCATAACAAACTAATGAGATTGAAATACCTTTCTTTTCAAGCCATTTCTGAAATTTAGGAAAACTTTTCTTTACGTGTCCTTTTCCTTTGCAGAAAAAACAAATGACTTCCTTCTTAATATTAGGTTGAGGAAGCAATTTCTCTTTCCCCTTTTTATTGGCTTAAAATTTATGACCCTTATGTTTCTGGTGCATCGTCAGCATTTTGTTTTCTCCCATTTCCACCACAAGCCTTTCCTCCTCTTGAACACACATAGTCATTAATTCATTAATTGACAAATTATATTTATGTTTGTTATACAAGATTTTAAATGGCCCATATTGATGTGGTAGAGTGTTGATAATATAATGCACTAGAAATGGCTCAGATATATCAACCTCAAGATTCTTAAGTTGAGCCACAATATCCCTCACCTTCATGATGTGCTCGCACACACCTTTCATGGTGGTGAGTCTCATAGATGAGAACTTCATGATTAATTTGCTTGCTAATGCTTTATCAGAAGAGATGAACTGGTCATCTATAAATTTTAGCAAGTTACAAACATTATTATTCCCATCGACTAAACCATGAATGCTAGCACATAGTTTAGTTTTTATGAACATCATACTAAGACGGTTTGACCGCTCCCAATGTTCATAAAGTGATATATCATCTAGTGTGCTATCATTATTAAATGAATGTGGTTCGTCTTTTCGAATAGCATAATCAATGTCCATCCATCACATATGAATAATAATTCTCTCCTTCCAAATTTTATAGTTGTCACCCTTTAATTCATGAATGTCACACTGAATATCATAAAATCCCGACGGCATAACTACAAATTGAATACATGCTTGTTAGTCTGAATTACATAATTTACATAGTAAATTATGTCAACATGAGTCTAGAAAATATAAAATTGCATGTGGGAAAAATTTTAATTTAATAGATTCATGAAATCAATCAAGAATTATCAAATAATATTTTAATTCATTAATTGAATTATAATTTTATAATCCAACAAACCATATGACAAAATATTAAAATTTTAATTTTTATAATACCTGTGGGAAAATTAAGAAAATTAAATTTAATATTTTATCAAAAAATATAATAAAAATTCCTGTGGGATAAAATTTATTATATTTTTAATATAAAACTTAATGTTATTTAATTAATATGTAATTTTTATTTAAATCAGGAATGCTGTGTCAAAACCCAATTTTTAATAAAATTTACAAAAATCACAGAATTATTAATTGATAGTTTAATTTATAAATTATTGAATTATAATTTGATAATTCAACAAACCATATGAAAAAATATTAAATTTTCTAATATTCATAATAACTATGGGAAAATTATGAAAATTAAATTTAATATTTCATCTAATAAAAATAAAGATATATAAATATCTTTGATTACTGAAATTTCAATAAGTGCATGTACATTTTAATGTGATTTTACTGAATATGTATATTTTATTTAATTAGGAATGATGTGGAAAACCCCAATTTTAATAAAATTTAAAAAAAATCATGACTAATGAATTAAGGATATTTAAAATATCTTTAATAATTGAAAACAAATAAATGAAGAGGATGACGGTAGACAAGGAAATCTGTCATTTCTAAATCCGAAAATATAAAAGAGTTTTTGATAAAATAGAGTGTAAGAAGTTCTTTTACAAGATAGAGGTATAATTCTATATGATACCAAATGTTAGAAATTTTAAAGAATGTATAATTCTAGGATCGAAAAATTTTCCTTAATAAACAAAACATGTTACTTACCTTTAACCATTGTAAAAAAATGAAACGATTGAATTAAAACCTGAATGACTTCTACACTCTGCATGGGGGTGTAGATGGTGTATGTTTCCTTAATACACCGAGTGCAATGGGATTATATTTATAAAGGATTCTACCATCAAGAACCCACCACAATTTACTCCATCGGCAAGGAGTATTAATGGAGATTGATTTCCATCAATGTAATAAATAAATTATTCAAACTGAATTTAATACATTAAATACATGTATAATAAATTATCATATTTATGACAACGTATCGTATTTATTGATGAACCATTTATTAATAATGTATCATATTAATTGTTGGAACATTTATTATATTATACAATAATTTATTATATTATTAATTAATTTGATGGACCATTTATTACATGTCGTCCTCACAGCGGGTGGCATGGTCGAGTTGTCTGAAGACCTGAAACTTGGGTGAGGTTGGTGGGGCCACAGTGTGGCTCGGTGACCGGGGCTCCCAATGGTGGTGGCGATGGCCCACTACATAGGGAGGGTGATTCCTGGTGGTTTCAGAGGAGGGAGGAGCATAACAAGAGAGGGAGGGTGGAGATCAGGGAAAATATGGGGGTGCCGCTGACGTCTAGTGTTGCTGGAGGAGGGAGGAGCATGACAGGAGAGGGAGGGCAGAGCTCAGGGAAAAGGTGTGGGGGTCTAGGAGGTGGTGTCGCAATAGATTCTCGAGAGGAGTTCGGCTCTGCTGCTAGGTGTCGCTCAAGAGGAGGTTGCGCCTGCTGCTGGAGGTGCCAGACTGGCCATGGTGGCCAGCCGCTCAGATGGAGGAGGTCACATACTGGGGTTGCCGACAGGTCTCATACCTTTTGTTAAAGTGTCCCCCTTTTTAAAATTTCCTATAGAATATAAAGCCTAAGTTGGTTTTATTTGTTACTATGTGCTTGGTCATGCTGCCCCTTCATTTTTTTTTAAAATTATCTTATTTTTATTGTAGAATAACAAACCAACACCGCACCCTAAATCATGTTTTTATCTAAATTATTCTAAAGCCTATATTATCATTTTATGAATTTTTTAATATTAACAAAATGAATTCCACAATTATGTGGAATTAGAGGGTGGAAGGAAAATGCTATTTTGGCCATCATCCCACTTCCAGAATTGACTGATTTACATTAAAATGAAACCAATAATATGATTTTAGGTATAAATAACATATAAAAATACATTTCTTAAATATTTATATCCATAAAACTACATTCGATCCAAATCAAAAAATTTGGATGGTTGTAACTTGACCCTCCAAAATTGGATTGATGTGTGGTCTGTGTTATCGGGATTCAATTAAAACCGTCAATTTAATTTAATGAAAATTATTTTTTCTTACCTTAGAAAATTCATGTGACTTATTTTGATATCAATTGAACGTACCGGGTAGCGCAACAGAAGTTGGTGAGCTATATATTTTAATTTTTTTTATTACCGTAGTGATGGAACATGTTTTATCCATTGATTTGAGCCTTGATAGAGGTCTGAAGATCTCATATGAATTAAACAGAGCAAGGAAAATAAAATTGAACACATACCTTGTTTGAAATGAAGTGCGCTCGACTGCAGCTAGTCACCGGTGATCATTGCTTGAATGATCTGAAGCTGAACCCCTTTAGATCATCCACACATGTTCTAAGAATCTGTGTACTTGGAATTCGTCAAAATTCAGGTGCTAGTGCAAACCTTCGATGAATCCTTCAGCGTTGTGATGATCACCTTGACCTTATGCCTTCGATCTGTCGAATGCGTTCTTGGATCGACACTCAGAGAGATAATTTTTCTATATAAAAGGTTGGAGGTGAGAGAATCTCTCATTTCATTGGAATGAACAATGTGTAGGAAATGAACTCTCTCCCTGCTTATATAGTAGATTGTTCAATTACCCAGAAAGGGTTTCTCTCCCCCCAAAAAATCAACGCCCACTAAATAATCAATGAATACATAATTATAATGAACTAAACTACATCATAAATATTTTTTATATTTTATCACATAAGTGTAATATATATTAAATATATTACATGATAAAACTGAGTCATTTAACTCAACTCGTAATTCCTGTTAATATTAAACAAACCTGGAATATTAAAATAATATTCATTCGTATAATATTTTTCTTGTATTCACTAAAAACATCGTGAATGATTTTAATAAATAAATTCAACCCAATTATCCAATACTCAAATAATAATAAATTTATTTATTCATCGGTGATCGATAATTTGGACAACTCTCGGAGCTCATGGTGGGGCCCACCATCTCCTATATACCTATTCACCAAAATAGTGTAGATTCTCAAATACACTATTCTGTGTGACCCTCTAAGCCTTTATCTTGATAGCAGTGAATAATATCCACAAACCAAGAGTAGATTCTAGAAACCCATCAATACCCATAAAGAGATAAAGAATATTCATAGCACTGAAAACCATTCTACGAACACACACTGTGTAATATAATCTCTTTGTATTTAGATATCTCATTAAGCAGGATACACACTTGTGTTGTCATCCTTTCTTTATTTATTATTTGTTGATCTAACCAGAAGTACTTACCTCTGACTACCTTGGCCAAAGATTTATGAAGGTACTACCATCCTGATCAACCATGCCCAAGATATATTACTTTTTTAACTCAAAAGAAACAAATTCTATCTTGATCATTCAACCAATGACATAACATCAATGAAGCACCCAACACAAGCTACATAACCATGATTTCATTATTATGGTTTTTCCTTGCATCAAAGTACATGATCAAATAACACACATTGATAATGATATCAAGTCAAGAGACCAATACACATGTCCATAGATAAGAACAACTAATGACACCTGAAACATCTGGTGTTCCTATTAGAGGGTCTTTACTCATGATCTCACATACCGGAGATGTAATATCCTGACTTTTATATCAAGTATGGATCCTTTTAATTTTGGTATAATTCTTTATTTTGGACCTAGTATGGATGACATGTGAGTTTATAAATGCTTCAGGGGTGTTCGGGGCTCGTTTGGTGCTTAGAACCCTAGCTGGTGGAGAAAATCACTGGGTTGCATGGTTAGTAGAAATCTTGCACCCCAAACTACATGGTATCTTTTAACTTTGCGGGGTTGGACAGTGGGGTGAAGTAGGGCACACAATTTTCCCTAACCACGCGCTAGGGGCCACACACCCATAAGAAATGTATGCAGTTTTTTTTCATAGGAGATTCACATGGTTGGTGAACGGTTTCCCTATCCACGTAGCCTAACCATTTAGTTTCCCTCCTTAAGTAGTGGGAGGTTCACGGTTGGTGCATGGTTTGGCCAACCATGTGGCCAAATCGTATGACCAATATATTTTGGGCAAAAGACCATTTTCCCTTTAATTATATTTTAATTCACCCCTCCTCTCATTTCTTATCTAGTAGACAACAGATGGATTATTCTCCCATTTTGAGCTCCTTTGAAGGCCTAACCTAGGAATTTAAGGAACTTCTTCATTCGGTGTATGATTCAAGAACTTTTTGTCTCGTTGGATCCACACCAGTAAGATCTCGATTCATTTTTAGCTATTCATAGATCTTATTTCCCTCAAAGACGCTATTTAGATATAGGCTCATATGCCCTATTTTCAGGGCATTCATCTATTCTTCATATTTATTTCAATCCAAGATAAACTAAAGATCGATACTGGATAAGGAGAGTTGTATGATTATGAGGTAGGTGGTCTATAATTTATCCCTCTAGTTTTGGTGTTTTATAATATGTGTCATTATTCCGAATGCCGGTTTCAACATGTGTTTCCCCTAATTATATTTTCCTTGAATTAGTTTCCTTTACTGGATCCTAATGACTTGTTATAACCCAAATTCATATTGAGTTGACTACCTTATAAAGATCCATCCATTTGGGTGTTCCCTCTTATATTCCTAAATTTATTCCATGAATATATGACCAAAGCACCTATTACAGTGTTTGAATTTACTTTTAAATTATCATATCTATGTGATAATGTATGGATGTAGTGGAAAATTATGGCTTATGACCTTAATAATTATAATGAATTGAATTGGTTAGAGGTCAGTGGTAATCCCATGCCACCAAATTAAATTGAACAATGGTCACTCCCTTGTTAATGATAAATGTAAATGAATTATGAATTATGCCTTGGATCATACTAAAGCTAATGGATATTATTGATAAGGATGTGTGGGCATGGAGAATCTCTTTAATTATACTTAATGGGAAAGATGACCCTTGGACATGTTATATTGATACGGGCATGATGTCCCTTATATAATTGTTATAAGATACAATCCTGAAAACCCTTATATAATTATGATATGATACGAGCATGGAGACCCTTATATAAATGTGATACTATACGGGCATGGTGACCCTTATATAATTGTGATGATATATGGGAATGGCATCCCTATTCTGTGATACTAGGAATGGATTTCAATACTTTGATACCGCGCATGGAAACCATATTCTTTGATACTTGGAATAAAGTCCCCACTAGTAGAAAATTGAGCATTCGTGGAGGGAGGATTCGGGTGATAGCCATATGGTGGGTGCTGCATTTTTTTGCTCCCATGCTAAAATCCCTCTCCCACTCCCTCTCTTATTCACCCTCCCCCATGCAACCCCGCGACTCCCCAGCCTTGCGACCCCACGACCCCGACCCTGACCCCAACCCCGCTCCACCGTCCTCTGTCCCACCACCATCAAACGCTTCTAGCCCATCGTGCCCTACTGTCTCTTTATTTCACCCTCCTGCACGCGACCCCCCTGACCCCACTCCCTCGTCCTCTGTCCCGCACCATCAGACCCTTTCGACCCCATTGCCCCCCTCCGTCGAGATCTTCCACCTCTGTCGAGCCTTCCACCCCTGTCAAGCTCCGCCATTAATCTCCCCCACCTCCGTTGATCCCTCCTGCCCCTGTTGAGTTCTGTTGAGCCCTCCCTCCCCTCTCAAGCTCCATTGTTGAGACCTACCACCCGTGTTGTCGAGCCCCCGTGTCAATGCCTCCTACCTCATGTTCAGGCGTGATCTCTTTTGTTCCTATATTTCTAATTCTATGAATTTCAGATTTTTTTCCATCAAAATTTGCTTCTCAGCTGTTTAAATGTTAGATGTTGTTGATTGATTTTGATATTTTGAGGTGTTTCTACCTTTTCTCATGCTATAGTTTTCTTTCTTCATTGTTAGTTACTAGTATATATAAACCAAATGATAATTTTAATGGATGGGTGGGATGAAACATCTAAATATAGAGGAGAAGACAATAGGCAATTAATTTTCTAAAATATGGCACATGAAATCCTTTTACATATGGAATCAAAACAATTTTCTAAGAAACCCTTCTTCTGAGAACTATTAGTAGAGTGCCTTATCTATGTTTCATGCTTGGTTTTGATCCTATTCAAGTCTTCAGCTGACTCCATGTTACCCACTTCCACTACCTAATTCATTATATGATTCCTAGGTATCTATAATTGTGTTTATTTGTGTATAAAAATCTTGATAACATTTTTCAGTGCTTCCTATAGCTTTATTGCAGAGAAATACCCACAAAATCCAATGCTTGGTCCTCGTTGCATTGCACATGGGAAGGTATAATCACATTTTGAAGTTTTTGTGCATGGGCTATTGCCTTATTTCAACTTGCATTGACCTTAAACTAATGATTGTTATTATTTTGTATCCTGTTAAATATGTATGGATAACTTACAAAGAAGTTTATGATGTAGTAATGAAAGTTGTGAAATCTATCCAAAGTTGCGGGCTCAAGAAAGTATGTAAAAAACTAAAATGTTCTCATTAATATCTGGATTTTGGTAATGATTCAATTGACTATGTTGTTACTGATTGGTGATTTTTAGGGAGGATGTTGTGGAATTTATGGTGTCAAATACTCATAGTGGGTTATGAGCCTGGAAGTATGCTTCACTGTTAGTCTCATGGACCATACTATGTTCCATTCCATGAAATGTTTTTCTATGTTTTGCAGGCATGAAATGCTCATGGACTATATTGTGTTCATCTATACGACTCATTAGGTATGAATTATTATTATTATTATTATTATTATTATGATTTTCATTTTTTTTCAACTTATGACCTTCACAATATAACTTTTAATAATTTACTAACATCCCGTCTAATTTCATTTCAAACAGAACTGTTCATGGGAAATGGTACTACGTTTGGTTAGGTTAAAAGAGGAAATGATACATCATTCCACCACTTGGTTGGATGAATATGAAATTTTTTGAAGATATGGTTTAAAAAAAGTAATATTTAATGAAAAATTAAGGGGTGTTAGTATGGTTTCCTAATTATAAGAAGGGAACTAAAAAGAAAAATATTCCCCTCACCTTTTTTATTTTAACCTTGGGATATATTTTTTATTAAACAATATTGTTTGGAAAGTAACCAAATAGACTGTTATTATTTATTCATTCTATTCACTTCCATTTCATTTCATTCCACCTCATTCCAACTTTACTTCATTTCATTCCACTCTATTTCATTTTATTCCATTCTCAAGCATTATATAAAGCAAACATAGAATTCATTTGGTTGCTTTACTATTTTATTTTAGGCGTTAATGTTGTATAATTCATCATATTCCATGCAAAGGTTTCTATTTAACTTTTAGAGGAGAAAAAGATTCTTGAGGTACATTAATGAGAATAAAGTGATGTGTTTACTTTACTATTTATAGATTTTTTTTAATGTTGTGTAGTTCTTTGTCATCTCATTCTCTTTTCAGAGTTTGAAGACAATACCTAAGACAACGAATTCTTTGCAAAGTGTTCCATGTAACTTTTAAGTTGTGGTGCCAATACAAGTGGTTGTCGGTAGCTTGTATGCTACTCTTTGTGCAGAAATTGTCAGCTTTAGATTGGTTATGCCAGAGGAAAGGGACATGGTTGAAGATTTTGGCTAGACTATATATTCATGGGATGATTTTTTACAACCAGTAGGCTTCATTTCTTCCATATCCAGTCCACACACATGATATTTAATGTTGAAAAAAACTTAAATCAATATCATGTTATTGTATATTAATTTATGTGTTATTGGTAGTAGTGTCCATGTAGTTATATTTTAAGTTAATGGACTCTCTAAATCTTTATTAAATTATAAAGCCCACAAAATAGAATTTCTTCCCATATATTGTCTCCTCCTTGTCCCTTGAACCTCATATGTAAGATGGAAATGGGAAAGGTATGAGAGAGGGAATAAGAAATGGATTGGTGAATCAATTTTTTTTCCATGCATAGAAAATGTGTGATCAAATATGTTAAATTATATAAATATATAAGACCAAAAAAAAATTAATACAACTTTTATCTATTGTTTAATATACATTCATTGTCTAAGTTTCATAAAATCATGGGCATTTATGTTTTTAAAATTTATTTTTCAAGGTAGGAATGGACATTCCACCCAAAAAGAGATGCATCACTTTCCTTAAATAATGGAATAGTCATTTCATTGGCCTCATCACCAAACTTTTTTTTTTCTCATTGTTCCTTCACCAATTCTTTTTCTCATGTCAGTTATTATTTTGAATTCTATTATTTTTCAATATTTGCAGGGACATAACGCGTATGTTGATCTAACCATAAAAAGGAAGAGTGAAATTTGTACAATAATGTATATGAGCGGAACAACTAGAGAACCCAATGGTGTGATTATTTCTATTGAAATTATTACTAGTTTTTTAGTTGGTGTAAAACATCACCTGGAGAGTGTGAACGAAGCAGTAAGCTCCTCCCATTTAACATTTCTAGCGTAAAAAATTGATATGATTATTTAATTGATTTCTCTAATTATATATGTATTTATTATCATTTTTTCATTTCTTCTTGCATGCATACAGAGCAAAACTATGGGCTCATCAAGGGCTTTATCCACACCGGTAACTTCTTATAGATTTTATGTTACTTCTTTTGTGCATGTTAGAGTTGTCTTCATTTGATGATTTCTGCTAAAACAACTCAAATGAAATAACGTTGAAGTTCTGACATCCTTTAAAAAGGTGAATTTGGGGGGTCAAAACCAACCAAACAGCCTTCGAATGAGCTGAAACCAGACAACAACAACCATAAAGTGAATTGTGAGATGACTGAGTAGACGGAACGTCAATCAGAGATGTTGTTTTCCTGAGATGACTGAAAATGCACTTTTAGTGTCATAAAACACCAAAACATGAATTTAAAATTCAATTAAATATCAAGACCTTGGAATGATCTGAAAAATTAGGAAGACTGTATTATTATTATTCATGTTGTGTACGAGCATACAGAATGTCAATCAGACGTGCAGTCTGCCCAGAACGACCAAATATGTGGTATTTAAAGGTTCTACGCCCTTTAAAAGCACATGGGGGGTCAAAACAAGATAAAAAACCACCAAATGAAATGAAATAATATGACAATAACAGTATAGTGGATTGTTAAAGGGTAGAGAAGATGGTATGTCAATCAGAGTTTCTGTTTGGCAGGGATGAAGAAAAACACACTTTTAGTGTCATAAAACACCAAAACATGCGTTTAACGTTCAGATATATAGAAAAAAAACTTTTAATTACTTTAAATCATATGAAAATAATATCATTATTATTCTTGATGTGTATGAATAGACGAGACGTCAATCAGATGTGCGGTCTGCCCAAAATTACATAATATGCGATTTTAAAGGTTTGACGTCCTTTAAAAAGGTGCGTTCGGGTGTCAAAACCAACCAAATAACCTCTGAATGTGATGAAATTAGACTAAAATAACCGTATAGTGAATTGTGAGATGGTCGAGCAGACAGAACGTCAATCAGAGATGTCGTTTGCTCGGGATGACTGGAAATTCACTTTTAGTGTCATAAAACATCAAAACGTGCGTTTAACGATCAATTCAATATCAAATGACCTATAAATGACCAGAAAATTTTGAAATACCATATTATTATTATTCATGTTGTGTACAAGTATAAAAAACTTTCATCGGATGTGCGTTCTTCCTAGAATGACCGAATATGCGGTATTTAAAGGTTCGACGCCCTTTAAAAAGGTGCATCGGGTGGATAAAACCAACCGAACGAATTCAGAATGCCATGAAATCAGACCCCAACAACCGTGAAGTTAATTTTGAAATGGTTGAATAGATGGTATTTCAATCAGAGGTTTCATTTGACCGTGATGATGAAAAACACACTTTTAGTGTCATAAAACACCAAAACGAGCGTTTTATGGTCATATCTATAGAAAACAACCTCAAAATGACTTGAAATCATAGAAAAACTGCCTTATTATTATTGTTTATGTGTGTGAGGATACAAAACAAGAATCTTACATGCAGTGTGCACGATACGACTGAATATGTGAATTTTAAAGATTTGACACTCTTTAAAAAGGTGCATTGGGTGCTCAAAACCAGCCAAACAACCTCACAATGACATTAAATCAGACAAAAACAATTAATGAGTGAATTTTGAAATGGTTGAGTAGAAGGTAAGTAAATTAGAGGTGTTGTGTGACCGCGATGTCGGAAAATGCACTTTTATTGTCATAAAACACCAAAACAGGCGTTTAATAGTCTGATCCATAGAAAACAACCTCGGAATGACATGAAATCAAAGAAAAACTATCTTATTATTATTTATGAGGTGTGTGAGGAGAAAAAATGTCAATCAGACATGCAGTGTGTGCGGAATTACCAAATATGTGGTATTTAAAGGTTCAACGCCCTTTAAAATGGTGCTTCGGGTGGTCAAAACCAACAGAATGAACTTGGAATGCCATGAAATCAGACCACAAAAATTGTTGAGTGAATTGTGAAATAGTCGAATAGAAGATACATCAATCAGAGGTGTCGTTTGACTGAAATGATGAAAAACGCACGTTTAGTGTCATAAAACACCAAAACAGATGTTTAATGGTCATATCCATAGAAAACGACCTCAGAATGACTTGAAATCATAGGATAACCATCTTATTATTTTTCTTGATGTGTGTGAGGAGACGACACATGAATCGAATGTGTGGTGTGTGCGATACGACTGAATATGTGGATTTTAAAGATTTGATGCCCTTTAAAAAGGTGCGTTGGGTGGTCAAAACCATCCTAACAAACTTGTAATTCAATGAAATTAGATGAAAACAATGACTGAGTGAATTTTGAAATGGTCGAGTATATGGTACGTCAATCAGATGTGTCGTTTGTCCGCGATGTTAGAAAATGCACTTTTAGTGTCAAAAAACACCAAAATAGGCATTTAACAGTTAGATCCATAGACAACAACCTCATAATGACATGAAATCAGAGGGAAATCATCTTATTATTATTCGTGATGTGTGTGAGGAGAAAAAATGTCAATCAGACGTTTGGTGTGCACGGAATGACTGAATATGCGGTATTTAAAGGTTCAACACCCTTTAAAAATGTGTGTCGGGTGGTCAAAACCAAATGAACGAACTCTGAATTCCATAAAATCAGACCAAAACAACCATGGAGTAAATTATTAAATGGTAGAATAGACAGTACGTCAATCAGAGGTGCCCTTTGACCGTGATGATGAAAAACACACGTTTAGTGTCATAAAACACCAAAACATGCATTTAACGGTCATATCCATAGAAAATGACCTCATAATGACTTGAAATCATAGTAAAACTATCTTATTATTATTATTTATGTGTGTGAGGAGAATAAACATGAATCAGACGTGCGGTGTGCATGATACGACTGAATATGTGGATTTTAAAGATTTGAAATCCTTTAAAAAGGTGTGTTGGGTGGTCAAAACTAGCCGAATGAACTCAGAATGCCATGAAATCAGATGACAATAATTAATGGGTGAATTTTGAAATGGTTGAGCAGATAGTATGTCAATCATAGGTGTTGAATGTCCGTGATATTGGAAAATGAACTTTTAGTTTCATAAAACACCAAAACAGGCGTTTAACGGTGAGATCCATAGAAAAAGACCTCAAAATGACACGAAATTAGATAAAAACTGTCTTATTATTATTCATGAGGTGTGAGGGGAGGAGGAACATCAATCAGATTTTTTGTGTGCACAGAATGACCAAATATGCAGTATTTAAAGGTTTAACGCCCTTTTAAAAAGGTGCATCGGGTGGTCAAAACCAACTGAACGAACTCAAAATGCCATGAAATCAGACCACAACAACTATGGAGTGAATTGTGAAATGGTCAAATAGAGGGTAAGTCAATCGGAGGTTTCGTTTGACTGTGATGATGAAAAATGCATGTTTAGTGTCACAAAACACCAAAACGGGCGTTTAACGATCATATCCATAGAAAACAACCTCATAATGACTTGAAATCATAAGAAAACCATCTTATTATTATTCTTGATGTGTGTGAGGAGATGACACATGAATCAGACATGCGGTGGGCATGGTATGACTAGATATGTGGATTTTAAAGATTTGACACCCTTTAAAGAGTTGCGTTGGGTGGTCAAAACAAGCCAAACGACCTTAAAATGCCATTAAATAAGACGAAAACAACCATTGAGTGAATTGTGAAATAGTCGGCCATATGATATGTCAATCAGAGGTGCCGTGTGACTACTGTGACAGAAAATGCTAACCTGGTGCTATAAAACACCAAAACGAATGTTTAACGGTCAGATGCATAGCAAACATGCTCGAAATGAATATAAATAACAGGAAAACAATCTAATTATTATTCATTATGTGTACAAGGAGACGATGCATCAATCAGACGTGCAGTGTTCACGGTACGACCGAATATGTGGTTTTTAAGTGTTTTTCGCACTTAAAAAATGTGTGTGGGGTGGTCAAAAATCTTTCAAACGACCTTGAAATGCCAGGAAATAAGACAAAACAACCGGTGAGTGAATTGTGAAATGGTCAGGCAGATGGTACATCAATCGTAGGTGTTGTGTGACCGCAGTGACAAAAAATGCCAATCTGGTTCTATAAAACACCAAAACAAACGTTTAACTGTCATATGAATATAAATGTGCTTGAAATGACTTGAAATCATAGGGAAACAATCGAATTATTATTCATCACATGTATGAGGAGACAAAATGTCAATCAGATGCGCAGTTTGCACGGTACAATTGGATATGTGGTTTTTAATTGTTTGGTATGATTCAAAAAGATGTGTGGGGTGGTCAATTGATCTGAAAGACATCACAATACCATGAAATCATACAACAAAAACCAGTTAGTGAATTGTAAAATGGTCGGGCTGAAGGTACGTCAATCAGAGGTGTCGTATGACAACAGTGACAGAAAATGCCAATCTGGTGCCATAAAACACCAAAACGAACGTTAAATGGTTAGATGCATAGAAAACATACTCATAATGACTTGAAATCATAGTGAAACAATATAATTATTATTCATGACGTGTACGAGGAGACAACACGTCAATTGGACATGCGTTTTTCACGGTATGACTGAATATGTGGTTTTTAAGTGTTTGGCGCGCTTCAAAATGGTGTGTGGGGTGATCAAAACCAGACGAACAATCTCGAAATGCCATGAAATCAGACGAAAACAACTGGTGAGTGAATTGTGAAATGTTCAGGCAAATCATACATCAATTGGAGGTGTTGTGTGACCACGGTGATAGAAAACACCAATCTGGTGCCATAAAACACCAAAACAAACATTTAATGGTCAGATGCATAGAAAATGTGCTCGGAATGACATGAAATCACAGGAAAATAATATAATTTTTATTCATGATGTGTACGAGGAGATAACACATCAATCGGACATGCGGTTTGCATGGTACGACTGAATATGTGGTTTTTAAGTGTTTCGTGAGCTTCAAAAAGGTGCATCGGGTGGTCAAAACCTACTAAATGACCTCAAAATGCCATGAAATTAGACGAAAACAACCGGTGAGTGAATTTTGAAATGTCATGCTGACGGTATGTCAATCAAAGGTTTCGTGTGATCAGAGTGACAAAAAACACAAATCTGGTTCCATAAAACACAAAAACAAACGTTTAATGGTCAGATGCATAGAAAACGTGCTTAGAATGACTTGAAATAATAGGTCAACAAATCTAATTATTATTTGTGACATGTAAAAGGATATGGCATGTCAATCAGATGTTCTATTTGCGTGATATGATTGAATATATGGTTTTTAGGTGTTTGGAATGCTTTAAAATGGTGTGTCGGGTGGTCAAAACCAGCCGAACAACCTCACAATACCATGAAATCATACGACAACAACCGATGAGTGAATTTTGAAATAGTTGGGTAGACGGTTTGTCAATCGGAGGTGTCGTGTGACTGCGGTGACATAAAAAGCCAATCTGGTACCATAAAACACCAAAATGAACTTTTAATAGTCAGATGCATAGAAACCGTGCTCAGAATGACTTGAAATCATAGGTAAACAATATAATTATTATTCGTGATGTGTAAGAGGGGACGAAACGTCAATCAGATGTGCGGTGTGTGCGGTACGGCTGAATATGTGGTTTTAAGTGTTTGACATGCTTCAAAAAGGTGCGTCAGGTAGTCAAAACTAGCCGAACAACCTCACAATACCATGAAATCAGATGATAACAACTGATGAGTGAATTGTGAAATGGTTAGGCAGACGGTATGTCAGTTGGAGATGTCGTGTGACCACGGGGACAGAAAACACCAATCGGGTGCCATGAAACACCAAAACGAATGTTTAATAATCAGATGTATAGAAAACATGCTTGTAAAAACTTGAAATCAAAGGACAAAAATATAATTATCATTCATGATGTGTATAAGGATACTTCACATCAATCAGATGTGCGGTGTGTGCGGTATGACTGAATATGTGATTTTTAAGTGTTTTGTGCGCTTCAAAAAGGTGTTTGGGGTGGTCAAAACCAGGTGAATGACCTCTCAATGCAATTAAATCAGATGAAAAAAACCGGTGAGTGAATTGTGGAATTTTTGGGCAGACTGTATGTCAATCGGATGTGTCGTGTGACCGCGGTGACATAAAACGCCAATCTGGTGCCATAAAGCACCAAAACAAACATTTTACGGTCATATTCATTGAAAATGTGCTCAAAATGACTTTAAATCACAGGAAAACAATCTAATTATTATTCGTGATGTGTATGAGGAGACAACACGTCAATCAGACATGTGGTTTGCGTGGTACGACTAAATATGCAGTTTTTAAGTGTTTGGAACGTTTCAAAAAGGTGCGTCGGGTGGTCAAAACTAGCCTAACGACCTCCCAATGCCATGAAATCAGACAAAAAAAACTAGTGAGTGAATTGTGAAATGCTTGGGCTGATGGTACATCAATCGAAGGTGTCGTGTGATCGTAGTGATGGAAAACACAAATCTGGTGCCATAAAACACCAAAACGAATGTTTAACAGTCATATGCATAGAAAACGTGCTCATAATGACTTGAAATCATAGGTTAACAATCTAATTATTATTTGTGATGTGTATATGGAGACAAAACATCAATCAGACATGCAGTTTGCACAGTACGACTGAATATATGGTTTTAAGTGTTTGTGCACTTCAAAAAGGTGTGTCGGGTGGTCAAAACCATCCGAACAACCTTGAAATGCCATGAAATCAGACGACAACAACTGGTGAGTGAATTGTAAAATGATCAGGTAGACAGTACATCAATTGAAGGTGTCTTGTGACCGCGGTGATAGAAAACATCAATCTGGTGCCATAAAACACCAAAACGAATGTTTAACAGTAAGATGCATAGAAAAAGTGCTCGGAATGACATGAAATCATAGGGAAACAATCTAATTATTATTCGTGACATGTATGAGGATACAACATGTAAATCAGACATGGATTTTGTGCAATACGACTGAATATGTGGCTTTTAAGTGTTTGGCATGCTTCAAAAAGGTGCGTCGGGTGGTCAAAACCAACCAAACGACCTCAAAATGAAATAAAATCACTGGACAACTGACTTATTATTATTGGTGAGGTGTGAAAGCATAGGACACATCAATCAGACATGTGGTCTGATTAGAACGATAGAATTAGCGATTTTAAATTTTTAAAAAGGTATTCAGAATTATTAATATATTTTCAATAACAAATACTTTTGATCTATTATACTAATATTGAATTGAAATATGTTATTGCATTTAAATTATTTGTTTTGATGTTTTTTTTGGTACTAATTTTTTATATTAAATTTTGTCATGCAGTTATATTCGATGATGGATGTGGAGCTTGGAAGATGACAAGATGAAGAGATTTACATGTGTATGAGTTTAGATATTTTGAAAAGGTTTTCTTTGTGATTTTGAAATACATGGGTTTTCATTGTATTTCTATAATTTTTTTTAAAAAAATAAAATAACTTATAGATACCACCATTTGACAGTCGCTATAAGTTATGATGGGAAGAGATATAATGACCACTAAAAGGTAGTCGCTATAGATAAATCTGATGGCCCCTATAGTGACCGCAAAATGGTGGTCGCTAGAGTAAAACCTGTAATGACCTATAGCAACCACATTTTGGAAGTCGCTATAGACCGTGTCTATCTCGTCTACAGCATGCGCCATTTGGCGGACGATATAAGGAACACCGACGGGCCTAAAGTGTCCGTCATTTGGCAGACTCTAGGCAGCCACTACAGACCTTTAGCGACGACTTTTGGCGGTCACTAAAAGACTTTATTCTAATAGTGCCCCCATACTATTGTGATATCGGGCATTGGATCCCTTATAAATGTGATACTGGGATTTTATTCCCTTTTTACATGTTCAGAGTTATTCTGGCACAAGCCAAAGCAGGTAGTGTCAGCCTGGTTTCCTTCAAGAACTAGAGCCAACCCATTTACAGTTATTATTCTTACTTTATCTTCACACTACCATGTTATATACACATACTGGATATTTATAGACATCATTGGTGGTGGCCTACATAGATTTCTATCACACCCTATTTGGGCCGTCTATGGTACCCAGGCAGACTACATGCTTTCATGTGTATATTAAGGGAAGCGTCCTCTTACGAATGCGTGAATTCTTGCATGACTTAGGATGAAGCCGAGTACTAGATGATCAGGCTAGAGCTCGAGATGCTTAGATAGATTTTACCCTTTTCATATTATTTTTGTATATGATGTATAGTACTGCTACATGTTGTTTATATCCATGTTTTTCTAATTTGTAGACACATAAAATCAACCATTATATATGATTTAATTTACTTATTTTTAGTATTGATATCAGTTTATTGGTTATTTACATCTGTTTCTGCTACTTATTCACTATTATACTTCTTCTTCTATTTATCTGTTAATTGTACCATTGCGCTACTCTAGTAACGAGGGCATAGTCTCCCCATGGACACACCCTAAGTCATCACTACTTGTCAGCAACCTCTGGCATTCTGGGATATGCGCTTGAGACCATATTTTTCACCGGGATTGGGGAACCTCTGAGTAGAACTCGGGTCTAGGATGTCACAATAGATCACAAAGTGTGGACTTCATGAGAAGAAGTCTCAATTATTATGAGCCACCAACACTTGATAGTCAAAAATCAACTGTGTCCAATCAGTATGATGTATTTTGACCATAAGATATTTGTTTAAGATTAATTTCATATTATCTCCAGGTTCTCATTATAGCTTGATATTTTTTATAACCTTTTGATTCGATAATTAATTTATGGCCATTTCCATTTAAATAGTGGGCATAGAAATGTATTTACTATGTGGCTATTCTTCTATGTGCAACCTCACCTTTTGAGTAAAAATTCTCAAGAGATGAAACCCCTGAGTATATCTCTTTTTTTCCACTATATAATCTTGAAATATTGGATAGAAATAGTAATAGAATTATCATTATGATAAAACTTTACTTACAAGGTGTGACTCCATGAACTGAAAAAAATGTTGTGTTTTAAACACTGCTTCTTTAGCTTCCTTAGAAGCTACAACATACTTGGTATTTGTAGGTATGGATACCACTAGATTTTATGATCTTGTCTCACTAAAACCCTTATCATGACTATGATATTAGATCATATTTATCCAAGGAATACTAGTTTGTGTCCCCTCAAAACTAGTATCCCTTCTTCTCCTCATACCAGGTACATATCTTTTGAACTTTCTCAAGTACAAAAAGACAGTTTTGACCACTTCCCTTATAGTTCTCCTAGAACAACTAATATTTTCTTACTATAAATTATATACTGGAAATATCATTTCTTGTAAAAATCACAACATATGTGATTAATCCATCACAGAAGCATATAAAATTAAACTCACCACATTAATATTCTACTATGCCTATGCATGTCTTCTTGGAGAGATATATGCCATGTGACATTAATAATAATTCTCTCTCAAATTATTCCAACTTGTATTTTTCAATACCATGCCATTATATGTATGATTGACTAGGTCTAAGAAACTATTAGATCTACCTCATTAGATCTTATTTCCTAGAACATAGTTTGCTACTTATCAATCTCTAGAGAGATACATTTATTCATGTCTTAACTAACTGTAAGACCAACAATTGTTTTTCATGTGTTATCAAAACTATTTTACTTGGAAAACAATAGTGCTCCCACTAACATCTGGTAGAAATATGACAAAGATTCATTACAAATGAATATTTTATGATCTAGTACTTACTTTAATTCTGATCTGGATTTGAGTAACTTTCACCCATTATTGGCATTCCATGGTGTCACTCTCCCTTTTGGGTTGTGTCTTATAGACACCTTCCACAATTGATGGTCTTGACATCCAATGATTAATAAAATGATCATAGAATTTAGTTATGGCAAGTAAAATTATAATGTATTTAGGCATAACAACTTGGTATAACCAATAAATCCTTATTAGTACCACACTTGTACCATCCATGTATTGTCTCACTTGAATTACCACCTTAATATTCAAAATAATATGCCCCCTATAGTTTGATACATGGAATACATTATATAATTTTAATTTATATTTTCAATATTATCTAATTTCCATATACTACATGTAGTAATTTATTATTCTCAATGAATAATGTATCACCGGTTGCAGTGATTACAAAACCAACACTGTGGTTTCATCCTTCCTATGCAGTATGTGCCTCTGGAACATTCTCTTTCCACATGCACTTGTGGAACTTGTTACTATGTCAACTATTTATATATCTCAAGCATTGACTAAACCCAAGTCAATATTTATCCCACTATATAAAATAGAGATGTGCACCCTTTTATATAAATATAGTCTATAATATGTCTTAGGGTTTCTGTAATATCCTAGGAGATTTTAGGATGATTACTATATATGCACATTGTGTTTTTCTTGATGCAATTTTTTGCATCCTAACAAACTCTTTGCATCTAAACACATGTTCTTATGACATAATGGATTTCCATCATATTGTAACTCATATGATATCCATTTTTCATGATAATTGAGATTTTTTTATGGGATAATGTTGTTATTTGTGAAACATGTCATGAAAATAATGTAAGTATCCGCAATGGATATAAGTTGAAACATTGATACTCTTTTTACTTACATCATTACTCTGATGCATATAAGGAAATGTGATTTTAAGAATTACTCCACGCTACATGTTTTTAATCAATGTAAACATGTAAGAGTCATCATCGATCTTCCTTATTAGCATCATACCCTAATGTGGATAATGTAATGTTCATTTTGGAATTACTCCACACTACATTATATTGATCGATGAATGCTTGGTCAATATATCCTTCAACATACTAGCCCAAAGGATCTCATATCTTCTGATCATGTATATAACACACTTCACTTTCACATTACTTAAACACTTAGAAAATTCTTATGAATTATAATTACCACTAGCTTACCCTTGGAATAGTTCACGCTCTCTTGTTGAACTAATTCTAAAATATTTGTGGTGAACCTTTATCTTTAAAGGTTTATTTGTCTAAAACTAAGTACTTAAGTGTGTCGATAATAACTAAGGTCTTTAACTCTAATGATTCTAAAACCATACTATATATATCCTTAATAAAAACTTAGTTTTTTATTGAAAAGGTATTATCTTTCCACAACTGGGTATATAAGTCTTACATTTTATATTCATCATGTATTGCCAATTATTCAAGTATCACTAAACTATTGATTGAGTACGAAATGCCACAAGAAAAAATTCATTTAAAAAACAGAATAATGTCTCTTTTTGTCCAAAGGAAACATGAGATAAATATTTTGGTAATACCTAATAAAATTTTTACTAGAACCATTCACTTGGAAGTTCGAAGTTATGTGCTTATCACCATTGACTTAGGAACCACCCTTTCTAACCTACTTGGAGAATACACCTTAATTCTAGTAACGTTTCTATACTCACTTGGTCACTATATTCTAATACACTTATTTTATTGACATATTTTATTTAATACCCAACAAGTATGACTAAAACATTACTTAAATTTTATGAATATACCTGAAGAAGAATCGATTACTTTCTTCTTTAATTCATTTCACTATGTTTAAACTTCCATAGATTTATTTCACGATATGCGATGAAAATTACCTCCTGTTTAATAACCAAACTTTTTCTTTGAAGGGAACTGCGAAGGTGCATTTGGCATCACTCTTTCCATTTGCCTTTTCACCTTGTCTTTCATCTTATTATCCATAATAACTAAAAATTAACCTTTCTTTAAGTTCTTATTTCTTGGCGAACTTTAACTAGAAGTTAGTGAAACATTTTCTCCACACCGTTCGTTTTGTAATATTAAAAAAAACTAGAGTATATGGGTGAAAATTATGTATGAATGAATCATGATACATCTTTATATTTATAGATCTATTGTGTAATAATAACTCATTCATATCTTGCTTCACTTTCTCCTCACAAGCTCCTCAGAGATGAGACAACATGTCTAATCATCCATGTCTTGATGTTGTATCAATAATTGAAATTGGGCTTTGATGATAGCATTATGACATAACCATCATATGCATGATACATGAGTCTCATGTAAGAATTTTACACCCTCCCTTTTTGAGGTGCCTTAACAAGTATTGGGGACACCGACATATTGAATTTATAATTTCATAATAATTTATGAAAGTGTTTGTACTACTCTTTGGAAACTCATGTTAGTTTGAACATGTTCTTTATCCAATATTATCGCAATGTATCTTGTGGTATTTCTTTCCATTTTCTACAAAAATAAAATATAGAAAATCATTTATTTTATCTAGATTATCGATTTAGACATTACCGATTATTTATAACATTTAATGTCTCTCACTATTTTATCAAACTATAGCAATCCTCTGTAATAGAATCCGAATACTTTGTCGCTTGAGTATTCTAGTGGAAATGATCATTGAACTTCCCATCATAGTCTAAAATTTATGGCTACGTCATTACTCATAGAATTCAAGGTAGGTGTTTGAATGACCAACCACATTAACTAGAGACTCCTTGATATGTTGAGTGAAGTCACATCTTCTAAAATCATAAACATGATTTACTCAACACTTCCCTATGAAGTTGCAACAAGCTAGGTATGACTACTTCTTTTCTTCCAACTTCAGTCAAGTCAACTCATTGCTCTTAGAAGAACTCCCCAGTAGTATGAGACACCCTAAACTATGGCTGATTGAGCACCATGTGAACTTGGTTTTGTTCAAATTTAAATGATGAAATTCATTTTGAGATTTCATATTTCTTTGAGGGTTTTTATATTTTTCTCGAAAAATGTAATCTATTTATATTAATTTTTTCATACTATGATGTCGTTCTTACAACTGAACATTAATAGAAAAAAAATCATCGCTTATTTATGAATTTTTCTTGCTTATTATTTTATGTGTTTCCTACTGTGATGAAAATGAATAAAATAATAAACAAATTCATAAAGGAAATAAAATACCTGACTGGTCTTGGGCATCTAATATTGGTTGACCCATTTAAACTTAATAAACCATCCATCACCCAGGGGAGTTGTACCTGAGTCATTTCATGACTCATGATGTTTCTTATCTCTATATAGTGTTCACTTCTCA
The DNA here is from genome assembly GCA_963277665.1 of Viscum album. Lineage (NCBI taxonomy): Eukaryota > Viridiplantae > Streptophyta > Magnoliopsida > Santalales > Viscaceae > Viscum > Viscum album. Next base: position 1,581,646,535 of record OY728119.1, on the reverse strand, counting down.
TCTAAATATTGCCTCAAATTGGTGTTGTTTGCGTCTTACACCATCCTCGTCAGAGTAAAAAAACTCACATGCAGGTGAGAGGGTCTCAGGAGTACAAAATACAGATAACTAAATTTTCTAGGTGCGCAGAACCTTATACATATTAAGCATGAATAATGATGATGCTAAGATAGTCTTAAATAATTACAATCATCACATGCAATTAAATAATTAAATAAAACAAACATCCATGATCAATGCTCAAGAGCATCCAGTGGGTAAAAGTAAAAACACGATAACATTAAATTTTAATAATTTAATTATGAGGATATTAGTTAAATTAATTTAATTTTTTAAATTTTAATAATTTTATTTTATTTGTACCACTATTAATTTAATTTTAATTCTAAAAAATTAAATTAAATAATTAATTTAATTTAATACCAAAATTAAATTAATTTTATCATAGTATTAAAATATTATATTTTAAACCAAAAATTATTTTTTAGTTAATTTAATTTAATAATAAAATTAAATTAATTTTGGTTATATAAATAATTTAATAGGCCCCAGAACCCCACACATGCCCTGTGTGAGTTGGGACGACTTCACGCAAGCCTATTTCGGGACACAAAAATCTTATGCATGGATGTTCTTGGCCCCAAACCTGTTCTGGGTCGGACAAACCCACCCCAAACCACTACAAGGTGGATCAGGTCTATCAGAACCCGAGGAGTCTAAGGTAGGGGTAACCTCGCGAGCTGCCAGTGCTACATCCAACTTCATCCAGAGGCATGAATGGGACAAGTGGTCGACCGATCTGAGCAGGATCGAAGAAGAAGTGGGAAGAAGGTGTGGTAGTTATGCATGCGAGTGGAGGATGTGGTGTTTCTAGCTGTAAGGGGTGATAGTCTCTCGGGGTATTGCTCAAGGAGGAGGAGGAGGAGGAGGAGGCGCCACTGGTGGTCTGACGTAGGCAGACAACGGGACCGGCTAGACGAGATTTAACTGTTGGATCTGACTTTGGCAGTGAGACAAAATCTGTCATGGGAACAACCATATCCAGCTTGGGGGTCCGCGCCGTAGCTCAAAAATTAGTGAGGAAATCTAGATCCAACGGGGGGTTGTCCTCATAGTGGATAACGCGGTTGAGCGGGCCGATGACCTGAAATGCAAGCGACGATGGTGATGTTGCAGTGTGCCTTAGCGACCAGGGCTCCCAAGGGTGGTGACGGTGGCCTTCTACGTAGGGAGGGTGTCACCTTGTGCTGCCGGAGGAGGGAGGAGCACAATGAGAGAGGGAGGGTAGATCTCGGGGGGGGGGGGGGGGTGGCACCATGACAGCTTCCTGGGAGGAGGAAGACTTTGCTTCTATGTGTTGATTGAGAGGTGGTAGCTTCCTGCTGCTGGAGGTGCCTGTCACAACCCATCCTCAGGTCCCGTTCCGTGACTACCCCAAGCCCGCCTTCCATAGGCCAGGGGATGGTGACTAGCACCAAAGGCGAAATCCCGATAAAAAGGAAAGGCATTGCTTTTAAACCTGTATCACACACAGTCTGAACACATGTAAAAGAAGCAAAAAGTACTAATATAGAAAAGAAAAGTGTGCTGAAAGTAAGTGGTCCAGTATACAAACCCAACTGAACAATAAGTAAAAGTACAAGTAAAAAGGGAAAACAACTTCAAGATCATCCACTGAGGAATACTACCTGAAGGGTAGGTATAGAACTCGAACAACTCATCCCTACAATATGTCCCATCTAGTCCAGCTCTGAGCAGCCCCTTTCCGTCACCCTCATCCTTGATCACTACTGATTGTTGTCTGCACAGAACACAATAAGGTGTGGGTGAATCCCGTGCAGGGGTGAGTATAACAATACTCAGTAGGGGACCCCGAGACCCCCAAAGGTCTCCCAGAATACACTAAGGATAAAACACAGTAGAAAGATACAATAACGAAGTATCAACCAACCCTAATTAGGTATATTCTCATACATATACCTAAGTTACCAATCACAGTACGACTCCAACTCTCGAGCCTAAGCACAACCCATTCCAAAAAGGAAGTAAAGTCAATCACCTCGTTGATAACGACTGAAAGACAAGACTCAGCTCACACAGATATACTACTCATGTAGAGGGGTAGAGATGATTAGATGTAGCCTCTGAATCATCTCCTCTGTCGAACCCATGTAGGATCCTGGAACAGTATTAGCGCTGTCGAACCCACGGAGGATCCCGGTACAGAAGTCATCATTGTCGAACCCACGGAGGATCCTGGTACATTATCATTACTGTCGAACCCACAGAGGATCCTGGTACATTATCATCATTTTCAAACCCACATAGGATCCTGGTACACTATCGTCATTGTCAAACCCACGAAGGATCCTAGTACAACATTAGGTCCATGTAGGATCCTGTCATCTTAGTCGCAGCCAGCCATAGGGTCCTCACACACAGCACACTCAATTTTTGGAGGGTCCACTCCTTGAGCCAAGTGTCGATACATCAACTACCATGAAGTCTCGAGTTGATGTATCCCGTAGTTCCGTCTCATCATAAGGAACTCAATACGATAGACGACGCATCAATCGGATGCCCAGTCTGTGAGTTATTAGCATTTCCATTCCAGGGGCCTGATTGGATTTTAGGTTCAAACTAATCCGACAGTACCCCAACTACATCAAAACCTCAAGTGGGTTATGATAAAAGAACCTTCTTTCTCTAAGACTTCCATCGCCGTAGACAGTTCCTCGATTGGACACCCGTAGCCCAAGATATGGGCAAAAAGGTGAAATGGGTCAAACTGGGTCCGAGCCCGGTCCGGACCAGCTGGACCGACCCGAACCGACCTGGTCCTTAGCGGGGTCCAACCCGGTCCGCGGGTCCGACCTGGTCCGAGGAAACATCCTGGCCTGAGGGGGCGGCCCGGACGAAAGCGACCCGACCCGTGGGCGGCCCGGCCGAGGGCGGCCCGGCCCATGGAAACACGACCAAGGGCGGCCCTGCCCGTGGTGGCCCAGACGAGGGTGGCCCGACACGACTGAGGGCGGCCTGGACCGGCCGAGGGCGGCCCGACCGAGCCGGGCCCAGGGGGGAGGCGCGCACCCCCTGGCACCCGAACGACTTAGCCATTCGGGTGGTAACCCCAACTGGCGCCAGGTGGCACCAGTCCAGGTCACGCGGGACCCTAAGGGTCCCTCTCCTCCGGTTCCTCCGGCAGCCGGCCCAGCCGGCCGCCCGACTTTTCCACCGTGGTGCTGCTACCCTACGTGCGGCGCGACGACGTCGCGCCTCCTCCACCACGGCCCGGCCTGGCCGCAGCCTCTAGCTCCTCCGCACAACGTGACGGTGCCACGCCACCTCCGTCGTGGCCCCCTACTGCCTCCATGCGGTGCAACAGTGCCACGTGCCTCCGCCGCGCGCCCGTCGTGGCCGAGACTCCCCTTCCATGCGGCACGACAGTGCCATGCCCTCTTGGTGACCCAGCAGCCTTGCGTCACCGGTTTTCTTCACGGTCAGCCCGATGCCGACCGACATGATCCGCCTCCGTCATCAACACAATGAGAACAACAACAAGGGGGGAGGGTTGGACCGTGTTCGTGCGGTCTGAGCCCTACTCGTTACGTTGTTAATAATTGACATAACTAATTCGAGGTTTGAACGACGAAGAGAAAGAATGATAATTCCACTCAAACCCCTACCTCGAGTTCAGTGATCATTGATGAAGTCGCGGTAAGGCAAATGTCATTCCGTTGACATCGAGAAGCATTCGGGGTAGGAGACTGAGGAAGAAGCATCATTGGCGTTCTTTGCGGTCGGCTCCTTTTCTTTTGACTCGGTCGAAGATCAAATGAGAAGTTCGTCGTTCTTCGGTGGTTCTTCATTGGAATATGTCATTCTCCAAGAATTCTCCAAAGCTCCTCCAAAAGAAAGTGCCCAACCCAAAAATAATTGATGAATTTTCTATTATTTTTTGGCACAACCATTCGAATTCTTATATTTTAATTAAATGAAATAACTCATCTAATTAATGTGTGGAATTTTTCAAATTCAAAAAGAATAGGGGAGGTGAGGAGTTCCATTAAATGAAGTGAGGTGTCCTAATTAAATAATGGGGAGTTAGTAGGGGTAAGAAGCTCAGGTGGGCCCCACTAAATAATATCCTCCCACGGGAGGTTATTCTCAGGTGGGCCCCACATCTAACCTCCCCTTATAGGATTAAACCCCCACAAATAAAAATAAATTAACAAATTTATTTTTATTTAAATTAATTAAAAACCCCCATAAACTAACTTCCATTATCGTTAGAACGCAACTACGGTGAAGGTCTCACTAAGAAATCACCGATGGTGCGAGTTCAATCGTACCCTCAGATTTCAATTCTGAGCACCAGTTCAAAAGTTATAATATTATGCTCATACATTTACTGAACGTACTCGATCAAAACTTTAGAAATTGATTTCGGGCACACCTGGCCTCGAAATCATGCGCTGTCAGAAACTGAAGACTCGTAAAATTCCCATGTATTTAAAAAAAATCCCATGGAAATTTTGGGTCTTTACATTCTCCCTAACTCAGGGATTTACGTCCCTGTAAGCTACAACTCACAGTAAGAAGACAAATTGGGGTACTGAACACGCATCTGAGCCTCCCACTCCCATGTGCTCTCCTGGAGATTCCCGTGCTACCAACGAACGCACACCAGAGGTATCGACCATCCATATAGGACCTGCTCCTATCGATCCTCAATATCCACTGGAACCTCCATGAATATCATCCCATCATTGATGTCCATCTCACTGTGGTTGATAATGTGGGACAAGTCATGCACGTATCTTCTGAGCTGAGATACGTGGAATACGTCGTGAACCTAGTGCAACTGAGGTGGAAGAGCCAAGCGGTAATCCACCTCGCCTACTCTACTGAGGACCTGGAAAGGTCTGATGAATCACAGAGACAACTTTCCGCCTCTACCAAATCTCCGTAGAAATCGTCGTAGTGAGACCCGTAGAAAGACGTGGTCGCCATCCTTGAACTCCAGTGGTCTCCGTATCTTATCAGCATAGGACTTCTGCCTGGTCTATGGAGTCTTCATCTGCTCTTGGATGATCTGCACCTTCTCCGTCGTAGCCTACACCATCTCTGGTCCCACAAGTGCTGACTACCCTGGATTAGTCTAGCATAGAGGTGATCTGCAAGGTCGGCCATAAAGTTCCTCGAAAGGTTCCATCCCGATGGCGGAGTGGTAGCTGTTGTTATACGCAAAATCTACCAAGGGTAAGTGGTCCTCCCAGCTATGACTGAAGTCGAGGACGCATGCATGGAGCATGTCCTCGAGAGACTGAATGGTCCTCTCAGTCTGACCATCTGTCTGAGGATGGAAGGTGGTGCTCAAGCGAAGCTGCGTCTCAAAAGCCTCCTACAACCCCTTCCATAACTGGGAAGTGAAACGAGCATCTCAATTGGAGACGATCATCGATGGCACACCATCAAGTCGTACAATCTCCTGTACGTAGAGGTTTCTCAGGATCTCTACTGAACCCTGCTCTCTGATCGGTAGGAAGTGGGCCGACTTGGTGAGTCGGTCAATGATCACCCATATAGAGTCATGTCTTCTGAATGTACGTGGAATTACCATCACAAAATCCATGGATATCTCATCCCAATTACACTCTGGGATCTCTAAGGGTTGAACTAATCCTGCTGGAACCTGATGCTCTGCCTTCACTTGTGACAAGTGAGGCATCGTGAAACAAATTCTTCTACTGCCTTTTTCATACCTGGCCACCAATGCTGTTGTCAGAGGTCCTGATACATCTTCGCCACACCTGGATATACCGCTAGAGGATATGTGTGGATCTCCCTCAACACTTCCTCTTGAAGTGATACTGGTATCATGGTATGTCCTCTCAAGAGAATGACATGCTCCCCACCTTCAGAAAATCTATAAGGTGCCTGCCCTGTGGATATCTGAGCACGTCACGTCTCACAGTCAACGTCCCCACGCTGTGCCTCCCTGACTCGCTGAAGAAGTGTAGGAGTGACTGTGAGAGACTATAGAAAGGCTGATCCATCTCTATCCATGAAAGATATCTGCAACACGACTAGCTACTTCGTTGCCTCTCCTAGCAGTTGAATGCCTGATCTCCTGTTGAGAGAATCTGCTACAACGTTCCCCTTCCCAGGATTATAGACTATCTCGAAGTCATAGTCCTAGAGGAACTCAAGCCAACACCATTGTCTCAGGTTCAGGTCCTTTTGCGAGAAGATGTACCTGAGACTTTGGTGATCAGAGTAGACTGTAAAATGTTCTCCCATTAGATACTGCCGCCACATCTTCAAGGTGAAGACCACTCCTGATAACTCCAAGTCATGGGTAGCATAGTTATACTTGTGCTGTCTCAGTTGACATGAAACATAAGCTATCACTGCTCGCTCCTACATTAGGACACACCCAATTCCGGTCCCTAATTCATCACAGTAAACTATGTACCCAACGCCCTCCTCTGGTATCCTCAAGATGGGTGCACTAGTCAACCTATGTCTCAGCTCCTGAAAGCTCTTCTAGCATCTATCTGACCACACGAAGGGTTTCCCCTTCTTTATCAATGCTGAAAGTGGTGCTGCAACTCTGGAGAAGTTTGGCACAAATCTCCAATAGTACCCATCCAATCCTAGAAAACTCCGTACCTCCGTCACACTCTTGGGTGGCTCCCAAGAAAGTACTTCCTCGATCTTCACTGGATCCACTGCAACTCCAGCCTCTAAGATGACATGTCCCAGAAAGTGTACCTCTCAGATCCAGAACTAGAACTTCAAGAGCTTACCATAAAGCTGGTGCTCTCGGAGTGTGTCCAATACTACTCGCAAATGGTAGGCGTGCTCCTCCTCGGTAGCTGAGTAGATCAGAATGTCAACGATGAAGACTACCACAAAGAGATCAAGGTGTGACTGAAAGATCCTATTCATGAGTTCCATGAACACTGCTGGTGTGTTGGTTATACCGAATGGAATAACCAAAAACTCACAGTGTCCATACCGGCATATGAAGGTAATCTTCTGCACATCCTCATCTCGTACTCTGAGTTGGTGATAGCATGACCGAAGATCTATGTTCGAGAACCAATGCGCTCCCTTCAACTGATCAAAGAGGTCTTCAATCCTCGGAAGTGGGTACTTATTCTTAACAGTCACCTAGTTTAGGTGCCGGTAATCAACACACAGTCGCAAGCTCCCATCTGCCTTCTTGGTGAACAAATTTAGGGATGCCCAGGGTGAAACACTGGGTCGGATAAATCCCTTCCTCTAGTTGTACCCGCAGCTCACGAAGCTCGGCGGGAGCCATCCGATATTCTAGAGTAGATATTGGTGCCGTCTTGGGGTACAGGTCAATGTAGAAGTCCACCTCTCTGTGAGGAGGTAGTCCTGGAACATCATCAAGAAAAACATATGCGTACTGATCCACCAAAACAAGAAAACTCGGACTCTGCACATCAACCACTCTGAGAATGAGACTAGCCAACTGATGTGTGATCGGCTACCCCCTCCTCTGTGTTAAGTCCATCCTGCGTTGCAAAGGCTCCCTTCTCGCTGGTGAAGGTGAACCTGGTCCCATCCGTGTAGACACACCTCACGTTGCGCCTAATACAATCAATCTGTGCATGAACTATAGATAACCAGTCCATACCCAAGATGATGTCATAAGGCCTCGATGCCGCTACGAGGAGATCCCGTCCGAATCTCTCGCCTCCCAGAGTAAGCTCACACTACTGGCACCAGTGCGTAATCATCAAGTCTGCTCCCGTAGAAGTCTCTAGCTGTAAGGATCGATCCAAAGGCTCTGTCGGAATCTTCGAGCTCCGAACGAGGGAAGCAGAAATAAAATAATGACTCGCACCTATGTCTATAAGTACTGCAACAAGGGTAGAGTATACACAGATAGTACCTCGAATCATCTCAGGTGCACCATGGTCGTAGGCCTCAACTTCCTGGAGCTGAGCCCGCCTCTGTCCGCCAACTTCGTGTGGTTGGGGTGGACCTCCTGGTGGTGGTGGTGGTATAACCTCAAAACATCGTCCACCACCCGCTGCTCGGCCAGCTCCTCTACCACGTCCGCCTGATCCCAGTGGACCACCATGGTCGAACCCCTGCCTCTGCCTAGGAGGTCTCTCTACTGTCTTTTGCTCATCTGTATGGTGGGTCGGGCAGTCACGAGCCATGTGACCCTTCCCGCTACACGCATAGCATTGCCTGCTCCTAATATAGATGGCTCTGTCTCGTGTGCCCCGCACAACCGAACATGTATCCTATGGTCGCCCACCTGATGTCCTGGTCTTCTTGGACCTCTATGTCATCTGTCTACTGCTGGCTGCAGAAGACTCCACTACGTGTCACCCTGTGGTGAGTCTCGCTGCTTGTAACACCCAAGATTTTTATAAGAAATGTTTTGTTTTTATGTTATATACATCATCAAAGGAATCTTTCACTACACACAACACTAGCTTGACTTTCTTTACACGTAATCGAGGCCTTCCTCGATAGCTTGCGTTGTACACAATACCGAGTTTCACTATACAATGATATGCTATTAAAATATTATTAAAACTAGCTGTTATGAATAGTAATACCCACTTTTTGAAATTTTATGAATTTTATATTTCAAAATGAACTTCATTTTTGGATTCAGAATATCAAAATTATCCTAGGGTAAAATTTTGGTATTTTTCTGAAAACATTCAAATTTTGATGAATAGTGAAAACACTCGGTTACTATTTAAAAACCGACTTTTTATTTAAATAATTATATATTTTATTTAAATTTATTTATCTAAAAATTGATACATAATACCTATATAAGTTCAATGTAATTCATTGGAGTCATTTTATAATAATTTTAGACATATAAAAATTTTATTGAACTTTTCACCGTCTTTTACCCACCTCCTAGGAGAATTTGAAAATTTATATAAAACTTAATTTTACCGATTCTGTGAGTGGAATTTTGAAAATCCAAGAGACACGGTTAATATCAAGGAGTAAAATGTGATTCAATAAGATAAAAATAATTTTTTTTGAATATTAACTTTTTACTTTTTTTTACCACGGTTAAAAGTAAATAGGGTAATTAAGGGTAAAAATGATATTATTATTACCCTAACACATGTCCTAATTCTATTGGATAAGATTAATTCGACCAAAAATAACCTTAGGAATAAAATATGACCATTTAGGTCCACTTGGATTAGATTAGGACATTTAATATTAATTTATTTAAAGAAGGGTTAAAATAGTTAAAATCAATGTTTAATAAATAAATCATTTTTAATATATGGTTATACATAAGATAAATTCAACTATAAATATTAATTATAAATATAAAATGTTTTCCTACATAATTTTATTTTATTTATAATTTTTAGACTTTAAATAATTTAATTTATTTATGACACAATGATGATGTAGTAATTACCTTATTAAGGAAATATTAACATAATTGATATTATAAATACCCAAATAAATGTAATTTGAGACTTTTGATGAATTAAACTAATTTTATAGGTTAATATGACATGTTAGTATTGATTTAATTAAATTTTTTTTAACTAATCATGCTGTTATGAATTTCACAAAAATCAATTACCAAATAGTGTAAAAATTGACATAAAATAGTTTTTAAAACAAATATTATATTATTAATTGTTATTTTATTCTTAAAAATCTAAGGTTCAGCCAAATGACTTAGATAAGGTTATATATATTAATAATAAACAACTTGGGGTTCGTTTGGCTTGTTATAGTAAGTTTATTAACCATATAGTGTAAGAAAACAAGAAGACATGGTAAAAGTTAAATTATTTAACTCAGAGTTAAATCTAAATGATAAGGTTAAAATACTAACCTAAACTTGTCTAAAATATATTGGTTGAGAGTATTTCGACCCATCCCCACATTATCCTAGAAATAAATCAATTTGGAGCTATTAAAAACCGAATATGACTTTATAATAAAATAATATTTTAAGTTTTTCCTAAGGTGCCCCTCTCCTCCCATATAAAAGGGAACCTCCTCCATTTCTTCCTCACACCACTTTGAGCCTTCAAGCTCGGCCAACCCCTGAAAATTTCTCTTCTCCACTTCCCTAGAAAAATCCTAGAGGTCCTGGTCTTCTTCAAAGACCATTTTTAATTCCCTAAGAGGAGGTTAAGAAGATTCACTTCAAAGAAGTATACATACACTTCAATACAATTCCACGATCATGGGAACGATATCATCGCTCGTGCGTACGTACAGCCTACCGTCTCCACGATGTGATGCGACTCGTTCTATATGATCTTCATTTCATAATGATTATATAAATGAATTTAATGAATAAATATGATATATATTACACTAATACCATTATGAAAATAAGGTATCTATAACCTAAAAGATGAATAAGAATTTATTCGACAAAACACGTATAAGAACAAAAAACAATAAACACCCGAATAACAAGTAACAATGAAATATTACTAATAAGAAGCTAATAATATGAACACATATGATATCATAACAATGAGTAATATTCTGGAATAAGTCAATAACATTATTTAAATCATTATACAAGAGGTTCAGACACATACGAAGCAAATCAGACCTAAGGTAAGGGAAAATCTCGCAATCTCAATTTTTATCCGAGATTGTTTATACTTCAGAATTTACTGGGGAATATTTATCATCCACATACATGTTTCATCAATATGTAATATTATTTGTATCCTCCTATAATTTTTTAAATCCAATTTTACCCTTCAGTGAGTTTTTATTAAAAGATATGAAATGAATCTTTTTTCTTTTTTCGTACGAGGTACTTTTTGACTTTTTCGGCCAAAGTAAGAGAAGAATGTTTTTTTAACTTATACGGCTGGAATGTATTTTTAGAACATTATTTCCATGAATCTTCCTTTACAAGTTTTCAAGTTTATTTTTAATCAACTTCTTTTAGTTTAAAATTATATGACATGTTAAGAAAGGAAAAAGTTTTTCAAGTAGAAAGGATATTTTCCTCAATAATGGAGTTCAAGTGTTTTATCAAAATTATTTTCAATCTAAGATAATATAGGGTTCTGTTTATATCCCTGTTTTTACATTGATTTGATTATGTTATGATGGAATTATTTTTATGATGTCCTTTTATCTTATATGGATTATGTTATGATGACATGATGTTTAATAATCCCATTTTTATTACATGGGTTATGCTATGATTTATGATATTGTGACAAACATAAGAATGGTATCATTATGATATGGGTGGGACCTATATCTCCCTCCAATGCATTGGGTTAAGATTTATATCTCATGAGATAGACATGGCTATGACGACAGGTCAATCCGGTTCAGTGAAACGTGACTGAAACGAGGAGTGAACTCGGTTCCGAAATGGACTTTGTCCGCTAAGATAGTCTTGGAAATGAGTCTTGACTACTAAGAAATGATTCTCTATGATTATGTGTGTATGCCACGAAGTTTCATGTTTTAAGTTATAATTATTGGGATTACATTTCACTACTATGATTTATCCCTTGTTATGAAATTATGATCTCTTTTGTAGGTTAAGATTTCCAAAATGTTATGTTCTTATGAATATGATGTGTTTAATATTTCTTTTGTTTACCCTTTCTGAGAATTTGATCTCACCCTTTTGTATGTTTTCTTTCCACAGGTCAGGAAGAAGGTTATTAAGTAGGATATGCCAAAAGGGACTCTAGATATGATGAAATAAATGGGAGATAATGTAGATGCTTTATGAACCAGTTGTTTATGTTCCTGAGTTTCTAAAGACACTATACCTATATGGTCCTTTCATGGTTTTGTTATATGTTGTAATAAGTGTGCTTCAATTTTGAAGCAATAACAATGTATGTAAAGTGTGGGTTGTTATAGTTGGTATCAGAGTAAAGGTATAGTCAACCTTTGGAAACTAGGATGTGAAAGCCTTAGTAAGAACCCTAAGGATATGTATAAGCATAGGAAAAACATCTTAGTGTTTTAGAAATGGCCATGAGTAACCTATGATAAGACCTTAAGTGTGAAATTTTATTCTTGATTATGTGGTTTTCCTATTATAATTAGTGTTTCTCACACTATTCTTCTTGGTTTTAGTCAATGGCTGGAACCCGAAGGAACCGTGTTAATGCTGAATGCGACGGGAAATGCAATGATTGTCCCCCTGAGCAAGCAAATGTTATGGGAGCTGGAATGAAAAATCTTGTAGCCATGCTCACATAACTTTCTCAAGCTGTGAATCATGCAGGACTTCCAAACGAGCAAAGGAAGTAGCAACATTCTATTGAATCCTTCATGAGGCAGCATCCCCCCTCATTCAGCGGGTCTACGGATCCATTAGTGGTTGAACAGTGGATTAGTACCACTGAAAAGATATTTTTAGTTCTTTAATGTTCTAAACATGATAAAGTAATCTTAGCATTATATCGGTTGGAAGATGAAGCTAATCAATGGTGGAATATTATCAAGAATACGAGGCCAAGAGATGAAATTGAGTCCATGGAATGGGACGAGTTCAAGAACTTATTTTTCAATGAGTACTTCCCTCGTATTCTTAGAACAAATATGGAGAAGGAGTTTCTTGAACTGAAGAAAAAGGATGATGAATCTGTTGGTACCTAGGAAGCAAATTTTACAAGACTTGCAAGGTACACTTCTAGGATTATTATCCAACCTGAGAGTAAGATCGATCGATTCTTTAGTGGCTTAAAACCAAGTCTTCGAAGGGCCTTAGCCATAAGGGACTTCAATAGATACGAGGAAATAGTTTGATGTGCTCTCAAGGTTGAGATAGAGATTGGAGTAACCCATCAATCATATGGGTTTGATAAGAAGAGGAAAATGGAATTCAAAGGAAAATCTAAAGACCACACTGAAAAGAAGATGAGTTTTCCCTTATGCTCAAAGTGTGGAAAGAAACATGGAGGGAGTTGTCTTAAAGGGACAAGTAAATGTTTCAAATGTGGAAAAGAAGGTCATCGGGCATTTGAATGCCGCAATGATGGGAAGAAGATGTCTAGTGATGCGAACAAACAAAATGCTACACAGAGTGCACCTCCTACACTTCAATGTTACAAGTGCAAGGAAATGGGGCATTATGCTAATCAATGCCCTAATCCAAGGGTTGTTGATGATGATCGATGTCAACAAAATCTTAAGGCTAAAGACAAAGGAAAGTCACATTTAATTTCTATCAGCGATGTGGAGTACGATAACGAAGTGGTGAAAGGTACACTTACCATCCACTCTAAAGTAGAAAATGTTTTATTTGATTCTGGATCCACCCACTCTTTTATTTCTGAAGAATTTTCTAAGGGTATCGCTGTATTACCTCAACAATTAGATGTTGAGTTAGCCGTGACAACCCCTAATGGCACAACTTTCGCATCAAAAGTTTACAATTCTTCTCTGATTGAAGTTTGTGGGAAAGTGCTTCCTGCAAATCTTGTGATCCTTCCTATATTGGAATTTGATGTGATTCTTGGCATGGATTGGATTTCTTTATATAGATCTCATATCAATTTCCAAAGAAGGGAAGTCACATTTCATATTCCAGATCAATCTATGATCGTCTATCGATGCAAGGATGAACATAACCTTCCAGTGGAAATTTCTTCCATCTTATGGGTCTTGATTCCACTAAATGAAGGTTATTTATCTCAAATGGTTGGAGAGAAACTCACAATTAAGAATATTCCCATTGTATGAGAGTTTTATGATGTATTTCCAGAGGAATTGTCTGGTCTTCCACAAAATCGTGAAGTTGAGTTTTCAATAGAACTCGTACCGGGTTCTTTGCCTATTTCAAAGACACCTTATAGAATGGACCCAATTGAGTTGCAGGAATTGAAGAATCAACTCCAAGAGAATCTTGATAAGGTATTCATACGCCCTAGTGCATCACCTTGGGGAGAACCTGTTCTGTTTGTTAAGAAGAAAGATGGATCAATGAGACTCTGCATTGATTATCGAGAACTGAACAAGATCACTATCAAGAACAAATATCCTCTCCCATGCATTAATGACTTATTTGACCAACTACGCAGATCTCAATACTTTTCCAAGATTGATCTTCATTCAGGGTATCATCAATTAAGGGTAAAAAGGGAGGATATACCAAAGACAGATTTCCGTACAAGGTATGGACACTATGAATTTATAGTGATGCCATTTGGTCTTACTAATTCCCCTGCTATCTTCATGGATCTAATGAATAGAGTCTTTAGATACTATCTAGATCAGTTTGTGGTAGTCTTTATAGATGATATTCTTGTCTATTCAAAGATCAAGGAAGAACATGAAGATCACTTGATAATTGTATCGAAGACCCTGAGAAAGGAGAAGCTTTATGACAAATTTACCAAGTGTGAATTTTGGCTTCAAAAAGTTGCATTTTGGGTCACATAATCTCAAAATATGGGATATCTGTGGATCTAGAAAAAACAGAGGTTATTGAAAGATGGTCGAGACCAACAACAGTAACTGATATCCGAAGTTTTCTTGGTTTGGATGGATATTATCGACGTTTTGTGAACGATTTTTCACAATTATCTAATCCACTCACTAGGTTGACTCGAAAAGGAGTTAATTTCGTGTGGACGGAGGAATGTGAAGAGAATTTCAAGGAGTTGAAAATAAGGTTATCTAGTGCACCTGTACTCACACTTCCTTATAGTGGAGAAAGGTTTGTGATCTACAGTGATGCATCCAAGAAGGGGATGGGGTGTGTTCTTATGCAAAATGATATGGTGATAGCTTATTCCTCACGACAGTTGAAAATCCATGATCAAAATTACCCAACTCATGATTTGGAGTTAGTTGCGGTAATCTTTGCATTAAAGATTTGGAGGCATTATATTTATGGTGAAAGGTGTGATATTTATACTGATCATAAAATTTTAAAGTATATTTTCACACAAAAGGATATGAATATGTGCCAAAGAAGATGGTTGGAGTTGATTAAGGATTACGACTTCTCAATTCATTACCACCCAGGGAAAGAAAACAAGGTGGCAGACACATTAAGTCGACAAGACCATGCTAGCTTATCCATGATGAGGATCACAAAAGATCCAATATTTATGGATTTACAAAGGATGGATCTTGGAATTATAATGGAAGGGGAAAATTCATATCTTTATCAAATGAATGTTCAACCATGTATACATGTGAAGATTAAATAGGCACAAAAAGAAGATGTAGAGTTACAAAAGAAGGTGAGAAATGTTCTTGAATTCAACCTTTATTGTGATGGGATAATAAAGTTCAGGAATCAGTTTTGTGTTCCTCCCATCCCAGAATTAAAGAAGGATCTACTAGATGAGGCTCATAGTTCTTCATTATCTATTCATCCTGGAAGCACAAATATGTATAGGGACCTGAAAGAGTACTTATGGTGGGTTGACATGAAAAGAGATGTTGCTGAATATGTATCTCGATGCTTGGTTTTTCAGCAAGTTAAAACTGAGAGACAGAACTCTAAGGGGATGTTACAACCATTACCCATACCTGAATGGAAATGGGAAAACATCACTATGGACTTTTTCACTGGACTTCCTAAAACATCCAAATGAAATAATGCTATCTGGTTCATAGTTGATCGTCTTAAAAAGTCTGCACACTTCATTGCTATTAGAGAGGATTTATCTCTGGATCAGCTTGCCAGGATATATGTAAGGAAGTGGTAAGATTGCATGGAGTACCAATTTCCATTATATCTGATCGGGATCCAAGGTTTACCTCAAATTTTTGGCAAAGTCTTTAGCATACTCTGGATACAGAATTGAGTTTCATCACTGCTTATCATCCTCAGACTGATGGTCAGTATGAGAGAACAATTCAAGCTCTAGAAGATATGTTAAGAGCTTGCTCTATGGATTTCAAAGGTGGTTGGAATCAGCACCTACCTTTGGTGGAATTTTCTTATAATAATATCTTTCACTCCAGTATTCAAATGGATCCTTATGAAGCTCTCCATGGAAAGAAATTCCGAACTCCAACTTGCTGGGATGAAGTTGGGGAAATAAAGCTATTAGGACCTGATCTTGTTAATGAGATGGCAGAAAAGGTCAGATCTATTCAACAACACATTAGAGCAGCTTAGAGTCGACAAAAAAGTTATTCCAATAACCACAGAAAAGACCTAGAGTTTGAAGTGGGTGATAAAGTGTTCTTACGAATATCTCCTTGGAAGATAGTAATGAGATTTGGAAAGAAGGGAAAGCTGAGCCCTAGGTATATCGGTCCTTTCGAAATACTAGATCGTGTTGGGAAGGTAGCTTATTGATTGGTGTTTCCACCGAATCTCTCTTCAGTTCACAATGTGTTCCATGTATCTCTCCTGAGAAAGTACATACCCGATCCTTCACATGTACTAAGCTCAGAAGTTGTACCGCTAGAGCAAGATCTTTCTTATGAAGAACTGCTGATAGAGATTCTGAATCGTAGTGAAAAAGTTCTACGGAACAAGACCACTCATTTGGTGAAAGTTTTATGGAGGAACCACCAATTATAAGAATCTACATGGGAGCTTAAGGATATGATGAGGGATAGGTATCCTCATCTGTTTGTTACAAAGTGACGAATTTCGAGGGCGAAATTCATTTTAAGAGGGGTAGAATGTAACACCTGATATTTTTATGAGAAATGTTTTATTTTTATGTTATATACATCATCAAAGGAATATTTTACTACACACAACACAATCTTGGCTTGCTTTACACGCAATCGTGGCTTCCTCGATAGCTTGCGTTGTACGCAATACCGAGTTTCACTATACAATGATATGCTATTAAAATATTATTAAAACTAGCCGTTATGAATAGTAATACCCACGTTTTGAAATTTTATAAATTTTATATTTCAAAATGAACTTCATTTTTGGAATCGTAATATCTAAATTATCCTAGGGTGAAATTTTGGTATTTTTCTGAAAACTTTCAATTTTTGATGAATAGTGAAAACACTGGGTTACTATTTAAAAACCGACTTTTTATTTAAATAATTATTTACTTTATTTAAATTATCTTATGTGAAAATTGATACATAATACCTATATAAGTTCAATGTAATTCATTGGAGTCATTTTATAATAATTTTAGACATAAAAATTTTATTGAACTTTTCACCGTCTTTTACCTACCTCCTAGGAGAATTTGAAAATTTATATAAAACTTAATTTTACCGCTTCTGTGAGTGGGATTTCGAAAATCCGAGAGGCATGGTTAATATCAAGGAGTAAAATGTGGTTCAATAAGATAAAAATATTTTTTGGTGAATAGTAACATTTTACTTTTTTTTACCACGGTTAAAAGTAAATAGGGTAATTAATGGTAAAAATGATATTATTATTACCCTAAAACATGTAATAATTATATTGGATAAGATTAATTCGACCAAAAAAAACCTTAGGAATAAAATATGACCATTTAGGTCCACTTGGATTAGATTAGGACATTTAATATTAATTTATTTAAAGAAGTGTTAAAATAGTTAAAATCAAAGTTTAATAACTAAATAATTTTTAATATAGGGTTATACATAAGATAAATTTGACTATAAATATTAATTAGAAAGATAAAAATAGTTCCTACATAATGATATTTTATTTATAATTTTTAGACTTTAAATAATGTACTTCATTTATGACACAATGATGATGCAGTAATTACCTTATTAAGGAAATATTAACATAATTGATATTATAAATTCCCAAATAAATGTAATTTGAGACTTTTTATGAATTAAAATAATTTTCTAGGTTAATATGACATGTTAGTATTGATTTAATTAACTTTTTTCGAACTAATCATTCTGTTATGAATTTTAAAAAAATCAATTACCAAATAGTGTCAAAATTGACATAAAATAGTTTTTAAAACAAATATTATATTATTAATTGTTATTTTATTCCTAAAATTATAAGGTTCGGAAAAATGACTTAGATAAGGTTATATATATTAATAATAAACAACTTGGGGTTAGTTTGTCTTGTTATAGTAAGTTTATTAACCATATAGTGTAAGAAAACAAGAAGACACGGTAAAAGTTAAATTATTTAACTTAGAGTTAAATCTAAATGATAAGGTTAAAATACTAACCTAAACTTGTGTAAAATCTATTGGTTGAGAGGATTTATACCCATACCCACTTTATATTTTAAATAAATCAATTTTGAGCTATTAAAAACCGAATATGACTTTATAATAAAATAATATTTTAAGTTTTTTCTAAGGTGCCCCTCTCCTTCCTTATAAAAGGGCACCTCCTCCCTCTCATCCTCACACCACCTTGAGCCTTCAAGATCGGCCAAACCCTACCAAATTATATTCTCCACTTCTCTAGAAACATCCTAGAGGTCCTGGTATTCTTCAAAGACCATTTTTAGTTCCCTAAGAGGATGTTAAGAAGAGGCGCTTCGAAGAAGAGGTAATGCCCGTTACCGATTCTTTCAACTTTATTTCTTCTTCTACTTCTTCTTCTTTAGTTGTTTCATTATAAAGTAATAACATAAGTATCAATAATATACTGATATGTTATTATAAGTATGAAACAACCCTATTTCACCATCTATCCATCCTACAGAAAATGAAATCACCGTGTGTGCGTACGTACGAAATATCGTCTCCATGCCGTGGTGTAATCTATTTTCCACCACCACCTTACTTGGATGGGTATAATGGTGTAAATAATAACTATATATGATTATCATAAAGTGATATTGATTCTGAAATAGTATACATACACTTCAATACAATTCCACGATCATGGGAACGATATCATCGCTCGTGTGTACGTACGACCTACCGTCTACACGATGTGATATGACTCGTTCTACATGATCTTCATTGCATAATGATTATATAAATGAATTGAATGAATAAATATGATATATATTAAACTAAAAACATTCTGTATATGAGGTATCTATATCCTAATATAAGAATAAGAATTTATTCGACAAAACACGCATAAGAACAAAAAGCAATAAACACCCGAATAACAAGTAACAATGAAATATTACTAATAAGAATATAAGAATATGAACACATACGATATCATAAAAATGAGTAGGATTCTATAATAAGTCAATAACATTATTTAAATCATTATACAGGAGGTTCGAATATGTATGGAGAAAATCGGACCTAAGGTAAGGGAAAATCTCGCAATCTCAATTTTTATCCGAGATTGTTTATACTTCAGAATTTACTGGGGAATATTTATCATCCACATCCATGTTTCCTCAATATGTAATATTATTTATATCCTCCTACAATTTTTTAAATCCAATTTCACCCTTTGGTGAGTTTTTAGTAAAAGATATGAAAGGAATCTTTTGTCATTTTTCGTACGAGGTACTTTTTGACTTTTCCGGCCAAAGTATGAGAAGAATGTTTTTTTTAACTTATACAGCATGAATGGATTTTTAGAACATTATTTCCATGAAGCTTCCTTTACAAGTTTTCAAGTTTATTTTTAATCAACTTCTTTTAGTTTAAAATTATATGACATGTTAAGAAAGTAAAATGTTTTTGAAGTAGAAAGGATATTTTCCTCAAGAATAGAGTTTAAGTGTTTTATCAAAATTATTTTCATATAAGATAATATAGGGTTCTGTTTCTATCCATATTTTTAAATTGATTTGATTATGTTATGATGGAATTATTTTTATGATGTCCTTTTATCTTATATGGATTATGTTATGATGACATGATGTTTAAGAATCCCATTTTTATTACATGGGTTATGCTATGATTTATGATCTTGTGCCACAGATAAGAATGGTATCATTATGAGATGGGTGGGACCTATATCTCCCTCAAATTCATTGGGTAAAGATTTATATCTCATGAGATAGACATGGATGTGATGACAGGTCAATTCGGTTCAGTGAAACAGGACTGAAACGAGGAGTGAAATCGGTTCAGAAATGGACTTTGTCCGCTAAGATAGTATTGGCAATGAGTCTTGACTACTAAGAAATGATTCTATATGATTATGTGTGTATTCCATGAAGTTTCATGTTTTAAGTTATGATTATTGGGATTACATTTCACTACTATGATTTATCCCATGTTATGAAATTATGATCTCTTTTGCAGGTTAAGATTTCCTAAATGTTATGTTCTTATGAATATGATGTGATTGATATTTATTTTGTTTACCCTTAACGAGAATTTGATCTCACCCTTTTGTATGTTTTCTTTCCCCAGGTTAGGAAGATGGTTATTAAGTAGGATATGCCAAAAGGGACTCTAGATATGATGAAATAAATGGGAGACAATGTAGATGCTTTATGAACCAGTTGTTTATGTTTCCCAGTTTCTAAAGACACTATACCTATACGGTCCTTTAATGGTTTTGTTATATGTTGTAATAAGTGTGCTTCAATTTTGAAGCAATAACAATGTATGTAAAGTGTGGGTCGTTATACTGCTGGTGACTGCTTAGCAAGAAAACTATCCACAAGAAGGGCTCGCTCCAGCACCCCCGCCTGCGTCGGAATGCTGAGGGAGATCATCGAAGCTCTGATCTCATGCCTGAGTCCCTACTCGAAGGTCTGGCCCTTGAAGAATTGGTCCCGTACCATATCCATGGAGTAGCACGAGAGGTCGGTGAACCTCACTGAGTACTGAGCCACCGTCATGCCACCCTGCTGTAGATGCAGTAATTCCTGAATCCGCACTGCACGAAGGGTGGCTGGAACAAAATTTGACCGGAAGAGACTCTCGAAGTATTCTTATAGTAGTGATGCCTCATCATGCACCTGGAACATCGGGCTCCACCATCTACCTGCTGTTGCATGTAGGATACTCGCGGAAAGGATCACCATGAGGTCGGATGGTGTCCCTACCAATCTGAAAACTCTCACAACATCCTCCAGCCAATCCTCAGCTTCCTGTGGGTCCATCTATCCCCTGAACCTGGGTGTCCTCTGGCATTTGAACTCATGCAATGCACTCAGACGGCACGTAATCTCTGCTGCTGGAGCTGGTGGTATCGGTGGCCCAACGGGTAGTGGTACCGCTGGTACCTCCGTTGTGATGGGGCCCTACACCGAGGCCTCGTCTCTCGGTGGGATACCATCTTGTATAAAACTCAGAACCCTAACTGGATTTCTATGTGGGGTCATCCTAAAAAGAAACAGGTGCGCCACGGTCAAAAAAATATACCTGGTGAGTTGACATAAAGTAATCATGAAGAAAACTTTTCAAAGGAAACACACACACAATCAGTATTTTCATGCACTAAGTTGGAAGTCAGAAGTCAGAGTCCTAGTGTATGGATACATCGACCACCACACCAACACCGGTTTTCCTAAACTGATAACCACAACCAAAGCACTTAACACTATTTCCATTAAAATAATCAAAGTCCAAGTTCTACGGTAGAATCGACTCCTCTGATACCAATTTTTCATGACCCATCCTCGGGGCCCGTTCTGTGACTACCCCAATCCCGCCTTCCATAGGCCAGGGGCTGGTGACTAGCACCAAAGGCAAAATCCCGATAAAATGGGAAGGCATTGCATTTAAACCTGTATCACACACTGTCTAAACACAAGTAGCAGAAGCAAAAAGTACTAATATAGAAAAGAAAAGTGTGCTGAAAGTAAGTGGGCCAGTATACAAACCCAACTGAACAACAAGTACAAGTACAAGTAAAAAGGGAAAACAACTCCTAGATCATCTACCAGGGAATCCTACCTGAAGGGTAGGTACAAAACTCGAACAACTCGTCCCTATGGTACGTCCCATCTATTCCAGCTCTGAGCAGCCTCCCTTCCATCACCCTCAACCTCGATCACTGCTGACCTTCGTCTACACAGAACACAACAAGGTTCGGGCAAAGCCCGTACAGGGGTGAGTATAACAATACTCAGTAGGGGACCCTAAGACCCCTGGGCCTCGGAATCATGCGACTTCAGAAACTACGGACTCGTAAAATTCCCATGTATTTAAAAACAATTTCCCACAAAAATTCCGGGTCTTTACAACACCAGACTGGCCATGGTGTCCAGCCGTTCAGATGGCGATGCCGCATATAGGGGTCACCAACAGGTCCTATCCCATTTGTTAAAGTGATCCCTTTTTAAATATTTATACGGAATCTAAATCCTAAATTGGATTTTTTTGTTGTGCACCTCATCACGCCTTCCCTTCATTTTTTTAAATTATTATTTTTTTAATTGTGGAAAAACAAACCAATGCCACACCCTAAATCATGCTTTTATCTAGATTCTTAGACTATATTATTGGTTTAAAAAAAATTAATATTAACAAAATGAATTCCATAATTATTTTGAATCGGAGGATGACCAAAAAATTGTTTAAGTCACCATACCACCATCAGAATGGTCAATTTACATTAAAATTCCACGATTCATCTTCCTTCGAGTATAATTAACATATAAAAATATGTTAATTAAATATTTATACTCATAAAACTGTGTTCGATCTGAATGAAAAAATTAATATGACTATAACTTAGATGTTTGAAATTGGATCAATGCACGGTCTGCGTCATCGAGACATAATTTAATGCCTCATCTTAATTTAATGCAAATTAATTTTTATTGGATCTAAAATTCACACAAATTCCTTTGATACAAATTTAAGGTACCAAAGTGTATAGAAAAATCCGGTGGACTGTGGATTTTAAAATTTTATCACCAGAGTGACAAAAATTTTCATCTCTAATGATTCAAGATCTGGTAGAGGTTTGAGTATCTTTTGTGAATTAAATAGAGCATGAAAAATAAAATTAAACACAAACCTTATTCGAAATGAAATGCACTCGGCTGCAGCTAGTTTCCAATGATTGTTATTTAAAGGATCTGAAGTCAAACCCTTCTAGATCATGCACACATGATCCAAGAATCTGTATGTTCGCTGAAATATCACTGTCGTGGGCGCCCTCAAATGATTAGTGTGATTTTGGGGTACTTAGGTGCGGTAGAGTGGCTGACCAAGGTCGTCTCTCAAAGGAGGAAGTGAATTAAAACAACTTTTCAGAGGTATTATAAAAATAAAAGAGAATAAAATTGAAACACTACTTAAGAGTATGGGGGTTTTTTATTGTTTATAAATCTAGAAGAAGTTTTCTGGAAGAACATTGCATTTTTTTTTGTTTTTAGTTTAAAAATGAAGTTTGATTAAAAAGACACAATAAGAAGATGTTTTTTAGGAAATATTTTAAAAGGCGTAATCGATCTAACTCTACCTCTTCACTCTATTATTAATAATTATCATTTAAATTATCATTCACTTAATTATGATATCTTAATTTTTTAAATCCCGAACCCTACAAGAATTAACTTTACCACAAAGATGAAGTGAATTTAACCCTAGGCTAACTTCGGAACATGCAATCGCAACACCCTCCTTTGATTGATGTTCTAAGATTAGCTTATGGTCAATGGTAAATTAAGGCACATAAACACTCTGAAAGTGAGGATTAATTGAGTTTAGGTATTTTATTTGAACTCTACAAATTGATCCCGTGTGGTCTTGTATTACCGATTAAGATCGCGCTCTCACAATTCACACAAATCCCTACCTCGCGCGTTTTGTGTTAATTGTTCAAGTGCTCACTTAGTTTATTATAATTTGAAAAATAAATTAATGGATCATGTTTAGTGAATTAAATTAGACCATTGATTCAAAATAAATTAATGAATAAGGTGAGAGGTAGACCAATTACTAAAAAGAACTACTCTTCCATGGGCGGTGTAGTCATCGTAGAAGCGAATTGCATTTACAACGGTTTAGAATGGGTATAACCCAATAATGCTTATAATCATGAGTTCCAGACCAAATAGGAATATTAATGAAGAATAAAAATGAACAAAACAGAGGAAAATAGACGAAATTAAAGAGGAACTAAGAAGTTTATTGAAAGAGAAAAAACATTACAACAAAGAGGAGGAAGAGAAGAGCAATTTGGAGGAGATCCTAGATTGAAAGCTTCCCTCCTCCAATGGTTAATTGAAATAGCAAGGAACCACTTCAAATCTTCTTAAAATCTTCTAAGGCACGTCCTAACCCCACCAAATTATAAAAAAAAAACAATTTATAGAGTGGTGTGGAGGCTAGGTTCAAAGTGGTTTCAAGTGTGAATGGGGAATCTCAGACAAATATTTTATGCCAAATTTCACCGCCCATTTGACCACCAAAAAGCGTGAATTGGCCGGTGTTACAGAAGGATAATATGTGAGGATATGGGTCCTATATCTCCTATAAAATTTTGGGCTCAATACAAGTCCATATGAAGGGGTTATGGCCTAAATACTGAAGCTTCTTCATTGTGGCATGTCCAGCCCACCTTTGACTTTATGGCCCAATTACTCCATCCAAATGCATTCGTTTTATCTAGTGTCCTGAATAGAAGTTGTATCCCATTAATTAAGGAACATATTTACAAAATATTAAGTTCAAATAATTCAAATAAAAATATTTATGATTGAAATACTACAGTGATTTTGAAAGGGTAAAACTGGAATTTTCATCAAATATTCAAATGAATGATCTAATCCCAAATAATTTCTAATTGAACATATTTAACACAATGTGAGGAAATTATATCATTTATTATCAATAAAATATTCAATAAAATAGTGTTTTATCAACTCCCCCACACTTACCCTTTTGCACTCTTGAACAAAATCTCATATCAAGTAAACATCAATATCAAATCAAAACCAATTTTAAAACACATATCCTTGAGATCAAAAAATTACACACCAAGAAAAAAAAGATATCATGCCTCATAAAAAAACCATTATTTCAAGTTCTACATTTATATCATTCAATATATTTCCACTTCATTTATCATCCCATGCAGAAAACACTTACCTCGCTTGAATTTTCTCTTATCACACAAATGTCATTTTTTTTGCAATGTCTTTCTCATACAAACTCATACAAGGGTCACCATAGGCTTGATAAATTCCCACATCACTACCTGATGTGAGTCGAGGACATATGTTTATTATGAGGACTTTTCAGGACTGTTCTGTGGCTTTCGGTTGGTAGGATTAATATGTGAAAAACTCTGAGGCTGAATGAGGAGGGCTTGACTCTTTTTAAAGCAAAATTGCATTAATCTAATTTTCACTTAAATATGGTCTTCTACTCAATCCCCATAGTATCAATTCAGATACATCATCATTAAAAGTCATGAAAAGTTTACACCATTCATAATTTTAGTATAAAAAATGTCAATATTCTCAAACATGATTTTCTTGAAAGCTCTAGATAGGCACAACTTTCCACCTCAATTAGAAGCTCCAGAAAAGGCACTGCTTCACTTGTCATGAAAGCTCTAGAAAAGAAACATATTTCAATATAATGACTTTCTTAAAAAGTAAAAACATCTCTTAAGAATTTAATTTTCCACCCAAAGTATCACAGAATGTGGTAGCACAACACAAGATAGATTCCCCCACACTTAAGCTCAACTAGATTATGAAATTTCACTTCAAGAGTTGGTTGGATAGGAAAAATTGGATTGTAATGTGGCTAACCTAATAGGATGTGCATGGATTCTAAGGGATACAAGGATTAAATATTCAAGGTAGTCCATTATAAAAAAGGATTATTTGAAATAGGGGCTTTAATACCAAACAAATGCCTCAATCATTTAAACATAAGTACCTCAAACCTTCAAGTTTTTACAGGAATAGATCAAATTCTGGTTAAATCAAGCATGGTTTGGTTCTCTCAAGAAGTGAGGTGAATGTAAAGAATATGAAAATAATGGTTCAGAAGCCTCACATGAATATGGTTTCAAATATAAAGACAGTGAGATGTGGCATGGGATTCAAAACTCAATGTACTTTTCATGAAATTACTAAATATTTGAACTTGAAACAAAGTCATTTTCAGCATTCATTTAAGCTCAGTTTCATGGGATAAATTTTTTCACTCATTTATATGCATTTAAAAATTGTTATGAGAATCATTTCAGCTTAAAAATTTCAAAGACACAAAGAAAATTGAAAAATGAACACACAAAATTTAAAAAACACACAATTTTTTTTTGTTTTTTTTAATCAGGAAAAAAATTGAAATTACTAAACTAAAAGGTTCCCTCCCCACACTTAAAATATTGCATTGTACTCAATGTGAACCCATGAGATGATATATGCACATGAAATGCAGAATTTTTAAATAGGGAAAATAATATAAAAGTGAAAGGGTTAGGAACAGCCTGATGTGATCAAGTGATGATGGGGTTATGCAGTGTGATAAAATCCACTACATCAGTAGGAAGTCCCTCAATGTATCTCTTCAAATGTTGCCCATTGACTGTAAAGCTTCTTCCAGTGTCCACTTGTGTGATCTCCACTACACCATAAGGAAAAACATTAGACACAATATAAGGACCTAACCATATGGAATGCAACTTATCAGACATCAGCTTCAGTCGTGAACTATAGAGAAGGAATTTATCTCCAACATGAAACTCCTTTTGTTGGATCATTATATCATGAGCTGATTTTGATTTTTCCTTATAGAGCCTTGAGTTTTCATATGAAGACAATCAAATCTCCTCAAGCTCTTGAATTTGCAGCTTCCTTTGGATTCCAGCTTGGGCCAAATCCATGTTGCATTTCTTTATAGCCCAATAATCCCGATTCTCAACTTCTACTGGGAGATGACATGATTTTGAAATGGGGACATACCAATGGGTGTCTTGTATGCTGTCCTATAATCCCACAAAGCATCATGCAAGCGCTTACTCCAATCCTTCATATTTGGCTGCACAGTTTTCTCCAAAATTTGTTTCAACTCACGATTTGAAACCTCAGATTGGCCATTTGTTTTGGGGTGGTACGGTGTTGATGTTTTGTGTGTCACCCCATACTTCCGAAGAAGGGAAGAGAGATTCCGATTGCAGAAATGGGTCCCTTGCTCACTGATGATATCCTTTGGTACTCCAAACCTGCAAAAAATCTGTGGCTTTACAAAATCCATAACAACATGAGAATCATCAGTCCTGGTGGCCTTGGCCTCCACCCATTTGCTCACATAATCAACAGCAACAAAAATATACAAGAAACCATATGAACTTGGAAAAGGACCCATAAAATCAATGCCCCACACATAAAAAATGTCATAGAATAGTATGGGTTGTTGGGGCATCTCATGTCTCCTAGAAATATTCCCAGTGTGTTGGCAATGAGAGCATGACTTAAAAAACACATGGGCATCATGGAATAAACTAGGCCAATATAATCCAGAGTCCAAAACTTTCCTAGCTGTCCGTTGGGGTCCAAAGTGTCCACCACATGCAAGTGTATGACATAATTGCAAAACTGACTTAAACTCATGATCAGGAACACACCTCCTAATAACTTGGTCACTACACATGCGCCATAAGTATGGATCATCCCAAACATAAAATATTGACTAAATCTTTAATTTTTGGACTTGATGTTTCTTTAAATTTGCAGGGATTTCAGAGGCAACAAGGTAGTTAACTAAATATGCATACCAAGGATGCACACATGAGATGGAATAAAGATGCTCATCAGGAAAAGTGTCTCGAAGTGGTACCTGGTCCAAGGTGTCATCCTCTAGTGTGTGAGTAAGCATACTCATGTGGTCTGCCACCAAGTTTTCTGACCCCTTTTTTTCCTTTATCTCAATATCAAATTCTTGAAGAAGGAGCATCCATCAGATCAGCCTGGGATTTGCATCTGGCTTCTTCAAGAGGTACCTTAGAGATGCATGGTCAGAAAAAACAACTACTTTAGAGCCCAATAAATATGAATGGAATTTATCTAAAGCAAATATGACAGCAAGAAACTCCTTTTCTGTGGTTGTGTAGTTTGATTGGGCTGAATCCAGTGTCCTTGATGCATAGGCGATCACATGTGAACATCCCTCCACCCTCTGAGATAAGACAGCTCCAACTGCAAAGTTGGAGGCGTTACACATAAACTCAAAATGAATCTCCCACCATGGGGGCTGTATGATCGGTGGAGTGGTCATACACTTCTTTAGATCATCAAAGGAAGTCCTGCAAGAATCATCAAACACAAAATCAGAATCCTTTTGGAGTAATCGTGACATTGGAAGAGCAATCTTACTAAAATCTTTGATGAAGCACTGATAAAATCCTGCATGCCCTAGGAAAGATCTAACATCACGCACACATGAAGGATATGGTAAGGATGAAATAATATCTATCTTAGATCTATCAACCTCTATCCCATGTTTTGACACTACATGCCCTAAGACAATGCCATGCTCTACCATGAAATGAAACTTTTCAAATTTCAGGACCATATTCTTCTCAATACAACGATTCAATACTTTTCCCAAACTATTTAGACATTCATCAAATGAGGATCCATACACTGTAAAATCATCCATAAATACCTCTATGCAGGTCTCAATAAAATCAGAAAAAATACTTACCATGCATCTCTGGAAGGTACCTGAGGCGTTGCAAAGTCCAAATGGAATCCTTCGGTAGGAAAATGTGCCAAAGGTATAGGTGAATATAGTCTTCTCCTGATCCTATGGAGCTATAGGAACCTGAAAATATCCAGAAAATCTATCCAAGAAACAATAGTGTGTTTTCCCAGCTAGTCTCTCAAGCATTTGATCAGGGAGGGGGAAATGGTCCTTACGAGTGGACTGATTTAGTTTCCTATAATCAATACACACACGCCAACTATTTTTCACCCTCATTGGAACTAACTCATCTTTCTCATTTTTAACAACAGTAACACCACTCTTCTTAGGCACAACCTGAATAGGACTTACCCACTAAGAATATGAAATGGGAAAGATTATACCTGCCTCGAGAAATTTCTCAAATTTTTTTTAAGAACTTCCAAGAGGGTGGGATTGAGTCTCCTTTGTGGATGTCTCACCAGTTTAGCCCCATCCTCCACGAGAATCCTATGCATGAAAATGGAGGGGCTAATACCTGATATGTCAGCCAAGGTCCACCCAATCTACCTGATGTTCTCCCTCAAAATATTCAAAAGATTTTCTTCATGTTCAAAAGGGATATTGTTAGGAATGATAATAGGTAATATCTCACCACTCAACAAGTATGAGTATTTCATATTTAGTGGAAATGTCTTGAGTTCTAATGAAGGAGGGTGTAGTATGGATGGAGACATTGAAGGAACTGAAATATGTGCACAAAGAGAATCAGTATCAGAATAGACATCATCAAAATCAGAGAATAAAGCATCAAATCCATCAACATACTCAACAGCCATGTCATAATCAGAGTGAACATGATCAAAATCAGAATATGAATCCACATCAAAATCAAATCCAAGAGGGGATTGTGTATCAGCAACATGTGTGGAAGTGCTCTTAGACATCAAACTCGAACCAATACTCATAATATCCCTAAGCATAGGACAATCAAATTCCATGGAGTTTTTATTTGGTCATTCAAAATGGGAGATAACAAAAGTAGAATGGTCCTCTGAGGGGTACTTCATGGATTCCATGACATTAAATACCACAACTTCATCTCCAAACTCCATGGAAAGTGTACCCTCATTGACATTTATGATAGTTTTTGCAGTTTTGAGGAAGGGGCTACCTAAGATAATGGGGGCATGAGAACTTACCTGATCATCCTCCATGTTAAACACATAGAAGTCTGCTGTAAAGATCATGTCTCTTACCTAGACAAGTACATCCTCAAGGACTCCCACTGGATATTCCGTAGCTCTATTCACCAACTGCACCACTACTCTCATTGGATTTAACTCAACAACCTATAAAGAAGAGAATACAGAGTGAGGCATCACATTTATTGAAGCTCCTAAATCACAAAGAGCATCATAGAAGTGCAACTCCCCTATGGTACATGGGATGGTGAATGTCCCTGGATCCTTGCACTTTGTCGACATTGCTAGAGTTGGTGTAATGAGTGATGACACATTCCTTCCAAGATTGATCCTCTCATTTCCCTTGATCCCTCTTCGATTGGTGCAGAGTTCTTTTAAGAATTTGGCATACATTGGGATTTGTTTGATGGATTCAAGTAGAGTAATGTTGATCTCCACATGCTTGAATGTGTCCAAAACCTCCTTTTTCATTGCTTCTTCAACCGTCTTATTGGTTTGAACAACCCTGTTTGGAAAAGGAAGGGGTTTAGGAGGAACATCATCAATCTTTTTCTTACCTTTATCTTTCTCCTTGGATTTCTCATTAGTTGGTATGGAATGTGGCTTCTCTGGAGTTGAGGTGAATCCCAGTGGAATGGTAGGTATAGATGTATCGTTCATTTGATTCCCACTTCTCAATGTGATGGCACTAACATCCCCCTTTGGATTTGAAGTGGGTTGGGAAGGTAGATTTCCAGAATTCTTACTTACAAGTTCATGGAGGGCAGTGGCAATCTGGCTCATTTGAGTCTTCAACTCCCTCAGATCTGAACCTTGACTTTTCATCTCATTATATTGATTAAGAACAATTTGCTTCAAAAGGTCATCAATGTTAGAATCTACCTTGGGTGGGGGATTCCCTTGTTGTTGGCTTGTTGATACTTGAGATTCAAATATCCTTTGGGGTTGTTGGAAACCCTGCTGGTAAGGTGGAGGCTGGTGGAAGTTTTGTTGAAAAGAGGGCCTTTGTTGTTGTCCAGAGCCATACCTCATGTCCGATTGATCCTTCCACCCTTGTTTTTATGTTGGATCAAACTTCTTTTGGGGATATGTTTGTTGTTGTTGTTGCTGATATCGTCTCCCAAGGAACACTGCTGCATAATATTCTGTTTCTTGGAGTTGTGGGCAACAGTCAGTTGGGTGGCTTGTCTTAGTACAAATTCCACAAGGCCTTGAAGGAGTGGGTTGGGATGTCTTTTGAACCAAAGCAATATGCCTCACCATATTGGTCAATTCTTTCAACTTGGTATCAATCCAATGACTTTCAAGAGAAGAAGGACTTACCTGATGTACTCCCCTGACATGTGGTGTACCTCTATCGCCAAATTGTTGGGAGTTTTGGGCCATCTTGTCGATCAAATCACGTGCATCTACTGGTGTTTTGTCCACCAATGCTCCTCTAGCTGCAACATCCACCATGCTCCTCTCCATGGGTGTGAGTCCTTCGTAGAAGTATTGGATGAGGAGTTGCTCACTGATTTGGTGATGCAGATAGCTTGCACACAACTTCTTGAATCGCTCCTAGTACTCATACATTGACTCCCCTTGAGCTTGTTTGATCCCCGATATCTCCTTTAGAATGGATGTTGTCCTTGATGCTGGAAAAAATCTTTACAAGAAAAGACATTTCAAATCATTCCAACATGTTACATATTCAGGTTGCAAATAATACATCCAATCTTTTGCAGCTCCATCAAGTGAGAATGAGAATGCTCTTAATTTGATTTGATCTTCAGAAACATTTATTGGTTTTAAGGTTGAGCAAACCACATTAAATTCCTTAAGGTGTTTGTTGGGATCCTCACCAGATAAGCCATGAAACTTTGGAAGAAGGTGAATTAATCCCAATTTCAATTCAAAGTCCGATTCGAGGTTCGGGTATGAAATACAATTTAGTTGATAGTTAATATCCGGTGCAGCTAATTGTCAAATGGTTCTATTAAGTTCATTTCCATTATTTTCATCCATTGTTTCTTGTTTTAATTTGGACTTATAAGTGTTTCCAATTTCAAAATTCCTAAAGTGGAGGAATTCCCCAGTTGGGTAAATGTCGAAACTTCCCGTAGACTGAGAATGATGGATTCGTGCCCTAAGGCTGCTTTGAATATCAGGGTCAAGATCTAAGAGATACTCGGGATTAGTTCATGTCATAAATAAAAGAAATAGAAAAATGAAGTGAAGAAAATTCGACCATAATAGAATGATAAGAAGTTTTATTTGATGGTCCCAAAAAAAAGAAAAAAGAAAACCAAAAAGATAATTGAGAAAGGGGAAAGAAGAAAGAAGAGAAGATAAAATATTAAAATAAAAGTAAAAAACAAATACCTATAATTAGTTAAATAAAATACTTGCCTCCCCGGAAAATGTTCCAATTTTAAAGATCGCTGTCGTGGGCACCCTCAAATGATTAGTGTGATTTTGGGGTACTTAGGTGCAATAGAGTGGCTGACCAAGGTCGTCTCTCAAAGGAGGAAGTGAATTAAAACAAATTTTCAAAGGTATTATAAAAATAAAAGAGAACAAAATTGAAACACTACTTAAAAGGATGGGGGTTGTTTATTGTTTATAAATCAAGAATAAGTTTTCTGGAATAATATTTCATTTTTTTAGTTTTAAAATGAAGTTTGATTAAAAAGACACAACAAGAAGATGTTTTTTTAGAAAATATTTTAAAAGACGTAATTGATCTAACTATACCTATTCGATATATTATTAATAATTATCATTTAAATTAACATTCACTTAATTATTATCCCTTAATTTGTTAAATCTCTAACCCTACGAGAATTAACTTTACCACGAAGATGAAGTGAATTTAACCCTAGGCTAACTTCGGAACATGCAATCGCAACACCCTGCTTTGATTGATGTTCTAAGATTAGCTTATAGTCAGTGGTAAATTAAGGCACATAACCACTCTAGTAATGAGGATTAATTGAGTTTAGGGATTGTATTTGAACTCTACAAATTGATCCCGTGTGGTCTTGTATTACCGATTAAGATCGCGCTCTCACAATTCACACAAATCCCGACCTCGCGCGTTTTGTGTTAATTGTTAAAGTGCTCACATAGTTTATTATAATTTGAAAACTAAATTAATGGATCATGTTTAGTGAATTACAGTAGATCATTGATTCAAAATAAATGAATGAATAAGGTGAGAGGTAGATCAATTACTAAAAAGAACTACTCTTCCATGGGCGGTGTAGTCATCGTAGAAGTGAATTGTATTTGCAACGGTTTAGAATGGGTATAACCCAATCAAGCTTCTACTATTGAGTTCCAGACCAAAGAGGAATATTAATGAAGAATAAAAATCAACAAAACATAGGAAAATAGAAGAAATAGGAATTAAGAAGTTTATTGAAAGAGCAAAAACATTACAACAAAGAGGAGGAAGAGAAGAGCAATTTGGAGGAGATCCTAGCTTGAAAGCTTCCCTCCTACAATGGTTAATTTAAATGGAAAGGAACCACTTCAACTCTTCTACCAATCCTCTAAGGCACGTCCCAACCCCACCAAATTAGAAAAACACCAATTTATAGAGTGGTGGGGAGGCTAGGTTCAAAGTGGTTTCAAGTGAGAATGGGGAATCTCGGCCAAATATTTTATTCCAACTTTCACCGCCCATTTGACCACCAAAACGCGTGAATTGGCCGGTTTTCCAGCAGGATAATATGTGAGTATATGGGTCCTCTATCTCCTATAAAAATTGGGTCTCAATTAAAGACCATATGAAGTAGTTATGGCCGAAATACCGAAGTTTCTCCATTCTGGCGTGCCCAGCCCACCTTTGACTTTATGGACCAATTACTCCATACAAATGCATTCTTGTTATCTAGTGTCCTGAATGAAAGTTGTCTTACATGAAGTAAGGAACATATTTACAAAATATTAAGTTCAAATAATTCAAATAAAAATATTTATGATTGAAATACTACAGTGATTTTGAAAGGGTAAAACTGGAATTTTCATCAAATATTCAAATGAATGATCTAATCCCAAATATGTTCTAATTGAACATATTTAACACAATGTGAGGAAATTATATCATTTATTATCAATAAAATATTCAATAAAATAGTGTTTTATCATTTTCTATTCATCAAAATCTGAGTGATAGAACATACCTATGACGAATCCTTTGGCATTGTGATGATCACCTCGATCCCGTGACTTTGATCTGTCAAATGCATTCTTGGATCGGCGTTTAGAGTGATAATTTATCTCTCTAGAAGGAAGGAGGTTAGATAATCTCTAATTCTGTTGAAATGAACACCACATAAGAAATGAACTCTCTCCCTTCTAATATAGTGGATTGTTCAATTGCCCAGAAAGGGTTCCCCAACCCCCAGAAAATCAATGCCCACTAAATAAGTAATAAATAAATAATTATGAAAATCTAAACTATGTGATAAATATTATTTATATTTTATCACATAACTTTAATATATATTAAATATATTTCATGATAAAACCGAGTCATTTAACTCAACTCGTAATTCCCGCTAATATCGAATGATCCTGAAATACTAAAATAATATTCATTCATAAAATATTTTTCATGTATTCATTAAATGACCTGTGAATATTTTTAATAAACAAATAAACCAAATTATTCTATACTTGAATAATAATGAATTTATTTATTCATCGGTGATCGATAACTTGAATAGATCTTAGACCCTGCGGTGGGGCCCACCATATCCTATATACTTATTCACCAGAATATGGAATATTCTTGAATATGTTATTGTGTGTGACCCTCTAGGCACTTATCTTTATAGTAGTGAATAGTATTCAAAAACCAAGAGTGGAGTCTAACAACCCATCAAAGCCCCTGAATAGATAAGGAATATTCAGAGAAAATGATAACCAACCTATGAACATGCAATGTGTAATATAATATCTTTGTCTTTGGATATCTCATAAATCATGATGCATGCTTGTGTCATTGTCCTTTCTTGTTTTATTGTTTGTTGATATGATTGGAAAAACTTATCTATGAATACATTGGCCAATGATTTATAAAGATACTACCATTCTGATCAACTAGGCTCGAGATATATTACTTCCTCAACTCAGAAGCATAAAATTCTATCTTGATCATTAAACTAATGTCATACCACCAATGACGTACCCAACAAAAGCTACCTCACTATGATTTCATTATCATGTTTTTGAATTGCATCAAAGTATGCGGTTAAAATGACACACATTGATAATGATCTCAAGTCAGGAGACCAATACATATGTCTTTAGATAGGAACAACCAATGACACCTAAAACATGTGATGTTCTTATTAGAGGGTCTATCCTCATTATCTCACCTACCATATATTACCAAGTTCAAACTTCCTGAAAATAATTCTCAATGTTTATGAGCCCCCATCACCTGATAGTCCGACATCAACTATGACTGATCTGTATGATGTATCTAGGACATAGGACATATGGTATTTGTTTAAGATTAATTTCATAATATCTCAATATTCTCATTATAAGTTGATATCTACTATAACCTTTTGATACGAAAAATAGTCTATGGACATAAACATTTAAAGAGTGGATGCAGAAATGTATGCACTATAATGGAAATTGTACATCATGTATATCTAACTGTATACATGAAATGGTATTCAAAAAGTACTGTTTAGTTGTATATAGGGCACACACTATTACAACACAAGACTCATATCTAGAGAACATAGAAGGAAACAAAAAAAATATAGTCAAAATGAAAACTTGTACCTAAAACAAAGCATTCAACCTTCACATACAAATGGGCTCTCTCCCCCCCCCCACACACAAGGAATTTAGCCTTTATAAAAACATGAACCCTCATCCCTAATAATTTATCTTTATAAAACAACATGTTTTTATTCTATATTGAATTAACTTATTCATTATTCACATATTATAACTACAAGAAACCTAATACATCATCTATAACAAGCTATTAAATTAATTAAACATGCTTTATAGCATTTTATAGCTTTAAAAAGATTTAAAGAAAACAATTATCATCATCATGCCTTTAATCATTAATGTTATCAACAAGAATTCTATCATCAAGTTATTTATTAAATCCCATTAACACATGGAATAACATAATCAATTAAATATGTATACTTGAATCAATTTTATTATCATTAAATTATGAGAAACACCATATTTTTTAAACATGCCTCTTTAATTCTTTACCCAACCAATTAATTATGGATTTATATTATTTACCAATTTCAACATGAAAAACCAAACATAACAAAATTTTATAAAAAGAATATATAGATATCACATTATCTAGATAATCAAGAGGCAAATAGTTATCATGGTGGAAAGAAACAACATGTGATCGATAAACATAAACCAATTCCATTCTATAATCCAGTTTAATCCTTATTAGGTTGATTACACTACCAACCAAAGGGTTAAACCATGGTCAATTTATGATTTCACATAAATAATTAGGAGAAGCAAAGGATCCCCTACCTCAAAAGAATCAATGTTATTCGAACAATAACATATCAATGTTTCAGATCACTGATCACCTCTCCCGCATGGAAATTACGATCTCCCAAAGACGACATGCCATGAAAACACCATAAAATGACAAAGGAAACTCCATTATAATCATGTAGATAAAATTCCATATCATGAAAAGAATAATGAGAGGAAAACAAGATCAAATGGATGATAAACTGCTATAAAATGAGAAGAATCTACCTCATAACACCACAGATGAAACTCAAGAAGCCGAGGATGGATCCCTATCAAAAGGGGGCTTCAAAGCCTTAGAAAATCACTCTGAGGCACCTAGGGTTTGTGAGAAAGGATTGGGAGAAAATAGAGCTAGGATGAGGGTTTGGTTATTTATAGGAAAACCCAAACTTAGAAGACCATGACACATCCCCCATGGCCACGCCACAGAACACTGAGACCATGACACAATGGAAGGAGACCACACCATATCCACCCAGTCAAACCCACATCCAAGATATACAATTGGATCCATTATGTTGATCCTATATATCTGGGGGTGGGACTGTGATGCATCATAATATCCACGCTGCAATGACCACCTCAAATGGAAGAACCATCCAAAATGGCTACAACATAGTCATCATCTCTACGCCACAACACTTAACCATCAGAAAGGTCCTACATTACAGCCAACCACCAAGCGCAACCACCTCCATTTTGGAAATATCCTAAAAAACTCCTCTTGAGATCCCCTAAGCCGTAGTTGGGAGACCACACTACATAAACCTGGCTTATAGTGTATCCCATGGCTTCACATCATAGCATGACCTCAAATGACAGTGGTACCCCCCCTTTTCCTAATTTACCCTCAAAACTCTTTAGAAGATCTTCTAAGTGCCCCAACACCCCAAACTCAAAGGGAATGAAATCTTAGATCTATGTCCTTAAATTATATACCTCTCAAACCATTATCATCCTAGATATTTTAAAACCACACCCGAAGAGAAATAAAGAAAAGGATACATCCGAACAACTAACCTGAGAGATACCTCTCAAGAGTCTCATCATCATAGGAGCTCAACCACCTCACTCAGAGGAAACAAGCGCAAAACCAAAAAACCTCAATAACTATATCTTACACTGTCTAGAGAAGATACTTATCAAACAATAGCGAGACCAAAATAAGAAATAAGATAGAAAATGATATCATAAATCAGAAAAGGTTAAACATCCCAAAAACGAGCAACATTACAAGAGAAGAGATAAACAAACAGCTCAGGGTACTGAACACGTATATGTGAATAACGTTCCGAGGTTCTCTCCTCTATTCCACCATGTCACCACAAGATATGAACCAAGGGAATAGAATGCCTGTGTAACACCATCTTCAAGAGGTCCTAGATCTCCACATGCCGCTCCTTTAATGTTGCATCATTGTCAACATCAATCTCACCACAATCAATGATGCGAGAGTCATCATGGAGGTAACGAAAGAGCTGCATCATGTGAAAAACATCTAGTTATCCGGACCATCTGTGGGGGAAGTGATATCCAATATTCCATGGCTTCAATACAATCCAACACCTCGAAAGTCCCAACAAACCTGAGAGAAATATTACTCCCATGACCAAACCTTCACCACCCACGATGAGGAATCACCTTCAGTAACTCTTGATATCCAATGTAAAACTCTAGGGGTATCCTCCTATGATCGATATAGGAATTTTGACGATCCTGCATTTCTCTCATCCTTTTGTGAATTATCTGAACCATCTCAATTGTGTTCTGCACTAACTCTGTCCCAAGAATTGCTGACTCTTCAGTCCCATTCCAGTACAATGAAGAATGACCAGATCATCCATTCAAAGACTCAAATGAATCCATAACAATGGGGGAGTGAAAACTATTAGTTTAATAAAACTCAACC
The DNA here is from genome assembly GCA_963277665.1 of Viscum album. NCBI lineage: Eukaryota > Viridiplantae > Streptophyta > Magnoliopsida > Santalales > Viscaceae > Viscum > Viscum album. Next base: position 1,581,608,442 of record OY728119.1, on the reverse strand, counting down.
AAAGGAAGATGCCACGTTAATGAGCCTCCATAATCCAATACACAAGAACAAAATATATCTTCAAGAGTTTAAATAGTCCACTATGTCTGACAGTCCATCTGTAGATAAAAATAATTGTTAAGAAGTAACTGAGAGCCAAAATCATGTTGAATACCTCTCCACATCCTAGAGTTAAAATTAGGATCACGATCAGATATGACATTCCTAGAGACTCTGTGGAGTCTCACAAACTCCTCTAGATATTGCCTCAATAAAACCTCCACTGAGCTTAACTTCTTAACTATTATGAAGTGGGGTGATTTCATCAAATGATCCACTATCACCCATATAGATTCAAATCCTTTCTGAGAATGAGGTAAACTGGTAACAAATTCCATTAATATTTCCTTCCACTTCCACTGAGGAACATCTAATATCAAGAGAAAACCACCAGGAACATAGTGCTTGGCCATCACCTTCTATTATACAAAACATCGATACACAAACATTTCAACTGCATGCTTTAACCCAGGACACCAAAACCGAACTCTCAGAGATTGATACATTTTTTTCATGCTAGGATGTCTTGTCAAGGGTGAGCTATAAAACTCTTGGAGAACCATCTCACATATTTCTAAAGGTTCAAAAATCTTCCCCTTGAACAAAACTCGGTGATTTCCATCCTAAAACCAATCATCAGGGGTATCCAAAAAAAAATCAATCTCTCCAAAACTCCACCTCAAAATTCACTAGCAAAGACTCCTCCACCTACTGCTGCAAATATGACTGCATTATCATCTAGAAAAAACAATATATACCTCCTACCTCTCCCATATTAATATGAATAGTGTAGAGTTGTTTCATAACTCTCCAAGAATTTCTATATTCACTCATGGCATCACTATGTGAATTCCTTCTTAGCATATCATCCACAAATTTTCCATTTCTTGGTGCTTACAAAATATCCAAGCCATAATCCTTCAAGAATTTAATTCACCATCATTGTCATAAGTTGAAGTCATGATGGGAGAATACATCCTCAGACTATTATGATCAGTAAAAACTATAAAACACTCACTGATGATGTAATTGTTGTAATTGTGGTTCCTTAGACCCAACTTTAACAGTACTTTTGATTACCATTACACATATACAGTTTGATATATAAATGTTTTTTATTATTACCATATTAGTGTCGATATTTATGAATCAAATTTTTACATGGTAATATCCTTAGATTAGGTGTTGTATAAAAAGGTTATAGATGTTCTTAACTATAATGAGAACCTTAAGATACTGTGAAAGTAATTTTAAACATATGTTATATGGTCTAGATACATCATACTGACATGACACATATGATGTTTGACTATCAGGTGTTGGGGGATCATAAACATTGAAACTTATTCTCATGAAGTTCACACTTAGTTATCTCTAGTAGTGAGATCATGAGGAAACACCTGCCAATAGGAACAACACATGTTTCAGGTGTCATTGGTTGTTCCTATCTATGAGCATGTGTATTGGTATCAAGAATTGAGATCATTATTAGTATGATAAATTTGATCAAGTAATTTAATGAAAGGAAGAAACCATGATAATGAAATTATGGTGAGGTGGTTTGTGTTGGAAGTGTAATTGGTTGTATGACATTGTTTGATTGATCAAGATAGGATTTGTTGCTTCCGAGTTGAGGAAGAGATATCTCGTGGCCCCATGTTGACCAGAATGGTAGTACCTACATAAATCCATGGCCATGGTACAATAAGGTTAGTCCATCCAATAAGGCTGTGAAATATATAAAGTACAAAAGGACGATGACACAAGTTTTCATCCATCTTTATGAGATATTGTGAGAAAAAAAGTCTATATTGGACAGAAAGTGTTTGTAGGTGGAAGTCGTAGCTATGAAATTTCGTATCTCTTTAGGGGTCATGATGAATTGTAGAATCTTCTCTTGGTATGTGGTTTGGAATTAAATCTATTGAGATAAGGACCTAGAGTTTCACACACTAAGTGTATCCACAAGTTCCAATTATTCTAATGAAGAGGAGTTTAAGATGAAGTGGGCCCCACAAGCGGGGGCCGATGACCGTCTGAGTATGATTGATTGTAATTAAAACTAATTCAATTATATTATTCATGTTTAGAATAATGAGGATTTAATTTATTTCTCAAGGTATTCACATGTTTTTTATCATAAATTTCAATATGAGAGAATATAATTTTTCAAATGAACAAAGGATGTTCAATGTTCGTTAAATTATTTGGGGAGGTTACGAGTTGAGTTAATAGTTCATATTTTATCAAGTAAAATTTTATAGTGATAAAAGTTAGTGATGAAATATTTTTTTCATTTATGTCAAGTTTATTAAGTTATATATGTGTGCAAAGGTCTGAAATGATGGTTATTACTTTGTAGGGAGAAAAGTAAAATTTTGGAAAGTATAACCTAATTATTAAAGCTCATTTTAACCTCTTGAATAATATGCTACACCATTTTTATGAATTTACTGAGAGAAGTTTTTCTCTCCTCTCCTCTCAAGTTCTTAGAGAGAGATTTTGAAGGAAGAACAAGGTCAGATTGATCCCGCTTTCTCGATCGATTCCGTGTTCTTCAGGCAATCGAGGGAACATCGTAAATCTCTTCGATTTCACACACTAGATTTCAAGAAACATAGATTGAAGATACATGAATTTTGGAGCATGTGTGGATGATCTAGAGTACATCTAGGTTGGTGTCTTTCATCCATGACAAATCAATGATAAACAAATCAAACTGGTGACTTCAATCGAACAAGGTACCATTTACACTTTCGTTCGATTTTATTTTTCACGCTTAAATTTAATTACACGCTATAATTTTAGAAATTTTGGAAAGGGGTTTTGTTGATTCAATGTTTTTAACATGAATACACACCCACAATTTTAAATTGTGCCTCTTTTACGCTTCCGCTACACTTTGGGTTCTTTCAATTGGTATTAGAAGGAACTTGTAATTATTTATGTCAAAGAATTTTAACTTTCAATTAAAATTTCTATGATTTGGAAAGCATGTTTCAATACGGTCAGAACGCAACTGATGAAACATCGATATGAGTTTGTATTTCCAAGATATGAATGATCAAAGATCGATGGGATTTGCGTAAAACTTTCTACAGAAATTAAAATTAAATTTTTTTACTTCACTTTAATGGAAAGCATTGTGACAAATATTTATCCGAAGAGAAATGTAAGAATTTTGTGTGTTATCTGGATATATTGGAATCCATTTGGGGTAGTCCATTGGAAATAAAAGATTTCCTTGTAAGATTTTTAATTAAAAGGATAAAGATTCTCATAAAAGCTAGTTTAAAGCTTCACTTGAAATATTTTTTAATTAAAAGGATAAAGATTCCCTTGGAATCTTGTTTAATTAAAAGGATAAATCTTATCATGAAAGCTAATTTAAATATTCTCTTGGAAGATTTTTTAATTAAAAGAACAAATATTCCCATGGAAGTTAGTTTAAATCTTCTCATGGAATCTTGTTTAATTAAATGGACAAAGCTTCCATTTAAATCTTATTTAGAGCTTCTCATGGAAGCTTATTTAATATATATAAAAAAGGATAAATATTCTATTGGAATCTTGTTATCATTTTATACTGTTATATATATATATATAAAAGTCCTTTAAATGGATACCCCATCTCGGGTCAGACCAATTCAGTCTGGGTCTGACCAGTCTGACCTATTCAACCTATCACTAGTCATAAATTAAATTTCAATGATCTCATTTAGGTCTAAAAAGACCTGAAAAATTATAATTTTTCCCAAAAAATAAATTTAATTGTATAGTATTTAATAAAATTATTTCATGTGTTGTGGAACGTATCAATAATTAATTAAAATTGTTTTAATACAGGTTAACGCATTAAAAATACCCTCGAGTTGAATTTTAGAAAATTTAATTTTTCTTATGCAATGTAATTTAATTCTGACTGATGATGAGCCAACACCGACCTGTGCATTTATTAATTCAATTAATTCATTTATTTTTTTAAATTTTAATAATTATTTTATTTTGATGATCTGCACATTGTCCCTCCATATTTAATTTTTATAAGTGTTTTCATGTCCACATTTAAGTACTAAAAAAATGTAATTTTTCACCCTGCGTTCCCCTCTATTTTGTGTGAGTATACATTTTAAATATTAGAGGAGTTCGTGGAAAAGTAGTTTGAGTTGAGAGTCAGCGTAGACCAAAAAAGTGAAGTACACGGGAGTTACAGGAATTGTAATTCAAGTCTGGCATTGACTTAAGGAATTCCCCTAGGGTCTCGGTTAATCCATTATTTACTCGATGGATTAACCAATAGTTAATAGCTCATGTTCATGTCATTATTTATTTATTTTATCACAATAATGGTTTATTATTTTGTGAATGTGTATTTATTACGTGCGACCACATAGTATAATAATAAACAAACATGCAAAGATAAAATGAACATGTGCAGTTACTATTTTATATTTAAAAGCATGGTTAGGTTGTGAGTGAGATCACATAGAAAAAGCATGTTAAATAGAAAATGGTTTCATTTTCTGAGATTAACTTACCAAATCCCTCAAATAAAATATTAAATCACAAATGGCTTCCATCTTTTGAATTTGAACAAAACTGGGTGTATGGGGTGCTCGGTCAGCGAATGTTGAGGGTGCCTCATACTACTAGGAAGTTCTTATGAGAGTGGTGAGTCAACTTAACTAAAGTTAGAAGAAAATGGTTATCCAAATATAGTCTGTTTAAACTTTAGAGGTAAAGAGTTATACAATGCTAATTAATTATTTCTAGGAGATGAGACTGTACTCAACAGATCAAGGAGTCGTGAGTTAATGCGGTTGGCAAGATTAATTCCTACCTTGGACTCTCTGAGTAGTGGCATAGCTAAAGCTTATAAACTACAAGGAGGGATTTCAAGGATCATTTAAAATAAAATACTCAAGAGATATAGTATTCCAATTCTAGTACAGAGAGTTCCTATAATTTTATAAAACAATGAGATACATTTAATGATTAAATTGGAAATTTATAAATCGGTAATCAAGATAAAAGTAAAATCTGTTAGATTTTATTTTTTATAGAAAATTAGCAAGTAAATACCACAAGATACACTATGATAATTATTTAACAAATCCAGTTTCCTATCCAGCATGAATTTACAAAGATTCACACAGGTGCTTGCACATAAAACTATGATAAAATAAATTTAAGGTGCTAGAATCCCCAATACCCATTAATTCACCTCAGAAAGAGAGGGTGTTAAAAATTCTTACAAGAGAATCATGTATGACACATATGATGGTTTTTTTATAATGAAATCATCAATGTCTGATGTGATTTGTAGATACAACATTGGGACATGGATGATTTCACATGTTGTCTCATCTCCGAGAAGCTTGCAAGGATAAAGAAAAGTGAAGATATGAATAGGTGATGTTTACACTAGATACGTGTAAGTTGAAATATGGATCATGATATTTTGATTGAACCCTTTATCATATCATTTTAACCCAGTTACTCTACTTTCATTTAAGTTTAAAAAATGAACAGTATGGAGAAAACGTTTCATTACCTTTTGAGTAAGGTTTTCTAATAAATAAGAACATTAAAGAAAGATTAATCTCTAGTTCTTATGGAGAACAAGTTGAAAGACAATGTGAAAATTCCAATGGAAATAGTGACACCAAAGTCACCTTCACAACATCCTTCAAAGAAATAGGTATTAAAAAGAAGGTTATTTGCTTCACATATCATGAAATATATATATGGAAGTTTAAATTCAATGAACTGAATTGAATAAGCAAGTAGTTACTTCTTCTTCATACATATTCATCAAATATAAATAATTTTTTAGTTTTACTTATTGTGTATTAAATACAGTATTCTTGTCACATATGTGTATTTATATAGAGTAACCAAATAAGTAAAGAAACGTTACTAGATGTAAGGTGTGTTCTCCAAGTGGTTGAGAAAAGGTGGTTCATTAATCAACAGTGAGAAGTACACAACTTATGTATTACCAAGTTTATTGATTCTAGTTGAACATTTGAAGTACCACAAAAATGTTAATCTCATGTGTCCAATGGACACAAGGAGATATTGTTCTAGTTTCAGAATGAATGTTGTTTGTGGTGTCAAATACTCAAGTCGCAGTTCAATGATACATAAATCATTGACAATATGTGATGAATATAAAATGTAAGACTAATATACCCAGTTGTGGCAAGAAAATACTTTATCAAGAAAAACTAAATATTTTTCAAGGATATACCTAGTATTGTTTTAGACTCTTCATAGTTAAACACCTTAGGTACTATCGACATACTTATGAACATAGTTTCATAAAAAGAAACCTTTATAAATAAAGCTAAGCCACAAAGCTTTTGGAACTCGTTTAGCTAGAGATCATGAACTATTACAAGGGTAATATAGTGGTAAGTATACTTCATAAAATTCATTTAAGTGTTTAAGGAATGTGAAACTGAATTATGACATATTCCTGATCAGAAGGTATGAGAGACTTCAGGATGGTTTGTCGAAGAATATATTGACCCAACATTCATCGATCAATATAATGTTATTGTAATGCCCTATTACCTTTTTTTCAGGTATGTTTTTATCTCTATTTTTGGTTTCCCTTTTTTTGGGTGATTATTTTTGACCCTGAATTGGGAGGATAACTATAATGGTGAAGTCAAGGATTTGTTGGAATTTCAGCATGAACTTGTAGTTTCTATTATTCACTGGGTAGTTACATGATGTGTAATAGAGTTTCATGACATGTAATTCCAGCTGGACTCATCTCATGAGTTGAATTCACAACATGAGAATTTACACATCATGTAAGGGTTACATGTCATGTAATGTGAAAATACAAATTTTAATTAAAAAGGAAACGTGTATTTCGGTGTAAATTAAAATAAAATGGATTCATGATGTGTAAAATATTACATGCCATGTAATTCCTTGAGTTACATTTTTTAGGGTATTGTACGGGTGTATGAGGATTCATTCTCTTTTTCAGCCTCCTTCTCTTGGCTAGAGCTCTTACCCTAGACTATTTTGGGTGACTTCTTCCATCTAGGTTGGTTAGTTTAGGGATTGATCACTGTTGGGGTCCAAATTCTCTTCTTTAGTTAAGCACTCCTTTTGTTCTTTATTTGGATCTGGTTTCTACTGTGTTCAGGTTGCAGTTTCATTATTTATTGGGTTTTTTATCATTCCAATTCAGACTTGTGTGTGCCTTGCTTTTATAAGGTTGTTCTCTTGGATCCCAGTCCCTGTTGTCAAAGGTAGTTAGGTTTTCTATGTTCTTGAGGTAAGTGTATTTGGTCAATTTTTCTAATTTCTTGAATTTATTATTGTTTGTGTTGATTTCTTGAGATTTGAAATAGAATTGCATGTGTTGAAATTGAAAAGGGAATGAGTTTAAGTTTGAAAATGGGTTTTTATTTTAAAATGGAGTTACCTTGATTTGAAATATAAAAATTGATTTTCAAATCCTAAAGAACATTGTCCTGACTTTAATTTTTTTTTAAAAGTGAACATGGTTTTTAAAATATAAATTGACAAACATTGCATAGTGGAAACCTTTGGTATGCTGAGATAGAGACATGAGTAGCCTTAGTGTGTGTGATACCACTAAGAGGTAACCTCTTGTATGCTGATGATCTATGAAAGGACTCAATGTTAGTTGGATCCAACCTTATTACTTTTTAGTCTTGTGAGTGTCTAATACATATTGTCCCATAGGCTAGAGCTCGACTGGTAGGTACATTATTGTTTCTAGTTTTTTATTACATAATATTTTATTTAATGGATGTTGGATCACATGTATATTTATATTGTAGTATCTTTACCAACATTTTTTTGACATTAGAAAATATGGCATACAATTTTTGAAAACTCAAGGACTGTTTGAGAAATGTTTTCAAACATTTTATTTAAAAGAAATCTTGTGAAACTTTTTGTTTTAAAGCATGTACTTGTTCATTATTTTTATTATAACTTGTATAGATATCTTCTTGGAATCCTACTGAGTTCTGTTTCTCACACCCTACTTATGCCTATATGAGACTATAAACCTTGTTTTGTAGGATTCAGGTAAAGGGAAGAGAATTATGTAGCATACACAATTCTATTTATGTTGCTGTTTTATTTTGGGATAGTTTGGAGGTGACGTTTGGTCACATGGAGACTAGTATTGTTTGGGCTTGTCTTTCTTTATAGTTTATCCTATTTTGGATCAGTTGTATATCATGTTGTTTCCGCATTATACTCTAGTTTTATGTCTTGTTTCCTTATATACGAGACATGTTTTGTTATCTTTTCATTACCCCACCTCATGATGGGTTGAATTGGTTGAATAGTCTTGTTAAATTAGGTAGTATGTTACAACTTGGTATCAGAGGCAGGTTACTCAGCCTAAAGTGTGTCAACATTGCCTGAGTGGGTTCTGTGTCTTGGGTAGATATGGGTAGGATCATCGAAATTTGGACAGTAGGTTCAAAAAATGGGACTAGTTAACTCACTCCCATTACCGAATCCAGGTTTCCATGGATGGTTTAAAAATATTTACTAAGTCCAATACTATGTGTTTAGATTCATTTGAATAAATTTTATGAGAAGTTTATTTAAATTAACCTATCTACAATGTCTGAGGACCTGTCATGTGTAATGTTGTGTGAAAAAATTAAGTGGGGAGTTAATTTATATGGACCTATTACTTTAAAAATGTGTTTCCTTTTTGTGATAGGATTCAAAAATTCTTTAAATTATTATTATTTTAAAGTATTGTTTTGGATTCTTGTTTTTGGTTCAATGGTTTTGGAATTTTCTCATGGATGATTGGTTATTGTCTTGTGTTTAATAGACAATGCATCCCAGAAGAGAGCTTCCAAATATAAATGGGGAAGTTGTGAGGTAGGTTTTGTAGGAGGATACTTTATTGGATCCTTCTTTGGTTGAACCAGTAATCCATACCATTCAGACTCTGGGGTCAGTGGGCATAGGGAACCCGAGACGGGCAGTGGATCATGGCTCAGAATTTACCAAGAAGAATCCACCTATCTTCCATGGTGAAAAAGGACCACAAGAGATGAAGGAGTATCTTAAACGAATTCAGAGGATCTTCAACCTTTTGAATACTCATGAGGATTCTCAGGTGGGTTTTTCCACATATATGCTCAAAGGACCAGGAAGAAGATGGTGAGACTCGATAGTGTAAGCTAAGTTGCATGAAGGTGTTACATAAGTTTCTTTTAAGAAGATATTTAATTTATAGTTTTATCCTAAGAATTTATGTGTGAAAAAGACCAAAGAGTTTTTGATGTTTGAGTAAGGGGAGCATACCATTCTGGAGTACTCCACCTACTTTTCTGAGCTGCTGCATCTGGAATCCAATCATTCCAACAATGATTACCTGAAGGCTCAGAGGTTCAAGATGGGGACAAGGGTCAATGTTTGGTCAATTATAGTTATTTTTTGCCTTAATATATTTTTGGATGTATTGTATAAAACAACTTTGGTTTAGGCATACATAACTGGAAGGATAGTCTTGGGAAGAACTTTAGTGGGTGCAAAAGTTAGACAAGGTGCTTCTTCTAGTCAAAAAAGAAAGCATAAGAGTGGTCAATTTTCTACAGGACCAATTTCATGGAATTCTATAAGATAACAATAAGTTATTTTCAACTAGTGTGGGAGGAGTGGTCATACTAGGCCTCAATGTACAAAGACTCATAGAACTTGTTATCTTTTTGGGTGATCTGGCCATCTGAAGTGTTTCTATGATAAGATGTCTCAAGGCAGTAAGACAAGATCCAAATTCACCAAGGTGTTGCAGGTTTATTTTGATTCTTCCAAGGGTGGTGGTTCTCATTCTCATTCCAAGGGGGATGTCTAGGTGGCTAAGTCTGAATGACTTTATGCAGCATAGTGTGCGCTAGAGGAATCTGAAGCAGGGCCAACTATTATTAGAGGTATGGCGCTTATTTTTCCTTCTATAGTTCTATCTTTGTTTGATACAAGTGCTACTTGTTCGTTTTTACTCTCAATCATGGTTTATGTGTTGTGTTTTTATTAGGATCTTATTCCATTCTTGTTGGATCTTTCCATGCCTTTAGGAAAGATGTTCGAACAAGGTTTCAAATGTCCCACATGTCGGGTGGTGATAATTGACTTTGAGGTGGTTTGAGAATTCTTAGTGCTTGATATTGATATATTTGACTTGATTATCAGAATGGATTGGATTATTAGTGTAAATTCCCATATAGACTATTATCTCCATCGAGTATAGTTCTTATCTACCGATGGGGTCACTCGTGTTTTCTAGTGTGATGGGACTCTTGATCGGGAAGGGCAGGTCAAATTGTTTCTTATGCTGGTTTAATCTCATGAAAGTTTTTTGAAATGTTTCTTGATTAAATTGACCCATTATTGGGAGGTCATCTACTTGATATTGTGTGTTCATATCCTGAGGTATTTCTGGATGATTTTTTTAGTTTACCGCCATAGTGAGAGGTCAAGTTTACTATTGACCTGCTACCAGGAATGATTCCAATTTTTATGTCATCCTATCGAATAGAGCCTACTAAGTTGGTGGAATTGAAATTCCATCTTGAGGAAATAGAGGTGAAAGGATTTATTCATCCTACTCTGTCACCATGGGCTTTTCCTGTACTCTTTACTAAGAAGGTTGATGAAAGCCTTAGACTTTGTATTAACTATCGTATGTTGAATTGGGTGAACAATAAAAAAAGCACCCTTTACCTAGAATTGATGATCTCTTTGATCAACTGGGGGGGTTATTGGTGTTCTCATATTGACCTATGGTTGTGGTACCACAAGTTGAGAGTTCGAGAAGAGGATATACCGAAGACAATATTTTAGAGTCAATATGGGAATGTCAAGTTTCTAGTTATGCGATTCGGACTCACTAACGCTCCTAGGATATAAATTAATTTGATGAAGTGAATCTTTCATTGGTTCATAGACTCTTTTTCTTGTTGTGTTGATAAATGATATCTTGGTGTACTCTAAGACATAGTAGGTGCACAAATACTATTTGGATATCATTCTTCAAACCTTGAGGGAACATCATCTGTATGGTAATCTTTACAAGTGTGAGTTTTGGATCTGGGAAGTAAAGTTTTCTAGGAATTTGATATCCGAGAGGGGCATCTCAGTTGATCCTGAAAAGGTGAAGGAAGTTATGTATTGGGAGAAACCTAGAAACATGTTTGATATTTGAATATTCTTGGGGTTTTCAGGTTAATATGGATGGTTTGTTCAATATTTATCCAAGATCACATATTTGATGACAACTTTTACCCATAAGGGTGTAAAGTCAGAATGGAACAACAAGTGTTAGAGATATTTTTAGGCTCTGAAGATGAGGTTGAATTCATAACTAGTGTTGATTCTTCCAGAATCAGGGTCAAATTATGATTTTTTTTGTGATGCCTATAGTATGAGTTTGGGATGTGTCTTGATGTAGGGGAAACATGTTATGGCCTATAGCTCACTCCATTTATGCCTTTATGAGAAGAAATACCCTACCCATGATCTTGAGTTGACAACTATTTTGCATACTCTCAAATCTTGTCCTCACTATGTCTTTGGGGAATGATTTATAGTGTATTATGATCATAATATCCTAAAATATATTTTCAGTCAGAGGGATCCGAAATTGAGACATAGATGTTGATTTAAGTGTTTTTAGACCTTTTATTTTGATATCCTATATACCCCTAGGAAAGGAAACATGGTTACTGATGTGCTAATCAAAAAAATACCAACACAAGCTATAAAGGAATCAGTTGAACATTGGTCTCTGATGTGTTTGTTTGATAAGATGAGTTTGGGAGTGGAGGAGGTTAATGGATAGGTGTTTTTGGCTTTGATAAAAGTTGAATCATCTTTTTATGAGTGAGTTAGACTTGAGAAAATGATATACACTGGGAGCCAACACTTAGGATAAATCCTAAATGATGGGGAGATCTCATGAGAGTAGTCTTGGTATCCTAGTGGAGCTTTGTGCTTCTAGAGAAGGTTGGTCATTTCATTTTCCTTGAGATATTAGTTTCTATATAGCGGACACTAGTCATGTTGGCCTATTCACAATGGGGATACAAATATGTACCATGATTTGAGACATTGGTATTGGTGATCCGGGATGAGGTAGTCAGTTACAGATTCTGTATCGCGGTGTCTCAATTGTCAAAGAGTAAATATAGAACACCATATTCCTACATGTTTTTTTGAAGATTTTACCCATTTCGGTATAGAAGTGGGATGATATTTCCATGTATTTATTCCTTGTTTTACCATGAAATCTAAGAGGTAAGGATGAAATTTGGTTTCTTGTTGATAGAATCACTAAATTAGTGAATTTATTACCGATAAATGAAATGAAGAAAGTGGAACAACATGGGGAATTATATATTTGGGAGATTGTGAAACTTAATGGGGTTCTATCTATGGTTGTTTCTAATAGGGACTTGAGTTTCACATCCAAAATCTAGAATGTTCTACAGGAGGTAATGATTTCTTAGTTGAAAGTGATCAGGACTTATCATCCCCAAATGGATGGACATATAGAGAGGGCTATTTAGGTTATTAAGGATATGCTTTGGTCTTGTACACTTTATTTCAGTGGATATTAGGACAAAAATTTTCCTTTGGTTGAGTTTGCCTATAATAATAGTTAGCAGGATTTTATCCAGATTGTGCCCTTTGAGGCTTTGTATGGGTAGCCATGTTGATATCCCTTGTGTTAGGCAGAGTTTGGAGAGCGGTCCTTGGTTGGTCTGAGTTTTGTTTAGGAGAGGTCATAGGTGTTGCAGTTGATCCAGATGTGTTTGATCACGACACAGAGTCATCATAAATCTTATGCAGACCATCGACGTCTGCCGCTAGAGTTTGAGGTTGGTGATCTGGTCTTTCATGGAGTTTCACCTTACATGGGACATCTTCGGTTGGGTAAGGAGTGTAAGTTGTCACCAAGGTTTATGGGCCCCTTTTAGATCATTGATAGATTGGGGAGGGTGGCCTATCGATTTCTTTTAACACCTGGATTTAGTTCTATACATGACATGTTTCATGTTTCCTAATTGAGGAGGCATATACTGGATCCTTCTCATGTGATTAAATGAAATGATGTTGTTCTTGAGAATAATATCTCTTTGGTTGAGAATCCAGTTCAAATTATGGATCAATGGGATAAGGTACTGTGTGGTAAAATGATCCCCCTAGTCCGGGTACTGTGGTAGTGAAGACATGATCGCCACGAGATGTGGGAGTGGGAGTCATTGATGAGGTAGCAGTGGCCAACTCATTTTGAGGATCCAGGATCATGATCTCTTCATGGGGTCATAAATCTTATATAGTGGGGAGATTGTAACGCCCTATTACCTTTTTGTCAAGTATGTTTTCATATCTATTTTTTGTTTCACTTTTTCATTGGGTGAGTATTTTTGACCCTGAATTTGGAGGATACCTGTAATGGTGATTTCAAAGATTTGTTGGAATTTCAACATGAACATGTAGTTTCTACTATTCAATGGGAAGTTACACAATGTTTAATGGGGTTTTAAGATGTTTAATGTCAGATGGACTCATATTGTGAGTCAAATTCACAGTGTGAGAATTCACACATCATGTAAGGGTTACACATCATGTAATGTAAAAATATAGTTTTTAATTAAAAAGGCAACACATTTTTTGGTTAAACTTTAAATAAAAGGGATTCATGACATGTAAAAGATTACACACAATGTAATTCCATGATTTATAGTTTTTAGGGTGCCTTATAGGTGTGTGAGGCTTCATTCTCTTTTTCATCCTCCTCCTCTCAGCCAGAACTCTCACCCTAAGCGATTTTGGTTGACTTCCTTCTGTCCAAATCATTTTGTTTAGCGATTGATCGCTGTTGGGGTTGAAATTATCTTCTATGGGAAAGTTCTCCTCTTGGTATTTATTTGGTTATGGTTTCATCTATGTTTAGGATGCAGTTTCATTATTGAATATGGTTTTCTATCAATCCTCTTTAGATTTGTGGTGTGACTTACTTTGCTAAGGCCATTCTCCTAGATACCATTCCCTATTTTCAAAGTCGGTTTGGTTTTATACATCCTTGAGGTTGGTGGATCTATTTAATTGTTATAATTTATTTAATTTCTTGCTATCCATGTTGATTTATTGAGATTTTAAATGGAATTTCATGTATTGAAATTGAAAAGGTCTTGGCTTCACATTTGAAAAGAAGTTTTGATTTGAAAACATAATTGCTTTGATTTGAAATGGAAAAATGGATTTTCAAACCCTATAGAAGATTGTCTTGGCTTTGAATTTTTTTTAGAAAAATTTGATCATGGTTTTTAAAATATAAATTGAAAAATATTGCACAACAGGAACCTTGGGTATGTTGAGATTGAGACACAGGTAGCCTTAGTGTGTATGACACCACTATAAAATAACCTCTTGTATGTAGATGGTCTATCAAAGGCCTATATGTTATTTGGATCCAACCTTATGCTTTGTTAGTCTTGTGAGTGTCTAGAACATATTCTCACATAGGCTAGAGGATGGATAGTAGGTGATTTTTTTTGGTTTTTTATTACATGATAGTTTATTTCATGGATGTTGGATCACATGTATATTTATATTTTGGTATCTTTACCTTCTTTGTTTTTTGAATTGACAAATATGATATGTAATTTTCTAAAAACTCAAGGATTGTTTGATAAAGGTTTTCAAACTATTTATTTACAAAAATGATTGTACAATTGTTTTGTTTTAAAACTTGGAATTGTGCATTCTTGTTATTAGAACTTATATATTTATCTTGGTTGTATCCTACTGGGATCTATTGCTCACACCCTAATTCTACTTGTGGGCAGATTTAGACCATGTTTTGTAGGATTCAGATAAAGGTAATATCATTCTATATTATGAAGGATTCTCTTTAAATTGTTTGTTTGTTTTGGGATATTTTGGAGGTGACATTTTTTTCACATAAAGACTAGTTTTTTCTAGACTTGTATTTCTTTATGGTTTAGCTTGTTTGGATTAGTTGTATCTCCTATTGTTTCCACTTTGTACTCTGTTTGATTGTCTTGTTTTCATTATATATGAGACTTGTTTTGTTATCTTTTCTTTAACCCACCCCATGATGGGATGACTTGGGTGACTGGTCTGGTTGACTCGAGTTTGTCTGTTACAGTAGCATTGAGTTATTCATAAACACGCATTACCTTATATGCATCAAAGCTATGATACTAATAAGGAGGACTGATGATGAGTCTTACATGTTAACATTGACCAATAAAATGTATCATGCTGTAATTCCTAAATGAATTTTTCTTTATACACATCAGATTCATGATGTAAGTAAAACGATCATCAATGTTAAAACTCATGCATTGCAGAAACTTCCATTTTTATAGACATTATTTGAAAATTACCACGTTATCTCATAACCATATGTCAACTATCATGATGAATTAATATAATATGAGTTACAGTATGAAGAAAATCCATTATGTCATAAAAACATGTGTTTAGATTTAAAGAGTTTTTTGAGTATATAAATAAACCTGCATCAAGTAAAACAAAATGTGCATTTAATGTAATTATCCTAAAAGATTTTTAGGATATTATAGAAATAACTATGATAGAAAAGACTTAGTCAAGTGATATAGTTAATTTCTATAAGAGGGTGAACATCTCTACTTGAGATAGTGGGAACTAGATTGACTTGAGTTTTTCAATGCCAATGATGCACAAGAAGTTAGAATAGGAACAAGTTCCACAAGACCGTGCGAAAAAGAATGTTCCAGAGACACATACTGTGTAAGAAGGAAAAAACCATGGTGATGGTTTTATATTCACTGTGACCGGTAATATATTATTCGTTGAGAATAATGATTCTTACAAGTAAGTAGAATATGGAAATTATCTTATATTTACAATATTAATTAAAAGTCAATAATGGATTCCATGTATCATAGTACAAAAGGTTTATTAATTTGAATATTGTGGTGGGTATTCAAATGAGACTATACATGGATGGTACAAGTGTAGTACCAATAAGGCTCGATTGGTTATACCAAGTCGTTATGCCTAAATCCATTAGAATTTTACCTGTCATTGATAATTTATATGATCATTTTATTGACAATTGGATGTAAAGAACACCAATCATGGAAGAAGTCTATACGAAATTACTAGAAAGGGATGGGGACATCATATAATTCCAATAAGGATTCAAGTTACTGAAATCTAGTATAGTATTAAAGTCAACAACTATATCATAGAATATTCATTTGGAATGAATCTTTTCCATGTGTCTACCAAGGGTTAGCAGAAGTTCCATTGTTTTCCAAGTAAAATATGTTTGTTAACGTATAGAAAATAGCTATTGGTATTATAGTTTGTTAAGAACAAGATAAACCCTCCATAGATTTAATTAAAGTAGAAACCAGAGTTCTTGGGAATGATATTTACTGAGGTATATCTAGCAGTTGCTTAGAACTAGTCAATCAAACATATATTGACATGCTATTGAAAAAAAACAAGTTAAAACAATTTGAGCGAGAATTGTTACCAGTGCCACATGGAACATATCTCTCTAGGTAGACATGTCTAGGATATGGGAGGAGATTAATGTGGTGATTTGAATTATCTATGATTTAGCGATGGATCAATCACATATTCCATGATATGTATAAGAATTGATATTTACAAGATATAATTTATAGTAGGAAAATATCTATTGAAAACCAGGATAATTTCAAAGGATGTAGTTCGAACTGTCCAATTATACTTGAATAAGTACAAAGGATGTGTACTTGGTATGTGGAGAGGAAATGATACTAGTTTTTAGGGCACACAAACTAGTATTCCTTAGATCAATGTGATATAATATCACAGTTAGTCTAAGGTAATGAAAAATAAAATATCATTAAAGCTAGTGGTATTCATATCTACAAATGCTGAGTTCATTGAGGATTATAAGGTAGCTAAGAAGCAATGTAAAATATGCAATGTTTTTTTCCAGTTATAGGAATTGAGCCTATTAAGTAAAGTATTATGATAATGAAAATTATGGTACTATTACTAGCCAAGATGTCAAGTTTGGATAGATAAAAATGGTATAAACTTAGGGATTACATCTCTTGAGGGGTTTTACTCAAGGAGATAGGTCACACATAGAAAAATATCCATGCAGTGGAAAGGTGGTGGTCCCAAAAACAAAATTGTGACTCATCAGAAACATGATCTTAATAATGTGAGAGCTAACAAGGTTGGTTAGCAAGTTGGATCTAGAGAAAGTGGGAGTGTTGTAATAGTGGGAACCTTAGACCCAACTTGAACAATACTTTTGATTACCATTACATATATATAGTTTTATATATACATGTGTTTATTCTTACCATAATAGTGTTTATATTTCTATATCCACTATTTTGATGGTAATGTACTTAGATTACATGTCATATAAAAAAATTATAATAGTTCCCAACTATAATGAGAACCTCGAGATAATATGATAGTAATCTTAAACACATGTCCTATGGTCTAGATACATCATAATAACAAGACACATATGATGTCTGAGTATTAGGTGTTGGGGGATCATGAACATTGAGAATTCTTATCATGAAATTCACACTTAGTGATCTCTAGTAGTGATATCATATGGATAGACCCAACAATAGGAACACCACATATTTTAGGTGTCATTGGTTGTTCTTATCTATGAACATGTTTATTGGTATCCAGATTTTAGATCATTATCAGAGTGTACCCTTTGACCGCGTACTTTGATGCAAGGTGATAACCATGATAATGAAATCACGGTGAGGTAGTTTGTGTTGGGTGCGTCATTGGTAGTATGAAATTGGATGAATGATCAAGATATAATTTTTCACTTTTGATTTGAGGAAGAGATATATCATGGGCCCAGATTGATTGGGATAGTAGTACGTACATAAATCCATAGTAATGGTACAAGAAGGTAAGTCCATCCAGTAAGGTCATGAAATATATAAATCAATTAAAGGATGATGACACAAGTGTCCATCCTACTTTATGATATATTTCGAGACAAAAAGATTATATTACAAAGAAAGTGTTCATAGGAGGAAGTCATAGATTTGAAATTCCTTATATCCTTAGGGGCCATGATGAGTTTCTTGACTCTTCTCTTGGTTTGTGGGTTTGAATCACTAATATCTAGATAAAGACCTAAAGGTTCAAAAACTTAGTGTATCCACAAGTTACACCCATTATAATGAATAGGAGTTTAGGATGAAGTGGTCCCCACGTGCGGGGACCGATGAATGTTTGAGTATGATTTATCGCAAGTAAAACTAATTCAATTATCTTATTCAGGTTTAGAATAATTATGTAATGTCCCAACCCAGGTTCCACACACCGGTGCCCCAAGCCAGTTGGTCACATGACCTCAAGCACACCTCCTTGTACGGAAGAGGCTTCTGACTAGTAGTGAGGGTCTGATAAGTCAATCATGGGGAGACTATACCCTCTTTTATTAGAGTAATACACCAATGGAAATAATGAACAGTAGAAGAAGAATATATATAACCATATATAATATCAATCTCAAGATAATCAAAGTAGTAGATACAATATCCAAACTAAATAAGAAAACATACCATGCCAATGTACATGTCAAGTGTCTAAAATGAAAACTGAAAATAAATACACTGACAACTCCCAAGTGGGTTCGGAACCATGTCTGATTCCCTCATCCAAGATCCATCCCCATATTTGACATATAACCTATGGATTTTTCCCTTAACTTTTCCTGCAACAATAAAGTCTATTTGGGTACCGATTAGGCAACCCGAGTAGGATGTGAGTATGACTCAGTAAGCCACCACCAATGGTGTCTAAAATAATATCCAGTCAGATAATAGTGTATGTATATATATAAATAAATAAGTACAATGCATAAGTAAATATTTATCACATTATCATTGTTCTTTACCTAACCACATTAACTCTTGGGCCCTCGAGGACACTCGTACCTCAACGTAAGCTTCAATTCATACCGGTGTTTGAAGTGTTCATAGGTAATATCATATCTTAATACATACTTTAGCTCATGCTGGAGCCTGAAGTATTTAAATGTGATATCATATCTCAATACCTACTTCATCTCATGTCGGAGCCCAAAGTATTCCCAAGTGAAGCCATATCTTGGTGTACCTTTGTTACCATTCTTTAATTCATACTTCAATTCACATGTTACCATCCACACATCGCCCATTAAAATGAAAATGTTCTCATTCTATAATTCACACTTAAATGACCATGTTCCCATTCATAAACACACATTATAATGACCATGTTCCCATTATTTACTACATACATGAATGACCACATTCCCATTAATAAACACACGTTAATTCAACAGTTAATTGTTCAAATAAATTCCACAACTAATTAAATAATTAGTTTATTGCATAATTTCCCTTAATTAATTGACCAATTAATTAAGTCATCAAACCCATTAATTAATTTTACAACTAATTAATCAAGATTCACAAACTCAATTCCCATAATTAATCACATAATTAATTATTTCATTCTCAACTAATTTGATATATCATAATTAATTACCCAATTAATTATCTAAATCATGATCCCTAAATCTCATAATTAATCCCCAAATTAATAATCTGATTGGATAGCTCCTAAATCTCATGTTTAATTCTCTAATTATTTATTTATTTTTACAATACTTCAATTAACCAATTGGCCACATTAATTAACCCAATTTAAAAATTAAAATTTCTAAAGAACACTGCCAATTCTATAATTTTCAAAAACATATCAAAATAATGATTATGGGAATTGAATATTAGACCAAATACCTCAATTTTAAAAAGGATAATTTACAAACAAAAAACCCCAAAAATTGAACAACACAGTGATGTGGATCTAGATTTGAATTTCAAAACCCTAAATCAAGGTTAAAGAAATCAAGATCATGTAAATATAGATATGGATCTAGAATTAAATATCTAGATCTCACCAAACAGATATAGATCTATCCTTAATAGTGGATTACATCACTGAAAGTTGGGGAAAAGAATTGGGGAATCACGAGAGAAGAACTGGGATAGGATTCACTAATTGGGAGAGGAGCAGACCTTTGATTCAGGCTTCAATTAGCGAATAACGGTGGTTAGGAGGGCTTGGAATATAGTCGGAGAGCTCCAAAAATGTGAAAGAAGACCTAGGATCAAATGGGGGTTGAAATAGATGAGTTTTTGGGGTTTGGGGAATTTTAGAATTAATTTTACAGCTTAATTAATTCCCACACATGGTTAGTTGGGTTGGGGTGTACGGTTTTCCCTAACCATGTGCCAATAGTGCGCCTGTTATTTTAGGGGTGAATGATTATTCCTAAGAGGGTGAATGGTTAGAAAAACTATGAACCATCCATGTAAATCCCCTCAACCTAGATTCACATAGTTATTTGGGATGGGGCTCATGGTTTTCCTTAACCATCATCCAACCATGCACAACCCTTTTTCTTTCATTTTTCTCAAATTTTTTCCCAAACACACCTCAAGTCATAACCCAAAAAAAATTACTCAAGAAAAAATAGAAAAGTACCTGAAAAAAACCTGAAAAAACTCAGAGAAAATTTCAGGATATTACAAATTAGGATTTAATTTATTTCTCAAGGTATTCACAAGTTGTTTGATCATAAATGTGAATATGAGAGAATATAATTTTTTGAAAAAACATAAGATGTTCAAGTTTCTATAAAGTATTTTAGGATCTTATGGGCTAAGTTAATGGTTCATATTTTATCACTTAAAATTTTATAGCATTAAAAGTGAGTGATAAAATATTTGTGACATTTATGACAAGTTTATTAAGTCATACATGTGTTCAAATGTCTAAAATGAAGGTTATTACTTTCTAGGGACCAAAGTGCAGTTTTGGAAAGTATGACCCAAGTATAAAAACTAATTTTAGCCTCATGAATAGCAATATATGAAATTTTCATGGATTTAGTGAGATAACTTCTCCTCTCCTCTCCTCTCATGTTCTTAGAGAGAGATTCCGAAGGAAGAATAAGGTCAGATGGATCTCACTTTCTCGATCGAGTTCGTGTTCTTTAGGCGATCAAGGGGACGCAATAAATCTCTTCAATTTACCATAATAGAACCCAGAAAATGTAGATTGATAGTCCAAGAATTGTGGTTCACATGTGGATGGTCTAGAGGACATCTAGGTTGGCATATTTCAGCCACAAAAAATCAACAGTGAGAGAATCAAACTGGTGACATCAATTGAACACGGTACCGTTTACGATTTCGTTCAATTTTATTTTTCATGATTAAATTAAATGAAACATGATAATTTTAGAAATATGGTCAAGGGTTTTGTGGATTCAATGTTTTTAACATGAATCAGAACCCAAAATTTTAAGTTTCACATCTTTCATGCTTCCACTACGCCCAAGGTTCCTTAAGAAATGTCACCGTAACTTCAAGGAAAACATAACTACCACTAACTTGAGATCATGAGTGCCATAGTTATTCTCCTGGGTACATAACTACCGATACCCATAAGAAAAAACTGATCTCTACTAAATCAGAACATGACCCAAACCAAGATTAAAAGTGTCATAGAAAACCTCAAATTGAACTCCCTTTCCTGGAAAAGGACTGGAGCATTGACCAAATTCTCATTTAGGTACTCAATGCTATTAGAGGAGTCACAACCTGAGAGAAATCAGCTATAAAGCTCCTGTAATATCCTGCAAGACCATGGAAACTCTGTACCTCTTCAGTATTCTTAGGGCTACCTAAGGAACAACCATCTCTATCTTTGAAGGATCCACAATTATTCCTTATTAAAAAATGAAATTCCCTAAGAAAAGAACTTCATGAGACTAGAACTTACACTTCTACAACTTACTAAACAAATACTAATGATGAAGAACTCCCAAAATGACATGTAGATACTCTGTATGCTCCTCCTTAAGAAAAACATCATGGAACTCTTCCATAACCCTGAGAAACACCATCAACTGATCCTTCTAAGAACTTAGAATTAGATCATCCATCAAGGAAGACAAGATGATACATGCCTCCGACCTATTTGAGGGTATCACTTTCCAATGAAAATTGTTGTCTCCTAATCAGCATAATATAACACAACCTACCTTCTAAAGGAATAATCAATAGTCTACACCAAATACAGCTAATATGTGTTGAAGATAATGTCGTATGACTGTATCCCTAAATAGATGAAGTCTCCCCAAGAGTTTTGTTTCCCTAGAACTTTCTTAAAATCCATACATACTTCATATAGATATGCTCGACCTCAAAATGGTGTAGTTAATGATAAGGACACTAAAAGTATCTCCACCCCAAGTCCCAAATCATGGACTAGGTCATGTGATATAAAATAGTACGTAGCATTTGAATCAAACAAAGCATGAACCATAGTAAAAAAAATTAAAGGGTACATTGAATGACATCTAGCTCTCTCAGTGATGAAAATGTTATTGCATGAAGCTAACCATAACTTGCTCTATGACATATCTGAACCTGATGATGACCACCTCCATAGATTCATTTTTCTCTATGAGGACGAGGAACATCTTGGAACTATCCTTTGTCCTCTCCATCCCCTCCCTGTAGATCCCAAGCTAGAGCATCCTGCTGTTGCTGCCTTGACTGAAACTGGAAGCAGAACACCTGATGCACACTTCCTAGTTTGAAAGGTTGGTTACTCTCATCATTTATGACCTTGATATCCATAAGAAAAACATACATATGATCCCTTAGAATAGTCCTAATATATTCCACTGTTGGAGAAATGAGATGATTGGGGTTGATATGTACCCCTGGAGGATCGAAAGTTTTCTATCTAGGTAACTAAGAACCCCATACCACAAATATGATTCATGAGGAATCTTGAAGACTCCCCTATCATGATGATATGGTTATGACTAGAATCCTCTTAACAACCTAGTCTCTTGATATCACCTCGAGATAAGTAGACAATATAAATAGGGTGACCTGACGTTGGATATCTATATGCAAAGCCTCATCAAAATTTCTTTACCTAACATCCCCATCTAGAAACAGGTCTGAAGCATATTGAAGAAGGATCATGAAATGGATCCCAAACTCCTGCATGCTGGAACTCCCCTATCAAAGGGTAAGAAAAACCTAGTGATTGGCTGCCTTCACAGTCTAAGAAATAAAATTTTCTCAAAATTTCTCTCTAAACTTCTCCCATGTGACCTATAACTCCCCATGATCCCCAAGGAACATGATACACCACTTCCTCACTGCTTCACGAAACATCATCACAATTAAAGAAAACCAGTTCTCTTTCCAATCATATATCAAATTGAAAGATATCTCAACCTCCTCCAACAAGTCCTCTATGACTGATTTTGAAACAGTGTCCTCATGCTTCTATGGAATCTGGAACTATAACTCTCAAAGTGTCCTCCTCCAAGTGTCATTGTCATTATCCTCTACTCTATGGTGATCTACTGGAATATCCTATTGAACATATTCAGCACAAACATGATGAGGACATTGACCTGAAACCATACCTAAAAGAAGAAAAATTCTTAGAGACTCCTAAACATGGAATATTGAATACTTAATATTAATTAATCAATCATTTTATTTATTTTATTCTTTTAGGGTTTAACCCATCCTATGGTCTACCCATTTCAAACACAGATGTAAAGAAGAGTGATGCATGAACCTTTACTATGTCTTTATCCTACAACCAATATCACTTCATTTATCAGGAATGGTAAACTTAAAGGTCCATGAATCAGATCATAGAGGTCCCTAAATATTCATGTCATAGCTGGTATCCTGTGTTTACATTGATTGCTAAATATAGTTTACATTGTTTCCCTACCAACCCATGTAGTCTCACCTTTTCCTAACTACAAACTTCATTCTATCCCTCAACCCGAACCTTTAATACCACTTTGTCATGACCCCCTCCCCCTAAGAGTACACCTCTTAGGATGATAATTAGAGAAGAGATATAGCGACTGCTCGAGTCCCACCTTTAGTAGGACCCTGGTTGGAAACTTGCACCAAGGTTATATCATACATATAAATGGTAGACATTACCCTCTAAGATAAACATGAAGAAGAGAGTGATAATATAAATACACCAATCAACTCCTGCTCCTATAGATAAAATGATCTCAAGTTTCATACAAGACTAATAAAACTAGAAATTAAACCACAAGTATGATAAAGGCAAACTCAGTAGTGACCACGAATCCAAAAAAACTCCTCTAAAACCATTAACTAATAATATCCAGTATGATATCCAATCTACTGATGTTTAAATGAAAAAATAGTTTACATATTTGTGAAGTGATCATAAAAATATACTCAGTGGGATCCTTACCAAATCCTC
Source organism: Viscum album (assembly GCA_963277665.1). Lineage (NCBI taxonomy): Eukaryota > Viridiplantae > Streptophyta > Magnoliopsida > Santalales > Viscaceae > Viscum > Viscum album. Next base: position 1,581,583,962 of record OY728119.1, on the reverse strand, counting down.
TCATGAAAAAGATAAAGAAAACATATTAAAGCCCAGTGAACAGCAAGTGAAACTAACTCATCACCTAAACATGTATACTGAGTTCCTAGCATCACAATGACTATCTATCACCAAGTCATGAATACAAGAGAAATCACATATTATAATAATAAATTAACAAGGGTACCTCCTTACCGCTTCCCCACTAGTTTTCTTCTCTTCCTTAATGATGCAAATCATGAGTCTTATCTCTCCAAAAGTAAGCTATCTCAAAGACACCTGAGCTAAGTATCACAACATGCATCTCATGCATCACATCATATCATCATCATATATCACATCACCATATATTAACCAAGTAGTTTCCAAGCACTACCATATCCCTTATTATGTGTATTATATATCATTTTTTATACCTCAATCCATCACATCCCATACACTGAGTAAGATACCTTAAGCCATCACAATCTATACACGACATACCTATAATAACCCTTTGGGTACTATATCCGGAGATACATGTGTGTGAAATAACCACAAGTAATTACAAACCTTACACACATATATGAGAAACTAAACACCATGCATACCGGTACATAATACTATAAAGAGAAGAGAACAGGGCTAGAGGGGGTAGTCATTCATCCATCCTCACCACCAAGATGTTGGGAAAACACCCTCCTAGAGTCTATAGGGTGTCAGTCACCCTATAAACATGGGTGGAGTATCACATGAAATCAAAAAACCTATATGATATAATATAGATCATAACCACACTATGGACATAACCTAGTACTAGGATTAACTGTAGCTATCATCACTCGTACACTCGACTACCAATTCTAGAGATGAGACATATAATAAGCATGCAAAAATTTAAGGAGTGACATTATGTTATTTATTTTCTTTTAAAATTTCAATTCATGTTAATTAATTTATTAACCATTAATTAAAATTATTCCTATTACATTTAATTAACCATATAAGTGAATTTAATGCCCTCTAGGCATAATCCAACCGACTCCATGGTTTCTCAATATTTAAATTAACATTTGAACTCCAATAAGAACAAAACCATTGGGTTAAAAATTTATTAATAATTATTACCATTTCATAAATTCAGGTTCTCTAGTAAACCATCTTAATCTACCATCAAGATATGTAACCAAGTACATCTAACTACTTCAAGTAGTGGGGAAATGAATATATAGAAAAAAAGTAACCTAGCCATTTTTCCATAAAAAAAAACTCAATAATAGCAAGAATACAACTTAAGAACAACCCCAACTTCAACCCATTCCATCATCTCCAGTGCCATCCCCAAAACCCACATGCATATCACCATGAATCTCACTATCACAGGTGTAAACTGCTGCTACAACCTTAATGTCATCTTCAACACCATCATGCATATCACATTCATATTTCCATACTAAGTGTAAACTACTACCACAACCTCAGGCCTCTCCGCAAAGAAAGGAGCATATCCAAAACACACAGAAGGTAGAAAACAAAAAACATAGTCAATATGAAAACTTGGTCCTTAAAACAAGGAATTAAACCTTCACATGAAAATGAGCTCTCACGACCCCTAAAATAAGGCATTTGTCCTTTATAAAAAATTATCACTCTAAACCCCAAACATTTATTTTTATTAAACAACTAGCTTTTTCCATCTTAAATTAACTGATTCATTATTCATAGGTTCCAACTACGGGAAACATAAGATACCAACTATAATAAGTTATTAGATTAATTAAACATGTTTCCCTATATTTTCCAACTTAAAAATATTTAAATAAAACAATTCTCCACTAGTGGGTGAGTCTTAGATTAAGTTCACTTAGTGAATTCCACTTTGGGAATCTAGAAAGGATGAAAAAATGCTCACAAACAAGACAACACAATAATATCCACAAAAAAGGATAAGGGGACTACCTGTCTTTGACTTCTAGGATCATACTTGGAATTACCTTCCACAAAGAACACAAATGATGAGAGAGATACTAGGGTGAGAATGCCTAAAATCATACTGATTTCTATTCTAAATACATTTCATTGAAAAAATGGGTCATAGTTACATTATATAGGCCTTTGGGATTAGTTTTCCTAAGAACTTGACTCGACTTTGACATAAAAGGGAATATTAAAATGCATACTTCTCATAAAGAAAAAGAAAAAAAGCATAATCAAAATAAAATAAAAATAAAAATGTGGATTGAAAAACTAAAAAACTTCCACCACACACTTCACACATAAATAAACTACATAATTAATATGCGCATTTTGATCTGGTCATTCATACTGGATATGACGTATGTCTGAATATATAACTAGAATCCTTCCAAGTTGTACAAATAATCAATAATCTTGATGACTAAGACTTATTTCTATAACTCTTTCATTTACATCAATTATTTGATGGAAAATTTTATCTGTTCTCTGATAATAAATAAATCTTGTTTATGTCCCTTCCACTCATTGAGTTCTTCAAGAATCATGCATGCTTCCACCATTAAATCTATCAGATGTGACTTATCTACATTCTGTATGTATCTTGAGTTGATATAGACTATAAAATTGTATTATACAATGAAAATATAATCTTTTATCATAAATTTTGATTCGATTATATAAAAACTCCAATAAATATGGATATTTTCATAATGGATTTTATTCAAACTAAACTTTATCCAGACATCATTGCTAAACTACAATTCCTCAAATGTTTTATGGATAGGTCCTTTAGTCTAGTGTCCTGGGTATAGGTTCTACAACATAATAAGTCTATATACTAATATAATAGGTTATATGTATGAAACCCACCATATCAAACTTGGATAAACATTGTTTAAAACCGTCCTCAGCATCTGTGGTACCCAATTGAATGTGGAATTTATCTTCTTAAATCACAAGAATTGTACTGCTCCCATTATGAATGCTTTATGTAACTCAATGAACTCTTCTAGTTCTAATATCATGTTTGGTATATTGAGCTTTTAAATTCACATTCTTTACATAATTCAAAAAAAATTCAGGACTAGATATTCTTCCACATTGATGTCCTTGATCTTTTTAATTTTGTTAAGAAGACCACAAACTTTCACCTTTAATAAAATATCCTCAGTAATGATCATACTAATTTTATCTCAACCTGTCTTCTTATAATCCTCCATAAGGTCTTAAGATTCTTTAAGAATGTCTAGAATATATATTTTTTTACCTCTCTTGAATATCCTATCATCCTTATTTCTCCAGATTAGATTATAAGTAACTATTGATTTATTCCTCAAAATATTTGGAATCCTTTGAAAATATTTCAAGATTTCCTTTACTAGATTTGGATCCTCATCAAGATCATCATCCAAACTTTCTCTATCTTGTTCTTACTGAACATTATATTGGTGAATTTACTTCTAAATATTCTTTTTTTCCTTTAAATTTATTCCTCTACTTTATCATCTTGGCTCTTAGAAATATTGTTCTCTTTTATTTTAGAGACTCCCTCTATTTTTATTCTCTAGTTCTTCTGAGCCTTCCAATTTCTCGAATTTTCCACACATTTAGTACTATAATGGCTTTTTTGACCACATAAAAAGCATTAAATATGGGTTTTATCCTTATACTTTTCCTAAAGGGATTTTTTTTAAAACTTCATGGATTTTAATCCTTTTAGGTTAAAGAACCTATTCTGTTTGATTTTTCAACCTTACTGGATGAGGATCCTTGCTTCTTAAGGAGGTTCCCTACTAGAATCCCTTTTCTTTTCTAGCATCTAGTGTTCATTTCCTTGAAAAGTAGACACTACCAAAAAATTATTAGTAATGTAAACTATACATGACTTTGTTTTGATACCTTCTGACATTACACCCCTAAGAGTCAAAGTAGCGTATTTGTGCGTCTGGAATGACATTATACTTTCCTTTATTTTTTTATTTATTAAAGTAATAGTATTTAAATTAATTCTTCTACCACAATAATCATTCCTAGGTAAACCTTTTTAATTTTATTTTCATGATATTATTTATATAAGAACTATCTGTTCTTAAAGTGAATAGTTTTCCCAAGAAAACCTCATTAGCCATAATTCCATCAAGGACAGTAAGAAATTACCATTCATGGATAGGATAGTTCTTTTCTATCCCATTATAGAACCCACTCTAGTTTCTACTAATAATTTCATCATGTTTTTTACTTATCTTTAGGATACATCCCCATACCGAGTTTGATGCATCCATTTCTAAGATAAGTTAATCTTTAATCTCATCTGGGTATTCCAATTCTAGGGGGTTCTAAGCTTTATGATTCATAATTATGATTACTTAAAAATCTTCTTATTTACAATTATAGGGTGATTTATTGGATTCCTTTATTTGTATTGGAATTGATATTTTTACTAAATCTCTGATGTATTCTTTGGAATAACTTAATATATTGAGAAACACATGTATCTTCTTACGATCTATAAGACCATCAGGGAAAGTTTCTAGCTTCTCTGCAATATGAGGTTGAAGATTATCTCTTATTCCTTGGATATGCAATGCCAATAATTATATCTTTGGTTTCATTCAAATGATCTATCTTTTTTAAAGTATCATTCATTATTTTCTGAATACTTCAAACAACTATTGTAAATGATTGATTTTATATTCTATATTTTTACTAAATACATGAACATCATCAATACAGACCACCATGAACTGTGATAATCTACTAAATATCTTATTCATTCTCATATGGAATATTACTAGGGAATTATTGAGTCCAAGTGGCATAACTATCAATCAAAACAAGCCAAATATAATTTTAAATGTTGTTAATGGTATAAAATACTATTTGATCTTAATTTTCCAATATCCTGACTTGAGATCAATCATAGAATCCATTAGACTTTCTTTCATAATCCTTCTTCTTAAAGACACCTGATTTGAAAGATTTTGGCCATCATTATTTATGGAACAATTAAGATAATGGTAATTGATAAATATCATGGATTTACCATGATCCTTCTTAGCATTACTCTTTACCATGAATTTAACACTCCTATGAGGACTTTCACTATGTCTGATTAATCTAAGACTAATTAATTCTGGAACCTTTTTATCAAACTCCTTAACCACTCCATCGGGATGGGAAATTTCATTGCATCTGATCACCATACTGGGATATTTATGGGTGATTATAGCCTCTTAAATTACCTTATGACACAATTTCATGGGATTATATGACTAATTTTCTAATAAATAATCTTTTATATTGGCCAATGACTCTTCTACATTTATCCCCAGAAATTTCAATCCAACTAGTTCTTTCCACTACTCAATATTTTTTTGGTATTATCTATCCTCTTATGGATAGTTTTCCACTTTTAAAGTAGATAATTTCCTTCTTAGAACCATTATGGTGTTTCTAAAATCATTTTGAATTAAATAATTGTTGAGGACAATTCCTTCTGAAAATATCATTATAGGATGATATCTTCTATGGAATTGATTTTCATTCAATAATTCATCTGAAAATTTAGGAATAAATAAAAGCATATACTCTATAAATATTATCCCAATGAGTCCTATTTGAACATCCTTTTATACTTCTTTAATCACAAATATTTCATTTTTACCAAATTTTGCTTACAACTCTGTGGATTCCCAAAAAACCAAATTCTTGTACAAGAGAAGGTACATCCTGTATCAACTAGGACAATGCATTTAATTCCAATAATGCTTATATTTACCGATGTATCACATTACATTATATTTTAACTGAGTAATTAATATCTCATATATCCTATATGAGATTATTCATCCTCATAGACAAGTAATCAAATAGTACATTTTCTAACTATCATTCTGAAAACTGATGTTCTGGGTGCTTCTGTTGAAGTGCCTTTATATTTTTAAAACGAGATCCTTGGATTATCCAAAGGGTTCTTAAGTATCTCTCATTTGAGATCTTCAATTTTCAAAGCTAATATTCCTGATATAAATCCTTTTTATCTAATTCTATCTTCATATTCTCTAATCTTATAGATGACAACACTATTTCCAAATTTTTTAATAACATCTAAAAGAAGTATATTTTGTCTTTATTCTTCCTCTATATCCAGTGAAATCCATTCTTTAGGCCAAGTTAGCCTCTTGGAGTTTACCACCAATGATTTCATTTCTCTAATTTATGTTCCTTCTTCTTTGAAAATATGTGTTAATCTTTCTACACCGTTCCTTAGAGATGGTCTCCCAGTATTGTAGAATTTTACATAAAGAGGAGTGATCACTCTAACATATTTTCTGATGAGTGGACATCCCAAAATCTTATGTTAGTTCCTTTTGTTGATCTAAACTTCTAAATTTATACAAATACTTATTTATTTAAGTACTACATAAAAATAAATGACCACATTCACTCATGCTTCTCCTACATGTAGATTTTCTCATGCTCTTCATAATAATGCATTAGAGAAATTAGATAAACTTTAATCTACCACTCCAATTAGGACTTATAGATCCTGTCATTTTTTAAAGAGGATCTACCCCAATCTAGATTATTCCAAAATTTACATACTTTACATTTTTTTGATAGCTTTACTAACCCATTCTGGTTTTAGCAAAGTCATTATAAATAATCCTCTATTTATTTTACAGTCTTCAATTATCTCTTTATCCCCAAAGATCTTGTTCATTTCTTGATATGATACAAAATAATTTTTTTAAACCCCAAAGAAATCTACTATAGGAATCTTATATTATTGATAATATATTCCTTTTTAAGGGATTTCAGTTTTTGAAGAATACACTAGATCACCTTCCATCTCCTATACTTTACTATCTCCAAAGAGTCTTTCGGTGTACTAGCCTCTGATTTAATCATGGATATTAAAAGATGGCTTAAAATTGTATTGGTACTATTTCCTTATTCCTCATCTAAGTTACATTATTCCACCCCTGAGTACTTTGAATATAAAGAATATAAAATTTCATCATCTAAGCCTATATCTTCTCCCCAAATACTCTCAAATAATATTTCAATGAATCATCCATCATTATTTCCTTGATACCATCTCTTCTTTTGTCTATATATAGAAAAGTGTTTGCTCTAGGAAATTTCATCGCAAATAACCAACAATAATCAAAATTGGATATAGACTTTCCTTTAGTGAATTTGAGATACTTCTCATATTTTTACTTAAAGTTTTCTCTTACATCCTTTTGGATTCTATTTGGTATAAGATATCCATTATGATTTTCTAAATTTTCTACCTAAAAATATACTAGATGATTTCATTTTACCAAATATTTTCCATAATTACTTGTGTGATCTATTTTATTCACACTGGCCATCTTAACACTGTGTTTTGAATGGTCTTTGTTGGGGTTTTCCAAGCTCCTACCTAGCTGGACTACACCTATATCTTCTTACAACACCCTATACCTTTGGGAAACACAAAGAACTCATATATGTCCTATTTATCACATCATTTAAGTCATGCCTCTACATAAAATAGAGTCTTATAACCTTCCTTATTGTTTTTTCTTGAACACCCAAATTATCCAACAAATATACACTTTGAGGAAGATGATCCTTCATGGATTGTTTGAACTATTTCAGACCAACTACCTGGAAATTTTTGGATAAAAACATATAGATAATATTCTTGATATCCTATTCTACAGCCTAAATAAATTGTTGAATATTCTTTAGATGATTAGGATGATGTTTCTATGGAAGTTCTAGAACAGGAGATTGAGGTGGATGACCTTAGTGAAGAAGACATGATAGCTTATGATGATGTAGTGAATCCTATCCTTCAGTGCCATTTGGAAATCATGACTCTCCTTTACCTATAAATTCTCATAGGTATGAATTATAAGATGAGGATCTTATTGATATTGAGGTTTCAGTAAGTGGATTTGTTGAAGAACCAGAATGGGATGACTCAGACGAGATAGCAAGGGACAAAGAATGTTCTAATAAGTATTACATTCCAATCCCTATAATTGGAAGTACTCCAAGACCTAGTGTACAAGATTCACTTTATTAGGGGATAATTCCTCAGGATCAGCAGTACTAGGCCTAGATTACATTGAATCAAATGATGATGATAATAATGGGGGCAACCCACCTGAGCATGGTGGAATTTCCATCCCTTCTGTTCGGAGAGTGCTTGAAGGATCTTTATGAGATTGAATCTCAAGGAATAGTTGAGGTATCCCTTCTCATACTTTCATTTGTTCATTTTCTTGAAGATATATTTGGACCCAATCCTACAGATTTTTCTAATGAACCTATAAAAATAAATGATACAACTCTTGTTGAGGTGAATGAGTATGTTTACGATGAAGTAAAAATTTAGTCCCCAAGATCAGAACTAGTAGAGTTTGAAGGTGAGTTTGATGATAGGAAACCAACTTATGACCCATATACTATTATCCCTTATTCCACAACTTCTACACCCTATATGATAAAAGAGGATTTTAATGAGTTCAAATTGATCTAATGGGTGTTTTGAAAGAGCTCTTCATTGGATTTGGGAACACTATGGAACTATTTAGAGAGGAGAATATAGCTAAGACAATCTCTTTAGTTATTTACCATATTCAACCAAGATTACATCTCAAAATGAAACATATGAAAAATTTGACTAAGGATTTGAGAGCTCAAGTGGGTTCTTTTAAATCCAATCTTCAAGATATAATGTTGAACTTGGATTAGAAATTTCTATATGTAGTGTTTCTGTTTTCTACTTTAGCTGATATCCCTTCATCTTCCTAAGTGTCTTACATATATTAATAATGAATATGGAATAAAAAAAACCATATGATATGAGTCAAAAAGTTTTTTTAATGAGTTTTAGAAGACAAAATAAGTGGTGTTTGAAGGTTTTCAGACCTATGCTGCTAAGACCTTGGAATTGTCCAGAAGAGATGTCAAGAAGGCTATCAAAGATAAAGATACTATTAGAAGAGCTATTGATTTCTATATTAATAGGATATTTACAAAACCTATCCTAAAGACCATGTTCATATCTCTAGAAAATGATATTATAATGTATCCTTTGACTCATACCATCAAGTATCAAGTTAAAAATTCTCACTCTAGTTTTGGAAGCTTTTATAGAAAATAGAGGGTTACTTTCAGGACATGGAACATAGATCAATAACTATAGAGGATTTCACCAGATTTCAAGAGCCTTAACTTTACATTGAAAACACTTCCATTTTGGTTCCTCTTTCCTTAATCATTACTTCAACCTCTCCTTTAACTACAATCTCCTTTGTTAACCCTTTGTCTTGTCTCCTAGACAAACACTTCATTATATTCTCCCTATCTCTAGGTGTGTGGTTATTCAAGAACTTGCTACCACACATTCCACCTATACACCTCAACAAAACCCTTCTTTTCAGCCTCTACATCAAAATAAAATCATCCTATTCTTCATTCTAACATAAGGGATATACTTGATTCCAACTCAGATTATAATTCCTAATAGGGACTTTTATAATCACTTTTTTCAATCATTTTGATATTAATGAAATACTTTTTTCATATTTATGTCTTTCCTATTATCCAATTATTTTCATTATTTATCTCTTATTACTTGTTATATTTTAATCTAGATTAAATTTTTGATAATCCCCAAAAGGGGGATAAATATATGAGGTTACAATTCATTGATAAAAACTGATGTATTTAATTAATTATATATATCTATATATCATGATTTGTGATCATAAAAAAGGGGATATTGTTAGATTAGTCCAAAATCATCTAATTTTAATGATACCAAATCATGTTTCTTATGTTACTAATGAATTTTATGTTTTACGTTAGTCAACCATTTTTCTGGATAAATTGATAAAAATGACTAAGTCCTGAAGTGACCATGACAACCTACACATGAAGAAGTGTAACTGACCGTGAAGTTCAAGTGACCTTGTAGAGGTGACTGTACGTTGAAGACCAAGTGACCGCATGAAAAATCATGTGACTGTACAAAGGATTCCACCTACTCTAAGAAGTAAAGTAGTGACCACAATAAGAAATTAAGTTAACATGAGAAGTAAAGTAGTGACCGCATGAAGAAAATAAATGACTTCAAGAAGAAATCAAGTGACTATGAGAAGAAATGAAGTGGTCGTAATAAGTGAATTGACTACAAGAATAAGTGAAGTGACTGTATGAAGAAACTAAGTGACTATGTCAAGCGACTATGACAAGTAATTGTGCCAAGTAACCTCAAGCCAAAGTAAATGTGATTCAGTGAAGACTGAGTGATCACATCTAACTTAAGTAGCGAGGTATATTAAAATCTTCAATAGTTATATTTTGAAGCATTTATTGCAGAGTCAGTGTATTTAAGGTTTCAATGACTATGAGGATGAAATTATTAATATCATCCAATAGATAATTAGAGAAAGTGATCTCTTTAAGAAGTAGATCCACTCATGGAAAAATATATAGATATATAGTGAAATATTAGTGCACGTGCATGAGATATATATTGAAATTCTATTCTATAATGCTGAACAATTCCAAAACACTATGTTTTTATAACTTCTTAGTGAAAAAATCAGTTTAATATTTTCAAGGAAAAATTTAATAAATATTTATCAACCAAAGATGATCAGATTGAGATGGATCATACTTTCACTCTTTTGATCATTTCCTCTCTCTATTTTAGCTTAAATTTTGAGTTATGTTTACTTTAATCTATTTATTCATTTTCACAAACTCTTTCATTGTATTTAAGAGTACTAGATACTCTTTATTTCATTCTTTTACATATGTTACCCCATGTATAACTGTGATAGAAGCTGTGTGTATCCTGGACTGACTGTGTGGAACTTCTATTTATAAAAAATTAATCAAGGTTGTGGATTAATTAATTTTTTTAATAAAATCTTTGGAAGTGTATGATTTCTAAGTGGAGAGGACTAAGTCTCAGCTTGAGGTCAAACCTCTTATTTTATTATGTCATGTGTTTTATTGTTTTTTACTCTATTTTACAAGTAAACAACTTTTAGTTTTCAAAACTATATAGAAAACATTAATTTGATAGTAATATTTAATAAGTGTTTTATATACTATGTTTAAAGTAATTAGACCTATTTCAAAAGTTAAAGTAACTTTAAAATTGTTTTAATTGAGTTGTGATCGATCTTTTGAGAAATATTTCAAAAACTTTGAATTATATATTTCTATTATTTTAGTTGATAGTATTTTTTTATAAATTGGGGGATTTGGTTTTAAATAATTTTAAATAGAAATGTTAATGGGAAACTCAATTCACTCCCTCTTGGGTTGTCCACTCTGACCAATAATGATTTTAAAAAAAAATCCATTCCTTCACTTTAATTTCATTTCCCTCTAACCAAATGACCATTAAGTCATGAAAATGTTGGATGTGCAATAAAATATTCATGCATGAGATACATGTAAACATTTATATAATTCATGAAGTATATATATATATATATATAATATGATATTATATATATAGTGTACATTTAATACATGCATATGGTGCATGTATATTATCATGTATACAATGCACACACACACACACACACACACACATATATATTATCATATATGTATGAGATGAAATGGTTGGCCCACTCTCACTCAAACAATTTCATTAGAATTGAATCAAATGTTGGTTCATTAAAGATCTTTATATATGTTCATTGAACTATTCAATAAAAGTAATACTCAACAGTAAATAACACCTATGATGCATTATGAATGAGGATCCTCAAGCTTCGCCTATAAAAAATAATGGGTTCTCCTCATCAGGAAGTTCTGATTATGTTCGGATTATGGTATGATCATCGGTTTAATGAAAAGTTCCTAAAGCTCACTTTCTTCCCGAAGCTCTTTCATTGTTCCATGTTGGCGCTAACACCCCATTGAGCATTTAGGAGTCCGCTGATTATAAATCAGGATCTATTGGATAATTTATCACTTCAAAGGTAATATTCTTTTATTCACTAATCTTCATGATATTCCTCAAACACAATCCATTAAGATTGAATGAATAATATGGATGCTACTACTGTAACCAAAATCCAGATACTTTATTCTATTTGGTTTTTTGATAATTTAAAATTTTGATATCTTGGAGATTGATCCGCCTATGTTTGTGTTGTTTTCTACTACCAAAAATCATTAAATGATTAAATAAAACCCATCAGTGGTATCAATGATTTTTTCTTCAAGATTTAAACATGTTTAATTAGATAGTTTTTGAAGAACAATGATTTGCAGCGTTTCATAAAACCACAGTGAAGAGCTGGTTACCTTTACATAGATACCCCAACTTGCGTAACGGTAATAAAGTTTTAACTTTACACTGATGATGATATATAAGAGTCATTGAATAATTACCCATATGAAGACTCTTGTGTAATGGTATAGAATCTACGTAGAGGTCTTTAATGTTTACCTTTATGAAACATAAGTAATTTTAAGGTTACTCTTACATAGAAGAGTTCTATGTAAGGGTCACCAGATCTAACTTTACACAAACAGTTTTGAATAAAGGTCAATAAAGACTACCTTTACGTAACTAATCTACCATGAACCACCATTATGTTGAATATCAGTGTAAAGGTAACCACAAATTACCCTTACACATAATGAGGGTTCTATGTAAGAGTAAAAAAATGTTTAAAAAAATGTATTTATAACATTTTAATTTATTAAATGTTTATAAAATGTTTTCAAATTATGATAAAAGTTATTTTGGGAATATTTAATTTATAAGGAATTTATAAATTAATTAGTTAGTTATAAAATGTTTATAATTAATGATATAATTTTTTATTAAAAATTTTCCCATATATTAAATGTTAATATATAAAATACATTTTAACATATTATATGGTATTCATTGTGATCTAAAAATAAAATTTTATTTAGAAATCATAAGGGGTAATTTATAAAGTGTTTATAAATTACAAAATATATGATATTTAGATTATATAAAATGTTTATATGATAGATATTGAATTATAAATGATTATAATTCATGAAATATCATATAAATTCCATATAATACTAAATATGAAAGAGTTTATATTGAAATTAATACACCATGTTTATATTCATGTTTATGGAATGTCTATAATTTTATGATAATTTATAAAGATATTTATAATTAGAATTTATTTATGAAATGTTCCTGAATGTTTATCTCATGTTTTGAAAAAATAAATAATTTTTTATTTATTTTCTTAAATTCCTTTGATATCAATGTTCAGTAAATTTTTTAAGAAATGTGAATAATATTTATGCGTTATGTTTGATTGTTTAACCGCTTCTAAGAGTTACAACCCTGCATTACCTATTAGGAATGACTCCATAAAATTTAGTTTTCATCTACCTTGACATTGATTTGTAATTCGAATTTTGATATTAAGAATAGTTGAATATAGTTTGATCATATTGTGTGTTAAAGATGTTATGAATTGAATTCTATCTTGAGTAATGTCTCCTTGGGTATATGGAATTTGTTTTAGACCACACCCTATCCTAGAGGTTATGCCTTGTCTAGAAAGGTGAATGAGGTTGACTATTTGTTGCTCTGGTCTTACTCATATGAAGATTGTCAATATGTTATAAGTATATTCCTTTATATGAAAAGTTCATGTACCTTATGCATATGATGTATTTTTATATTTATGAATATGTTTGAGTTATTTTTTTGGGTGAGTGACAAAAATTTATAGATTTTGTAAAGCGTTACACATTAATGTGGTTTGAACACATTAATTTGGTTGTTAGAATAGGGATTCCAAAAAAATAACTCATTAGAAGCACACATACACAAAAGGGAATAAAACATGTGAAGATAATGATCAAATAAGATGTAATAGTTTTGATTTTAACATGAATATGACGCATATTAAATTGATGAGACTTGAAAAACCTATAAATACCAAGTGTAAGATTCCTTCAAAAGAGACACTTGTCAAGCCCGTAGGTGCAATAGCAGTCACATGGACCCACGCGCAAGGTCACCAACCAATCCATCAACTCTCTCAACCTTTTTCTGCTGTTCCAAGCCATATGACCCCACAATAATGAAGAGTATACTACTAGTGATCCCAATATATTATTATTATACTGTCTCTACTACCTATATTATTATTAGACTGTCTCGGTGCACACAACTAGGTAGTTTTGTGTCATAACTGGGTGCCCTGGGATTATCTTATGTAAGAGAAAAAAGTAATAAGTTACTTTGGACTACCTTTCTAGGTAGTTTTATTCCATAGACGAGTGCCCCTAGATTTTCTAGTTTGTACTTGTTTTTGAAATTTTCATTGGGTAACACATAGCTGGAAAACCATAACGGTTAATATTCATAGAGGAATAGATTTGAGTGAATCAATATGATAGATTTTGATGAATATTTATTCTCTAATCTATCCAAAAGTCACAAATATTGTGATTGAGATGATTCTATACTAAATAAATAAGTGTTGATATAAACTCCCTAACAGATTCATTACTTATTTAAATATGGATCTTGTCTCACTAAATCAATATGATGTTTGAGGTCATCATTTTTAGTGGGAGTGATTTTATATAAAGTATTTAATGAAAAGATATAATACATGATACTCACCCACTGATATGTCTTTGTTGTAGATTATGACATAATCATAATCATATTGAGATCACTAATAGGTATGAACTATAAAGCATTTAAAGATTGGTATCAAGGATTGAGAAGTACTCACAAGAAGAATCATTGTGAGAATTTGAATGTGAATGTTATAGATATTAATTCCAAGAACTCTGACTCATGGGAATTGGATACTACGTTTGTGTCTCACATTTATGTTGATATACACAGACTCAGAGATAGAAGGGAATTGATGAAGGGTGAAGTATATATTCAAGTTGATAATGGAGAAAAATCTATTACATTGAATATTAGCACTTATAATCTAAGTCTACCTAGTGGATTAGTTGTAGAATTAAAAAACTATTATTATGTTCCCACCCTAAATAGGAATTTGATTTCTATATCTTGTTCGAAGAAGATGATATTTTCTTTCATTATTAAGAATAGTAGTTGTTCTTTATATAAGAATGAAATGTTTTATTGAATTATAAATACAGTGAATGGTTTATAAATTTTAGATATGGATAATCCTATTCATAACATTCATAATAAGAAGTTTGGAGTTAATTCTAATCACATCAACCTTTGACATTGTCACCTTGGACACATAAATGAGAAACACATTCAAAGTCTCCATAGAGATAGTTTGTTTGAATAATTTGATTATGAATTTCTTGATAGATGCGAATCTTGTTTATTAGGTAAAATGACCAAAACACCTTTTGGGGGAAAATGTGAAAGGGCTAGTGGACTATTTGATCTCATACATAGTGATGTATACATATCATTGAGTATACAAGAAATTGGTGGCTTTAGGTACTTTATTAATTTTACTGATGAATTTAGTCTGTATATATAAGTGTTTTTGATGAAAAAAAAGTATGAAAATTTTGAAAAATTCAAATAGTTTCCAAAAAAAGTATAGAACCAATTGGGAAAAAGTATTAAGATTCTAAGATTAGGTTAGGGAGGTAAATACTTGATCCAAGAATTCATTTATCATATGAACTCACTCCTGGAACACCATAATGGAATGGTGTGACTTAAAGAAGGAATAATACTTATTTGGATATTGTTCAATTAATTATGAGTCTATGTAAACTTCTTATTTCATTCTATGGTTATACTCTAGAGACTGCTGCAGTTCTTCTAAACTGTGTTCCATCTAAAGCAATTATGAAGACACTATATGATATATGGTATGAGAAACTTCCCAATTTATATTTTATCAAGATTTGGGGATATAAAGTAATCATATGAAAATTTACTTCAGATAAACCTGACAAAAATATGACAAGTGCTAATTTTTTGGTCATCCCAAAAAAATAAGAGGATATTATTTATATAACCCAACTATGAACAAAGTGTTTGTGGCCCGACATAATGATTTTCTTGAAAAAAATAATATAATTATAGGTGGTAGAGGGAGGAATGTTAAAATTTTAGAAATTAAAGACCAACCAATAGGATGTGTTCCTGAGATAGAAGTTGAACAACTTCCAAAAAGAGTTAGGGAAGAAAAGCCAACTCAAGTTATACAAGAACCTAAAAGGTTTAGTAGGATTCATTAGGAATCTAAGAGATATGGATTTTTTTTGGATAATGATGATAAATTAATATTCATAGGAGATTAACATTCTTTCTACCAAGATAATATTGAGAGATCTAATTCTAAGAAATGATTAAAAGCTATGGAATTTGAGATGGACTCCCTATACACTAACCAGGTTTAGAACTTTGTAGATGCACCTAAAGGGTTAAGACCCATAGGGTAAAAGTGGGTTTTTTTCAAGAAAACTGACATTGATGGTATAGTTTCTACCTATAAATCATGTCTAGTTGTAAAGGGTTATAAATAAATTCATGAAATAGATTATGAAGAAACCTTTTCATATGTTATGATGATAAAGTCCATTCTGATTTTTTTATCATATTAGCTCATTATGATTATGAGATATATAAAATGGATATCAAAACCATTTTCCTTGATGTGAATTTAGCTAAGGATGTCTATATGATACCAACTGAAGGTTTTGAAGTGACAAATGAGATTTCTAAGGTATGAAATTATAACGGTCTATTTACGGACTAGAGAAATATTCTCAGAATTAGAATATCTGATTTGATGATGTAATCAAGTAGTTTGGTTTCATCAAGAACACAAATGATTATTGTATATATAAGAGGATTAGTGGGAGTATATTAGTATTTCTGATATTTTATGTATATGATATACTACTTATCAGAAATGAAACCCCGAAAATGCATTCTATGAAGGTGTGGCTAGGTAATTGTTTCTTGATAAAAAGACTTGAGTGTAGTAGCCTACATATTGGTTATACATATCTATAGAGATATATCCAATAGGTTTCTTGATCTGAGTCAGAACACATATATTGGTAAAGTTCTGAAGAGATTTAGCATGGAAAACTCCAAAAAGGGGTCTTTACAAGTATTACATTATATGAATCTTAAGAAGATTCAATATCCTTAAAGAGAGTTAGAAATGATGGATATGATTCCTTATACATCCTCCATGGAATCTATCGTGTATGTCAGGTTATGCACTCAACCTGATGTCTCTTATGCTTTGAGAATAACTAGTAGACACCAATCCAATCGCGGTGAGAGTCATTAGATTGATATAAAGAATATTCTTACATACACGATAAGGATTATGGATATATTATTAGTATTTGGATGAGAGGATGAACTTTTTGTAAAGGGTTACACAAATGTTAGTTTCCAGTCTAAAAAAGTTGATCAGAGATCTCAATATAACTTCATGTTTTTTCAAAATGGTGGATCCATTAGTTGAAAGAGTTCCAAGAAAGCCACCATAGTGGAATTGAAAATAGATATAGAGTATATTGTTTCATCTGATACTATGAAGTAAGTTGTTTGGATCAAGAAGTTCAATATTAAACTTGGAGTGGTTCCTCACATTAAGGGAGAAATTGAGCTATTTTGTGAAAACAATGGGACTATTTATTAGGCTAAGAAGCCCTGGTCTCACTAAATGACCAAACACATCCTTCAAAAATATTATCTCATATAGAAGATCGTTGAGAGAGGAAATGTAAATATCAATTAGGTGGATATTGTTGTAATAGTGGGTTCTCTAGACCCAACTATACAGTACTTTTAGATTACCATATCGTGTATAGAGTTATACATGATGTTTACTTACCATTATATTGTATATATTTTTGTGTCCACTATTTAATGGTAATTTTTATAGATTAATTTTTTTATCAAAAGGTTATAACAGATCCCATGCTATAATGAGAACCTCGAGATACTATGACATTAATCTAAAACAAAGGTCATATGGTCTAGATACATCATACTAACTGAACACAATTATTGTCTGACTATGAGGTTCTAGGGGATCATAAGTATTAAGACTTCTTCTTGTGAAGTTTTCACTTGGTGATCTCTATTAGTGAGATCATGAGGAAATACCCTCCAATTTTAACACCACAAGTTTCAAGTGTCATTGGTTCTTCCTATATATGAACATGTGTATTGGTCTCTTAACTTTAAATCATTATCAATGTGTGTAATTTGATCGCGTACATTGATCCAAGTTAAAAAACATGATAATGAAATCATGGCGAGGTAGCTTGTGTTGGGTGCATCATTAGTGCTATGACATTGGTTGAATGGTCAACAAAGTATTTTTCGCTTTTGGGTTCAGGAAGTAATATATCTCAAGCCTTGTTGATCCATATGGTATTACCTTTTAAAGTCCTTGGATAAGTTATTTGAGGGTAAATCCATGTAGTTAGATTAAAAAATAATAAAGCAATAAAGGCGAAATGACATAAGTGTGCATCCTACTTTATGATATATCTAAACACAAAGAGATTATATTACACAGTATGTTTTCGTAGGTTGGTTGTCATTTCTATGACTTTCATTATCTCTTTAGAGGCCTTGATGTGTTTCTAGACTCCTCTCTTGGTCTATGAATATTGTTGATTGCAATTGAGATAAGGTCCTAGAGGGTCACACACAATAGCATATTCAAGAATCTTCCCTATTTAGTTGAATAGATATATTGGGCATGGTGGGCCCCACCATGGGGTCCGAGTGTTTTCCAATTCATCGATCACTGATAATTAAATAAATTCATTATTATTCAAGTAAATAATAATTAGACTGAATTTAATTATTAAAATTATTTCAAAAATTAAGTAAATATGAGAAATAATATTAATCGAATGAATATTATTTTAATATTCTAGGTTAGTTTAATATTAAAGAGGGAATTATGAGTGAGTTAAATGACATGATTTTATCACATAATATATTATATATATATTACACATGTTTGATAAAATATAAATAATATTTATGATGTAGTCTAGTTCATAAATATTATTTATTTATTACTTATTTAGTGGGTGTTTCCTTAAGGGGGTAGGGAACCCTTTCCGGGTAATCTACTCACCCACTATATAAGCAATATAGGAGAACATTTGGTGTGTTATTCATTCACTGGGAATGAGAGATTCTCTCTCCTCCTGCTTTTTAGAGAGATAAATAATCTCTCCAAGCACCGATCTAATCACTCCTTTGAAGAATTGAAGACAACAAATTATGGTGATCATCACGATGCTAAAGGACTTGTCAGAACTCTGCGCTAGTACCTAGATTATGATGAATAGAGGGCATGAATATTCTGGGAGCATGTGTGGATGGTCTAGAGGGGTTAGGCCTCATATCCTTTGAGCAATGATCACCGGTGACGATTTATAGTTATATGTGATTCGGTTTTGAACAAGGTATGTGTTCATTTTAGTTTTTGTTCTCTATTTAATTTACTTAAGATCCTCAGACCATACCAGGGATTGAATCATCAGAGATGACAAGTCTTTTCATATTGATGATGAAAATTTTTAAAATCCCCAACCCACTGAATTCCAATGTGACCCCAGTATCTTAAATTGGTATCATATGGAGAATGTAAATTATCTAAGATAATAAAAATTAATTCGTATTTAACTTAATTAGAGGGTTTAATTTTGTTCCTAATAGATCTGACTGCACTTTGATCCGAGTTTAGATGGCTAAGTTATGGCCATGTGAAAAAATCTTTATGGATGATGCGTGGTTTGATTTTGAGACTTAAAATTGTTTTGGATCTAATGTGTTTCAAAGTAAATTAATAATGATGAAAAATTTGTATTAAATTTTTCAGTTATAATTTCCAGATAGAATGCTGGATGGATTTTGATTGTTGGAATGATATTTTCTATCCATAGTTCTTTCCAAGGTTTTATTGAAATTATAATTATTTTATTATATTATAATAAAATAATTATAATAATATTATAATAATTATATATTTTTTATTATAATTATTTAAATCCTATCTGGGAAGACTAAGTGAGAAAGAAAATATCACTCAAAACAAAAATGAGACAAGTGGGAAGACATTAAAAGGGGATGGGGGCTTGACTCAAGGAAATCCTAAAACAATAAAAAAATTTGTTTTCTATTTTCTCGGGTGGGGCCAAGGGTGTGGCCTCACTATCTCAGTGGGCCTATATGGGAAGCAAGCACTACCTACTCCTAGCCTGGCCTCCCTGACCAGATTCTCTCCTACCAGTGAGGGGACCAGGGCGTCATTGATGAGGCTGACCTGCCACGTGTGGTTCACCTCTTGCTTATTGAGAACTAGAGCTAGCAACCTGCTCCTCCAGATCTGGCACTTCATTGCCTCATCTAGGCAGCTCCTCCACCTTTCGGACAGCTCCACTTGTGAGGTCATTGTCATCCTCCCGTAGCATAGTAGAGCTTCCCACTATGGCACCTCCCACGTTCCTCCCTGCTCAGACCAATGAGCTCCTACCACTGACAATACTGCCTGCACTAACTTCACCACCAACTAAGCACAACTGCATCACCAGGTCTCCGAGTGCCACTATCTGTGGCTCCAACTCCTCCCCTCTCCCAAATCCATCTAGATCTGACCAAATCCCGTCTGCCATAGGAGTACGTTTCCGCTATAGCTTGAGATCATCGTCGACCATGTCTAGTTGCCGTGACAACCTCAATGCCACGTGATGTTTCCCCGAAGACTTGATCCGCCGTCGTGCGCCTAGATCCATTTCAACCACCACTGTCTATCCAAGTCTGTGACTACCTCCACTCTTGAACATATCAGTTTTCACTAGTTTCCTCAGAGGCACCATCATATGCAGATTATCTCCACCGTGCCCTAGCTTTCGAACAGTCTTCTATCACTACCATGTCGTCGGACCTAGTACCTCTGGCCAACCACGTCCTGCCCAAATCCGATGTGTCCATCCTCAGACCACCATA
Source organism: Viscum album (assembly GCA_963277665.1). Lineage (NCBI taxonomy): Eukaryota > Viridiplantae > Streptophyta > Magnoliopsida > Santalales > Viscaceae > Viscum > Viscum album. The sequence goes on along the minus strand of OY728119.1, from coordinate 1,581,563,018 downwards.
AGGTAATACTTGTAATGGATTATTCTAGACCTTAATGACCCCAAAAATGTCATGAGGTGGGTTTTCCCTACCCTAAATGGGTTTGGGTGGATCTTCCTGGCCCAGATTGGCCCTACACGGGCTTTACACTGTCTGGAATGAGCCTGTACTTGTTTAGCCAAACCTGTGAAGGCCTTGCATAGGGTTTCAATGCCCAGAATAATCAAAATTAATTTAATTTATAATTAAATTATATTAATTAATTTATATTAATTTTGGTTTAAAATAATAATTTTAATACCTGGGTATAAAATTAATTTAATTTTGATATTAAATTAATTAATTAATTAATTAATTTTTTGGTATTAAAATTAAATTAATTAAGGGAACAAATATAATTACGTTATTTGAACTTAATTTAATTAAATACCCTCATATTTAATTTATTTAAATTTAATTTTTATTGTGCATTTATTTTAACCTTGATCAGTCTTGAGCAATTGACTTGACCTATGTATGTCTAGTTGTTTTTATTTAATCTATTTTCTTACTGCATGCAATGTTTGTAAATAAATAAATAATTTATATGGTCTATGTATTGTCTTTTTAGTCAGTTTGTATAAGGGCCTATAAATCCAAATTCATCTAATATACATTGCACCCCTAGTTCCCCTCACATTCACGTGAGTATAATTGTACTTTTGATGGAGATGATGAACGCCATTGACCCCGCCAAGATAAGGTGGTACACCATGATGAGGACAATGTAAGATGCCGATCACACCAAGATGAGGTGATACTATAGACAAGAAGATGATATACTGGATGGGGGAAAGTTACATCACTAGTCAAGCAATGACTCAGGTATGACGCCCCTAGGTCATGGTTGATCCATTGAATTTAAATGGATCAACCAATATTAGATTCTCAAGACTAGTTGGGCAGTAGTTTTACTTTATGCATTTATTTATTATTTTATGTATTTTATAACAGTGGTAAAATATATAAAAAAATATATAATAAAATGTATAAAGAAGTAATAAATGTTTTTTTTATTAATGTTCAGCTGTGAGAATGAAAGAATAATATGTAAAAGATTAATTGAAATGAACATCATTCTTCAAGATAAAAATAACAAAAACCCTCAAAGAAATATTAAGTAGTCAAATGCCTTCTGTTATTAAAATTTGAATAAAACTGGGTGTTTGGGGTGCTCACTTACCAAAGTTGAGGGTGCCACTTACTACCAAAGAATTCTTATGAGAGCGATGTGTTGAATTATCTAAATTTGCAGCAAATAAGTATCCAAATCTAACCTATAATTTTTTAGGTGAGCATTGAGAAAAATCAATTTTATGATTTTAGAAGCTCAGAATTCACTCAACAGATCAAGAAACTGAGAGTTAATGTAGTTGGCTAGTCAAACACCTACCTTGAACACTCTAAGTAGTGGCATAGACAAATCTTGTAGACTATTAGGGGATGTTCAACGATCATTTCCACTAGAATACTCAAGCAACAAAATATTCTGATTTTAATAAAGAGGGTTTATAGAATTTGATAAAATAGTGGGAGACATTTAATGATATAATTAATCAATAATGTCTAATTTGTTAATCAAGATAAAATTAAAAAAATTTAGTTTTATGTTTGTATAAAATGATAAGTAATATTAAAAAATACACTGCAATAATTATGGACAAAGTTAATGTCTAAACTGGAACAAATTTCCAAGTGTAGTATATGACCTTGCGCACAATACTACTATATCAGAAATTCAATGCGTTTCTATTCCTATACCTGTTAATCCACCTCAAGAAGATAGGATGTAAAAATGCATACATGAGATTCATGTAGGTAGCATATGATGGTTATGTCATAATTATATCATCAACATCTGATGCTAGTTTTGGATATAAAATCAGGAAATGGATGATATAACATGGAGTTTCATCTCTAAGATGTTTATGAGAAGAAAGTGAGGATAGATTTGAATGGGTAATAATTACATTGTCTTAGTGTAAATATGAAGAAAATATCTCAATATTTCAAGGCATCCCATTATTAAAAATTTCACCCAATTTCTCTATATTCGTTTAAGGTTACAAAATGAACTGGATGGAGTTAACGTTTCATAAATTTTTAGGTAAGGTTCTCCAAGTAAATAAGAACATTATAGAATATTTAATATTTAGTTCTTATGGTGAAAAAATTGAAAGATAAGTTAGAAAGGCCAATGAAAAGAACAACTCTAAATTCACCTTCACAACTTACTTCAAAGTATGAGGTTGGTTATTAAATAAGAGATTATTTTCTTTGCATATCATGAAATAACGTTTATGGAATTTTAAATACACTGAATTGAATAAGAAAATATTCACTTCTTCTTCAATGTATATTCATCAATTAATTTTTCTAACATGATTATTTGGTATAAAATACAATATTTCAATTACATATGTGTATTTGAATATAGTAACCAAGTAAGTATAGAAACGTTACAAGAAGTCAGGTGTATTGTCCAACCGACTAAGAAAGGGTGATTCCTAAGTTAGTAGTGAGAAGCACACAACTTATAAATGTCAAGTTAATTATTTAAGTAAAAATATTATTGAGTATAACCAAAACATTTGTCTCATGTGTCTTTTGGACATAAGGAGACATTATTCCAAGTTTAGGAATGGATGTTGTTTGTGGTGTCTCATACTCAACCAATAGTGCAGTCATACTTGAATCATAGGAAATACATGATGAATATAAAATTTAAGACTTATTTACCTGGTTGTGTCAAGATAATTATTTTTCAAGAAAAACTAAAAGTGAATTTCAAGTATATACCCGCTTTGGTATTTAGACTCATTGGATCTAAACACCTTTGGTATTATTGATGTGTATACTTATTTAGTTTGGTCAAAGAAACCCTTTTAAATAAAGGTATTCCACAAAGATTTAGGAATTAGTTAAACAAGAGAGTGTTAACTATTCCAAGAGTAAGGTAGTGGTAAATATACTTTATAAGATCTATTTTATTATTTAAGTAATTGGAAAGTGAAGTAAGCATGTTTATAAGATATGAGTTGGTTTGGGCTGGCATGCCGAAGAATATCTTGACCAAGCATTCGTTGATCAAAATAATGTAGCATGAAGTAATTTATAAGCACACACTACCTTATCTACATCACAACATTGATATTTTTAAGGAGGATTGGTGATAATTCTTACATATTAACATTGATCAACAAAATTTATCATGGAGTAATTCCTAAATTCACATTTTATACATCAGATTCATGATGTAAGTAGTATCAATGTTGAAACTTTCATAAACTTCCATTATATATCAAAATGTTATTTGAAAATAGTGTTGATATCCCATAGCCATATTCCAACTGTAATGAAAAAAGGATATCATATGAGTCATGGTATAATGGAAATCCATTATTTCATAAGTACATGTGTTTAAATGAAAAGAGTTTGTTAGGATATAAATAAACTTGCATCAACTAAAACACATTTTTTATCTAAGTAATCATCCTAATGGTTTCTTAGGATATTACATAAATCCTTAAGAAATAAAATTGGTAGTAAAGTGATAGACTATATTTCTATATAAGGGTAAACATCTCTATTTGAGATAGTGGGAGCCGAATTGACTTGGGTCTAGTCAATGATAAAGATTCACAAATAGTCGACATAGGAATTTTTTCAACAAGAAGTGTGGAATAAGAATATTCCAAAGACACATACTCCATAAGAAGGTTAAAACAATAGTGATGGTTTTATATTCACTACGGTCAGTAATAAATTATTCATTGTGAATAAAAATTCCTACAAGTAGGTAGTATATGACAGTAAACTAAGATTGAAAAGTTCAATTAAAATTCAATAATGGATTCCATGTATCAAAGTGAAAATGTCCTTATTATATTGAATATTGTGGTGGGTATTAAAATGAGATGATTCATGGGTGGTAGAATCACAATACCAATAAGGATCAATTGGTAATACCAACTCATTATTCCTAAATCCATTAGAATTTTACTTATCATAGCTACTTTTTGTTATAAATTAATTGAAAGTTGGATGTCAAGACAAAATTTCATGGAATGTGTCTATATGACGCAACCATAAAGGGATAGGGGCATCACAAAGTGCTAATAAGGGTGAAAGTTACTTAAATTCAGTTATGATTAAAGCTAGTATCTCGATCATAGAATATTCATTTGAAATTAATGTTTTTCATGTGTCTACCAAAGGTTAGTGGTAGAATAATTGTTTTCCAAGTGAAATATGTTCGATAACATATGGAAAATAGATATCAGTCTTATAGTTTTATAAGACAAGAGTGAATGAAATACTCCAAATATCGACTTAAAGTAGAAACCTAATGTAGCACCCCAAACATTTTACGGTATGTTTCTCTTAAAAAAATTGTATTCATTAGATAGATTATATTTCATGAATAACTGAGCCTTTGTGGAAAAAAACATGGTTACTTATAGGTGATAGCCAAAACCTATCCAGTAAAATTAAATTTTCCAGCTATGTGATTCGAATTTTAAAAATCTGACATACATAGCTGTGTTCGGGATGATATTTAAAGTTTGATAGAATTAACTTAATTTTCATTGAATAGTAACCTACCCTTATGAATAGTAAACAAACCTTATGAATATTAACTTACCCATATGAATATTAATATGACTCTTATGAATGGTATCCATACTCATGAATGTATAAATAAATTTAGGCACCTTTAAAAAAAGATGAATATTTTAAGTGTTTATATATTTCTATTAAATAATTATTTAATCAAATATTTAAGTAATCATATTTAGAAAATTATTTTTGAAAAATGGACTTCATTTTTTGATTCTACACATCAAAAAATGGTTAGGGTAAATTTTTGTTATTTTTATGAAATACTTGATTTTTTTGGTGAATAGTAAAATACATTAATTTACCGTATAAATACATTATAATTTAAATTAACTATTCCTAGCATAATTAGTGATGTAAGCACCCAAATCTCAAACTCACATAAATATATTACTATTCTTGGTCATGTAATACTCACTATTTCTTGTCTTGAGAGGAAATAATAAATTAATGATTATAATATTTAGAAAACTTCTCTCCCCTCCACTATATAAACCACCCCTCACCCCCTCTTCCTCCCACACCACTCAAGCTTCAAGGCTTCCCTAAATTCTGCCAAATACTCTTTCCAAGCCATCTACCCACGTCCAATACCTTCTGGACTCATCAAAAGGCCAAAATCAAAGGTCTTAAAGGAGATTCTCAAGGAGGAGTACTCAAGAGGTGGACCTTTCTTCTCTTTTCTTTCAATTTCTTTTACAAAGTTCCATTATTTTCTTCTACCTTCTCACATACCCTCATGAAAATGACATGATAATTATAGTACCTTACATGTACTTAATTTTAATTGTTCTAATGAAATATTTCATCATAATCTCTCCTTTTCCCCCTCCTTTTATACAATAAATGCAAACACCGTCCGAGATGTGTTAATTTATCACACACAAGGAAGACGAGTTTTCAATTTGAATTAATATCTTCAATACTGGTCATGAAACCTTTTCAATGGTTGAACCAGGTCATAATATATGTATTTTATCTTGAGTAATGTTCTGTAATCCTACACATTCATAATATGGAATAATAATACAAAAAAAAGTTTATTGTGCACAAAACCGCCAAGCCAAATCCAAGCATTTATTTTTAACTCATCGAATAAGTCATCCTCATGGTATATAACCAAAATCATTATAAGATCAATTATATATCTTTAATGTCACTAATAATTTATATTCACAATTCTGGATGTTTTACCATATTTCAAACAAACATCCATTCATGAATAAAAGTAAACAGATCATGAAAACCAAAGAAGAAAATGCTACCAAAATAATAAAATTGAATCTACTAAACCATAAAAAAGGTCATTAATGAACCTAATAAGTTCATAACATATCAATTACATGTTTATGAGGTTATTAAATTATTAATTAATGAATCTAAATTTGTTTTTTCAGTTCGTTAAGAACAATCAAGAACACCTTCAAGCATAAGGTGAGGGATCCTCTCTCTCACTTTTGTTCAAGAATCTCCCCTATGTTGTGATCTTTTATTTTTAATGCCTAATGATAGGGTATGTTTTTTCACCTCCCACATACTGGAATTAGGATTTATAAATAATGGGATACCATTTTACCTCTCATTAGGCCCTCGCAAGAACACTCGTTACCATGCCGAAATGTTTGTAAGGGGTTTTCTCATCTCACTTTCAATTCTGTGGGATTTCCATTGTTTGCCTCTTATTTATTATATGTGGTATAGTTTTACTACCATTTGATATATATAATCATGATTATATTTATATTCATGTTATTCCATGATTAATTTTATGGTTATTAACTTTTGGTCATACAACTCAATTGATTACAACATGGTAACGAGCTTTGTCTCAACTTTCACTTCATTGTGACTTGCTTAGTATTGTGCACCTTCTCTTTCTTATGTAGGGTACCTAATTCCCATTTAAGATCACTTTTAAATTTAAATTATATTCCATTTAAATATCCATATTCTCATATCATGGATATGATTATTATCTAAGTCGTATACCATTTTACTTACGGTATTGATTTTGAATGTGGTTTTGACTGTGGAAATATTGATGAATATGTATCCTCTATTCTATACGGATAATGTAAAGTCATGTTGCTCTTTTTTTGAATATATGTATAAAGAATTATTTGGATGAAAAGGTGGGTGGGGGCCACTACATCCTCTCGATGCATCAGTAGGTCTCATGAGACAAATAAGTTGGAGACAAACCCTTCGAGTTTGTTTCCAAAAAATTAGACAGGTTTATACCCATAGAACTAAACCATTTTAATGGTATTATGGTATCATGTGCCAGATACATGACATCCAATTAATAAGCATTCTTTTTATTCATTATCAGTTAAAACTATCTATGAGGTTTTCACTATGAAAAAATCTATGGATTCAGTTTCATTCTAAGTTTATTAATGGCGTGAGTTTTTCATTTATTCACCATGCCATATTGATTATGTAAAATTGTTTACAATTCAGTTATTATTGATTCATGCTTCCACCATTTTTAACCCTTACTAAGCATTTAATCTCACCCCTTTAATTTTTTAATTTCAACAGGTGATGAAGAGGAGATCATTTATTGAGTTCTTGTGGATGCAGTCTTTAGTTTTTATTATGTATTGTATTTTGTAACAATTTCTAATGTAATTTGTGTTACATCTATGTATCTAGATTCTTCAAGACTACTAAAATAATCATTCCTTAATGATTTTAATTCCTTCTAATCGTGCCAATGTACTTAGTAATGCACCGGCGCCAGTCTAGAGGGGTCGGGGTGTTATAGTTAGTATTAGAGGAAGTGTAGTATCAAACTTGAAAACTAGATTAGAAAACGTAGATTAGGGAACAAATCCATAATGTAGTATTTGAGGATGAATATACAAGAACGTATAAGTATTTTGGTATGGAATAGATTATGTGAATCTTTCTAGCAAATACATCTCTATCTGGATATGAGTATGTAGAGGTGGCTCTGACACAGATGTACTAGGAGTGAAAGATCCGACAAGGAGTTTTGGGATTGACTCAGGGTATCCTGGTTTACGACAATGGGCCTTACTGTACTCTTGGTTATGAAACTCCTAGGGGATATTCTTAGGATAATTCATATTTTCTTTACAATCCATTATGAAGGATTGAAATGTAAATTATTCCTCAAGAAACAATTTTTATGATTATAGGATTAGCCATGCGCAGGATCTCAATTTATGCCAAGTATTTTGTTAAGTTAAGATTATACATTATGATTCATACCATAATCTAGTGTGTGCCATTATTTAGAAATGGCGTCTAATGGAATAAGGGGAATCAATACTCGTGGGCAATATAGGGATATCCCCACTGAGCATGTCAACATAGTCAATATTGGGGCAGAACAGATCATGACCATATTGGGACAACTTACTCAGGTTGTAACGAATAACCATTCCACACCTATGTTGGATCATTTCATGCGGAAGAATCCCCCATATTTCAGCAGGACTACATATCCAGTGGTTTTTGAGAAATGGATCAAGTCCCTTGAAAAGATATTCATGGAATTAAGATACAATAAAAATGAAAAGGTAGTATTGGCGATATATTGTCTCAAGGGAGACATTGATCAATGGTGGTCCTTGATTCAGAATATCACAGAAGAAGAAGAAATAGAAGATATGGAATGGAGGAATTTTAAGGAAATATTCTTCAAAAAATATTTCCCTCGTGTGTAATGAACCGAAATGAAGAGGTTATTCCTTGTCTTAAAGAAAAGGGAAGAAGACAGTGTTGCAGAGTATGAGGCTACCTTCACAAGGCTAGACAAGTATGCCTTAGATTACGTATGTGACTCTACAGGAAAGATTGATCATTTCTTTTAAGGTCTTAAGCCAAGTCTTCGAAGGGTACTGGCTTCTCAAACATTTTCATCAAATGATGAAATTGTATCAAGTGCCATCAAAACAGAGAAGGAATTTTCTAGATCAAATTGGTTCAAGGGGAACTAAGATAAAAAGAGGTACTCTGATAACCAAGGGAAAGGTGAAGCACCAAATAAGAATAAGAGAAAGGAGAAATTCCCATTATGTGATAATTATGGAAAGAATCATCTCGAGAAATGCTTTAAAAGCATGAGAGTCTGTTATAAGTGTGGGGAAAAGGGTCATCTATCTCATTAATGCAAGGGGAAGAAACAATTTGATGATGTTCAATGCTACAATTGTATAGAGATGTGACACTATGCAAATGAGTGTCCTAAGAACCAAGGAAACATGCCTCAGAAAAATCTAAGAGAGAAAGAGAGAGCTTATACGATTAAAACTGTGGAAGTTGAAGTTCATAATGATGTGGTGGCAAGTACTTTAATTGTTTCCTCAAACTTATCAAACACTTTATTTGATTCTAGATCATCACATTCATTTATATCTTCCCAGTTTTCCTATAAAATTAGTCATGTCCAATTTGATTTAATAATGGAGTTATCAGTCAAAAATCATAGGGGATGCATCATCACAATAAAGGCATTTCTACTAGTCCCCCTCGTGACACATAAAAATTCTTTAGTTTCTAACCTTATCATCATAACAATGACTAAATTTGATATAATTCTCGGTATGAATTGGTTGTAAAATTATGATGCGATGATATATTGCAAGAAAAAGGAAGTTGAATTTTTTGAAAATGGTATAGAATCTCTTATCTTTAGAGCAGAGACCTCGCCATCTGATTCTTATCTGGACCCACCCCCAGTAGCTCTGTTAAATTCAATTCTTGGATAGGAAGAGAACCCAATATCTATGGGCGAGGAAAGAAATATTCAAATTGAATATGTTTACATAGTGCAAGAATACATTGATGTATTTATAGAGGATTTACCTAGACATCCTCCAGAGCAAGAAGTTGAGTTCTATATTGATTTAATTCCTAGTTAAAGACCTATATCAAAGACTACCTATAGAATGACCACTGTGGAATTAGTGGAGTTAAAGAAAAAACGAGAGTAATTGAGTGAAAAGGGATTTATTCGACCTAGTATTTCTCCATGGGGATCCCATGTCCTCTTTCTCAAGAAGAAAGATGGATCCATGAGGCTATGCATTGATTATAGGGAAACCAATGATATTACAATAAATAATAAGTATCCTCTACCTTGAATTGATGATTTATTTGATCAATTTCATGGAGTTCAATACTTTTTTAAGATTGAACTTCGATTCAGATATAATCAGCTATGTGTGAGGAAGGAAGATATTCCTAAGACAACATTTCAAACCAGGTATGGGCATTACGACTTTACTGTGATGCCTTTTGGGTTGACTAATTCACCCTCTATTTTCATGGATTTAAGGAAAAAAGTTTTCAAGGAATATCTTGATAAATTTGTTGTGGTATTCATCGATGATATCCTAGTATACTCAAAAATCTATGAAGACCATGAGGATCACTTGCGGATTATTCTAAAAACTCTTAGAAGAAAAGAATTATATGGGAAGTTTAGAAAGTGAAAATTCTGGTTTCAATCAGTTTCTTTTATAATCCATATTGTCTCTAAGGATAGAATCCTAGTTGATCCCACAAAGACAAAGGCAATCATAGAATAGACCACACCAAAAAACATAAGCAAGGTATGAAATTTTATTGGCTTAGCAAGTTACTATCAGCATTTCGTTCAGAATTTCACCTGACTGGGTAACCTGCTAACCAAGGTTAAATGAAAAGGAGTGATGTTTGTGTAGACAAAAGAATGTATATAATGATTTGAGGAATTGAAAAGAAGATTGGTCAATGCTCCAATTTTGACTCTTCCATATGGAAGTGATGGATTTGTAATATATAGAGATGAATCAAAGAATGGACTGGGTTGCGTCCTTATGAAAAACGATAAAGTTATTACTTATGCATCAAGATAGTTGAAGACTCATGAGAAAAATTATCCAACTCATGATCTTGAGTTAGCAGCCGTAATCTTTGTTATAAAAATATGGAGACATTATCTCTACAGAGAAAGATGTGAGATCTATACGGACCATAAGAGTTTGAAATACATTTTCACATAAAAAGAACTCAACATGAGGCAAAGGAGATGGCTCGAGTTACTCAAAGATTATGATTGTTCAATACACTACCACCCAAGAAAGACGAATAAGGTGGTAGATGTATTAAGAAGGAAAGATCATGGAATTCTGACTCAAATGAGGGTTGTGAGAGATCCTATATTTTTTGATCTACTAAAGATGGATATGGGAATGATTAAGGAAGTGGAAACATATTTTCTATTTAAAATTATTGCTAAACCATCTTTATTAGAAAAGATAAAAATATCTCAATCTTATGATGATAATCTGCACAAGAAAATTAATGATGTCAATGATGGGGGATTAGAAGACTTCATGTATGAGGAAGGAGTTATAAAATTTCGGAAGAGGTTATGCATTCCATCAGTACCTGAGCTAAAAAGGGAACTATTAGGCAATGCTCCTAGATCAAATCTCTCTATGCACCTGGGTAGCACCATGATGTATAGAGATCTGAAGAAATATTTTTTGTGGGATAATATGAAGTGGAAAATTGCTGACTATGTGTCAAGGTTTCTAGTTTTTCAACAAGTGAAGGTAGAGAGACAACATCCCAAAGGAGTGATGCAACCTCTACCTATTACTATGTGGAAGTGGGATAACATTATGATGGATTTTGTCACCGGACTATCGAGGAAACCTAGAAGGAATGATGCAATATGGGTAATTGTTCATCATCTCACAAAATCAGCACGTTTCCTTCCAATAAGAGAGGATTTACCACTTGAGCTCCCGAAAAGACTTTATATTAATGAAGTTATAAGACTTCATGGTGCACCTCAATTGATTGTTTCCGATCGAGATCCCCATTTTACATCAAAATTCTGGAAAAGTCTCTAGAAGGATTTGAATACTGAGCTTTGTAAGAGTACTGCTTATCACCCCAAACTGGCGGACAATCTAAAAAGACTATTCAAACTCTGGAAGACATGTTGAGATCATTATCTCTTGACTTCCAAGGTATGTGGGATCAATACTTGCCTTTGGTGGATTTTTCCTACAACAATAGTTTTCATTCTAGTATTCAAATAGCTCCATATGAAGCGTTATATGAAAAGAGATGTCGAACACCAACTTGTTGGGATGAAGTTGGTGAGAAGAAACTTATAGGCCTTAAAATTATTAAAGAAACCACGACCAAGGTGAAGACAATCCAATCCCATATTAAAGCAACCCAAAGTAGGTATAAGATTTATGCTGAAAATCGGAGAAAGGATTTGGAATTCCAAGTGGGAGATCATGTCTTTTTGAAAGTATCTTCATGGAAGTGTGTCTTAAGGTTCGGTAAGAAAGGGAAATTGAGCCCTAGGTACATCAGACCATTTGAAATTTTGGAAATAATCAGAGTTATAGCTTACCATTTAGTAATTCCTCCAAGTATCTCCAAAGTTCATGATGTGTTCCATGTGTCATTTTCGAATAAATAAATGCCAGACCCAACACATGTACTCACTTATGAAGAAATAGAACTGGAACCTGATTTTTCATACTTTGAAAAGCCTATCGGGATTCTTGACACAAGGGAGAAGGTATTGAGAAATCAGACAACTCATCTAGTAAAGGTTATTTGGAGGAACAAAAATATAAAGGAAGCAACATGGTAACCTGAGGATGTTATGAAGAAGAACCACCCACATATTTTTGGTGGAATTTATACATAAAATTTTGAGTATGAAATTTCCGAAGGAGGGAATAATGTAGCACCCCAAACATTTTACAGTATGTTTCTCTCAAAAACACTGTATTCATTAAATAGCTTATATTTCATGAATCATTGAGCCTCTATGAAACAAAACTTGGTTGTTATAGGAGATAGCCAAAACCTAGCCAGTGAACTTAAATTTTCTAGCTCTATGATTCGAATTTTAAAAATTTGACATACACGGTTGTGTTCAGGAATATATTTAGAGTTTGATAGAATTAACTTAATTTTTGGTGAATAGTAACCTACCCTTATGAATAGTAACCTACCCTTATGAATAGTAAATTACCCTTATGAATATTAATATGACTCTTATGAATGGTATCCATACCCATGAATGTATAAATAAATTTAGGCACCTTTAAAAAAAGACGAATATTTTAAGTGTTTATATATTTCTATTAAATAATCATTTAATTAAATATTTAATTAATCATATTTAAAAAATTATTTCTAAAAAATGGACTTAATTTTTTGATTCTACACATTGAAAAATGGTTAGGGTAAATTTTTGGGATTTTTCTAAAATACTTGATTTTTTTGGTGAATAGTAAAATTCATTAATTTACCGTATAAATACATTATAATTTAAATTAACTGTTCCAAGAATCATGAGTGATGTAAGCACCCAAATACCAAAATCACATGCATATATTACTATTATTGGTCAGGAAATACTCACTATTTCTTGTCTTGAGAGGAAATAATAAATTAATGATTATAATATTAAGAAAACTCATCTCCCCTCTACTATATAAACCACCCCTCACCCCCTCTTCCTCCCACACAACTCAAGCTTCAAGCCTTGCCTAAATTCTGCCAAATAATCTTCCCAAGACCTCTCCCCACGTCCAATAACTTCTGGTCTCATCAAAAGGCCAAAATCAAAGGTCTTAAGGAGATTCTCATGGAGGAGTGCTCAATATGTGAACCTTTCTTCTCTTTTCTTTCAATTTCTTTTACAAAGTTTCATTATTTTGTTACCCCTTCTCACCTCCCCTCATCCAAACGACATGATAATTCCATTACCTTAAATGTACTATATTTTCATTGTGCTAATGTAATATTTCATTATAATCTCTCTTTTCCCCCCTATTTTTATACAATAAATGCAAACACCGTCTGAGATGTGTTAATTTATCACACACAAGGTAGACGGGTTTTAAATTTGCATTAATATCTTCAATACTGGTCATGAAACCTTTTAAATGGTTGAAAAAGATCATAATATATGTATTTTATCTTTAGTAGTGTTCTGAAATCCTTACACATTCATAATATGGAATAATAATACAAAACAAGTTTATTGTGCACAAAACCGCCAAGCCAAATCCAAGCGTTTATTTTTAACTCATCGAATGATTCATACTCATGGTATATAACCAGAATCATTATAATATAAATTATATCTCTTTAATTTCACTAATAATTTATATTAAAAATTCTGTATGTTTAACTATATTTCAAATAGACATTTATTCATGAATACAAGTAAACGGATCATGAAAACCAAAGAAGAAAATGCTACCAAAACAATAAAATTGAATCTCTTAAACCAGAAAAAGGAAATTAATGAACCTAATAATGTCATAACATATCAATTAAATTTTTATGAGGTTCTTTAATTATTAATTAATGAATCTAAATTTGATTATTCAGGTCGTTAAGAATAATCAAGAACACCTTCAAGCATAAGGTAAGAGATCCTCTCTCTCACTTTTGTTCAAGAATCTCCCCTATGTTGTGATATTTTATTTTTTAATCCTAATGATGGGGTATGTTTTTGAACCTCCCACATACTTCCCTTATGAAATATAAATAATGGTATACCCCTTTACCTCTCATTAATCCCACACAAAAACACTCGTTACTATGCCGAAATGTTTGTAAGGGGTTTTCTCATCTCACTTTCAATTCTGTGGGATTTCCATTATTTGCCTATTATTTTTTATATGTGGTATATTTGTAATACCATTTGATAAATATAATCAGGATTATATTTATATTCATGATATTTTTTTATTAATTTGGTGTTTATTAACTTTTGGTCATATGACTCAATTGATTACAACGTGGTAACGAGCTTTGTCTCATTTTTCACTTCATTGTGACTTGCTTAGTATTGTGAACCTTCTATTTCTTATGTGGTGTACCTAATGAAAATTTAATATCAATTTTAAATTTAAATTATATTCCATTTAAATATCCATATTCTCATATAATGGATATGATTATTGTCTAAGCCGTATACCATTTTACTTACAGTATTGATTTTGAATATTGTTTTGATTGTGGAAATATTGATGAATCCGTATCCTCTATTATATATGGATAATTTAAAGTCATGTTTCACTTGTTTTGAATATATTTATAAATAATTCTTTGGACGTAGAGGCGGGTGGGGGCCGCTACAACCCCTCGATGCATCGGTAGGTCTCATGAGACAAATCAGTTGGCGACAAACCCTTTGAGTTTGTTTCCAAAAAATCAGACGGGTTTCTACACATAAAACTAAACCGTTTTAATGGTATTATGGTATCATGTGCTAGTTACATGAAGTCCAATTAATATTAATTCTCTTTATTCGTTATCAGTTATTACTATCCATGAGGTTTTCACTACGACAAAATATATGGATGTAGTTTCATTCTCAGTTTATTAATGGCCTGAGTTTTTCATTTATTCACCATGCCATATTGATTATGTAAAATTGTTTACAATTTAGTTATTATTGATTCATGATTCCACCATTTTTAACCCTTACTGAGAATTTGAGCTCACCCCTTTCATTGTTTACTTTCAACAGGTGACGAAGAGGAGATCATTTATTGAGTTCTTGTTGATGTAGTTTTTAGTTTTAATTATGCATTGTATTTTGTAACTGTTTCCAATGTAATTTTTGTTACATATATGTATCTAGTTTCTTCAAGACTACTAAACTGATCATTCCTTTGGTATTTTCATTCCTTATAACCATGCCAATGTACTTATTAATGCACCGGCTTCGGTCTAGAGGGGTCGGGGCGTTACACCTATGTTCTAGGGAACAAGATCTATAAAGGAAGATCAAATGGTTTCTTGGACCTAGTCAATCATACATATAGTGACATGGTATTAAAAAATACAAGCTGGAATAATTCCAGAGATAATTGTTACCAATTTCGCATGGCATAAATCTCTCTAGGAATAAATGCATGGGAATAAGAGAATATTAAACTCGTGAGTTGAACTCCATATTCTTCAATGATGGATCTATAATGTATTCCATGATATGTACAAGAAATGACACTACCAAAATATAATTTATAGTAAGAAAATATTATTTATATCCAAGAGAACTATAAGTGAAGTAGTTAGAACTATTTGAATGTACATGGGAAAGTACAGTTACATAGTATGTGAAAAAAAAGGATAAATTTTTTGAGGGGACACAAATTGGTATTCCTTAGATCAATTTGATCTAATATTATAGTCAGGTTAAGGAATTTAGTGAGTCAATCTCATAAAATATAGTGGTATCCATACTTAAAAAACTGAGTATGTTACATCTTTTAAGGTAGCTAAGAAGTAGTTATTAAACACAATGATTTGTTTCAGTTCTTGGAATTACACAAAGTAAAGTTTTATCATTATGATAATTCTATTACTAGTACTATCCAAGATGTGAAGTTTTGAGAGTGAAAAAAGGATATAATTAGGGATAACATAAATTGAGAAGTTTTACTCAAAAAGATGACGTCGCACATAGCATAATTTCCATACGACAAAAACATGGTAGACCCAGCAACTAAAGCCATGACTCAACATAAAAATGATATTTATCACATGAGAGCTAACAAGGTTGGTTAGAAATATAGATCTAGTGAAAGTGGGAGTGTTGTAATAGTAAATACCATAGACCCAACTATACAGTACTTTTAGATTACCATATCATGTATATAGTTAGTAAAACAAGATGTTTACTTACCATTATAGTGTAGAGATTTCCGCTTCCTCTATTTAATGGAAATGTCTATAGATTAATTGTCATGTAAAAAGGTTATATCAAATCCTAGCTTATAATGAGAACCTCAAGATACTATTAAATTAATCTTAAACAAAGGTCATATGGTCTAGATACATCATACTAACTAGAAACAATTGATGTTTGACTATCAAGTGCTGGAGGCTCATGAGAATTGAGACTTATTCTCATGAAGTTTTCACTTGGTGATCTCAAGTAGTGAGATCATGAGGACATACCCACCAATAGGAACACCACTTGTTTCAGGTGTCATTGTTTGTTCCTATCTATGGAAATGTGAATTGGTCTCCTGAATTGAGATCATTATCAATTTGTTCCATTTGATTTCATACTTGGATGAAAGGAAAAAACCATGATAACGAAATCATGGCGAGGTATCTTGTTTTGGGTGCATCATTAGTGGTATGACATTGGTTGAATGACCAAGAAAGGATTTTTCTCTTTTAGGTTCATGAAGTAATATATCTCAAGCCTTGTTGATCAGGATAGTAGTACCATCATAATTCCTTGGACAAGGTAGTCGAAGGTAAATCCATTCTGTTATATCAATAAATAATAAAGCAATAAAAGGTTGATGACACAATTGTGTATCCAACTTTATGAGAAATATAAATGCAAAGATATTATATTACACAATATGTGTTTGTAGGTTGGTTATCGATGTTATGAATTTCCTTATCTCTTTAGGGGCCTTGATGGGTTTCTATACTCATCTCTTAGTCTATGAATATTATTCACTGCTATTGATATAAGGTCCTATAGGGCCACACACAATATAGTATTAAAAAATATTCCCTTTTTAGTTGAATAAGTATATTGGACATGGTGGTCCCCACCACGGGGTATGAGTGTTGTCCAAGTCATGGATCACCGATAAATGAATAAATTCATTATTATTAAAGTAAATAATTATTGGGTTGAATTTATTTATTTAAAGTATTTACAATTTAAGTAAATATGATAAATAATATTAATTAAATGAATATTATTTTAATATTCTAGGTTCATTTAATATTAAAGAGGAAATTATGAGTTGAGTTAAATGACTCGATTTTATCATGCAATATATTTTATATATATAACAGGTGTGTGATAAAATATAAATAATATTTATGACATGGTTTAGTTCATCAATATTATTTATTTATTGATTATTTAGTGGGTGTTTCATTCTGGGGGTCAGGGAACCGTTTCTAGGTAATCTATTCACCCACTATATAAGAAAGAGAGGAGAAACTCTTGGTGTGCTACTCATTTTCCAAGAATGAGATATTCTCTCTCTTATATATTTCTAGAGATATAAAGAATATCTTCAAGCATCAATCCAAGAATGCCTTTGATGGATCAAAGACAGTGGATCATGGTGATCATAATGATGCTAAAGGACTCATAGGAACTACGCGCTAGCACATGGAATATAACGAATGGTGAGTGCGTGGAGTTTTGGAGCATTTTTGGATGATATAGAGGGTTTTGGCTCCGTATCCTTTAAGCAACAATCACTGATGATGAGTTGCAGTCATGCATGCTTCGGTTTTGAACAAGGTATGTGTTAATTTTAATTTTTTTTCTCTATTTAATTTAAATGAGATATTTGAATTGTATCGAGTCTAAAATCATCATAGACGACAAGTATCTTCATCCCGATGATGAATTTTTTTGAAATCCCTAGCCCATGGTCTTCCGCTGTGACCCTGGTACATTCAGCTATAGAGAAGAATGTAACAAACCCTTTGAAAAAACCATTACCACAACAACAACATGAGGGACATGTAGAATCTATGGGTGTAAGATACATTTTAGATTGTCTGTAATGGTTGTCAAATATACCTTATTATTATAATAAATTCAATTTCCAATTTCCATTCATTCTTTCATATTACAATTTATTTTACATGATGGTTGAATGATAATTTCCCCTTGAAGTGTGACTTTGTGTTTCCCTAACTGATGATCATCACAGAGTATTATGGGTTGTGATGATATTATGTAAATGTTAGATTGAATATAATATTGTATTCATTACAAATATTTTTATATGAGGCATGAAAAATGGATTGATGAAGTAATAAGTATAGTTCTGTTACTTGTATTGGCCCTCCAAAGTATATATCATATAATGTCATACAATCATCAATATACTTAGGGATGTATTCTTATTATCAATAATTATTACCTATGGTTTGTGAGATTACTAATATGAGGACCTTGATACTTAAATACCATACTTATGTAGGTTTGAAAATAATTTAGCTAATACGAGCATGGTTGGGTATGTTGCTAATCATGTCATTGGTTAGAGCACAATCAAGATGTTATTTTTCCACTTGTATTGAAAGAAAATACATATGAACCTTGATTTAATTAGATCAATGAAATTCATGACCATGATTAGTTGAGTCACATATGATGTGTTCAGCTATATAGATTAGGGACATGTGATGTATTCATATGTCAGATGAATAACATGTGATGCATTCATCGACTTGGTTAGTCTTTTCAAAGAATCAAGAGAATATGAGTTGACTATACTATATTTATGTGTTCTATATCTAATGGTCACTCGATGTTATAGAAAAAGTAATTATATATGCATGTATACAATTTATATGATACATATTATGGTGTAAATGTTCATATAAAGATATGAGTATGTTTGATAGAGATCACACCAGAACCATTAGTAGCTTGAGTAGCACATATTCTTTTCTATAGGGCACTCTTTTCTTATATATATGTAATAGGGATTTCATAATTTTTGTAATGGATTCTAAGGCCTGTAGGTTCATACACTCATGCCTTTGGATAAGGATAAAATTTCAGGTAGTGTTTGTTTAAAATGAATAGAGTTTGATGAAATCATATAAAAAAGAGTTTATATGGATTCAAAAAGAGTTGTAAAGTTTTTCATAAATTATTTATGATATTTTAGAACAATTTTGAGTTTTTTTGGATGTTCACTAAAACATACATGCATGAGATGCATGTACAAATGCATATAATTCATGAAGTGTATATAAATATATAATATGATGTTATATATATAATTTACATTTAATATAAGCATATGATTCATGTATATTATCATTCATACAATGCATGGATAATACACACACACACACACATATATATATAATGTATATATATTATATTAGATATGCATGAAATTTTTGTTAAAACAGTTTCATGCGATGCAACAGTTGGCACACTCTCTTCTGAATGGTTTCGTTAGATTCGAATCAAAGGCTGGTTCATTAAAGATATTTGTATATGTTCATTTAAGTGTTCAATGAAAGTAACACCCAATGGTAAGTAATGCATATGATGAATTAAAAATAATTAATCTTGGTATTTTCCAATAAAAGAGAATGACTTATCTTCATTGGGCAGTACTGATTGTGTTCAGATTATGTTATGATCATCCTTTTCATGCAAAGTGCCTGAAGCTATATTACTTCCTGAAGCTAGTTCATCATTATATGAAGATTCTGGAACCCCTTAGAGAGTTTGAGAGTCTGATTACAGATTGGGATCCATTGGTCAGTGTATCACCTCAGAGACAGGGTGATTTTGTTCAATGATCCACATGATCTTCCTCAAACACACTTCATCGAGATCAAGGAAAAAGATGGATATTATTGTTTTACCTAAAATCCATGTACTTTGTTCTACTCTATTTTTTGATAATTTACACATTTGATATCCTATATATTGATCCGCCTGTGTTTTTATTTCTTTCCACTGCTAAAAAACATTATATGATTAAATGAAACCCATTATAAAAAGTAACAAATGAGATTGGATAGTGGATACAACAACTTAGGGTTTCCCAAGCTACTATAATGATTTTTATTTAAGATAGATAGTCTCAAAGAGTATAGTAACTGAATCCATGGACATCAAACCACCTGTACTCAAGATACGATCCCTGGGATGTGAGTTTTTCTCTTAAATTTTCTCAGCCATGTCCAAAGGCATTTTTGGGGTTAATCCTTGTATGTCAATTCTCATGAACACTTGAAACACAACATTAGAGTTCCCCATTCGGTATTTGAGCTTCGCAAGCAGGGACTTTTCTTCCTGTAACCAATAATTGTAAGTCCATTTTGAAGGAAACAAATTGAAAAGATTGATCATATGTTAATGAAGGAGAGGGAATGATATCTACCATTGAAGAGTTGGATCAAGCCAAAATTTCAAAGTCGACGGAATAAAAAGAAATTAAATAAAATATAATATAATTGATCAGTTTTATGTTACAATGTAATGATAAATAATTAAGTTGAAGGAAATTAAATGGATTAAATTAGCCAGTACTTTACATTCCATTTCAGAAATTATCATTCAATTTGAGAGTCAAAATTTGAAGTTAAAGTTTTTTTTCTCCTGAGTGGATTTCGCTTCATCCATTCTAGAATCTGTTGGGGATATAGGTAGGTAATTGTATGAAATTTACTTGGATGGTAGTAGATAGAGCTCATCGATCCTTGTTATAATATTTCTCTCCTTAATATTAGATTCTCTCCCACCAAATCAGTAGTACATTGGGTTACTAGTGAATCCTCCTTATGATACAATAGTGACTTGATATTAAACACTTGTACTTAGTAGAGAGTATCACTTATAGAATATTTAAAATCAATATAATAATGAAAGGAATTTTTTGTTGTGAAACAAAAAATATCCTTTGATTCTTGTTGAATACATTGAGAGGAATCTCAATCTTTGAGATATTAGAGTGCTTTTTGAAATTTTGAAGTGAATTTTCCATCAAATAAAGACTACATTTTATAGGTATTGGAGTATGTATTTGGATAAGGTGTTATAACCATTGAAATTGGGTAGACATATATTTTTAGAAGACATGTATTTTCTAAATTTAATCCTTTCTGTCAGATCACACCTGATCTAATAAGTGGCTCAGATTGCACCCGCTAGCAAACATGCATGTTCATTAGATCATGCTTGATGTGTTCTATGGTCCAAATTATACTCAATTAGTGAATTGGGTTAAACCATTATATGTACTTGTTCAGTACTAGACCAATACCAGTATGACCAACCAATTAATTGGGAAAAATTAAGTCACTTCTAAGCATCGACGTAACATATGAAGTGAATAGTGTACCATCAAATCACCACATTGCGACATTGTGAGCATACGTGTGATCAATATAGTGAAATATCCCTCATAGTATCATTACCTATACACTTTTTCATTTATAATTTTAAATAATGATAAATATGTTTCCCTTAATAAATGATACCCCACTCCAACCTTCTTTCCAATGCGAGGTTCTAACAAATTTTATCCTTAAAAAAACAAAAAATAAGAGTTGTTTTTTAAATTTTTTTAAAACTTTTTAAATCCTTTCAATCCTCCACCAATTTACAATATTTAAAAACACATTTTGAAAATTAAGATTCATACTCCCATGGAAATAAATTTTATAAATAAAGGTATCTCTCAATTTTAACCTTAATATAATAGAGAGAAATCAAAGATGAATAGAGAAATAAGTGGACACTACCTTGAACATATAACTATTATTATCATCCAAATTCATCCTACATAAGTCCATTAAAATTTATAAGTTATTCATCTAATATTAGACACAAATATTACCATGTTTCACCTATCCTTTCATAAATATTTGAGAACCAAAGTCATAAGCTCTTTGGAGTGGCCCCACTCCCACAATCACATAGGTAAACCAAAAAGTGTTATTATATTTCAACACTTGTTTGATTTATTTGATTAATTAAGATTTAAATTCACCCTCCTTTACACATGGGCACCAAACACCATTTTTTTAGATATAATATATCTTTGGTGTTTTCTTTCACACATATGATAAAATTTCCTACGTTGAACTTATACATGTAAATTTGTCACATGTTAAGCTGAGGTCCCATCATTTTTAAATCTCTGAATAGGACTTTAAAACCATACCTAAGGATGTTTTCTACACAAAATCCCTTAAAATTTCCTTTTTTATTGGATCCGTTAAATTTTGGATTGACCTAACAAGGTCTTCGATTATGATACCATCTTGTATCAACTGCAACATATAACTATGTCTGTGACAAATGTACTTCAGTTTTTCATTATAAGTATTTTTGTAAGCCCTAGAAAACATTGTTTGACTATCACAATATGACAACCCTGATTTTTATTATAACTTAAACATGATTTATTACATAAAACTTCACTTGATACAACAAAGAATATCGAGAGGTTTAGTGTCTTTGGGGCTTAGTATAATTACATAAAAACTTAAAACATGAAATACAACATCTTTATTGAAAAATTCTTTTTCATGACCACTAAATTCCTTCGTACTTAGCATTGCATGGGATAACCTGAGGACATGCATAAGAAAAGGGTGAGCTATAAATCCTAGTAAGGGAGTACACATGGAATAACATGAGGAGTACAATACATGTTAGACAATAGTCATATCAATAGAGCATAAGAAAAACATGAACATAAAGTCATGATAAAGCATGATAATCATAACATGGAAATGTGACAACAACACTTAACATGGAATTAGCATGAGCCAATGCCCATTGCACATGGAGCATGAGTAAATAATCATTGCACATAAAGCATGAGTAAACCCTCATTGCACTTGAATTAGCATCAGTCAACACTAATTGCACATGACATATCATGATACTATACTTTACCCAATGCATTAGAGCGCTATAAGGGTGCAACCTTCTTAAACATTTCATTTCATGCATAAGTGTTCCACATGGATCATAAAACATGGATTCATAAAACATAATAATTTATTCCACAATAAAGGAATGTGGAATTAATACATGAAACTTTGTAAACAATAATTAAATGTGCATAAAGGTGGATACCCCTGATGGAGAAATGGGCATGGTATCCACTACACAATGGCATTGGCTTAGAAAATCGGTGCGATTTTGGCAGCGTAACGACGTGACATAAGAATTCATAAAAAATGGTTGATGGGAGAGAAAGGGGTTCCTCATCATATTTACATGTAATGGATAGTAAGGATTTCATATAGATACATGTCCCAAAAATTGTAATGGAATTTAGAATCATGGTACAAAATTATTGCTTGAATGTAAAAGAAGAGAGAGAAGTTCCTTTCGGAATTTCGGCATAGTAACAGGTGTACATGGGGGCCATTTAATCAAAGATAAAGGGGTCTCCCATAATTCAAAAAATAAGAGGACATTATGGGGGAGGTGCGAAACCATACCCCAATATTCATAATTGAAATTAAAAGGGTAATACAACTTAAAGAAAATTGACAAAAATGAGAAAGGAAGAAAAAACCCTTACTTGGAAGTGTGCTTCCAAAGGCTAGAGAGAGGCTTGTGAGAGGATTATTGGGAGCTTGGGGCACCTTGGGAGGATTATAGAGAGAGTAGGGCAGAGGTTGGACGAACTCCAAGGGATTTTAGTGAGGAGGAAGTGGGATCTTGGGTGGGTTTATATAGGAAAGGTGAGAGAATTCATTATTATTTAGGTTTGGGACCCCTTATATTAAATTAATCCAAAACACAAACCATACCATGGTTTTTGCCCATGGTTTTTGGAAAAGGGAAGAGGAAAAAAATATTTTATAATTCCAAAGTCCGAACTTCTTAAAATATTAGGGTTTCTTATGTGGAGGTGAGTCACACTCCCATGGAAATTAATTTAAAAAGGCAAGGTGTTGAATAAGTCTTGAGGGGTCCATTACTGCTTTAAAAAGTTAGTAAAAAAAACCCAAAATCACATTATTTTAATGGTAAAACATATATTGGCCGAACATAAAGATTATAGTATTTTATTACTTCACTATTGGGTCATTATGATGTCATAAAACACATTATATATTTAAATAGTATTTAATTTTTACCCAAAAATTTGACTGTCTCAGAAAATTATGAAAAATTCACCATTGGATAATTTCGACATCTTGATTCCAGAAATAACATTTATTTTATCTAAATAATTTTCTAAATATGTTAATTTTCACTTTTAAAATAAAAACCGACATTTATCGAAAATTCACGGGTTTTGACAAAAATGTCTTTCAAACCTTAATAAAAATTTTAATTGCATTCATAAAATTATAAGATCATTTATATTTAATAAAAATTAATTTAATAATAATATTATTATATTATTAAATTATTATTTAATTCAAAAATCCCTTAATTTAATAAAAATAGATTTCTTAATTAAATAATAACTAAAAACACCATTTGTACTTTAAAAACTATTTACAATGTATCAAAAATGACTAGAAATTATATTCATTATTATATACAAAAATAATGTACATGAACATAGTACTACTTATTTGTTACATAACCCCTTAAAACAGCCACATAAGACCTAAGGGTAAGGTGTGTGATGGTGACAGACTCTTGGGGTGGCTCGGATAACATCGCTCGAGTGGTAATCTCTATCAACTTCCACTTTTCCCGTAGACGGTCCCGTTAGAGCTTGACATGGTAAATCTCAGCTTGGGATTGGTCAAGAGCGAAGCCCAAGGATGCCACCTCTTTTCCGATCTCCGACAAATGGGCTTCGTATGAGGAAATTCTATTGGATGAGGCCATTGCTTCTTTTGTCTGAGTAAATTGGATTTGTTATGGTCCTATATTTATACTAATCATGTGATCACTGTTCAACGGCTATATTAACAACAGTCAAAATTATTAACATAAAACCAAAAAAGTTGACATCTTATAAAAATATTTTTCATAAAGAGACATTAAACTAGATCAAGAGGGATTTTCCATTAATGAAACTTTGGGTTGTTACAATATTCCCCCCTTAAGAAATTTCACCCTCAAAATTTTCCTTTTTCCACACTAAAAAAAATGTAGGTAACTCAGCTTCATCATATCCTCTGACTCCCAAGTTGCTTCTTCAAACTTGTGGTTTCTCTACAACACCTTGATGAGGGGCATTGTCTTATTTCATAGAACTTTTTCTCTACGATCTAAGATCTTCACTGGTTTCTCCTCATAAGAAAGATCATCTTCCAATCGTACCACCTCAGAAGAGAGTACATGTGAATGGTCCGGTATGTACTTTCTTAAGAGGGATACATGAAAGACATCATGTACTTTGGCCGTAGTAGGTGGAAGTGCTAGTCTATAGGCCATAGCCCTGACACGATCAAGAATCTCGAAGGGTCCGATGTACCTTGGACTTAACTTCCCTTTCTTTCCAAACCTCATGACCTTATTCCATGAAGATATTCATAGAAACACCATGTCTCCAACTTTAAACTGAAGGTCTCGTCAACGATTATCTGCATAACTGTTTTGTCGACTCTAGGCTACCTTGATATGCTGCTGAATGGTTTTCACCTTCTCCACCATTTCCTCGACCATTTATGGTCCAAGCAGCCTACGTTCACCAACCTCATCCCAACATACCGGTGTTCTGCACCTTTTCCCATATAGGGCTTCATATGGTGCCATTTGGATGCTTGAGTGGAAACTATTGTTATAAGAGAACTCAACCAGAGGAAGATGTTGATCCCATCCTCCTTTAAAGTCCATTGAGCACGCTCTCAACATATCCTCAAGTGTTTGGATAGTTCGTTCGGATTGGCCACCGGTTTGAGGATGATAGGCCGTACTGAAGTTCAGTTCAGTATTCAGAGCATGTTGAAGACTCTTCCAAAACTTAGAGGTGAATCTTGGATCTCAGTCAGACACAATAGATAGTGGTACTCCATGAAACATTACCACTTCCCTGATATATATCCGTGCCAGTTGATCCAATGAGAAATCCTCACGAATAGCAATGAAGTATGTAGTCTTTGTAAGACGATCCACAACAACCCAGATTGCATTGTTGCCTTTGGATGCCCTTGGATGTCCGGTGACAAAGTCCATGGTGATGTTCTCCCATTTCCATTCTAGTATGGGAAATGGTTGCATCATCCCCTTATACTTCTGCCTCTCTGCCTTCACTTGCTGACACACCAGGCCTTTGATGTATATTCAATGATCTCTTTCTTCATATTATCCCACCAAAATTTTTCTCGGAGATCTCGATACATATTTGTGCTCCCTGGGTGAATAGAGAAATCTAAACTATGTGCATCATCCAAAAGTTCCTTCTTCAGCTCCGGACATGATGGAACACACAGTCTTTTCCCAAACCGCACAATTCCTTCTTCATTAACATTAAACTCTGAGGATTTACCTTTTTTGATAGCTTCCACTTTTTCTTGAATTCCCACATCATCCTTTTGAGAATCCTTTAACTTTTCCAAAAGAGACGGTTGAGCAATCATTTGTGGAAGGATTGATGACGTTCCCTTGTCTATGATTCTCATGTCCATCTTCATCAAGTCTAAGAAGATTGGATCCTTCTCAATTCTCATCATTGATAGAATCGCTGGATCCTTTCTACTTAGGGCATATTCTACCTTATTCGCTTTCCCAGGGTGGTAATGTATTGAACATTCATAATCCTTGATGAGCTCTATCCATCTTCTCTGGCGCATATTAAGCTCTTTCTGTGTGAATATATATTTAAGACTCTTGTGGTCAGTATATATGTCACATTTCTCTCCATAGAGATAATGCCACCAGATTTTCAAGCCAAAGATCACAACCGCCAACTACATATCATGTGTTGGATAGTTTCGCTCATGGATTTTCAACTGCCTTGAGGCATAGGATATCACTTTATCATTCTGAATCACCACATAGCCTAAGCCCTTCTTCAAAGCATCACTAAATACCACAAAAAGTTCCCCACTTGTGGGTAAAGTGAGCACGGGCACAGTGATAAGCCTACTTTTCAACTCCTTGAAGCTTTCTTCGCATTCATCACTCCAAGAAAACTTTACTCCCTTCCGAGTTAGCTTGGTAAGAGGGTGGGAATATCATGAGAAATTCCTCACAAATCATCGATAATATCCAGCTGACCCCAAGAAGCTACAAATATCCGTTACCGATGTTGGCCTCGGCCATCCCTCAATTGAATCTGTTTTGGAGGGGTCCACAGATATCCCATTTCTTGTGATGATATGGCCCAAGAATGAGACCTCCTTCAACCAAAAATCACACTTTCTATACTTTTCATAGAGCTTCTCCTTGCGCAAAGTCTCTAGTATAGTTTTTAAATGCTCCTCATGATCCTCCTTGGTTTTGGATTATATTAGAATATCATCTATAAATACTACTACAAATTTTTCAAGGTAATCTCTAAAGACTCTATTCATCAAGTGCATGAATATTTCTGGAGCATTAGTAAGTCCGAAAGGCATTACTATAAATTCATACTGCCCGTACCTTGTACGAAAAGAAGTCTTGGGGACATCTTCCTTCCTCACCCTTACTTGATAATATCCCGACCACAAATCCACCTTGGAGAAGTATTGTGATCCACACAGATGATCAAACAAGTCATCGATTCTTTGGAGAGGATACTTGTTCTTTATCGTGATTTTGTTAAGTTCACGATAATCGATGGAAATCTGCATTGACCCATCCTTCTTCTTGACGAAGAGGACTGGTGCACCCCATGGTGAAGCACTTGGGCGTATAAACCCCTTATCCAGATTCTCCTGTAGTTGTTTCTTCATCTCTTCAAGCTCAACAATATCCATTCTATATGGAGTCTTGGATATTGGTAGCGCCCCAGGTATAAGTTCAATTGAGAACTCAACATCTCTTCTTGGAGGAAGACCAGGCAGTTCCTCGGGAAACAGTTCAGTGAATTCCCTCACAATAGGCATTTCTTCAAGGATGGTTTCTTCCTTGGACTCAATCATCTGATCTAGATACACATGCTCATAAGGCAGTAATATCCATGCTTGAGATGATGGAGCTAAAGAAGATTCATCTTCCTCCTGACACTTGTAAAGAATCGGGGGTCGATTCTCCATATGGAGTGTGATTTCCCTCTCCCGACAATTTATGTTGTCTCTATATAAGGAAAGCCAATCCATGCCAAGAATTGCATCAAATTCCACCAGAGGGAGTATGACAAGGTTCGCCGGGAAATTAAATCTATAGACTACAACAAGGGAGGTCTTATATTCATGGGATGCAATGATTGCCCCATTTTCCGTACTCACCAACATCTTTACTTCCATGATTTGTGGTGGTGCTGGGATTGTTCTATTAAACTTTTGAGATATAAAAGAATGCGTAGAACCTGAATCAAAAAGTATGTTCACTATTCTTGAATGAATAACTAGCATACATGTCACCACTTCGTTTTCGGGGTTCACTTCGGTAGAAGTGATGGAAAAAGCTCTTCCTTTCTGCCTTGGAGGATGTTGGTTGTCTCCGAAAACCCTTGGATTAGGGCACTGATTTGAAAAATGACCCGGTTATTTGCATTTGTAGCATTGAACAATGCGTTGAGGTTCGAACGGATCGTTCCTCTCCTCTGTCGCAGCCGTGGGTCTTTCTTGCCGACAGTTAACAGCTAGGTGCCTTTCTCTTCCACACCTGAAGCATTTTCTCGTCCCCTTAAGGAAATTTTCAGGGTGCTTCTTTCCACACTTTTGGAAAGTGGGGTCCTGGATCTTCTTAGCACCATTGGATTTATCCATCGGACCACCAGAATTGAATTCCACCTTATGCTTCTTGTCCCCATGATAGGCCTGTGATTCCCCGATCTCCATTTCGACCTTGAGGGCACATTGTAAAATTTCCTCATAGCTATCGAAGTCACGGATCATTAATTCTTTCCACAAGCTAGGCTTCAGCCCACCAAAGAAGCGGTCAACCTTGCATTCGGGGGTAATGACAAAGTCGGAAGCATATCATGCAAGCCTTGTGAATTTTTCCTCGTACGCTCCAACAGATTCTTCATATTTTTTCTTGAGGTAAAGGAAGTCCCTTTCCATCTTAATCTGGAGGGTGCACGGAAAATATTTATCGAAAAACATCTTCCGAAAATCCTTCCATTCCAACGCCTTGATCTCCTCCTCAGGCTTCGTATTTTTGATCAACGTCCACCATTGATCAGATTCACCCTCCATACGATAATCCTCCAAGAGAACCTTCTCTTGTTCAGAACATTGGAGGATGGAGAATATCTTTTCAATGGAGTTGATCCATTGTTCAGAGATCGTGGGAACAGATGATCCACTAAAAGTAGGAGGCCTTTGTCTCATGAATCTCTCGATAGCGACTTGTTCTTTCTTGGGGGGGGGGGGGGTTGAACGTTCCTCTTGACCCGTGTTTTTATTCAAAACTTGAGTTATCTGAGAGAGAATCATGACAAAGTTTGTGATTCCCGCTCCCATTGGATTGGGCATCTCATTAGTACAGTCATCACACTGATCTTCACAACGGTTGTTAGCCCGAGTCCTCCTATTACCGGCCATTGGATGGAATAAAAGGAAAGTTAGGGGTAACAAATAAAGGGTAATCCAAAGAAAAAAGTTTATGACTTATAAATAAACTTTTATTTCCTTACTCAAGAGTCTATAGGCTTCAATCTAGGCTTTTCATGATCTACTTTCAAACATATATTCTTAGGGGAATTTTTTAATTCCCTTAATAAGGGTTCATACTAAGATTTTGAATTTATCAAAACATATCCCCTGGGAGTGTCATAACCAAGAGTGCAGAAAGGCCTGTTGTCATGCACCAGTTCCCGTTCGAGTCTGGCTCAAAGCGGTGTTTTCGGGTTTTACCCCTAGGATACATCTGTGCCAGAGCCGCCTCTACCTGCTCGTATCCAGACAGGGATGTATTTTTTTGATAAACCACTTACTCAGTACTTACCAAAACTTAGGGATGTTTTTATTATACTTAGTCTTGTATCTAAGGCTTTACTAGGGTTTCCTAATCCCAAAAATAACTAAACCTATCCTCTGATACCAACTATGACAACCCTGCTTTTTATTACAAATTAAACATGATTTATTACATAAAACTTCACTTGATACAACAAAGAATATCGAGAGGTTTAGTGTATTTGGGGCTTAGGATCATTACATAAAAACTTAAAACATGAAATACAACATCTTTATTGAAAACTTCATTTTCATGACCACTACATTCCTTCGTACTTAGCATTGCATGGGATAACCTGAGGACATGCATAAGAAAAGGGTGAGCTATAAAGCCCAGTAAGGGAGTACACATGGAATAACATGAGGAGTAAAATACATGTTAAAAAATAGGAATATCAATAGATCATAAGAAAAACATGAACATAAAGGCATGATAAAGCATGATAATCATAACATGGAAATGTGGCAACAACACTTAACATGG
Organism: Viscum album; assembly: GCA_963277665.1. NCBI lineage: Eukaryota > Viridiplantae > Streptophyta > Magnoliopsida > Santalales > Viscaceae > Viscum > Viscum album. The sequence goes on along the minus strand of OY728119.1, from coordinate 1,581,532,363 downwards.
AATTAGCATGAGCCAAGGCCCATTGCACATGGAGCATGAGTAAATCCTCATTTCACATAAAGTACGAGTAAACCATAGTTGCACTTGAATTAGCATGAGTCAAAACTCATTGCACATGACTTATCATGATACTACACTTTACCCAATGCATTGGAGCGCTATAAGGGCGTACCCTTCTTAAACATTTTATTTCATGCATAAGTGTGCCACATGGATCATAAAACATGGATTCATAAAACATAATAATTTATTCCACGATAAAGGAATGTGCAATTCATACATGAAACTTTGTAAACAATAAGTAAAGGTTCATAAAGGTGGATACCCTTGATGGAGAAATGGGCATGGTATCCACTACACAATGGCATTGGCTTAGAAAATCTGTGCGATTTCGGAAGCGTAACAGCGTGACATAAGAATTCATAAAAAATGGTTGATGAGAGAGAGAGGGGTTCCTAATCATATTTAAATGTAATTGATAGTATGGATTTCATATAGATACATGTCCCAACAATTGTAATGGAATTTAGAATCATGATACAAAATTATTGCTTGAATGTAAAAGAAGAGAGAGAAGTTCCTTTCGGAATTTCGGCATAGTAACGGGTGTACATGGGAGGCATTTAATGAGAGAGAAAGGGGTCTCCCATAATTCAAACAATAAGAGTGCAGTATGGGGGAGGTTCTAAACCATACCCCAACATTCGTAATTGAAATTAAAAGGGTAATATAACCTAATGAAAATTGACAAAAATGAGAAAGGAAGAAAAAACCCTTACTTGGAAGTGTGCTTCCAAAGGCTAGAGAGAGGCTTGTGAGAGGCTTCTTGGGAGCTTGGGGAACCTTGGGAGGATTCTAGAGAGAGTATGGCAGAGGTTGGATGAACTCAAAGGAATTTTAGTGAGGAGGAAGTGGGAGCTTGGGTGGGTTTATATAGGAAAGGCGAGGGAATTCTTTATTATTTCGGTTTGGGACCCCTTATATTAAATTAATCCAAAACACAAACCATCCCATGTTTTTGACCATGGTTTTTGGAAAAGGGAATATGAAAACAATATTTTATAAGGACAAAGTCCGAAATTATTAAAATATTAGGGTTGCTTATGTGGAGGTGAGTCACACTTCCATGGAAATTAATTTAAAAAGGCAAGGTGTTGAATAAGTCTTTAGGGGTCCATTAATGCTTTGAAAAGTAAGTCAAACAAACCCAAAATCACATTATTTTAATGGTAAAACATATATTTTCCGAACATAAATATTATAGTATTTTATTACATCACTATTGGGTCATTATGATGTCATAAAACACATTATATATTTAAACGGTATTTAATTTTTACCCAAAAATTTGACTGTCTCAGAAAATTATGAAAAATTAACCATTGGATAATTTTGACATCCTGATTCCAGAAATAACATTTATTTTATCTAAATAATTTTATAAATATGTTAATTTTTAGTTTTAAAATAAAAACCGACATTTATCGAAAATTCACAGGTTTTGACAAAAATGGCTTTCAAACCTTAATAAAAATTTTAATTGCATTCATAAAATTATAAGATCATTTATATTTAATAAAAATTAATTTAATAATAATAATATTATTTTATTAAAATATTATTTAATTAAAAAATCCCTTAATTTAATAAAATATATTTCTTAATTAAATAATAACTAAAAACACCATTTGTACTTTAAAAACTATTTACAATGTATCAAAAATGACTAGAAATTATATTCATTATTATATAAAAAAATAATGTACATGAAAACAGTACTACTTATTTGTTACATAACCCCTTAAAACAGCCGCATAAGACCTAAGGGTAAGGTGTGCGATGGTGACAGACTCTTGGGGTGGCTCAGATAACATCGCTCGAGTGGTAATCTCTATAAACTTCTACTTTTCCCATAGACGGTCCTGTTTGAGCTTGACATGGTGAAGCTCAGCTTGGGATTGGTCAAGAGTGAAGCCCAAGGATGCCACCTCTTTTCCGAGCTCCGAAAAATGGGCTTCGTATGGGGAAATTCTACTGGATGAGGCCATCACTTCTTTTTTCTGAGTAAATTGGATTTGTTAAGGTCCTATATTTATACTAATCATGTGATCACTGTTCAATGGCTATATTAACAACGGTCAAAATTATTAACATAAAACCAAAGAAGTTGACATCTTATAAAAATATTTTGCATAAAGAGACATTTAACTAGATCAAGAGGGATTTTCCATTAATGAAACTTTGGGTCGTTACACACAATGTATAGAAATCAGAGACATTAGAATAGGCTACAATGGTAGATCTGATAAAATATAAATAATTAATTCCACTTATTTTCCAGTAGTTTCTAAAGAAACAAAATCATAAACCACTATGGTGTCTATTATATAGGTTTGTTTCTTTGACCTCTAAGAGATTGGTCCACCTTTAAGTGTAAAAACATAACCACTACTAGAAAAAAGGATATAACAATGGTTTTAAACTACTGTTATATGCCCTCAATTCGTTGGTATAGCCTATACCAACAGTTGGATGAGGTGTTGGGAGATTTTATATTGGGATAAACCTATACCAACAATTTGGTCATACCGTTGGTATATGTGGTCTTTACCAATTATTTGATAACTGTTAGAGTATGAAATTTATTAGGAAATACCTATTCCAATATTTTTCTTAAACCATTGTCATAGATATTATGTTGAGAAAAAAAAATAAAGCATAGAGTTTTGATCTTATGACCTCAAGGTTATTTCCCATAGACTATACCACTTTTCTACAACAGCTTTTGTGTTTATATATATATATATATAAATAGTTACTAATTTTGAAATATTTATTATTATTATTATTATTATTATTACACATAAATAATGGTTTCACCTATACTAAAGGTTTGGTCATAAAATTTGTATAGGAGGACTATACAAATGGTTTGACCAAACAGTTGGTATAAGTTGTCGTAAGAAAAACCTATACCAATGTTTTGGTTAGAATATTGATGTATTTGGATAAAAACTATACATATACCATACATATACCAATAGTTTGATCAAATTTTTGATATAGGTGTAAATAAACATACCTATACCAATGGTTTTTCAAATCATTGGTATAGGTTTGTTGTTATTGGTCATATTTTTCTAGTAGTGGACCACTCGTGTAAGAGTGATTCTCCAGATTAGTAATCCATCTTGCATAAAAAAAACCTTCCAACACCCTTGGGTTTCCAATATAACATATATAGTAATCCATTGTACCCTTAAGATATTTAAGTAGTTGAAAAAGTTAATATTTTATTACTTTGAATTTCAATGTTTTAATCCCACAAATATGTTATTTTATTGGAATTTTCACATTTTTAGGTTTTTTTAGTAAATTGATCTTAATTGAAAAAATGACATAATTTTTGGATCTTTAATTATTTTTATTTACTTTGGTATTTCAGCCATAATTCTTTCTACATTAATCTAAAGTGTGAAATTTCTTTTTTTAGGATTTCATTCTTGACGAGATTCATTTCATAAAACTAGAAAAAGAGTTGAATCCCAAAATTTGATTCCCAAATGGATCTCACAATTCAGGCCACAAAATCTATGCACAACTCTGGAGACTTTCAAAGACAATAATATATATCCTAAATAGACAAACTAAATGAGATTAAATTTTATTTGGAGAAAGATAAGATTATGAGGGTCATTTTCATCAACTATGGATTCATGTGATTTTTCCTCTTTCATGGCCCTAAATTCATGGGAAATTAGTGCTTGATAATTCAAATAGTCATTTAGGCCAACAAAATATTCCATTAATATTCCATTCAAAACTTTTAGCAAACTTGGAAAATGGAGTTAAAATTATGTGGGTGCACACACAAGACAAAGGAAAAACATTCAAGAATAACACTTTTCAAAATTCTTCCATTTAATAGGGATACCTTCCAAAACTCAGAGGAATATTTTGGAATCAAAATGAGCCACCCCTTGGTTATAAATTTTTATATCCATTTCCTTTGAAAAATATTAGCGTCTACCCTAAAAATCTGGCTGAAGTTATATTATAGTTTTGTTTGTTTTTTTCTTTTAATTTTATAATTGCACTGCATCTTTTTATAAAATCATTATTTGTTTCTATTCTATTATTTATCTCTATTATTTTATCTCCATATTATTCTTAATTGTGATCTCTTATAATAATGACCATAAGTAGCTGACCCGAGGTCTCCCTTGAGAGAGTAATCCAGTGTCAAACCCAATCCTTTCACATTCACACTCAATGTTGGATATTTTATTAGATTTAGGAAAAGGATGGTATTAGTGTGCAAGAAACCTTTGTGTCTCCACTTTCCACCTGAGGATTAGCTTCTTCTTTTATATTATTCTTCCTTAATTGAGGATGTGGATGTGTAGTGTACTTAGCGATCATTGAGTGTGCTACATATTCACAACCTACGAATAGGTGATGTTCACATATACAATGAAGTGTGTTCATTAAGTAAATATGAAACTAATTTAAGGTGATAGTGGTTCAATCTGGGTAATTCTACTAGGGGGTTTCCTTTCTTCCCGACTTCATTCATTTTGTTTTCATTACATATGCATGCTTACTTTTATGCTCTTTATTCTATAAAACCAAAATCCCAAATATAAAATTCTAATAACATAATAAGTGATTAGTTATAGTAAGTGTTGACTGCAAAATATCCTTAATTTAGATGACCCTTGCCAACTACTATTCTTTACTAGGAAAAATAAATTATTCCTTTCGTCACACCCCATGGCGAGTATGAATTAAAACTTGGAACTATTTTGGAAGAGCCAAGGGGTCTTTCACTCAATATTTCTTTTCATTTTGTGAATATTTTACTTCTTAAAAAAACTAAAAAAATATCTTCGCCTTTGATGTATTCTAATTGTAATTATTATGCATAAAATGACCACTCTCAGGTGTCACAAGAATAAAAAATTCAAAATGAAAGAAAAGGATAGTTATAAGTATTAGATAATACATATAAAACCCAAATAAAAAAATAGAATGGATAGATGACTATGTTCATACATCTCAAGAGTAGAAACTATAGAAGGAACTATAACTAGTAGGGGGAATTAACCCCACTGTATTTTCAAGTAGAAGAAATTGAGGAGGCCGATAAAGAATTGATTGAAGATATGCTACGAGACCTCACTTGACCACTGCTATATGAGATTCTTGAAGAAAATATGCCAATTGATGTACTTGTGGTAGATAAAGATGATTTGGATCAGTATTGGTCATATGTTTTAGAAATTGAAAAGGTAAATTATTCTCCCATCCATTATAATGAAAAATTGGCACCTTTTTACCTCTCTCTTGTTTTGGAAGAAGATGATGAAGATTCACCTACTAAGATTGAGTTTCCAATTAACCTTCTAGAAGAGATCAATTTACAAGTTGTCATACTTGAATGGGAATATTTTTATATGATTATTCATGTTTTAATCTTATTCAAGATGACTTTTTTTTTTCTTCTGAATTCTCATATTTTTGAAATTCTTAACACAACAGACATGGAGCAGGTCGCATACATTCAAGTTAAGGTAAAATCCATCTAATTAGTGGTAGAATAAGAATATGTCAAGGAGATCATATCATGGACCAACACAAAAAACCTAGTACACAAATACATGAGTTGTCACTGACATGACCCTAAGAGTGTTCCCAATCCTAATGGGTTGGAAACTAGCACCTGATAATCAGTAAAAAGTTAGAGGGAATGATTCCACCCCAAGAAAAAACAATAATATATAACAGTGAGAGATAAATCAGTGAACAATAGGTATTCAAAATACTTATTAGGGAGAAAATTTCCATAATTAGTCAGATATCCCAAATTAATACATCATCTTAAAGGTTGACACAACATCCATCAAGAAAAAAACTAAAAATATCCATGAAATGAGTGGATCACAACTCCACTAGTCATCATCACTACCCAAGGTCCCATGCATCAAGAAAACCCACCACATCCAGGTGGTGCTTTCCCTTTTCCTAGACCTAGTAAAAGATAATCTACAAAATACCCAAAGACAAAGGTAGGGTGTGAGAAAAAAAATCCCAATAGGATTCCACCAAATGTTCCATAAGCAATTCCATAACAAATAAACCATTTATGATTCAATTTTAAATAAAACAATGCATGACAAATCATTTTAACATTTATCAATCAATATATGGTTTCAAATCCATAAGATGGTAAGTATATCAAAACATTATTAAATTTACATTTTTATAAATCAAGGGCATGAATAAAACAGTTATAATAATCAATGACATGTAATAATCAAATAAAAAAAATCACCATGGTCATATGTCCTCATGTTAGTTACTTTCAGGCTCTAGTATCCTCATAATACTAAGTTAGTCAACACTGTTCAAGTGTGTGCACATGTCTCTATGGCCAAGGATATCAGGATAAAATCAATCAACATCCCATCCATGGAAATTGTGTCAAACTTGGGTTAGTTTGAGTTTTAATCGTCAATCCATTGATAAGGTGTCAGGGTCTTAGAATTATTGTCCTAATCACCCAATAACTACTGAGTCTCACATTTTATTTCAATCAATCAATAAATAATGGGAAAATCATTTTTTTTAATTTAATTCATCATTAAAAATTAAAATTCCCAATTTCAAGTTAAACATGCTATTTCGATTTTAAAGCCAAAACATAGGTTTTCATCTAGTTTATTACTTTCAAAATCATATTTCATTTAAATCTATTTTTCTCAAGAATCAACATCAAATAATTTCACACCATCTTTTCTCAAAATAAAAACATATTTTCAATGCCTTTGAAAATAGGTTTTATTTCACAAATTCAATGCCTTTTCAATTAATCATCAAAATCATCACATTTCAATGTTTAGAAAAGAAGTTAAAATATATTTCACTTCAATAAAGTATTCAAGGTTTTAATTTTATGAAAAATACTTATGGAACCACATAACTTTAATAAAAATATCATACAATCAATCACCTAAAATGAGAATCACCAATAATGAGTCAAAGGTGAGGAAGATTAAAGAAGAATCCCTAGAATCACGATCCAAAAAATTAAGATTTAGACCCACCAACAACGCGAGGATCCATCACTATAAAATAAGAAGAGAAGGGAAGAAATGGGGATTACAAATCAAAGAGAGTTCACTTACCAGAGGGAGATAAAAAACATCAATTGATACTTCAATATGAGAATAAGGGAGGTTGGTGGAGCCAAAATGCCTCTTGAGAGTCTCTAAAATCCAAAGGATCTAATTAGGGTTGAATGGAATGTGTTTATGATTTAAAACGGGGTCCCATAATTTTAATTAAAATTTTTATGGGATTAATAAAACATTCTCATGGTTTCATTGGTTATGTCTCATGGTTAGTACTAACTACATTCCCTCACTAGTCTTCTGGAAGAGCTGCACGATTTGGTCACACAGTTTGACAAACCGTTAACCAACCATGTGCTCCTCCCCGGGCCACTAAAAAGGGTTCACAATCAGTCCACATGGTTTGAAAAATCACATGCCAACCATGAAATCCCCATTTTCCCATGCCACATGGTTTAAGGTGGAGGCCACATGGTTTGAACTAACTGTGTGGCCCATTCTAGAACCCAATGCCATGGAACACATTTTCCTAGACCAACCCACACAGTTTCCCTAATCATACACCAATCGTGCATAGCCCCAAAAACTCCCAAAGATCTCAAAAAGTATCCAAAAACAACCTGAACCAAGACTGAATAAAAGATGATCAAAATAAGGGTCTAGAAGTATGTAAAATATGGTAATAGAATGTTACGATGTTCCCACTATAAATGCTTTCTTCCCCTCAAAATCCTATCAAGAAGACACCATGTAAAAGAGATGATACCACTACTCTCTCAGTAGCATGTCATGCTCCCAAGTCTCATGTGAATGAGAACCATGCTGCAAAAGCATAGGAACCAAAGGTATAAACTTCCCATGAAGAACCTTCTCTCAAAATCAAATATGTAAAATGGATGCTCAGTCATGGATACATCAAGTTTAACATCCAATCCCTCCTAGCTCAACACATGAGATTGATCAAAGAGATAATTTCTAAGACGTGAAACATGAAACACATTATTAATCAATGTCAAATGATATAGAAAATCCAAACAGTAATCCACCTCACCAATATTCTAGACAACCTCAAACAGTCTCATGTATCTCTACGCTAACTTTCCCTATTTTCCAAGTCTTCAGTGACCCAAGAAAGGTGAAACTATAGGTATTAGAATCACAACGGAAGCCATTGGGCCAAAAAATTTAACATTTTTCATCATTGATATGATGATACTTGTTATCTCCAATGATCCAAGACCCAATATGGTATGAGGATCTTACGTAAATAATTCAAAGTGAAAAATAAAAATAAAAAACATAGCTTTTTCTGATCTAAAGGCGCACTCAAAATATGCTTATCACCAATGATAATTTCTCAAATGATCTAATGTATAATCCATCTAGATCATTCACATGTTCTTAAAAAATCCATTGGAGCTTCGATCATTGAATTCTGGGTGCTAGTGCTGCGATCCGATGATTTCTTCAACATCTTGACGATCACCGTGATCCTCTACCTTCAATGCTTGAAGGTGTTCTTGGATATTCACTTGTAGAGAGAGAGATTATCTCTCTAAAAATAAAGAAAATATATAGGCTCTCATTAAAAACTGAATGAATAGTTCATGGTGAGATCCTCTCTCCACCTTTAAATAATGGATTTTCAAAATACCCTATAGGGTTACCCGACCCCCATTTATTTAACATGCACTAAATAAATAATTTTGACAAAATAAACTACATCAATATTATTTATTATATTATCATATACCTATAATATATATTAAATATATCATGTTATAAAATCAAGTCATTTAAATTGACTCGTAATTGCTGCTAATATTAAACGAACATGAAATATTAAAATAATCTTTATTTGATTAATAATTTTCATCGTATTTACTTAACTTGTAAATACTAAAAAAAATTAAAACCAATTATTCATAACTTTAATAATATTAATTTATTTATTTATTAGTTATCGATAATTTGGACAACACTCGGACCCCATGGTGGGCCCCACCATGTCTGATATACATATTCAACTAAATATGGTGGATTCTTGAATATGATAATATGTATAACCCTATAGACCCTTATCTCGATAGAAGTGAATAAAATCAACAAACCAAGAGTGGAGTCTAGAAACCCATAAAGTCCCCTAAAGAGATAAGGATTATCATAGCAACGATAACCAACCTACGAACACGTATTATTTACTATAATCTGTTTGTCTTTAGATATATCATAAATTAGGACACACACTATTGTCGTCATCCTTTCTTTCTTTATTATTTGTTGATCTAGCTAAACAGATTTACCTTTCAACTACCATGGCCATGGATTTATGAAGGTACTATCATCCTGATCAACAAGACCTGAGATATATAACTTTCTCAACCTGAAAGAAACAAATCCTTTCTTGACCAATCAACTAATTTCATACCATGAATGATGCACCTAACACAAGATACCTCTCTATGATTTCATTATCATGGTTTTTACCTTACATCAAAGTACGCAATCAAATGAAACACATTAGTAATGATCTCAAGTTAGGAGACCAATACACATGTCCATAGATAGGAACAACCAATGACACTAAAAAAATGTGGTGTTCCTATTGGCGAGTCTCTCCTCATGATTTCGCTACTATAGATCACTAAGAGAAAATACCATGAGAATAAGCCTCAATGATTATGAGACCCTGGAAACTTATAGTCAAACATAAACTATTCACAGTCCGTATGATGTATATAGACCATAGAAAATTTATTTAAGATTAATTTCATAGTATCTCATGGTTCTCATTATAGTCTGTGATCTGCTATAACCTTTTGATACGACAATTAATCTTTGGACATTACCATTTAATAGTGGCGGCATAATTGTCTACACTAAAATAGTAAGAATACATCATGTATATCTAACTATATACACAATATGGTAATCAAAATTATTATTCATGTTGGGTTTAGGGAACCTACTATTACAAAACTCCCACTTGTACTAGAGCCAACTTGCTAATGTACCTTTTTATCTCTCAAATGATAAAGATCATGTTTCTACTATGTAAAAACTTTATATATTAGGACTTTCATGTTTCCGTCGCATGGTTATTCTGTTATGTGTGACCCTATCTCTTTGTGTAAAAATTCTCAAGAGATGGTATCACCAAGTATATCACTTTTTCCACTTTCAAAACTGGACATATTGGATAGTAAGAATATCATAATTTACATTATGATAATTCTTTACTTACTAGGTGTGATTACCAGAACTGTAACAAACCATTGCTTTTAACTACATCTTAGCTACCTGAAAATATTCAATGTACTCGGTATTTTTAGGTATGGATACCACTAGATTATATGATCTTGTCTCACTCATCACCTTATCCTAACTGCGATATTAGATCACATTGATTCAAGGAATACTAGTTTTTATCCCATGAATACTGGTATCCCTTCTTCTCTATATACAAGGCACATGTCTTTTGTACTTTCCCAAGTACATTCAGATAGTACTGAATTCTTTACTTATAGTTATCCTTAAATAATTTATATTCTCCTACAATAAATTATATGTTGGAAATATCAATTCATTTACATATCATGGAATATGTGATTGATCCATTGCTGAAGCATATGAAACTAAAATCACCACATAATCTTCACATATTCCATTGAATGTCTACTTGGATAGATTTAAGAAATTTTACATTGAAAACAATTCTTGTCTTGAATTATTCAAACTTGTATTTTTCAATACTCTGTCATGAAATATATGATTGACTAGGTCCATGAAACCATTATATCTACCTTAGTAGGATCTATTTCTTAGAACTTTGGTTGCTACTTTAAGTTAATCACTATAGAATTATTTTCAACCTAATATTAACTAATTGAAAGACCAATATATATTTTCCATATGTTGATGAACATATTTCACTTGGAAAATAATGGTTCTCACACTAACCTATGGTAGAAAAATAGAAAATATTCATTCTAAATGTCTATTCTAAGATCTTATTGATTAATTTAATCCTAAACTTCAATAACTTGAAACCCTTATTTAAATCCTATGGTGTCATCATCACTTTCTGGTTTCATCATATAGACACCTTCTATGAAAGTTGGTCTTGACATCCAATGGCCAATTATATGATCTTAGAAATTATCTATGATAAGTAAAATTCTAATGGATTTAGACATAATGACTTGGTATGACCAATCAAGACTTCTTGGTACCATGCTCATACCAACCATCTATCATTTCACCTGAATACCCATTATAGTATTAAAAATATTAAGCCCCTTTTCATTTTGATACATGGAATCCCTTATTGAATTTTAATTGTCCTTATCAATCTTAGCTTATTTCCAAATACTAATTGTAGGAATTATTCTTACTGAATATTATATCATCGACCATGGTGAATATAAAACCATATCTATGGTTTCAACTTTCCTATATGATATGTATATTCAGAACATTCTTCTTCTACATGCACTTGTGGAAGTAGTTCTTATGTCAACTACTTGTGCATCTACAACATTGACACAACCCAAGTCAATCTTGCTCCCACTATCTGAAATAGAAACATGAACCCTCTTATAGAATATGTAGCCTATCAATTGACTACAAATTTTCTATTATAATTATTTATATAATATCTTAAAAATCATTAGGATAATTAATTAGATGCACAATGTGTTTATATTGATTAAAGTTTGTTTTTATCCTAACAAACTCTTTGCATCTAAATACATTTCCTATGAAATAATGGATTTCCATTATACTATGACTCATATGATATCCATTTTTCATTATAGTTTGAGTATATTTATGGGATTTAACTGTTATTTTCCAAGCATGTCTTGAAATATGATAAGAGTTTCTGCAAGTTGCAACATTGATACTCCTTACATCATGACTCTGATGTATAAAATGTGCATTTAGAAAAATTTTCCACACTATATTTTTCTGATCAATGTTAACATGTAAGAATTATAATCGATCCTCCCTATTAACATTAATGTTGTGATGTGGATAAGGTAATGTGTGTTTAGGAATTACTCTACAATACATTATATTGATCGATGAATGATTGGTCAAAATATTCTTCAACATGTTGGCCCAAAGCATCTTATATCTTCTGACCATGAAAATTATATATTTCACTTTAACATTACTTAATTAATAGGAATATTATTAAGTATGTTTACCACTAGCTTACCCTTGGAATAGTTCGCACTTTCTTTCCGAAATAATTACTAAAGCTTTGTGGCATACCTTTATTTCTAAATGTTTCTTTATCAAAACTAAATACGTTGATAACCCCAAAAGTGTTTATCTCTACTGAGACTAAATACAAAACTAGGTATATCCTTGATGCCAACTTTTAGTTTTACTTGAAAAATAATTATCTTTCCACAACTGAGTAAATAAGTCTTACATTTTATATTCATCATGTATTGCCTATGATTCAAGTATCATTGAACTATTAGTTGAGTATGAAACACAATAAAAAATTTTCATTCCTAAAATTGGAATAATGTATCCTTGTTTCCAAAAGACACATGAGATGAATGTTTTAGTTATACTCAACAAATGTTCTACTAGAATCATATTCTTGGAAATAAGAAGTTATTTTCTTATCGCTGCTGACTTAGGAATCACCCTTTCTTAGCCACATGGAGAATACACCTTACTTAATGTAGTGTTTCTATTACTTACTTAGTTATTATATTTTCAATACACATATGTAAGAAAAATATTGTATTTAATACCCAAGTATGTCAAAAACAATACTTATAATTGATGAATAGTCACTGAAGAAAAAGTGTGTACTTTCTTATTCAATTTAGTTTATTTCTTTTAACTTATATACAATTTATTTCAAGTTATGTGATGAAAATAACCTCTTGTTTAATAACCAACCTTTTAATTGAAATATATTGTGAATGTGCATTTGGATTAAGTATTTCCATTGGACTTATCACTTTTCCTTTCAACTTTTTTTCCCATAATAATTAAATATTTTACTTTCTTTAAGTTCTTATTTACTTGGAAAACCTTACCCAAAGGGTAATGAAACATTTACTCCACCCTATTTTTTTTGTAATCTTAAACAAAAATGGATTAATTGGTTGTATTAATGGAATTAATTAAAATATTTTAATCATTTTTTCATATTTACAAAAATCCAGTGGAATTTATCACCCATTAAAATCTCACTTCACTTTCTCCTCATAATCTTCTCGAAGATTAGACAACATGTGTAATCATCCATATCCTAATGTTATAATCATAACAAACATTGAAAGTTGGTGATAACATTATGACATAACCATCATATTCTTCATACATGTGTCTCCTATAATAAATCTAACACCCTCACTTCTTGAGGTAGTTTTAACAGGTATTGGGACTCGAGCACCTTGAATTTCTGATATCGTTGTACTGTGTGCAAGCGTCTGTACTACCCATGGAGATTCATGCTAGTTTGGACATTTAATTTGTCCATTATTTAGTGTAATATTTCTTGTGGTATTACTTTCCATTTTTACAAAAAAAATATCATATTATTAATTTTATTATGATTATAGATTTAGACATTATTAATTAATTAATTAAATCATTAAATGTATCCCATTATTTTATCGAATCCTAGGAACCCTCTGTACTAGAATCAGAATAATCTGTCGCTGGAGTATTTTAATGGAAAGGATCCATGAACCTCCTCTTATAGTCTAATTTCTTTGGCTACGCCACTACTTAGAGGGTCCAAGGTAGGCGTTTGGCTAACCAACCACATTAACTCACAGTTCTTTGATTTGTTGTGTGAAGTCCCAACTTCTAAAATCATAACTTGATTTACTCAATGCTTGCCTCTAAAATTATAACAAGTTAGATTTGAAGTATTGAATCATCTTGGAAGGGTTCACGTCACATCTGGAGTAATGCCTCATCTTGGAAGGGTCCACGCTGTACATCGTCTCTAACAAAAGTACAATTACACTTGCACACAGACGAGAGGGACTATGGGTGCAGTGTATATAAAAACCATGATGGACACAAATACCCTTATATATATTGACTAAAAAAGATGATGCCCAGATTGTATAAATTAATTAATAATTTAAAAACATCACATTTAGTTAAAATAATTAATTAAATAATAAAATGCAAACATACACAGGTTGGTTCTCAAAACTAGTAAGCAGGTAAAATTAAAGCACGATAAAAATTAAATTTAAATAATTTAAGTACGAGGGTATTAAATAAATTAAATTAATTAAAAATTTCAAATAATTTATTTAATTCAAATTCGGTACCTTAATTAATTTAATTTTAATACCAAAATTAAATTAATTTTATCCCGTTATTAAAATTATTATTTTAAACTAAAATTAATATATTCATTAATTTAAGCTAATGAAAAAATTAAATTAACTAAATTAATTAATTTTGATTAATTTAAAAGTGTTCGGGCCCCAAAACACCACTCCAGCCCATTAAAGGTCACGATGAACCTACGCAGACCTGTAATGGGTTGAGAAAAGTCCATGTTGTGCTATTATGGGCTAGAAAGGTCCACCCAGACCCATTTGAGACCCATTTGGTGTCGAGAATACAAACCTTTTTTTGGGATGAATATGGTTTTGAAGCACGGTACCTCATGCATGGAGAGAGCATGCACACTATCTGAGGTGTACCCGGTGGGCGAATTTCTAGATCAGGCCGCTGGAGGAGGTTGTACTATGGTGCCGATATGGCACAATGCCATTGGAAGGCAAAGGCACCTGGGGTGCGACTGGGATCTGGTCTGAAGAGGGGGTGGGCCGCACGGTGGTACCTCGACAGTGAATAAGGTGAGGTGGGTAGTCAGAGACCATTGGTCCAGGTCACTAGAAGATAGAAGGCACCGATGGAGGAGTATCACTCACGAGATCCGGAGCGGCACTCATGAGATCCAGAGCGACAAGAGGTCTGGAGCTCAGTCCGATGTGGGTGGCTCCGTCGTCGAGAAAAGTGTTAAGGCTGTTGGCCACTAGAGGAGAACATTGCGGAGAGGGCCAGCGATAGGCGGCTATGACGGTGCCTGAATCCACAACAGTGGCGGGAGGGGAACTGTGATGGAAGCCCGTGGTGTTTGGATAGAGTGGGCTTGGGCGGTTGTCCAAAAAAATAGTGAGGTGGGGGATACGGCTGGATGCCAGATCGACATAGGTGTTGCTGGACAGGTGTGGCACATTGTATGTAGGCTGACAGAGATTGCTAATATGCTCGGGCATTATAGATCTATTGGTGGTCGACTTTGATCAAGGTGGTCGGTGGGAAGCACTTACCATGGCGGCTAAGGGAAGCGTCCGACTTGTGGTGGTGTGGTTAAGCCGTTACGGAAATTACGTGCGGTGGCTGGTTGGTCTGTCAGAGAGGGAGACCATGTGTAGAATGGGCGGCGGGAGGTGGATGAGCCGAAGGTGAAAAAGGACTGGCCCCAGCCACATAGAAGAAGACCCAAAAGGGCCTTTTGTTTTTTTAACAAAGTCTCTGCCAAAGGAGAAAATCTCCAAATCCCATTATCTTTTTTTTATAAATAGGTTTTTTTAAAAATAAATTATATAAAAAGTATAGGGTTTTGAATATTTATAAAAATTGGTCTTAAGATGCGTGAACCCCGTTTACACATCTTTGGCGTGGAGAGATGCATGAACGAGTTTCATGCATCTTGCACAGTCGTGATAAAAGATGTGTGAACCCCGTTCACGCATCTACCCTCACCAGGAAGCGTGATCGGGGTTCACGCATCCATTGTAAACTTTATGAGGATGCGTGAACCCCGTTCACGCATCCTACAGAAAGTTTTAATTCTTAATTTTTTTTTTGTATTTTGAAAATTTTTATTTTTATTTTTTTGTTATATATATATATATAAAAAAAATTTCAGAAAAATTTATCTGCTATTTAATATCCAAAAATACTGCTATTACAAAAGTTTGGATTCTGACAGACACCCTCACCCAAGGCTTTCTTTTATAAGAGATCTTACCCTAGAAATCATTCTGCATTTTCGATGTGGGATTCAGGTTCTCTCTTTCATACGCAGAACATTCGACATTTCCGATGTGGAATTCTATTTTAAGTACATGACTTTAAAAGACTATAAAATACAAACTATAAGACCAATATAAATTAAATTTTAAATATAGATTAAACATATAAGAAATTATTGAAAATAAAAAGAATTTTGTAAAAAATGTTGATGAATAATAATTTATAAGCTTTCAAAGCCACGAACTTGAAACTTAAAAATGTTTCAAATACGTGTCTTTAAAAGACTATAAAATAAAAATTATAAGACCAATATAAATGAAACTTAAAACATGAATTAAATATATAAGAAATAGTTAAAAATAAAAATAATTTTGTAAAAATGTTGATGAAAAATAATTTATAAGCTTTTAAAATGACCAAATTGAAACTTAAAAATGTTTCAAGTACGTGGCTTAGAAAACCTATAAAATAAAATCTATAAGACTAATGTAAATAAGAATAAAAACATGGATTAAACATATAAGAAATAGTTAAAAATTAATTATTTAATTAGTAATATAATTACTAATTAGTTAATAATTAGTATAATTAT
Organism: Viscum album; assembly: GCA_963277665.1. Classification (NCBI taxonomy): domain Eukaryota; kingdom Viridiplantae; phylum Streptophyta; class Magnoliopsida; order Santalales; family Viscaceae; genus Viscum; species Viscum album. The sequence continues at coordinate 1,581,515,593 of OY728119.1, read as the reverse complement.
TAATTATTAATTATTAATTGTTAATTATTAATTACTAATATATAATAATCAATTAGTTAATAAGTAATATAATTATTTAATAATTAATTAGTTAATTAGTAATATAATTATTAATTGATAATTAATTAGTTAATTAGTAATATAATTATTCATTATAATTATTAATTAGTTAATTAGTAATATAATTATTAATTATTTAATATATAATAATTAATTAATTATTTTGTGATATAATTGTTAATTATAAAACAAATAATTAATTAATTTGTAATATAATTAGTAATTATAATTATTCATTATAATTATTCATTATAATTATTCATTATAATTATTAATTATTAATTATTAATTATTAACTATTAATTATATAATAATTAATTGGTTAATTAGTAATATAATTATTAATTATATAATAATTAATTAGTTATGTAGTAATATCAATATTAATTATAATTAGTAATAAAATTATATAATAATTAATTAGTTAATTTGTAATATAAGTATTAATTATACAATAATTAATTAATAATATAATTATTAATTATAATTATTAATTATATACTAACTAATTACTTAAGTAGTAATATAATTATTAATTATAATTAGTAATATAATTACTAATTATAATTAGTAATATAATTACAAATTATAATTAGTAATATAATTACAAATTATAATTAGTAATATAATTACTAATTATAATTAGTAATATAATTACTAATTATAATTTTTAATTTTTAATTATATAATAATTAATAAGATAATTAGTAATATAATTATTAATTATAATTATTCATTATTTTTTTTAATTTTTAATTTTTAATTATATAATAATTAATTATTTAATTAGTTATATAATTATTAATTATATAATAAATAATTAGTTAATTAGTAATATAATTATTAATTATAATTAGTAATATAATTATTAATTATAATTAGTAATATAATTATTAATTATAATTATTAATTAGTAATTATATAATACTTAATTAGTTAATTACCAATATAATTATTAAGTATTAAAAATTAATTATATAATAATTAATAAGTTAATTAGTAATATAATTATTAATTATAATTATTAATTATTAATTATAATTATAATTATTAATTATATAATAATTAATTAGTTAATTTGTAATATAATTATTAATTATATAATTAATAATTATAATAATAATTAAAATATATATTACTAATTAACTAATTAATTATTATATAATTAATTATTAATAATTATAATTATTTATTATATTTCTAATTTACTAATTAACTAAAGAATTACTATATAATTAATAATTATATTACTAACTAAATACTTAATTATTATATAATTAATAATTATATTACTAATTAACTAATTAATTATTATATAATTAATAATTATCTTACAAATTAACTAATTATTAATTAATAATTAATAATTATATTAATTATTAACTAGTTAATAATTATATTACTAATTAACTAATTAATTATTAACTATTTCTTATATATTTAATCCATGTTTTAATTTTCATTTATATTGGTCTTATAGATTTTATTTTATAGGTTTTCTAACCCATGTACTTGAAACGTTTTTAAGTTTAAAGTTTTTGGTTTTGAAAGCTTATAAATTATTTTTCATCAACATTTTTTTACAAAATTCCTTTTTTTAATATTTCGTATATATTTAATTTGCGTTTTAAGTTTCATTTATATTGGTGTTATAGTTTTTATTTTATAGTCTTCAAAGACACATATTTGAAACATTTTTAAGTTTCAAGTTGGTGGATTTGAAAGCTTATAAATTATTATTCATCAACATTTTGTATGAAATTATTTTTATTTTCATTCATTTTTTATATGTTTAATATATGTTTTAAGTTTCATTTATATTGGTCTTATAGTTTGTATTTTATAGTCTTTCAAAGTCACGTACTTGAAACAGAATCCCACATCAGAAATGCAGAATGTTCTGCGTAGGAAAGAGAGAACCTGAATCCCACATCGAAAATATAGAATGATTTCCAAGGAAAACCCTCTTATAAAAGAGAGATCTGGGTGAGGGTGTCTATCAGAATCTAGACTGGTGAAATAAAAGTACTTTTGGATATTAAATAGCAGATAAATTCTGTTGATTTTTTTGTTATATATATATATATATAAACAAAACAAAACAAAAAAACAAAAATAAAAATTTTCAAAGTACAAAAAAATTAAAAATTAAAACTTTTTGTAGGATGCGTGAACCCCATTCACGCTTCCTAGTGAGGGTAGATGAGTGAACGGGGTTCACGTATCTTTTATCATGACTACGCAAGATGCGTGAACCCCATTCACACATCTCTCCACGGCAAAGATGCGTGAACAAGGTTCACGCATCTTGAGACCCATTTTTATAAATATTCGAAACCCTATCCTTTTATATATATATATTTTTTTTTAAAAACCTATTTATAAAAAAATCCCCCCATTATCCATTTCTTTGTTTTGGTGTGTGGAATTTCAAACACTGTCCAACCCCCCCTCCCCGTTTTAAACATTGTTTTGTTTTATTCATAGAAAAAATATCATTAAAATAATTATAAAATTATAATTATTCTATATAACTATTAATTTCCACAATGAAAATTAACCACACCAGAGGTTACGGTTCCGACAACTAGTTTCTTGCAGTTCAAAATAAGATTGAAATTGAAAATTGATAAAGATTTAACACATATACAAAATATGATTCAAAATATAATACCAGTAAACAAACCTCAAACGATCCACAATTTTTTTTATTCAAATAGCCATAACTTGACCATCCAACATCGGATCGAATCACGATCAGATCCATTGGTATTTTTTAAACCCTCTACTTAATTTAAATATAATTTAATTTTTTATAGGATTAGATAATTTATGCGATCAATTTGATACCAATTGAAGGCACCATAGTCATAGAGGAAGCTGGTGGGTCGGAGATTCTAAAATTTTTCATCGTTGGGATAATGATAAATTTTGTCTCTGATGATCTGAGCCCTGGTACAATCTGAGGATCTCATAAAAATAACTCAAAGCACAAAATAACAATGAAAAACATACCTTTTTTGATCTGAAGGTGCGTTTGACATCGACTTTTCATCGATGATTATTTCTCAAAGGATCCAAAGTAGAATATCTCTAGATCATCCACACGTGCTTTAAAAATCCACGGGAGCATCGATCGATGAATTTTGGGTTTTAGCGTGATGATCCGATGATGTCTTTGACATACCGACGATTACCGCGATACTCCACCTTCAATGCTTGAAGGTGTTCTTGGATCATCACTCGGAGAGAGATACTCTCTCTCTAGAAAGTGGGAGGAGTGAGATGCTCTCATTCAAAAATAAATGAATAGTCCATGGTGAGATCCTCTCTCCTCTTTTAAATAATGGATGTTCAAAATAATTGGTTGGGTTCCCTAGCCCCAGTTTATTTAACATCCACTAAATAAATAATTACGACATACTAAACTGCTTAAATATTATTTATTATTTTACCACATTCCTATAATATATATTAAATATACTTAGTCATTTAACTCAACTTCTAATTCAAGTTAATATTAAAAAAACCTATAATATTAAAATAATATTCATTATATTAATATTATTCCTTGTATTTTCTTAAATTTAAAATAATTTAAATAAATTCCACCCAATTATTCATAAATTGAATAATATTTATTTATTTATTAGTGATCGATAACTTAGACAACACTCGGACCCTGTTGTGAGGTCCACCATGTCCGATATAACTATTCAACTAAATATGGAAGATTCTTAAAAACACTATTGTGTGCGACCCTCTAGGCCCTTATCTAGATAGCAATGAATAAAATCCACTAACCAAGAGAAGAGTCTATCAACCCATCAAGACCCCTAAAGAGATAAGGATTATTATAGAAACAATAACCAACCTATGAACACCTACTGTGTACTATAATCTCTGTCTTTAGATATCTCATAAACCAATATTTACACCCATGTCATCACCATTTCTTGCTTTATTATTTTTTGATCTAGTTGAAAAAATATACCTTTCGACTATCGTGGCCATGGATTTATGAAGGTTATACCATCCTGATCAATAAGCCCTGATATATATAACTTCCTTAACCCAGAAGAAAAAATTTGTGTCTTAACCATTAAATCAATTTCATACCACCAATGAGTACCCAACACAAGCTACCACACCACAATTTCATTATTATGGATTTTTCATTACATCAAAGTATGTGATCAAATGAAACACATTGGTAATGATCTCAAGTCAAGAGACCAGTACACATGTCTATAAATAGAAACAACTAATGAAACCCAAAACATGTGGTGTTCCTATTAGTGGGTCTATCCACATGATCTCACTACTAGAGATCACCAAGTGAGAACATTCATGAGAAGAAGTCTCAATGCTTATGAGCCCCCAACACTTGATAGTCAAACATCAAATGTGCCTAGTCAGTATGATGTATCTAGACCATAGGATTTTTTTAAATATTAATATCATACTATCTTGATGTTCTCATTATAGCATGGGATCTTCTATAGCCTTTTGATATGATAATTAATCTATGGACATTACCATTTAATAGTGGGCACAAAAATATCTACCCTAAAATGGTAAGAATATATCAGGTATATTTAACTGTATACACGATATGGTAATCAAAAGTAATATTCAAGTTGGGTATAGGGAACACACTATTACACATAAACTCAAAAAAAACTTTTCACCAACTATAAACTCCAAAGGGAATCGATGACGGGCTTTATACGATTTATACTGACTTCGGGCCATCACCATTATATTACGAATCAAGTCATTATTTGTTGTCATCTCATGGACTAAACTAGGCCCAACCAAGGAAGTTTCTCCAATATCTGACCAACTCAACAAAGATTTACATGGGTGGCTATACAAGACCTCCAAGGGTGTCATCTTGATGGATAACTTGTGACTATTGTTATAGGAAAACTCAACCAGTCCCAAGTGGCTATCCCAAGATTCACCAAAGTCAAAAATGCAAGCATGAAGCATTTACTCAAGATTATATATAGCTTGTTCTGTCTGGCCATCCGTCTGTAGATGATATGTTGTGCTCAAACTAACCTGGGATCTCATTTCCTTATGAAGGTCTCTCCAAAAATTGAGAAGTGAACTAGGGATACCTATCAAAATCTATAATAGATGGAACTTCATGCAATTTGATGATCTCCCCACATAAAGACATCCCAAGTCCTCAACTTTAGTCATATCACAAATGAGGGTGATATGAGTTGATTTGGTCAATCAATCGATCAATAACCATATCACATTCTTCCCTCGAAGGGTACATGACAAACCAACCATGAAGCCCATATAAATGTTGTCTCACTTCCAAGTCGACGTAAGAAGGGTTTGAAGCAAACCCAAAGGATTTTAGTGATCTCCCTTGAATTGTAGACAAGTATAATACCAAGAAACAAGATAAAAAATATCTCATCTCATAACTAGCTACCAAAATTGTTACCTCATATTATAGAACATCTTCATGGTACTAGGGTGCACCACCTACTGGGAACTATGGAAGTCCCCCATTACAACCTTTTTCATGGGGAAAGTTATGACATACCAGGTTTAGAAACATATGATGCTATTTTAGTGTAACACCCCAAGATTTTATAAATAAATTTAATATTGAATGCATGAAAGAATGAGTCTCTACAAAACACCACTTTGTTATAACCTAACTAGTAAACATAATATTACCACCTCTGTGATTTGAATTTCAAAAAACTGACATACACAGTTACGTTCAGTAGGATATTTAGAGTCTGATAAGACAAAATTAGTTTTTGATGAATAGTAACATACCCTTATGAGTAGTAACATACCCTTATGAATAGTAATGATTAGTAAATCATCCAAAAAAATATAAACTTCAACCATGAGTGAATAAATACAATTTTGATGTCTTATAAGTGAAAAAATGATCATAGTATAAGTATTGGAATTTTTGTATGTCATAAATATTTTAATTACAATTTTCTAATTAATTTAATAATTAAAATGGAAATTTATTTTCAAAAAATTTATCATAAATTTTTACTTTATTGTCTTATGGTTATAAGATAATTTTATGGGACCTTTATTAGTTTCTCAAGGTGTTATAAAATGAGTTATAATTTTAAAGTTGTTTTTTTGGAATAAATTATGATTTTATTAAAAAATTAAATTAAAAACATTTAAAAAATTATTTTCAAAAAAATAGATTTCATTTTTGAATTCTATATGTTGAAAAATGGTTTGGGTAAATTTTTTGGGATTTTTCTAAAATACTTGAATTTTGGGTGAATAGTAAAATACGATAATTTATGATAAATGCTAAATACATGATTTATTGGGTCATAAGTGATGTAAGGTTCATGTAATAACACTAGGTTCGAAATCACATGCACTTATTACTATTATGGGTCACATGAATCAACACTATTGGTTGTCTTTGATAAAATTGTAAAATAATGATTAAAATAATGGGAAAACCCTCCTCTCCTCGACTATAAACCCTGCCCCCACTCACTCCCTCTTATCTTCATTCCTCTAAACCTTGAATCTCCTCAAAGTTCTGCCCAAATACCCTTGCATAGTCACTACCCACGTCTAGAAGCTCTTGTTTTTTCCAAAAGACCAAAACCCCTTCCCATAAATAGATTCTCAAGGAGGTGGATTCAAGAGGTAAATTCACATTCTATTTCTTTCAATTTCTTTTCAAGTTCCTTTCTATTTTGATCCTATCCTAACCTACTTAATCCAAATGACTATGATAACTCTAGTATCATCTATATACTATAATTATATCATGTTAATAGAGTAACCATCATTAATATCCTTACTCTCTCTCTTTTATTTTATAAACGAAATCATCATCCGTGAGGTGCCAATTTATAACCTTCGTGGACGATGAAGTTTCATTCTTCAATTTACCCTTCAATAATGGACATGAAACCATTTTTATGGTTTAAAAGGGATATAATATATTTATTATAACCTATTTAACATTCTTTAACTAGTATATGTATATAATATTAAATCAAATGACCAAACTAGTTCCTAATAATCAAAAAACCGCTAAAATAATCTAAGTGATTATCATTAATATTTCATCTAATGATTCATCCTCATTCCATGTAAACATATGATATAAATGAATATTAACACCTATTTATGTTCATAAATAATATATAAATTCAATTATTAAGATTTATATCCATTCCACATGAACTCCATTACTTAAAAACAAGTGAACCGATTATGAAAATCAAGAAAACGAACACTCCAGAATGACGAAATTAAATATTATAACTTATCAATAAGGACATAAATGAACTAAAAAATTATGATAAACTAAATAAATTTCTAGTAGGTTCTGGATTAATTTATTAATGAGTCTAATTTCATGTTCCAGGACCATAAGGTCAAGAGCGGAACATTCAGACTTAAGGTAAGGGTTTTCTACCTGAACCTCCATTTTCATTCGGGTTACTCTTATTTTATTCTTACCTCAATTAAATTCATATCTATTCATATTTATTCCTCATATATTCTGTGATAATGTTATATATATGTGTACCAACTATAATCCTAGTTTCTTTTAAGGGGAGTTATTTTTTTAAAAGGATATTTTAAAAATTCTTCCTAAAATACAATCCCAATTCATGGGAATTTCTCAAATTCTTACCTATTTTCAAGAGGTACTCTATAATATGTTTTTAGAAACCATTATCTTTATAAATTCACTCATTTTATTTTGAAAATACTATCTACTTCACTTCTGGTCTTATACAAATACTATTCCAAAATAAATCTTCTTTTCAAAGTAAAAGAGTATTTATCTCAAGAACTACTCAATGATTTTATAAGAGTATATTCATCTTTTTCAACACTCTTGTTGATTATTATGTATTATTGGAGTTAATATTTTATTATATCATCTAACATATTTAATTGAATGGTTTATGATTAGTTTTACTATGGATGTGCTATCATAAAACCATTCACCAATTTACTCTGAATGGTTAGTGTTTATGCTTAATGTTCGGGAAACGTTACTGAAATTTCATATGTTAGTTTCAATATGAATTTATATGTTATTTATTTTTATCCCCATTAATATAAGGAATGAATTGGAATTATTATTTGAAATTTGGGGCCTGATATAGCCCCTTGATTCATCGATAGATCTCATGAGACAAATAGATATGGACTTGGCTGAGTCCTTGCCCATTTTTAGATATGGTTTTTGGTTGAGGCCTTGATGACATGTTTCAAAATATTTGACATATTCATTTCCCTAATTATTAATCTATAAATTTGTTGTTCATGTGGTTATTCGACTAGTAGAATACCCATGATTATGTTTTATTGTGGCAATATTTACTCAGCTCATATTCCTTCCATAACATGTTCAAGTTTATTATTTTCAAAGGCCTGTGTTTTAAATTTTTCACTATGCCTAATATTTATGTTTTAGTTATATTCCGCTATATTTATTACTCTTACTGAGCATTTGAGATCACCCCTTTATTATGTTTCATTTTCTCAGGACATGAGGAAGTTTATTATGAATGACCTGTAGGGATAAACTTATAGATGGGGATGTTACCAATAAAAATTATATGTTGTATTTCATTTCAAGTTTTAATATTGAACTTATGTATATATATGGATTTCTAAATATAATAAACTATTCATTCCTTCGGGATACAACTTTCTTGTATTTATGCTAATGTAATGTAATAAGGCACCAGCTTCGAAAAACTGGGGTCGGGTCTTTACAGTTGGTATCAGAGGAAGTTTAGTAGAAAACTTGAAAACTAGATTTAAAAAACATTGATTAGGGAACAAATCCCTATGATAGTATTTGAGGATAAACATACAAGAACATCCTGGTATTTTGGTAAGGAATATATTATGTTGGTATTTCTAGAAAATACATCCCTGTCTAGATACTACACGTGGACATGGGTCTGGCACATTTGTACCTAGGAGTGAAAACTCCGACAAGGAGTTTTGGACTTGACCTAAGGTATCCTGGTACACAACAACAGGCCTTACTACGCACATGGTTTGACACTCCTGGGGGATATGCTTAAGATAATTCACATTTTTATTACAAGCCACTATGAAGGATTTAAATGTAAATTTTTCCTCAAAGAAACCATGTTTATGATTATGGTATTAACAATGCATATGATTTCAATTTATGCCAAGTATTTTGATAAGTTGAGATTATACATTATGATTCATAACATAATCTAGTGTATGCCATTATTTATAAATGGCACCTAGTGGAAGGAATGGAAACCACATGAACGCGTGTATCACATATAGGGATTTCCCTCCTGTGCAAGATAATGATACTAGCTCTGGAGCTACGACTGGTGTGGAGCAACTTATAAATATATTGGGACAAATTACTCATGTTATGAACAATAACCTTACCCATATGGAGAATCCATATCCATAACGTGGTGGAGCTATGTTTGATCGCTTTATGCAATAATATCCTCCATCATTCAATGGGACTACAAACCCATTTTTAGCTAAGCAGTGGATAAGTTCCCTAGAGAAGATATTTATCACTTTGGGATATAACAAAAGAAAAAATGTTGTCATGTAATTCTATCGTATATCAGGTGATGCAGATCAAAGGTGGTCTTTAATCCAAAAAACAAAAAAGTAAGAAGAAATAGAAGAGATATAATAAAGGTATTTTAAGGAAATATTCCTAGAAAAATATTTTCCCCATGAAAAATGAGCGGATATGGAAATAAAATTATTTAATCTAAGGCAGAAGGAGGTTGAAAATATTTCCAAGTATGAAGACAAATTTACAAGGCTGGAAAGGAATGTTGTGGAATACTTACGTAATCCAAGAAACAATATTGACAGATTATTTGATGGTTTAAAACCATTATTATGAAGGGCTGTAGTCTCCCAAATTTTCTCATCATATAAAGATATAGTCTCAAGAGATATCTAGATGAAGAAAGAATTTTCTAAGTCTTATGACTTTAAAGGAAAGAAAGAGAAGAAGAGGGATACTAAAAACTATGGAAAAGGAAATAAGGAAATGGTAAAGAAGGGAAGAGTTGACTTTTCACCCTGTGATAATTGTGGAAGGAAACACCATGGTGTCTGATTAAAAGGAAAATGGGTGTGCGAGAAGTGTAGATAGAAAGGCCATATTTCTAGTGATTTCAAGGGAAAAAAGATTATATTAATGTTAAATTCTATAATTGCAGGGCGATGGGACACTATGATAATGATTGTAAAAAGTGTCAAGAAAAAATTCCACATAAAAGGCTAAGGGAGAGGGGAAAAACTTATATGATCACAACTGCTGATATTGAAGTTCTTAATGACATGGTGGTAGTAAATTTAATCACGTAATCAAACTTATCCAATGCTTTATTTTATTCTGGATCATTGCAATCTTTTATATCTTCCCATTTTTCCAAGAAAATTAGATATTTCCAATTTGATTTAGTGAGGGAGTTGTCAGTCAAAACACCTAAGGGGAGTGTCTTTGCAAAAAATTCGTGTCTGGAAGTCCCCATTATGGCATTTTTTTTTCAAAGAAGGTGGTGCCTCAATCAAATACCAAGGAAAAATTTATTGAATAAAAAAAAATAGATTACATGAGTCTGAAAGACAGAATATCATTACAATATTTATTAAAAAGGGGGAGAAAATCACCAGGAAAATCATCCTACCATGTAATGTCCTGGTTAACTCCCTTGTTAGCAAGACAATCAGCAACCATGTTCATTTCACGAGAGGCATGAGTGGAAATATAGTTGATTTCCGTGAGAGAAACAAGGAAATTCATCCAACGGGAAGTAAGTGGCCATGCAAGATGCACCACCCCCTTCCAAATAGCTTGAACAATAGTGGTTGAATAACTTTAAATCCAGATATTGTTCCAACCTTTTTTTAGGAAAATTCAACAACATAGATCACCCCATCATTTCTGCTTCTAGAGACGAGACTATACCACATCCCCCAAAGAAGAATCCGTGACACCTGGAAATATAGTCTTTGAACATAGCACCACAAGCTGTAGGTCCCAGGTTGCCTTTAAAGGCACTATCAACATTCAATTTGATCCATCCTGGAAGTCGAGATTTCTAGAATACCTAAAAGGTGTGTCGAGGCTGTCTATATGTACCATCAATCCTGAGTCAGTGAAGGATCTCAATGTCACCAACAGTGTTGTCACAATAAGCTTTCTGAATCGAGGTAGCATCCCAAATGGCAATGATAATCCTCGTCATACCCGCATTAATCCTAAATGAGCCATTATTATAAAGATTATTATTTCTATCATACCAGATCACATGTAGGAGATCAACAACAACATTCAAAAAAATATTATTGATTTGTTGAGAAGATTCAAAAGCAACACAATACTGCAATTGAGATCTTATAGAATTAAGAAGTTACCATATGCAACCAAAAATGTTAAGAATGTAATTCCAAAGAGCTGCATCTATAACACAAGATAGAAAAAAATGATTAACATCTTCCCTATGTTGGTTGCACAGGTGACAACTAGAGAAAAGTTGAATCCCAAAAGATTACAGACAAGATTTAGTGGGGAATCTATTATGAGAAATACGCCAAACAAGAGTAAATATTATGGTCTTAATCCAAGGTTTGATAAAAAAATTTAACCAAATTAAGCTAGAATTAGAATTTATGAAATTGAAATTGTAAATTTTTTTGGAATTAAGCACACCATTATAAGAAGGTTCCCAAATGAGGAAATCCTCAGAGTTGAAAAAAGGGTAATTGTCAATAACACGACTGATGATATTAGGGAGGGTGATATCATGAAAATTAACAACATCCCTAATAGTGGAATTGGTATTATTAGGAAGAGAATTTGGAATAATCATGGAGATTAAAGACACACCAGTCTAGTTTTCAAGCCAAAAATTCATGGAAGAATTAGTACTAACCACCCATCTATAGTTTTTCATAATGTTGGTGAAGGACTTCCTAATGGACGACCAAATAGAAGAGATGATATAATTAAAATTTCCATTCTTAAACTTAGTAAAGAATCTTTTCTTGAGAAAATATGTGGAATTAGAGTTATTTTGAAGCAACCTCCATGTAATCCTAACTTGGAGGGAATCATTAAAGAGATTAAAATTTTTGATCCCAAGACCACCCTTGTCTAAAGGTTTACAACAAGTGGCCCATGGAATGGTCACAAGATTCCATTCAAACATACTCCGATCCAAAAAAAGTTTTTAATGTAAACATTAATTTTCTTAAGAACACCAACATGCCAATTGTAAACTATCATCAAGTAGACCATTTTAGAGACAATTTTATTTTTCACAAGACAAATTCTACCAGCCATAGAGAGAGACTTACCCTTCCAAGAAGACGGTTGATTGGTAATTTGATCAACAATGCTGTAAAAGTGACTAGAGTTAGGTCTTCCCCAGAAGATAGGTACACCAATGTAAGTGAAGGGGAAGACACCTTCTCTGATTGCCAAATAATTTATGATATTACCTTTTCTGTTAGAAGTGAAATTTTTTCCAAAGAACACAAAGGATTTGCTCCAACTTATAGCTTTACCAGATATTTCTTCATAGTGTGTGAGGTCATTTTTAAGATTTTAGATATTCCTTTTATCACCTTGTAAGAATAGAATGATGTCATCAGAATATAAGATATGGGTAGGAACCTTTAGGCTCCTAGAGGCTTGGATAGGTTTAATCTTGTTTTGATCCACAAGGCGAGTGATCAACCTTCTTAAGTAATCCTAAAATATGAAAAACAGAATGGTAAAAAGGGGATATTTTTTTCCTAAAACCCTTTGTGCATTTAATGAATCCTTTAGGTGCACCATTAACAAGGACAAAGATGGAGGAAGAATTGAATAAAGTGCTTATCATACCAGTGAAAGAGTCATTAAACCCAAATTTTTCGAGAACATTGATAATGAAACTCCAATCCATGGTATCAAAATATTTCCTAATATATAGTTTGATGGAAACACTACCTCCTCTAGTAGATTTTTGTAAGATATTAGTTCATTCTGAATCAAGACAGATGCAATATAGTATAGACCTACCTTTGATAAAACCAAATTGGTTCCAAGAAACAATTCTATTGCAAATTGAAGTAAGTCTATTAGAATGAAGTTTTGAAATAATTTTGTAAATGGTGTTAATGAGAACAATAGGTTGGAAAAGGTGAATCTCATAAGCATTGTCCACTTTAGGAATAAGAGTAAGGAATTGGGAATTTAAACCATGTGGGAGAAAACCATTGGAAAAAAACTTTTGACAAGTTTGCAAATAGACAAATTAATAATCTCCTAGTAGTGTTGGAAGAAACCATTATTGAAACCATTAGGACTCGAGGCACTATCAGGATTAAGTCTAAAAAAAATTATTTGATTTCATGATCAAGAGGGATTCTTAAAAGAAAACCATTTTCAACAGTCACCATGGTCGGAATGATGTCAGGTAGGAGACCTTTGCTAACAATCGGACTATTAAACAAATTATGAAAGCAAGAGACAACATGATTGGCAATAGCTTTCTCAGTGTCAAGGAGGGTGTCATCATTTCTACGAAAGGCAAGAGATCTACAAACTTTCCTAATTCTTTGGATATAATTTTAGAACTTTGTGTTCCTCTCTCCATCCAAAATCCATTTAGTTTTGAATATTTTCTTTCGCAAGTTATCTTTAAGTTTTTGAAGAGAGTTTAGTTTCAAAGAGGTAATGACTTATAGTTGAGGGTCCAAAGAGAAATCAGAGCAAGTATTGGAATTTTGAATTTGAGTAAGGTCATTCTCAAGGGAGGAGATGTCTTTTTCAAGTTGTTTAGATTTGTAACTACACCAACCCTTAAGGCAACGCCTAATATGTTTTAACTTAGTGATGCAAGAAAAAGAATCATTGTGACACCTCATGCCTTCTCAATTTTTTTAATAATGTCGGTACACTCAGGATCTAAAACCCAAGCATTATTTAACTTGAAAGTAAGAGTGGGTTTAATAGTCTTGGTGAAAATACTAACAAGAATGGGATGACGGTCTGAGTTGATCTTAGGTAAGGTAGTACTTGATATAGAGTCCCATTTGTCTAGGGAATAGATATTAGTGAAAGCCCGATCAAGTTTACTAGCCACTACCCTATTGTGATGTCTTCTATACCAAGTGAGCTTAGAACCAATGAGATTGATTTCAATAAGATTACAATCCTTAATAGAATATTTAAATTTTCTTGTGGAGATAGAAGAGTGGGACGGTCCAATTTTTTCACTAGAGGTAAGAATCACATTAAAATCCCTGATCACAATTCAGGGATCATGTATAACATTAGCTAGAGAATTAAGATCATGATTGTCACGACCCGACCTCGGGGCCCGTGCCGTGACTACCCCAAGCCCGCCTTCCATAGGCCAGGGGCTGGCGACTAGCACCAAGGCGTAAAATCCCGGTAAACAGGGAAGGCATTGCCTTTATAAGTAACAACCACCACAGATTCAGCAAGCGGAAAGTAACTACCAAGTGCAGAAAAGTAAAGGGGGCCGGAATACAAGCCCAACTGAAAGTACAACTGAAAAGGTAAAGAACAGAAACTGAAGAAAAGATGGCGGCCTCGTGTCGTCCACTGGAAATCCCACCTGAAGGGTGGGTACAGATAGCCTCCAGGCTCCTCGGGTCCCACGTCCGCTCCGAGCATGTCCCGCCCAGTGGTCCGCCTCCAGGTATCGTCCTGCTCCACGCCCCAACCGAGATCAGCGCTGTCCGTCGTCTGCATCCAACACAACAAGGTGCGGGCAAAGCCCGTGCAGGGGTGAGTATAAACTACTCAGTAAGGACCCCGAGACCCCCGAAGGTCTCCCGAAATCCACAAAGGATATAGCACAAAAGAAAGGGGCAACCACGAAGAAACAACTGACTCGACTTAGGTATATGCCCATACATATACCTAAGTCCCCATTTCTAGATCTGCTCTCGAGCTCAAGGTCAACTCGATCCACACAGGAAAGCAAGACTCAAATCCACCAGGGAGAGTAAATAGTAAATCCACATAGGATAGTTCAACACAAACACAAAGGAGAGTAACATAAGATTCAGCTCAACCAGGTATACTTTTTCAGATGACGACAAGATGATCACTGAACCATCTAAGTCATCGGACCCACGAAGGATCGATAGGTACTAACCTCGGCAATGACCCACACAAGATCGGGCCCACACAGGACCTGTAGCAATGGCTCACACAGAACCGTAAGAGATGACCCACACAGGATCGGGCCCACACAGGACCTGTAGTCAAGGCTCACACAGAACCGTAAGGTGATGACCCACACAGGATCGGGCCCACACAGGACCTGTAGCACTGATCCACGTAGGATTGCTGAGTGCAGTAGTCGACGCAGTCCACTGAGGATCTCTGCACAGTCGTCGCCGCAGTCCACGAAGGATCTCTGCTCTGTCGTCGTCGCAGTCCACGGAGGATCTCTGCTCTGTCGTCGAAGTCACAACCAGCGCTAGGGTTCCCGCACACAGCGAGCTCGTTTAGGAGGGTCCGCTCCACGAGCCGAGAGTCTGATACATCAACTGACACGTAGTCCGAAGTTGATGTATCCAAAAGTTCCGTATCGACAACAGGATCTCAACGCAACAGACGGCGCGTCAATCGGACGCCCGGTCTAAGAGTTATTGGCATTTTCGTCCCAGGGGCCCGGTTGGTTTTTAGGGAAAAACCAACCCGACCATACTCCGCCTGTGTCCGATCCTCGGGCGGAGTATGCCAAAAGTTCCATCTCACTTAGAGGAAACCTCCATAGCTGACGGTACGTCGATCGGACGTCCGCAGCTCGAGTTATGAGCGTTTCCGCTCCGAGGGCCCGGTTGGTTTCGCGTACGAACCAACCCGGCCGAACCCAAAGTCTTCCGAAACCTTGAGTGTAATAAACCGAAAAGACCGTCTCGATCCAAGGATCGCGTAGCCGCTGACGGTTCGTCAAAAGAAGGTCCCAGGCCCAAGATATGGGCAAAAGACCGAAGAGGGCCCGAAAACGGGGGGTTCTGGGCCCGGGGCGACCCTGCCCGAACCACCCCTGGGTTGGCCGAACCGGGTCGACCCGACCCGGCTAGGCCGGGTCCGGTCCGGCCTGGGCGCAGCCCGGCCGACCGGACCGGCCGGCTCGGCTTTGGCCGAGCGGCCGAAGAGGGCTGCCGCGGGGCGCCGCCCCCGCGGCTCTGTGGAAAACACGGCCCCGCGGGGGGGGGGGGGGAGCGCCTGTCACGCGGACGCGGGCGGGCCGCCGCGTCCCTCCCCGGTTCCGCGTGGCCGCAGAACCGGCCGCCGCCGCCGCGGCTTCAGCCGCGGCGGATTCCTTCACGACGCCGGCGCCGGCGCGCCGGCGACCCGCGCCGCCGTCGCCTTCCGCGGGCCGCCGGAGTTGCTCCGGTGGCCCGTTTTGCCTCCCGTCTGCGCCATAGCTCCTCCCGGGGGCCGATCTTCACTGCGGGATCAACGGATCGCCCATGCCGCACGGTTCATCGTCGTCCGCCAAATCCGCACAACAAAAAGATCGGAGGAGGGTTGCCGGGTCTTGTTCGTTAGACCCGCACCCTCCGCGTTAGTCATAAAATCATCGGGAGGGATTAAGGCAGCCACAATTTTATCCAAAAATAAAATTGTTCAAGTTTGTTTCTTTAATTAAAAAGAATTAGATCACGGGAATGAATCACCAAGAAAAAAAAATAAAATCCCTACCTCGATGTCGCCGTCGGACGTGAGGTCTTCGCGGAATCGCTCGTCGCGGAAGGAGGGGATCGTTGCGTCGTCGCGGAAGAGACGTTCGTCGCACCGCGTGAAAAACGTCGCGCCGACGATCTCCGGATCTAGAACAAACGGATTTAATTAATTAAATCCGTTGTCATTGAAATTAAAAGGGAGAATTAAACGATCCGTTTCTCACCTTAGTTTCCGAACGAGGATCGGCCGCGGAAGAAGAGGCGTCGCCGAAGAACGTCGCGGGTAGAGCTCGTCGAATTCCGGTCGCCGGCGTTCTTCGCGTTCTTCGCGTTCTTCGCGAGGAGGGTGGAGGCTCAGAGGATTCGCACAACGATAGCAATCCTCCAAAATAGACAAGTTTGTCTATTTTATTAATTTGCCAACGAACGCAAACGCGTAAGTAACGACCCATTAAATTCGTTGAATTAATTCAACGAATGAAACAGCCCATTTAATTCACGAAATAAACCGCCCAATTAAATGGTCTGTTAAGAATTAAGGAAAACGCGTCGGTTGACTTTTCAGTTACTTGACGGGTTTTCACGAGTGCGTTACTTAGCGAAAGAAATGGCAGGGCTCGTGCGGGCCCACCTCACAAATATCCTACCAAGGGGTAGGGTATTTCCGGATAACACCCTATCCGCTTTAACTCAGTTCAAGTGGCTTCCAAGCGGCTTAAGTGAAATAAAATAAAGTTGTCGCACAACCTTTATTTTATTTCCGGCTTAAAGCCCAAAATTTTTAAAACCACGGTTGAGCAAACGCAACTCCGAAAGAGGCGTTTCTAAGCAAATACCGGCACTGCGATTTCATCGGTGCCCTCAGAATTCGATTCCGGGCACCGGTTCAAAAGATAGAAAAACCCGCTCGTCCGTTCACTGAACGTACCCGAGCCAAACTTCGGAAATTGATTCTGGGCACACCGGGCCTCGGAATCAGGTGCCGTCTGAAGCTGCGCTTTTGTAAAATTCCAAAGAAAATTAAGAAAAAAATTTCCTTGAAATTTGCAGGTCTTTACATTACTCCCACCTCAGGGATTTACGTCCCCGTAAAGATACATCAAAAACTAGGGGAACAAATGGGGGTACTGAGCACGCATCTGAGCCTCCCGCTCCCAAGTGCTCTCCTGGAGGTTCCCGTGATGCCATCTGACGCACACAAGAGGAATCGACCGCCCACGTAGGACCCGCTCCTGTGGATCCTTGATCTCCACTGGGACCTCCGCAAAAGTCGCCCCATCGTCCACGTCCAGCTCCCCAAAGTCGATGATGTGCGTCGGGTCGTGCACGTATCTCCTCAGCTGAGACTTGTGGAAGACGTCGTGCACCCAGTGCAACTGAGGTGGTAGAGCCAGGCGATAAGCCACCTCTCCTATCCTGCTGAGGACCTGGAAAGGCCCGATGAAGCGTGGAGACAACTTGCCGCCTCGGCCAAATCTCCGTAAACCACGTCGAGGTGAGACACGCAAAAAGACGTGGTCGCCATCCTCGAACTCTAGTGGCCTCCGCCTCCTGTCAGCATATGACTTCTGCCAGCTCTGAGCTGTCCTCATCCTCTCCTGGATGATCTGGACCTTCTCTGTCGTGGCTCGGACCATCTCTGGTCCCACGAGTGCTGACTCCCCAGGGTCTGTCCAGCATAACGGTGATCTGCAGGGTCTGCCGTACAACGCCTCGTATGGTGCCATCCCGATGGTGGAGTGGTAGCTGTTTTTGTACGCGAACTCCACCAAGGGTAGGTGGTCCTCCCAGCTGCGACCAAAGTCGAGAACACATGCACAGAGCATGTCCTCAAGTGTCTGTATGGTCCTCTCCGTCTGACCATCCGTCTGAGGGTGGAAGGCTGTGCTCAGATGGAGCCGCGTCCCGAACGCCTCCTGCAACCCCTTCCAAAGTCGGGAAGTGAAACGGGCATCTCGATCGGAGACGATAGACGATGGCACACCGTGAAGCCGTACGATCTCCTGGACGTAAAGACGTCCCAAGCTCTCCACTGAGCCCTGCTCTCTGATGGGTAAGAAGTGTGCCGACTTGGTGAGTCGGTCGACAATCACCCAAATGGAGTCGTGACCTCTGGAAGTGCGTGGTAGTCCAGTCAAGAAGTCCATAGATATCCCGTCCCACTTCCACTCCGGGACCTCCAAGGGCTGTACCAAGCCTGCTGGTACCTGATGCTCTGCCTTCACCTGCTGGCAGGTGAGGCATCGTGAAACGAACTCTGCCACAGCTTTCTTCATGCCCGGCCACCAGTGCTGTCGACTGAGATCCTGGTACATCTTCGCCGCTCCGGGATGTACCGCCAAGGGAGAAGTGTGAAACTCTCTCAGCACCTCCTCTCGTAAAGCGACTGGTACGAAGGTACGTCCTCTGAAAAGGATGTCGTGCTCTGCTCCAAGGGAGAAACCATCAGGCGCCTGAACTGAGGATATCAGTGCACGCCGGGTCTCACAGTCAGCGTCCCCACGCTGAGCCTCTCTGACCCGCTGTAGAAGTGGAGGAGAGACTGTGAGAGATTGAAGAAAGGATGCTCCGTCTCTATCCACGAAGGATATCTGTAAGGAGGCTAGCTGCTCCGTCGCCTCCTCAAGTAGCTGAATGCCCGTCCTCCTTCTGAGGGCATCGGCTACAACGTTCCCCTTCCCAGGAGTATAGACTATCTAAAAGTCATAGTCCTGGAGGAACTCAAGCCATCTCCGCTGTCTCAGGTTCAGGTCCTTCTGAGAGAAGATATACCTGAGACTCTAGTGGTCAGAAAAGACTGTGAAGCGCTCGCCCATCAGATAGTGCCGCCAAGTCTTCAGAGCGAAGACCACTGCTGCTAACTCCAGGTCATGAGTGGCGTAGTTCTGCTCATGCGGACTCAACTGACGTGATCCGTAGGCGATCACGGCCCGCTCCTGCATCAGGACGCACCCGAGTCCAGTCCCTGATGCATCGCAGTAAACTACGTACCCAACTCCCTCCTCAGGCAACCTCAAGATAGGTGCACTGGTCAATCTCTGTCTCAGCTCCTGGAAGCTCTGCTGACATCTGTCTGACCACACAAAGGGTTTACCCTTCTTTTTCAAGGCTGAGAGTGGTGCCGCAACTCTGGAGAAGTCTGGCACAAATCTCCGATAGTATCCGGCTAGGCCCAAGAAGCTCCGCACCTCCGTCACGCTCCTGGGTGGCTCCCAAGCTAGCACTGCCTCGATCTTCGCGGGATCCACTGCAACTCCCGCCTCAGAGATGACGTGCCCCAAGAAATGGACCTCACGTAACCAGAACTGGCATTTTGAGAGCTTTCCATAAAGCTGGTGCTCTCGGAGTGTGTCTAGCACAACTCGCAGGTGGTAGGCATGCTCATCCTCAGTCGTCGAGTATACCAAAATGTCGTCAATGAAGACCACGACAAATCGGTCGAGGTATGGCTGGAAGATCCTATTCATGAGGCTCATGAACACTGCTGGAGCATTGGTTACGCCGAATGGCATAACCAAGAACTCATAATGGCCATACCGACACCTGAAGGCCGTCTTCTGCACGTCCTCGTCTCGAACTCTGAGCTGATGATAGCCTGACCAGAGGTCTATCTTCGAGAACCACCGCGCTCCCTTGAGCTGATCGAAGAGGTCATCAATTATTGGCAGCGGATACTTGTTCCTCACTTTCACCTGGTTCAGGCGACGATAGTCGACACACAGTCGCAAGCTCCCGTCCGCCTTCTTGGCGAACAAAATCGGGGAAGCCCAGGGTGAAACACTGGGTCGGATAAACCCCTTGCTCTGCAAGTCCTCCAACTGTACCCGCAGCTCTCGAAGCTCGGTGGGGGCCATCCGATATGCTGGAGTAGATATCGGGGCTGTCCCGGGGTACAAGTCGATGTAAAAGTCTACCTCTCTACGAGGAGGTAGCCCTGGAACGTCGTCGGGAAAGACGTCCACGTACTGGTCCACCACTGCAGGAAAAACTGGACTCCGCACGTCCACTGCTCCTAGGATGAGGCTAGCCAACTGATGAGATATGGGCTGCACTCTCCTCCGCGGAAGTCCATCCTGTGCTGCAAAGGTTCCCTTCTCGCCGGTGAAGGTAAACCTGCTCCCGTCGGTGCGAACACATCGCACCTTGCGCCTAAAACAGTCGATCTGGGCATGAACCGTGGATAGCCAATCCATGCCCAAGATGACGTCGTAAGGCCTCGACGCCGCTACAAGGAGATCCCAGCCGAAGCTCTCGCCTCCTAGAGTAAGCTCACACTGCCGACACCAGTGCGTAATCGTCGAGTCTGCTCCCGTAGGAGTCTCTAGCCGTAAGGATCGAGCCAACGGCTCAGTCAGAATCTCTGAGCTCCGAACAAGGGCAGAGGCTATGAAAGAGTGACTCGCTCCTGTGTCTATAAGTACTGCAGCAAGGGTGGAATAGACACAGATCGTACCTCGAATCATCTCTGGCATGTCGGGGTCGTAGGCCTCCACTGCCTGGAGCTGGGCCTGTCCCTGCCCGCCAGCTCCCTGTGGTCGAGGTGGCCCTCCTGGTGGTGGTGGGGGTAGAGCCTGGAAGCGTCGCCCACCACCCGCTGCTCGGCCAGCTCCTCTGCCTCGTCCGCCTCCTCCCTGAGGACCGCCACGGTCGACCCTCTGCCTCTGCCTGGGTGGCCCCTCCACCGTCTGCTGCTCCTCTGGTCGGCGAGTCGGGCAGTCACGAGCCATGTGACCCTGCCCGCCGCAGGAGTAGCACTGCCCGCCTCTCGGAAGGCTGGCACTCCGCTGTGTGCCCCGCACTGTTGAGCCGGTGTCCTGAGGCCGTCTGCGTGGGGGTCTGGTCTGCCTGGACCCGAGAGTCATCCGTCGGCTACCTGCTGCTGAAGACTCAGCTACCTGCCGCCCTGCGCTAGGTCTCGCCGCTGAAGAAGGCTCTGCCAGGAAGCTCTCGATCAGGAGGGCTCGCTCCAGCACTCCCGCCTGGGTCGGAATGCTGAGGGAGATCAGCGACGCCCGAATCTCCTACCGCAAGCCATGATCGAAGGTCCGGGCCCGGAAGAAGGGGTCATGTACCATGTCGGTCGAGTAGCGAGATAGGTCAGTGAACCTCGCCGCGTACTGAGCGACCGTCATGCTGCCCTGGCACAGCTGGAGAAGCTCCTGGATGCGCACCGCTCGGAGGGTGGCCGGGACGAACTCAGAGCGGAAGAGGCTCTCGAAGTCCGTCCAGAGCAAGGATGCCTCATCGTGAACCTGGAGCATCAAGCTCCACCATCGTCCTGCCGCCGCCTGCAGGAGGCTCGCCGCGAGAATCACCATGAGATCCGCTGGTGTCCTCACTAGCCTAAAGATCCGTACCACCGCCTCTAGCCAGTCCTCGGCGGCCTGGGGGTCCGCCTCACCGCGAAACCTGGGCGGTCGCTGGCTCTGAAACTCATGCAGTGCCCTGAGGCGACGTGCATCGTCAGCGTCTGGTACTGGTAGCATCGGTGGCTCGGCGGGTAAAGCTACCGCCGGTGCCACTGCTGGCAAAGGGCCCTGCACCGAGGCCTCGTCGCTCGGTGGGCTGCCGTCGCGCCCTACACTCGGAACCCTAGCTGGCTGTCGTCGCGGGGCCATCCTGAAAAGGAGAACAAGAGCACCACAGTCAGAACAGTATACCTGGTGAGCTGGCACAAGTAATCACAAGGAAAACTTGAGACTTTCATGAAGCAGATCAGTATACCCGGTGAGCTGACACAAGTAATCACAGAGAAAACTTGGAACACACACGCAATCAATGTTTTCATGCATTAAGTCGGAAATCAGGAGTCAGGGTCCTGGTGTACGGATACGTCGGCCGCCGCACCAACACAGGGCTCCCTGAACTGATAACCACACTCAATACACTAAACACTATAGCTTCATATAGAAAGAAAAGACGATCAGAGTCTGCGGTAGAACCGACCACCTCTGATACCAATTTGTCACAACCCGACCTCGGGGCCCGTGCCGTGATTACCCCAAGCCCGCCTTCCATAGGCCAGGGGCTGGCGACTAGGACCAAGGCGTAAAATCCCGGTAAACAGGGAAGGCACTGCCTTTATAAGTAACAACCACTACAGAGTCAGCAAGCGGAAAGTAACTACCAAGTGCAGAAAAGTAAAGGGGGCCGGAATACAAGCCCAACTGAAAGTACAACTGAAAAGGTAAAGAACAGCAACTGAAGAAAAGATGGAGGCCTCGTGTCGTCCACTAGCAATCCCACCTGAAGGGTGGGTACAGATAGCCTCCAGGCTCCTCGGGTCCCACGTCCGCTCCGAGCACGTCCCGCCCAGTGGTCCGCCTCCAGGTACCGTCCTGCTCCACGCCCCAACCGAGATCAGCGCTGTCCGTCGTCTGCATCCAACACAACAAGGTGCGGGCAAAGCCCGTGCAGGGGTGAGTATAAACTACTCAGTAAGGACCCCGAGACCCCCGAAGGTCTCCCGAAATCCACAAAGGATATAGCACAAAAGAAAGTGGCAACCACAAAGAAACAACTGACTCGACTTAGGTATATGCCCATACATATACCTAAGTCCCCATTTCTAGCTCTGCTCTCGAGCTCAAGGTCAACCCGATCCACACAGGAAAGCAAGACTCAAATCCACCAGGGAGAGTAAATAGTAAATCCACATAGGATAGTTCAACACAAACACAAAGGAGAGTAACATAAGATTCAGCTCAACCAGGTATACTTTTTCAGATGACGACAAGATGATCACCGAACCATCTAAGTCGTCGGACCCACGAAGGATCGATAGGTACTAACCTCGGCAATGACCCACACAGGATCGGGCCCACACAGGACCTGTAGCAATGGCTCACACAGAACTGTAAGAGATGACCCACACAGGATCGGGCCCACACAGGACCTATAGTCAAGGCTCACACAGAACCGTAAGGTGATGACCCACACAGGATCGGGCCCACACAGGACCTGTAGCACTGATCCACGTAGGATTGCTGAGTGCAGTAGTCGACGCAGTCCACTGAGGATCTCTGCACAGTCGTCGCCACAGTCCACAAAGGATCTCTGCTCTGTCATCGTCGCAGTCCACGGAGGATCTCTGCTCTGTCGTCGAAGTCACAGCCAGCGCTAGGGTTCCCGCACACAGCGAGCTCGTTTAGGAGGGTCCGCTCCACGAGCCGAGAGGCTGATACATCAACTGACACGTAGTCCGATGTTGATGTATCCAAAAGTTCCGTATCGACAACACGATCTCAACGCAACAGACGGCGCGTCAATCGGACGCCCGGTCTGAGAGTTATTGGCATTTTCGTCCCAGGGGCCCGGTTGGTTTTTAGGGCAAAACCAACCCGACCATACTCCGCCTGTGTCCGATCCTCGGGCGGAGTATGCCAAAAGTTCCGTCTCACTTAGAGGAAACCTCCATAGCTGACGGTACGTCGATCGGACGTCCGCAGCTCGAGTTATGAGCGTTTCCGCTCCGAGGGCCCGGTTGGTTTCGCGTACGAACCAACCCTGCTGAACCCAAAGTCTTCCGAAACTTTGAGTGTAATAAACCGAAAAGACCGTCTCGATCCAAGGATCGCGTAGCCACTGACGGTTCGTCAAACGGAGGTCCCAGGCCCAAGATATGTTCAAAAGACCGAAGAGGGCCCGAAAACGGGGGGTTCTGGGCCCGGGGCGACCCTGCCCGAACCACCCCTGGGTCGGCCGAACCGGGTCGACCCGACCCGGCCGACCGGACCGGCCGGCTCGGCTTCGGCCGAGCGGCCGAAGAGGGCTGCCGCGGGGCGCCGCCCCCGCGGCTCGGTGGAAAACGCGGCCCCGCGGGGGGGGGGGGGGGGGGTGGGGGCGCCTGTCACGCGGACGCGGCCGGGCCGCCGCGTCCCTCCCCGGTTCCGCGCGGCCGCGGAACCGGCCGCCGCCGCCGCGGCTTCAGCCGCGGCGGATTCCTTCACGGCGGCGCGCCGGGCGCCGCCGCCCCCGGCCGCCGTCGCCTTCCGCGGGCCGCCGGAGTTGCTCCGGTGGCCCGTTTTGCCTCCCGTCTGCGCCATAGCTCCTCCCGGGGGCCGATCTTCACTGCGGGATCAACGGATCGCCCCTGCCGCACAGTTCGTCGTCGTCCGCCAAATCCTCACAAAAAAAAGATCGGAGGAGGGTTGCCGGGTCTTGTTCGTTAGACCCGCACCCTCCGCGTTAGTCATAAAATCATCGGGAGGGATTAAGGCAGCCACAATTTTATCCAAAAATAAAATTGTTCAAGTTTGGTTCTTTAATTAAAAAGAATTAGATCACAGGAACGAATCACCAAGAAAAAAAAATAAAATCCCTACCTCGATGTCGCCGTCGGACGTGAGGTCGTCGCGGAATCGCTCGTCGCGGAAGGAGGGGATCGTCGCGTCGTCGCGGAAGAGACGTTCGTCGCACCGCGGGAAAAACGTCGCGCCGACGATCTCCGGATCTAGAACAAACGGATTTAATTAATTAAATCCGTTGTCATTGAAATTAAAAGGGAGAATTAAACGATTCGTTTCTCACCTTAGTTGCCGAACGAGGATCGGCCGCGGAAGAAGAGGCATCGCCGAAGAACGTCGCAGGTAGAGCTTGTCGAATTCCGGTCGCCGGCGTTCTTCGCGTTCTTCGCGTTCTTCGCGAGGAGGGTGGAGGCTCAGAGGATTCGCACAACGATAGCAATCCTCCAAAATAGACAAGTTTGTCTATTTTATTAATTTTCCAACAAACGCAAACGCGTAAGTAACGACCCATTAAATTCGTTGAATTAATTCAACGAATGAAACAGCCCATTTAATTCACGAAATAAACCGCCCAATTAAATGGTCTGTTAAGAATTAAGGAAAATGCGTCGGTTGACTTTTCAGTTACTTGACGGGTTTTCGTGGGTGCGTTACTTAGCGAAAGAAACGGCGGGGCTCGTGCGGGCCCCACCTCACAAATATCCTACCAAGGGGTAGGGTATTTCCGGATAACACCCTATCCTCTTTAACTCAGTTCAAGTGGCTTCCAAGCGGCTTAAGTGAAATAAAATAAAGTTGTCGCACAACCTTTATTTTATTTCCGACTTAAAGCCCAAAATTTTTAAAACCACGGTTGAGCAAACGCAACTCCGGAAGAGGCGTTTCTAAGCAAATACCGGCGCTGCGATTTCATCGGTGCCCTCAGAATTCGATTCCGGGCACCGGTTCAAAAGATAGAAAAACCCACTCTTCCGTTCACTGAACGTACCCGAGCCAAACTTCGGAAATTGATTCCGGGCACACCGGGCCTCGGAATCAGGTGCCGTCTGAAGCTGCGCTTTTGTAAAATTCCAAAGAAAATTAAGAAAAAAATTTCCTTGAAATTTGCGGGTCTTTACAATGATAAAGGGATATTCGGTCTTGGTATCTATTCTTAGCATATATCATGGTGAAAAAAGAATGTAATCCATCATAGGAAAATTCACATGTAAACATTTTCTCAAAAACTTTGAAAGAATTAACAGACTGAAATGATGAATGATAAAATATCCAAAGAGATTCAATAGCAAGACCATCTTTGCAAGCACTAAGAAAGAGTAGATACATCACTATATTTTTCTCATCTAGATCCACCCCCATTAGCTATAATGAATTCAATTATTAGGGAGTAAGGGAATAAAATAACTATGGTTTAGGAATGGAATGTTAAAATAGAGGATGTACTTATTGTGAAAGAATATGGTGACGTGTTTCCATAGGATTTACCTAGACATCCTCAAGAGTGGGAAATTTAGTTTTCCATTGACTTAATTCCTGATTCAAGTCCCATATCACAGACCCCTGATAGAATGGAAAATATGGAATTAGTGGAATTGAAGAAACAACTATAAGAATTGAGTGATAAAGGATTTATTCTCCCTAGTGTTTCTCCATGGGTAGCTCCTGTTCTTTTCATTAAGAAGAAATATGGATCTATGAGGTTGTGCGTTGACTATAGGGAGATCAATCCTATAACAATAAAGAAAAATTATCCCCTACCTCACATTGATGATTTATTTTATCAACATCATAGATATTAGTATTTTTAAAATATTGACCTTAAATTTTGATATCATTAGTTTCTTGTGAGGAAGGAATACATTCCAAAAACAACATTTCAAACCAGTTATGAGCATTATGAGTTTACAGTAATGCCTTTTAGATTGAATAGTTCACCTTATATTTTCATGGATCTAATTAATAGAGTTTTCAAGAAATATCTTGATGAATTTGGGGTGGTATTTATTGATGATATTTTGGTATACTCTAAAATCTATGAAGATCATGAAAATCACTTGCACACTATTCTAAAGACTCTTAGAAGAAATGAATTATATGGGAAGTTTAGCAAGTGTGAAATTTGGATTCAATCGGTATTCTTTCTTGGACACATTGTCTCTAAGGATGGAATATCTATTGATCCTATGAAGACAAAGGATGCGCAAGAATGTCCCACTCTAAAAAACATAACTGAGGTATGTAGTTTTATTAGTTTAGAAGGTTATTATCGGTGTTTCATTCATAACTTTTCCCATTTATCCAACCCAATGACCAAGCTTATATGTAAAGGGGTTAAGTTTGTATGGACAAAAGAATTTGAGGATTGTTTTGAAGAATTGAAGAGGATATTAGTGAATTATTCAATCCTAACTCTACCATTAGGGAATGATGGGTTTGTGATCTATAGTGATGCATCAAAGAAATGAATTGATTGTGTCCTTATGCAGAATGATATAGTTATTTACTATGAATCAAGGTAGTTAAAAATTCATGAACAATACAATCTTACTCATGATGTTGAGTTAGCAGTGATAATATTTTCTCTGAAGATATGGAGACATTATCTCTATGGTGAAAAATGTGAGATATATACAGATCATAAGAGTCTAAAATATATCTTCTCACATAAATAACTCAACACGAGGAAAAAGTGATGGAGAAAACTACTCAAGGATTTTGGCTATACCATACACTACCACCCAGTAAAGTCAAATAAGGTAGCTGATGTATTGAGCAAGAAGGATCATGGATTTCTCAAAAAATGTGGGTTTACAAGGATCCTTTGTACATGGATCTAGTGAAAATGGGTATGGGAATTATCAAAGAAGGTGAAACATCACTACCTTTTCATTTGGTTTCCCAAAAAACATTATTAGAAAGCATTAAAATATCTTAGCCCGATGATGAGAACCTTCAAAAGAAAATTAATGTTTTGAAATAGGCGAAGTTGGATGACTTTGTTTGTGAAGATAGAATTATGAAATTTGGGAAGAGGATATGTGTTTCCTCTATATCCGAGATTAAAAGGGAGTTATTGGATGATTCCCATATCTCAAATTTCTATATACACCATGGTAGCACTAAAATGTATTGCGATTTGAAGGAATATTTCTGGTGGAACAATATGAAGTGGGAAATTGCTGATTATGTATCAAGATGTTTAGTCTGTCAACAAGTGAAAGCCGAACGACAACATCCTAGAGGAGTCATGAAACCTCTAACTATTACTACATGGAAATGGGATGAAATCACCATGTATTTTGTTATTGGATTACCAAAAACTCTAAGGAAGAATGATGTGATGTGGGTAATTGTTGATCGACTTACAAAATCTGCACATTTCCTCGCTATAAGGGAATATTTTCCAGTGGAATGCCTATCATGACTCTATATCAATGAAGTTGTGAGACTTTATAGATAACCTATCTCAATTGTGTTTGATCTTGATGCATGTTTTACATCGAAATTATAGAAAAGTATTTAGAAATATTTGAATACTGAACTTCGATTGAGTACTGCTTATCACCCAAAAACTAATGGGAAATCAGAAAGGATGATCCAAACCTTAGAGGATATGTTGAGATTATGTTCACTTGACTTTCAAGGTTTGTGGGATCAATATTTACCTTTAGTGGATTTTTTATACAATAATAATTTCCATTCAAGTATTCAAATGGAACCATATGAAGTATTGTATGGTAAGAGATGTCGTACACCAAATTGTTGGGATGAAGTTGGAGAAAGGAAGCTTGTTGGACCAAAGGTTATGGAGGAAACAACAGTGAAGGTAAAGACTATTCAAGGCCATATCAAAGCAGTTCAAAGAATACAAAAAAGCTATTCTAATAATCGAAAGAAGGATTTGTATTTTCATATAGGAGATCATGTTTTCTTAAAAGCATCTACATGGAAGGGTGTTATAAGATTTGGGAAGAAAGGGAAACTAATACCTAGGTACATAGGACTTTTTAAAATTCTAGAGAGAATTGGAGCTATTGCATATCGTTTGGATATGACACCTAGCCTGTCTAAAGTACATAATGTGTTCCGTGTCTCATTTCTAAGAAAGTACATACCAGACCCAACACATGTCCTAACTTTTGAAGGAATAGATTTAGAACCTGACTTATCTTACTTTGAAGAGCTTGTCCAGATTCTGGACACTAAAGAACAAGTTTTGAGGGATCAGATGACTCGACTGGTAAAGATACTTTAGAAAAATCATAAAATCAAAGAGGCAGCATGGGAGCTTGAGGATCTTATGATGAATAACTACCCAAATCTTTTAGTGTGGTAACATTTTGATAATTTAGATGAAGAATTATTTTTAAGGAGGGGATAATGTAACATCCTAAGATTTTTCAAATAAATTTAATATTTAATGCATGAAACACCAAGTCTCTACAAAACACCACTTTGTTATAACCTAGCAAGTAAACATAATTTTACCACCTCTATGATTTGAATTTCAAAAAAATGACATACACGATTGCGTTCAGTAGGATATTTAGAGTCTGATGAGAAAAACTTAGTTTATGATGAATAGTAACACACCCTTATGGATAGTAATGAATAATAAATTTTCCAAAAAAATAAAAACTTCACCCATC
This sequence comes from Viscum album, assembly GCA_963277665.1. Lineage (NCBI taxonomy): Eukaryota > Viridiplantae > Streptophyta > Magnoliopsida > Santalales > Viscaceae > Viscum > Viscum album. Next base: position 1,581,485,892 of record OY728119.1, on the reverse strand, counting down.
AGTGTATAAATACAAATTATACATCTTATAAGTGAAAAAACAATCATAGTATAAGTATTGGTTTTTTGTATGTCATAAATATTTTAATTACAATTTTATGATTAATTTAATAATTTAAAATGGAAATTTATTATCATAAAATGTAATCATAAATTTTTACTTTATTGTCTTATGGTTATAAGATAATTTTATGGGACCTTGATTAATTTCTCAAGGTCTTATAAAATGAGTTATAATTTTAAAGTTGTTTTTTTGGAATAAATTATAATTTTATTTAAAAATTAAATTAAAAACATTTAAAAAATTATTTTCAAAAAATGGATTTAACTTTTGACTATACATTGAAAAATGGTTGGGGTAATTTTTCGTTAATTTTCTAAAATACTTGAATTTTGGGTGAATAGTAAAATACGAGAATTTTTGATAAATGCTAAATACATGATTTATTGGGTCATAAGTGATGTAAGGATGATGAAATCCCACTAGTTTAGAACTCACACTCACTTATTACAATTATGGGTCACATTAATCAACAATATTGGTTCTCTTTGACAAAATAATAAAATAATGATTAAAATAATGGGAAAACCCTCCTCTCCTCCACTATAAAAACTCCCCCTCACTCCCTCTTCTCTTCACTCCTATAATACTTTAAGATCCTCAAATATCTACCCAAATACCCTTTAATAGTCACTACCAATGTACAAAAGCTCTTGGTATTTCTAAAATACCAAAACCCCTTCCCTTAAAGAGATTCTCAAGGAGGTGGATTCAAGAGGTAAATTCACATTCTATTTCTTTCAGTTTCTTTTCAAGTTTCTTTCTATTGTTATCCTCTCATCACCTCCTCTATCAAAATTAACATGATAACTATAAATATCATATATATACTTTAATTATATCATGTTAATATAGGAACCATCATAAATATCCTTACTCTCTCTCTTTTATTTTATATACAAAATCAGCGTTCGTGAGGTGCCAATTTACAACCTTCATGGATGACAAAGTTTTATTCTTAAATTTACCCTTCAATACTGGTCATAAAACCATTTTTATGTTTGAAACAGGATATAATATATTTATTATAACCTATTTAATAATCATGAACTAGTATATGTATATAATATTAAATCATATGACCAAACTAGTTCCTAATAATCAAAATACCGCTAAAATAATCTAAGTGATTGTCATTAATATTTCATCTAATGATTCATCCTCATGCCACGTAACCATATGATATTAATGAACATTAAAATCTATGTATATTCATAAATAATATTTAAATTCAATTCTGGATATTTACATCCATACCACATGAACTCCATTACTTAAAAACAAGTGAACTGATTATGAAAATCAAGAAAACGAACACTCTGGAACAAAGGAATTAAACATTATAACTTATCAATAAATACATAAATGAACTTAAATAATTATGATAAACTAAATACATTTCTAAAAGGTTCTGAATTAAGTTATTAATGAGTCTAATTTCATATTAAAAAACCATAAGGTCAAGAGCGAAACATTCAGACTTAAGGTAAGGGTTTTTCTACCCGAACCTCCATTTTCATTCGGGTTACTCTTATTTTATTCTTACCTCAATTAAATTCATATTTATTCATGTTTTATCTTCATATATTCTGTGATAATGTTATATATATGTGTACCAACTAGAATCCTATTTTCATTTAAGGGGAGTTATTTTTTTTAAAAGGATCATTTAAAATTTATTCCTAAAATACAATCCCGATTCAAGGGAATTTCTCAAATTTTTACATATTTTCAAGCGGAACTCTATAATATAATTTTAGAAACAATTATCTTTCTAAATTGAATAATTTTATTATAAAAATACTATCTACTTTACTTTTGGTTTTATACAAATAATTTTCCCAAAATAACTCTTCTTTTCAAAGTAAAATAGTACTTATCTCAAGAACTACTCAATGATTTTATAAGAGTATCTTCATATTTTTCAACACTATTATTGATTATTATGTATTTTTGGGGTTAATATTTTATTATATAATCTACCATATTTAATTGAATGGTTTATTATTAGTTTTACTATGGATTTTCTATTATAAAACCATTCACCAATTTACTCTGAATGGTTAGTGTTTATGCTTAATGTTCAGAGAATGTTATTGACATTTCATTTGTTAGTTTCAATATGAATGTATAGGTTGTTTATGTTTATCCCCGTTCATATGAGGAATTAATTGTACTTATTAGGTGATGTGTGGGGCTTGATATAGCTCCTCAATGCATTTGTAGGTCTCATGAGACAAATATATATGGACTTGGCCAAGGCCTTGCCCATTTTTAGATATGGTTTTTAGCCGAGGCCTTAATCATTTTCAGATGTCTTGGCTGAGGCCATCACTACATGTTTTAGAATGTATGAAATATGAATTTCTCTTATTATGAATATATAAATTCATAGATTATATGGTTATTTGACTAGTATAATACCCATAACTGTGTTTTATTGTGGAAATATTTACTCAGCTCATATTCCTGCCATAACGAGTTCTATTTTATTATTTTCAAAGGAATTTGTTTTCAATTATTCACCATGCTTAATGTTTATGTTTGTGTTGTCTTCCTCTGTTTTTCTTACTCTTACTGAATGTTTGAGCTCACCCCTTTCTTATGTTTCATTTCCTCAATATATGAAGAAGTTTATTATGAATGACCTGTAGGGATAAACTTATAGTTGTGGATGTTCCTAATAAAACTTATATGTTGTATTTCATTTCAAGTTGTAATGTTGAACTTATGTATGTATTTGGATTTCCAAATATACTAAACTATTTTTTCCTTTGGGATACAAATTTCTTGTATTTATCCAATGTAATGTAATAAGGCACTGACTCCAGGCAATTGGGGTTGGGTCTTTACATTAAGGATAAAAACCACTCACCAATGGTCTCCCCACTATAAAGAGAGTCCATATTTTCATAAAATGCATCATCTAGATACTAATTCTTAAGGATTATCTTGTGAATAGGGCAGTTCAATTGGACAATAGTCAAAAAAAACTTGGTCTCATCCTTATGGACTCCGAAGTTCATAAAAGCGAAGAGAGCCATCAAATTTCACTCTTCTGATGATTCCGTGATATTATGGTTCATAATTTTTCTACTAAAGGAATAAATAATGAAATTCCACTTAGTAGGGTGTATGAAATGTCAAAATCAAAGGACTTCATGTACTTTACCCATCACCTCTGACAGAGGTTTAAATAATTTTTATGAGAAGATGCAACTCAAGATTTTATGATTGAAATAAATGGTAAAAATTTCTTCAAAAATGTAATGTCTCCAAATCTAAAGAGAATACATCACATTTTTGAGTTTGAGATCATGATTATGATAATTATTCTCATGTGTCCTAATATTAAAATAACCATAGGTCACCACGTGATCACCCTGTATAATAACATAGCCCGAACCCAAACCTGATGCATCATAAATGACCTCATAACCTTGCCTAGCCTTTTTAAGAGTCAACACTTGTGTGGAAGTCAAAATACATTTCAAATCATTAAAAGAATTCTAAAATCTTGAATCCTAGAATAATTTTATCCCTTTCTAAGTGAGATCAGTCATTAGAGAAGCCATCTTCGAGAAATATTTTACGAACTGACAGTAATACCCTACCAAACCCATGAAGCTCTAAATATGGAAAAAATTACATAGTTACTCTCCTATCATAAAAGACTTCACATTATCAAGATTGAATGAGATAATATGTACCAAGACCACGTGTCCCAATAACTTAACTTACCAAATATAGAAATTACATTTCTACAGCTTGACATAAATTTGGTGATGAAGCACATGATCCTCCTCAGTTTTAGAGTAAACTAAAATGTTATCCACAAATACAACCACAAAAAAATCAAGATTCTCATAAAATATCCTACCCATATACACCATAAAAACTATAGGATTATTGGTAAGACTAAATGTTATAACAAGGTACTCATAACGAACATAACTACTCCTGAAGGTGCTCTTCAGAATATCAGATTCTTTAATTCTTAGCTGGTGATAACAATAATGAAGTTCAATCTTTGAGAACCACTTTTTCTCTTTTAAATGATCAAACAATTCATCAATCCACGACAACATATACTTTTTATTTATAATAACTCGATTTATTTTGCAGTAATAAACACAAAGGTTAACTGTCCTATCATATTTCTTTGAAAAAAGAATGGGTACTGCCCAAGGTAACGTGATCAGGTGTATGAAGCCTTTATTCAATAAATCATCCAAACGAGTCTTTAAATATTTTAGTTTAGCTGTTTCCAAATGGTAAGAATTAATAGAGATGGGTTGGGTACTCAGTAAAAAATCAATATAAAAATCTACTTCCCTTATGAGTGAAAAACTAGAAAAGTCAGATGGAAACATGTCGGGAAACTCGATAACCACTAAAAGAAGATCACCACTCAAATATTCTTTCTATAGATAAAAAGAAAAAATAGATATAACCATGCCAAAATTGGAAGTGTCTATCCTTCTATACTTGACCTTGAGTCTAATTATCCCTATAATACATGAAACACTCCATCGAGGGTCATAAATGAGACTCGCCAAAGTTAGTAGACAATCTAGGATTTATGGGAAATCAACTAATCTATCTTGAGAATGACATCTAAAGGTTTCGTATTGAGAACTAGAAAATTAAAATTGGGATCAATCTTTGATAAAGAGAATACACAAGAAGGGAATCAAAGAACCTTCTCTCTCTTTGTTCTGAGGGGAATATAAATATCCATTACATAATACATAAGTCTCATATGAAGGTTTAATAGATTTAAAAAATGAGTCGATATGGAAAAATGATATGTGAAGGTATCTGGGTAGCAATGAAAGCTGGTGGGTAGGAGATTTTAAAATTTTAATCCCTGGGATGACGAGACTTGTCATCTCCAATGATCCGAGCCTCGATGCGGGTTAAGAATCTGTTGTAAATTAAACAGAGCACAGAAATCAAACTAAATGTGTAACTTGTTCAAATCAAAGTGTGCTCATCCATCGCTCATCACTAGTGACCATTTATCAAAGTATCCAAATAAGTATACCTCTAGATCATCCAAACATGCTTCAAAGATCTGTAGGAGCATTGATCATCAAATTCTAGGTGCTAGAGCAGTGATCATATGATGCCTTTGGCATCCAGATGATCACTACATTGACGTTTCTTTGATTCATGGAGATGAGATAGATTTGGTCTCTTAGATCGAGAACTTCTTTCTCTAGAAAGAAAAAGTGGAGATAGAGGATTTGACTAGAAATGAATATTTATTGATCAAGTGCCTCTCTCCTCCTATTTATAGTGGATGCTCAAATACCCAGAAAGGGTTCCCGGACCCCCATTTATTAAATTTACACTAAATAGATAATTATGAAAAACTTAACTATGTCATAAATGTTATTTATATTTTATCACATACATGTAATATATATTAAATATATTATGTGATAAACCCAATTCATTAACCGGACTCATAATTATTGATTAATATTAAACGAATATTAAATATTGAAATAATATTCATTCAAATAATATTATTTCTTGTATTTACTAAATACCACATATATACTTTTAATAAATAAATTCAACCCAATTATTCTTTACATTAATAATAATGAATTTATTTATTCATCAGTGATAAATAACTTGGACAACTCTCAGACCCCTTGGTGGGGCCCACCATGTCCTATATAACTATTCACCATAATAGAAAATATTTTTGAATATGATATTGTGTGTGGCCCTTTAAGACCATATCTTGATAGTATTGAATAATACTCACATACCAAGACTAGATTCTAGCAACCCATAAATGCCCCTAAAGGGATAAGGAATAATCATGGCAGTGAAAATCAACCTTTGAACACATACTCTGTAATATAATCTCTTTGTATTAAAATATATCATAACTCATGACACAAAATTATGTCATTATCCTTTATTAATTTATTTTTTATTCATCTAATTTGATATATTTAACCTTGAATACTTGGACAAGGAATTATGAAGGCACTACCATATTGATCAACTAGGTCCGAGATATATTACTTCCTCAACTTGGAAGTGAAAAAACATATCTTGATCATTCAATCAATGTCATAATATAAATGACTCACCCAACACAAACTACTTCATCGTGTTTTCATCATCATGGTTTTTTCTTTGCATCAAAGTATGCAATAGGATGATACACATTGATAATGATATCAGGTCGAGAGACTAATACACCTGACTATAGATAAGAACGACCAATGATACCTAAAAACATGCGGTGTTCCTATTGGAGGGTTTTTCCTAATGATCTCACCTACCAAAGATCACCAAGTGAAAAATTCATGATAATTAAGTCTCAATGCTTATGATCCTATAGCACCTCATAATTAGACATCATCTATGTCCATTTTAAATGATGTATCCAGACTATATGATATTTTTTTAAGATTAATGTCATAGTATCTCAAGGTTATCATTATAGCCTTGGATCTACTATAACCTTTTGATATAAGAATTAATCTATGGAGATTACTATTTAAATAGTTGATGCATAAATTTCTACACTATAATGGTAAGTATTCATCATGTATATCTAACTATATACATGATATGGTAATTGAAAAGTATTGTTTAGTTGGGTCTAGGGAACCTACTATTACAACACTACCACTTGCACTAGATCCAACTTGCTGACAAACCTTGTTAGATCTCACATGATTAAGTTCATGCTTCTAATGAGTCTGAATTTATTTGTTGGGTCATCCACATCTCCACTACATGGATATTATACTATGTGCTACCTCACCTTCTTGAGAAAAACTTCTCAAGATATGTTATCCCCAAGTATATCCCTTTTGTGAACTATCTAAACTTGAAATATTGGATAGTATTAGTAAAATATTTATCATCATGATAGAATTTTACTTACTAGGTACGATTCCAATAACTAGAACAAATAATTGCGTAGTTTACATTGCTTCTTTATCTACCCTAGAAGTTTCAACGTACTTAGTATTTTTATATATGAATACCACTATCTTGTATAAACTTTTCTCACTCATTCCATTATCTTGACTACAATATTAGATCATATTGATCTGAGGAATACTAGTTTGTGTCCCCTCAAAACTATTATACCTTATTATTTACACACTAGGTATATATCCTTTGTACTTTTAAAGTACAATTGGATAGCTCTGACTACTTCCCATGAAGTTCTCTTGGATATAACTGATATTTTCATACCATAAAGTTTATATTAGAAATATCTTGTTTTCTAAATATCATGGCATACATTATTGATCTATAACTGAATCATATAGAACACAAATCATTGCTTTAATCTCCTCCTATGGCCATGCATGTATACTTGGAGAGATTTATGCCACATGACACTAGTAACAATTCTCTCTCGAATTATCCCAAATTGTATTTTTCAATACAATGTTAGTATATGTATGATTGACTAAGTCTAAGCAACTATTAGATATACCTCAGTAGATCCTCTTCCCTAAAACTTAGGTTGATAATTTAATTCAATCTATGGAGAGATTATTTCATCCTTATCAAAACTAAATGTAATAACAGTAGTTATTTTCCATATGTTACCAAACATATTTTACTTGGAAAATAATGGATCTCCCACTAACCTATAGCAGAAAAATGGAAAAGACTCATTCCAAATGAATATTCTATGATCGTGTTACTTTAATCTTGAACTAGATTTGAGTAACTTTCACCCTTTATTGTAATTTCATGATGTCACCATCCCTTAATGGTTTTGTTGTATAGAAACCTTCCGCAATTGATGGTCTTGACATCAAATGCAAAATAAAATGATCATAGATATTAGCTATGACAAGTACAATTCTAATCGATTTAGGCATAATGAATTGGTATAACCAATCAAGCCTTATTGGTACCAAAATTACCATCCATGTATTGTATCACTTGAATACCCACCACAATATTCAAAATAATAATCCCCATGTACTTCGATACATGGAATCCATTATTGAATTTTAATTGATATTGTCAATTTTAGATTGTTTCCATATACTACATACTTGTAGGAATTATTATTCTCAATGAATAATGTAACACCAGACACATTGAATATAAAACCAGCCCCGTGGTTTTATCCTTCCTATGCAGTATGTGTCTCTGGAACATTCTATATACACATTCACTTGTGGAACCTATTCCTATTCCAACTACTTGTGCATATTTGGCATTGAATAAACCCAAGTCAATCTTGCTTCCACTATCTCAAGTAGAGATATGACCCCTTTTATAGAAATGTAGTTTATCACTTGACTACAAATTTTCTATCATAAGGATTTCTGTAATATCCTAAGAAACTTTTAGGATATTTACTTTAGATGAAAATTGTGTTTTTCTTGATGTAAGTTTTTTTCTATCTTTAACAAACACTTTGCATCTAAACACGCGTTCTTATGAATTAATAGATTTCCATCACGCTATAACTCATATGATATCCATCTTTCATTATAGTTGACATATGATTATTGGATATCACCATTATTTTCAAAGCATGACTTGAAATATAATGGAAGTATCTATAATATATATCAACATTGATGCTCCTTATACTTAAATTATGAGCCTGATGTATAAAGGAAATGTGCATTTAGGAATTGTTCCATGCTACATTTTTGTTGATCAATGTTATCCTATAATAATTATCATTGATCCACATTATTATCACCATATCCTTGATGTGGATAAGGTAATGTGAATTTATGAATTACTCTATGCTACAATATAATGATTAATGAATGCTTGGTCATGGTATTCTTTAGCAGACCGGCCCGAAGCAACTCATATCTTCTGACCATGCATATATCACACTTCACTTTCTATTTCCTTAAAACACTTAAAGAAATCATATAAAGTATATTTACCATTAGATTTACCTTGGAATAGTTCATCTCTCTTGCTGAACTAATTCTGAAAGCTCTATGGAATACCTTTATTTCTAAAGGTTTATTTTTCCAAACTAAATAAATACATACATCAATAATACCTAAGTTGTTTAGATCCACTTAGTCTAAATACCATAATAGTTATATCCTTGTCATTTAATTTTAGTTTTAATTGTCAAATAATTATATTTACAAAACAAAGTATATAAGTTATATATTTTATGTTCATCAAGTATTACCTATGATTCATGTACCATTGAACTATTTATTGAGTATGAAACACCGCAAAAAACATTCATTCCTAAATTGGAATAATGTCTCCTTATATTTAAATTACACATGAGATAATTTTTTTGGCTATACACAATAATTTTTTTACTATAATCATTACATGGAAATATAGAAGTTGTGTATTTCTCACTGTTGACTTAGGAACCACCCTTTCTCATCCACTTAGAGAACACACCTTAATTCTAGTAATGTTTCTATACTTGGTTACTGTATTCAAATAAACAGATGTTATAGGAATATTGTATTCAATAACCAAATAGGATTATAGAAACATTACAAATAATGATGAATATACCTGAAGAAGAATTGATCACTTGATTCTTTGATTCAGTTCATTTCATTTAAACTTCCATGGAATTATTGCATGATATGAAAAAATAACCTCATATTTATTACATATCTATTTAAAGAAATTTGTGAAAGTGTATTTGGTGTCTCTCTTCTCTTTGTAATTTTTCACCTTTTCTTTCAACTTGTTCTCCATAATAACTAAGGCTTAATCTTTTTTTAATGTTCTTATTTACTTGGTGAACCTTACCTAAAAGGTAATGAAGCATTTACTCCATATTGTTTGTTTCTTAATCTTAAAAAAGCTGGAGTAATTGGGTGAAAATGATATTAGAATGGTACGTCTTGAAAGATCATGGTCCGCCTCTCATATTTATAGGTAACTAGTGTAATATCATCAATTCATATCTCACTTCACTTTCTCCTCACATGATTCTCATATATGAGACTGAATGTGAAATCATCCATGTCTTGTTTTTAACCATAAATAACATCAAAAGTTGATGAAAAAATTATGACATAACCATCATATGCATTATAGATAAGTTTACTATAATAATTTTTACACCCTCGCTTCTTGTGGGGGATTAATAGGTATTGGGGACACCCACACCTTGAATTTACTATGATGTAGTAATGTGCACAAATTACTCTATTGTACTTGGAAATTCATGGTAGTTTGAACATAATTTTTACATAATTATTGCAGTGTGTCTTGTGATATTACTTGTCATTTTTCTAAAAGATAAAATCTAGAAGATTCGTACATTATATATTGATTACTGATTTATAAATTATTGATTAATTAATTAAATTATTAAACGTGTCTCACTATTTTATCGAATTCTAGGTAACCTCTATACCAGAATCAGAATACTCTATCGCTTGATTATTCTAGTGGCAAAGATATTTGAACTTCCCCTCATAGTTTAAAAGCTTTGGATATGCCACTACTCAAATAGTTCAAGTTAGGTGTTCTATTGACCAATCGTATTAACACACGGTTCTTTGATCTGTTGAGTGATATCTCAGATTCTAAAATCATAAACTTGATTTTCTCAATGCTTGCATATAAAGTTGTAGCAATTGAGATTTTTCTACTTTTTTCTACAAACTTCAGTTAAGCTAACCCATCATTCGCATAAGAACTCCCCAGTAGTAAGATACATCCTCAACATTTACTGATGAGCACCCCAAACACCCTGTTTTGTTCCAATTCGAATGATGGAAAGCGTTTTGCGACTTAATATTTCTTTGAAGGTTTTTATATTTTTTCTCATCGAATGTAATCCAATTCTAGAAATATTATTCATTATATGTTGTCGCGCTCATAACTTAACATCAATAGAAAAACATTCATTGCTCTTTTATGCATTTTACTATTTATTATTTTGTGTATTTTCATACTATCATGAAATTTCATACAATAATAAACAAATGCAAAAAGGAACCACGAAACCCCATTTAGGCCCAATGTGGGTCATGCCAAACCCGTGAAAACTCATTTTGGACCATGAAAAACTTGTATGAGTCCATTATAGGCTAGGCAGGGCCGACTATACCCATTCCGAGTTGGCCCAACCTGTGAGAGGCCATTTGGGGGTAAATCGGGTCCAATAGAACCTAAGTAGGGGTTCCCTCATTGGTCTGAAGGATGATGTGGCGGGCGAATCATCATGAGAAATGGTGATGGCCCATGGTGTCCAGTGCCGGGTGAGTAACTGTGAGGAGGGAGGGTCTTCGATGGTCTAGGAAGAGGCATCGAATCAGGTCTAGCTTCCCCGAGATGGAAGCATGGAAGGCCAAGGTAAGGAGGCTCGCGAGAGGTCAATTGAGCCTACAACTGCTAGTAAGGTGAGGGGGGTGGTATAGGTGTCTGGTTAGGACCCTGTGACGTGTGGCGGTGTCCTTGGGTGGAGCCTGGTGCTTAGGCGTTGGTCGGGGTGACCAGATTCGGGGTAGGGCGAGCAACCAGCCACGCGAGAGGTGTTGTGCTGGATCTCTTGGAAGTGATGGCTCATAAGGGAGGCTGAGGTTTGGCTGCTCGAGCGCAAATATGAAGTGTGTTTTGGTGAGCTTCGGTGAAGGAAACCCATAGGGGGCTGGTGGCATCCGCGGCTTATAGGGTAGTCGGCTTGAGGGATGATCTCCGGAGGGAGGGTGTGCTAGTGGGCAAAGGGGATCAGCCTGAATACCCCACTAAGGAGGATGGAGGATCCCTAGGGATTGTGACTAATCAATAGAGAATAGGAAGAGAAGACTGGTCGGTGCGGTGTGGAGGAGGGCCTTATGAGAGGGGGAATAATATAGTTATGATCCTGAACATATTGAGAAGGTGCGTCCAACCCTAGCGGCCAGAGGGCATGGGCGGTTGGGTGGTGATGGAGGCCGCACTAGAGGCTGGTAACCCAGAAAGAGGGTGTCCCAATGAATAAGGACTTATTTTGTTTTTGTTTTTTTTTATGTTTTAATAAGTCAATCCCTATAAATTTTTAATTTTAAAACCCCTTTTATTTTTTTGTAACTTTCAAAAGGCCTATGATGATCCATTTGAAATATGGCCTTCATTTTTTTTCTTTTTTCTGGTTTTAAGACCCAGCGCTACTCACACCTTATAAAAATATTATGATAATAATATGATAATTATATTATTATAATATTAAATATTACACAATTTTGTGGAATATGGTTTTTATCCCAAAAACATTATTCTGATCAGACTCTGTGGCCAGAATAATAGTTATCACCTGGGAAAACGAATTCTAACCAAATCAACTTTACTGGAGTTGATTAGGATTTACCATGGGGTTACAAATAAACATATATAAATATATGTTCTTCAAATTATTCCCAAAAAAAAAAATCGATTTCGATCCATAATTTTTTTGGATGGGTGTAACTTGGCCATTTAAGCTCGGATCGAAGCACAACTGGATCAGTTGGGACCAAAATTAATCCCTCTATTTAATTTAATGAAAATTATTTTTTTCTTTTGTTTGGATAATTTTTGCGATCACTCTGATCCAAATTGAAGGTATCAGGGTAGTAGTGGAAGCTGGTGAGCCGAGAATTTTAAAATTTTTCAACGTTATGATAATGAGACTTTCCATTTATGACAATCTGAGCCCTGGTTCGGACTAAGGATCTTGTTTGAATTAAACAGAGAACATAAATTAACCTGTACGTGTACCTCATTAAAATCAAAACATGCTCTTCTTCCACTCATCTCTGGTGACCGTTTCTCAAATGATCCGTACCATAATCCCTCTAGATCATCCATACATGCTTCAAAAATCCACAAGATCATTGATAATCAAATTCTGGGTTCTAGTGAGGAAATCCGACGATGCCTTCGATGTTCTGATGATCACCAAACTGATGTTCCTTTGATGTATAGATATGAGCTCAATACGATCTCTTGAATCAAGATCTTCTCTCTCAAGAAAGATACAGAATAGATAGAGGCTATAAAAAACTCTCAGTGAATATTCATTATGCAAGAGACTCTAACCTCTTATTTATAGTGGATGATCAAATACCTAGAAAGGGTTCACAAACCCCCGTTTATTAAAATTCCACTAAATAAATAATTCTTACAAACTAAACTATGTCATAAATATTATTTATATTTTATCACATACTAGTAATATATATTATTTATATTATGTGATAAACTTGAGTCATTAACCTGACTCATAATTCCCTCTTAATACTAAATGAGTCTAGAATATTAAAATAATATTCCTTCAAGTAATATTATTTCTTGAATTCAGTAAATACCATGTGAATAATTTTAATAAAATAATTCAACCAAATTATTCTTTATCTGGATAGTGATGAATTTATTTTTTCATCAGTGAATGATAACTTGGAAAACTCTCAGACCCATTAGTGGGGCCCACCATGTCCTATATACCTATTCACCAGAATAGGTAATATTATTGAATACTCTATTATGTGTGACCCTCTAGTCCTTTATCTCAATAGTGGTAAATAATATTCAAAAACTAAGAGTGGAGTTTGACAACCCATCAAGGCCCTAAAGAGATAAGGAATAATCATAACAACAACAACAACCAACTTTCAAACAAGTACCGTGTAATATAATCTCTTTATCTTTAAATATCTCATAAAGTAGGACACACACTTGTTTCATTGTACTTTATTTCTTTATTGTTTATTGATCTAAGTAGATGGATTTACCCTTGACTGCTTTTCCCAAGGACTTATTAAGGCACTACCATCCAGATCAACTAGGCATGGGATATATTAGTTCCTCAACTCGGAAGAAAAAAAATCCCATATTAATCATTCAACCAATTATATACCACCAATGACACACCCAACACAAGCTACCTCACCACAATTTCGTCATCATGGTTTTTACTTACATCAAAGTACACACATTAATAATGATCTCAATTCATGGTACTAATACACATGTCCATAGATAAGAATAACCAAAGGCACCTAAAAACATGCAGTGTTACTATTAGAAGTTTTTTTTCATGATCTCACCTACCAAAGATCACCAAGTGTGAACTTCAAGAGAAGAAGTCTCAATGCTTATGATCCCCCAACACCTGATAGTCATACATCATCTGTGTCCAGGGAGAATGATGTATCTAGAATATTAGAAATTTATTTAAGATTAATGTCATAGTATCTCAAGGTTTTCATTATATCCTAGGATCTTATATAACCTTTTGATACAATAATTAATCTACTTAAATTACCATTTAAATAGCGGATGTAGAAATTTCTACACTATAATGGTAAGTATGTATCATGTATATCTAACTATATAAACAATATGATAATATCAAAAAGTACTGTTTAGTTGGGTCTAGAGAACCCACTATTACAAAAAGATGCATCAATATCAAATAAAGTAGTAACTAAAGATAAAGCTATAGATATGGTACCTCTCATTGTTGCTGGACTTGTATTAGTTTACTTTAGAGACTCTTCCACCGTGTGATGAAGCTTTGTTCCGAATTCCTATGGATGGAACCCTTTAGTTCTTGATGAATCTAATTATAACTTAGTACCTTTAGGTGTATATGATCCTAAAACACTACACATAGAAGAAAATACATGATAGAACTTCTTCAAGTGGCTTGGATGACCTCACGTGCCACAAATATTTGGTGCCTCCATGTAAACCCACTTTGAACTCCCAAACTATCAACACTAGGAGCTAGTTAATGGGCCTCTTCCCGACACCTCAAAAAGGTATGGATGATGCCAACTATAGGGATCCACCAAAATACTCATCAAACTTACTATTTCCTTTAAAATAACTATCAAAACTACCACTGGGAGTAAGTTGAACTCCCGTCAAGCCTGACATACAATCTAGGTCAGGTTCATCCATCAATGCTCTATCCAGTACACTCACATAAGAAGTGACCTTCAACATGAAAGCCTAAGATTGGATATTAGATCAAAGACCCATCAGGGATCTTTAGGCTTTCATCTTTTCATTTCTCACTACCTTAAGAGAAAAATAAACAAGTTAATAGGGTCAATTTGCATACCAATTCATGGTTCTATCACCTTCTTGAAGGTTAAGAAACTCCATATAATTTTCCAAAACCATCTATTATGGATAGAATTGTTAGTACCAGTGTGCACAATTGAATTTGTTAGGCCAGAGATTTTAAAATTTTCATCATTGAATAAATGAAAATTCATTTTCTCTGGTTATCCAAGCCCCGATAAAGGTATGAGTATCTTTCATGAATTTATTGATAATAAAATAAAAAAGAATGAATACCTCATTCAGATCGTAGGTATGTTTTACTGTCACTTCTCACCAAAGACTGTTTCTTAAATTATTTGAGCTCAAAAACCTCTAGATCATCCACACACACTTCAAGAGTCAGCACGAACACCAATATTCGAATTTTAGTTGTGAGTGCGAAGCTCTGAAAAATAATTCAATGTTGAAATGATCACCATGATCTCATTCCCCCAATCCGTGAAGGTGTTCTTAGATTTATTGATTGGAAGGATCCTTTCACTCTATAGGATGTGGGAAAGAGGAGAGAGAAGATCTTAAATTCGTGTGAATGAATATTCCCCTGAAAATGAGATCCTCTTTGCTTATATAATAAGAATTAAACACCTATAAAGTTTTCCCTGGACCCCATATATATAACACCCACTAAATAATCAATAAATGACACATTATGTTGAAATAAATATGTAATAACATCATTTTTATTTTTTTCTATTATAATATATAATAAATATATTACATGATAAAAGAAGGTCTTTAACTAAAATCACAATTCCTTCAAATATTAAACAGACCATGAATATTAAAATAATATTCATTCATATAACATTTTCATTGTATTCACTCATTACCTTGTGAATAACTTTAATAAATAAATTAAACTCCAATTATTCTATACTCTAATAATAAGTAATTTATTTAATATTTTATGATATTTTATTCTTGGAAAAATCTAGAACCCAGTGAGTGGGCCCACTGTGTCACCCACTGGGTCACTAATACATCTACTTATGATTTTTTTTATCTCTTGATGCATTCTTGGAGTTATCGGACATTGGGGATCTAAAATAGGGGTTTTTGGCAAGACAAAATAGGGCACATGGTTAGCCCATAGTTTGTCTAACCGTGTGAGGGTGTTGTAGGTTGGGAAAGAGGGCTTCACACGGGTTGAGCATGATTTTTCAAACCATGAAAATCCTTAGGGGTAATCATGCAAGTCATTTTTGGAAGGACATTTTCACTCATATAGTTGGCACATAGTTTTCTTAACTATATGACCAAACTGTGCGGCCCTTTCCAACTCACTTAAAATGTGTCTTTTTTCCATTTTACCCCTATCGAGATTTTAATTTTTGGGGGATAATTTTCTTCCCCCATCATTTGAAGCCCCTTATCCTTGGTGGTGGATCTTTCCATATCCTTTGGTATTAATTTCTCATTGTATTCTTGGTGTTTTGGCTTGGGGTAATCCCTTTTATTCATGGTTTCTTCTTCCCCCCCTTCTTTATGCTTGTTATTCCTGTTTAATGAAGGTTTGGAATCCTAATGGGGTGTGTGGGCCAAATATAGGGTGTGTGATGTGGGTTTTGGTTGGTTTTCTTGTGGTTTAGTTGTACAAGGACCTGATATTCATCTTCCAGGTGTTCATCATTGAAGGCAAAAATATTTGGACTGAATCTCAGGTTGGTGTCTCTATTTAAATTAATTTTCCTTGAAATATCTTTAAATTCCTAATCTCCTTTGGTTTTTATTGTTTGAATTTCCATTTAAATGAATTATTCTTGATTTGTATTTCATGTTTGATGTGATTCATGGATTTTTTTACAATATAAGTGTTTAAAGGGGGGGTTTTCAAATGGGTGTGTCTTGTTTTCCTACCAAGTGTTTGATAAAATGGATCAAAGAGGTTTTATGGTTTAAAAAGGATTTCTAAAGTGGTTTTAGAAATGGTTTTACCCTGGGAAATATTTTTTGATAAAATGAGCATGTTTTTTTGTGAAATAGCTTATTGTATACCTTATTTGATATGATCACTTTTTTATGATTGCGTTGGATTGGAGTAGCACATGGGTTAACTAGGGTGTGAGAAAGGGGTTTGTTCTAGGGAACCTGTGAGCCTTCAGAGGGTTGACCATGTGAGCTTCCATTTTGGTTGGTTTGAGAGGTCGTATAAGCCATCAAAGGGAATACCATGCAAGCTTCCATTTGGATTTCCAAGGGGAAATGGGATCCTTTGCGTAAGAAGACCGTGAGATCTTCCATGTTGGTTGTCGAGAGACCATGAGAGATCTTGAAGTTGGGCCTAGGGAATACCATGAGAGATAGAATTTTCTTAGTGAACTATCATACTTATTTACTCACTCACGATAGGCCTGTTGGTTAGAGCCTTAGGTGGACATTACTCATGTCATATTGGTTTATATTATTTATGCATCTGATTACACCATTTTGATGCGATGAGATATAATTTTCACATTCCCATTTTTTTGGTCTATTGATTTTATGCTCATTTTTACTACTGCTTACTAGATATTTTGAGAATTTTTGATCCTTGAGTCTTGTTTCTTTATTTGATCCATGTTGGAAATTATTTTGAAAAACTAGTTTTGTTTGAAATGGAAAACCAAAGGGATTTCAAAGGCTTAAATGAAAATGGTATGATTTCATAGTGGTTTAGTTTTGAAAATGTTTTCAAAAAAATTTATTGGTTTTCATGGGTAAAATAATTAAATATATTCATGGTGGTATCTTATTAGGCTTCATGCTTCACACCCTTCTTGGGCCATTGGGTGTTTGAAAACTTTGTTTTACAGGACACATGTAGGGAAAGGGAACCATGTTCTGGGGTGGATCTTCTCGATTACCATCATCCATCATTTTGTGGAGGAGATATGGTCTTACAGGTATTGAATAATTAGGTCTCATTTGGGATTTTTTACCTATTGGGTTGTTTTTTTGGGACTTTTTTGGGATTTTACCCATTCATTTGGGGTTTGGGGTTTGTTTTGAAATACCATGTATATATCCAGAAACGACATGTTTTTTATGTGATGTATTTCATTGTTTATAGTATCTTATTATATTATAATGTTGACTATGATTTTATTGATGTGTCTGTCTCATTTTATGAATGATTCATTTCTATTTACCAGTGTAAAAACTATTCCCAATTGATAGTTGGTTATTCCTAGTGCTTGTCGCTAACCCATGGCGACTGGGAATGAAGGGATGACTCAAGTGATGAGTTTAGTCGAATTGGGTTTGTTCATTACAAAATGGTATCATAGAAGGTTGTTATTTGGGATTCAATGGTATACTAGATCTAGGATCATTAGGACTTGGAAGGTTTGAGCAAGGGAGTGTCTGGACAACCCTTATTCATGTCGATCCTTGAGTTTCCATGGGTGTTATGTGGTTTTTGTTATGTTTTAATCCTGCTTATGAGTTTTTTGTTTGATTTTTTTTGGTTTATTTGATGCTTTTGAGGTTGAATTGTGATTTATGAAGCTTGTGTTTTATGGCTTGTAGATGATGCCTCCTAGAAGGACATCATTTAGGCATAGAAAGGGTTTAATGGAGAGTACCCCATAAGAAAACCCTCTTATTGATCTGACCTTGGTGGGGTCAATGATTTGTATGATCTAATCCTTGGTTCAAGTGGGTGGTCAAGAGAATACATGGACAGTAGACCATTCTCATGAGTTTTCGAGGCAAAATCCATCGGTGTTTCATAGAGACAAGGGACCTAATGATCTTAAGGATTAGTTGGATTTTATCGAGTAGATATCTGAGTTCTTGAAGAGACCCAAGACATATAAAGTGGGATTTTCCATGTATGTACTAGAATGATCAGGTAGGATGTGGTGGGAATCAATGATTCTCTCAAGGAAGCATGAGGATATCATGTGGACCACCTTCAAGTCAGTGGTTAATAAATAGTTCTACCCAGATACCTTGAGGGATGTGAAGGCCCATGAGTTCTTGAAGCTAGAGTAGGGTGATTTTTTGGTGATGGAGCATGATTCCAGATTTACTGAGTTAGTTCATGTCTGTCCATATGTCATCATGAATAATTACATTAAGTATTGACATTTTGAGATGGGATTGAGCCTAAAGATTAAATCTATGGTCTTTATTATTTTCCTATCAACCTATTTAATGGTGTTTGAAAAAAATATATGGTAGAGGAAAATTTTACTAACAAGATAGGTCTTAGTGGGGTTCCTTTTGTGGGAGGAAATAGAGATATTTTTTGGGGAAGAAGTGGAAGTGGGATGGGTCTCACAGGGGTAGTGGAAAGAGTATCCAACATTATTCATGTTAAGTTATTGTGGTTTATTTTGGGGTGTGGGACCATTTTTAATCAGTGTGGGAAGTTAGTACACACCATTTTAAATTTCTATGATACCCTGAGGATGTGCCACTAGTTTGAGAAATTAGGGAATATTCAGTGCTTTTGTCTGCTAGCTTTGCATGGGAGTAGTGTAGGTTTCACTTTTTCAAACGACTCTTACATACAGTTAGAGGGTTCCATGGGTAGGGGATCTTTCCCTCTTAGTAAGGGGGATTATCACCATGGGAAGAATACATAAGGTGGGTCTGAGCCAAGTAATCTCCATACATAATAGGGTTTTATAGAGGAATCAGATTCTAGGCTGACCACTATTAGAGGTATGGAGTTTATTGCATCTTACATGACATCTGTTTTATTTGAAACTAATTATTTCCATTATTTCATTTAACATAAGATGATTTATGATTTGGGAATGCGAGTTGAGTTGATTCCATATATTATGGATTTTATAACCCCTTTGGGTAAGAATTAGGAGAAAGGTTTCAAATGCCCTGAGTTTTCGTGTTGTGGTCCCTGACCTGGAAGTCATCTAATAATTCCTTGTTTTGGACTTGGTTGTTTTTTATCTTATTATCTACATGGATTGGTTTATAATATCTAATACACTAATTAATTTTTATCATTATAGTTCCCCATTCCTTACTTTTTATTAGAGCACTCACATCTTTCATGGTGATTGGGATCCAAATTCAGGGAGGGAAAGACCGGTTTCTTTAGAGTTGGGGTTGATATTGTGCCAGTTTTCTAGGTTTTTTCTTAGGTTTTTTGAGAAGATATTAGTGGTTGAGCTTCCAGTGATCGTGAATGAGTACCCAAATGTGATTCCATAGGATTTATTAGGTTTTTATCCCAATAAAAAGGTTTAGTTTACCATAAATCTACTCCCTGAGGTGATCCCTATCTCCTTACCATCTTACCAGATGGATTTAGCTGAGCTAAAAGATCTGAAAGTTTAGATAATGGATCTTGATGGAAAGAGTTTTATTTGTGATAGTGTGTCAATTTTGGATTTTCCAGTGCTATTTTAAAATAATTTGGATGATAAATTCTAGATTTTAATAGACTATCATAAGCTTAAATAGGTTACCATGAAGAAAAAATAACAATTTCCCAAAATTGATGATATGTTTGACTAGCTCAAAGGGGCCCATTGGTTTTCAAAGATTGATCTAAGATCGGGGTACCACGAGTTGAAGGTCTGGGAAGAGGATATTTCAAAGACTTAATTTTTAATCTGGTATGTAAATTTTGATTATTTTTTTATTCCATTTGGGATTACCAATTCTCCTTCATTCATTATGGGATTAATGAACTAGATCTTCCACTATTTTTGGGCTCTTTTGTACTCGTGTTTTTGGATAAAATCTCAGCGTATTCCAAGATGAAGGAGGATAATGATGGCCATTTAGAGTATTTTTTGGGTGTTTTTAGATATAATCATATATATTCCAAGTTATAAAAGTTTTAGTTTTGTATCTCAGAAGTAAATTTTTTGGGACACATGATTTCTGAGGTGAGATTTTTAGTGAATTTAGAGAAAGTTCAAGCAGTCATATATTGGGAGTAGCCCAAGAATGTGTTCAATATCTATAGTTTTATGTTCTTGGATAGGTATTATATAAATTTTATTCAGTAATTCTCCATACTATCTTCTCCCTTGATGATTTTGACCATGAAATGGGTAAGGTTTGAGTGGGATGAGAAGCGTTAGGGTGCTTTTGATTTGTTGCAGATCCATTTTACATCCGCACCTGTTTTGATTCTTCTTGATCTTAGGATATCATATGATATGTTTTGTGATGATTTCAATGTGGGGTTGGTATGTTTGTTGATGTAGGATGACCATGTGGTGCCTTATGGATTGCGGAAGCTACACCCCCATGAGCGGATTTATCCCACCCATGACCTGGAATTGGTGGCTATTATGCATGCACTGAAGACGTGGTGACATTACCTCTTTGGGGAGCATTTTATTTTGTATTCAGATCATAAGATCCTGAATTATATTTTAACCTATAGGGACATAATCTTTAGATAGAGACACTAGGTGGAGTACCAACAGAATTTGGATTTTGAGATTGCATATATGCCTGATAAGGGAAATGTGGTTACCAACACATTGAGTAGGAATATTTCAGTATAGGTCATTCATGAATTAGATGATGATTGGGGTATGATGAGTTTTTTTGATCAAATTATGTATATTCATGAGGATAAAGTGATAGTTATTGGGTTAAGAGTGAGTAGGCATTCAACCCAGAGTGCTAGAAGATTAATAATTCTTTAAATAGTGGGGATACCTCAAGTGGTTTGTCATGGTATCCTAATGGTTCTCTCGTTTTTTGAAATCGACTAGTGGTTCCTTTGAACCTAAGGTAGGTGGTGATGTTTTAGGTGCATCATTCTAGTTGGGATATTCACCTTGGGGTGACCAATATGTTATATTCCTTGAGAGACTGCAATTGGTATCCAAGGATGAGATATGAAGTGGTGAACTTTACCTCTAGGTGCTTAACCTACCAGTGGATCAAAGATGAGCATCAGAGACCAACCTGGTTTTTGTAGCCACTTACCATTAAAATGTGAAAGTGGGAAGAGATATCTATGGATTTTGTGATCAAGATACCTCTTAATCTGAGTGGAAAAGATTTCATATGGATTATTTTTGATCATATGACAAAATTATCCAACTTTATTCCCATTAGAGAGTCAATGAGTGAAGAAGACCTCATATTCATGTATGCTTGAGAGGTTATTTTGATTCATGAAGTGATCTCGACCATAGTTTTGGGTCGGGATACATGTTTCACTTATCGGTTCTAGAAGGGACTCTAGGATTCTTTGAGAACCTAGCTAAAGTTGAGCACTGCATATCATCTGCAAACTGATGGTCAGTTTGAGCGCACCATCTAGACTCTAGAGGATATGTTTTGGGCAGGTGTAATTGATTTTGGTAGTTTTTTGGAAAGGAACCCATCATTTTATGAGTTTTCTTATTAAAAAATCTTCCAATCCAAGAATAGGATAACCCTATTTGCAGTGTTGTATGGGAATCCATGCCAATCACCATTGTTTTGGGCTGAGGTAGGCGAAAATTCCTTGGTTGGACCAAGTATCATCTAGGAGACAATAGATAAAGTTTAGTCGATTCATAATTTTTTATTGAAAAATCAGAGTCACCATAAGTCTTATTCTAACCATTATCATCATTTTTTTGGGATTTCACGTTGGTGATCATGTGTTTCTTTGGATATCATATCAGATGGGACACCACTGTTTGGAAAAAATGGGAAATTGGTGCCATGTTATGTCGGACTATTTCATATTGAAGAGAATATTGGGAAGGTAGCCCATAAATTAGAGCTTCCACCATTACTGACCTTGATCCATGATGTATTTCATGTTTCCCAACTGAAGAGATACCATCCAAACCTATCTCATGTGTTAGAGTGGGAAGAGTTGGAGCTTGTTCTTTATACCACCTTGGTAGTGCAACCTAATTATATCATGGATGTCCAAAATAAGGTGATCCATGGTAAATTGATATCACTAGTTTGTGTTCTCTAGAAACATGGTGTAGATATCCATGAGTTGCGAGGGAGAGAAGGTTAGGTGAGGGAGAAGTGGCCTCACCTGTTTTCTTACAAGGATTCCTGAGGGATTTCTAGGGACAGAGAGTGGCATGGTGAAGAGTTTTGACACCTTCTAGGTCACTGTAATGTATAATTTTTGAGTTTTATTTATCTCTCGACGTGTTCCTGGATTTCTTGGGCATTGGAGGTTGAAACTGAGAGTTTTTGGGAATATATATCAGGGCGCACGGTTAGATCAAAATTTTTCTAACTGTACGACTGACCATGTGAGGGTGCTGAAGGTTGGGACAAATGGATTCACATGGTATAAGAATGGTTTATTAAAACACTCACCAATTATGGGTAACCATGTGGCCCATTAGTGGATGGATAGTGGAACCTGTACAGTTGGCACACAATTTTCCTAACTGTGCTGGAAAACTGTGCGACCCTATTCAGCTCACTTAAAATGTGGCATTTTAGCATTTTACCCATGTTAGTTTTTAATTTTTTTGGGACTCATTCCCCCCCATCATGAGAATCCCTTTCTACTTTGTGGTGGATCTCTCCCTCTCCTTTGGCAGTGATTTCTCCTTGGATTCTTTGTGTTTTATCTTAAGTTAAACCCCTTTCTTCATGGTTTTTTATTTCTTTCCCCAACTTTATGCTTGTTATTCCTCTTTTATGGAAGTTCAGAACCCTATTGGGGGTTGATGATCAAATATATGTTGTGTTATGGGGGTTTTGGTTGGTTTTATTATGACTTAGGTGCATGAGGCCTTTCTCTTCCTCTTCTGGGTGGTCATCATCGAAGGTGATGAGCTTTGGAGAAAATTTGAGGTAGGTGGGTATATTTAAGGGAGTTTTTTATGGAATACATTTAAATCACAATCCACCATTGATTTATATTTTTTAAATTTCCATTTAAATGATTTATTCTTGATGATTAATCTAGGGTTGACGTGCTTCATGGATAGGTTTGGAAACATGGGTGTTTAAGGGGGGGGGGGGGAGGGGGGTTTCCAAATGATCATGGATTCTTTGCATACCTAGTGTTTGATAAAATAGATCAAAGAGGTTTTATGGTTCAAAAATGAATTATAAAGTTGTTTTAGAATTTTTTACCTTGGCATAAGTGTTCTGATAAAATGAGCATTTTTTTTGAAATGGTTTGTGGTATACATTATTTGATACATCCACTTTTTTTGTGATTGTGTTGGAATGGATTAGCACATGGGTTAACCAAGGTGTGTGTTAGGGGTTTGTTAGAGGGATCATGTGAGCCTTCATAAGAAAGACAACGTGAGATTCCATTTTGGTTTGTATAAGAGTCCATACACTACTAGAAACTGGGCCTATAGAGACCACCTTGCGACTGCCAGTGGAAGTCGCATTTGGATCATCGCTATAGGGATATAGCGACTTCCATTAGTGGGCACTATAGTTTATTGGAAATTTGGTCCACCGCGATCACCTCTTGGTCACTGTTGGGTGGGCCTATAGGGACTGGCATTGATGGTCACTTTAGAAGATCGAAAAATCGTCCTATAGAGATCACCATTGGCCGCAAAAAACTTGGATTTTTTTTAAAAAAAATTCATTTATACATGACATTACTAGAAATCACAAAAACTATTACTAAATAGAAGAAACACAGCTAAAATGACAAAGAAAAACAATTCAAAACAACATAAACATCAGGTTCCTCAAAAACAATAAATGACAGACATACTTTGTTACATACAACGATCCAAACAGCTCTAATCCATTCCAATATTCTACTTTAAT
Source organism: Viscum album (assembly GCA_963277665.1). Lineage (NCBI taxonomy): Eukaryota > Viridiplantae > Streptophyta > Magnoliopsida > Santalales > Viscaceae > Viscum > Viscum album. The sequence continues at coordinate 1,581,461,076 of OY728119.1, read as the reverse complement.
AAACCTACAATAATATACAAAAGAAAAGACTAAACAAAGAAAATGAAAATTGGACATATTTATTAAGTTAGTATATATATATATATCAAATTGGATCGTTAGGGAATTTGGGAATTTGGTCAATTGGCCATTAGGTCAATAGGCTAATATGCCATTAGTCCATTTGGTAATTAAAGTGTTACACTAATATGCCATTAGGGCTTCGGGCAGCGTTAACGCGTTAGCCCCCCCTCCTCCCGAACAACCCCCTTACTCCACGTGTCGTAAATGGCCAAAACATGCATTTAATAGTAAAATGCATACCAAACGACATCGGCATGACTTGAAATCACACGAAAATACCCTAATTATTATTCTTGAGGTGTACGAGGAGACAACATATCATTCGAACGCACGGTTTGCACGACACGACTGAATATGTGTTTTTAGGTGTTCGGTGTGCTTGAAAAGCGTGCGTGGGGTGGTTAATACCATCCAAACGACCTCATAATGCCATTAAATCAGATGAAAACAAAGGGTGGGTGAATTTTGAAATGGTCTGGTAGATGACACATCAATCGGAGGTGTCGTGTGACCGCGGTGACCGAAAATTCACTCAGTGTGTCATAAATGGCCAAAACACGCGTTTAACAGTCAAATGCATACCGAATGACATCGACATGACTTGAAATCACCAAAAAACACCCTAATTATTATTCATGAGGTATATGAGGAGATGACACACCATTAGGAAGTGTGGTTTGTGCGACATGGCTAGATATGTGTTTTTTATGTGTTCAACGTGCTTGAAAAGCATGCGTGGGGTGGTCAAAACCAGCTGAACAACCTCAGAATGCCATGAAATCGGATGACAACAAAGGGTGGGTGAATTGTGAAATGGTCTAGTAGACGACATGTTAATCGGAGGTGTCGTGTGACCGTGATGACCGAAAACACACTATGCATGTTGTAAATGGACAAAATATGCATTTAACGGTCAAATACATACCAAACGACATAAACATGACTTAAAATCACACGAAAAAAATCCTAATTATTATTTTTGAGGTGTATGAGGAGACGACATGTCATTCAGATGCGCGATTTGCACGGAATGACTGAATATGAGTTTTTTAGGTGTTCAACGCGCTTGAAAAGTGTGTATGGGGTGGTCAAAACTGTCCAAACAACCTCAGAATGCCATGAAATCGGATGAAAACAAAGGGTGGGTGAATAGTGAAATGGTCCGGTAGATGGCATGTCAATCAGAGGTGTTTTGTGACTGAAAATTCACTATGTGTGTCATAAATGGCTAAAACATGCGTTTAATGGTAAAATGCATACCGAACGACATTGACATGATTTGAAATCACACAAAAACACCCTAATTATTATTCGTGAGGTGTACGAAGAGACAACATGTCATTAGGATGCGTGGTTTGCGCAACACAGCTGAATATGTGTTTTTTAGGTGTTCGACGCGCTTGAAAATCATGTGTGAGGTGGTCAAAACCAGACGAATGAACTTAGAATTCCATGAAATCGGATGAAAACAAAGGGTTGGTTAATTGTGAAATGGTTCGGTAGACAGCACATCAATAGGATGTGTCGTGTGACTGGAGTGACCGAAAAAGCACTCCGCGTGTCGTAAATGGCCAAAACATGTGTTTAACGGTCAAATGCATACCAAATGACATCATCATGACTTGAAATCACACGACAACACCCTAATTATTATTTGTGAGGTGTACGAGGAGACGACATGTCATTCAGATGTGCGGTTTGCGTGAAATATCTGAATATGTTTTTTAGGTGTTCGGCGCGCTTGAAAAGCGTGCGTGGGGTAATCAAAACCACCTTAATGACCTCATAATTCCATGAAATTGGATGAAAACAAAGGGTGGATGAATTGTGAAATGGTCCAGTAGACGAAACATCAATCAGAGGTGTCGTGTGACCGCAGTGACTGAAAACGCACTCTGCATGTCTTAAATGGCCAAAACATGAATTTTACAGTCAAATGCATACTAAAAGACATCATCATGACTTGAAATCACATTACAACACCCTAATTATTATTCATGAGGTGTAATAGGAGACAATAAGTCATTTGGACTTGCGGTTTGTGTGGCACTGCTGAATATGTGTTTTTTAGGTGTTCGGCGCACTTGAAAAGCGTGCGTGGGGTGGTCAAAACCGACCGAATGACATTAGAATTCCATGAAATAGGACAAAAAAATGGTGGGTGAATTGTGAAATGTTCCAATAGACGACACATCAATTGGAGTTTTCATGTGACCGCGGTGACTGAAAACACACTCTCCATGTCATAAATGGCCAAAACATGCGTTTAATGGTCAAATGCATACCGAACGACATTGACATGACTTGAAATCACATGAAAACACCCTAATTATTAGTTGTGAGGTGTAAAAGGATATTAAATGTCATTCATATGCGTGGTTTGCGTGGCATGGCTAAATATGTGTTTTTTAGGTGTTCGGTGCGCTTGAAAAGCGTGCGTGGGGTTGTCAAAACCAGATGAACGACCATGGAATACCATGAAATCGGACGATAACAAAGGGTGGGTGAATTGTGAAATGGTCTGGCATACGACACGTCAATCGGAGGCGTCGTGTGACCGCGGTGACCAAAAACGCACTCTACACGTCGTAAATGGCCAAAACATGCATTTAACGGTCAAATGCATACCGAACGACATCGACATGACTTGAAATCACAAGACAAATCCATAATTATTATTCTTGATGTGTATGAGGAGACAAAACATCATTCAGACATGCGGTTTGTGCGGCATGACTGAATATGTGTTTTTAGGTGTTCGGTGCGCTTGAAAAGCGTGCGTGGGGTGGTCAAAACCGGCCAAACGACCTCAGAATGCCATGAAATCAGATAACAACAAAGGGTGGGTGAATTGTGAAATGGTCCGGTAGACGACACATCAATCAATGGTTGAAGGTAAACATCAATCTTATCTCCCATACTTTTAGGTCCATTAATAAGAGTCGAAAATAATATAAATTGTTGCTTCATATAAAGCCACAGAGGAAGATTACATGGAACTAACACCACGGGCCATGTGCTATGAGTTACACCAACCATAGTCTTGAATAGATTGAAACCATCTACTGCCAACCCTAATCAGACATTACAAACATCTTTATCAAAGTCAGAGTGTCTCTTATTGAAATCCTTCCATGCATGAGAGTCTGCCGGGTAGGTTAACATATCACTTTCCTAATTCCTTTCCTCATGCCATCTCATTAAATTAGAAACTTTAGATGACATAAAAAATATTTTCAACCATGGATTTAGGGGAAAGTAACACATTTTATTTATGTCAATTGGTTTTCCTTATTTCATAGTCTGACTTTGATGAGTCTGATTTTTCATGTTCTCTTTCCACTTGGAAGTGCCACAGACCTTACAAATATCCCAATGGGCAGTTTTTTTTCCAAAAAACATACAGTTGTTTGCACATGCATCTATGGTATCATATGTAAAACCTAAGTTCTTTGTCAATTTATGAACATGGTAATACGACTCAGGAATCATAGTGTTGATAGGAAGAACCTTTTTCAATAACTCCAACAACATGTCGAACGATGTGTCTGACCACTGATTCAATGTCTTCAAATGAAACAACTCCATGATAAAAAAAAATTTATTGTAAGCATTACATCCAGGATATAATTCCTTTTTTTCATCATCAAGTACTTTATAAAACCTTATCGAATCATGATCTGCACCAGAGAAAAGATTTATCTCACCGGTCTCAACATTCTAGATGTCAATGCCTTCAGGAGCCAACCCACGTACCATTTCAGTAAGCATTTAATGCATTAGATCATTCATCCTCACATCAACATCCATCTAAACTACATTTGTATTTTGAAAAAGAATATATTCTTCCCCATGACGAGTCCAAATCTTATAATTTTTCAAAAATCCATTCAAGAATAGGTGCTCCTTTAAGGTATCTCGTGTGAATTGATATCTATTTTCACATTTTCTACATGGAAAACTAATATATTCACTTTTAAATTCTTCAGTGAACTCAATGAACTACATAATGCCTTCAAAATATTCTCTAGACATTCGATTTGGAAGATTAATCCAACTCTTATTCATAATAATATCTGTATAACAAAAATTTACACAAATGTGGTCAACACTCAAACATTTTCTCATGGGATACACACACAAACTCAAGAATGCTATAAATCAAATAACAACACAACTTAATATTAATCCAGTCAACATATACATGGACTATACATTGTATGTAACTTCCATATTCAAGTAAAGTGTGATTTCTTCTTATAAAAACACTTTTAACACACATTATTTTATAATTCTTCATGCACACAAGCCCATATACACATGAACTTAAATTTCCACATTTTTTATTCACACACAATATTCATATAATCTTTATACATTCCAACTTTGTGTTGTAAAATGCCAAAAATAAAAACTCTTAAATGGAAGTTAGGGCATACCTGATAGCGCTACAAATCTAGAAGGTAGGGGAGCCGAAGGTGGTGCTGTGAGAGAGAGGATGGGCAGCAAAGGGGAGCCAGAGTCTAAGGTAGTGCAGTGAGGGAGGGGACAGGTGGCAATGGCGGTAGGGAGTTGGAGGAGGAGGAGGTTCGGTGAGGGTGGTGGCGGATGGTGTTGGTGGTGCAGCAAGGGAGGAAGAGTTTGAGGGCGGCGATGGTCGGCACAATGGGGTAGGGTTCCGACGGCGTGAGGGCGGTGCGTGAGGGGGGTGCACGAGGGGGGTTTGAGCATGAGGGGGTGGGGGGATGAAGTTTTTTAAGCTTAGTGAGCACCAATGGCGGTTACCCATGTTAGGGGGCCTCCAAAGCCCCCTTTTCTAGTAGTGATATGATCCATCATAGGGAAGACCGTGAAAGCTTGAATTTTGGTTTCTAGGGGACTGTGAGTGCCTTTGGGTAGGAATACCATGAGAACATCCTTGTTGGTTTTTGAGATACCATGAAATATCTTGGAGTTGGGCCCAAGGAAGACCGTGGGAGCTTCCATTTTCTTAGCTAGCTAGAGTACTTGTTTACTCACTCCTGATGGACATGATGGTCAGAGACATAAGTGTAAATTACTCATGATGTATTAGTTTATATGCTTTATGCATTTGATCATGACACTTTTCTTTGTTGATATATATTTTTTCCATTCCCATTTTTTGTTCTATTGATGTTATACTCGTTTTTATTATTCCTTGATGGATAAGTTGAGCATGGGGATCCTTGATCCCTGTTTCTTTATTTGAGACATGTTGAATATTATTTTGGAAAACTAGTTTTGTTTGAAATTGAAAACCAAAGGGATTTCAAAGGGTTACTTGAAAATGATATGTTTTGAAAGTGGTTTAGTTTTCAAAAAAATTTCAAATTGGTTTATTGGGTTTCATGGGTAAAAAAAAATAAATAGATTCATGGTGGTATCCTATTGGGATTTTTTCCTCACACCATCATTGTTCCTTTGTTATTTTTAGAATTTTTTATAGGACACAAGTAAGGGTAAGGGAACCATGTTCCAGGGTGTATCTTCTTGATTATCATCATACTTTATTTCATAGAGGATACATGGTATCATAGGGAATGAATCATGGGGAGTCATTTTTGGGATTTTTTCTCTATTGTGTTGTTTGTTTGGGAATTTTTTTGACATTGTCCCCTTTATTATGAGTTTTGGGATTGTTTTGAGACAACATGTATATTTACAGTTACCACCTGTTCTGTACATGATGTATGTCATTGTATATGGTAAATTATTATCTTAAACTATTGAATATAATGTTATTAATCCCATTTTATGGATGGGTTGTGTCGGTTTACTAGTGGATAAAACATTCTCTGGTGATAGTTGGTTATGCTTGGTGCTTTTTGCTAACCCATTGTGATCTAGAATGCCCTTTGGGTTGTGTGGAGGGCTAGATTAGGTGATGAGTTTGGTTAAATCGGGTGACGTCCTGCCTTGGGTGCCACTCAAAGGTTCCCATATCGGTGGGCCACATGGACTTAAGCATGACTCCCCGTATATCAGAGGATTATGACTAGTAGCAAGGGCCTAGGATGTTTCTGTGGTGAGACTATTCCCTCTTTTCAAAGTGGATCATATTGGATATATAATAACAAGTAAATAGGAGAAGCATATGTAAACAGATGGAACAATGGAAACATACACTATATCAATAGGACTAGTAACCCACTACAGTGGAAGCAGACATAAAAAATCAAGGAAATAGATAATAATCAAAATCTATTAACTGAATCATATATAAAAGTTTATGATTATGTATTTCATGTCTCTAGAAAGAAAAAAATTTATACATGGTAGTAGAAAATACATTATATAAAAAGGAATAAAAAATAATCCAAAATCTATTCAAGCATCCCGATCACCCGCCTGGTCATCCACTACCAAGATCTATCCTAAGAAAGCAATCGAGATCAGGTGTCCAAACCGGGATGCTTCCCCTTATCAAAACCTTCATACATATAATATTTCTTGGTACCAGCAGTAGCTCAAATAACATGTGATATAAATCTCAATAGGCCACTATGAATGAACTATATACCATCCAATATATGAATATAAACTGATAGTGTATAGGAATAAATTTAAAGCAGTATAGAAATGTAAATATACCAATACCTGATTCAGAATCAGCTGGTTTCTAAACATGTAATAATTTAATTAATTAATTTGAGTTCAGTTTATATAAATAAGTCATGTTAGTTATAACAACACTGAAAATGTATTATGATGATGATGATAATAATAATAAAGGGATCCAAGGTGTAACAAGGAATCATGTAATGATGATAATAATGAAAGAGGATCCATGGTAATAACCACAACATCCTTGACCTCAGTGGTCTATCCAAATCTGTAATAATATGCTTCCTGGATATAAGGGGTTTGAGTGCAATACAAGGGGAATTTCTCAGGGCATTAAACTGTAAATCATTCTATCTGAGTCTTGGATTCTCATCCAAGGTAAAACGAGCTAAAGATGACTAGGCCCAATGGGGTGAAACCTTGGTGCTATATGTTTGAGGACATCAAGTTGGATCCAAGTAGTGTATCCAAGGAATCATAATATTCAGAAGATAGTGAAGGGATCCAATGGAGTCATGCCGGGCATACACTAGTAGACAATGACCATATTTCGAGGTGGGTATCTCCCTTAGCATCTAGCTCTATGAATCAAAATGGAATACTCTGAGTTCTCATGTGATTCCATTTGGAATCCCAGGCATAACTCGAGTATGAACACTCTTATAAAGATGAAAAGTTCCATATGAAATAGGCACCTTATACATTATTCATTATTTAATTTAGTCCATGTAATACTCATTGCATTTAATAAATTGATTGGTTCATTCCATTTACATTCATACTAAGTGACATGGATAACAAGGACATGTGACCATTTATTACTTTCATTCCATATGCAATTATTAGGTTCATCCCTTTACCTTTCATAAGTATGACAAGGAGAGTAAATGGTATGTAACCAATTACCATTTCAATTATAATCAAATAGGCTAAGTGATATCTGTAAATATACTTTCCAATTAACATTTTAAAGATTCTTCAATTAATTAGAACACTTACCTTAGAAGGTTCAAGTTATAACTATACATATTCTATCCATTAAAAAATTAAGGATCCATTGATTATATAAGAACACTTACCATAAAAGGGTTAAGTTATATCACACCCGAACGATGGTGCAGAAAGTTATAAAAAACTATTTAAGGAATAATAAAGAGAATAACCTACATGGGGTGTAAGGCATTGAGGTTCCAACCTCAAACGAAAAGAATAAAAAAATATAAACAAGGCTCTATAATACAAGCATGATTATTATAAGAATGGAATATGAATTTAATAAGAAACGCCTGGTGAAACCAGTATGCACACAATGGTGATAGTTTATAAAATGATGAGACTTGGAGGATAAGTCATAAACCACCTACCTCAAGCCTATAGTTCTCTCCTCATCCAGTATTATCCATTAGTTTGACCTGGATCGGAATAAATCTAAATAATGGATCAATAACCATAAAATAGGGTATATGATCCTACATCAAAATAGATTCATCAAGAGAAATAATAATGATGAACCGAGCCTAAGGATCAAAGAGATTCTGTAGAGACCCAATGATTAACATACATGGACAATACATTACTTTTTCGGAATACTTAATACATAAAAAAATAGACACACAAGGACCGTAATAGTTTAGTGTCTTTGGAAACTTGGAATATAATCTTCTAATCGTAGTGAAAGATCTTTAACATCTCCCATAAAGATCTTTCCCTTCTTGTTTTCTTACCTAAAACCTTTTTTTAAATCCTGGGAAAAAGAAAACATATAAAGGGTGAGATCAAATGCTCAGTAAGGGTAAGTATGGAGAAAATAAAACAAACCATATACATTTGAACTTCAAAACATGAACATAAAGTTTACACATCAAAATCTTGATTTGTGAAATAAATATTGGCAGTATGTAAGGCATAGGTCATAAAGGAACATCAATCATGATAAAATATCATGGGAATAAAACATTTAATTGTGGAAAACCATTAATCACATGATATGATTTCCATAGTATCCAAGGCATTGTTTCCAAGACCATCTTAGTGGACAAAGTCCCTTTTTGAATCGAGTTCACTCCACATTCCAGTCCTGTATTGCTGAACCCGATTAACTTATCGTTCCAGCCATGTCTATCTCATGAGATAAAAATATTTACCCAATGCATTGGAGGGAGATATAGGTCCCACCCATCTCATAATGAAATCATTCTTACTTTTTCCACAACATAAACATAAATCATTCATCATAACCCAAAGAATAAAAATGTGTTTCATAAACATCATCCCATTATAACATAATCCATATAAAAAATGGATATCATTTCATCATAATAAAAGTTAAACCATGTAAATCATAGATATATTATACTTGAAACATACACATATGAAACAATGTCATCTTAGATGGAAAATGGTTTTGATAAAACACTTGAAAAGAATTCTTGAGGAAAATATCCTTTCTTCTTAAAAATCATATTCTTTTCACAAAATGCCACAAAATTTTAAAAGAAAAGGATTTTGTTGAAAATATTCATTAAATCTTGTAGAGTAAGCTTCATGAAAATAAGGCATTATGAAACCGTAAAAATCCGTTCATGCCGTATAAGTAAAAAAAATTCTTCTCGTACTTTTGTCGGAAAAGTAAAAAAGTACCTCGTATGGTAAAAAAAAGAAAGATTCCTTACATACCATGTTGTAAAAGTCAAAAATGGGTAAAAAGGACTTTAAACATACATGAAACCATTTTTAGAAAAAGAGGGACATGGATGATAAATATAACCCCAGTAAATACTTACGAATAAACAATCTTGGAAAAAAACGAGATTGGAAAAGTTATCTCTTACCTTAGGTCCGATATGCTTCGTACGTATCTGAAAATCCTGTATAATGATTTAAATAATTTCATTTACTTATTACAGAATCATATTCATTGTTATGATATCATATATGATTTAATTATAACTTTATATTAACCGTTATTTTGTAAATTCCATGTTAAAGCAACGTTTTGGGTCAAATCGTTTTATTTATCGTACGTGTTTGGAATTGTTGTTATTGATATTATTATTACTGATATCATGATTTAATTACTTCCAAAATGTGAATCATGATTTATATATCATATATATTCAGTATATATATATATATATATAATAGATATATGAATGACATGAAATACACCGTTCATGGAGACGGTAGGCCATACGTACACATGAACGTTGTTTTCCTTTCCTTATTGATTTGAATGGAAGTAAGTAGATGACATATATATATATATATATATATAAATAAATAAAATAGCTTCATTATGTCATATATTTCATTATTATTCATTATATATACTTTATAATCATTCTTGAATGGTTAACATGGAGAATGAATCTCATCGCGTTGTGGAGACGGTAATCCGTACGTACACATGAGCGATGATATCATTCCCATAATTATTGAATGGAATTAGAGTGGATGATATAATATCTCAGAATCATAATGATGTTATAATAACCATATATAGTTATTCTTTACACCATTATACCCATACAAGTAAGGTGGTGGTGGAAAAACAGATTACACCACAGCGTTGAGACAGTATTCCGTATGTACGCACGCGTGGTGATTTTGTTTTCCATAGGATGGATAGAAGGTGAAATGGGGTTGTTTAATATTTATAATAAAATATTATTATATTAGTGATACTGATGTTATTACTTTATAATGAAACAACTAAAGAAGAAGAAGTTGAAGAAGAAAGAAAACTTGAAAGAATTGGTAGAAGAGATTACCTCTTCTTCGACGCACCTCTTTTAAGATTCCTCTTAATGCACTAGAGTTGGTCTTTTGAGGATACCAGAACCTATATAATGATTCTAGGAAAGTTTATAAGGGAAATAGTCAGGGGTTGTCCGATCTTGAAATTTCAAAATTGTGTAAAGAGAAGAGGGAGGAGGTGCCCTTTTATAAGGAAGGAGAGGGGCACCTTAAGAAAAACTTAAAATATTATTTTATAATAAAGTCATATTCGGTTTATAATAGCTCCAAATTGATTTATATTGAAGATAAAGTAGTAATGGGTATAAATAATCTCAACAAATAGGTTTTAGACAAGTTTAGGTTACTATTTTAACCTTATCATTTATATTTAACTCTAAGTTAAATAGTTTAACTTTTACCATGTCTTCTTGTTTTTTTACACTATATGGTTAATAAACTTACTATAAAAATCAAAACGAACTCCAAGTGGTTAATTATTAATATATATAACCTTATATAAGTCATTTTGACGAACCATATATTTTTAATAATTTAATAAAAATTAATAATATAATATTTTTTTTAAAAACTATTTTATGTCAATTTTGACACTATTGGGTAATTGATTTTGTGAATATAATAACAGCATGATTAGTTCGAATAAAATTAAATAAATCAATACTAACATTTCATAGTAACCTATAAAATTAGTTTAATTCATAAAAAGTCTCAAATTACATTTATTTTGGTATTTATAACATGAATTATTTTAATATTTCATTAATAAGGTAATTACTGCATCATCATTGTGTCATAAATAAATTAAATTATTTAATGTCTAAAAATTATAAATAAAATACCATTATATAGGAAATATTTTTAGATTTATAATGAATATTTATAGTAGAATTTATCTTTTGTATAACCCTATATTAAAAATGTTTTAGTTATTAAACTTTGATTTTTACTCTTTTAACTCTTCTTTAAATAAAATAATAATAAGTGTCCTAATCTAATCCAAGTGAACCTAAAGGGTAATATTTTATTAATAAGGTTGTTTTTGGTCTAATTACACTTATCCAATAGAATTGGGACATGTGTTAGGTTAATAATAATATCATTTTTAACCTTAATTACCCTATTTACTTTTAACCGTGGTAAATAAATGTAAAAAGTTACTATTCACCAAAAATTATTTTTATCTTATTGAACTAGATTTTACTCCTTGATATTAACCATGTCTCTCAGATTTTCAAAATTCAATTCACAGAAGCGGTAAAATTAAGTTTTATTTACAATTGAAAAATGCTCCTAGGAGGTGGGTAAAAGACAGTAAAAAGTTCAATAAAATTTTTATGTATCTATATTGTTATAAAATTATTCCAATGGATTACATTGAAATTATATAGGTATTATGTATCTATTTTGACCTAAAATAAATTTAAATAAAATAAATGATTATTTAAATAAAAATTCGGTTTTTAAATAGTAACCTAGTGTTTTCACTATTCATAAAAAATTGAAAGTTTTCAGAAAAATACCAAAAATTCACCCTAGGCTAATTTCGATATTCCAAATCCAAAAATGAAGTCCATTTTGAAAGATAAAATTTATAAATTTCAAAAAGTGGGTATTACTACTCATAACGGCTAGTTTATATAATATTTTAATAACATATCATTGTTTAGTGAAACTCGGTATTGCGTACAACACATGCTAGCGTTGAAGGTCGCGATTGCGTGTAAAGCAAGCCAAGTCAGGGTTGCATGTAGTGAAAGAATTATTTTTTGTTGTGTATAATAGATTCAAACCATATTTCATTTATACATTCAATATATATATATATATACACTCAATGTTGCATAGAATAACTTCTATCAAACAATCTTGAAATTTTGTGTAACACGATCCAAGAATAGTATTGCGTATACTGCAAGCTAATAAGGTGTTGCGTATAGTGCAAGATAATCATGGTGTAGCATACAACACAAGACATCAAATAAATTAAAAAGAATACTTCTCATAAAATCTATGGGTGTTACAGATTACTTGGAGGAATCCAAATAGACTAATGGTGATTGAACCGGATTTCATATGGAATAGATATCCAAAAAAGATATATTAGAGGAGGCTATGGATTTCCCATGGGCCAAAATGGAGGCCTCCTTTTCATTGGAGGAGAAAAATTTGACAGGGGTAAGATTAATAGTTTTTTAAGAAAAAAATGGTAAATTCACCCAAGAAAAATAAGGTCGCATGGTTTGGCTGTATGATTGGCCAAACTGTGTGCCAACCATGCACATGGAAATTCCTCAAGGGGTACCCCGAACGATTAGGATACATGGTTGGAGAAACTGTGCACCAACCATGCTGTTGGGATCTTCTAAAAAATACAGACAACCCGCATGGGTGTGTTCCCCTGGATGCATAGTTCCCTCAAACCGTGCAGCCTCCTGCTCCCCTTTGTCTATCCCTCTCATGGTTAGGGTAACCGTACAAACTAGCTCACATGGTTTCTACTAACTATTTGTACTAGTCATTTTCTACACCGATCGGGGTTCTAAGCTCTGAACAAGCCCCGAACACCCCTTAAACAACCATGAACTTATTTGGAATCCATATAAGGTAAAATAAAAATAATTAAAAAAAAATTTAAGGGATTCATACCCAATAGAAAAAATAAGTTCTTATAGTCTTCCCCCTTAAATGAACTCGTCCCTGAGTTCACATTCTAAGGGTGGAAAAACTTCATCTGAGAAAAACTACGGCCACTGGGCATGTACGCTGGCCTCCCACTCATATGTATCATCCTATACATGGACATGTTTCTATAGAACCTATAATAATGTGATATATCAACCTATAATATCCTTAATTTTATGGTTAATTATTCATATGGGATACTCTTAAAAAGAATCATCAACATCTAACTCAACCTATGCAGGATCAAAAGTATGAGACAAGTTGGAATGATAACGAAGAAGCTATAAAACATGGAAGATGTCCTGCATGGAATGATACCTCCGATGTAGTATCAACTGATAGAATACTATCCCAACTCTATCCATAATCTCAAAAATCCCAACATAATGAGGTGTCCTCTTACCTTGCCTTTATATTTGTCTATTCCCAAGTATGGTTGATACCCATAATAAAAAATGATCCATGACCTCGAACTCTAGATTTCGTCGATGGTGATCGGTATATGATTTCTATCTTTACTGAGTGGTATACATATTCTTCCTGATAAACTGAACTTGCTCTAAAGTCTCTTATGTGAGACAAGGACCTCGTAGAATTATCTCTCTTACCTCAAACCAGTATAGGGGTGAATGAAAAAACCTACCATACAAGGCCTCATAGGGATCCATATGAATCATATCCTGAAATCTATTATTATAGGTAAAATCTATGATAGGGATATGATTCTCCCAAGAACCTTTGAAATCAAGGACGTATGCTTAGATCATTTCCTCTAAGACCTGTATTATCTATTCTGACTGGCCATCAGTCTGAGGGTGAAAGGTTGTTCTCAGATGCCCTTGTGTACCCATAATTATCTATAAACCTTTCTAGAACCTTGATATGAAATGAAAATCCCTATATAAACTAACTTTATGAGGGATCCTATGTAGTTTTATGATCTCACAGATATATAGTCTTCCCATCCCATCAACTAAGAAAGTGTATTGGATAGGAAGGAAGTGGGATAATTTTGTCAGTCAATCCAAGAATACCCAAAAACGCGTCACTACCTCAAGGAAACCTCATTAAGTCAACTAAAAAATCCATAGAAACATCTTCCCATTTCCATTTGGATTTAATAAATGGTTGTAACAAGCCAGAAGGTCACTGGTGCTCTGCCTTCACCTGTTAATAGGTGGAACACCTAGTGATAAAACCTGCTATCTGACGTTTCAACCCAGGAAACTAGTACTAACATCACATATCTTGATACATTATGGAGATGTATGGTTGAATTGTTCACTAAGAAGTGTGGGACTCTTGCATAAGTTCCTCTATCATATCAATAGGAACCCAAAAATACCCATTTATATTGAGTATGTAATCTCCATCAACATACCAATCTGAAGGTGGGTCCTCACTAGAAATACTTTCCTATAGGATTAATCCTACAGGATCTGAAAAATACCTACTCTTCAGTATATTAAGGAGAGAAGAGGTAACTTACAGGGATATAAGATATGAATGATCACAACTCACATGAGACTCTAGATACAGATTAGAAAAGAGCACCATAAATTTCCATTCATTACTGGCTTCCGGTACGGTCTGTGCCTAAGTTTTCCAACTCAACACATCTACTACCACATTTCCCCTTCTAGGAATATAGTCTAGATCAAAATAAAAGAATTGAAGATATTCATCCCATATTAAATTTATGTTATTCAATTCAAGCTATGAAAATATATATTTTAGGCTCTTGTGGTCCATATACACAAAAAAGTGCTCACCCATTAAATAGTGTCTTCTGTAACCTAAGGTATAGAAAACTGTAACAAGATCAAGATCATGAATTATGTAGTTTCTCTAATGAGGCCTAAAATTTATATATCCATATGCAACAACTCTATCCTTATGCATTATTACTAATACCATTCCAATTCCATATGCATCACGGAATACTGTATAACCTCTTCTAGGCTCTGGAAAATCAGAATCGGTGCTAAGGTAAGCCTCCCATTCATATCCCGAAAGACTTTCTCACATTCTTATGACCAAATGAACTTCACACCTTTCTTTGTACAACCAGTAAGAAGTGAAACAAGGAGTGAGAAGTCCTTTATGAAATGCCTATAATATCCATCCTGACCCAAGAAACTCCATATATCAAACATGTTCTTTTGATGCTCCCAGGAAATCACATCACTCACCTTCTTTAGGTCAATATATACTTCCAATTCCAAGATAATATGACTCAAGAAGTGAAATTTATCAATCCAAAAGTAAAAATTATAAATCTTAGCATATAACTGATTCTACCTTAGTGTATTTAAAATGATCTTAAGATGTCTATAATAGTTGTTATGAGTATGATAATACACAAAGATGTCATCCAAAAAAACCACAACAAAGGAACCTAGATAGGTATGGAAAACCGTATTCATCAAATCCATAAAAATAGAGGGCATTTTTGTAAGACCGAATGACATTAAAAGATACTCATACAAACTATACCTTTTTTAAAAAGTTATATGAGATATTTTTGAAGTCCTGACTCGGATGTGATGATAGCCCGATCTCAGGCCGACCTTTGAGAATACCCTATCACCTCAGAACTAGTTAAATAGATAATCTATCTAAGGTAGTAGATACCGATTCTTAGTCGTAAGCTGGTTCAACTATCGGTAATCCATGCATAAGAAAAGGGTCCCATTTTCCTTCTTGGAGAAAAGAATGGGTGAACACCATGAAGAAGTACTAGGTCTGATAAAGCCTTTAGATTCTAGATATTCCAAGTATCTCTTGAGCTTATAGAGATTAGTAAGTTCTATCCTGTATGAAAAAATAAGAACTAGAGATAATCTTGGATTAAGATCAATCATAAACACTACCTATCTATCAGAAGTTAATCCATATAAATCTTCATAAAAACATCTTTGAAATGATCAACTATGGGAGGAAAATATATCTCAGGTAATCCCAACCCTTCTAGGAATATACTAGCAATTTGGGCAGTCACTCCACCCAGCCCATGATGCTCTATTCTAGCTCTACCGGCCTGGACATCACACTAACCCTGTAACGATAACTGTTTCCCTCTGGTGATATAAATGATACACTATATAGATAGAATTACATGAAGGCATGATAAGGAACACACCATTCTATTCTATGAATGAAATGAAATCCTGTCATCTCAAGGATAAAGAGGTCCCATAAGAAGGGATAAATTCCTACCTCAAGGGGACTATCCCTACATTAGCGTATTCCCTCTGATCGCACTCATAAAGGTGTGTATATGGTCATCACACCACAATAATACTGAATTTTCATCTTGAGACTTTCCATGATAGATAAATAGATAAATTAATGAAAATAACCTATATCAGATAAGGAAGATACAATAGTGGAGGATACTAGAATAGTACCTTGTACTGTCGATGGTCCTATGCTATGATCCTAGGGTATCAGTTATAGGGCATGAAACTAACCTGATCCATGACCCTGTGCTATATCTAGAGTACTCTAAGTAGGTATGCTCTACTAGAACTGATAGTCAAAAGTCTGGCCACTATGACCATGACCTCCTCCTCGACTAGTCCAACCGGTGCTACTCCAACTCCCCACCCGAGCGACATAAAATATCCCACCCATGAAGGTGGATATGATGCAGAACTTATTCCATTGGAAGTAGATGGAATGTTCGGGCAGAATCTCTAAATATTCCCCCATACGGCCTCAATCATGACACATCATAGGGTCTCTATCACACCGAGGCTTCAGATTCCCCTGTCGTCCACACTGATGGATTATAATGGAGCTTCCAGTGTAGATACTCTGGTTGCCACTAATCTAATGTGAAAACTCAAGGGTATGATTCCTAATACCAAAATAAATACTTCCCTTCCTTGACACTAAACCTATGTGACCATAATGATCACTTTACCTCAGGTTGTGCTCAGTGATAAGGTTAGGGTTCACGATATCAAAAAAGGTAGGTAGGCGAAAGACATTCACCTTAGTATGGATGGATTACCTAATACCAACCTCGAAGAGTCTAGAACAAGACATATCATCACCATGAATAAGTGGTGAAAAGTTATGTAACTCAGTAAAATGCACTGAATAATCCATGATAGACATAGTACCTTGCTCTAGGTGCATGAACTCTCTGGCTCGGTCACCTCACAATGTCTGAGGAAAGAAGTGATCATAGAAGACAATATGAAAGTCCACCCATACCATTCCATAATGAAGACCAAACTGGGTAATCACATCCCACCAGTGATTGGACGAATACCGCAACATGTAGGTGTAAATATTGACCCTCCTCTCTATAAGAATCTCTAGATTACTGAAGATAGAATGAGTGGAATCAATCCAAGACTCAGCAGCCTACAGACCACTATCCCCTGAAAATATGGGTGGATGCTACTACTATAAATCATGTTTTAGATCATCCATTATAGGTCCAGGTCATGAAGAACCCTGTATATACTGCATCAGATGTATAAAATTATATCGAATATGAGCATTAGTTCCCAGTTAAGGTATAATAGGTGGTGCCTCTAGTGGCACTCCTGGCGGATCATGGACCACCATCTCTGGAGTATGGTCCTCCCCACCCTCCTAGAACATGAAATGAGGATATTGTGGTGTCATATATATATAAATTTCATACACACACCTCAGAACAATATTTGGTTATAATAAGAATCACTATAGGAAGAAGAATGTAAGAATAAGGGCTCACTACCTAAGGTACCAACCCAACTACCTTCTTAGAAGGATAAGGTATTAGTAAGTGTTCAAGTTTAATTTACAGGGGTTCCACTAGGTGAAGGGTCAAATATACCATGACTATTTATTTACTATAAAAAATTTATTTATATGTCATGTTTTACATTTTAAGTTTTCATTTTATTATATACATATATCAAGGTTAAATTAAAATGGATCACCATTCCCAGTGAAAAAGGGATCATACACCTTATCACTGAAATCAACACCCATTTAATTTCTATTTAACCTCATTTATATTTAGTCTCAGAATGTAATGAGTTATATATGATGCCTTGACTCAATAAACTACCCATTCCAATCTACGAGGTCCCATACAACTCATGAATTAAATATGGAAATCACTTAATCACAACCAAGGAGGAGCTCATGTAACTGGAGTTACATGGCTAAAATGTGTAGAAACCAGCTATTTAAGATACCACCATCAACCTATATAGAAAAACACTATTTATATTGATGCTAACACTTTAAATAACCAATCCCATAGACTATAGAATATGTTAGCATAGACATAAATATAAAAACCATGGCGCAATCAATAATCATAGGCAAAAAAAATGAATGTAGTAAAATGAACCTATATGGAATGACATATGCGTGGAATGTGAATTATAGGTGCTTATAATGATTCATGATTGATACTTACTTTCCATCATCTCATTGGGAATTGATAAAATTAAATCCTCAATCATAATAATAATAACAACCATCACATATCATGTGCATCACCCAACAGTGAAAGGATATCAATTGTAATAAGCAAAATACAGAATAACAATTCCTCATTTCAGGCAACTCGGTATTTACCCTAAATGTGGATTAGCTACACCCATGAACAACTTATAACCAAGTTAAAAAGTGTTCATAATCTATTATCTATTGTCTCAAAATATAAAGAAATAAAAGAAACCTCTAATACCATGTTTTGATGTCCTAACCCATGTTCCACTCAAATGTGTCCCGTGCTGGTGGGCCATGTGGCCTCAAGCGTGCCTCGCCATATACCATAGGATTCTGACTAGGAACGAGGGCCTATGGTGAGTTTATGGAGGGAATATTACTTCATGTAAGAGTAGATCACAAAGGATATATAATAATAGGTAAATAGAGGAAGCATATGTAAACAGATGACACAATGGAAACATACACTATATCAGCAGGACCAGTAACTCATTGTAGCGGAAGCAGACATAATCATCCAAGAAACAGATAATAATCATAATATAGAAAATGAATCATATAAAAAATATGATTATAATTTATTTCATGTATCTAGAAATAAGGAAAACATGTATACATGGAAACAGACAATACATACTATAAAAAAGAATAAAAAAAATACAAAAACTATCCAAGAATCTCAATCCCCTTTCTGGTCATATGAAACCAAGCTCCATCATAAGAAATTAATCAAGATCAGGTGTCCAAAAAAGGATACTTCCCCTTATCAAAACCTTCATACATATAATATTCCTAGATATCATAGGCAGCCTAGATAATGTGTGAGATAAATCTCAGTAGTCCACCCCCAACGATGTCTATACCATCCAGTCTGTGAATATAATTAAGCAGTGTGAATGTATAAATTTAAAGAAGTAAAAAAATGTAAATATCCTAATACTTTATTTAGCCACAACACGTGTCTAAATATGTAATCATTTAATTAATTCATTTGAGTTTAGTTTATTTAAATAAGTCATGTGAGGTGTAACATCACTGAAAATGTATCATGATAATAAAGGCATCTAAGGTGTAACAAGGTATAATGTAATGATGATAATACTAAAAGAGGATCCAAGGTAAAAAACAAGGTATCCTTGACCTCAGGGTTCAAGACAACTCAATAATAACAAGAATCCTAGAAATAAGGGGTCTGAGTGTAATATGAGGGGAATCACCCAAGGCATTCCACTGTAAATGATTTTATCTGAGTCCCATGATCTTTTCCAAGGTAAAATAGCATAATCATGATTGGTCCCAATGGGGTGAAACCATGGCACCACATGTATGATGGAATCAAAATGGATCCAAGGAGTGTATCCAAGGCACCCTAATATCTATAAGATAGTTAGGGGATCATACAAAATCATTCCAAGAATCCTCTAGTAGACAAGGATCATGTTCCAAGGTGGGCATCTCCCTTGGAAATCAGTTACTTGAATTGGAATGGAATCGTTTGAGTGTTCAAGGTATTCCCTCAGGTTTACAAGGCATAGCTCAAATCTAAACGCTCCTATAAATATGAAAAGGTCCATATGAAATAGGCACCTCAAACACAATTAAATATTTAATTTAGGCCATGTAATACTCATTCCATTTAATTAGATGATTGGTTCATTCCATTTACTTTCATACTAAGTGAAAAGGATAATAAGGAAATGAAACCATTTAATAATTTCATTCCATATTCAATTATTAGGTTCATTACTTTACCTTTCATAAGCATGAAAAGATGGGATAAGGGCATTCAAACAATTATCATTTTAATTATAATCAACTAGTCCAAGTGATATCTATAAATATACTTTCCAATTAACATTTAAAAGGTTTATAAATTAATTGGAAAACTTACCTTATAAGGTTCAAGTGGTAAATATACATATTTTATCCACTTAATAATTAAGTATCCATTAATTATATAAGAAAACTTACCTTATAAGGGTCAAGTGATAGCACACCTGAACAGTCTCACAAACAGTCATAAAAAACCATTTAAGGCATAATAAAGAGAATACCCTAAATGGTATGTAAGGTATTGAGGTTACAAAATCTAATGAAAAGAAGAAAAAATATAAAAAAGGACCTAGAATACAATCATGATGATTATAAGCATGGAATATGATTTTAATAAGAAATGTTCAGTGAAAATGGAACATGTACAAGGAAAAAAGTTTATAAAAGGGATAGAATTGAGGGATGAGTCATAGAAAACCTACCTTAAGCCTATATCACTCTCCTCATCAAGTAATATCCTTTATATTGGGCTAGATTAGAATAAATATTAATAATGGATCAAATATCTGAAAATAAAACATATGAACCTATATCAAAATAGAATTATTGAGAGAAATAAGAATGCAGAACCGAGCATAAGTAATGAAGAGATTATTTAGAGGAATACAAAGGGACTAATAGTGATTGAATCAGATTTAGGATAGAATAAATATCCAAAAATCTAGGTTTAAGGAGCCTTTGGATCTCTTATAGGTGAAAATGGAGGGGTCCTATCCACTGGAGGAGAAAAATGATAGAGGGGGTAATATTAATAGGTTTTCAAGGGAAAATGGTAAATTATCATAATAAAAACAAGGTAGCATGGTTTGGCTACACGGTTGGCCAAATAATACCCCAACTGTGCACATAGAACTACCTCAAGGGGGACCCCACACAGTTAGGATACACAGTTGGAGAAACCATGCGCCAACCATGCTATTGGGCTCTGCTTAAAACTGTAAAATTTCTGCATAGGCATGCACCCCTAGCTATATGGTTTCTTAAAACCGTGTGGCCTCCTTCCCCCCTTCGTCCAGCACTCACACATTCAGGGTAACCATACATACTGGCTCACATGGTTTCTACTAAATATGTGACCCAATCCTTTTCTACACAGGCCAGTCTTCCGATATCCAAATAAGCCCCGAACACCCCATAAAAAACCATGAACTTATTTTGAATCCTTATTAGGTAAAAAATTATTATACCTTAATTTAAAGGATCCATGACTTATAGAAAAACTAGGTTCTTACAACTTGGGTTGGTTCATTACACCCACCATGTTCTATTTTTCTATTCAACAGAATATGGAAGAATTTTGAATACACCATTTTGTGTGACTATCTAGGACTTTTTCATGATATCATTAAATGATATTGCCATACTATAAGTAGAGTCTAGAAACCCATAAATACCCCTAAATAGATAAAGAATATTCATAGTAATGACAAACTTCTTATGAACACACATCGTGTAATATAATCTCTTTGTATTTTGATATCTCATAAAGCTGGATGCAAACTTTGTGTCATCATATTTTCTTATTTTATCATTTTCAGACCTAAATGAATGAACTTACCTTTATTCTACCATGTCCATGCATTTAATAAAGTAACCACCATCCTGATCAACTAGACCTGAAATATAACTTCCTTTTAGAAGTGAAAAAATCTATGTTGATTATTCAATCAATTTAATACTACAAATGACACACCCAATGTGAGATACCCTTCTATGAATTAAATGTAAATGTTTTTACCTTGCATAAAAGTGCATGATCAAATAGTATAAACTGATAATAATATCAAGTTGATAGATAATTACACATGTTCGTAGACAACAACTACCAATGACACTTGAAACATGCAGTGTTCCTATTGGTGGTCTAGTCATCATGATCTCATGTATTCAAGTTCACCAAGTGTGAAATTCATGATAAGAAGTCTCAATTATTATGATATCATAACACTTTATGGTCATACATTATCTGTGTCCTATCAGTATGATGTATCTAGAACATTCAATATATATTTAAGATTAATTTATAGTATCTTGAGGTTTTTATTATAACCTGAAAACCATTACAACCTTTTGATATGAAAAATGATCTTTGAAAATTAAAAATATATAGTTGATGTAGAAATATAAACACTATTATGTTAAGTGTACATCATGTATAACTCACTATATACATGATATGGTAATAAAAAAGTACTATTCAAATTGGGTCTAGGGCACCCACTTTTACAACACTCCCACTTGCACTAGATCCAAGTTTCTAATGAACATTGTTATATCCAATATGATAGGATTATATTACTAATAAGTTATATCTTTAGTCATTAGGATTTCCATATCTCTGTTTCATGGTTATTATGTTACAAGTGACTTCACCTCTTTGAGTAATATTCCTCAAGGGATAATATCCCAATGTATATTCTTTTTTCCACTATAAAAACTTGACATATTGGATAGTACCAGTAATAGAATTATCATAATTTATATTATTTTAAAACTTTACTTACCTGGTGTGATTTAGAGAATTTTAAAACATCATTTTGTATTTTAGAATGCTTGTTTATCTGCCTTAGAAGCTGCAACACACTTGATATTTATAGATGTGGCTACCAATTACTTAGACGAGCTTCTCCTAATCATTACCTTAGAATGACTATGATATTAGATCCTATTGGTCTAAAGGAAGAATAGTTTGTGTCCCATTAAAAACTGGAGTCCCTTCATACCCACCTACCATGTATATATCCATTATACTTCTTAAAGTATAATTGGATAGTTCTAACTGCTTTATGTGTAGTAATCCTGAATATAACTGATATCTTCTTACGATTAAGTATATGTTGTAAATATAATTTATAGTACATAACATGACATATGTCATAGATCCATTACTGGTTCTTATATAATTATACTCACCTATTTAATATCCTCGTATTACCCATTCATGTATTCTTGGAGATATTTACTCCATATGACATTGGTAGAAATTATCTCTTGAATTTTTCCAACTTTAATTTTATCAATTCCTTGTTAGTATATGTTACATTAATTAGGTATAAGAAACTGTTAGATATACCTTAGTAGATCCTATTCCCTAGAACTTATATTTTTATTTTAAGTCAATATTTAGATATTTTCTTTAATTATGGTCTTAAATAATTGTTGAAATATTTTTTTTCATATGTTATCGATAATATTTCACTTGAAAATAGTGATTCTCCCACTAACCCCTTGTAGACACTAGGAAAAAATTAATTCCAAATGAATATTCTATGATTTTATCACTTACTTAAATCCAATACTGAATTTCAATAACTTTCACCCCTTATTGGAATTATATGGTGTCACCAACCATTTGTGGTTGTGTTATACAGACACCTTCCAATATTGGTGGTCATGAAATCTAATTCCCAATTTAATGATCATAAAAATTAGCTATTATAAGTAAAATTATAATGGATTTAGGCACAATGACTTGGTATTAACAATGAATCCTTATTGGTACCACGATTGTACCATCCATTTATAATAAAATTTGAATTCCCACTTCAATTTTCACGAAAACAAGCCCATGTACTTTGATACATAGAATCCATTATTGAATTTTAATTGATATTTTCAATATTAGATAATTTCCATAGAATGTTTACTTGTAGGATTCATTATTCTCAATGAATATTGTATCACTATCCACAATGAATATAAAATCACCACTATGTTTAATCCTTCCTATGCAGTATGTGTCTCTAGAAAATTACTTTTCCACAAACTCTTGTGGAATTAGATCCTAAGCCACCTAGTTGTAAATATTAATAATTGACTAAATTTAAGTCAATATTTCTCCCCATATCCCAAATATAGATGTTCACCATTTTATAAGAATATATTCTATCATCTAACTATAACTTTTCTACTATAGGAATTTCTCTAATATCCTAAGAAACCTTTAGTATAACCACTTTAGATGCACATTGTGTTTTTCTTGATCTATATTTGTTTATATCCTAATAAAATATTTGCATCTAAACGCATGTTCTTATGAAATAATGGATTTATATCATAATTTATCTCATATGATATCCATTTTTCATTATAGTTGACATATGGTTATGGGATAATGAAATTATTTATGAATTTTGACTTAAAAAATTATGGAAGTATCTAAAATTAATATAAATTTTAACATTGATTCTCCATTTACTTACATCATGAATATGATATTTATAAGAAAATGTGCATTTATTAATTACTCCATTCTATGTTATATTGATCAATTTTAATATTCAAGACTCACTATCGATCCTCATTAGTAACATCATAACTTTTATGTGTATAAGGTAATGTGTGTTTAGGAATTATTCTACACTACATTTCATGATTAATTTATGCTTGGTAAAGATATTATTCTATACATGGGCTCAAATCAACTCATATATTCTGATCATGCATATACCACACTTCACTTTAAAATTCCTAAAAATCACTAAAAAGAATCTTATGAATTATATTTACCACTAGTTTAACATTGGAATAGTTCACACTCTCTAGTTGAACTAATTTTGAAATATTTGTGGCCTACCATTATTTCTAACAGTTTATTTGTCCAAAACTAAATACGTAAATGCTTCTATAATACCTAAGGTCTTTAACTATAAAAATTCTAAAACCATACTGGGTATATTATTGAAAACTAATTAGGTTTTCTTGATAAAGAATTATATTTCCATAAATGGGTATAACTGAGTCTTAAATTTTATATTCATCAGTTATTTCCAATTATTGAATCACTAATTAACGTTTAGTTGAGTATAAGAAACCATAAACAACATTCATTCAAAAATTTGAATAATGTATCCTTATTTCCAATGGATACTTTAGATATTTTTTTTGGAAATACTCAATAAATGTTAAACTAGAATCATTAAACATGGAAATTATAATTTGTGTATTTTTCACCACTGAATTAGGAATCACTCTTTCTTAGAAACTTAGAGAATTCACTTTACTTATTTTAAAGTTTCTATACTAACTTGGTTACTATATTTAAATACACATATGTGATAGACATATTTTATTCAATACCCAATTAGTAGTACAGAAATATTACATACAATGTTGAATATTACTGAAAAATAAGTGACTACTTGCATCTTTAATTCAATTCATTGCATTCAAACTTCCATTGAATTATCTAATGACATGTGAAGAAAATAACCCCCTGTATGATGATTAAACTCAATTATTTAAAGTACTTTGTGAAGGTTCCTTTGGTTTAATACTTTCCATTAGCCTTTTTTCCTTGTATTTCAACTTGTTTCCCATAAGAAATAAAGATTAAACTTTCTTTGAGTTCTTATTTACTTGGATAACCTCACCTAAAAGGTAAAGAATCATTTTTTACATATTTTTCATTTTATAATCTTAAATTAAACTAGAGTAATTTGGTAAAAATTATATAATAAAGTGGGGGGGGGGGGTATTGTAGGATCTTAAACTATCCTTCAATTTACTTGTATTCAATGTAATCATCACCTCTTTCATATCTCACTTCGCTTTCTCCTCACACACTTCTCAATGATGAGAAAACATGTAAATTCATCCATTTACCAAAGTTTTATCCACAAATTACATTAAAAATTGATGATAGAATTATGATTTAAACATCAAACATTTCTTACATGAGTCTACTGTAATCATATTTACACCCTATCTTTCTTGAGTTGAATCAACAGATAGTGGTGAATCAAACTCCTTGAATTTCTTATATTGTAGTACTTTATTCATGTTCCTGTATTATTCTTTAGAAACTCATGCTAATTTGGTCATGTTATTTTTCCAATATTAATCACAGTATAATTGTGGTATTGCTTTCTATTTTCTACAAAAATAAAAAACTAGAATATTTGTACTTTTATTTTGACTAACGATTAGACATTACTAATTTATTAAATTATTAAATGTCTCCCACTATTTTATCAAATCCTAGTAACCCTCACTACTTGATTATGAATACCATATCGCTTGATTATTCTAATGGAAAAGTTACTCAAAACATATCCTCATAGTGCAATCTATGACTATGCCACTACTTAGATAGTTCCAAGGTAGGCATTGGTCTGGCCAACCACATTGACTAATGGTTTCTTGAATTGTCAAGTTAAGTACCAACATCTCAAGATCATAACCTTGATTCCCCCAACACTTTGACCATAAAGTGGTATAATCTCTCTATGACAACTTATTTGTTACCAAATTTAGTTAAGTAAACCTATCATTAAACTAATAACTCTCTATTAGTAAGAGGAACCATCCACTAGGGATGACGAATACCCTATACACTTGGTTTTGTTCAAATGTAAATGACAGAAGGCATTCAGGACTTAATATTACTTTGAGGGTTTTTAATTTTTCTCAAAAAATGTAATCCTTTTCTATTAAATATTTTTATACTATGTTGTTATGCTCACAACTAAACATTCATTAATAGAAAACATTCATCACATATTTATTAAATTTTCTATTTATTATTTTATGTGTTTCCCATAAACATGCACATATATAAAAATAATAAACAATGCATAAATAAATAAATTACCTAACCGGTCTTGAGCATTTTTAATTGGTTGATGCATTTCTATAATGAATCAATCATGACCTAAGGGGTATAATACCTAAGCTGGGTCTTGAATTTTATCACAAATCACACCCTAGTCCAATGTTTCCATATCTTATCTGGAATACTGCATCATCTCGGTGTGGTCCAAATATTACAACGTCTTTGTAAAAAATACATACATACTCATTCGAAGGTGAGGGGGTCTCAGGAAGTGAAAAATACATACAAATAAACTAATGGACATAGATACCTTTATATATATTATAGGGAAAAATTCGATGCACAAACCATGAAAAAATAAATAATTATTACAAGTATCACACACAATTGTAAGAATTAATTAAATAAAATAAACTCAAACAAAAAATTGGCCAGTCAATGCTCAAGATCAGTTAATAGGTAATTATAAGTAAAATTAAAATTAAAATGAAATAAATTCAAGTTTAGAGCATTTAAATGAATTAGATAAATTATTTTAATTCAAATAATTTAATTATTTTCTTTTTTTGGTCCCATAATTAATTTAATTTTTATTAAAAAATTAAATTATTCAATCAATTAATTTTTTGTTCCAAAATTAAATTAATTTTTTTTGAAACATAAAATTATGATTATTTTAAATCCAAAAATTAAAATTAAAATTTTGAATGTATTAAATTATTTTGGGGATTGATTGGTCCAGGAGGGTTGGGAAGAACCTGTCCCAATCCATTTCAGATCAGGTTGGACCCACCCTGACCTGTTCTAGGTCAGGTCAACCCAACTAGTCCATAGATCTTCCAATTTCACCAGGAGGCCACACTAGAGGGGATTGAGCATGGCATGGGATATTGAGGGGTTCCATGTGTGGTGGGTTGACAACAAAAGGATTGCTGAGTCGGGGTGGTCAGTTCTTAGTGTACTATCTCTACGACCGGGAAGAGCAGGTCATGGATCTTCCCGACGGGGTCACTGTAGTGGGATGTGGCTGGATAGAGGTGATACATTTGGGATGGTTGGTATGCGGATGACCATCGTTGGAGGGAAACATGTGTGGGAGGGAGCCTGATGTGAAGATGGTTAGAGATAGGTGGGGACTTTCTCTTGATGGGAGGGTGACCACGAGGTCATAGTGTTGGTGGGAGGATGTAGAGGAGATGACTATGATGGTTTCACCAGTGGGGAAGGGGTCTGGATGGAGAAGAATACCCACATGGAAGACCCCTTTTTCTTAAAAAATGTTTCTTTATTTATATTGGAACCAACTGGACTGTCGTCTCCCCCCACCTTGCAGTTTATTTGTTTTTGTTTTTGACCTGATGCCGGTGTAGTGAATATTTTTTTATTAGTCTTCAGCCCATGACAATTAATTAAACCTGAGTTTTTTTTTATTTTTTTATAATAGCTATAAAATCATATACTCAGGATTTATAAAAATTAACAGGGAAGCTTTTAAAATTCCATGACTGTGTGGAAAAACACCCAACCAAAAATTACTATTCTGGTAACCAGAATCCATCCGAAGCTTGATATTTCATTGAAAATGGTTTTTTCTGATGCCCATGGGTAAATTCCAACATATTTAAAAATATATATGTTCTTCAAATTGTACCTACAAAAATTGGTGACAATCCATTTTTCGATCTTTAGATGGTCATATCTCGACCATCACATATCAAATCGGATCACCATCTATGATGTTGGGACCGTTACAATTCCATTAACATGAATTTATTAAAAATTTAATTTTACATTGTCCTAAAAAAAACTTGATCGCTCTGATACCAGTTATTGATAACATGGATTTCGGTGGAAGTTGGTGTGGTGAGGATTTTAAAATTTTCATCACTGAAGTGATGTAACTTCATCATCTCCAGCGATCCAAGCCTTGGTAAAGGTTTTAGGATCTTACATGAATTTAATAAGCACAAAATAAAAAAAACTAATACCTTGTTGAAATTGATGATTTGTTCGACTTTCATTTCTCACCAGTGACCATTTCTTGATGGATTTGAGGTTGAACTCCTCTATATTTCCCACACACACTTCAAGAGTCAGTGATAATTCCAATCACCAAATTCTGTGTGCTAGCATAGAGCTCTGACAAATCCTTCAATGTCATGACAGTTAGTATGATCTCATTCCTTTGATCCATGATGTTTTTCTTGGATCGATTTTATCAAGTGGATTGTATCTCTCTAGGATATAAGAAAGAGGATAAATAATCTCTAAAATTCGTGGGAATGAATAATACCATGGAAATGAGCTCCTCATTGATTATATAAGGGGAATTAAACACCCAGAAAGGCTTCCCTAGACCCCACATGTATAACTCCCACTAAATAAGCAACAAATGACATGTTATGACAAAATAAATGTGTCATAACATCATTTTTATTTTCATCACTTACTTGTAATATATAATACATATATTATAGGATAAAAGCGAGTTAATAACTTGACCCTTAATTCTCAGAAATATTTAATGAATATTGAATATTAAATAATATTCATTTGTATATTATTTTCCATTTATTCACTTAATATCATGTGAACAATTTTGATAAATAGATTCAACTATAATTATTCTATACTTGAATATATATGAATTTATTTATTCTTTTGTTATCATTTATTCTTGTACAAATCCCTAAACCCCATGGTGGAACCCACCTTGTCCTATTTTCCTATTCAATAAAATAGTGTGTACTTTTGAATATGCTATTGAGCGTGACCCTCCATGCCCTAATCTCGATAACATTGAATATTATTCATAGTATAGGAGAAAATTATAACAACCCATCAAGGCCCCTAAAGAGCCAATGAATAGTCTTAGTAATGACAACCTTCCTAAGAACACATGCTGTGTAATATGAATTGTTCATCTCATGATATCTCATAAAGTAGGACACACACTTTGTGTCATCATCCATTCATAATTTATTATTTGTTAACCTAACTGGATGTACTTACCTTTATTCTACCATGACCATGGATTTAATAAAGGTTGAACCATCCTAATCAATTATACTTGAGATATAACTTCTTTTCAAAAGTGAAAATTTTTATCTTGATTATTCAATCAATGTCATACTAATAATGTTGCACCCAGAACAAGCTATTTCTCTAGGACTTCAATTCCATAGTTTTCTCCTTTCATAAAAGTATGAGATAAAATAGTATACAATAATAATAATCTCAAGTCAAGATACCGTTACACATGTTCACATATAAGAACTACTAATGACACCTAAAACATGTGGCGGTCCTATTTCTAGGTCAATCCTCGTGATCTCATCTACTAAAGATCACCAAGTGTGAACTTAATGATAAGAAGTCTCAATGCTTATGCCCCCCAGAAACCGATGGTTAGACATCATCTGCGTCCAGTCAGTATGATGTATCTAGAACATAAGACATATTTTTAAGATTTATTTCATTGCATCTCAAGGGTCTCATTATATCCTGAGAACTACTTTAGCCTTTTTATATGAAAAATAATATATGGAAATTAACAATAAATAATAGACTCATAAATATCAACATTATTATGGTAAGTGTACGTCATGCATAACTCATTGTATACATGATATGGTAATTAAAAATTACTCTTCTTGTTGGGTCTAGGGAACCAAATTTTATAATAATAAATTCTCTATAAAAATAACTCTGAAGTCTTTCCACTCCAAGATTCCATGATTCTTTTCCGTAACCATCGAATCCCACCACCGCCTGCTAGACCCTTGAAGCTTGAAGGTAAAACTTTTCACCTTTATAGAATCTAGAATTTATAAGAACTCAAAAAGAAACTAAATCGTTTTCAACCAATCCTCAATATATTTTGGATCATTTGAGACTTTTAAAGCTATTTGTTTCTATCATATAAACTGTTGAGAATGATCCCTAGTTGTTTTCCTTCGAGGTTGCACTATTGTGTTGTAATAGTGGGTTCCCTAGGCCCAACTCAAGCAATACTTTTGATTACAATTACATGTATATTGTTTTATATATACATGTTTTTCTTCTTACTATAATAGTGTTAGATATTTTTACATCCACTATTGACATGGTAATTTTCTTAGATTAAGTGTCATATAAAAAGGTTATAGTAGTTTCCAGCTATAATAATAACCTCAAGATAATATGAAAGTAGTCTTAAACATATTTCCTATGGTCTAGATACATCATATTGACATGACATAGATGATGTCTAACAACTAGGTGTTTGGGGATCATAAGCATTGAGACTTATTATCATGAATTTTGTACTTGGTGTCCTTGATTAGATGAGATCATGAGGACATTCCCACCAATAATAACACCACATGTTTCAGGTTTAATTAGATGTTCCTATCTACATGCATGTGTATTGGTCTCATGAGTTGAGATAATTATCAATGTGTTCCATTTGATCACATACTTTGATGAAAGGAAAAAACCATGATAATGAAATTATGGCGAGGTAGCTTGTGTTGGGTTCATCATCGTTGGAATGACATTGGTTGAATGATCAAGATAGAATTTGTTGCTTCCAAGTTGATGAAGAGACTCAAGGGACCAAGTTGACTAGGATGGTAATACCTTCATAAATCTATGGCCATGGTATACAAAGGCAAGTCTTTCCAGTAGGGTCACAAAATATATAAAGCAATAAAAGGATGATGACATAAGTGTGCATCCCACTTTATAGGATATTGCGAGATAAATAGATTTTATTACATAGAAAATATTCCTAGGTGGTATTTGTAGTTTTGATATTCCTTTTCTCTTTAGGGGCCATGATGGGTTGCTAGACTCCACTCTTAGTCTATGGGTTGGAATTACTGCTATCGATATAAGGACATATAGGGTCATACACTAAGTGTATCCACAGGTTCCACCTATTCTAATGAATAGGATTTTAGGATAAAGTGGGTCCCACGTGCGGGGGTTGGTGAACGTCTGAGTATGACAGATCATAAGTAAAACTAATTCAATTTTATTATTCATGTTTATAATAATTATGATTGAATTTATTTCTCAAGGTATTAAAAAGTTGTTTGATCATAAAAGTGCATACAACAAAATATAATTTTTTGAAAGAATATAGGATGTTCAAGGTTTGTTAAATTATTTGGGTATCTTATAGGCCAAGTTAATGGTTCATATTTTATAATGTAACATTTTATAGTGTTACAAGTGAGTGATAAAATATTTTTGTCATTTATGACATGGTTATTAAGTCATAGGTGTACGAAAAGGTCTAAAATGAAGGTTATTATTTCCCTAGGACCAAAGTGAAATATTCGAATGTATAACCTGAGTAAAAAAGATCATTTTAGCATCTTTAATAGTAAGATCCACCATTTTAATAAATTCAGTGAGAACAATTATCTTCTCTTCTCCTCTCAGGTTCTTGTAGAGAGATTCTAAAGGATGAATAAGGTCAGATTTATCCATGTTTCTTGATTGAGTCCATGTTCTTCAAGAAAATTAAGGGACATCTTAAATCTCATATATTTCTCAAGATAGTACTTAGAAAACATAGTTAAACAATCTAAGAATTTTGGTGCATGTGAGGATGATCTAGAGGATGCCTAGTTTGGCACCTTTCAGCCACGCCACATTAACGGTGAACAAATTGATTCGATGAATTCAATCAAACAAGGTACCATTTACACATTCATTTGATTTTATTTTTAGTGCTTAAATTTAATTACACATGATAATTTTAGGAATTTGGGAAAGGGTTTTTGTGGACTTAGTGTTTTCAACATGAATCCAAATCCAAAATTCTAAATTTCAAACCTTTCATGCTTCCTCTTCACATCGGGTTCATTCATACTAGAACCTGAATGGGAAAAGGTGTATCCACCTAAACTAGATCATGGAAAACATGTTCCACTATATCAATAATATTATGATCAACTGGAGGGTTCACTTTTCATGTTTCATCGATAAATTCCCCTCAAGGTTTGTTCAAATGTTTTATTTGGGGTATGTTACTACACAACATCAATATAAAACATAAAAAAAACCTACAAAGATACTTGAATAATAAACTTAATAAAGAGATACATGAATATCAATTCCATTAGATAAAATTTAAAATTTATGGTATTTCAAAATACTCAAATAATGTTTTGAAGACTAGAATCAGATGAATTTATTCTTCAAATATGCTTTTACCAAACACCCATGATGACTTAAGGTTATATATGTAAGGTACCAGACCTTATTTACCCTTTACTTTGTGAGTTTTGGAAATTAGAGAATCTAGGAGAA
This sequence comes from Viscum album, assembly GCA_963277665.1. NCBI lineage: Eukaryota > Viridiplantae > Streptophyta > Magnoliopsida > Santalales > Viscaceae > Viscum > Viscum album. The sequence continues at coordinate 1,581,427,832 of OY728119.1, read as the reverse complement.
GGTTCTAAGGAGTTTAAGGTGTTTAAGAGTGAAGCATAGGGAGTTAAGCAGAAAAAATTGCTTATGTGTTGTGAAGACTAAGGATACTCTATAAGATATGTGGGTGATATTTAGAGTTAATGGGTGTGTCATAGAGCCTTGAATATTCACTTAAAAATTTGATATGGCTACGACATGGTCTCCCTTCTATATCATAGGATCTTAGGAGCTAGTTTTTGAAGTTACTGCCTTTTTGGGGGTAGTTCCCCCATGGCTGTTAGAAACAACATAGGCCCTTCTCCGATGGTCAAGCATTGAAACATGGAGTTAGGTGGCTACAACATGGGGGATTTTGGGTGATTATATCATTTGAGGGGTTAGCAACGTCATTGAGATTAGGCTATGGTGTATCCTTCCTATTGGTAAGAGAGGTTCTATGGTGTGGTGGTAGGCTACACCGTAGTCCCTCCCCAGGTATATAGGATCAAAATCATAGAGGGAAGCATGGATCTCAGACATGGATTTGATTGGGGGTTGTGGCATGGTCTTTTTATACTGGGTTGTAGTCCTCCTATTTTTCAACAGTATGGTGGTGTGGTCTGGGTGGCTATGTCATGGTCCCTAAAAAATTATTTTTCCTATAAATACCCATTATACCCTCAAACCCACTTTTCTCCCAAACACTTATATCAAAAAATAGGCATCCATAGTGCTTTTAAATGTCCTTTGAAACCCCTTTTGACTGGGATTAATCCATGAGTTACCAGGATCAATTTTTGGTGCTCTATGGTGTGTTATTATACTTTTCTTGAGGTTTCTCCTCCGTTTGATATTTATTTCCTCCTGTTATTCATTCCATGCTATGGAGTATGATCTCCATCATTCTAATGAAGTTTCCTTTGTCATTTTTCGATGTGTTTGTGGAATGAAATTCTTAGAGGATTGTAGTTTCCTTATGGGATAAGTGATTAGAGATCCATGTTGGTGTTATATTTCTATTTCATAAATGTTTTATGTTTGATGTAGGGGATTCATTGATTCTCCTTTTATTTACATGAAATCATAAATTAACCATGATCTATCCCTTCAGATGGTGGTGAATTTAACTTAATAATTCTTAAACTAGATTAAATGATTTTTTGGGTGATTATTATGATCACGTGTTGTTGAACATACACAGTGATAAGTTTTCCTCTTGATTCACTGGATAGTGTGTTATATATGTTATGCTTTTTTATCATGTTTTTATGTTTTTTATCATGTTCAATTGATTAAATTGGTAAATAACATGAATTAGATAATTTTGGTTGGTTGAATAAAGAACTTAAAGAGGTATGTTTAATAAATCTGGTGTTTCTTATAATTTGATGGAAAACAAATTGATGCATGTTGCATGTTTAATTGAAGCTGTTCTTATATATGTTAATGGAATTGGTTAAAGAATCTAAATCCAAAATTATTATTAATTATGTTAAGAATAAAAAATAATGATAAAGATAAGTGTTATTCATTATATTTTTTGAAACCATAAAATGATAGAGATCAAGTTTTATTAATTTAATAACTTTTAATAGTTGATAACTTAAGTTACCCATAGTTGGAACCTGTGATAAATGAGTCAGTTAATTCAAAATGGACTTAAACCGGTTTTTTTAATTGAGATAAATATTTTGGGATAAGTGTTCCACCTTTCTTATAAAGGGTAAATGCCTTTTTTTGTGGTCATGAGAGCATTTTTTCTTGTAAAGGTTGAATGCCTTATTTTTAGGGCCTATATTGACTTGTTGACTATGTTATTTTTTTCTTCCTTCTATGATATTTGGATGTGATCCTTGATTTGTGATGTTATCGAAGCTTAGGATGACTGATGAGATATTGGCAGAGAGGCCCAAGGTTGTGGAAGTAGTTGATACCTGAGACAATGAGATTCAAGGTGATATGCATGATTTTTCCTTGTATGGTATGAAACTAGGGTGGTGGAATGGGTTGAAGCTAGTATTACCCATTGTTATGCTATAATATTGATTCTTTATTGTGAATGAATCTATTTAATGGAAAGATGACCAGGTTTCTTATTTATCTGCATTCCTTTCCCCACTTCTTGAGAGAGTTTAATGTTCTTGGTTATTCATCACTATTGTACTAGCTTAGGATGTTTTCCTAGAGTAACTGGAATTAAATAATGGTAAAATATTAATATATGTTTTAACCCATGATCTTGGTTCTTTCCAGAATGTTGAAAAGATATTAATCTTGAGAAACCATGGACTCAGTTTGATTATGCCTGGAGGTCATGTAATTCACTTTGATGGTTAATGAAATGAAATTAGAATAATGTTAATTAATGTTTAATAAATTAATTAAGGTAAAATGGATTAAAAAAATGAAAGAATTAATTCAATTTATGTCTTATAATTCTTATGTGATTATATGATATCTAGCCCCTAGTAGTGGCATATGGGTGTCTGAGAGATGATAACTGCAGTTGAGCTTAAGACTCAATCAATGCTCAAAGTTTGTTTGTGACATATATTATATCCAATGTATTTTGTGATTTCATATGAAAACCCACCCATTTTGATAGGGAAACTGACACCCAGTGGACTCTGGGAGGGTGTTTTCCCCAACATCTAGGTTGGCGAGGGATAAATGATCAACTGGTGCCACTAGCCTCACTCTCTTCTCATGGTATTATTTGTGTTGGTATGCACAATGGTTAGTTTCCCCATATATGTGTGTAGAGATACATAATTACTTGTGTTTATTTCACACAAATGTATCTCTAGATATATTATCTTAATGGTTATTATAGGAATGACATGTGTGAGTTGTGATGGATTGAGGTACATAATCAGTGTATGGGATGTGATAGCTTGAGGTATAATACCCAATGTATGATAAATGACATATGGGCTATGGAATCTATCCTAAACTACTTGGTTACTATATGGATATGTGGATGATATGAAGTGATGATGAGATGATGTGATGCATTAGATGTATGTTGTGATTATTGATCCCAAGTGTCCTTGACCTGGATTCATTTAAAGAGATATGGATCAGGACGTACGATGTTGGGGAAGAGCAGAAAACCAGTAGAGATGTAGTAGCAGGGTACTGTTTTTGTTTTATTACTATAATATATGATCTCTTGTATGTGAAACTTGGTGAGAGATATCTATGGAGAGGCTAAGAACTCAGTATACCTGTTTAGGCAATAAGTTAGTTTCACTGTTGTTCACTGAACTTTGGCATGTTTTCTTTATTTTTTGCACAAGAGGCTCTGGGGAGGATCTTATTGAGTATACTTTTCTTATCACCCCATGTATATATAAACATTTTTTTTAAGTTATGAAGATATTTTTTGAGATCAAGATGAATATTACTAGCTTGTGGTTTTTCTTGAGATGTTTGGGATTCGTGGTTACTATCAAGTTAACCTTCTTTTGGTAACCTATTTATTTCCTTTCCAGTTGTATTAGTTTTTTATGACATTACAAGTATACAATTGGGATTTATTTTATATTTATTTGAGTAGAAGTTTATTATTGTACATTCCTTATCTCTCTCTTCCACATATTATTTTAGAGGGAAATGCCTCCCATCTGTATGTTTATTATACCATAAGTGCTAGTCACAAACCCATGACCTATTAGAGATGGGCTTCAGGTGGTCACTATCCTCCTATTATTTATATCTTGGGAGGGGTACTCATTTGGGAGGGGTTTGTGATAGAGAGGTATCAAAGGATGAGGTAGAGGGATATGATGGATTTTGTAGTTAGGCATAGAAGAGGGATGTATGGGTATGTAGCGAAACAATGTCAGTTAATTTTAGTAAGTGATGTAAAAAAGGGAGATTGGATAAGACATGGGTATTTAGGCCCCCATGTGATCTAATGAATGAACCTTTAAGTTTAGTAAGTCTATTAAATTAAGTGATACTGGTTGTGGGGTAGATACCTAGGAAATGATCATGCATCATTCTTCTTTGCATCCATGTTTGAAATGAGTATACCTTGTGATATGTTAAACCTTAAATTAATAAAGTAATTAATTAATTAATTAATGTTAAATATTACATATTCTAGTATTAGGAGTTTCTAATCATTTTTTTATTTTGTAGGTATGGATATAGGTCGATGTCCTCATCTGGTTTATGCCGAAGATGTTCAATAGGATGTCACAATAGATCACTGTAGAGTAAAGGTCGACGATGATGACTCTTGGAGGAGAACATTTGGAGAGTTTCAATTCCAGAGGCTATAGAAGTATGAAGGATCCATTTATTAATCAGTGTCATAAGACTAGTTGGATGAGGTTGAGATAAATTATAGTTTGATCCATGCTCATAATGAGCATTGAGTTTCATAGGTCGTGATGATTATATGTGGAGTAGTGAGGAAGTGGTGGATCTTGTTCCTCCAAGATCAAGAGGAGTTAGAGGTATCATGAGAGAAATTCATAGATCCATTCTAAGAATAGTTTATTTCTTTGACCATGAAGGTGGCCAGTCTCCAGGAGATGCTTACCCTTTGATAATGAAATTCAAGCATGCGACCTTTTGAGATCCATTTCAGGGCCCTTTTGTGATATGATTTAAACCTGTTATTAGATAAGGATGTTAAGTGAGACATTTCAAGGAGGATATACATTTAAAGATCTAGTGCCAGGTCACTCCATTTATGTTGTTTACATATCTCGACATACAGGAGAGAGAAGAGGTTGTTGAGAGGATGTTATCCAAAATCATATCATCATGAGAGGGAATCCATCAATATTCCTCACAAAGTAGAGCTGTGGTATAAGGTTACTAGTTTCCAAGATAAAAGATCTTTTTGAAAGCTTAGGGATGGTCCCAAACCTTATCATATTGTTTCTCCAAGGGTAGTGGTTCCCATGCTTTTTATAAATGATCATGCACATGTTTTTTTGTGGAGGTCAGGGTCATCAATGATGAGATTGGCCACCCTTTTTGAGCAGGAAACATGCACTATGTGTTCCACTTTAGGTTCCACCATCGAGGAAGTTTCAGTTGAGGTAGTGGAAGTAGGATTCTCTAGATTGGGATCATCAAAGAGAATATGGTTTAGACAGAGGACAACCCCTAGATTCTCCTCGTCCTCAGAGAATATATCACAACCATGGAGGTGACCTTCATTTGGGCTAGAGATTCTATGAAGTAGGTTTTGGTCAGATTCATGCTCAAGTGTTTCTAGCATAAGGAGATATAAATGTCATTCAATGTACCCTTTTTTTTGTTTTCTACTTGGGTGCACACCTTGTTTTATTTGAGATTTACACACTCCTTCATATCACCTTTTCTAGTCCATTATTTAGGGCTTGAGCTTGAGATTATTTGAGTTCCCTTGGTGTTGAATATTCCAGTCAGAAGTCGATCTTATCTGTATGATGTGTGTAGATACCATGATCTATTTTTGGGGAAGAACCACTCCTTAGGAAACTTCCTATAACTATGTATACAACCATAATAAATCTCCCTCGGTATGGATTGGCTATATTTGGTGCTTGATATTTTGCATTTATTTATGTGTAAGGTTTTTTTCTATGATTTTAATGTAGATCCAAGAGTTTTTTAGAGACCGAGACCCTCATATGGGAAAGATACATGTTATGTTCTTGTCTTCCTTGATGGTAGCGCTGATGCTGAGTTCATAAGAGGTTCAACCAATGGTGTTTCCTAGGTTTTTAAAATAGCACCATGATGTTTTTCTCAAGGAGTTTGTGATGTTACCCCATCGATGAGAGATCGAGTTCTGGATCAAGTTATAGTTAGGAGTTTATCCTATCTCAATGTCTATGTATAGGATTATTTCTTCTGAGCTATGAGATATGTGAGTACAGATCGATGATCTATTGCAGTGAGGTTTTGTTTGGTCGAGTGTGTCACCTAGGGGTTTAACAATTTTTTTCATAAAGAAGTCTAATGACAGTGTGTTCCTTTGTATCAATTACCATCATTTGAATTAGTTTACATTGAAGAAAAAATATCCTCTTATATGGATTGATGATTTATTCAATCATTTTAAAAGATCATATTGGTTCTCAAAGATTGATCTGCGGCCAAGATATCCTAAGATGTAGGAAAATGATGAGGATGTTCTGAAGTCCTCTTTCCAATGTCTTTATGGGAATTATGAGTTCATTGTGATTTCATTCGATGTGATGAAAAATATAGTCATGTTCATGGGTTTGATTAATGCAGTGTTCATGGAGTTTTTAGATAATTTTATTGGATAAAAGGTTTCTATTTGATAGAAACAAAGTAAAGTTTGTGATTATTTTCAATCCACACATAGTTGATCTAGGAGTTGTTAAGGTAAGTTATCTTACAGTTCAAGATAACTACAATGTTGAAGGTGATATTGTTTCCTAGTGTTTTCCAAAATTTTGGGTCTAAAATTTAGAGAATGGAGAAAGGTGTTTTTTGAAGAGTAAGTTTCATAGAATTTTAAAGGTGAATCTGAATTTTGTGCACAAGATAAGTTTTAGGATCATATCATAAAAATACAAAAAAAGAAAAAACCATGAAAAAGATTTGTTTTTTTTGAAAAATAATGTTTTTTCAATAGGAATTTTTACGCACAAGAAGAAGGTGTGGAAGAATATTATGATCCAAATGAAAAATAAAAATTGGGTTATGTACAAATGGAGTTTCAATTTTGACACATAAAAATATGGAAAAGGCATGAACTGTGCATAAAATTAGAAATTGTGTGAAAAGATCTTATGTTCCAAATATGATTTCAAAACTAGAATTATGTGCATGGGGGTTGGAACATGAGGAACTTGCACATAGGGATGAAAATGTCTATAAATAAGAGGATACCCCATAAAATAGTAAGAACTTTTCCAATGAAAATTTGGTGCATTTGTTACGTGAAAGTGTTGCGTGCATAATACGTACACAAAAAAACTCTTGTGTAGAGAATGTTCCTTGAGTCTATTACGACTAAGTGAATCAAATGGCGTGGTTTCATGAAAGATAAGTGTATCATGAAATAAATCTTGTGTGGCAATCCTAAAACATTCACACAAGAATAGGTGTTTCACATAAGTGCTTGAGTTGATCTACTAGAATGTTTTGAATATCTGGTTTGTTTGATCAGTGATTTCAAGTGCATCAATTCAAGAGTATAGTGAAAGTAGAGTCTCGTGTAATTCAGAAAAAATGCCTTAAATTACAATATAATGAAGTAACGTTAAAGTCATTAAATTGAGTGAGACTTCACCTAAATCAGTGAGATAGGGGGATTCGATGGAAGTGTTCTGAGGGAAGTAGTGTGTTATCCCTAAAATATTGTAATGGCAGTGTTCCTAGAATAGAGTGACTGTGTTTGAAAATTTATATTCCACATATAGTGAATATTAGTGGATTTTGGTATGACTGAAACAATGTCGACATATGTTTCTTGGACTATTCCTTAGTGGTAACCAAGTAAAATTGTTGGGTTTTCTCTTTGCATGTGATTGTTTTTTTTCTACACATGTCCATCAGAAAGTTTTAATAAGTTCCTACCAACATGAGAACAAGATCCATTTCTATAGGAAAAAAATATGACACCCTTATTCACCCTTCCCCTATTAGGGTGTACCGGGGTCCTACAAATTTCATGGTGGTTTTAATCGATGATATACCTATGTACTCCATGTCTGAGGAGGAGCATTTAGAGCATCTGTGTCCCAATTTGGGATTTTATCAGTAACAGTTATTTGGGTAGTGGTCAAAGTGTGAATTTTGGGCCCATGAAGTTCATTTATTGGGGAATGTTGTATCCTTGTAGTGGGTAGTTATGGATCCATCAAAGATTTAGGTAGTTTTTTCCTGGAAAACCCCCAAGATTGTTGCTGAAGAGTGGAGATTCCTTGGGTTTTCAGGCTATTACAGGAAGTTTTTAGCCAATTTATCTAGGGTTTAGACTCATTTTAAATACTTTATTAGAAAGGATGATGCATTTTGGTTGACCAAATAGTGTAACGTATCTTTTTATAACCTAAATTATAGGTTGTTTAGTGCTCTAGTCCTCCATTTTCTAGAATAGAGTGGTCAATTTGAGGTTTTTTTGTGATGATTGACATATTGTTTTTGGATATGTTTAGATTCCCTAGAGACTGATAATTTATTATGGATATTGAAATTTATATCACCTTGAGCATAAATATTCTACCCAGGATCTTTATTTGGTAAAATTTTGGTTTACTTTGATGTTGTGAATACATTACCTCATCAGTGAGTATTTTGTTTTTTAAAAATCATAAGATTTTGAGGTATGTATTCTGCCAGTGCGACTTGAAATTGTGAAATCAACAATGGATATGATTCTTATAGTATTTTGAATTTAAGATTTCATATACAATATTAAAGGTTAATGTTTTAGTGGATGTGATGAGTAGGAAGTCAAGTATTAATATTGTGTGTGAATCTGGATATTGTTGGAGACTGATGGAAGAACTTTCTGAAATGCATCTTGATATGAGAGTGGTTAGAGGAAGAGGTTTTCTTTTTCAAATGAACGTGTAGTTTTCTTTGTTTCATAAGGTGGAGGATTCCCAATTGTGGGATTCTAAGGTGGGGGTATGGAAATACTGGCATGTATTTAGTGATTCCCTTTATGGTTGGTTTGAGGATGAAAAACATCGAGTGTTATTCCAAGGAAATATTTTCATCACTTTGGTGATGTGTGAGTTGGTTTTACATGAGTTACACATCTCATGTTTCTAGATACATCCTGGCATGATAAATACGTATCAATATCTAATAGATCAATTTTGGTGACCTAGGTTGAAGCATGGAGTTGTGGAGTTTGTGTCTCGATGTTTTTTCTTCCAGAAGGTGAAGTCCAATCATTGTGTTCTCAATGATTTTATCCAACCATTAGATATTCATAAATGAAATTGATAGGACATATCGATGGAATTATTTATTGGTTTACCTTGAGTTCATGAAGTCTATGATGCTATATGGTTAACAGCGGATCATTTTAAAAAATCACCCCACTTTATAGCGATCAAGGATTCAAGCTCAATGATGGTTTTGTCGAGACAGTCTCTAGAGGCGGTAAGACTCCACGAATTCCCAAGGATCATCATATATGACCTTGAAACTCATTTTACCTATTTGTTATAGAGATGTATTTAACATGATTTTGGATATAAAATATAACTTATCACTAATTTTCATCCACTGATAGATGGTCAGACAGAGCGGACTATCCCAAATCTTGAATAAATGTTTCATTCTTGTGTCCTAGATTTTGGAATTTACTAGATGAGGAACCTAGATTTAGTTGAGTTTCTTACAAAAATATTTTTCATTCCACCATTGGTATGACATTGTTTTATGATTTGTACCCATTATTTTGGACTAGGTTGAGAGAGTAAACAATTTTCATGCGAGAACTAGTACAAAACATGACAAATATGGTTCAGGTAATTCATGAAAGGATGAATGAAACAAAATATCATTATAATTTATATGATGATAATAGTATTATACCTATGGAGTTTTTTGTTAGAGACCATTTTTTCTAAATCTGGCTCCATATCATGGGTAGCGAATGTTTGGTCATGAGAGTAAACTTTCTCCCCGATTTGTTGGGTATTTCGAGGTTCTAAATCATGTTGGATTCATTTTATATTAGATCACACCTCCCCTAAATTTGATCTGGATACACGTTTTCTTCTATGTGTCATAAATTCAACATTATTTTCATGATGGCTCTCATTTCATCGATTGGGAAAAGATGTTGACGATGATGTGACCTTCGAGTAGCAACCTGTAGATATCTAGGAATGTCAAGAGAAGGTGATACATGGGAATGATTTTTCCCTTAGTTCATGTAATGTATAGACATAAAGGAATGAAGGATATTACATAGGAATGTGATTCACTAATACACACTCAGTACCCTGAGCGATTTGTTGTTTTACTCTCCTCTTGTAACATTGTTTGTTTGTAGATGTTGAACTTTTTTGGTTTATGAAATGGTTTAATCTCTTTTTTACTTAATTTGGATTTTTTATTGTTTTATAGGTATCTCCCCATGGAGAGAGTTTAAGATCTACTTTTTTCTGTTGCATGTTTTTATGCTTGTTTCATATGATTGAGGTGATTTAGCTCTAGAGTTGGCAAGATTATTGAGAGGCATATTGTGGGGTGGTTGTTCAAACAACCATTTTCCCTTTTTTCTTTGAGTGTGGTATTAAATTATTGAGGAAAATAATGGTTTGAGTGGTATCTAATACAAGGGTATGTAACTTAGTTTCCCTTAGTTATTTTTGGGCATTAGAGGTTCCTAAAGAAGGTTCCAAGGATTTTCGAGTTGTTTTTGAGTGATGCAGTGGAATTTAAGTAGAAAAATAATCTTCATCATTATGGAGACCTATATTTTGCATTAGTGCAGCTGGATGTGGCGTGGAGATGATGTATTCACCATAAAACCGTAAGGAGACACTTCCAAATCTAGCATAGTTGCATCGCAGTCTCCTTGCTATGGTGTAGGGTCCTGGGAGCTGGTTTTTGAAGTTACTACCCTTTTGGGGGTATTTTTTTTTGTAGTGATTTGTTGCATTATAGATCCTTCCTCGGTGGTTGAGCGATACAACGTAGAGTGAGGAGGCTATAATGTAGGGGTTTTGGGTGGTTCAACAATTTAAGTGGGTAGCTTCACCATGGGTATTAGGCTATGGCATAACCTCCATATGGGTAAAGGTGGTTCGACAACATGGTGGTAGGCTGTTTTATAGTCCCTCCCATGCGTATATAGGATCAATACTTTAGAGGGTTTCATGGATCTCAAATATATATTTGGATGGGATTTGTAGTTTGTTCTCCTTACATTACACCATATTTCTCCTATTTTTCAATAGTGTTGCGGCGTGGTCTGGGTGGCTGTGTCATCTTCTCCTTCCTAAAAATATCCCTAAGGACCTCAAACCCACTTATCTACCAAAATCCTCTCTCTAACCCTATGTTCTCATAGTTATTTTCAATGGATATTAAATCCCCTTTCATTCAGGATTATTCCCTATACTCCTAGGATCGATCCATAGCGATTTAAGGTGAGTTCTTCTCCCTTTCTTGTGGTTTCTTCACCATTAGATCTCTCTTTCCTCTTGTTCTTATTTCCATGCTTTTGAATTTTATCTCCATATTTATATTGGAATTTTTTTCATCATTTTTTATGTGTTCATGGAATTAAATACTCAAGGATCATAGTTTCCTTGTGGGATAGGTTATCATATATCCGTGTTGATGTTTCGTTTCTGTTTCAAGAACTTCATAAGTTTGAGGTAATAGATTTTCTGCTTCTCCTTTTATTTACAAGCAATCATAAATGGAACATGTTTTAACCCTTTTTATGGTGGTGTAATTATACTAATAAAGACTAAACCAGATAAAATTAATTTTTTATGGTTATAGCGATTTCGTGTTATCGATCTTCCACCGTGATAACAATTTTACTCCTGATTTGAAAGATACTTTGCTATATATATTATTATTTATTTATAAAGTTGGTTATTATTTATTTACCATGTTGGTTATTCTTAGTTTATCATGTCCAATTTATTAAATTATAAAAGAACATAATTATGGTATTTTTTGGTTGGCTAAATAACTTATAGAGGCATGTTTAATAAATATGGTGTTTCTAATAATTTGATAGAAGTAAAATCAATGCATGTTTCATGTTTAATTGACATTGATTTTTCCATGTGTTAAAGGAATTGGTTAAATAATCTAAATATGTATTTCTTATTAATGATTATAATAATAAAATTGCATGATTAAGTGAATTTTCATTCTTTAAAGTTTATTGAAATCAAAAAATGCTAGAGAGCATGTTTAATTAATTTAATAGATTGTTTTAGTTGATGCCATAGGTTACCCATAGTTGTAACCTTTGAAAAATGTATTAGTTAATTTAAGATGGAATAAAAAGCCTAGTTATTCTTACCAAGATAAATGTTTGGGGCCGAGTTAACCTGCTTGCTTATAAACGCTAAATGATTTGTGTTTGGGGTCATGAGAGCTCATTTTCTTATAAAGGAAAAATGAATTGTTTTTAGGGCCTAGATTTTCATGTTGACTATGTTTGTTGTTTGATGGATTCTATGTGCTATGAATGTGATCTTTTCTATGTGATATGATGTGAGTCTGGGATGGATAATGAGATAATAGTGGGGAGACACAAGGTTGTGGTAACAATTAATGAATGAGATGACGAGATGCATGGTGATATTCTTGAGGGTGTCAAGGATGACACTGAGATTATGGAATGGGTTGAAGTTGAGTTTACCCATTATTGTGCTAGATTAAGGATGATTTCTTGTGAATAAATATTTTTAATGGTTGTATAGACGAGTTTCTTTTTTATTTGCATCCATTTCCCCATTGCTTGAGGTAGATGGATGTGTTTGGTTATAAATATCTATTATGGTAACATATTATATTTTCCTAGAGTACCTATAATACCTAGAGCTATGAAATGATTACATATTAACAGATGTTTTAACCCATGGGGTTGGTTCTGGATGGAATGATGAAAATATGTTAATCTTGAGAAACCATAGACTCGGTTGGGCATGAACTTCACTTTTATGTTTAATTAAATGAAATTGGAATAATTTTAATTATTGGATATTTAATTAATTAATGTGAAATTGAAAGAAAACAGAAATAATTAATTTAATGTAAGTCTTCTAAATGATTGTGTGGTTATAGGATATCTAGTCCCTAACAGTGGCGGCTGGGTGTCCGAGCAACACTAACTGCAGTTGAGATCAGGACTTGGTTAATACCCATATTATGGTTGATAGATATATTACATACTATATGTTTTGTGATATCTTCTAGGAAAACATGGAATGGTTTTATCATTTATTCATTGATGACATACTCATCTACTCTATATTAGAGGAGGAGCATAGAAGTCATTAGAGGATGGTCCTAGGAATTCATTGGAAGCTCTAGATTTATAATAAGATTTCTAAATTCTAGTTCTATAACCCTGAGATTCACTATTTAGGTAATGTCATTTCTAATCGTGGATTAGTTGTGGACTTAGTAATGTTAAGTCAAAATACTTCTTTTGACATTTATGACTTTTGTTTTGGAAATCAAAAATCTCTTTATACTCATTTATCAAATAAATAACTTACTTTGAATATAGTTTTTATGTTTATCATACTAACAATTTCTATCATAATTATTATGTTTATCATACTGACTATGTTTATCATACGGACTCTGTCAATCATACTGACTCTATCAATTGTACTAATTCTTTCAATCGTATTTACTTTATCTATCGTACTGTCTTTTGTGCATCATACTCAATTGGCATCATATCAATACTTTTTAGTAAGTAATACTAATAGTTCTAATGTTTTACATTTATCACAGGCATGTTTTTATTGTTTTTTCAAAAAAAATGTTATATATCAATCGTGCTCATGATTATCATTTCCATATATAATTTGTTTCAATCGAAACAATGTCATGAAGTTAGTTATAAACTAATCAAAATGATGTCGTGTTTTTTATTTCAACATGACCATTATAATGCGAGGTGTCCAAGACCCTCCGAGTTTTGCAAAGAAATTTGACCGTTGGAGGAAATATGACCATTGGAACCTGTGGCCTATAAATAGGAGTTCATTTTAAGCTGAAAAAAACATATATAGACTTTGATCATATTTCTCTTCTGTCTAGTTTTAGTGAGATACACTATGACTTCTCTCTTGATTCCTGCGAAATCCGTGGAATTACAAAACGTGAATGGATCATTCTTAGTTTTTGTATTTCAATAAGTGGTTTGTTTTGCTTAGTGAAACTGATCAGGTGATAACGATCGTGGGATTCCATGGATAGGAAGATGGTGCAACTGATCTTCATATTGAGGGATTTAATGTTTTTGGAAGACAGAGGTACCGATTACCTATAAAATTGAGGGCTTGCAGGGATATCAAGACGTACATGTCGATCATCGTATCGAGGGATTACCAAGGTGGTAGTAAGATAGAACTTGTATCCTAGATGAAAGGATACCCTTCATTTTGGCCCAAATCTTTTTTTTTCATTTTCTAAAATAAACCATTTTTTGGGTGAGTGGGAACCTTATAAACACCAATATAGATTCAAACACCTCCAAGTTAAATAGCAATACAGAACATATAGTAGTATGAAAATCCATATTCAAAATTAAAAATTCAAATTCAAAAATTGAAAAACCAAACGCGAGAAAAACAAGCCGCCTGAGAAGCCATCATCACCTCACCAACATTTTCAACTTGTCACCCTCACCGCCTTCACATTGAATTATCACCATCACTGCCATCCAGGAACCTTCATCATATAACATCTCGTAACCACAACCGTCGATGTCACCACCAACCAGTCCAAACCACGATCACAACATCACCGAGAAAGAACATCAACGCGCAGAATCAAACAGGAAAAACATCATCAAAATAAAAAATGAGAAACACAAAGCTGGAATCAAATCTACAGAAGCCTGATGATCCATGAGTCACCTCCTTCAACAAACACATCAACCCAAAGAGGAAGACAAATCAGGAACGTGAAGCCAAGTCTTCGTCACCCAGGACTGGAAGACCCAAAAGCACATTAATGGAGTGTCTCTATTGAAGGGGACCGAGAAGATCAGAACCAGCAGCGCCTCCCTGGGCATGAAGCCGATCATCTCAAAACGCAGAAGAACTCTCAATAGATTCCAAAACGGTCAAACCATGGGAATCGAAAGAACCAACAAGGAGGGGTTTCTCCAGTAATGAAGACACCGCAAGAACACCATCTGCATATCCAACAACCACATCCTGCAAAAGAATCACAACCTATAAAAAAGCCATACCCCAAATCCGAACAGAAACCAATTCCTCCCCCCTCCGAGCTGTTCCAAAGGCATCACCGAGCCACCCATCCGAAGCCTAAGACGAACCAAGACACACCAGAACCATCGCCGGAACATGCCGTTGAAACCCCTTACCAGAGACGACGCCCGAAACCAGAAACACCCTAGATCTGAGCCGAGCTAGACAACGTCGACGCAAAACGACCAATGTTGAACCAAGAACTTGCCAGATCTGATGACACACCAAAACGAGGGCGTCACCAGGACAGGGATGAACCTGGAGCAGTGACAGATACCCTTCTTTTTGGGATAAAAGAATTGTAAAACTTTTAATTTCCACTATTGTTTAAATAAGAAATGGAATTGTATTATTTCCTCTTTATTTTCATACTCATTTCAATTTTAATTATTTAAATTTCAATTCTTTTTTTACATATTATATTAATAGAGTCTATACAATATATGGTAGAATATTTATCATTTATATTACTCTGATTATTGTATTAATTTTGAATACAATTGTTTTACATTTCTTATAGTATTACATCGCATCATACCGATTATATCCAAGACAATTGTGGTTAATTGTATTGTTTGTGAATTGTATTAGTTTAATACTTTTAAACTAATTTCTTTCTCAAGTTTTATAATACAAAGTTTTTAAAACTACAATCCACCCCCATATTGTATTGTGTTATCTTATATACATATACATCTATATTACGATCCTACAATTGGTATCAGAGCAGGTTTCCACCGATTTAGTATTATTTTCTTTATTTCATTTAACAATACAATTATATTGTGATTAAATTTTTTTGTTTATAACTACTTACTACACTAACGTGTGGAGTGGAAATGTTTTTGATCTATTAGATGGCAGGAATGAATATTGGATCAATTGATAATCTAAATCCATCTAGACAAACTATTTTTTATGGGAATGATTATGAGTACTGGAGAGATCGAATAAAGACATTTTTATTAATACTGGTGTATACAATTTTATTATGCTTACCGAAGGTTATAAAATTCCTAACAAAGAAGTTAGTACTTTCACTAATAAAGAGAAGCAAGAATATCAACTGAATTACAAGGTATGCAATACTTTGTTATGTTCCATGACTAGGAATATATATAGCCATATATCATCTTGTGAAGCAGCCAACTGTATATGGATGAAATTAGAAGTCACACATTTTAGTACATCCATGGTTATAGAAACCATAAGAGCAATGATTTGAGCAGAATATCATGGGTTTCTTTTTCCTTATGGATAACTAGTATATAAGGTTCAAAAAAGATTCATGACCATTGTAAAAAATTTACAATCTATGGGTGAAAAAATTATTGATGATGAATCTCTTATAGACAAGATTATTGATATAATTCCGAATGAATGGGAATCAAAAATGACAGATATTGACGAAAACAGGAAAGTTTCTGAGATTACTATTGATTATATTTTTGGAACTCTTCTTCAGCATGAGACAAGAATGAAAAAGGATGCTGATTTCAATAAGAAGAAAGATGGAAATGGAAGTGTTGATTTTACTAATACATCAAAATCAAATACACCAGAAAGAATGACAAGATCCAAAGAAAATAAATTTGTTGTATCTGAATTAAGTGATGGTGAACAATCTAATAATGAGTTATCCAATCTTTCTCTAAGGATGTACAAGACCATGGGAAAGAAATCCTTTCAATATAGATCTAAAAATAAAAGACATAATGGAGATATTATTTAACAATTCATCAGAACACAAGAAAAACTTGCTGATATTTTTAAAAAATCATTACCTTCTGATAGATTTGAATATATTAAATAGAAGCTAAAAATGATTATACTAAAATAATCATTCAAATCTACATCCTATTTCTCATTTATCCATACATTAAAAAATTCCACTTCAAAGGGGGAGAACATTTTTAAAATTTTATATATTTCTTAACATTATATTTGTTTGTTTTTATTATTTTATTCTGATAATTTTATTATTCTTTTGATATTTGTTCTTCACTTTCTATTTATCATCTTTTTTTATGGTTATCGTAATGACTTTGTTTTCCATTAACTTGACAACCTATGGTAATGAATTTGTTTTCCATCGGCTTGAAAACTTATGGTAATGACTTTGTTTTCCATCAGCTTGACAATCTATGGTAATGAATTTGTTTTCCATCAGCTTGAATACCTATGATAATGACTTTGTTTTCCATCATCTTCAAAACCTATGGTAATGACTTTTTTCCATCGGCCTGACAACCTATGGTAAGGAATTTTTTTTCCATCGACTTGACAACCTATGGTAAAGACTTTGTTTTCCATAAGCTTGACAACCTATTGTAATGACTTTGTTTTCCATCAGCATGAAAACCAAGGGTAATAACATTGTTTTACATTGGCTTAACAACCTATGGAAATGACTTAGTTTTCCATCGGCTTGACAACCAATGGTAATGACTTTGTTTTCCATAGGCTTGACAAATGATGGTAATGACTTTGTTTTACATCGGCTTAACAACCAATGGTAATGAATTTGTTTTCCATTGTCTTGACAACCAATGGTAATGAATTTTTTTTCCATCATCTTGACAACCTATGATAATGAATTTGTTTTCCATCGGCTTGACAACCTATGGTAATGAATTTTTTTTCCATCGGTCTGACAACTGATCGTACTCAATTATTGTTTTCATCGATTTCCTATTCATTTGTATTTTCTTTTAAATATTGTATTGTGTTATATCTAATTTCATAATACTATGAAACCAACAACTTACTTGAAATATCTGACAGGTAAATTCTTTATTTCTTTTGTATTCTCTTTCTTATGTTTATTGTTTCTCATTTTTTAACCCCTTTAAATTTCCATTGTTGGATTCTTTATCTTCTAATCTCAACCGTAGAAGACCAAAGATCATTTTTTCAGCCATAAATAGAGGACCCCCCCCCCCTTAAAACCACACTGGAATCGTAAATTTTATTGGCAAAGCTCATCCTCTATGTTTTAAGACACTTTACAATATTTTCTTTTCTTTCTCATCTTTATGTATCAGTCATCTGCCAACACTCCTGCCAAAATGTCTTCAAAGACATTCTCAGAAAATGATTTCTTCAGATAAAGGCTAGTCTCTCAGGATTTCTTTGACATTTATGATTCGAAAATCAAGAGTATTATTTTGTTTCAAGGCTAGAAACATCTTTGTGTTGAGAAACCTGTATCTCAAAACCTGATCCTTGTTGAAGAGGTTAGAAAATTCTACAAAACGGTGTCTTTTGACAAAAAAATATGATGTTCAATTTTGTTGTGTATGATAGAAAATTTTCAATGTCCGTGAAACAAGTAGCTCATTTTCTCAGTGTTTCAATTGAAGGAGAATCTTTTTGTCCATCTCATAAACTACATGAGGATGTTGGTACATTTAATAAAGAAATATATGAAAAATCGTTATTTCTTATAAATGAAGAGAATAGAAAAGTGGCACATTTGTCTCATATAAACTGGTTTTTTGTCCTTTGGATGCAAGGTTTTATTATCCCAAGGAAAGGGGATAGAGAAACCTTTAAAGATTCTGACATTTTGATGCTCGATTATCTTGTAAACAAGATAATGGTAAATCTCATGGGGCATATTTTTGAAACTATCAAGAATGTAAAGTTAGGAGCGATTAAGTACCATCTGATCATGTATCCATCTATTCTTACAAAATTTATTCTTGAGAGTTTGATATTTTGTAATATTCCTCTAAAAGGAGAATTTAAAAAACTAAATCCTTCTTGGAAAGTAAGAATATGCTGAATAAATTGTATGTTTGTTTTGATAAAAATTAAAAACTTTTTGTTAAAGATATGGAATTAGAATTAGCACCAAATAAATCGGCACATATGCCAATTGAATCGATTCCAATAGTTTTTTCTCCTCAAAAGACAGCTCCTCAAGTCAGTATTAAGCTGAAGAAGAAAAAATACAACAAGGAGGTTGTGGCCAAGTAGGTAAAGGACAATGAACAATGAAAAGAATGTGATCCTATGTTTGGTCTTGATCTAACAGAAGCTCTAGCTAAAAAGATAATGGTACAAGATACTCTACAAGCTAAAAAGAAAAAGAAGACTGTTTTGAAAAAAAAGCTCATGATTTTGATGTTTCTAGAATCCTTATAGGTGTTTAATTATCAAGTGCTCAACTAATAGAAGAAGTGCAACAAGAACCAATCATACAATGTTTCTAAGAAAAAGAGGAAGGGAAAAAAATAGTAAAAGAAGTTCAAGAAGGTGATGAAGAGGAAGAAGAGTTTCTTTTGTAATTCCTCCAGAGTTCTTATAGGAGTAGAGAAGAATCTTCTCTTCAAAATAAAAGTGCAGGAATACAATAAAATCCTCATACCGATCAAGCTTTGGCTCAATCCTTAGGAACCCATTCAGAAATAATTCCTTCTCTAGTAAAGCAAGGTTCTCAATATTCTCATACTGAAAAAGTAATTGTCATCGGTGACAATGTGGAAGAAAAATTAAAGGAAAAAGAGAAAGTAAAATAAATATATCCTATTGAAGACTTGAGATGATTAAATGAACTTGGATTGTACAATGATAATACTGATTCAGAACACAGAATTTCTTTGAAGAAAAGTGATTACATTGTTCATGTGTTGAGAAGAATTGAGAAGACTATTCCTTATTTCACTAGAATTGAAGGGAAAATTGATTTCATCACAGAAAACCAAAGGAATAAATTTTGTTTAGTAAGAGAGCTCAAAAAGAGAGTTTTGTCGATATAATCTTATCTAAAAGTTCTAAGTGATAGTTCGAAAACTCATAAGAAGGCTTGCAATAAGATGACTAAGTGTTCATACAAAATAGAGATCTCAGTGAATGAACATGAGGAGTCAATTGAAGACATAAGGAGGCTTTCAAATTATCTGGTTATTTCTTTTAATAAGCTTGAAAAAGAAACTATTGAAAATATAAATTAGATCTCAAAAAACCTTGGAGTTGATACTCCTTTAGTAAAGTAGCTGCAAGTCTGGATGAATGCTTTCTAGTCATATTTTTGGAAGGTTTCATCATTTAAGGATGAAATAGTTTTGTTGAAGAAGAAAAATTTTGTGTTGAATTAAGATAATAAGAATTTTCATGACAGAATTGATACCCTTGATGAAGTGATCAGAGTTTAAGAAGAGACTATAAAAAACCAGTATCAACTTTTGCCGATCAAAAAGAGTTTATTAAATCTCAGGGTGATTCTATCTCAGAAGACAAGAAATATATAAATAATAAAAAGGTTATTCTTCATAATTAGTTCAAGAAATAGAATGAAAGGGAAACAAATGAATGTTTTTCTCTCTCCTCATTTTGTCTTAACGATTGTTAATATTTTAAGATTCAATGAATCACGTTTTTATTTCATTTGTGTTTTATTTTTTCTCACTAAACTTTTCAGTAAACTCAATACTACACCATTATTTTTGTAAATCACAAAGGGGAGAATGTATTTTAAAAAGGGGAGAATGTATTATAAAAGGGGAGAAAGTCTCACAAAGGGATAATTGTTAATTAATTTACTCAATTATAATACATCTAAAACATGGAAAATATTCGAATAAAATCCTTAGGAAAGACTATACATAAGGGGGAGTTAGTTGTATTTATTTTCATATTCAGAAGAGCTTTCATAAATCAAGGGGAGATAATTTTTTATTTCTAGTTTTACTTTGTGTTTTGTGCTTTCCAAAAAGGGGGAGATTTTTAAGTCAAAAGGATTATTTTGACTTTTATGACTTTTGTTTTGGAAATCACAAATCTCTTTATACTAATTTATTGAATAATGAACATACTTTGAATAAAATTTTTATGTGTATCGTATTGACTATGTTTATTGTACTAACTCTATTAATTGCACTAACTTTGTCAATCGTACTAACTCTTTCAATTGTACTGACTTTATCAATCATACTGAATTTTTTGCATCATACTCACTTTGAATCATATCAATACTTTTCAGTAAGTAATACTAATAGTACTCATGTTTTACTTTTATCACATGCTTGTTTTTATTGTTTTATCAACACAAATGTTAGATATCAATCATACTCATGATTATAATTTCCATATATCTTTTGTTTCAACTGAAAAAATGTCGTGGAGTTAGTTATAAACTAATAAAAATGATGTCATGTTTTTTGTTTCAACATTACCATTATAATGACAGGTGTACAAGGCCTTCTGATTTCTCTAGATAAATTTGACCGTTGGATAAAATATGACTATTGGAACCCATGGCCTATAAATAGGAGGTCATTTGAAGTTGAGAAAAAAAACATATATAGACTTTGATTATCTTTTGCTTCTATCTAGTTCTAGTGAGAGATGATTTGACTTCCCTATTTCTTCGTGTGAAAGCTTTAAAATTACAAAACATGATCGTCTTGTTCTTAGTTTTTGTATTTCAATAAGTGGTTTGTTTTTCTTTGTGTGACGGATCACATGATAATTATTGAGGGCTGTCGGGGATAGGAAGATGGTGCAACCGATCTTCGTATCGAGAGATTTCATGTGTTTGGAAGATAGAGGTACTGATTACCTGTAAAATCGAGGGATTGTGGGGATAACAAGACAAATGTGTCGACCATTCTATCGAGGTCTTACCAAGGTGGTAGTAAGATAGATCTTTTATCCTAGGTGAAAGGATACACTTCTCTTTGGGGTAAAAGAATTGTAAAACTTTTACTTTCTGCTACTGTTTGAATAAGAAAGGGAATTGTATTTTTTCCTCTTTCATTTCATATTCATTTCAATTGTAATTGTTTCAATTATGATTCTTTTGTTACATATTTTATTAGTAGATTCTATATGCTATATGTTAGAATCTTTCCCATTTATATTACTCTAATTATTGTATTCATTTTGAATACAATTGTTTTAAATTTTATATAGTATTACATCATATCATACCTATTATATCCAAGACAATTGTGGTTAATTATATTGTTTGTGAATTGTATTAATTTAATACTTTTAAACAAATTTCTTTCTTAAGTATTTTAATACAAATTTTTTAAAACTATAATTCACCCCCTCTTGTTTTGTGCTATCTAATATACATATACATCTATATTACGATCCTAGAAGTGAATATCGATATAGTTCTTACTTGGTATCCACCTAAGAGAATGTAAGAGTTATTGAGACTTCTTATATTGGTGGGGTACTATAGGAATATTATGGTGTACTTATCTAGTATTTCATCCATTTTGACATCCCTGATGTAGAAAGGGAATCTTTTTTCCTAGAATGAGCAATTCCTAAGATCCTTTTAGGAGATAATGTAGAAAATGGTAAGTGCTCTTGTTTGGAGACAACTGGAGGAGGGCGAGTAGTTTTTAGTGTATTATAATGACTATAGATCTTGACTCTATAGTATGTTCATGCATAGGAATGAAATTATCACATATGGGTTGAGGAAGTTGATACCACATGGGAAAACCAATGTGGCTCACAAATTGGAGTTGGATGTGGTATTCTTATATCTTTGTATATTGAGGAACTACCTTCTGTGGGAGCCTTTTGTTGTTTACATAGACCAGCAAAGTCTTAGGTATGTCTTCATGTAGAGAGAAATGAACCTAATAAAGAGGTTTCAGTTGAATATCCTATAGGAGTATGACTTTTTGATAGTCTATAACTATTTTAAGAGAAACATAGGGGAAAATGACCTTAGCAGGAAGTCATAGTATCACTTTGTGGAGGATGCATCTGAACAGTTGATAGTGGTTCAGTTGACCCTGGTAGAGGAGGATGGTGCAACTTTTCATCTACTAAAAGTGTTGACTCTACAACTTCTTAAGCATGTTTTGCTATCTCAATTAAAATACATTTATTTTGAGGTCGTATGTGACAAAATACCCTCAAGATATTATCTCTATGGATTCTATGAAGGGTGGAATCATGTAATCCATTTTTAGTGATGAACGGTGGTTTCAATCATACTGTGATAGGAGGAAATGAAGCAGTTTCATGATTCTCCTTCGAATATTAATTATAATGTAAGGAATGTATATATATACCTTCAGTAGATGATTTTTGGGAGTCCATGAGGTGGATTGTTTTTAAATTCAGATCTTGGTGTCTCACATGTTGGATGGGAAAGGCTAAGAATCATTTTCCAATAGGTTTTTCAGAGCCTCATGGAATCTCAGAGTGGAAATGGGATGGCATATCCATGTACATTTTCATTAGTCATCACCAGATTGTGAGAGTTCATAATTCCATCTAGTAGATAGTTGATTGACTTATAATATCAGCGCACTTCCTTTCTATCAGGGATCATAGTTGGGTGGCATGTTTGGGGTATCTATACATTCAAGAGATCCTCTGTCTTTTTGGGGTGACATTTAAAATTGTCCTGACTGTGATATGTGGTTCATTTAACAAATTTAGAGAGTATTTTAGGATGAATACTAGCCCTATTTGAGGATAAATATATATTTTCGTCCCCAGGTGGATGGGTAGACTTAGTACACTATCCAAGTGTTGGAGGATTTGTTGAGGGATTAGGTTTTAGATTTCATTTGGAGATGGGATGATCACTTACCATTGGAAGAGTCTTCTTATAATAATATCTATCACTATAATATTATAATGGAACATTTAGAGGCCCTTTAAGGGAGATCCTATAGGTCACCCTTATGGCAGATTGATATCGGTGAGGCATATTTAGTTGGTTCAAAGAAGGTACATGAAACGAAGGAATTGGTCCTGGTGATTTGGAAGAGGGTGAGGACCACCCCAAGTAGGCAGAAATATTATAAATATTGACACAATAGGCCCTTGGAGTTTGAGCAGGGAGACCATGTTTTCATAAGAGTCTCCCCATAGTGACGATTGTGGATATTCCACAAGGGAGTAAAGCCATCCACAAGGGTTTTTAGGCCATTCAGTATCCTACAAAGGGTTATTGTGGTTTCTTACCACCCAGTATTACCCCCATAATTGGATTGGGTGCATGAAGTCTTCCATGTTCCATAGTTGAGAAGATACATTCATGATACAATGCACGTTATTAACTATGAAATGTTGGACATCAATGATGGATACACCTCTTCATAGTACCCTATTTCAATCAATGATCTACATGAGAGGATCCCATGAGGATGGACTATTCCTTGGGTCTGTGTGCTATAGAAACTTAGGAGAATATAGGAGAGATCTTTGAAGAGGGATACTCAGATGTGGTCCTAGTATCCCCACCATTTTTATTAGTTTTTGATTTTTTAGGATGAAGATATTTGAAAGAGGGAATAATGTAGGGAATATATTTTTTCTTTTTAAGACTTTTAAATTTATTAAGGAATATTTTTTTATCCATGAACTGAGATGACTTGTTATTTCGAGGCCCAGTGAGCCAAAAATTAATTTTATAAAAATATTAAAAATATTTTATGTCATGGGAATGTATTTTTCCTCAAATAATGTAATATAACTTGAATAGAGTCCCAAATAAAAAATTTGAGATTATGGTTTAATCCATATCATGGGGTTTATCCTAGGAATAACCAATAGTTGGTTGGTGTTGGACATTAGGATGAGGCACCTGTTGGTAGGTATGATTAAATTTAAAAATTATTATTTTTATTTATTTTAATCAAAATCAACTAAATATAATACTCTATAAATATATATTTTTGGAATTTCTCTAGGGTTTACCATATAACATTGGGAGGTTTTTAAGAGGTTCCATGACAACCTCCATTGCCAAATTGAGATCAGGCAACGCATAATGATCAGATCAAGGTGGAACTATAGATATAGAATGCATCATATCTTCCACATCATTGGAGAACATGTGCTTCACCAATTATTGATCCTTAAAAAATTTAGGAATCCTCAATTATGGTTTCCACCCTCTTGATTGAATTGTTATATAATTAATTTGATCTATTTTATTATTATTGGTGATTTGAAACCCTTCGCTTGAGACCCTTTTTCAAATTAAATTATTTACACAATTTATTATCCTTATTATGTCAGGATCACACCCGAGTTTCCCCTGATTTGAATTTGTTGGTTGAGAATACTTGGACAATTGTTTTTATCACACTTTTGATAGTTATTTTTCCCTATCATTCTTTGTGTACTTCATTATTGTCTTATGGGGTCATGATCTAACTTTTCTGGGGTGTCTTTGAGCATGATTGAATCCAAGGATACAAGAAGGTTTGGAAAAAAAATTTGGGATGGAGATTTTCATATAGATCAATGTTTTTTTCAAGATGTGAGTGATGATTCCCATGTATATGGGATCTAAGACCAATCAGCAGTTATGGGAGGAGTTCAAGATATGTGAAGGACTACCAAATAAGATGTAATTTCAATTTAAAAAAATGAATGGCCGATATCGATGGTTGAAGGAGATTGCCTCTATTTTCATGTAATCAAAGGGAATATTTGGCATTGAGATAGATGAATCTGGTGATGCATGAGGAAACTGGAGTTTCTATGAAAAATGTACCTACACAGCTTGTACCCTGATAGAAACACACCATATATCCCCATATAGTTATGGTGTCTAGGGATTGTAAGAAGATAAGGATCACATGTTGTGTGAACCTCCTCAATAATTTAGGTCATGTTACCGTTATACATTCCATGGGACTTGTGTGAGAGGACACATTGTGTACCCTAGGAGTACATGGGAACAACTTGACACACATGGGAATTTCCTAGAGTATAATAATTGTCCCTAGGAGTCTGATTCATTCTATATAGTACACTTACATTCCATTTATTACTACATGGCTCACAAGCCATGTACTAGAGAGGACATGGCTGGGAGGTTAGGTGAGTTCACACGCCCTGTGACCCACTTACATTCCATGTAACAATTTATGAAACTTCATTCTATCATATCTCATTCATGTTTTCTAGTATTTTAGCCAGTGAATGGCCAATCTGGAGTATTTTCCCACATAGAACATGATGGTGGTATTTGTAGTGATTTTTTTGATATAATGAGAGATTTTCTAAGTGTGTATCTTCTTTTGGTGATGCTCAATGATAAATTCGATCAATAAAAATAATTGAAGATTTAAAACAGTGGGGGAAATCTTCTGTCTCACTAGGTCATTCATACTCTATCCATGGAGATGGTACTCCCCAATTGCATAAGGTTGTAGGTCATCCATACTCATTGTAAATATACTATGGTGGACCCACCCTATTTGACCAGTGCTCAAATCCTCTACCCATATACATTGTACTCCCCTGTCACATCAGGGTGTGGGTCCTCCAGACTCATTGTACATATAAAGAGGGAGAACTCCCATATTGCAACAGGGCACAAGTAGTTTATCCATGAAGATGGTACTACCTTGTCTCTCCAGGGTGCATGTCCTCTAAACATGTTATACAGATATAAAGGCATAACTAACTTATTATACCATGGTGTTAGTCCTCTATATATGGGGATGATTCTCTCTAGTCATACAAGGGCACAAGTTTGGCATAATTATTATATAGAAATAGAGTAATCACTCCTCAATCACCTCGGTGCATAGGTCATATTTCTACATAAATGCTACTCCGTTATTGAACCAGGGCATGAGTCCTATATCTATTGAGATGGTACTCCCCTATCATACCAAGGAATGAATCCTATATATTCTATCCATGGATAAAAGGACGTAACTTCTCTATTATACCAAGGAAATGTTAATCCTTATGAATTATTTGTACAGACAAGCAAAATGTTGGGCATCAATGATAGACCATTGGAATTGTTGGAATACTTCTTCCAGGGTTGGGTTGTGAGATGGAAATCCCCTTTCTCTCCCATCTAGGTTTTTTATGAGAATATATATATAAATTTTTGTATGGACTTATCTTTCTTCATTAATGAGGTTGAGGTTACTATTTCTATCATGTCAACTATTTATCCCTCTTTGGTTTTTAGGGAATCCTACTAAGTATGTATATACTCACTCCTACATGGGATTTTCTCAAACATTTCATCTCTTATACAGGCGATATTAAGGTTGGTTGTCACATTGGAAGAGTTTACAGATACTTGGTTTTATTTGAAAGTATATGGTGTTTTTTTCTTAGAGATCAAGAGTCATGATCTATAACATTCTTTATTTTCCAATAAGTTTTTGGTTGGGACATCTTTTATCAGTGGGTGTGTATTTTTTCCTTTAATTTTCAGATTTAATTGTCACTCACTTTCTTATTCCCTTGAGTTTATTTAATTCTTGGTTTCTTATCGAGATGATTCCATATTATATTATTATTCCATTTAACTTATTCATGGACATGGTTGGGTGCATGTGTATAGATACTTTAGGAAAAGGACTCCCATTTTAGTTATTCATTCTTGGTGCTTCTTGCCAGCCCCTTCCCAATGGAGGTGGGATTGGGGTTGTTGTGGCTTATCCTTCCACCATCCAACCAAGACGTGGAGTGTTAGTTCATTCCCTTATATCGTAAATATAAATATCTTTGTGGTATTTAGAGTTTCATTTCATGTTATTTCTTTTATGGGGGTTATGATTCAAAAGATATCAATTTATAAAGAGTTTTTTCTTCATCACATTTTAATCAAGATTATTTATCCATGATTTTTCATTAAAATAAATTTCTTGATCATTGTCTAATAAACCTATTTAGTTTTATTCTTATATTTTTATACATGAAATTAAAAATTAATAAAACCATTTTCTTTACTCTGATACATATAATTAGTGATTTTTTTAAAACATGTATTTCATTTATATTATAGGTCTAAAACCCTGTTTCTTCTATATCCAAGGTTTCTAAAAAAATTAACACTATTTATAATATTATTCTATGACCATTTAAATTCATTTTACATATTTTTTTATTCTTAAAAAATGTTCTTAAATAAGTATTCTCATCATTTTCAAATAAGATACTTTATGAATTTTCTTCCAAACGTGTGAATGGAATGTTTTTAGACATAATCAGCATGAAAGGAATTTTCCCCCATCATGAACACCCTATTATTTTATTCTTCCTTTAAAAATATCCATGATTATTTTCAAATAAAAATTTATCCCTAATTTTATTGATATTTTTAGTTTTTAAAATTTATATTCAAATTGAAAATATTTTTTCCTCAAAAATGTTTTTAATGAAAATTTTATGGTATTTCAATTATTCAATGAAATAAACCCTTAATTAACATATGATCCATTTGGGATATAATGTAATCAAACCATCCTTATTAATTATTTAGATATTTTACGATCATTTTACTGTGGATATACTATTTTCATACTATTTTCTATATTACTTTGGATAGTTCATGATTATGTTTATTGATTGGGAAAATTATTATCATTTATATGCTAGATTTTTTAATATGGATATATGCATTAATTATGTTTCCCCACTTTCATATTAGGAATAAATTGGAATTAGTAAGTTATGGGGGGGGGCATTATACCCCCTCGACACATCGGTCGGTTTCATGAGAAAAACTACTTTAGGTATTTTGCCAAGGCCTTGTCTATTTAAATAATATGTCTTGGTATGATGCATTGAAAGTATGATTATGATATCTAATATTATGAATTACCACGTTATAAGATTATATATAGATTTCCATGTGATTATTTTATTACTAATTACATCCATAGATAAGTTTCAAGATCTTACTATTATTTATATGGAATTATTTGATCATCAA
Source organism: Viscum album (assembly GCA_963277665.1). Classification (NCBI taxonomy): domain Eukaryota; kingdom Viridiplantae; phylum Streptophyta; class Magnoliopsida; order Santalales; family Viscaceae; genus Viscum; species Viscum album. The sequence goes on along the minus strand of OY728119.1, from coordinate 1,581,399,254 downwards.
TAATATGTTATATATTATTTTTAATGCTCATGTTATTGATTAAATGGAATTTATTTTTAGTTATTTACCTTATGTATTCACGATATCTCCCACTACACACATACACATACTGAGATTTTGAAGTCACGCCTTTATTATATCTCATTTCCCTAGTATTCTAGGAAGTGTAATATGATTGATATAAAGGTATTTGATAAATGTAATTACAATTATCATGAATAATATATTAGGATGAATTTTATGTTTCAAAATATAATGTGTAATTCAAGTTTGTATCAAGTTTTCCAATATTTCTAAACTTTTTAGTCCTTTAGGATGTGATATCTTATATCTAGAACCAGAGTAATAATGTAACAACTGACTCTAGGATACTAGGGTTAAAGTTTTTCTAATTTTAATCAGAGAAAGATTAATAAAAACATTAGAAACTAGATTTAGGATAACATATACTAGGGAATATATCCCTATGTCTGACTTTGAATATATTTATACATATTGGATAACATATAAATGTTTTGGTAAGGTATGGATTATGTTGCTTTCTAATCAATACATCCCTATACAGATACTATAATTAAATTCAACTAAAGCATAGTTCTAGTAGGGGTAATAAATTTGAAAAGGGTGTATTTAGGTTTGACTTAGTCATCACTCAGTATATGAAAAAGGGCCTTTCTTCTCACATGGATTGACATTCTTTTGGTATATGCTTGGGTTAATTCACATTTAATTGAAAAACCGTTATGAAGTATTTGAGATTATTTTTATGGTTTGAGAATATTCCTATAGAAACCATATTTATACATTATATTTCATAATGTTAAGATGTAATCAAGTGTATTATTTTATTTATATAAGGTTCCTATCAAAAGGAATGGGATATGTATCAATACCTGTAATCCATATAGGGATTTACCTCCCAGTAAACATAATGAAGCTGGAGTTAGATATATCGATAGAGATGAATAATATATAACAATATTTGGGAAGTTGAATCTAGTTAAGACCATTGACTAGATTATATGGATTAGCATGCATATCTATAATAAGGTAAAACAATGTTTGGCTGCTTCATGAATTAGAAACCACCATCATTTAATGGGATTAAAAGTTTATTTGTAACTTAGAAATGGATAATTTTTTTTGAGAATATATTTCCTACATTGGGATATAATGAAAGGAATAATTTTTCAATGAAGTTTATCATCTCTCAAGAGATATAGATTTATTGTGGATATCGATTGAAAAAACTAAGGATAGAGAAGTAGTATAAAATATGGAGTGGAAGTATTTTAATATACACTTCCTAGAAAAGTATTTTCCTCATGGAAAATTAACACATATGGAAAGCAAATTCCTTTGTCTAAGAAAAAAGGAAGATGAAAATATTTCTTTGTATGAATCCAACTTTTCAAGGTTAGCAAGGAATTGTAGGGACCATATACATAATTATCCCATGCATCAAGGGAATTTCCCCTAGTGACAGCTAAGGGAGAAAGGCCTATCATATTTGATCATAATAGATGAGGTTAAAGTCCCTAATGATGTTGTGGCAAGTACATTAATCATTTTATTAAAATTTCCTACAGATTTATTTGATTCGTGATCTTCATACACCATTATATATTTCAAGATTTTTAAGATAATTATATATCTACCTAACACCTTTAGAGGGGAGTTATTAGTCAAGACATTAGTAGGATCTCACTATAACAAGGATTTATCATTCAGTTCCCATAATGACATATAAATGTGTCCTATTTTTTAGATTCATTATTATACATATGGTATATTTTTATATACTCTATGGTATGGATTGGATATACAAATATAGTATAAAAATTAATTCTAAATAGATGGAAATTAAAATTCGAGATGAAGATGTAGAATTCCTTATCTTTAGAGTGGAGATATAATCATCTATGTCTTGTCCATAACAATCCCTAAAACTCTTCTGAATTATATTCTTAGGGAAGAAGAGTTGATATAATCTATTGATGTAAATGGTAATCTTCAAACTAATGATATACCTATTTTACAGGAATTAATTTTTTAATTTCCTTAATAATTACCTAGAAATAAACTAGAGATTAATGTTATGTTTTTTATTTTTTTATTCTTTGATGTAATATCAATACAATAGACTCCCTATATAATGGCCACTATGGAATTAGTGTATTTGAAGAAATATCTAAATGTGCTTTCTAAACATGGATTGTTTTCTCCCTTGGGTTTTAACATGGAGATCCCATATTCTCTTCCTTAATAAAAAATATGGGTCTATGAGGTTGGGTAGTTATTATAGGGAAATAAATGATTTTATGATAATGAAAAAGTATCCTCAACCTTGCATTGGTGACTTATTTAATCAACTTCATAGAGCTAAATATTTTTAAAATATTAACCTCTAATATGGGTATCTTTAATTATGAGTGAAAAAAGAATATATTACAAAAAAACTTTTCATATGAGGTATCTACCTTACTAGTTTATAGTAAAACCATTTGGATATAATAATTCACCCTCTATTTTTATTAATCTAATGAACATTTTTTTCATGGAATAACTTGATTATTTTTATGATATTTATTGATGATATATTTTTGTACTCTATGATCTATGAGGACCATGAGAATAAATTTTGGATCATTATTGATTCTCTTAGATGAAAATATTTATAGGATAAATTTTTCAATTGTGACTTCTGGATTCTAAAAATTCATTTCTTCACCATATTATCTTTATGGATTGAATATGAGTTAATACTATCAAGAAAAATTAAATTTAGGAATGTCCTACACCAAGTAACATAATAGAGATAGGTAGTTTCATTGGACTAGTTGGTTTCTATTAGTGCATTTTTCAAAAAAAAATCTCAATTAACTAACCCATAACCAAGATTATTCTTAATGGGGTCATGTCCATATGGAAAAGTAATTTCAAGAATGTGTTGAATAACTGATGTAGAGATTGTTGAATTCTCCAATTTTACTCTATCGTTAGGAAATTATGGATTTTTCATTTTTAGTAATGAAACTAAAAATCCACAAGGTTTTTTCTATATAAAGAATGATAATGTTATTTCACATATATCTAGGTAGTTAAAGATTCACGAACAAAACATCCAACCCATGATCTTGAGTTAGAATCCTTAATCTTCCATTTGAATATGTAATGGAATTATCTCTATGGTGAATAATGTGAGATATACACAGGTTATAAGAGTATAAAATAAATATTTTAACATAAATAGCTTCACATGAGCCTAGGGTGATATATTGAGCTACTATAGGATTGTGGTTGCTCAATAAACTACCACCCAAGGAAGGAAAACAAGTAAGTGCATGCATTTTGCAGGGAAGATCACAAAGTTATAACCAAAATGAATATTAAAAGTGAACCTATAATCATGGGTCTAATAAATATGGATATTGGAATATTTAAGGAAGGTGATATATAACTTCTTTTTAAAATGATTGTCAATCCAATTTTTTTGGAAATGATAAAATGTTTGCAACCTAGTGATGATAATTTTCAAAAGAAAATTGTAGCTGTGAATGAAGGAATACTAGAAGACTTCGTATATGAAGATGGAATTCTGAAATTTGAATAAAAAATAGGTGTTCTAATTATAAATGACATAAAGCGGTCACTTTTTTATGATTCTCATAGCTCAAATTTTTTAATATACCCTTGAAGAAAAAAATTGTGTAGATATTTGAAGGAACGTTTTTTGGTTGGATAATATGAAATAATAAATTTTTTATTTCAATTCAAGATGTTTGGTTTTTCAACAGGTAAATGTGGAGATACATCATCCTGGATGATTTATGAAACCTATTCATATTAATGTGTGTAAATGGGATGACATTCCTATGGACATTATCATTTTATTACCAAGGAAACCTATAAATAATGATACAACATGATCGCCACACCAAATCTACACATTTCCTTATTATAAAAGAAGAAGTACCTCTCAAGTTCCTTTCACGACTCTATACTAATAAATTTGTATGAGTTCATGGTGAAACTCTTTCAATTGTGTTTGATAGTGATCCATTGTTTATATCTAAATTTTTAAAAATACTTCAAAATTCCCTATATATTTAGCTTTATTTGAGAAGTAGTGATATAAAATATGAAAAGACTATTTAAGCATTAGAATAAATGATTTGGTCATGATATCTTGAATTTTTATGAATGTGGGATTAGTATTTACCTACAGTAGAGTTCTACTATAACAATATCTTCCATTAAATAATTAAAATGTCACCATATGATGTAATATATAGAAATATATTTCATTTCCAAACATGTTGGGATGAAGTTTATGAAAGGAATATTATAGACCTAGAACATGTGTTTGTAAAAAAAAGGTAAAGACCATTCAAACCCATATTAAAGTAGCTTAAATAAAGAAAAATATTTATTCCAATAACTATAGGGAAGATTTGTAATTTCAAGTTAGAGATCATGTTTTATTGAATGTATCTTCATGGAAGGGTGTTATAAGGTTTGTTCATAATGGGAAACATGTACCCTGGTACATCAGACCTTTTAAGATCCTGGAAGGAATTGGTGATGTGGCTTACCATATATAAATTCATCAAAATCTCTCTAATGTAAATTATATGTTCCATATATCATTGTTAGGGAATTATATGGTTGATCCAACGCATAATCCCACCTATGAAGGAATAAAACAAGAAAATGATCTATCTTACTATAAATATCCAATCCAGATTTTGGAAATTAGGGGAAATTTTATTGAGGAATTGGATGGCTTGGATTTTAAAGGTACTTTAGAGAACTCATAATATAGAATAGGAAACATGGAAGCCTAAGGAAGTTATAATGAAGAACTAACCAAATCATTTCATGAGGTCACATTCTAGAAATGCCTCCAAATATCTCTAAATTACATGATGTGTTCTATATATCATTATTAAATAATTACATGGATGACCCAATGCATGTTCTCACCTATAAGGAATTAGAATAGAAACCTAATATATATTGATGTAAATATCTTTTCTAGATTATAGAAGCTAGAGAACATGTGCTGAGGAATTGGATGAACTGACTGAAAAAGGTACTTTGGAGAAATCTTAAGATAAAAGATACAATGTGGGAACTCAAGGAACATATGATGAAGAACTACCCAAATCATTTCATGATGTGAAATTATGAATTCCCTCTAAATATATCTAAATTACATTATTTGTTCCATGTATCATTGTTAATGAAGTACATTCCTGACCAAACGCATCTTCTAACATCTGAAGAAATAGAATAATAACCTGATAAATAATTCTATAAATATATTATATTGATTCTAGACACAATAAAAAAAGTGTTGAGGAATTGGATGACATTTATTGTAAATTTAAATTGGATAAATCATAATATATAATAGGATATGTGGGAACCTAAAGAAGTTATGATGAAGAACTACCCAAATAATTTCAGGAGGTGAAATTTTGGAAATTCCACCAAATCTCCCTAATATACATGATGTAATCAATATATCATTGTCAATAAAGTATATGACTAACCCAATGCATGTCCTCACATCAGAAAAAATTGAACTAGAACCTGATCTATCTTACTATAAATATCTCACCTAGATTCTAGATACTAGAGAACAATTGTTGAGGAATTGGATGATTAGGACGGTATTGGTAATTTGGATAAATATTAAGATAGAAGAGGTAATGTGGGAACTTAAGGATGTTATAATGAAGAAATACCCAAATAATTTCATGAGGATACATTCTAGAAATATCTCAAAATATGTCTAAAATAAATGATGTATTTTCTATATCATATTCAAGGTAGTAAACATCTGACCCCACTCATGTTCTCAATGCTAAAGAAATAGAACCAGAACTAGATCTATCTTATTATAAATATCTTATCTAGATTCTGGACACTAGAGAACAAGTATTGAGGAATTGGATGACCCAGATGGTAAAGATACTTTGTAAAAATTATAAAATAGAAGCGGTGACACAAGAACCTAAGTAAGTTATGATAAAGAACCACCCAAATAATTTCATGAGGTCAAATCTTTGAAATTATTTCAAATATCTCTCAATTAAATAATGTGTTCCATACATCACTATTAAGTAAGTACATTACCAAACCAATGCATGAAATCACATATAAATAAATAGAAATGGAAATTTATCTATCATGATGTAAATAGCATATCCATATTATGCTGCTGAAATCCCTTTTTTTAATTTTCTAAATAAACCACTTTAAGGGTGAGTGGGAACCTCACAATACAAGATGCCAAATTTCAAACACCAAAAGACCAAATTTCAAACATCACAAACAACCTCCAAAATCCACCCCAAAACATTAAAAAAAAAAATTCAGATTTCAAATTCTCCTCCTCAAGGCATACTACTGGATTCACACACTCTTGGATTCGTAGCCCACCCCCCGTCGCCATCACTTCACCGTAAATCTGAAGCCCTCAGGAAGGACTCATTTCCATTGTTGAAAAAACAAAAAAAACATCACAATGAGGCTTCAAACAACTTCCATCATCCTCTATACATCCGAAATCAGAGAAATCAATAAATCCAAATCAATCTGGAACCAAACAACAAAAAAGCTTCACAGATCACAGATTCAGCAAACGAAACAATCAAACACAACGCACTGAAAAATGGTAACAATTCCCCTACCTCATATCAACTCCATTGAAGCCAAATGACCGAAATGTGGTGATCTCCATAGGAGAAACCGAAATCCTTGTTCCATCGAAGGGATAGTTGAGAAAAATTGTTGTGGAATTAGATGACCTAGTTGGTAAATTTACCTTTGAGAAATCATAAGATAAAAGAGATGATGTGGGAACCTGAGGAAGTTACAATGAAGAACTGCCCAAATTATTTCATGAGATTATATTCTATAAATGGATCCAAATATCTCTAATGTATAATATGTGTTCAATATATCATTTTTAAGGAAGTACATTCCCGACCTGATGCATTTTCTCACATGTGAATAAATATAACTAGAACCTAATATATCTTTCTGTAAATATCTTATACAGATTCTGGACACTGGATAAAAAGTAGTGAGGAATTGGATGACTTGACTGGTAAAGGTACTCTAGATAAATCATAAGATAGAATATGTGACCTAGGAAACTGAGGAATCTTTGTTGCATAATTTACCAAATAATTTCATAACGTGACATTATAGAAAATCATTCGAATCTATCTAAATTAAAATATTTTTTCCATATATCATTATTAAGGAATTACATTCCTGACCCAATGCATGTACTTACATTTTTTAAATTGAACTGGAACCTGGTCTATCTAGCTGTAAATATCCTATCCAGATTACTGACACCAGTGAACATGTTTTTAGTAATTGGATAACCCAACTGGTGAAGGTAAATTGGAGAAATCATAAGATAGAAGAGGCAGTGTGGGAACCTATGGAATTTATGATGAAAAAATAACCATGTTATTTCATAATGTGACATTATAGAAATGAATATAAATCAATATAAAGTAAATTATGTGTCCCATATATCATTGTTAAGGATATACATGCTCAATCCAATTCATGTCCTAACCTCTAAAGAAATAGAATTGTAACCTATTCGATCTTTATATAGATATCCAATCTAGATTCTAGACACTATAGAACAAGTATTAAGGAATTTTATGACATGGATGGTAATGGTACTTTCGAAAAATCATAAGATATAAAAGGTGAGGTGGGGATCTAAGGAAGTTATGATGAAGAACTACCCAAATTATTTTTTGATGTGATATTCTGTAGATGCCACCAAGTATCACTAATGTACATGAAGTGTTCCATATAACATTGTTAAGGAAGTGCATGCCTGACCCAATGCATGTTATAAGACAACCTTTCTATTTATTGAAAATTAATTCATTATTTGATACATAATATTACACATAATACAACCTGGAATTTTGAGAATTATAGTGTCTATGGTAATTAGGTACATTACATAAAATCTTTAAAAACAGGAATACATCATCTTTATTGAAAACTTCCTTAACATGATCATATTATTCCTTTATACTTAAAACTGTACGAGATAATGTTAGTACATAGTTAAGAATGGGGAGTGATATAAATCATTATAATGGAATAAACATGGCATGGCGTGAATAAATTATTACATGTGAGACAATAGTAGTATCAATGAGACAAAAAAGGGGTGGTAATCATAAGCATGAACAATGAGACATGACGTAGCACTGTAACATAATGGAAACATGGAAAATGTGGCAATAACATAAAACAGAGAATCATAAACATAGGTCAAGGATAATTACAAATAAATAATTACGGAAAACGTATCTTAATTTATTATGTTTAATAACTAATCCCTTGAATGATATCTCATGACGCTAAAACATTTCCCAAATCATAGGAGATCTTTATAATTCTAGGAAAACCCATCACTTTCGTTTCATTCACATGCATCAGTGTTCCACATATATCATAAAATATGGAATCATTTATCATTTTATTTTAGTACAAGATTAAGGAGGGTGTAAAAGATACATGTAAGTACCTAATAAAATAAGTATAATTACATAAAGGTTAATAACCTTGAAATTAAATGGGTACGGTTATTCACTAAATAATTGTTTTGGCACTGAAAATTGTTTTGAGATTCTGATTGCATAAGAGGGGCATGTAAATGTTCATTGGAGGTCCTAATGAGAGTGAAGGTGGTATCTCATAATTTAGGAATCATAGGGAAGTAAGGAGATATAGTATAAAGTATCCCAATAATAGTAAATAGAAATAAAATGCATAAGATAGTCAAGATGCTTGAATAAACAGGAGATGGGGAAGAACCCTTGGTAAATTTTGGCATGCTGATGGGTGTACATAAAATTTCATGGTAGGGATTAATGAGAGTGATATGGGTATATAATAATTTAGATATCAAATGGATATTATGTTTGATCTATAATATAATATCCCAATGTTAATAAATAAAAATTTAGAGGCATAACATAAAATTGGTGCTTGAGTGAAAAGAAGAGTGAGAGATCCCTTAGTAAATTTCGGTATAGTGAAGGGTGTACATAAAGGTTCATGTGAGGGATTAATGAGAGTTAAAGGGGTATATAATTATTTAGAAAAAAAATTATTGTAATATTTATATGGAACATAATATCCCAACATTATTAAATGGAGATAAAAGGAAAACAATAATGAGTATTCTAGAATAAAGTGGAGAATGAGAGGATCTCTTACTAAATTTTGACATGGTAACAGTTGTAGAAAAGGTTCATGGGAAGGATTAATATGAGTAAAAGGTGTCTCACATCACATGGAAATAAAAAAAGGGAAGTCATTTGTATATATAAATACATACCAAGATAAGAAAAAATATAAATTTAGAGGCACAACATAAAATAGGTGCTTGAATAAAAAGAAGAGAGGGAGATCCCTTACAAGATTTTGGCATGTTAATGGCTTAGGTAAATGATATAATTAGAGGGTATAAATCATATATCACTATTATATAATCACATTGATATTATAGGTATCATTAAAAGGACATAAAAATATAACCAACTGAAATTCAAAAGTCTAATTACAAATAGGGCGATTGAATGGAAATGATAAGAGATAAATCCCTTACCTTGAGACTTCGGTTCCAAATGCTTGGGAGGAGATTCTTGAGATCATGCCATTGGAAAACACTATAGAGGTGTAGGTATAAGTAAGGATTTTATTCAATGTTTTTTAGTTGAGGGTACTGGAATATTGTTTTGGATTATATAGGAAAAGAGTGTCCAGTTCTTTATTACTTCTCAAACTTAGGTTTTGGGCACTATATAATAAAATAAATAAAAACCAAAGACATTAACATGGTTTTAACCAATTATTTCTACCAAAGAGGGTTGGTTTTCATTATTTTATAAGTTTAAGGGACAAACTTATAAAAATAATACCCTTTATGACGTGGAGTTGAGTTATGTTTATAAATAAATCAATTTAAAACCATAAAATATATTATTGGTTTTGGAGGATTTTTAAAGGATTTATATAATTTATCAAATAAACATAATATTAAATTATTTTAATGGAGAAATAACCACTGGATAAGTTCAACATTATGATTCAAAAAATCATATTTATTTTTTAAAAATAATTTTCTAAATATTTAAATTATTAATTTTAAAAATAAGAATCTATATTTATTGAGAAATGGTGGGTTTTTTCAATAACAATTTTTGAACCCTTATAGAAATTTCATTTGACTACATAAAAATTCTACGATAATTTATATTTAATAAAAAAATATTTAATAATAAAATATTATTTATTTAAAAAATCCATTAATTTATCAAAATAAACATATTAATTTAAATTGAATATTAATTAAAAATACAATTTCTATTTTATTGTATAAAAATAAAATTCATTTAGAGTGTAGAAGTAAATATAAGAATTATTCAATTTAAAATATAATATACATATTCATATGATTAGGGTTATGATACATATCCATTTATTACACTAGAAAATTCCCTAAGGGTAATGTGTGTGATTGTGAGAATTTCATGGGGTGGTTCGGTGTACATGGTTTGGTTCATGATCTCGATAAGCTTGAACTTCCCTCGTAAATGAATTTTCTTATACTTTAGTTATTGGATCTCATATTTCTCTTGGTCAAGGGAAAATCCCAATGATGTTATCTCCCTTGGATGGTCTGATCAATATGCTTTATATTGTACGATCCTATTAGTTGAGGTCATCACTTTCTTTTTTTGTTTAAATTGGATTTATTAAAACATAGTATTTCTAATAATCATGTGGTAATAATTAAATGGCTATATTATTAACGGTTTTGACTATTGATAGTATTTTAAATTCAATAGGATATAGTAAAACCATATATGTTCATTTGTTTTTTATAACCATAATGCATAATAATACATTTAATTCAACCACAAAGGGAATTTTATTTATTATAGTTTGGATCGTTACATGTTTTCACCTCAATAATTGTTTTATAGTGTCCCAAAACCAGATAGGATATTTACATTAATATAGATCATGTTATAGTTCTCTTGTTTTATTGAAAGTATCTCCATGTAAGTGCATTATAAGGTTTGGTATGAAATGGAAATAAATCCCTAGGTACATTGAACCATTTTAAATCCTGGATGGAATTGGAGATGTGGTTTATCATCTCAAAATGTCTCTAGATCTATTAAAAGCACATGATGTGTTCTGTATATCATTATTAAAGAAGTACCCACCCAAACCAATTCTTGTGACCACCTATAACGATATAGAAATAGGACTTAATCTATCTTTTTTGTAAATATCCTATCCAGATTCTAGACACTAGCGAACAAGGTTTGAGGAATTGGATGACTTGGCTGATAAAGGTACTTTGGATAAATCATAAGATATTAGTGGTGATGTGGGAACATAAGGAAGATGTTATGAAGAGACACCAGAATGAATTCTTGAATTGACATTCTTGAAACTTTGAGGATGATTTTTTTTGAATGTGGGAATAATTTCACACACTGATAATTTAAAAAATATTTTTTTAAATATAATCTCTTCGATATCTTGTTATACATGATACCCTGAGTCTAAAATAATACTAAAATAGTATTTTGTTATAAGAAAGTTGTAAAATTGGAAGGTATGAATAGTAAAATATAAATTATGAAAAATATATAGATTATAAATATAAAAAATATTCATTCATTATCAAATAACTATAAATATAAATAAGAATCATTTGAAAGAAAAGGAAGTCTTTTCCTGAAAAAATATATTTTTTTTCTAAAAACTTGATTCATCTTGTTTGGAGTATTAATGTTAAAAAGAAATTTTTATCACTTTTAGAAAATTTATTTGAAATGAAATTTTACATTTTTTAAATAACCAGGTAAAATTTATCTTAGAGTTATTGTTTTTATAATTTATTGAATTTGGTAAAAAAAATTCCATAATTTAATTCTGAATAATTAATATTATGTTATAAGTTTAAATTATTTTTTGGTCAAAATGAATAGAAAATATATTCAAAATTAATTATTTCAGTTATGGTTAAAAAGAGGTTTTGTGTGTTACATGTCCCTATGTAAAAATTATTTGTCCTTACACATAATAAATTTATTTGATAAAGTTTTTTTCATATCTAAAATAATTGGATCTAAATTATCCAATACATCTCATTTAATTTTAGGCTTAATAGATAAATTCTTTAGGTAAATAAAAAATATAATTACCATGGTGAAAACAAAAATGTTAAAAATAAGGAATATTAAAGGATAAGGTAATAAAATGTTTGAATAATGTTTATTTTTATATTGTGGGGGATTTATTCTAACATACCTTACCACCACTCCATTATTTATAAATTTTGGAGTCACTTGTGTTGAGAGTGACTTCCCATTATTGAATAGTTTTCGGTATTTACAAAAATGTCACTCCTCCTCAATTATAAAGGGGAACCTACCCCCCTCACTTATTCAAAACTATTAAGAAATTTAGCTCAAAAAAACCATGAAAACATATACCCCATAATTATTATCCAAATTATAGATATTGTTTTCTTCCTAAAAGGCCATACCAAGTGTCCTTAATAAGTGATCCAAAGGAGGTTTCTCTAAGTGAAGGTAATTGCTTCAAAAATATCTTTATCTTTACTCCTCTTACCACCTTTACTCATGTATTAATAATACCAATATAACAAAACCAATATCTACCGTATACGTATATGTATGTTTATGGATTAACTTATATCCATTTCCTCCTCCATAGAATGGGAAACAGAATTATTGATCATGTTTCTGGATGACTACAACCTCGCTAACTGACACAATTCATTTTCAACCAACACATCACACTGATGGATATGATGACCGATTTAATTTATATATGTGATAATTAATACATAATTATAAAACTAGAATTTTAATATCACTTTGAATTTCTTAGCATTTAATCTGTTGGAAAATGATAATGCCACTCGTGAATTTGTGTGGACTACTACCTCTGCGAAGAGATGCAATTAATTCTATAATTTTGAATTATTATTTAACATTGTTTTATTTCATCTGTCAAAAAATGACATCAACATTCATGTGTATGTGTAACCCACCATCTCCATGAACTGTGTGACTCATTTTTCTATCTTAATCAATTATAGACTATTGTAACTATTTTTATAATAATCTAAATTACATTAGTAGTTTTTAAAAAGTTATTTTTATTATAGTTTAATGATCAAAGTATAATAGTCGAAACTAGAAGACCAAGACATACATGAAAACGGATGTAGTTATTACCCAAAAATGTGATTTTAACAAATAATTATTAATAAATAGGTGATAATATATTATATGTAAGTCATTTAAGATGTGATATATTTGATTATAGTTATTTAATATATTTATAATAAATTTATATTTATTTAACATGAGGATAAAACACATACAATGTATGTTGGACCTGAGGTAAGGGTTTCTCATCTCACATTCACTTCTATGAGACATATGACATATTCCCCACTTATTTATTATTTTTGGAATAAATATTACCCATTTGGTATGTCATATCATTAATATAATTTTATTAATGGTATTTATAAATTTATATTGAATTTAAGTCTTTCATGGGGTTATTATTCAAAAGTTATCAAATCGGTAAGGGTTTATGCTTCGATCCCATTTTAATAAAATGTTTTTATGAAAAATTCAATTTATTTCACTCTTTGATAGAACATACATTTTCTACCATAACCATTTTTTCTAAAAAAGTTTTCAATAATAATTTTAATATTATACGTTAATTTTTAAAATAAATTTTTATACATTATTGTATTTATAAAAAAATAATAAAAGGAATCTTGTTGAATTTTTTCAAATAAGGTACTTTTTGACTTTTCTTACAAAAGTTTGAAATGAATTTTATTAACATAATTGACTTGAATGGAATTTCCACCATCATGAGCACTCAATTCTTTGATTGTTCCACTAAAAATTTCCAGGATTTTTTTGAAATAATTTTTTTCCTAATATTCTATAAATTTATTCTTTTTCAACGTGATTTTCAATATGAATAAGTTATTTTCCTCAAAAATGATTTTAAAGAAATTTTTATGGAATTTCTATTAATAAATGAAAACAACCATTATTTCAAATATTCTCCATTCGAGATATGTTTTAATTATACCATACTTATTACTTATCTCAGCAGTTTATGATTATTTTGACTGGATATAATCTATTTTTATATTATTCACACTATTACTCTCGATACTTTATAATTAGGTTTATTGATTGGGGAGATTATTTACATTTTGTATGCATGTTTTTCAATATGAATTTTTATGTTCATTATGTTTATCCTCTTTTACATGAGGAATGTATTGAACTTAGTAAGTGGTGGATAATTCCCATTATATCCCCTCGATGCATCTGTATGTCTCATGAGACAAACTAGTTTGGGTATTTGGCTGATGCCTTAGTCATTTTGGTAAGATTTATTTCCATGAGGCCTTGATGGTATGTTTATGATGTTTATAATTAAGAATTACCTCATTAAGATATTATTTATTTATTTCCATATATAATTAATGATAAGTTTTCATTTTTTCCCATTATTGGAAGCGTTAACCCGATCAGTGATGACCACACTGGGAGAGTGATCAGCCACCACTAAGCCTTCCTTCCTTAGTTATAAAGCCTCCATCAAACCTCTTTTATACTTCTGATCCATTGAATCAACAAAATCCATCAAACTGTTTTCATTAACATTGGTATTAAATTCCACTACCTTGTCCTTATCATTTTTTGTGGATCTTTTCACCATTGGTTTGGGTATGTAAGAATAGTCCTTTCACCATTCTAATTTCTTATCTTAATCGGGATGCAACTCCAAAAATGTTGATTTATTCTTCAACCATTAATCCTTATTATACTGTGTATCTATATCCCTTGAATTTTTTCTACATTTTATCCTAAAAATTGACAAGAAGTCTCATCACTATACGATGCTTAGGGAAATCCCTGGCTTTCATTAATGTTCACTACCTGAGTAGCTTCGTGTTCCAAAACTGGACCTCCACTCTCTAAACCTTCAATGTGACTACCAAGATTAATTGATAGAAAATAAATTCTACTTTTTGACCTAATCAATACTACACCCTAGTGACCTACATCTCCTAAACCATGCATCATGACAGGCATACCTCCCTTATTGCATGAGACACAACTACATGATTAGGATATTCACCATGTCATATAATCACTGTCTTCTAGGACCCCTTTCATCTAATAATTTGGTATCCTAGTCACAATTCCTCCATATATTATGTGTCCCTAGGTGGATTTATTCTTTGATCAAGCATTCATGTAGTCCACACACTGTTATTTACTTCTAACTCGGACGGGGCTTGCACCTCGAAATTGCACTCAACCAAATTACTCCACAATCTACCATAGAAATCCATGACATTCTAATCACGGATTTAAGGGAATACATTTTTTAGTGGGAGATAATATTTGGATTCTTCAACAAAACCCAAATGGTTATATTCCAACATCGTAGAAGAAGAATGTGAATTGAAAGTTGTTCGGTCCCGCCAACTATCCAATTTAGCTTATTCCTTCAAAATATCAGGCATAGATGCTAAGACCTTATCACCATGGCCTAACTAAAAAACCATGTCCATATTATAATGTACATATTTAATACCTCATAGAAACACTGACATCTGGTGACCCAATCTCTGGCATAAGTCACAGAAATTCACCCATGTTTGAAAGAAAATTGGTTGTTTGTATTGAAACTCGTTACTAACATCACTCCAAAACAAATATACTAGAATTCTTGACAAATAAACTTAAACAAAAATTTGATGATCCAGAAAAATATTATAGAATTATTGAAACATATACTTCCCCATAAATATGAGGGGAAACATGGTGACTAACAACACTAGTTCTAGTTTCAGAACATAAAAATCATCTAACAAGTTACTTAAGATTCAAATTGTTGAAGGGTTATAAAATATAAAATGATGGTCTGAAAAACAATCCAAAATCACCATTATTGAGGATTCAAATTTCATGTGTAAATAATAGTACCACCAAAATAAGAATAAGTGAGATCCATTTTAGATATAAGGATCTTTGTACTAGGCCTTGATCAAATCAGTCTCTGAATAAAAGTAAATTATAATGTTCCTATTATCGAGTATCCTGACTGTTTATTGTTCATTTAATCCACAAGATCCAAAAAAATGTTTCAAATAAATTAACACACCATTTTCTATTTTTTTTATAAAACAGAGTTAGATTCATAAGTTATGAGCCATTTGTGATCTTTGAAGTTAGAAATGAGAGTTTCTAGGATCGTTCCAATACTACTCAACTATTTGGTCATTTGGGATGCGATCACTTGTATCTAGAACTAGTTTAATAAATTAACCACCAAATATAGGCTAATCTGGTCATTTTATTTATAATATATCTTTTAATCATATCATATGAATAATACATAAAGGCATAAAGAGTGATCCAAAGGAGGTCCCTCAAAGAGGAGGTAACCATTCTCTTTCAATTTAATTTTTTCTTCTAGCACCTCTAAACATTTTATTTACTTAAAAACAAAATTAATCTAGAATAATAAATATAATAATATGTGATTATTATGATTTAACAACCATTTAACACATCCTCTCAATCATACGGGGGATTGTATTTTTTTGTGTGAAAACATGTGGATTATAACCTCAGCATAGTGATACGACTCATATTATACCACCAGAATTATTGGTTTGTTATTTTGATAGATTTAATGTTTATATATTTTATTTATATTATAATAAATAATTTATATATTCTAATTCACATTTACCTTTATTTTTTTCCATTCATCGAAAATGGAAATGTCACTCATGCATACGTATAGAAACCCATCTCAACATACTTATGTAATTCATTTTTCATCACTAATTTATATAAATTTTTTTAAATAATTGTATAATTAATATATATATATATATATATATGATATGTATATCATTATTGAAGTTATTTATATGAATAAATAATTATCTAAGTGTATAGACCATAACCACCAAACAAAAACATATATAGAAGATGATGTAGTTAAAACGTAAAATGGTGACGATAATGAATGATTGTTATTGAACATGTGATTGTATGTCATAAGTAAATTATGTATGATATTATAGTTATGAATATTGTTTTTTATATAATTTTAATGAAATTATACTTATTACATAGGAGTTTAGAGTGCTAAAAATATAAGCCAATCATGAATTAAGGGTTTTAGGTTAAAATCTAATTTCTATTGGGATTGTAGATGCTATAATTTATAATGATGAAATTATATTATATATATAACAAAATCATATTTATTTTATTATAATTTTTTTATTTCAAGATATTACATGTTTTCCATTCATTTCCCTCTCTTTGAGTACTCAAAAGACCAAAATGGTGCTTCTAAAGAAAATTGTCTTTATTTTTCTCTTCAGTCATTAATTTTTCTTCCACATCCATTTTTTCATTAAAATATTTTAAAAAATGTTTTATTAATATTATAATATTATTTAAATTCATTTTAAACTATATTTAAATTTATTTACTAAGATTTTAAAGTATTTTTCAACCATTTTCCAAACATCGTACTTTTGACTTTTAACTAAAAATGTGAAATGAATTTTTATTTTAACATATACTGCATTAATTTATTTCCTCAACATCATGAGTACTATATTATTTGAAGGTTACTTTATAATTTTAGTTATTTATTTTACGTAAAAAATTTACCTTAATACTATGGAATTTTTTTGATATTAGGTAAGTGATTTAAAAAATAAAATGGTATTTTCCAAAAGAAATGTCTCTGTGGTCTTCTAAGTGAATATACTTCTATAACAACACCATTTGATTTTTATTATGTTTTAATTGGGATATGATGAAATGTTACCATATTTATTATTTCTTAGTATTTTTCATTTTTATGATTATTAAATGTTTATGAAGCCCTTATCCTTCCCACTGGTTATCGAATGATGATATAATGAATATGTTATGATATTATGTGACACATATATATGGTTTTCATTATTTGATGGGTGGTTTGTGTTATAAACAAAGGGTGAATAGGTTATAAACCAAGTTCAGTTTAGAACTTAATATCCATCCAATGGCTTGGGTAATATCTCATGAGATAATAAAGATTGGAGAGGGAAGTGAAACCTGTTCTGTAAATGATTTTTTCCAATAAGATAGTCTTGGGAGTGAATCATAACTAATGAAATGATGGAATAGGGATTGAAAGCAACCAATTATGATAGTATTGGATGTAATCATTGAATTTGGTAACATTTTTTTATTCTTATGTTCTTGATAAAAATGTATTTCTTATGCCTATGAAATTTTTTCATATGGAGTGATTGATTATTGATGATTCCTCTCACTTATGTATTATATTTTACAATTGATAAAAATTTATTCATTGTTTTTTTATTATGATAAATGAATTGGTGTGTTTGATTTTCTAATGTTTAGATCATTTTAACGTACCCTTGTGATTCTATTATGATAACTTATGATCATTTATTGATATCTCAAATGTCTTCCCTTACTAGGCATCTAAACTCACCATTTCTTAGGTTTTCCTTCCCTAGGTTCTAGAGAATTATTTTAAGTATATTATGTATAAGAATGGTTCTATTTGTGATGAAGTAAATGTAAATTTATATAGATATTTTATATACCAATTATATATGTACCCATGCTTCAAAATACAATAAAAATCAATGGTCCCCAGGAATTTATTATTTTTAAGTTTATTTAATATTCATCTAAAATTAAGTAATATTTACATAAAGAAAGTATGGGTCACAGTAGTTGGTATTATAGGAAATTTTTAGCTCTTTTGGAAACATGGATGAAGAAACTTTAGTGACAAACCATTAGATAAGCCTAAGTATATGATAAAATCCAATTTTATAGTAAATATCAGTGTGATTTCCCTAAGGAAATACATCCTAGTCTCAATATTATAAGTGGACATGGTTTTGGAATTGGTGCAAGTAGGGGTTATAAACCCGAAAATATTTGTTCAAGTATATATTGGTCATCATTCTAGTTCTTAGGGAAATAGATCATATTTTGAACCTTGTTTGATACTCCCAAGGGATTTTTTATGTTAATTCACATTTTCTTCAGGATCCATTATGAAGGTATTAGGTAGCTTATGGGTGTTGATGTCCAAGGGTAAACCTATATTATCATATGATGAAAATAATATTTATAATTTATAATTTTTTTGAATGATTTATGATGATTGATCACACTAATTAATGACGCTTTATGTTCATTATAAAATTTTTGGTTTTATAAAGGGATTTAAGATAAAATAATGAAGTAAAGTTGAAGAGAGATACACATAAATATTATATTATCTTCTATGAGTGGTCTTATATGAATCCATTCATATCATGAAAAGTCTCAAGGAATGTTAATCTATATAAAAAACTATTAGATGTTGAATTAGTATTAAAAACATTTAATAGAATAATGATCACATATCTAGTCTATAAATCTTTGTAAATTGAGGTTTCTGGGAATCTTCTCCATGAAAATATTTTTATTTTCCTCGAGTTGACTTTTATATGATATTGGGAATGGATCTAATTTCATTATATAAATCCCATATTAATTTCCACAGAAGGTAAGTCACATTTAATTTTATAAAAAACACATGATTATCTATCAGTGCAAGGATAAATATGAAATTTCAAAATAAATTAAATATTATGCATGGGTCCTGATTTCATTTAAAGGGGTTATTTTTATCTAATGGATATAGAGAAACTCCAAATAGAAGATATTCCAAATGTTCCAGAGTTTAATGATGTATTTATAGAACAATTACCTAGACTACCAGTGAATCGTGAAGTTTAATTTTCAATAGAACTTTTTCCTGGTGATACACATATTTCAAAGAATCTATATATAATGTTCCCAATTTGGTTTCAAGAATTTAAGTTGAAACTCTAATAAATTATTGATAAGGGATTCATTCAACCAAGTGATTTACCAAGGGGCACAGCTGATTTTTTTTAAGAAAAAAGATAGATCAATGTGACTTTGTATTGTTTATCAGGAACTCAATAAGATCACAATCAATAATAAGTATCCACTTCCTCAAATTGATATTTTATTGATCCATTATGAGGAGATCATTATTTTTTGATGATTTATCTTTGATTTGGATAATATCAGCTGAGGTTCAAAAGTGAATACATATATAATACTATTTTCCATTTTAGGTATGTACACTCTATATTTATATTTATTCCATTTGTTATTACTATTTTCCGTTTTTTATTCATGGAATTAAGGAATTGAGTCTTCAAATACTACCTTGACCAATTTTTGGTAGTATTAATTGATTATATTCTTATATATTCCAATAGAAAATAATATCATGAAGATCACTTGAGTATTTTATTAAAGGTCCAATAAGGAGAATTTGTATGATAAATTTACCATATTGATTTTTATCTACAACATGTTTCTTTTAGGGGTCATATAATCACTATAAAGGGTATATAAATGGATCCATAAAATATGGATGTTATTGATCATTAGCACAGAACAACCACTATGAATGAGATCCATCATTTTCCTATATTCCATGGATATTATTAGTTATTTTTGAAGGATTTATCATGAATATCTTGACCCATTTCTCAATCTAACATGGAAGGGAGTTAAGTTCCTTTTTTACTGATAAATTTGAAGAAAATTTCAAGGAACTAAAGGATATTTTTTTTCATTTCACGGGTGGTCTCACTACCCTATGATGGATAAGGGTTTATGATTTATAGTGATGCATCGAAAAAATGGGTGGGGTGTGTTTCTAAAACCAATTATGTGGTGATAAATTTTGTCTCATGAAAATTGAATGTTCATGATAAATATTCACCAACTCATGATTCAAAGTTAACATCAGTAATATTTTCATTAATGACAAGGAGGAATTATATTTATGGAGAAAGGATTGAAATATATACTGATCATAAAACTTTAATGTATATATTCACTCTAAATTTTTTGAATATTTCATATATAAGATAGTTGGATTTAACTAAATAATATGACTACTCAATACATTATAATCCTAGGAAATAGAAATAGATGGTTGTTCCCTTAATTAAAAGGGATCATGAAAACTTATTTGTGATCAATATCATAAAAGATCTAATATTTATGGATTCTAAGAGAATTTTTCATGAAATTTTAAAGGAAGGGTAAAATATTATATTCATCGGTTGAGATTTCAACCCTCTATCCATGTAAAATAAGAGATGCAAAATGAGGATGTGCAACTAAAAATGAAAGTGAGGAATTCTCCATAGTTAAAAATTGATTATGAAGGAGTGAAAATGTTCAGGAACTGAGTAGGAGTCCTATCAATACCCGATTAGAATAAGGAACTATTGGAATATGCTCATATATCATCATTCTATATTCATCCTAGAATTATAAAGATATATAGAGATCTGAAAGGGTATTTTTGGTGGGGCAACATGAAGAAGGATATTACGGAGACTATATCTTAGTTCTTGGAATGTAAAAAAATTAAAACTGATAAATATAAGTCTAATGGGATGTTACAACCATTTCCCACAATGCAATAGTAATGTGAAAACATCACTGTGGATTTCATCATTGGACTCCCCAAAATATCCAAGGGCCATAATTTTATTTGGGTTGTATTTGACCACCAAAAAATTCAACACACTTCATTGATACTAGAGATGATTTATCTCTTGATCAACATTAAAAGATATATTTTAAGGAATTCATAAGGTTAAATGGGGTACCATATTCAATTTTACATGATAAGGATCAATGATTTACCTTGAACATCTGGATAATTCTCCACCAACCACTATATAAGGAGTTATGTTTTAGGACTTCTTATCATCCTTAGAGATATGATCATAAAGAGAGAGACATTAAAATTCAATGGTATATTTTATGATCCCAAAATTCATATTTCAAATGTTTTTGGTATCAACACCTTCCTATAGTCGAGTTTTCTTATAATAATATGTTTCATTTCAGCATTCAGACAGATCCTTGTGAATCCTTATATGTAAATAAGTACAAAAATTTGAGATAATGGAATGAAGTTGGATAAATAAATATATTGGGACCAAATAATTCATATTAAATGAAATATAATCTTAGATTTATTTTGTATCACTTCAAGGAAGCTCAAAGTCAGTAGATGATTTATGCTAACAATCATCAATGAGATTAGGAATTTAATATTGGTGAAAAGGTTTTCATATGAATTTATCTATAGAAGAAGGTTATGATATTCCTAAACAAGGGAATATTTATCCCAAGGTATATTGGTCCCATTGATATTCTTGATCTATTAGGGAATATAGCTTATTTCTTGGTACACCCATCAAAACACAGTCAAGTTCACGATGTGTTCTATGTATCTCTTTTGATTAAGTACAAATATGATCATCATATATATTGAACTCATTGGTTTTACCACTGGATAAATCAAATTATTATGAAGATAAAATGGTATAAATAATTTATTTTAGAGATATAGTTATAAAAAAAGACTAAAAACCTAGTTAAAGTTATTCAGAGCAATCAGAAATTTTAGGATGTTTCATTGGAACCTGATAATGTGATGAAGCATAGATACCCTAATTTTTTTG
This sequence comes from Viscum album, assembly GCA_963277665.1. NCBI lineage: Eukaryota > Viridiplantae > Streptophyta > Magnoliopsida > Santalales > Viscaceae > Viscum > Viscum album. The sequence goes on along the minus strand of OY728119.1, from coordinate 1,581,376,453 downwards.
TATAAGAGTTATATAATTTATAGGTAGAAGTTTATTTTAGGAGAATTATATTTTAGTATTTAAAAAATTTATATAGATTTCCTTTTACATAAAACTTGATGTATTTGGTATCTTTCTTTTGACATAACACTAATTATATATGAACCATGATAAAGAAAACCATTATAAACTAGACGTTAAATTGGAATGTATGAAAAGTAGAAACCATTTTATGAAAAACATATATAATAGTTTTTAATATTGAAAATTTATTGAGTAATTCATACTAAATAAGTGCTCCATTTTTAATAAGTTCATTTTATTCTTTGTAATCTATTTTTTTCAAAAATGGTATCCATCGCATTTTCTGATATGAACCTAATAATTAATTTATACCATTGTTAAAAAATTTATTTGGTGATATGAATATAATTTTTAGAATAATAATTTCAATATTAGATTAGGGTTGATTTTCATGATTTTTCAAAAATGTTTTATTTATCAATGAATAGTAAAAAATTTGTATTTTTATTAAATTTTTCATTCATTTTCAACTAATTGTACTATTATGTTTTGAATTTGATGTTAAAGTAATATATTTACCATTAAATTTGAAATAATATTATTAATTACCAAGGAATCGTCATTATAAATGATTTTTAAATACATTAATTTGTGTCTAAAATATATATTCATATAAATGAGTTTATATATGCATAAGGTGTTTTGTCTTTATAAATTAATTTATTCTATATTGATTAATTTGTTAAGTAACAATAATTAAAAAAATATAAATATGGTTTTAATTATATCCTTTATAAAAATTCAAGAATATTTTAAAACCAATCCCTCTTTAGGATTTGGAAAGTAAATAAATAGTCTTTTCTTTAAAAAGTTTCTACATTATAATATTAATTAAAGGAATACAGAATTATTTGTAGTGGTTTGGGGAACAAAGGTCCACCAACCCAATTCAACAATGATCTCTCAGTCAGATTGTTGATTTTAAAAAAACCAGCTCTTTTATCTCGGACCACAAAAATTGGGTACAGAAAGATGAAAACCTTGTAAAATATTTTATAGGGCTTAAAATAGGTTAAACAATTGTTCTAAAAAAGCTCCACTCAGGAGTGTTTATAAATAACCAGAAAAGTGTTATGACCTGAAATTTTGAATAAATTTTGTTTCCTAACTTTGTGTGTTATTTTATTTTATACTCAACAAAACTATTTCATTTAATAAAATGAGTATAATTAAAATGAGACTGTTGCGTTTCGACTATTATATGACTGTGGTCAATATGAACGTTGGAAACTAAATTTTGCGATTATTGTCTATAAATACAAGTGATCTTGGTTAATTAATATAGAAAGAAGTTTCTCTAACCTTATCTAGTAGTCCTAGGCCGATCGAAGCCATCAGACAGAACATGGGAAATAGGTAGCACCACTGGGCTTTGCTCTGGACCAAACCCAAGCGAAACTTCATCATGTGAAGTTGGAACGAAATCACCTTTGCGAGAAGTTCAAGATGATAGAAATCATCACTCGGGAAATGTTGGACGAGCCACCCAAAGATTTTGTCACCATAGCACACCTTACACTTAGGTCCTATGATAGTGTTATAAGGGTATATGTAACGAGACCTTGCTTCTTTATATAATCCTTTGATATAAATAAAAATTGTGATTTCTTCTTATGGTGAAGTTTGTTAATTTTCAAATGTTCAGATAAATATAGTATTCATATTATTGACGAATTCTAGAAAAAGGATATTTTAAAATATTTATGTAAACCTTAAATAATTAAGAATGTGAAATTATTTTCAAAAAATGATCTTCTACAGCTGTGTTCAGTATGAAATTTAGAGTCTAATAAGATCAACATAATTTTTGTTGAATAGTAAATTATGAATATTGATTTTATTCTTTTGATTATTAATGTGACCAAGTGGATTAACTTCACTTAAGAAAGTATTAATATAATTTAGGCACCTTGATTAAGTAATGTGATTAAATAAAATAGGTAAATAACTATTTTAGAAATTATTTATTAAGTATTAGTTTTTTTAGGTGAATAGTATTTTGTATTAAAAATTAAATTAAAAATATTTAGAAAATTATTTTTATAAAATGTAGTTCATTTTTGAAATCAGAGCATCGATATTTAGTTAAGGTGATTTTTTGGAATTTTTCTGAAATAGTTGAATTTTCAGTGAATAGTGTTATTATTTAAAAATTAAATTAAAAATATTTAGAAAATTATTTTCATAAAATGGAGTTCATTTTTGAAATCAGAGCATCGATATTTGGTTAAGGTGAATTTTTGAGATTTTTCTGAGAAAGTTGAATTTTTGGTGAATAGTGAAAATACAGTTTTTGAGTTTCGGGTGTTTAATGACATCATTAAGGATGTAATAATTATGAAATAATTCTGGTAGAATTATGAATATTAAGGTAATGTATTAGGTTTCCCAAGTGTCCAATACAATGGGAAAATACCATGGGCAAACCAATGGTTTTGCCAATACCACAGATGAGGTGTCCCATGGAAATTAATGCCTTGTCCCCTCAATTCTCCTATAAATACCAAGCCATTCCCTCATTCATTTCATTTAAAAATACTCCCCAATGAATTTATGGTCTCTTTACCTCCCAAGGAGTCCTTCCAAGGTTCCCTCAAGCCTCCCAAGGTCCTGACCTTCAACCTTTTGAAGTTACTCTTCAAGGTAAGGGATCCTTTCACCCCCATCTTTTAAGTCACGAATTTCTTTATGTTGTGTCTTATAATTTCCTTATATTTATGTTAAGGGTATGTTCTTATATGTTCTCATTTCTTTCCATTTCATTTCTAATTATTTAGAGACCTTCTTCCCTCTCATCAATTTGTTTTCTGAATTTGTAAGTGACGTCGTTAGGCTGCTGAATTTTTCATAAAAGAAATCACATCTTCTCATTTCTTTCATGTTTTCTTTCTTCATGGGGTATGTCATTAAAATATCCATAACATGATCTTATATAGTACCCATAATTTATTATGAGTACTTTAGGAGTGGGTGACCCTTATCCCCTCTCTTTTCAATGTTTTCTAAAACCATGTTATATAGTCATTATGCTGCATAAATTTCATATCAAAATTTCTATCCCTTTCCCTCAAGAAATTCTATTGTTTATTTATGTGAATACCCAGAATTATTTCATTTACATGGGTGTTCATAAATATATAAAGATGATATTTGAATCTATAATTGACACACATATAACCCTCACTCCCTCTCCATGGGTTGTAAATGACATAATGATCTCATTTTTAAGCTCTTTTTAAATGTGATGATTTTGACATGAAACCCATTTCATTGATTCCATTTGGGTTATTTATGAAATGTTTGATTATGATATATGTGTATCAAATTAAATTAAAGACATATTAAGGGTTTTCCTTGATATAGCTCTAATGCATTGGGTAAAGAATTAATCTCTAGAGATGATAAGTTTTATGATACCTTGGTGAATAACCTTGGTAATTTTATGACACCTTGGGGATAGAACTTAGTGATATGTTCATAAATGTATAAATGAAATTTTTTAGCCACATATTCAAGTAATTTTCCAAGTTATTTTATTTATTATATTCCTATTCTTACATTTCTCATGTCTTTATGTTTTTATTCAAGTTCTTATTGATATCACAATTACATTGATTCCCTTGTTTACCTTTACTGGGCCTTCTGCTCACCCTTTCATTTGATGTATGTCTCTAGGATATGATATGCAGTTAATGTACATAGGATGAACCTATGATGAATCCTTAAAAGTGGTTTAGAAGAATGTTTTCTATTGTTTTCATTTTTATGTTCTTGATTTCCAAGACACTAGACTTTAAAGATCCCCTGTATGTAAAATGTATTGAAATGTTATGTAATAAAAAGGAGGGATTCCATAGTTGGTATCGAAGGATAGTTTAGTTATTTATGGAAATTAGGATATTAAATCTTTAGGAAGAACCCTATAGAGGATTTTAAATGTAGGAAATATTCCTGGTATTTTGGTGAGTATTGAGTAAGTGGTTTATCAAGCAAATAAATCCATCTATGGATACGAGCAGGTAGAGGTGGCTCTGGCACAGATGTACATAGGGGTAAAACCTGAAAACACCACTTTGAACTAGACTCGAACGAGAACTGTTACACGACAACGGGCCTTGTTGCACTCTTGGTTATGACACTCCTGGGGGACATGTTTGGTCAATCGTGAGCTTTTTATGAATCATTATGAAGGAATTATAGAAAAATGTAACTGTCTAAGCAAGAAGATTTAAGACATCAAATCCTTTTTAGTTAAAATATTCGTAAATGAAATAAGTTTCTCACAAAGGATTTATTCTTTTAGAAAATGTCCCCATTGTCTAGGAATACGTTGACGTATTTCTTGAGGAGTTACCCGAACCTCCCCCAGAAAGAGAGGTAGATTTCTCTATTGAACTCATACCTGGATCTCATCCGATATCAAAATCCCCATATAGGATATAAAATGTAGATCTAGAGGAATTAAAGAAACAACTCCAAGATCTTTCAGAGAATGGGTTTATCCGAACAAGTGTGTCTCCTGGGAGAGTACTAGTTCTCTCTGTGAAGAATATGGATGGATCGATGTAGCTATGTATTTATTATAGAGAACGGAATGGGATCACAGTGAAGAAAAAATACTCTCTTCTAAGAATTGACAACTTATTTGACCAACTTCATGGGGATCAATCCGTATCTAAGATTGATCTTCATTCTGGTTATCATCAATTGAGGGGGAAGAATAATGATATTCCAAAAACTACCTTCCAATCAAGATATGGGCATTATGAGTTTATTGCTATGACCTTTAGACTGACTAATGCACCTACTATTTTTATGGATCAAGAATAAGTTGGTTTTGGAATCTTGTGTTTTATCGAATGGATATCCTTTGTATAGGAAAATGATTTGGTGATTAAATGATAAAGGTTATTTTTGATGATGTTTTCTCTTTTGAAATACTATATTCTTAAGGAATATAAAATACTATAGGATTTAAATTGTGGAGGAATGATAAATTTTTTTTAGGAATTTATGTATTTATTGTGGTCATATGGTGATTTGGGTTATTTCTAGAAAATGATGAATCTAGCATAGAGAATATGTGATTAGGTTAATTACACTTTAGTATGAGAATTTATTAGTAGTCTATGTTATTTGGAGATAAATATTAAGATTTATTGGGGAAGACTATGTGATTAAATCCTTCTGATTTTTGGGTTCCAATCTTAGTTTGGTTTATTCTCAAGAATTTAAAGGATGATTGTGTATTGAATGTTCTTTCTAGAACTTTGGGTACTTTTTGATAAATTTTGGAGATTAATAGTCATATTTATTTTTATAAAGGATTATACGTTTTGGGGATTATATGATCTCATACTAAACATTTTAGTTTTTGTTGATGACTAAAGATAAGGGAAATATATAGTTATTATCTTGTGGATTATTTTATTCTATAGAAGATGATTCTTGTTCTTTTGATGAGACCAAGTATTTTTTAATGCTCATTATTTTGAGAAAATATTGGTCTTGGTGGAAAATTATTATAGGATGAAACTATACATGAAGGTAAGTATATTTATTTATGTTTTCATTCAATGTAGTAAATGAATTCCTCAAAATTATGAAAGGGAACGTAAAACAGAAATGTTGTTGGTTTACGTTTCCTACTAGGTAATCAAAGACTGTTTAACACATCATATGTTTGTGATCTTCTTGTGGTTAATTTTCTCATAATCATGTTTTCTATCACTCTCCATCAGAACTTGACCCTTTGTTTTCTCTTCCATATCCATGTTTTCCTACATGGAATTCTAGTATGGATTAACTCAGGTGACCTTTGTACTTCCCTTTATTTCTTTTAAAGTAATAATTTTACTGAATCTTTTTCCAATGTGGGACTTTCAATGAAATTTCCAAGCCCAATTTTAAAATTGCAAGGATGCAATTTCTTAAGGGGGGAAGATTGTAAAAACACGAAATTTTGAATAAATTTTTCTTCCTAAATTTGTGTGTTATTTTATTTTATACTCAACAAAACTATTTCATTTAATAAAATGAGTATTATTAAAATGAGACCATTGGGTTTCGGCTGTTATATGACCATTGGTCAGTATGATCGTTGGAAACTAAATGTTGCGATTATTGTCTATAAGTACAAGTGATCTTGGTTAATTAATATAGAAATAAGATTAGATGATCTCATCTAGTAGTCTCGGGCCGATCAAAGCCCATCTAACGGAACTTGGGAAGGAGGTAGCACCACTGGGCTTTGCTCTGGACCAAACCCAAGCCGAAATTCATCGTGTGAATATTGAATAGAATCACCTTGGCGACAAGTTCAAGATGATAGAAATCACCACTCAGGAAATGTTGGTCAAGTAGCCCCAAGATTCTATCACCTTAGCACACCTTACACTTAGGTCCTATGCTAGTGTTATAAGGGGCTATGTAACGAGAACTTAAGTTCTTTATGTAATATTTTGATATAAATAAAAATTGTGATTTCTTCTTATGGTGAAGTTTGTGAATTTTCAAATGTCTGGATATATATAGTATGCATATTATTAATTAATTCTAGAAAAAGGATATCTTAAAATATTTATGTAAACCTTAAATAATTAAAAATGCGTAATGATTTTCAAAAAAAATTCTTTTGCAACTGTGTTCAGTATGAAATTTAGAGTCTAATAAGATCAACCTAATTTTTGATTAATAGTAAATTTGGAATAGTGATTTTATGCTTTTGATTAGTAATGTGACCAAATGGATTAAGTAACTTTACTTAAGAAAGTATTAATATAATTTAGTCACCTTGATTATGTAATGTGATTCAATAAAATAGGTAAATAAATGTTTCAGAAACTATTGATTAATTATTTTTTTCGGGTGAATAGTATTTTTTATTTAAAAATTAAATTAAAAATATTTAGAAAATTATTTTCATAAAATGAAGTTCATTTTTGAAATCAGAACATTGATATTTGGTTAAGGTGATTTTTTGAGATTTTTCTGAAAGAGTTGAATTTTCAGTGAATAGTGTTTTTATTTAAAAATTAAATTAAAATATTTAGAAAATTATTTTCATAAAATGGAGTTCATTTTTGTAATCAGATCATAAATATTTGGTTAAGGTGATTTTTAGGGATTTTTCTGAGAAAGTTGAATTTTTGGTGAATAGTGAAAATACAGTTTTTGAGTTTCAGGTATTTAATGACATCATTAAGGATATAATAATTATGAAATAATTCTGGTAGACTTATGAATAGTAATATAAGGTATGAGGTGTCCCAAGTGGCGAATAACATGGATAAATAACATGGGCATGCCCATGGTTTTGCCAATACCACCGATGAGGTGTCCCTTGAAAATTAATGCCTTGTCCCCTCAATTATCCTATAAATACCAAGAAATTCCCATATTAATTTAATTTTAAAATCCTCCCCAATTAATTTCTGGTCTCTTTACCTCCCAAAGAGTCCTACAGAGGTTCCCTCAGGCCTCCCAAGGTCCCGACCTTCAAGCTTTCGAAGTTACTCTTCATGGTAAGGGATCCTTTCACACTCATCTTTTAAGTCACGACTTCCTTTTTGTTGTGTCTTCTAATTTCCTTATATTTATGTTGAGAGTATGTTCTTATATTTTCTCATTTCTTTCCATTTCATGTCAAATTATTGATAGACCTTCTCCACTCTCATCAATTTTTTTTTCTGAATTTGTAAGTGACGCTGTTAGGCTGCCGAATTTCTCGTAAAAGAAATTGCATCTTCTCTTTTCTTTCATGTTTCCTTTTTCATGTGGTATGTCATTAAAATATCCATAAAATGATCTTATTAAGTACCCATACTGTATTATGAGTAATTTATGAGTGTTTTACCATTGTCCCCTCTATTTTCAATGTTTTATAAAACCACGTTATATAGTCGTTATGCTGCAGAAATTTCATCTCAAAATTTATATCTCTTTCTCTCAAGAAATTCTATTTTTTATTTATGTTAATACCCAGACTTATTTCGTTTCCATGGGTGATCATAAATATATAAATATTATATTTGATTCTGTAATTGAAATACATATAACCCTCACTCCCTTTCCATGGTTTATAAATGACATAATGGTCATATTTTTAAGCTCTTTTTAAACGTCAAGATTTTGACATGAAACCCATTTCTTTGATTCTATTTGGGCTATTTATGAAATGTTTTATTATGATATATGTGGATCACAAGAATTTAAATATATATTAAGGGTTCACCCGGATATCACTCCAATGAATTGGGTAAATAATTAATCACTAGAGATGACGAGTTTTACGATACCTTGGTGAATAACCTTGGTAATTTTATGACACCTTGGGGATGGACCTTGGTGATATGTTTATGAATGTATAAATGAAATGTTGTAGCCACATATTCAAGTTATGTTCCAAGTTATTTTCTTTATGATATTCATATTATTCCATTTCTCATGTCTTTATGTTTTTGTTGAAGTTCTTATTGATATCACAAGTACATTGATTCCCTTGTTTACCCTTACTGGGCCTTCTGCTCACCCTTTCCTTTGATGTCTACCTCCAAGATATGAGATGCAGTAAATGTACATAGTATGAACCTATGATGAAGCCTTAAAAGTGGTTTAAAAGAATGTTTTATGTTTTTTTCATGTTTTCTGTTCCTGATTTCCAAGACACTAGACTTTAAAGATCCTTTATATATAAAATGTAATGAAATGTTATGTAATAAAAGGCTGGATTCCATAAAAAGAAAGTGTGATTAAAGAGAAACATTATTAAATAATTTATATGACAAATTTTCATCTAAATAAATATCCTCATAAGGATATATGATAATATTCACAACATAGTCCTTCTAAAGAAACATTAGGCTGCTGTAGTGAATGAATTCATAAAGAATATCATTAAAAAATTATCTTATTAGTAAAATGATAGATATACAAAAGAATATTATAAATTTTATGAAAAAAGTGTAGTTCTAAAAAACAAATCCAACAAACTAATGTAGAATAAAAACAAGTAGATAAAAAAAAATTAAAAAAAGTAATATCCATTGAAATTCAAAAAAACTATAATTATATTATCATGTAGTACTACTGATAAGAAAATAGTTTTTCAAAAATAATTGATTGTATATTATATAAATTAAATTAATATATCAATAATAAATATGAAATGTGATTTCATTCTCATAAAAAAGGTGTGAAAATATTTTAAGATAAATCAAGGATTTTAAAATGCTTAGTGTGTTTGAAATTTGAATTTAATTAGCCAATAAAAATTGTAACATCCATTAAAAATATGAATAATTTACTCTGTTAATGATAAACCTTTTAAATTTTCATTGAATTCCTTTAATTAAGATATTTAATCTAGGGAAACCATTATAGAAATATCATAAGATATGCAAAATTCAAATCCAATAAATGACTGATTCAATATGGGGTTACACTACATACTGATACCTCCAAAAATATGGGTCACAATGTGCTATTTATTTCAAAGGATAGGTTAACATAAAACAATTTGATACTCAAATATATAGTTCTCAAACCTAATATTCTGTTAAAAGGTATTGTTCAAAAGGTATTGTTACCAATCAAATGTTAGGTTCCCAAACCTAAAGTTCTTCTTAAACAAGCGGTTTTGAATATTGATTCAATACTACATCAAAACATCTATAATAATATGAATAAGAAAACATTATGTATATTTAAGAAAATTAAATCTATAATTTCCATGAAAATGAATTAAGTCTTATAATAAATATATTCCCAAAATAAACATAAATAAAATTCATTTCTAAAAGAAATGAGAGTGTTTGTGAGGATACAAACTATTATAAATTAATAATAAATTATTAGTTCAATAAATTTATGGTAACAAATCTCACCCTTTTGATGATAACCAAAACCATATAAGCATAAACACAAAAATATAAGTTTTAGGTTTTAATCAAAATAATATATATTAATTAAGTACAATAATAAAATGTTTTTTTATTGATATTTAAAACTATTTTCTAAAATGAAAAATAAATTATAGATATGAATTATAACACATTTAATGTACCAAATATTGTAATTGTATTTTAGTTAAAGAAACAAATAATTGTATCTTGAAATATGGATCTTTTCATAAACAAAAAAATATAGTTAACATAAAATGAATAAAATATATAATTAACAAAATAACTATATATAAATTATCTTGGATTAAAATAATGTCTAGACTGAGGTTTAACATTCAAAAGTGAAGGGTGAGAGTAAGGTTAAAGTTTAGGCCCCTTAGATTAAGAGTATTCTATGGTTAAGGAACCTATAATAGTCAGATTCATAGACTTTATCTCCTCCAACAACTTCTTAAAATTCATATTCATTGGAACATCCCATTATTACCACCAAAAACTCAACTACCAACACATATTTATCATTTATACTACATTTACTTTCAAAAAATTATGAATATTCTCAAGAGACTGAACATATCTATTTATTATTCTACAAATACTTTAGACCAAAAACTTAAATCTTGGATCTACATAAGTTCAATTATCAATAAAATCTTCCTATTTCTTCATCAATGTGCGTAGTGGCACACCATCACATTGAAACTTTTGTGGATATAGTTATTAATAACCATTTGGGTTTATATGATTCTTGAATTTGAAGAAATTACATGTTATTAATTTTTGGGATGAAAATGTGTGGTATGAGATAACATTTGTGGTGAAATTATGTTATGGTTATTTTGAAGAATTTTTCTCATTTTGGGAATGTTATAAAATATAGTTTTGGAAAAATAACAACACGCAGACTGTGTAATAACCTGTTGCATCGGACAAAGCTGCAGGAATCGAACCCACAACTAATGTGTGATTAGGATTTATCACCTACCACTAGACTACGTGAAGTCCCTAGTTAGTGTGACTGATTATTTTTAGTTAAATGATTTTATTAATCAATAATATATTGATTTTGGATCTTATTTCTTATAAAAGGGATATCTTTAGTGTAGGAAAATGTTTTGGTGATTAAGTGATATATGTTTTTTTGGAAGACGTTCGCTCTGTTGGGAAAACTATATGCCTAAGGAAAATAGAATACTATGGGATTTCATTTGAGGAGTAATAGTGGATTTTTATCTATGTTCTTATTGTGGATTTATAGTGATTTGGGTAGTTTATGAAAAAGATTAACCTATCATAGAGAATATATTATTAGATTAATTACTTTTATGTATGTGACTTTAAGAGTAGTCAATGTTATTTGGAGATACAATTTGAATTAGAAGACTACGTAATCAAATTCTTCTATGTTTTGGGTTACAATCTTAGTTTGGATTATATTGAAGGATTTTAAGGATAATTGTTTATTGAATGGTATTTATTGAACTTTGGGTATTGTTGGTTTAATTTTAGAAATTAATATTAGTATTTCTTTCTCTAAAGTATTATCCTTTTGGGAATCATCTAATCTAGTACTAAACATTTTGGTTTTGGTTAATCTCTAAAGACAAGGGTAATATATAGTTCATCCTTTTTGGATTTTGTGATTCTCTATAAGTTGATTCTAGCGCTTTAGGTGTGACAAAGTCATCTTGAATACTCATCATTTGGAGTGAAAGATGAGTTTGTGTTAGAAATTAGTTAAAATATGGAACTATACTTATCAAGTATTTTTTTCTTATTCTATGAAGATATTAATTCTTAAACCTTAGAGAAAGGATCTTAAACCCAAAAATTTATTATCCTAATACCTTAAGTTATTCATCAAATATTTATGGCTTTGAGGCCCTTAATTTTCCGTTGATTTTTTTATGATTAATGACCTCAATCACACACTATAAATATTTATGTTTTTCCTCCAATTATAATTTCCACCAATTTTCTCTTATTCGAAATCCTAATTTGGTGGTGACTTTTTCATTTCCCTTCCCCTCTTATCAGGACTAAATTTTATTAACCCTATTACCGATGTGGGTTTTCCAAAAAGGTATTTTATATTTTTTTAACCTTTTATTTCCAAATAAAAATTTTAAATTTTGAGGACTCAATTTATTGAAGGAGGGAAGAATTTAATACCCCAAGCTTCCACGGTATGCTTCACTTCGAATAATACAATAGCGTGTGAAGTTCGCAACAACGAGTTCGAGCGCACCAAAACCTATCAAACTAGCCATTTATAAAGTGGTTATGAATACTAATAACCATATTTTGAATTTTATATATATCCCATATAATTTTAACATTCATATTTTTTGTTTCTTAGGAATAACATAAGGACAAATTTAATTTTTCAGATAAAAAAAGTATTTTTCAAAAAATGCAGTTTTTCCATTTTTAATAGAGAACCCTTTCTAAATCCAATATTTGATACTATTATATATTCAATTTGATGAAATTAAATTCTTCTTTAGAAGAGGGAAATAAAAATTTAGTTTGGATAAATTGTTGGTGTTTTTTAGATAACTTTTATATTTTGATGAACAATGAAAGATACTAAATTTTAATTGAAAACAACTTTTTTAATAAAAATGATATATAGTTTTAAATTATACATTTTAATGATTATAAATTATAATTATATTATATTGTTATCATTTAATCCAATGTTATTCATTAGAAGTAATTTCACTTTCAAACTGGACATAAGCACATATCTATCTTTTGATAGTTTTTACTTCTCAAAAACCAGCTTTCTAGTTTTGAAAATGGAAAATAATTTAAAAATAATTAATGAAAATACTATGTTTTTAATTTGGTAAAATAGAAATCATTTTTGGTTTCGTAATTTCAAAATTATCTTAGGGTGAAGTTTTGGTATTTTTCTAAGAACATTAAATTTTTGTTGAACAGTGAAAAACACTGCGTTATTGTTTAAAAACCAACTTTTTATTTAAATAATTATTTATTTTATTTTAATTTATTTTAATTCAAAATAGATAAATAATAAATATATTATTTCAATATAACTCATTGAAGTCATTTTACAATAAAATTAGATGTATAAAATGTTATTGAATTTTTTAACGTCTTTTACCCACCATCTAGGCACATTAGCAAATTTTCCTAAAATGTAATTTTACCACTTCTGTGAATTGAATTTGAAAAATATGAGAGACATGGTTGATATCATTAAGTAAAATTTGGTTCAATAAGATTAAAATAATTTTGGTGAATAGTAACTTTTGAATTTTATTTTCTACGTTTAAAAGTAAATAGGGTAATTAAAGGTAAAAATGATATTATAATTACCCTAACACATGTCATAATTCTATTGTATAAGTGTATTTCGACCAAAATAAACGTTAGGAATAAAATATTATCCTTTTTATCCACTTGGTTTAGATTAGGTCATTTATTATTATTTTATTTAAAGAAGAGTTAAAAGTGTTAAATTCAAATTTTAATAACTAAAACATTTTTAATATAGGGTTAAATGTAAGATAATTTTGACTATAAATATTCATTATAAAGATAAGAATATTTCCTACATCATGGTATTTTATTTATAATTTTTAGACATTAAATAATTAAATTTAATTATGACACAATGATGATGTAGTAACTACCTTATTAATGAAAGATTTAAATAATTGATATTATAAATATTAAAATAAATTTAAATTGAGACTTTTGATGCATTAAAAAAATTTATAGATTAATATTACATGTTAGGGTTTATTTAATTTTTTTTTTCAAATAAATAATATTATTATGACTTTCACAAAAACCTAATATTAAAAAATGTCAAAATTGACATAAATGAGTTTTTAAAACAAATACTATATTATTAAATGATACAATAGTCCTCAAAATCTAGGGTTTTTAAAATGAATTATATAATAATATATATGTCATTAATTAAACACTTTGGGTTCTCTTGTAATTTTATATAAGCTTATTGACCATATAATATAAAAATACAAAGAGACATGGTAAATGTTAAACTATTTAACGAAGAGTTAAATTTAAAAGATAAGGTTAATATGGTAACCTAATCCTGTCTAAAACCAATTGGTAGAGAGTTTTTCGACCCATACACACCTTATCCTCAAAATAAATCCTTTTTGAGCCATTATAATCTGAATATGATTGTATAATAAAATAATATTTCAAGGTTTTCCTAAAGTGACCCTCACCTCTATTATAAAAGGGTACATACCCTTCTCTTGAAATCACACCTCCAAAGCCATTTGGCTCGGCCAAACCCTGCTCAAATATCCTCCCAACTACCCTCACTTCAACCTAGAGTACTTACTTTTATCAGAAAACCAACCTAAGGAGCCCTTTTGATCAAATCAAGAGGAATCACCTGAAGAAGAGGTAATTATTTCATAACCTCTTTCAATGTTCTTTTCTTCTTCCACTTCCTATTTCATTGTTGTTTCCATAAAAAAATAATAAATCAAGTACCTTATACATAATTTGATGTTATTATAAATATGGTACAACCATATTCATTTTTCTATCCATTCTATAAATGACAAAGTCACCATACGTGCATACGTACAGCTTACCGTCTCCAGGTCATTGTGTAGTTTGTTATTAAACAGTTAATTTTTTGGATGGGTATAATAATGAGTATAATTGATATAAATAAAAAATATAACATGTTAATGATTCTTTATATATGATATACCATCCAATTACATACAATTTCACCATTAATATAATGGTATTGTTGCTCGTGTGTATGTACGGATTACCGTCTCCATGAACGCTATGAGATTCATTCCTCATCGTAACCATTCAAGAATAAATATCATTTTATGATTAAATTGTAATGTTTAAGATCATAATATAAGTCTGTATAAAAATAAAATACATATTATCCATAATAAACATGACTTACATAACAAAACATATAAAGAAAAATGAATCAGTTAACACCCGAAAGAATGATACTACTGAAATATTATTAACAAAGAAATATTAAAAGATCATATATGACTTAAAATTTATAGATATGGTTATTTTATTATATAATAACAATTATTTCTCCATTATACAGGAGGTTAATGTACCCTCAACTAAGTAAAAGTACCAGGTAAGGGGTTTTCATCTCACTTTTTATTCCTGTGAGATTCATGCTATATATGACACTATTTCCTTTTGTTTGGTGTATGTACTTCCCATGATTGTATTATTTGTGTAATATACATTAATTTATGGGTATTTAAAACTTCATTATATGATTCTTCTTTCATGGGGTGTATGTTTTGTAAGATAGAAAATTGGTAAGTGAATTTAAAATTACAATTTCCACTCATTAGGTTTTACACAAACTTAATTGATTATTTTACTCCAAGATTATGTGTGAAATAGCTATTTATTTAATTATTTAGTAATTTCAACCTCCATTTTTGTGGATATACTTTTGAAACACATAATCACTCCATTGATAAATTCTCATGTCATAGGTATGAACTTTATAAGAGTAATCTTAACTCAATTTCCATTCATAGAGGTAAACATCTAAGTCATTGGGGTTGTTTTTACAAGAATATGTGTGAATGTACTCTAATTAATTTACAATTAATATAAAATAATATTGATTGTATTTATATTTTCACACATAACGACTTCATTTATTTATCCTTAACCCAAGGATATGGTCTTTATAAGGGATTTCATCTCAATTTACATTTCATTGACACTTCTTTGTTGTTATGCGCCAATTCCATTTTATATGGTTTATATACTATACTTTGACATAGTATATCATGAATCCCTTTATTATCATGATATTATAATGTTTTTATTACCTCAATAATATTTATTCAAGTGTCTCTCATTTGGTTAGGAACTCTAACAAAAATATCATTTTAAATGTTTTAAAAATGTATTCTTCTAAATCTTTCTCTTTAATTTCCATGTTTTAAAAATGGTTTTATGGATTTATTTATTTGGACATGAATGTTTTAAAATTAAAATTAATTTTAAATGTTTCAAATTGGTATGGGACACATTGATTAAAAAACATATTTTAAACGGCTTCTTGATAAATAGTGATACTTTTAAATGTTTCCAAGAAAAAAGGGGATATATCTCTCTAATAGTTTCACTGATTATTTTCATCTATGGAAATTTCTTTCATTGTGTTTTATTATTGATTGAGGTTGATTTATTATAATAAAATCTTCCATATTTTATTAAAGGAGTTATGTTTGACTATAAATATACTATTTTTATACCATTCATGGTTTGTCATTAAAGTATTGATATTTCGTATTCTAGTTTTAATACAAATGTTTAAATTATGTTTCACCATTTTCATATGAGGAATGTATTAGACTTAGTAAGTGATGGGTGGATCCCGCTATAGCTTCTCTATGCATCGGTAGGTCTCATAAGACTAACTAGTGTCTTGGCACAAGGCCATGACAAAATCTTATTTATAGTCTTGGCACGAGGCCTTGACTATGTGGTTATGATGTATGACATTATGCATTCCATCATTATGAAATTATCTATTGATATTACATGTGATTATTCGACTATTAGAATATCCATGTGAATAAGTAAATAACATTATTTGATTTATATTTTCCATATTATGCTGACATTTAAGTTTAAAGGGCTTGTGTTTTAGACTTATACAATACTTTAATTTTTTATGCTTATTTATGAAAGTTTCTAATAAATTTTTATCTTTATTAAGAATCTAATCTCAACCCTTTATGTGTTTTATTTTTCCTTGGATGTGAAGAAATATATCATGATTAACTTGTAGGAATAGGCTAAGGGATATGAGTGTGTTAAAAGGGGATGCAATGTAGTTTTTATTTATTTCATGATGTAACGTAAAACTTATGTATGTATCTAGTAATTATAAGGCTACTAAACTAATCAGTCTTTTGGGACTTGATCTCTTGTGATCATGCCAATGATATGTAATAATGCACTGACTCTGGGTAACTAGGGTCGGGGCGTTACATATATCATCTCCTCCACTCATCCAAGTGACATAATAACTCTAGTATCATTCATATACAATAATGTTTTTATGTTAATGTAATATCCATCATCAACCATCTCCTCTTATCCTCTTATTCTAAACAAATGAAAACACTATCTGTAATGTGCTGATTTATAGTCATCATGGGTGATGTGTTTTTATTTTATTTGAATTCCTTAAAGGCTGGTCCTAAAACCCTTATTATGGTTAAATCAGATTTTATTATACATATTATAATTTTTATAATGTTCTAGAACCAATATATAAATGTGATATTAAATAAAATGATAATATTCGTGATGGTCATAAAAACTGCCAAAATAAATTAAATCATTTTCATTAATGTTTTATCTAATGATTCATCCTAATATCGGAACCCAAAATGATATATGGTATAATTTAAAATTATAGAACCATATTAATACCATTTAATTCCACTTTTGATGTTTTTCTTCAATTCGACAAAAAATTCTATAACAAACCAACCATGGAACCCCTAAAAAGAACGCACCTGAAATAATAAAAATAAAAAAATATTATTAATAAATGTGTTGGAAGATGTTAAAAAAAGATCATATAAGGTATTGTAAATATGAATATAGTTATTTATTAAATTAAGAACACTCTTTAAACCATTATACAGAATGTTTTAATGCATTTGAAGGAATTAAGACCCAAGGAAGGGGAATTTTCTTTAAAAATCATCTTTTAAATTTCTATTTATACAAAATTCCAAAGGAATTTTTTATGACTAAACTATTCATGTTTTATGATTATGTTCTGGTTTTCAAGAATTTTTTATGATGAAGGGTGAGACCTATATCTCCCTACAATTCATTGAGTGTGTTTATGTTGGATTTTGGTCGTAATGGTTATTCTAAGTGTAACTATGATGGTTACATCATAAGGTAGATGTGAGGATTACATTGTAAGTTAACCATAAAGGGTACAAATCATATGGTAATCATGAGTGTTAAAATATTAATTAAGTAATTCCTAGGGTTACCTATATAATTTTATTTATGTTTTCTATGTTCTTGTAAATCTTATATTTTTATAAAGTAAGTATATGATAAGTTAAAGGTGAGAAGTATATGTTGTGAAAATGATTTCATATGTTTTTAAGTATTCATGGACCAATGGTTCCTTTTTCTTTTATTTACCTTACTAATATTTTTTTCATCCCACATTTAAAAAAAAATATTGGTTCAAGTATGGGTCATAAAAAGAAGATCTATGTTGAATGTTGTGAATATTTTTAATAAAAATATTTCAGGTTGTACTGAAAACATTTGTATTATAGAAGAAATGGATATTGTTTTAGTTTTAAAAACATTGTATGCTTGTGGTTTTATATGTGTTAATTATATCCTAATTATATAAAACTATGAACTTGAAATATATTTTTGAATGTAGGAATGTGAATTCTAAAATAATTTACTAGATTATGTATGTTTAATGTAGGGTCATTATTGTTGGTATCAGAGCATGGTTTATATAACTTTAGGGTTAGGATGATATTAATAGAATACCATAAATTATTTTTTACCTTATAGTCATGTTAAAATTATATATCATTTAAACATTACCATGTTTCTTTATCTAAGATATGTATGTTCATAATAGTTTTCCAGAGAAGAAATAGGGAAGTTGATGTAGGAAAGCACTGAAAGGATGATATAATTTCGAATCTATAACCTAGAATTATGGGAATTGTAACAAAGAAGTTTGTGTTAGTAATGGATCAGTTGAATCATTCTATAAATGGTAATTTCATCCATGTAATATAACAACTTGAGATACCACAATGTAATATGATGATAGTGGAAAGTTTTATGAAGGAACACCCACCTTCTTTAAGTAGATATTCTAACCCACGGGTTGATGAAGGGTGGATAAAAGCCATTGAAAAGATATTTGATGTCATGGGGTGTTTAGATAATCAAAAGGTTAGTCTTTTAATTTATCATTTTTAAGTTGAATCCAACCAGTGGTGGTCAATGATCAAGAATATCAGGGATAACAAGGAGATTCATTCCTTGGAATGGGATCAATTTAAGAATTTGATCCTTTAAAAATATTTTCTTAATGTGGTTCAAATTAGGATTGAAAATAAATTCATGGAATTGATACAAAGGAGGGAGATTCAATGGATGTTTATTAAGAAAACTTCACTAATTTGGAAAGGTATGATCCAAATATTATTCGGAATCTTGATAGTAAAATCAATCATTTTTTCTTAGGATTGAAGCTAAGATATCAAAGGGAATTGGCCTCCCATAAATTCAAAAGTTAAATGAAACTTATCTAATGTGATAAGAGGGTATAAATGCAGCTATCTTATTATCAAGTTAAATTTTAAAATAAGAAGAAGAAATTTTCTAGATTATATAAAATGGGAAGGAATCAGTTAAAAAATCTAAAGGAAAAAAAATCCAATTTTTGGTTTGTGAAAAGTGTGGTAAAAAATAACCCGGGGAATGCCTTTAAAAAAACTGTGAAGTGTTTTTGATGTGGGATGTTTGGACATATGTATTGATATTTCAATTCAAATTATCTTACGTTTAATTATAATAAGAAAACTCTAAATTGTTTCAAATATGGTGAGATGGGGCGTTATGAAAATGCATGCCCAAAGAATGATATAAATTATGGAAACTAGCTAAATTATATGTAGAAACATGTAGTGTAATCCTTTGAGACTACGTCATTAGATGTTGGTCTATCCAATAAAGTTTTATCATGTACTTTTTTACTAATATTTTTTTAATTTTTTCTTTGATATGGGGTTTACACATTCCTTAATTTTAGAGAAAGTTCCAGGTAATTTAGAAATTTCACCTTAGGAAATGAAATCAGATATTATGGTTAAAACACAATTGGGAAATATTAAGGAAAAAAAGGAATTATAAAAATATTTCTCTTATTTTCTATGGAAATACATTACCTGTAAACATTTTTTTTCAATTATTATAGTTAGATGTTATTCTGGACATGTAATGGATTTATTTTTATCATGCTAAGATTGATTGTAGATACGAAGAAGTTGTTTTTGAGAAAGAATTTTAGTTTGTATACAATAATGAACTCACACCATTGATAACATATCAGGAAGATGAGAAACTATTAAAGGATAAAAATGAATGTTACATTGTACAATTTGTTGAAAATTAGGGAAATTTTCATATTAATGATGTGTTAGTGGTAAATGAATACCTGAATGTTTTTTATCATGTTTTGTCTGGTTTTATACCTGACTGGGAATTTGAATTTACTATTTCCTTAGTTCTTGATGCAAATCCAATCTCAAAAACCATTATTGAATAGATCAAGTGGAACTTCTATAATTGAAAAAGAAGTTTTATGAGTTTTTTATAAAGGTTTCATTCATCCTAGAACTTCACCAGTGGTACTACAATTTTTTTGTTAAAAAGAAATATGTTTCCATGAGGATTTGAATTGATTATAAATATTTAAATAACATTATTATTAAGAATAATTATCCTTTGTATCAAATCGATGACTTTATTGATCATGTCTAGAGAGATGAGAATTTTTTTCAATATTGACTTGAGATACAGGCACCACCAGGTGAAGGTAAAAGAGGATGGCACTCTAAAACCATCTTTACATACTAGATATGGGAATTGTGAGTTCATTTTTATAGCCTTTGGTTTAAAAAATTACCCTTCTATGTTAATGGATCTTATGAATAGAATCTTCTTTGAATATTTGGAAAAGTGTTTTGGGGTTTTTATAGATGATATTTTTTTCAAAAATTATAGAAGACGATGAAAATAAATTAAGGGTTGTTCTAAAAACCTTTAATGAAAATAATTTATATGGGAAATTTATCAAATGTTATTTTGGGTTGTAGCATATTTATTTTTTGGGAAACATTGTAAATAAAGATGGCATAATAGTTAATACTTTAAAAATAAAATTGTTTGATAAATGGACAAGAACTATAAATGTTATAGAGATTTATGATTTTCTTGGATTATAAGGATATTATCAATGGTTTTTAAAAACTTTGCATGGTTATCTAGATTGATAACTAAGTTAAACTGAAAAGGGGTTAAATTTATCTGGATAGAATACTGTGAATTTTTTTTCACAAATTGAAAATAATATTTCTGAATCCTCTATTCTTACTTACCATCCATAAATGGTGATTTTTTCATCTACCGTGATGCTTAATTGAAGGGACTTGGTTGTGTTCTGATTCAGAATGATCAGGTAATTTATTATTCTTCAATACAACTGAAACCTCGTTAGTTAAATCATCCCACACATGATTTGGAATTAGTATCTATGTTTTCTGCTTAAAAAATGTGGAGGAATCATTTATATAGACCCAGATATAAAATATATACTAACTATAAAAGTTTGAATAATATATTTACTCAGATAGAATTGAACATAAGGAAGAGAATATGGATGGAACTGATAAACGATTATGATTTTCTGGTCAATTTCCATCCTTAAAAAGCAAACAAAGTGGAATATTTCTTGAGTCGAAAACATTATATAAGACTTAACATATTAAATTTGGAACAATACCATTTTATTAATGATTTGATGAATTTTTTCTTTAAATATGTTGGTTCATTAAATTACTATATTTTGTTTTAGGTGTTAGTGTAGTCATCTATATCATATAGAATTAATCCGGAGTATAAGAAAGATATTGAGTTACAGAAAAAAGTATAATTAGTTAAGGAAGATATGTTGAAAGAATATACCATTGATAAAGGCTATGTTTTGATATTTGGGAAGAGATTATGTGTTACTTGTGATTCATAACTGAAAAAAGAGTTATTAAGTGAATTTTATGGGTCTCTATTTTCAATTAATATTTGTAGAACTAATATGTAAAGAGACCTTTGGAATTGTTACTGGTGGGATGAAATAAAAATATATATTTCTGACTTTACCATGAAATGTGTGACTTGTCAACTTGTTATAGTAGTGCAGAAACAACTAAAGGGGTTGTTTCTTCCTTTTCCAGTTCTAGAGTGGAAATGGTAAAATGTATCCATATAATTCTTGGTGGGACTACCAAATACATATAGAGGAAACAATGAAATTTGGGTTATAATTAATCGACTAACTAAATCTACACATTTCCTTCCTTTTCATTATAATCTATATTTAGATCAATTTTCTTAACTGTAACTCTGGGATATTTTCAGGTTAAATGGAGTTACTCTTTTTGTTTTACGTGACCATGATCCGAGGTTTACTTATACTTTTGTAATGGCCATCAGAAGTCATTGATAATTGTATTAAATTTCAGCACAACCTTTCATACTCAATCTAATAGACAGACCAAGAAAAAAAATAAGAAATTGGAAGACATGTTATGTTCTTTTTCAATGAATTACTAGGGATGTTGTTATAAACATATTTTTTCAGTTGAATTTTATTATAATAATAGTTTTCATTTTAGTATACAGATATCATCATTTGATGCATTAAATGGTAAGCTACGTTGAACTCTATAATTTGGGGATGATTTCTGTCAAATGAAGTTGATGGGACTATAATTAGTAGAGAAATTGGATGAAAAAGTGAATATAAACCAACTACACATGAGGAAAACTCAGAGTAGATAGAAAAGTTATGTAGATAATAGGACAAAAGTCTCTTCTTAAAATGTAGGTGATTTGGTTTTCCTTAAAATCCCTCCATTGAAAAGTGTAATGCATTTTGGTAAGAAAAGTAAAGTTATTTCCATGGTTCATTGGAACTTATGAAATCCTGGATAAAGTTGGACCAATTTCTTACTGAGTATTTTTCCTCTGATTTTATCTCAGGTACACAATGTTTTTCTTGTTTCGATGTTATGAAATTATCTACTATATTCATCTCATGTTTTTATCTCAGAATTGGTTTAGTATTAAGAGAACCATTCTTATGAAGAGAAACATGTTCATATTTGTCATCATAGAGAGAAAGTATTGCAGAAGAAGGTAATTCACCAAGTTATGGTTTGGTGGAGAAACCACATGATTGAAGAAGAAACGTGGGAATATAAAAATGCTATGAGGTAAAGGTACCATCACCTATTTAAAAAGTGAATAAAAATTAGAAGGATTTAATTTCCATAAGGGGGTTGAATGTTGCAAACAAGGTACTTATAAAATAATTTGTTTTCATTATGAAGTTAAATAGTTAAATTTTTTATAAATGTGTAATGAAATAAGTGGTATTTAAAAAAAATTATGAAATCTAAAATAAAAGGATGGTAATATCACATATTAAATTATAGAAAAAACTGGTATCTTATGAATGAAAATATGATATATTTATATCATTTTATAAGTAAATAAATATTTAAAAAATACTAAATTAGGTGTTGGTATTTTTGTAGGTCATTAAAATTTTATTACAATTTTATAATTAATATAATGTTTTAAATTAAAATATATTTTCATAAAATAGATTCTTAATATAATTTTTTGATGTCTTCTGATTGTAGATAATTTTATGAAACCTTAATTAATATTTCAAAGTGTACTAAAACCAATTATAATTTTAAAATTGGTATTTTTTAAAAAAAATATGATTTTAATTAAAAATTAAATTTCTCATATTTTGAATGTTATTTTCATAAAATGGATTTCATTTTTTAGTTCTAAAAAAATAAAAAAAATTTAGCAACAGTTTTGGGATTTTTTCTGAAATAGTTTAATATTTTATGAATCGTAAAATTCGATAATTTATGATGTAAGTTAAATACATGAATTATTGAGTCCTATAAGATTTATGCATGATGTAAGCACATAATTTCGAACTATCCATCATTATTTTAATATATTTATTGATAATTCTCAAATAACTCATATTCTTGAGCCAAAATAATAAACTAATTAAAAAAATAATCAAAAAACACTTCTCTCCTCCACTATAAATACCACCCCACACCCCCTCTTCTATTCACACTTCAAATAATTTTATATTGTTTAATTTCTATCAAATTACATTACCAATCCTCTTACCCACATTCAATACTTGATGGTGTTACCCAGAGGCTAAAACCATGTGCCTTAAGGTGGTTCTCAAGGAGAAGAATTCAAGATGTGAAATCCTCTTTCGTTTTCTTTTATTTTTCTTTTCAATTTATTTTATTTTATTATGTTCTACAAACCAACCATAGTTCAAGATACATGATAAATATATAATATTATATATATTACAATGTTATTTTTTAATGCAATATCCATCATTAAATCTCTTCTCTTCTCCTCTTATTCTAAACAAATGAAAACATTTTCTCTCATGTACCAATTTACAGTCATTGCGGACGATGTGTATTCATCTTATTTTATCACCTTCAAGGATAATCATAAAACCATTATTATGGTTAAATAAGATTTTATTATACATATTATAAGATATATAATGTTATGGAACCAATATATAAACACTATATAAAATAAAATGATATAAGTTCATAATGGTCGTAAAAACTGCCAAAATAAATTAAATCATTTTCATTAATGTTTTATATAATGAATCATCCTCATATCAGAAAATAAATTATATATGGTATCATTTAAAATTAGGGAAATATGTTAATATCATTTCTTTCAACTTCTGGAGTTTTTCATTCATTAGACAGGAAAATCCGTAATGAACCGACCCTAGAAACAATGAAAAGAATGCATATGAAATAAAAAAATAAAAAAAAATATTATCAATAAATGGGAGGAAAGATATTATAAAAAATCATATAAGTTATTATAAGTATGAATATAGTTATGTAATAAATTATCACTACTCTTTAATCCATCATACAGGAGGTTAGAACATGTTTAAAGGAAGTCAACCCAAGGTTAGAGACCTTTCTTTATTTTTATTTTAAATTTATGTTTATACAAAATCCCAAATAAATGATTTCATGATTCATGTATTATTATTTAGGAATATTTTATGGTTATTGGGAATTTTTAATGATGAAGGGTGGGACCAATATCTACCTTCAAGGCATTGGGTATGTTTATAATAGAATTTGACCGTAATTGTTATTCCTTGTGTAACTGTTATGGTTACATCATAAGGTAGTAATGAGGGTTACATTGTAAGATATCCACAAGGGTTAAAAATCATCTGGTATCTATGAGTTTTACAATATTAAGTAAGTAATTCTCTAAGTTACCTATATGGGTTTATTTATGTTTTCATGGTATTATGGAAACCTCTTATTTTCACAAAGTATATAATACTTTAAGGGTGATAAGTATATATTGTGAAAATGATTTCATATATTTATAAGTATTCATGGAATAACAGTTCCTTTTTATTTTATGTCCCTTACTGATCTTTTTGTGATCATCCCATGTTTAAAAAAATCATAGGGCATAAGTATGAGTTAAATAAAATAAGAATCCAAGAAAAATTTTGTCAATATTTTCTATAAAAATACTTCTAGTTTTATTAAAAATATTTATATTATGGAAGAAATGAATAATATTTTAGTAGTAACCACCTTGTATACTTGTGGGTTGATATGTATTAATTATCCCCTAATTACTTAAACTATAAATTTAAAATATCTTTGGAAATGAAATAATGTGAATTCTATAAGATTTTACTATATTGTGTAATGTTTAAAGCCATGTCCTTATTCTCTAATACTGATTTGGTGTAGACACCATCTCTATTATAAAAATAGATAAATTTATTAAATATTGAACAACCTTCTAAGAACTATTACACTATAAATAAATCCTCATAGCTTCATCCTTCAATAGATCAAACCTGGAGAAAAGAATTTTAAAAAACATTGAATTTGACACAAGAATTAGAATCATTATTAGATTCCAAAGGTACTTCCTCATCCTTTATTTAATGTTATCTAACCTCAACTAACTAAATTTATTAGACTTATAAACTATCACTCGAATGAGAAGATAATTCACTAAGTTATTTTTTAGCTTCATCACCATCTTCAATATTCTACTCCAATGACATTCCATCAAAATAAACTAATTGATCCATAGTAAAATCAAGTATAGAGGAAATTTTGATACTTATATGTTTAGTAGAAAGAGCCTCATCAACAAAAATTTCTATAGTCCTTTGAGAACGCTAAGAATGTACATCCTCATTCCTTTCCAACTCAGTAGACTAAGAACCTTCCTCAAACAACTATACCTAAAATTGAGAAACTTGGTTATATATTTC
Source organism: Viscum album (assembly GCA_963277665.1). NCBI lineage: Eukaryota > Viridiplantae > Streptophyta > Magnoliopsida > Santalales > Viscaceae > Viscum > Viscum album. The sequence continues at coordinate 1,581,350,245 of OY728119.1, read as the reverse complement.
TTAAACAACCAACATAATAGCCTCCCCAATTCTTTCTTCATCAACAGAAATTGTTAGGTCAACTACACCAACCAAGACATTAACTTGTTCAAAGGGTGCATGATCCTCTATTATTTTATGTCATGAAGCCAAAAAAATCATTAAGATCCACCTCAATATATGGTTATTCATAATATCTTGGAAGTTTAAGTATTCCTCTAACCCTAGAGGGAATATTTTATATCAAAACTTTCCTACTTTTGGTACTAATAGGAATGTTTTAACAGTAACTAAAGAATATTACAATCCTCCTAACACTAGAGGCATACCATCACCTCCTTATACATAGGATTCTGAAATTTGAAATTGTATGAGACCCAGATAAACCTTCTAATTTTAAACTGCTATGCTCCCCCTCAGTACGAGCACCATAATATTCTTCCTCTTCAAATCCAATATGGATCTATTTTCCTCACAATAAACACCAAAAGAAAACCAACTCTGTATGTGTCCTAGACAAAAGTCCTTGTAATGATGAAATTTCATCCCTGTCATTTTATCAGAAATCATACCCCTCTTGTAGAGAAAAATCAACAGTAATCATTTAGAGGGGTATATGTTTATCCTTTTTTCCTTCAAACATTAATGTATAATATATTTTTTCGTATTTCCTATTAAATTTATATTTATGTCACTCAATATTAGAAACAATATATTTATATCCGGGAAAAGGATTTTCTATAATTCTTTAATACTTAGTAAAACTATAGAGAGAACAAATATAGAAAAAAAATCTAGTCATCTTTCAGGTCTTTCACCAGCATCTTCTTGATTTTGGTTCTTCTAAAAAGAAATGAAACCATTCTCATAGATTTTTTAACACATTCACTGATTGATCTCATGCTAAAATGAAAACTATTTAATGAGAAACATAAAGATCTAATCCATATCTACTATAAAAATTGGAAAAAAATTCCTTCACCTTTGATGAAACAACATATTCACAATCACCAAATAGTACATAACATTCTCATAAAATTATTTGACCTCAATTTCATAGATATGCTCATAATTATAAGCATAAAACATGTATTCTAAAAAATTAAATCTCAATTCCTACCTCTGAAAAAATAAAATTCCCATATGAAATCAACATATTTTCATGTTAGAACATTCCATTCTGAAAATGAAGATGTTAGAATCATCATACCACTCAGACTAGCCCTGTATTTCATCTTAGTATTTACCCTCACAATAATTTAAAGGTTGATGGTTCATAAAATCTTGGGCTTGAGAGATTGAGCTATTGATAGATTAAGAGATTAACATATTGGAAGGATACATATTCTATGGTCAGATAAAATGAAGGTTTAACTCTAATAGTTTCAAGTGATGATTCATATTCTTGATCCAATTTAATAGTGTAATCATTCAATTTTATTAGAATTAAAATGAAGCATTGCAAAAATAAAATATACAAAATATATTTTAAATGAAACCAATTTATAAAACTAATATAATAGAGATATATAAAACCATAAAAATACTAAATAAAATAAATTAATAAAATAAATAGAGACTAAAATAAAATTTAAAAACTTTTCTTAAAATTTAATAAACCTAAACTCACCTTAATAATGTAAAAATTAGAAGTGAAATGTTATTTAGTGAAAATATCAGGTATTTAGTACATATTATTTTCAAATTATAGAGTTATATCCCCTTTATATAAATAATACCTTAGAAAAGGATGTCATAAATCAATATGATTTGTCCTAGAATAACTAAGTTTATTTTTAATAATATTAATTACACTAGTATTATCATATAAAATATGAATACAACTAAAATATGATTTGTCCAGATGTGTTTGTTTTATCCACAACACTTTTTTTACAAAAATGGTCAATAGATATTTATTACTCTTCAGTGTTTGACAACATAATTGAAGGTTTCTTTTCTACTATATTATGGAATAATAGACTTTCGAAAAATTTGATAAGTACATGAAGTTATTTTTCTATATAACACACACTCTCAAAAATCAGCATCTGAATATTAAATTAAATCAAAACCACAATTTTTTAGGTAAAGAAGATATGTCAAAAAGTTCCTTTTAAATATCTAAAATACCTTTTAACAGTAGTTACATGGGACTCTTTATGGATTTATTGAAATTTTACAAAAAATGAAAACTAAAAACATGATTCTTGGTCTATTAGTAGAGAAATATTGAAAACTACCAATCATTCATCTATATGACTTGTGTAAAATGGTATTTTAGATTCATTGAAATCCTATTTTCTATCAATACACAATGGATATGTAAATGATTTACCATTTTGAATCCAAAACTTTTTAAATAAATCAAAACTATATTTACTTTCAGATAAAAAATTACAAAATCATTTTGATAAATTCTAAATCCATGAATTAAATTTAACTCTCTAATCATACTAATTTCAAATTCTCTATTCCTAACAAATATTTTGATTAGTCTAAGTCAATCATTCATACTAGATACTTGGTTCTTGTTTAAGGCCTTAATGGTATTTAGTATGTTCAAAAATAAAATTTGGTAGATGAGGATTTTTAAAAACCATAGGTTGTTCTATTAAAACTTGATCTAATAAATAGAAATTAAAAAAATTATATTTTATATCCACCTTATATAATTTTAAACTCATAAGATATGCATATTCCAAAAGGTTCATAAGGGACGAATCGATGAAACTAGGGAAAAATTTTACTTATAGTTTATTCATTCATAATAGTTGTAACCTTTGATAACTATCCTAGTTTTATTTCTAGTAATTATAGCTTGATTGTATTACATATTTATTAAGATCCATTTGGTTCCTATCAATGGATTTTTTGAGGGTCTATCAATTAATTCCCAAACTTCATTCATCATAAACTTTTTTAATTCTTCTTATATATATTACATCTAACTTTAATCATCCAAGGAACCTTTAATATTATTAGGTTCAAACTATGATAGAAAGGAAGAGAACTCAACTAGGTTTCCAACATTTCACCTAGTCCTAAATAATTCATCTAGGTTTACAATAATAGTATCTAATGGGAGGGATATTAAGGTTCTAATATGTCAAGGTAAAACACTTTCAATATCTATAGTTTCATGTTATTTAGAACCGCATTGATTCTGGTTATATTATACTTTACATATAAACATGTATTTAGAATAATGATTTCTAAATTTATTAAATGAATCTAAAACTTCAACTATTTTAGTTAAGATATGATCAAAAGGACCGCTTTCATTAAACTTCAAATGAATATATTCATCAACTATCATTAACTATTTATTAAACACTCTATAATATTTATAAGTATAATAATACCCAAGAAAGAATAATTCATTAGTATTTGGATCAAACATACCAAGGTTTTACATATAACACAAGATATAAACCTTGCATCCAATAGCATTAAAGTATAAAACATTAGGTTTTCTATTGTTTCATAACTCATAAGGTCTGTCTTTAAATAAAGGTAATATTAAAACTCTATTTCTGATATGGAAATCTATATTAATAAATTCTACCGCAAAATATATAAATAATCTATATTCAACCAAAATAGTTTTTTCCATTTTAAGAATAGTCTTATTTCTTCATTCAATAATTTCATTTAGTTGATGTGTTCTTGGAGAAGAAAAAAGTATGCTTAATTCTAAAGTTGTAAAAAATTAATTAAATTCTTGATTCTAAAACTCTCTATGACCACTTTTCAATGAAATTATTTTGAAACTTTTTTTATTTAGAACAAAGTTAAAAATGGATAAAAACTAAAAAATAACTTTCAAACATTAGTAAGAAAACCCAATTAAATATTGAAAAGTCATCCAATAAAAAAAATACAAATAATCTTCTCGATAAACTTTATACTCTAGAGGGTCCAAACAAATACATGTGGGTGAGTTATAAAGGTTTAAATATAGAATCCTTTTTAATTGATTTGAAATATTACTTATGTTGATTTCTAATTTGTCCTGCATCACAATGTCTATTCTCCTGAAACATAATACTGAGAATATATGAAACTATATTTTTTAGATAAATTATATACGAGAAATATATTTCGATGTCCATGTCTCACATTAAATATATTGTATTCACATATTTAAGAACTTAAATTGTTCAGTTTCTATTCACACAAGGAACTAAGGACCAAAGTATAGAATTTTTTGTTTCGCAGCGCTCAAAACTTATACAGTTTTTCATTAATGATTGAACAAGAATTTTTAAAGGAATAAATATAGAATCCATCATCATATAGTTTGGTGATACATATATTATTATACCACAACCCATGAACATAAAGAATTTTTTTTGTCTCGGATTTATTTTGAATCTTCAAATGATCTAACTACAATACTCTTTTATTTATCATTTTCAACAAAGGTAACTAAGATTCCATATAATTTTGATAGTACATTATAATTGGAAAGGTATCTAGTCATATTCCTTAAACAAAAACTATCCATATACCATATCCATCTTTGTTTCTTATCACTTAAAAAATATGATACAAAAACTTTTTTTGGGGCCCAAAGGGTCATGGGTCCTATAGTTTCATTGAAAAAATATTTGGGAAACCAGATATTTTTAACCTTACAATAATCCAATTTTGATAAATAATTAGAAACATGAGCCTTCTTAAAACTACAAATATGATAATTTTTCATAAAAAAATTTAAACATAATTTCCTCTACTTCCATAGTAAGTAGAGTTAACTCTAGACCTATTTATACTCTTTTAATAAGGAATAAAATAATTTCCATACATATTGGGTTTCTTATCATTATTACCAATATCATGTCATGATATACTACAAACATTATTTCCAAAAATATTTTTCAAATATTCTTCCATCTTAGTAAAAAAACTAGAAGCACTTTTAGAAAATATTACTTTGGAATATAACTCTTTAATTTTATTTTTATATACAGTGAATCTCAAATCATATTTTCTTCATTATTATTTTAATTCTAGGTGATGTTTGAAAATAGAATCCTTTTCAATAAGGAATAAATTATAAATATTATTTAAAGTTTTATTACTTTTTTCATGTATTTATAATTTTCATCAAGAATATAATTTTATTCATCTAATTGACCAATTGAGTAGATTTTGGAATTAGAAGTAGAAGACTTCTAATGTTTTACCTCGCCTTCAATATCCATAAAGCACAATTTTTTTATGATTAAATTTCTTTTATTCTAAATCCTAACTTTTTGAACTGATGTATTGTCCAGAAACACTTCACGTATCCTTCATTGATCTCTTTCCTTTGTGTTTATAATCTTATTTCATTTCGATCTTATTCTCTATTTTTTAATTTTTATTTCTCTTTTAGATGAGGGAAATCAGGTTTTTTATGCCCCAAATTCCTTCATTCATAATTTATAACCTCTTTAATACCATGAAAATTATTCTTAGAATTATTTAATGAATGATTTAAGCATTTATTAATTTTATATAATATATTTAATCTTAGGGATAGTTGATCTAGGACCTCTCCATTATTTGAAAATCCCGAATCATTTGAGGATATAACATCCTATTTTAAAATATTTTATAATTTTGGAATAGAAACATTACAGTGTGTATTCTCCTTCTTGATAATTCTATGATCTTCAACCATAGATTACAGTTTAGTCGCATGTATCATTATAGTACCAATCAATTCCTTCATCATCATATTTATGACCAAAGATTATTATGTTATTGTAGCAGATATTTCATTTCATAATGAAGTTAAACACTATTTGCTTTTAGCACCTAATGAGGTTCTAGAATTAGACTTTTATTGGAAGCAATACTATTAACTATTTTATTAATTATTCTATTAATTTGTGTAATATTATCACATTCATAAATTCTAAAAGCATCAAATTTCAATTTTTAGTTTTTCAACTCAATCATTTCATATTATTATTTTTTTCATAGGAAACTGAAATTGTATGCCACAACTCATATATAGTAAAACACATAGAGACATTGTTGAATTAATTTGGTGAATGTCCAGAAATTTTTGCATTAATAAATATTGAATTAAGATCTTATTCAGGGTTCTTGGTAGCATCCATTTTTTATGGATCTTCCTTAAGAATTTCATATATTTTAACAACCTTCATATAAACTACAAAACTGGGATTATTCAAAAAGATAACCGCAAGGTATTTTCATCATATATAATTTTTTTCATTAAAAAATGGAGCCTTTATTATTGAAATACCTTCTTTTATCTCATCCATATATATATTTCTTCATTTATATCTTTTTACCTAAGATTATTAGAGATTTGTATTATTCTTTTGAGATAACTCCTTTGTTACCAATTATTATGAGGGAATAAATCTCAAAACATAAGAGGGGTGAATTTTGTCCACTTAAAAACACATGAATAATGTAAAACTAATCACTCTTTAAAATTTTTAAATCAATGAAATACGGTTTTCTTCAAACATATTGTGAATCAGAATGAAAAATAAAAGATCAAAACATTCTTTATAGTGGTTTAGGACATAAAGGTCCTTAAGTCCTCTCTAAAAAATCTCTCTATGTGAAATTGGTAATTTTCAATAAAAATTTCCTTTAATTCTGGGACTTCAAAAACTAAGTGTAGGTATATGAAACCTTTACAAAAAATTTCACATGGATTCAAACAAAACAAAAAAAAAAGTCCTCGAAAAACTCCACTCATTAGAATTTAGAAGTGATTCAAAATGAATTTCGTTGAAGAGATAATTGTTGAACGAATTCAAATGAAAAATTTTGAACAAAAAAACAATATATCATTAAATTAATTTGATATAGGCTTTACATCATGGTACTTATAATGAAACTTTTGTTTTCTGTAGAGAATGAATTCAAAAACCTCAGTAACATCGGATTAAATTTTTAGTAGGGGATAAATACAAAAAAAATATTATAAATTGTATTAAGAAAGTATATTACTAAAAATGAACTTAAAATAACTAAAAAATATGAATAATAGGTTGATATATTAGTATGTTCAATATTAATATCCTTTAATTGTCCTGAAAAAATTATAAATAGATTCATATTGAAGAACTTCATATAAGTATATCGTTGTTCAAAAACACTATTCTTCCTATTATATCAAGAAGATATGTCCATTGATAATAAATAATAAAAATGATTTGATTCTGTTAAAGAAAATATGAAATTATATCCATATGAATCACGATGTTCAAAATGCTTAGCACATCTAAAATTTGAATTTAATAGAACTATAAACATTATAACTTCCCACAAAAATAGGAACGACTTAATTTATTATTCAAGACACTGAAATTTTTGTTGAGTGGATTCAATTAATATATTTACTCTAGAAAAAAATTTTCATAAATCTCAAAAAATATTCAAGTTTTAAATCCCATAGATGATTTATTATATAAGGGGATTATCTACGTAAATATTACTCTAAAAGTATAGTTCACAATATATGGTTGAATAAAAACATTAAGATAGAATACCAAATGTTAGATAATCAAATGTAGGGTTATTCAATAAATTTATGATACTAAACCTATCATTCAATTCCACGATTTTTTTAGAGAACTAGTGCTTCTTATCAAAAGTTAGGCTCCTAAACCTAATGTTTAACTAATTTATGTGGTTTTGAATAGTTTTTCTATATTACTTCAAAACATCCAAAATACCTTAAAGAAAAAGAATCAGATGATTTATTATAAGAAATTATATAATTTATAAGAAAAAAATTAATATTATAATAAATATTATCATGAAATCCACATAAATAATCTTCCTTAGTACACTAAATTAGGGTGTTTTTTAGCATCGAAATCAATAAGATATTAATTAAAAACAATTAAACCGACACCATTATTCCCAACATATATATTTTATTGAAATATAAAATATATATTAAATATAATATTTAAAAATTCATTTAATGGGTTCTATAAGGAAATCAATTGAAGTAAATTAGGTTTTATACTTAAAAATTCATTTTTCGAAAATGGGTTTCATTATTATGACGCCCCAGGTTTTATAAACTGGTCCAAGTGAGAAATTTTGTGCTTTTTAATGATGTCTCTTGTTTATTCTATTTTTATGCTTTGTTCACTAATAAAGAATTCGAGTGGAAATCAAACATGAAGAAAATGATAAACTGTTATATATTTAAAAGATACATTACAACAAGACCCATCTAATTGAAAGTACCCTGCACAAGACCTAACACGGCCACAATAAGAATACAAAGAACCACAACACGGGCAATCAGATATTCGTCGTCTTTAGGGTCCATCAGTGTGAAAAGTATAACCGCCAGAATCACCGCACACGCACTCAGCACCAGAGGTATGAGGAGAGCCATCCACCAAGGGTCCGGTGTTTTGAAAATATAAAACATCCTACCCCTTGCTTTTATAATGGAACTCTAAAAGGAATATGACCGTTTTTTTTACCGTTGGGTTCCAATGGATAAAGTGCATCATTTTATAAAACTTTTTTTCCATATAACGCTTTTATAATATTATAGTATTTCAATATTTTAATAAATACAAAGTATCAGAATTATAACTTCAAGTATTAAAATAAAATATTATTCTTGAAAATGAATCTATTTTGATCATGATGATATTTATATGATGGAAAACATGGTATTTTTTTTAAAATGGGTCGAACGGGGTATTAGCAATAATTGAAAAATGTATCTTTTCGGACCTCTAAAACCATGTGTTTTGAATTAAAGAAAAAAAAAACTACGGTTCTTTTAAACATAATTTTATAAATCAACAAGTGAAGTAAGTTATAAATTGGATTTTAATGGTTATAAAATCCTAGTAGTTATAAAAGTGTTGTATTAAATATATATATTTTTTTAAAAGAAAATAATAGTTATATCAAATAGTATCATTTGTTTGCTTAAACTAATATGGGATTTTGGATTTAAAAATTATGAGTTAAAAGTACTTATTAAGTTTTATACAAAATCAAATTATAATGTTCTGCTTATATATGTATTTATATTAAAAGAAATTGAACTAGTATAATTTCTAATTTTAGCATTTATTAAACTATTTTTTTTATCACACTGTTTATACCCAGAGAGGCAGTTGCTGGCCACGCTATGGTCTCCTCCGTCCGATCTCACCATGGAAAATCACGGCCGTTGATATGTTTTAAAACTCTCGTTTCTTTTCATCCATCCGATCATGCAAAGGCCGAATCTCCTTCGTTTTTTTCCTCCGCGTCTTCTTCTACCTCGTGCCAGGGACCCGCGAACCAAACTTGGTTTCCCCGAGACGCCTCCTCTCCACTGCTCATGTTGACCTCACGCACCAACCTCCGTAGGCTCGGCCTAACCTCCCCCGGATTGTCTCCCTTTAAGAACCGAGAAACCCCAGTGAAAATGGGGACCTCCAGAGCCAACCCACGCCACCGTGACACCAGCCTCGCCACCGCCTCGTCGTCGCCTCGCCACCACGAACCACCTCCATTTTCGCACCTCACCCCCATGCACGACCACACTAGTTCCGGCGCTACACTGTTGGACACCAGTTCATCGCCTCGCAGCGTCTCCAAGTGGTCGCGACCTCACCGGACCACCACCAGCCACCAAAGCTCCTCCCGGTTCTCCGGCCACCCAGCAAGCCTCCCTCCGGCGAGCTCCTCCCTTGAGCGGTAAGGGTGTTTTGGTGTTTTTTTTCGGTTTGAGGTAAAACAATATATATACTCGGTATATATATATATATATATGTATATATATGTATATACATATCCAAATTATTGTTATACGCACATATTCACCATGCAAACCCCTCGGTTTAAGAAGATTACTCTACTCTAAGGGTGTTTTCATGTTGTTTGAAACCTAAACTATTATACCCACAATATATATAGAATATATACATATGTGTATATACAACTCATACTCTTCGGTTTTTGAACAATTTTCAAGGGGTGTTTCCTTCGTGATATAAAAAGGGATATCACTTTTAAGTTAGTTTTAATGATCCTATTTTACAAACCTAAAACTCAAGTTTAAGTGTATAGTGTTTTTATGGTTTTGAATATATATATATATATATATGTGTGTGTGTGTGTGTATACATATGTATATACATCACTAAAACCCATATTTTTTTAGGGTATCTAAGATTATTCAGTATTTTTATACTAAGAATTATACTTTTGAAAAAGGGTTTTTCTAAAATCGATTCCTAACAGGTTGGATTTTATGTAAGCCGTATATATTTATATAACTATATTCTTATGTAAGGTAATATGTTGGAATGGAATTCAGTTTTTATGTTTAAGAGATGAATAATTATCTTTGGAAAAATATTTTTAATGCGAACTTGGTTTTTGGTTTAAGTACAATTATGTTATGGTTAAAAACAAAGCTTTTACATGTTTATGTATTTATAGTTTCACGAACATTTAAACCCCCATGTGGTTTTTAATTTCAAACTGAATAAATGATAAGTATTTATAGGTATTAAGATTTTAATTGTACCATGTTTAATTTATGAGGAAACCTATATATATAATTTGTGTATATATGTCCTTATGTATGTATGTGTTTTTAAGTTTAATATCTGAAAACCCTAGTTTCAAGAAATGGTTATTAATATATTTATGCATGTAGGATTTTAGCGCTTGCCTATGCTGTTTTATAATTTTGTGTCTAAGGGTACAACAATGAACTTGTCTAAGGTTTCCCCTGAAATGATTTATGTTTTTTTAAGGATATGCTTATGCCTGTTTTAAACTCATTTTAAAAGGATAGGGGTTTAAGGGTTATGTTAATATGTAGAAATCCTCTATTATTTTTATACCAAACTCACTGCAATGATTTTTAGTGAGCAGAGTGTAACTGCAAATTCTATGACCGGTGAAGAATAATAATTAATGATAGGTAATATTTTTTTTAAAGTGGTTTATTTCCAAGTGTCGGAATTTTAAAGATTTCAAGTGTTTATTATTTTTATACCAAGAATGCCGCAGTAATCATTAGTGAATGGAGATTTGTTGCAAGTACTGTGACCTATGAAGAACAATAGTTAATTCCAAGTAGTTCATTTCCATGTACTGGAATTTTAGAAACTCATTATTTAATAACCCTTGGGAGAAAGTTTCACACATTCATCATTTTATGTGCTTAAATAATTGTTCTACGCACATAGTATGCTTGCTTAACCATGCCTTCTTTTATTCCATATTTTCTAGTTTATCTGTCATATCATGTATTTGTAAACCATTTATGTAATTGTTACCTTATTCATGTTATTCATGCATATGACTCAACATTAAGAGGAACTAAAAACTAATTACCCAAAGTGGTATGGGACACCTTGTGTAATTGGAAATGAAAATGGTATTACCCAAAGTGGTATGGGACACCTTGGGTAATATGAAATGAAAATTAAATATTCAAAGTGGTATGGGACACCTTGAATATCTGACCTTATCAACATGTGTGAAATGTATGGGACTACCCGGAATGGGGTCCGGTAAGAAGAAAACCCTCCAGGTTGGGGACTGGTTAAAGTAAGCCCTCCGGGTTGGAGACCGGTAAAAGTAAGCTCCTCGATGCATCGATAGTTCTCGAGACAGTCAGATTGGGTTTTTACCCTTAGGTCACGGCACAAGGCCTTGACACAGAGACCATGAGTCCTTCAGCATACATTTCTTTGTTTATGACCAACCTAGTGATTATTCCGATTAGAGTAATAACCTTGGTTATGGAACCTTACCTATGAGTATCAGATAAAAAAAACACAAGACATAGGATATGACAATGTTGATGCATGACCAATTTCTTTTCCAGAACTTCATTCCAAATGTTGTATTTTAATTATCATGTCATGATGTGCATATTTTGTGTAGATGATGCGCTTGTGCGCGACTCTGATGACATTTTCATCTTGTTGTTCATACACACCTTTCTTGTTTATGGACACTTTACTTCGTGCAACCCATGCCTTTTTATTATTATGCTTATCTTGTTTACTAAGTGAGTTACCGCTAAGTGTTCTAGTGCATAAGTATGAAGTACTTTAACTCTGATGTATCAACCTTTGTTTAGACTTGAAGTTTTTCTTTTAAGAAAACTTTCTTAGTATGGAAAAGTATTCTTCAACGTAGTTTTCAAAAGTTGTATTTAAGTATTTTCAAAAATCCTTTACTGAGTATTTCAATGCTCACCCTATGTTTTATTTTAAATTTTTATAGGTTGATAGAGCCTTTCCAAGACTTGGATGTTTGTTCTTAGCTCAGAAAATAAAGAAGAAAAACTGTTGTCTCTGATTCTCCAGGATCTAAACCAGAAAGTTCCTCCTGATGGGTTATGATGTGTGACTTATTTGTTTCATTTGTGCGAAATAAATTGCACACCATAACCATAACACCAGCTCTGGGCTACCGGGGTCGGGGCGTTATAGTTGGTATCATAGGAATGGTTTAGGCAACCTTGGAAAATTAGGACAACACAAAAACATTAATAATGTTTTACTAAGTAGGGTTTTTTCTTAAACTTATCAGATGGAAAGACATCAAACCACGCCTAGACTCTTGACTCTCCCTATAGAAATCATAGAGACTATTGTAGCAAAATCCTGCTCAACAAGTTATCAACCTTTTGTTAACTTACGACTCACGTGCAAAACCCTCTATGAAATATCGAAAAGCTCAAATGTCCTTCGAATCTTCCGAGGGTCAGAAGTTGTGTATAACCTAATGGCTAGTGCGCTGTTTGAGAATTATAAAAAGAAAGGGAAGTACTATGAGGGACTCTTCCTGTGTTTCACCATGAACAATAAATGGTTGTCCTTCCCAGCATTTGGAGAAGCTGCAAAGCAGTTGGACTTCCGCGCAGTCTTTATGTACCAAATCCCGTGCTTCAGCATGCTTGGAGAGCTCTGTGATTTTGGATCTTTCATCGAATCCTTCAATTATGAAGTGGTTCGAGAGATCTTTAGGAACCAAATCCAAGCGGATGTCGCGAAGCTTGATGTCAGTCATTCCCATCTCTGGAAAACCACCTGTATTAAACGGGAGCTTGGCTTCAACCACGATCCACTTTTCCAAAAATGCATTTGGGAAAAGGAGACCCACAAGCTCTGTTCTGCCCTGGGGATTGAGTTGAATAGTAACTTCTTCCATGGGCCGTGGAGGTAAAGGGACATCACCAAGGGTGTCAGAGAAGCGGTGTAAAGAAGTCAGTGTATGTACACCGATTGAATTGCGGGGATGCAATTATTTTAAGAGGGGGATAATGTGACGCCCCAGGTTTTATAAACTGGTCCAAGTGAGAAATGTTGTGCTTTTTAATGATGTCTCTTGTTTATTCTATTTTTATGATTTGTGCGCTGATAAAGAATTCAAGTGGAAATCAAACATGAAGAATACGATAAACTGTTAAATATTTAAAAGATACATTACAACAAGACCCATCTAATTGAAAGTACCCTACACAAGACCTAACACGGCCACAACAAGACTATAAAGAACCACAACACGGTCAATCGGATAATCGTCGTCTTCAGGGTCCATCAGTGTGAAAAGTATAACCGCCAGAATCACCGCACACGCACTCAGCACCAGAGGTATGAGGAGAGCCATCCGCCAAGGGTCCGGTGTATTGAAAATATAAAACATCCTACCCCTTGCTTTTATAATGGACCTCTGAAAGGACTATGACCGTTTTTTTTACCGTTGGGTTCCAATGGATAAAGTGCATCATTTTATAAAACCTTTTTACATATAATGATTTTATAATATTATAGTATTTCAATATTTTAATAAATACAAAGTATCAGAATTATAACTTCAAGTATTAAAATAAAATATTATTCTTGAAAATGAATCTATTTTGATCATGATGATATTTAAATGATGGAAAACATGGTTTTTTTAAAAATGTGTCGAACGGGGTATCAACAATAATTGAAAAATGTATCTTTTCGGACCTCTAAAACCATGTGTTTTGAATTAGAGAAAAAAAACTACGGGTCTTTTAAACATAATTTTATAAATCAACAAGTGAAGTAAGTTATAAATTGGATTTTAATGGTTATAAAATCCTAGTAGTTATAAAAGTGTTGTATTAAATATATATATATTTTTTTAAAAGAAAATAATAGTTATATCAAATAGTATCATTTGTTTGATTAAACTAAAATGGGATTTTGGATTTGAAAATTATGAGTTAAAAGTACTTATTAAGTTTTATACAAAATCAAATTATAATGTTCTTCTTATATATGTATTTATATTAAAAAAAATTGAACTAGTATAATTTCTAATTTTATCATTTATTAAACTGTTTTTATTAACACACTGTTTATACCCGGAGAGGCAGTTGCTGGCCGCGCGATGGTCTCCTCCGTTCGATCTCACCATGGAAAATCATGGCCGTTGATATGTTTTAAAACTCTCGTTTCTTTTCATCTGTCCGATCATGCCAAGGCCAAATCTCCTTCGTTTTTTTCCTCCGCGTCTTCTTATACCTCGCGCCAGGGACCCACGAACCAGACTTGGTTTGCCCGAGACGCCTCCTCTCCACTGCTCACGTTGACCTCGTGCACCCACCTCCGTAGGCTCAGCCTAACCTCCCCTGGATCGTCTCCCTTTAAGAACCGAGAAACCCCAGTGAAAACGGGGACCTCCAGAGCCAACTCGCGCCACCGCGACACCAGCCTCGCCGCCGCCTCGCCGTCGCCTCGCCACCACGAACCACCTCTAGTTTCGCACCTCACCCCCGTGCACGACCACACTAGTTCCGGCGCTACACTGCTGGACACCAGTTCGTCGCCTCGCAGCGTCTCCAAGTGGCCGCGACCTCACCGGACCACCACCGGCCACCAAAGCTCCTCCCGGTTCTCCAGCCACCCAGCAAGCCTCCCTCCGGTGAGCTCCTCCCTTGAGCGGTAAGGGTGTTTTGGTGTTTTTTTCGGTTTGAGGTAAAACAATATATATACTCGGTATATATATATGTATATATATGTATATACATATCCAAATTATTGTTATACGCACATATTCACCATGCAAACCCCTCAGTTTAAGAAGAGTACTCTACTCTAAGGGTGTTTTCATGTTGTATGAAACCTAAACTATTATACCCACAATATATATAGAATATATACATATGTGTATATACAACTCATACTCTTCGGTTTTTGAACAATTTTCAAGGGGTGTTTCCTTCGTGATATAAAAAGGGATATCACTTTTAAGTTAGTTTTAATGATCCTATTTTACAAACCTAAAACTCAAGTTTAAGTGTATAGTGCTTTTATGGTTTTGAATATATATATATATATATATATATATGTATATACATATGTATATACATCACTCAAACCCATATTTTTTTAGGGTATCCAAGATTATTCAGTATTTTTATACTAAGAATTATACTTTTGAAAAAGGGTTTTTCTAAAATCAATTCCAAACAGGTTGGATTTTATGTAAGCCGTATATATTTATATAACTATATTCTTATGTAAGGTAATATGTTGGAATGGAATTCAGTTTTTATGTTTAAGAGATGAATAATTATCTTTGGAAAAATATTTTTAATGCGAACTTGGTTTTTGGTTTAAGTACAATTATGTTATGGTTAAAAACAAAGATTTTACATGTTTATGTATTTATAGTTTCACGAACATTTAAACCCCCATGTGGTTTTGAATTTCAAACTGAATAAATGCTAAGTATTTAGAGGTATTAATATTTTAATTGTACAATGTTTAATTTATGAGGAAACCTATATATATAATTTGTGTATATATGTCCTTATGTATGTATGTGTTTTTAAGTTTAATATCTGAAAACCCTAGTTTCAAGAAATGGTTATTAATATATTTATGCATGTAGGATTTTAGCGCTTGCCTATGCTGTTTTATAATTTTGTGTCTAAGGGTACAACAATGAACTTGTCTAAGGTTGCCCCTGAAATGATTTATGTTTTTTTAAGGATATGCTTATGCCTGTTTTAAACTCATTTTAAAAGGATAGGGGTTTAAGGGTTATGTTAATATGTTAGAAATCCTCTATTATTTTTATACCAAACTCACTGCAATGATTTTTAGTGAGAAGAGTGTAACTGCAAATTCTATGACCGGTGAAGAATAATAATTAATGACAGGTAATATTTTTTTAAAGTGGTTTATTTCCAAGTGTCGGAATTTTAAAGATTGCAAGTGTTTATTATTTTTATACCAAGAATGCCGCAGTAATCATTAGTGAATGGAGATTTGTTGCAAGTACTGTGACCTGTGAAGAACAATAGTTAATGCCAAGTAGTTCATTTCCATGTACTGGAATTTTAGAAACTCATCATTTAATAACCCTTGGGAGAAAGTCTCACACATTCATCATTTTATGTGCTTAAATAATTGTTCTACGCACATAGTATGCTTGCTTAACCATGCATTCTTTTATTCCATATTTTCTAGTTTATCTGTCATGTCATGTATTTGTAAACCATTTATGTAATTGTTACCTTATTCATATTATTAATGCATATGACTCAACATGAAGAGGAACTAAAAACTAATTACCCAAAGTGGTATGGGACACCTTGGGTAATGGGAAATGAAAATGGTATTACCCAAAGTGGTATGGGACACCTTGGGTAATATGAAATGAAAATTAAATATTCAAACTGGTATGGGACACCTTGAATATCTGACCTTATCAACATGTGAGAAATGTATGGGACTACCCGGAATGGGGTCTGGTAAGAAGAAAACCATCCAGGTTGGGGACTGGTTAAAGTAAGCCCTCCGGGTTGGAGACTGGTAAAAGTAAGCTCCTCGATGCATCGATAGTTCTCTAGACAGTCAGATTGGGTTTTTACCCTTAGGTCATGGCACAAGGCCTTGACACAGAGACCATGAGTCCTTCAGCATACATTTCTTTGTTTATGACCAACCTAGTGATTATTCCTATTAGAGGAATAACCTTGGTTATAGAACCTTACCTATGAGTATCAGATAAAAAAACACAAGACATATGATATGGCAATGTTGATGCATGACCAATTTCTTTTCCAGAACTTCATTCCAAATTTTGTATTTCAATTATCATGTCATGATGTGCATATTTTGTGTAGATGATGCGCTTGTGCGCGACTCTGATGAAATTTTTATCTTGTTGTTCATACACACCTTTCTTGTTTATGGACACTTTACTTCGTGCAACCCATGCCTTTTTATTATTATGCTTATCTTGTTTACTAAGTGAGTTACCACTAAGTGTTCTAGTGCATAAGTATGAAGTACTTTAACTCTGATGTATCAACCTTTGTTTAGTCTTGAAGTTTTTCTTTTAAGAAAACTTTCTAAGTATGGAAAATTATTCTTCAACGTAGTTTTAAAAATCTGTATTTAAGTATTTTCAAAAATCCCTTACTAAGTATTTCAATGCTCACCCTATGTTTTATGTTAAATTTTTACAGGTTGATAGAGCCTTTCCAAGACTTGGATGTTTGTTCTTAGCTCAGAAAATAAAGAAGCAAAGCTGTTGTCTCTGATTCTCCAAGATCTAAACCAGAAAGTTCCTCCTGATGGGTTATGATGTGTGACTTATTTGTTTCATTTGTGCGAAATAAATTGCACACCATAACCATAACACCAGCTCTGGGCTACATGGGTCGGGGCGTTATAATTATGGTGTGTGCATATAATTAAAATTAAATTATAACATATATAGAAATTGAATCTGGTACAATGGATTCCATATTTTGATTCATCATAATTAATATTATTTAATAGGGTCAACTTAATTTTTGGTCATAGTGAATCATAAAAAGAGAAAAATTGGGTTTCCAAGGTTAAGGTTAAAACGAATCTAACGTGGGGATAAACCATGATATAAGTGTATAATTAGCCCTGAAACCTATCAAATTATTATTATTTTAATATATTTCAACACTATATTATCTAAATTTTTAATATTTGGCTATTTGGATCTACTTTCCAACAAAAGTGGCCTTATATAATTGAGATCGTTTAAGGAATTCCATGTAGCGATACAATTCATTTTTCACCCCCATCATTTGCGGTTGATTATTATGATAGTTTAAATTTAAAAATATGAAATAGTTTTATAATAGTTATTTTTTAAATCTGAATTTATATTTACCTTTTTTTCATTCTATCTGTCAGAAAATAGAATCATCACCCATACGTATGTATGAACTATCATGTCGATATAGTATTGTAATTAATTTTTAATCATCTCTTAATATTAATGGTTTTAAATTGGTATTGAATGAATACATATGAAATTTATATCATGATTTAAAATATTTATATTAGGAAACCATGACCTAATTATATCTACAATAACCGCCGAACCAAAATATACTTGAAAATAAAAGTATTTAAGACCTGATATGATGATGATATTAAAATATTGTTAATGATATGATTATTATATGTCATAGGTTAATCATGTTTGGTATTATAGTTATAAATATTTTTCTATAATATAATAAATTTAAATTTAAATTTATTATATAGTAGGTTAGAGTGAAAGAGAATCAAGCTAAAATTGAGGTAAGGGTTTTATGTTACAATAACATTTTTATTTTGATTGTTTGTGGTTAATTTTATAATGATGAAATTATATGATATATATCATAAAAAACTTATTTATTTTCATCTAATATGGTTAATTATATATATTACATGTTTTCATTTTATTTTCCTCTTTTTAAGTTCTCAAAGTAAGCGGGGATGTTTTAAAGTAAAACTGACTTCATTTTTGTCATTGGATAAAAATATTTTCTTAAATGTACATATCATAAATAAGATGCTTTCAAAAACTTTTTTCTATTATAAAAATATTATTTAATGTAATTTTAAACTATATTTTACATTCTTCACCAATGATTAAATTTAATTTTTTTCAAAATTTTCAATCCTGGAACAATTAATTTTTTACTAAAAATGTCATAGGAATTTGTGTTTTAACGTACACTAAAAGAACAATTTTCACCACCATAATTAATAATATTATCTTTGAATAATACTTTATATTTTTCCATATTTATTTTCATTGAAAATTTTATAATCATTTTTTTATAACTTTTTATTTTAATTAAGTGATATCAAAATGAAAAGGGTATTTTCCCCTAAGAAATGTTTTACTGATCTTATAAAGTAATTATCTTCTATAAAAATATACATTGATGATTTATATGATTTTTTGGTGATATTATTCATTGTTACCATATTTATTATTTCTCTAAAAGGCTTATAATTATAATGATGAAATTTTTATGAAACTCGTATCCTTTATGTGGGTTATAACATGATGATTTTATGAATTTTTAATGATTGTCTGGAACATATGTGTATCATTACCATTACATGATGTGTTTCTCTGTTATAAACCTTATATAGGTGGTTATATTATTAAATAAGGTCATGTGGGTATAATATATCCCTCCAATTCATTCGGTAAATAAGGTTATGTCATTATATGGTAAGGATTGGAAAGGGGAGTGAACCCAGTTTAGTAAGGGACTTCTTTATAATATAGTCTTGGGAGTAAACCATTATTAAAGAAATGATGGAATAGGGAGTGAACCTAATCCACTGTGATAGTCTTAGAAGTGATCCTCGACTAATGAAAAACATTTTTGGGATTATATTCATGAAACAAGCTTATTTCTTATGATTATTAAATGATTTCATGATAAATGTTTGAGAGTTAATGATTCTCCACTCTTATGCCATATATTTTTTGATTGATAAAACTTTATGAAAATATTTATGATTATAATATATGAAGTTATTTTAATTAATTTATAATGTGTATCTCATGTTCTCATTTATTTAGGATTATATTAATCTCGCTTATTATCATTTATTGTTATCTCTTATGTTTTCCCTTATTAAGCATCTAATCACACCATTTCTTATATTTCCCTTCCCATTATTTTAGAGAAAGATTTTAAGTATGTTATTTTAAAAGGATTATAGTTGTGAACAAATAAATGGGAAATGATGTAGATATTTTATTTACCAGTTGTAAAAATATCCATGTTTTTAAAGAAACGAAAACTCATTGGTTCATAACTGTGTATTATTTTGAAATTAATTAAATATAATTTAAAATGGCGTTATATTAATATATAAAAAGAATGGATTTCTATATAAACACTGATGGCCCATCCAACTTCAACTCATTCCCTAATTTATTTTTTTATGTGTAAATATAATTCCTTTTATTGGTGGATCTTAATATTAATATGTTAATGATAGTAAACGGATTATTCATACATATCCATAGTAGAAAGATATAACTAAAAAGAAAAATAGGATAAGTATTACATAGAGTATGAATCTGGTGAAAAAGGTTTAATACATCACAAGGAAATTCGAATGTAACATTTTATAGGTCAATTTTTAAATCATCACATTTAATTTTAAATTTATTTCATGATAACCCATTTATAAGATGCATTATTTAATCAATATTCTTATTTAATTCATCTTCATTCCATATCATATCCCATTAATTCCTTCTGAAATTAAAGGGTTCTGAAGTCATTTAATTAAAGGTAATTGAAAAATCACTTTCCCATGGACATGATATTTAGTTCCATCTTTATTATCTTTGTATCATTATGTATCAAATTTTTTACACTCATTTAAGTCTTTATTTTCCTTATAAAAAAATAATAATCTATTACATTTCATGGATCTTAGATGAAGAAAATCCAAGTTTTTTAGTCATCTCTTGATCCATGTAATTATTTTCTAAAATATATTTATCCCTATAAAGAAAGTCCTAAAAAATTTATGTATAGAGTCAATACAAAAATTACCAAATCCATACAATATTTTATTAAGATACAATATAATTAAAAAATAATGTCAAGTAATTTTTCACATGCCAAATATATTAGTGTCTTGCATCATCAATTATCTTTATAACAGATTTGACATCATCAATCTGGTAAATAGATGAAAATTTTATTCATGATTTTTTTCAATCTTCAGTGGCATAAATAAATTTATTTCTTAAGAAACAAAAGGAAAGTGGTCAGAAATATCATTTTCCATACCAATTCGTTCAATTTCATCAATGTAATTATCTTCATAGAAATTTTATTCACTATGATACCACCCATGATACTTTTTTGGAACCATTTTTAGTTTTATATAAACTCACATCCTCATGAAATTTTTATGGACTTAGAACATAATCAAAACAATTGTACGAATTTGTCATCAATCTTTTGTTGATTGAAAAATAAAAAAACATATTGTAACTCAGTCTGAAAATCACTGATAAATATATCAATATTATACACTAAACTTTCATCCATTATAATATGAAAAAAATTAATACTAGTAAAATTGATGAATTTATAAAATATAAAACATATTAAAATAAAAAAACATCATTATAAATTGATAATTATTTTATGTGTAGAATGATTTTTCCAAAAATCATGAAATTATATTTGGAAACTACTTCACTAATTAATATATATGGAAAAATATTATTTCTCCCTTAACTATAAAATATATTAAATATTGATAATAATAGGCTTTAAAAAATTTACAAAAAAAATTATTTAAGATAAAAATTATACAAAAAATCAATTCAAATTCACACCTTTAATGAAATTTCCCACCATTGTTACTTATCCATTGTAAAAACTTATATGACTATAGTGAAATTTATCAATGTTTTTTATCATTATTCTCAATATAAAATGATTTAAATCATACATCAGTTAATAAACCAATTAAAAATGTCATCCCAATTTCTTTTTATATAAAAATATTTTTTTGAAAATCATTTATAAAAAAAATACAGGGGATAAATATTTTTATAGTATTTTGTTACAACATAAATTCTAAATTAAGAATTAAAATAAATCCATATTTATTTCATTTATTAGTTAATTAATTATACTTTGGATATGTATGTCATTTATTGGTAGACTACTTATGTTAATTGATATTATGTTTTTTATGTTATGATGGTGTCAATAAACTATGATGGGAAATTATAAATTATGACCCTTGAAACACACAAGAATGTTATAATTTTACTTAAAAAAGTCACCTAGATATATTTGAATTTACATTGATAGAAATATTTTATTATTAATTAAATTTATTATATTATTAATATAATAACATAGAATTATAGTGTAATTTAATTTTATTATAATAAATGATAATGCTGGGAAAGTTATACTAAATCATCTTTTTTGCATCACAATACTAGATCAAAAACTTGTCCCCTTAGAGAAACCATTTTTGTATTGGTGTCACTGTAATTTTTACTTAAAAAAATTAATATCTATACATATGAATTTATTATTTTAATTATTAATGAATTCATAAGTATAAAGATGTTATTTAAAAATAATTTAAACCTTATAACATTATATTACTACTGATTTATAAGTATATATTATATATAACATGTTTTAACCATTTAAAATTATATGCATCAAATTGTATCTCAATTATGAAAATTATCAAAAACTAAATAAATTTATTATAATAATAAATATTTTATTATTTATCATATAATATAATATCAAAAAAAGTAAAATAAGAAACCCAATTTTCAAAAATTAAATATATATTGAAACACTTCCTTATGATTGATTTGAAAAACATCTAAAAACCTACTGACCATGGATCACATTCATGTCTAAAAAATCACCTATGGTAAATATGAGGCAATGAGGAATTGGGGAGGGATTATTAAATGTATTTTATGCAATAATATGTTCCTTTAATGAATTTTTGGAGTGTGGATCAAATTGAAGAAATCATAGAAGTGGGAGGAGGATTAGGGTTTAGATTATTGGGGGTCATTCTAGATGATAAAATTTTCTATACCTTATAACTATGGTCCAAAAAACTGATGGAAATGGATTCTTAAATCCATAAGAATAAAGGAATATTGTATATTATTATATAAAAGATGTTAATAGACATGGTAAGTGAGGCATGTTGATCTATACTAGAATAATATCCCCGATCACTAGGACTTGTAGTTATATTCTATCTTTGTACTGACCTATAGCCACTGGTCATGTTGTTCCTAGCTATAAGTGAGTAAAATTTTGGATTTATCCTTGGTCAAATAATTGATCATGCCTAAATTTTATCTATTGTGATGAAAATTTTATCCCAATATTATAATTACATTACTGTAGGATAAATTTTTTGTTACTGTTAATGAAATATTGTGATATAAACCTAAGAATCATGGAACTATGCTTCATTTATAGAGAAAGGTTTGTTGTGTGACCCTTGTAATCTCAATATAATGCCCAAACCATTGGTCACATCGAATCATGACCACTACATAATTCCCTATTATCCTATTATAAAGTAATAAAAACAACCCTACTATCTAATTGTTTCATGATAAAAGGATTTACAGTGAAACTCCCATCACTATTCCAAGACCACTCTCAAAAATTAAGAACTGTGCTTTCACAAAAGTCAAGGATTTGACAGTTATTCCCACCTAAATATGGTCTAATACTTCCTCAAGCTATAATATTACTCTTACAGAGTTTTATACAGCATGGAACCATATAATCATGGTGTAAGAACCTTTATTGCACAGCAAGATCTTCCACTATGATGTTATCTTCTTCCAGGAAAAGAGATTCATCCACTAACACCTGAAAAATAACATCTAGTGTCCACCTACAAGCCTCCTCCAATAAATAGTCCTATGATACAACCCAAACCTAATTTAAACATCCTCCCAATGATATAAATTAAACAAATTCAAATTCATTCATCCACTGGAACGTTGGGTAAGAGGCCCTTCATCTATCCCACCAACACTAAAATTCACAAGTCATTACACCACAACCTCTCAGTTTTATAACCCTTATTTTATCATTGATCAAACATTAGGAACATATTTTATAAATTTGATATGGGAGTGAGAGTTGGGGGAGTCAAGGGGGTGGCCTACCTTTCCCCCTTTTTTATTTCACTCCTGATAATTACCCCCCATAAAAGGAATAAAATTCATTATAATAAATATAATTACGATCATTATAATGATATTGATATTTATTATGATAATGATAAAAATAATAAATTAATATAATAATATTTTAAATAATATGTAAATAAACCCATGAAAAAAATATTTTTTATTATTTTTAGTAAAAATAAGAAATATTATAATATAATTAATAATATTTATGTAATATAAAATTCAATATTTCTAAAGACCATCTAATTTCTATGATAAATTCCAAAACATTTAATGTTATCCAAAAATTCTTTATAAATAAATAACTAAAAAATATCAAAATTGAGAAACATTACAAACCCCCTATCATTCCTTTTATCCTTGAGAAGTGTCTCTAAGAATTCATAGCATGTCACTCCAATGTTTAAGGCCTCATTCTCCATCCAATTTTTAAAACACGTAAATAATACTACTATAGATTCCAAGAAATCATGCTTTAGAAATTGACACAGCCTACTTTGACTACCAAGTAAACAAGTATCCATATTTTAACCTATTATCTTGATTCCAAATTCACTATTTATTTTTTTATTGCACTAAAAAAAATCATTAGTTTCGTCTAACCACATATATTTCTATACTATAAATAAATAACTCAATAGTAGTCACTTCTCAAGTATTAATTTTTTCTAACCATGGTAATCTATTTCTAGCCCACTCACTCTATCCTACAAAATATATATTTGATCACAAGACATTGTTAGAAAATAAACCATAACTATATGATAAATATTGGAAGAAAGAAAAAATATCATTTTATAAACCCCATCATTAAAACATCATTATATTTAGATTATATGAGTAAAAATGAAAACATGGAGGAGTCAAAGGGAAACTCAAAACATAATGTATAAATATGAATTTTCATTATACAATGAAGAAATTTAATATCATATAATAATAAAGAGATATGAATTTATTTTAAGTGATGATACACTACCCTTCCTGGGGACTTTATCCTTGTCAATAACCCCGGAATCAATCTATAAATTTTAGAAACCTAGAATCTCTGATCCAAGGATCTCTACCTATATCAAAAATTTATATCACTTATACCCAAAACATACTATTCCAACACCACCAACCCATATTCAGTAAGTATTTTCATATAAATAAAATAAATTATCATGAATCATATTTATGAAAAATTAGAACAGTAATCATTTGTTAATAAAAATACCATTTTACATAGAATAAATAAAAAAGAAAAACCCATATAATCCACCACATTAAATTAATAAATAATATACATATAACCTTATAAGAGAAAATAATGAATATATATGTTAATAAAATGATAATATTAATAATTTTAATAACTAATTGATTATATTATAACACATTCAATGTTTTCGAAAGATCATTCAACCTATGGTCTAGTTTAAAAGTACCCAAAACCAATAATATAATTGTAGATTCAGTTATAAAATAACCTTCATAAGTATTAATCACATCAAAAAATAGTTACAACACACAAGCCTAAAAAGTTTATTGTATGTTCTTGAATAGTTATAACACCAAACAAATGAAACATTTAACCAACTAGTTATAACATTATCCATTTAACATGTTTTGTAAACAAAATGTGTTACATAATCATCATAACATCTTTTCATAGGTACTATTGGTGTTGGTGATTTCTTGGGTTCCCAGTCAAACAAATCCCCAATACGGTTCCAAAAGTTTTGATCTCTTGGGTCCAGATGCAACATGGGCAACTAGGATCGACTGCATGTGGGAATCTATAGTTCAGGGTGAGAAATGCATGATGTGTATGAAGTTGGGAAACATTAGCATGAACTAGATATCGATAATGTAAATGAGTAAGCATGTCTTTAAAAGCTTCAAAGTCCATAACTTGAACATGGAGACTATAGGTCAAAATTGGACAATGGTATGCCGCTCAGAGGTCACCCCCTTATGCAACCTCTTAGGAGTCATCTCGAGATGAAGCGTTATTAGCTTGGGTAAAAAAATTAAACAACCCCTCAAAGTGTTTTCCTTGTTGTGCATAGAACAGAAATTGGGAATTCATCATAAGAACATATTCAATGCCTACTCCTCGGTGAAGTTGGAGTAAACAAGGAGAATTGGATACACGATAGAGGGTTTTGCTTGATAGACGGATATTTTCACATGTATCATAGTTTTCTGCACATGACTTTCCCACTATAGTCTCTAATACTTATATTGGAGGAGACAAAAGGTGTGATTCATCATCCATATGAAATATTGAGACAAATTTTTCTTAGTATGATGCAACTAAGTAATTTAGGGTTGCTCTAATTTTCCAGAGTTTTCCTTAACCAATCCTCTGATACTAACTGTCACGACCCTGACCCTAGAAGTCTGAAATTGGTGCCTAAAACATGGTGTGCAATTTCCTTCATAAAAACAGGCTTAAAAAATTTCACATCTTTCCCCAATACAGAGGATCAGTTTGGTTTAGGTTCTTGGAAAATCAGATGTTGCTGAAGCACTTCTTCTGAAAACATAATTGGGCTAAGATGTCATCACAAAGAGTACCCAAGGCATGGGAAAAACTACTAAAATCCTGTAAAACATAAATTAAAACTTAGGGTGATCATAAAAATGCCCAGTAAGGGGGTTTTAAATAATTTGAAAGAAATCCCATTTTTAAAAACAATCACCTTAAAAAAAATCATAAAACTGTTTCTTAAGAGGAATATATTACATTTCGAGGCACACCATCAATATTTTTTATGTTTACTTGCAGACATTTTTTCAAAAGACCATTTTCATAAAAGATAACTATGCTTTCTACAAAAACATGAATCAGATTGCACATGTTTATGTAAAAAATGAGATGTGCATAATCCATAAATTAGTCAATCCAACTCCAAAAGCATTGTTGTGATTATAAGCATTCATATCATGATTCAACAGAACATAAAAAGAAATTCACAAGGCTTTAGCGATAGATACTTTTCCCTCATATAAATTTCCATTTGAATACTTGGTTATGACTTATGATTTCACATCCATTATCATAAAAGATCTTTAGGTAAGGATCCAAAATCCCTTGGTTGATCATTTACTATTCTATAATGAGTTAATGTATAATGTTGGACTTTTTCAAGGCCTTACTCCAAGACCGTATGGGTAGAAACCCAACATAATTATGGTTAACTACCACACATAGTTGTGAACAAAACTATAATCATGTTCACACTTCATTTCACTTAACTCATGAGACTTCATCACTTTACCTAGTGCATTGGAGCACTGTATAATTCCGAGCGCACCCATCACATCACTTTAAGCCCAATACATTCCTCATATATCTTATCATGGTCTCATCTTGGTAGTTTTTATATTACATAGAAAACATACATTCTTAATCCAAAATCATTTGCATACATTCACTTTAATTTAATTAAGCCTTGGTGCAAAAGAACTAGATTTGTTAGTTTCAGATTTAATAATGACATGCAAGAACTAAAACAACATACCCCTATACATTTAGTAAGAATTAATTCACATAAAATGATGGGTTATCACATAAAATAACAACACTTGTATTAATCTCTTAGGAACACGACCATTTTTCTAAAACCATGTCTACATGCTTTGACATGGGGATACTCATTTAATCAAAGAAATGTGAAAAAGATTAAATCATAAACTATAAATGATCATAATCATTTCATGTGAAAATTTGGAAAAAACAAAGAGTGGTTTATTTCTTTTAGAAATGTTCATGCATAAAATAATTGAACATATATACTTATGCATGAATGCATATTTATACTTGAACATAAAATCTATCATACCACTTTCTTGATAATTAATGTTTGAAATACAAGTATGTATTATGTGGATTTGAAAATCATGGGAAAACATATATATATATATATATAATTATACATATACACAAGGTGTCTTCTTGAAATCTTTCATAACCCTAACATGACTAAATAGATTCTTGAAACCGTTATATTCCTCACAATCATGTTTTAAACCATTAAGGATAGGTTTTGAAGAAACTAAATTGTTACCAAACCTATTTATATATTTATATTCATATATATATATATATATATACTTTTACACATAACCACCTGTACATGAATTATATTTTGGAAATAATAAAAAAACACGATAAAATAGAACCCTTGCATGTCGTTTCATGTATCGTAAGAAAATTATTTTTGAAAACAATATATCACTCATCAAAGTTCATAAACCCGAAATAGTTTGTATGAAGAACCATATGAGATTTAGAAATCTTAAAATAGATTAGACCAAGCATATATAATCCATGAAACATTAAAATGGACAAGGAGGATTTTTATGTTTGAAGCATAAACCCTTGCATGTTTTTATATACTCAAAATATATTTAGAATAGGCCCATGTGAATTATGGTTTCGCAGAAACCGAATACATTTATATATATGTGTATGTATACATAGGTCTATATATACACAATAATATAAGAGCTTTACCAAGGAAAATATAACAAAATTTATCCCTTACCTAACTTCGGGTGTGCAAAAAGTTAGGGCAGTGGATGTTTGCACATCGAGAGGAAAAATACCAGTAATTTCGGGTGCAAAAATACTAGGTTTATATAGGTGGTATACATATATTTTATATATATAACATCTCATAAATAAAATATAAACAATGACTTAAAACTTGACTGAGATAAACAAACCCAACATGTTGCATAAAGAGAGAACTCAAAAACAATCGGGTATTATAATACATAGTTGTATATAAAGTCTGTGGAAAACTAAAACCAAAACCAATGAAATTAAACTGAAAAAATAAAATAAAAAATAAAGGGGATCGGGGAGGATCTTATGGGTAGAAGTCAAGGCCGCAAGGCCCTAAAACAATGGGGATACTCGAGGGAGAAGAAGATAAAAAAAGAATAATCAGTGGGTGGCCACTTGTTTGAGCACGATGGAGAGGAAAACGCGGAAGATAAAATTGGGGAAGAAATGGACGGTTTGGATTAGGATATATCGGATTGGACGGTCGGGTTGAGTTCGTGGTTTTTTAAAAATGAAAGATGGTTGAGATTAGATCTTGAATAAGATCAGACGGATGAGGCAAGGCGGGGATTTAAAACTGAGTGAACGGTCATGATTTAATCTAATGTTGATCGAACGGTCCATAAAAAATGCGGTGGTGCTCCGCTGTTGTTGAGGGTCGAACGTGAGATCTGGATCGACAGCCCAGATCGCGGGTGACATGATCCAATTTCCCAGATTGCGTTTCGCCCAAAAAAACACATCCCACATCGAAATGGGGAGATGTTTTAGCATCCTTTACAAGACTGGGCCTCCTATCGATTGCTCAGAAAAATACACAGCACACACAAGGGAGCCTTACACACGGGATCCTACCACCCACAAGCCTCGGCCTACCAATGTTTCACCATGGCCCTGCGCCCGCGGTGGTGCACTCAAGCGCTCCTCACCCATGCACCCTTCGGGGAACCTACGCCCATGATCGGGCCAACTTTGGCTTGGGCTAAGGGCTAGCCTCAGCCACCTTGTGCGTGATGACTTCCTCGGCCTAGCTATAAAGGGATGGACAATTGGGTTAATATTTTTTATTAACCTAATTTTCAATATTACTATCTACTAAAATTACACATATACAGAATATCTTTACTTTCATAATTTTTTTATTCATAAATTTTGGAGTTTAAAATACACAAATCAAACTATATAACTTTTATTTAATAAAAGTATTGATAAAAAAAATGTTTTCAAATTTCAAAACAATATCCATATTTTTCTTTGAATTAAAGTAGACATATGTACCAAAACATTATGATTTCAAATTTCATGTTTTCAGAAGATAATATTAATTAAATGTGTTTAATGATAGGATTTTAAAGCACTCAATAACTTAGAACATTTCAGGGTTATTTTATACTTAGAAAAATCAGTACTTATTAAGTTCAAAAATAAGTATTTATAATTTTCATACAAGAGATTAATTTATAAAAACATAATGTATAAAATATTTGAGACATTAAAGAAAAGTTCTA
This sequence comes from Viscum album, assembly GCA_963277665.1. Classification (NCBI taxonomy): domain Eukaryota; kingdom Viridiplantae; phylum Streptophyta; class Magnoliopsida; order Santalales; family Viscaceae; genus Viscum; species Viscum album. The sequence continues at coordinate 1,581,320,155 of OY728119.1, read as the reverse complement.
GAAATAAGATTTTAAATCATAAAATACAGATAAGAGTTAATGAATTTAACATATATTTGAAATAATTAGAGATTTACAATATTCATAAATAATTAAACTATAATACCCAATGGCTATAATTATAGACATTATAATTTCAATGATCACTTAAATGGAAACAGTCGAATTTTAGGTCTTATAAAAACATGATTAGGGTATTCCAACTTCAAACATCGAGACACAGAAGATGTTGCTCTCTATCCCTCTAACGCATAATACGATTGTTACATTTCTGGTTATATTGTTCTTAGTTGTGGTAGATCTAACGAAAATACACTACATTCTTGGCATGTTTTTGGTAATGTGGAATCTACCGATGATTTTGATTGGCCTAATTGTAGGAATTTTTTGTTAGTTATGGTCTTTTGGCCTTGTTTTAATGTATCCATTTCCAGTGTATTTAATGAATAAAAAGTTTTGTTTTTATTTTGCAGACATTGCTTATATAAAAAGAAAATTAAACCAAGTGTGATAATTTAAACTATTATTACTACATAAATTAGGTTTGGGTTGTCACATTATCCCCTCCTTCAAAGAATTTCCCCCTCATAATTCTATTACACCCATAAGTAACTACCAGAAAAACTAGAGAGACGTTATTCTCTAGGTCCCCTCCTCTAGGACCACCATTATGGATAATCTACAGATGTTTTCAGGTGGATCCTGAGATTATTTCCCAGTTCCTCAATATCTTTGGACCATATACACCATGAGCATTTAGGATCAAACCTATACATTAAGCATTCAGTCTTCCAAATGGTGGCATTAGAGGTGTGGAGGTTGGAGATTTGGGAGTGAGCTACCTCTCTATAAATCTCCTGAACCACCTCTCATTTGAACACTTCAAAGTCATAAAGCAACCCATATATACTGAAACTCAGGACCTGGAATAGATAAGTTTCTCGGGTGTTTCCCTCGAAGGAAGATTCATGAATCTTCTCTAAGGGTAAGTAGTTCTCGAACAAGGTGAAGAAAAGAAAGAGACCTTACGGGTACTTCCCTCTCCGCATGTACTCTTCTAGTAGTGTAGTTTCTATGTGGTAATAAACATGACGGTTTCCATGGTAGGTCCAAATGATGTTTGGGCTAAGGGACACTTTAAAATGATGTTTACAAGACAAGCATAGGTTGGAAAAAGAGTAGTAGTATTCTGAACAAGTCTTGGTGATTATGGATTCAAACAATTCAGTATAATGTGATAAAAGGTTGATCGATGAACTCAAATTTTCCATATGAAAGACAAAAAACAAGGGAAATGTTTTACTTAGTAAAGTGTAACCATATTAACAAAGACATTAATTTTGTAGAAGCATAATAAGATACCAACACATAAAACATAACATTATTCATTTAACGAGGTTTGTAAACTCAAGGTGTTACATAATCATCGTAACATCTTTTCACAGGTACTACCAGTGTTGGTGAATTCCTAGGTTCCTAGCCAAACAAATACCCAAGGCGGTTCCAAACATTTTGATCTCTTAGGTCCAGATACAACACAGGAAACTAAGATCGACCGCATGTGGGCATCTATAGTTCAGGGTGAGAAGGGCATGATGTATATGAAGTTGGGAAACATCGAAATGAACTAGTTGTCGATAATGTAAATGATTAAGCTCATCATTAATAGCTTCAAAGTCCATAACTAGACCATGAAGACCATAGGTCAAAAATTGACAAAGGTATGCCACTTAGATGTGACCCCCTTGTACAGCCTCTTGGAAGTCCTCTTGAGATGAAGCATTATTAGCTAGGGTAAAAAAATTAAACAACCCCTCAAAGTATTTTTCTTGCAGTGCATAGAACAGAAATTGGGCATGCATCATAAGAACATAGTCGAGGCCTACTCCTCAGTGAAGTTGGAGTAAACAAGGATAATTGGATACACGGTAGAGGGTTTATCATGATAGATAGATATTTTTAAATGTCTCATAGTTTTCCGCACATGACGTTCCCTCTATAGTCTCTAATACTTCTGTTAGAAGAGACAGAATGTGTGATTCATCAGCCATCGGAAACATTGAGAAGGATTTTTCTTCATATGATGCAATTAAGTAATTTATGTTTGCTCTAATTTTCCAAAGTTTTCTAAACTGATCCTCTAATATCAACTGTCATGACCCAAACCCCAGAAGTCTGAAATTGGTTCCTGACACATGGTGTGAAATTTCCTTCATAAAAACAGGATTACAAAAAATTGCACATCTTGTCCCAATACAGAGGATTTTTTCGGTTTAGGTTCTTGGAAAATCATATGTTGTTGAAGCACTTCTTCTGAAAACATAACAGGGCTAAGATGTTGTCAGAAAGAGTAACCAAGGCTTCGGAAAAACTGCTAAAATCCTATAATACATAAATTAAAACATAGGGTGAGCATAAAAATTCCCAGAAAGGGGGTTTTAAAACATTTGAAGGAAATCCCCCTTTTTAAAACAACCACCTTGAAAACAATCATAAAAAAATTTTCTTAAGAGGAATATATTACATTTCAAGGCACACAATCTATATTTTCTGAGGTTACTTGCAGACATTTTTTCAAAGGACCATTTTAATATAAGATAACTATGCTTTCTACAAAAACAAGAATCAGAGTGCGCATATGTATGTAAGAGATGAGATGTGCGTAATTCATAACTTAGTAAATCCAACTCCAAAAGCATTGTTGTGATTATAAGCATTCATATCATGATTCATCATAACATCACAAGAAATTCACATGGATTTAGCATTAGATACGTTTCCCTTTTATAACTTTCCATTTGCATACTTGGTTATGCCTTATGATTTCACTTCCATTATCATAAAAGATTCTTAGATACAGATCCACAATCACTTGGATGATCATTTATTATTCCATAATGAGGAAATGTATAATGTTGTACTTTGTCAAAGCCCTATGCCAAGACCGTATGGGTAGAAACCCAATATAATTGTGGTTAACTACCACACATAGTTGTGAACAAAGCTTGAATCATGTTCACACTTCATTTCACTTAACTCATGAGACTTCATCACTTTACCCAATGCATTGGAGAGTTTATTAATTCTAGGAATACCCATCAAATCACTTTAAGTCCTAAACATTCCTCATATGTATTAGTATGTTATCATCTTTATAGTATTCATATTATATAGAAAACTTACATTCTTAATCCATAATCATTTACATGCATTCACTTAATTTAATTGAATTAAGACTTGAGTGCAAAATAACATGATTTTTTAGTTTCATACTTAACAATGACATGCAGGAACTAAAACGAAATACCCCTACACATGTAGTATGAATTAGTTCACATAAAATGACGGATTATCACATGAAATAACAACACTTTTATTAAACTTTTAAGAATGCGACCCTTTTTCTAAAACCATGTCTATATTATTTGACATGGGGATACTCATTTAATCCAAGCGAGGTGAAAAAGATTAAATCATAAACTATAAATGATACAAATAATTTCTTGTGACAATTGGGAAAATACAAGCTGTGGGTTATTTCTTGGAGAAATGTTCATGCATAAAATAATTGAACATTTGTACTTATGCATGAATGTATATTTATAATTGAACTTAAAAGAAATCAAACCACTTTCTTGAGAATTAAAGTTTGAAATACAAGTGTGTATTTATGTGGATTTGAAAATCATGGAAAAACCATATATTTATATATATATATATACTTATATATGTACAAAAGGTGTCTTCTTGAAATCTTTCATAACCCAAACAAGACTAAATAGATTCTTGCAACCATTATATTCCTCATAATCATGTTTTAAACCATTAAAGATAGGCTTTGGGGAAAATCAGTTGTTACCAAACTTATTTATATATTTATATACATATATATATTTACTTTTACACATAACCACCCGTACAGGAATTATATTTGGGAAATAATAAAAAAAATGTGATAAACTAGAACCCTTGCATGTCGTTTCATACAGCGAAAGATTTTTTTTTTGAAAAAAATAGATCAGTCATCAATGTTCATAAACCCAAAATAGTTTGTATGAAGAACTATATGGATTTAGAAATTTACAAATATATTATAGCAAGCTTATATAATACTTGAAACTTTAAAATGGACTAGGAGGATTTTTATGTTTGAATAATAACCCCTTACATGTGTTTATATACTCAAAATATATTTAGAAAAGACCCATGTGAATTAGGGTTTAGAAGAAACCGAATACGTTTATATATATATATATATATATATATATGTATATATACGTCCATATTTACACAATAATATAAGAGATTCACTAAAGAAAACATAAAAATATTTATCCCTTACGTGACTTCGGGTGTGCACAAAGGTAGGGTAGTGGATGTTTTCATGTCGAGAGGAAAAAACCAGTAATTTCAGGAGCAAAAATAATAAGTTTATATAGGAGGTATACTTATATTTTATATATATAACGTCTCATAAATAAAATATAAACAAAGACTTAAAAATTGACTGAGATAAACAAAACCAACATGTTTCTTAAAGAGAACTCAAAAAAATCTATGATTATAATACATACTCATATATAAAGTTTGTGGAAAACTAAAACTGAAACTAATGAAAGTAAACTGAAAAAAATAAAGGGGGTTGGGGAGGATCTTACGGGTAAAATTCAAAGCTACAAGGCCATAAAAAATTAGGATACTCAAAGGAGAAGAAGATAAAAAAAGGAAAGAATAACCCATGGGTGGCCATTTGGTTTGAGTGTGATGGAGAGGACAAAATAGAAGATAAAATTGTGGAAGAAATGGATGGTACGGATTAGGTGAGATCAGATTGGATGGTTGGGATGAGTGCATGGTTTTTTAAAAATAAAGGATGGTTGAGATTAGATCTTGAAAAAGATTTAATAGGTGAAGCAAGGCGTGTGATTTAAAACCAATTGAACTGTCGTGATTATATCTAATGTTGATAGAACGGTCCATAAAAAACGCGGTGGTGATCCGTAGTTTGTGAGGGTTGAATGTGAGATCAGGATCAATAGCCCAAATCGTGATCGATGTGATATAATGGCACAGATCGTGTTTCTATTGAAAAAACATATCCCACATTGAAACAGTGAGATTTTTCCACCTCCTTTATAAGGCTGATCCCCCTATCGGTAGCTCAGAAAAACACATAGCACAAACAAGGGAGCATTACACATGGGCTCCTTCCCCCCACTGGCCTTGGCCTACCTATGCTTTACTGCCACCTTGCGCCCATAGTGGCGTGCTCTAGCGCTCCTGCTTCTGTTCACCCTTTGGGGAACCTATGCCTATGCTCCGGCCAACGTTGGATTGGGCTAAGGGCTAGGCTCAGCCACCTAGTGTGAGCTGCCTCCCTCGGCCCAGTTATAATGGGTTTTCCTATTGGGTTAATATTTCTTATTAACCCAATTTTCAAAATAAATATCTAAGAAAACTACAAATATACAGAATATATTTACTTTCATAATTGTTTTATTCATAACTTTGGAAGTTTAACATACACAAATAAAAGTATATAACTTTTAATTAATAAAAGTATTCATAATTTTTTTTTTCAAATTCAAAAACAGTATGCATATTTTTATTTGAATTAAATTAGACATATGTACCAAAATTTAATGATTTCAAATTTCATGATTCCGAAATATAAGATCAATTAAATGTGTTCAATGATACGACTTTAAAGCACTCAATCACTTAGAACATTTCATGGTGATTTTATACTTAGAAAAATAATTACTTATTAAGTTCAAAAAGAAATATTTATAATTTTCTTACAGGAGATTAATTTATAAAACCAAAATGCCTAAAATATTTGAGAAATTAAAGAAAAGTTCTTGAAATAAGTTTTGAAATCATAAAATACAGATAAGAGTTAATGAATATAACATATATTTGAAATACTTCGAAATTTTCAACATTCATAAATAATTAAAATATAATACCCAATGGATATAATTGTATCCATTTTAAATTCAAATGTAAAATAAATGGAAATGTTTGAATTTTATTTTCTTATAAAACGCGATTAGGGTATTCCAACATCAAACACTAGGACACAGAAGATTGTTCTCTTCATCCCTCTAATGCTTAGTATGATTGCTGCGGTTCTGGTTATATTGTTCTTAGTTGTGGTAGATACAAAGGAATTCCACTACATTAATGGCATGTTTGTGGTGACGTGGGGTATACCGGTGATCCTCATTGGCCTACTTGTAGAAATATTTGGTTAGTTGTGGTCCTTAGGCCTTGTTTCCATGTATCCATTTCCAGTGTTTTGAATGAATAAAAGTTTTTTTTTATTTTGCGGGCATTTCTTATATAAATATGAAATTAAGCCAAGTGTAATAATTTAAACTATTATTACTATAGAAATTATGTTCTAGGTGTCACACCATTGGTCCCGAAATTGAGTGTTTATCCTATGATGGGAGTTTGGTGGAATTATGAGCTATTCTAATTTTCATTGAATAATTTGAATTTAATAGTTGATTAATTAATTTAAATTTATTTACATAAGTTAGTTTAATTATATTTTTTTAATAGGATTTTATATTCAATTTTGAAATAACAGTTGAGACTGAAATAGGGTTTTTTCTTAACTGAGGGGGAGGGAGGTACCATCATGTAGCTCAGGTCATATCAGATCATCGTGTGCCATCTTCAGGATGTGTATTAGACCAAAGTATCAATATATTTCTCCTAATTTAGACTTATTTTTATGTTTTGTTTCTTAAATACTCATATATTTTACACATTATATTTTTAAATCCTTATATGTTTTTTAGGAGGCCCATGATGGTCAATTTATGGCTATTTTTGTGATAAAAATGGGTTTCAGGAAGATTGAAGGGGTTTATATTTAGAAAATAATGATCACATTGAATTTGGATTTAAGAAAACATTTCATGTGTTCTTCCTTTTAATAGAATATAGAGTTTTTGGGATTACACACAGTTTACTCTAAGTTCAAACGATGTAGTGGGACACAACCATGTGGTAGGGTACTTGGGAAGACACCGTCGAGGTGTAGTAAGACGTGGACAAACCCCATGTAGTAGTAAATAGGAAAACCCCATGTGTGCCTTGTTCTTGTTTTAGTACATATCTAGAACCCATGTGTACCCATGACATGTATATGTACATGGATAGGGTGAATATTTTTTAGTACATGCCATTTACGGAGGGAACACATTGTGTACTGCTCCATTTTTACCCATTAAGGGGTTTGGGGTGATTTTACACCCTAGATCCATAATTATACATAATATGAGTCCATTATGATCATTTTTTCATGTAAAATGTGATGGAAGACACTTTTTTGGACTTCTAAGTGTATTTATGGTTAACAAGATATAATAGAGAGGTTTTCCACTAGTAATTGAATCTAGTGGTCTCCTGAGAGTGAGACATGGGATGAGACCAATATGAGATTCATGATAGTTGTTGGAGGATGTGGCATGATTTCTCAAATCCCTTGATTGGGGTTTTCATGGGAATATCACTTTTTAGTGAGACTAGGTTGTGTCTTGAGGAGGAGGATAGGTTGGCTATTCATAATGACTAAGAGAAACCTATAAAAGGGATGGTATTATAGAAATTTCCCTTATGAGATTGTCTTGATTTAGCATGTGGCGGAATTAAATTTTAGATACTAGTTTTTGGGATGTATTTCCTCTAAGTTATGGGCATAATCCCAAGAGAATATCATTTCTAATAGATACTAGTTATATTGAAAATCCCAAGATGGGTGCCTTCTATTGGGTTATAACTTAAAGGATCACAAGAAGGATTCCTCTGATTATATAGTGAACATAAGGATCCATAGTTAGATTCCCATATTGTAGTGATGAACTATGGATCAACTATGGGTGGCCCTTCATGAGATGACCCAAGAAGGTGAATGTGGTTATGGGTAGTAATGGTTGTGGTGGTCACCTTATAAACCATACCGAATATGTGAGACATAGGGATTTAGGATAATGGTTATGGGTGTAGTCATTGGACTGGTTCTTATTTTTATTTATTATTTTAAAGAGTTACTATTTATTAAATAATGGATTCCCAAACATGCTCCCTGGGACCCCATCTAATGGGCGTAATGAGATGTGAGGTTAACTTTGGGGGTGGCCAAACGTGCATCATGGGACCCATCTATTAGAATTAATTAGATGTGATAGTGATTTTTGGGGGTACTGATAGGTTATTCTTAGTATTATGCCTTATTCCTAATTTTATACAGATATGTTACATCTTGGATTTTATGACATCAATATGGATTTCTAGTGTTGACTCGGATCATTCTGTTGTGTTGCATAAGGAATTCCCGGGATGCTGGGATTTTACCCCTGGTCTATCTAAGATTACCTAGACCCCAAAGGTCCTTATGATTCCTAGTTTTCTAGAATCTAGTCATTAAAGATTATAGATTTTGATCACTATTTTTATGATGATGAGATTCTAAGTCCATATCCATGATCTAACCATTCAAGAATAATGATATTTCATGTAACTAATTGGGTACCTAGAATTCCTGTGATCTACCTATTTGAATGGTGAATTTGGGGGTTGGGTTTGATTTAGTGATTTCTCAGGACACACATAGATCATATTCGAGATATTCATTATACCTGGAGTTTGGGGGTGGTTATGAAACCACAGATTTTCTCATGGAATCCTTCATAAGAAGTTATTTTTCATTTGAGCCAGATCATTAGGTATGTCTAGTTTACACCCTAGGATATAGTGATTATATGGTTATAATGAAATATTGACATGCTTTGTGAAACCTTGTAACTTTATAAAGAAGGTATGGTTGATCTATTTCACTGACCACATGATCATAATTCATTTGTTTATTTATTTTATTATAATTATTTCTTAGTTAGGTTGGGAATATTACATAACCATGAACATATGATAGTAGTTTATTGGTAATATCATGAGGTTGTCCTATTGATATTCATTTTGACCAATTTATGTGACCTTTTTGTGCATAAAAAACTAATGTATTATTTCTGTATTCATATGGAATGCGCATTGGATGGGGTGGAGGCCCTATATTGTGTTATTGAGTGGAGCTGCTCAAGTAGAGTCTTATGATTGGGATAGAGAAGTCTAATATGGATTTTAAGAATGGGTGTGTGGTATGGTTTGGATTTGAAATATGATCCATGTACATTTATTTTTAGTTTATTTATCTATTATATGTGGTTGGCATAATGAGTGACCAATTGATGCTTATAGAAAGGTTGTTTAAGTTTTATACTGCATTTTATTTAATAATAGCATGTTTAGTTTATTTAACTTTTTTAAATAATATTATATAAATTAAATTTAGTTATTTTACTACTATTTTCAACACCAATATGGGGGTACAGTATCCTCATTATAGCCCCAAGACCCCCCACTACTAATCAGATGCCTCTAAAGCATAAGTGGGTACACTTGGGGTCTTATGGATAAATAGATCTAGGCATTACTCGAGTGGCCTCAAGATTGTGACTCTTTAAAGTGGTATCAAATAATTTTTTTTTATTACTATTTGGGACAATATATATAAGAGATATTGGAATTTTTTAGATCCAATGATTTATACTAGGATGGTGCATCATGAACAAATTTTCTAATAAAAATTCCAAGTTTCCAAGGATGGGATTGATATAAAATTTTTGTTGTATTATAGTTTTATATTGTTTTCACAAAATATGATAAAAATTCATGTTTGTATTTATGTTTTTATGTATTTTTTGTCTTAGACCATTGGAAAGAATCAAGTTATGGATTTTACTCTTCTTTAGTGGTGGCAAGAGGCATCTCATGTGTCATGATTTGGATCACAAGATTAAAATGACATGTAGGGGACTGATAGTGTTATATTTTCTCACTAATGAGAGTTAACATATTTTAAAGTTTCATCAAATGATCGTATTTTATTTTCTTGTATAATTATTTTCTATCTTTCAACTCATATGGACTAACATGTAAATTTATTTTCATCTTATGGAAAGTCGTGTGGATATATAGTGAGATAGTCATTGACGATGATAGTGTATTCACTCAAGTAATGGGAATTTAGTCATAATAAAAGGTTAGTATGTAACATGACTCCTTAGTGGGAAATCACTTTTGGGTATTCTGTATTCTGGTTCAGTTATTTAAAGTGAATTAACAACTTATATGGCATTTTTCCTATAGATTTTAATGTAATTTAACTTTCCTGAGCGATTGGTTGTGTTTCCCTTGATACATGTCATCTAGGATGATATCATTGGCTAGGAAAGAGTCAATAATAAATTTGAGATTACTATTATCAATTTATAAGTATGGTATGAGGATTTTCATTGAGAATAAGTGTTCTAGTAGGCAGATTTATATCCATATGATGCCTGGGATATATCTGGGAACCTACACTGGGAGTTGGGACATGTATTTTCTAGTAATTATAAAATACAATAGGTGGTTTCCTGAGAGTTTTGAACTTTTGAGTAATGGTTTTTCTAGGTAGGATACCCAATGAACATTAGTTTTTTCTCAGTCCTTTGTGAGTTTGTGACTTGTGTGATTGAAGTAAACTCATTTGAGGGGATGGACCATGCATGTGAACTGTTTATAAATGTAAATCATGGGTATATTATTTGTGCTATGTGATAGTGCATGTGACATACCATTGGGGTTTTCTTATAGAAATGGTGATTCATTGGTTTTATTTCTCTTAGTAATAACATTAAGTACTAGTTATTGGGAATGTGTGTCACTAAGAGTTCCTCAGTAATAAAATGAGTTTTTAGGGAAGTACTATTCAAGTGTCTTGAAAAATTATTGAGATGTGTTTTAATGTGTAGGGAGAGTGTGCATGGAGTATCATGACTTGGATTGATATAGCATGGTGCTAAGAATATGGTTAAGTTCTTCATTTCGGTTGTTCCTAGTTTTAAAGAGTGTCTTGGGTGATCAATATTTTTATAACAAACCCTATGGGGAGCATTATCAATGGTTTAGGCATGTTGTCCTAGGTTTTTTTAGGCTCATATGAGTGTGAGAGCTTGTGAGTGGTTCTTTGAGAATTACTCTTCCTTGAGGAGGAAAGTAGCACTTTCTATCTATTTTTGGGATAAATCATTGTTTTGTGAAATCATGTTTCATGGGTTTTGGGAAATTCCATTTAGACATTGTTCATGTATATTGTATTGTTTAGGTCCTGAGGAAAACTAGAAAATGTGGCAATGGTAGACTTATTGAGGTCGGTCCTCAAGGAATTTTGTAGTGAAAGCCTTATAGCAGGGAGCGTAACATAGGATTTTAGAGGATGTGATACTCATTTTAAGTGTTTTTTTGAGAAGAGTGGTTATCATTACTAGTTATCCAAGAATTGGTAGAAAATTTTATCATGTTGATAATCATGACTGAACATTTTTCCCATTACTATTCATTCTTTTTGGTGATCAAAGAAGAATTGGCCCTTGAGAATGGATTTAGGTTGTGAGGTAATGATAGTTATTCTCTTATGGTGGAGAGTATCAGATCAGTATTATTTGAAAGTCTCTTATGTTACGAGTGTTGTGGATGATTTGGGGATATTTGGTGGATGATAGAGATAGCTCCGATTTTTCAAATTCTTAACATGGAAATATAGAATCTTTTTTACCATTGAGACATCTCTAATATGAGAAGTGTTATATGGAAATATTTTAAGACACTTTGTTTTTATGGGTTGTGAAAATGAGGATAAATTTGATTTTATGGTTTTCAGATACTCATTAGGAGTAAAGTGTTCATATTCCTCAGCATATGATCTCAGATAATTTTTATCACCACTCAATTGGACTAGGAATATTGTGTTTATCCTTATAAATTTATTTGGTGTAACTATAAGACTTTCTATTTTCCATGAAATAATGGTTATTAAATAATTAAATAATTAATTTTTTCATGTTTTTTCATTGATGTCTTTTGAATGGAAAATTGTATTGAAGTTTTTAATCTATGGGGTTTTTTAGAATGAGGGGTTCTTCTTATGTGAGGCGCAACCTTGAGTTGGGTTTTGAGTTCAAGCCTAATTCCCCCCCCCTAAATTTTCTTATTTTTTTTCTTCCCTTTATTTTTCCCTTATTCCTTTCATTTTCTCCCCTACTCCTGTACTTCTCATGTATAACCCCTCTCCCATTGGGCTTCCCTTAATCATGGACGAGGGAGAGATAAAGGTATAAGTATAGGGACAGAGGGAGTTTGGTACTTCCATTGAGCTCAGGTCACATTGGATCACCATGCAACAACTGTGGGATGCTGATCAGACCAAAGCATCAACATATTCCATCTAAGGTAATCCAATTCTCATGTTTTTCGCATAAATAATCATATATTTACCACATTCTAGTTTCAAAGAACTATATGTCTTGATGGATATCCCATGTAGGTAAATTTGGGGTTTTATTAGGATTAATGAAGGTTTTAGAAGGGTTGTAGGGGTTTTCATTTGGGAAATCCCTATCACGTAGTGTATGGTTTCTTAAAAAAACATTGTATATTTTTCTTATTCTAGGATTATTGACTTTTTGGGACTACATTCCCAATAGTGAGAAATGTCCATGGGGATTGATATTTGGGAAGACAACCCATGTTGGGGGGACATGGTCCTATAGTAGTTTTCATCCAGACACTAGGTGTGCTTTCATTATGTAGTAGTACATAGCGAGACACCATGAGTTCCATGGACATGTGTTTTTACGTTATTTGACCCCATGTGTATAAAGTCCATATAGAGGTATATATCAAGGGTGGAGGATTTTTAATACACAACATGTACTCAGGTTATTTGTCGTATACTACTCCTTGGTTTCGTATTTGGGGTTTTTGGGTGATGTTTCACCCCTGAATCACAATTAGACATAGTAGGATTTGATTCTGAGCATTTTACAAAACAGATAAGTATAGTGGTACCATTGGGGTGTTTTGTGGACTTATAAGAGGTGATTCAAGGTGAAAGATCAATGATATAGTTGTTTTCCACTAGTAATTTAATTCAGCGGTCTCTTAAGAGTGATACATGGGATGATACATAGATAATGGATGTGAGAATTTTTAGTAGATGTGGAATGGGTTCTCTAAATTCCCTAATCAGTGTTATCAGTGGATTGTCACTGTATAGTGGTATTTGGTTATGACTCTAGGAGGCTGATAGATTGGGTTTCTAGGCCAACCTAGGGAGACTTTGAAAGGGGATGTTCTTGAGGCCATTTCCCTTATGAAATTAACCTGAGTAGGCATGTGATTCCATGATATATTGGATATTGGATTACAGTATGTATTTCCCTTGAGTGATGGGTGTTTACCTAAGATACTAGTACTAAATTATAGGATCCCAAGAGGGATCCTACATTTACATAGTCATCTTTAGGATCCTAAGTGGGATACCACAACTTTAGCGGTGCACTAGAAAACTATGTGGGTTCCCCTCCATGAGATGACCCCGAGAATGTGTGTATGGTTATGGATAGAGATAATAGTGGTTATTACCTTAGATATCATACCAAACACATGATCACGGGGGGTTTTGGATAATGTTGATTGGTGTAGCTATTTGGCCAACCCCTATTTTATTTAATCTTTAATAGAGTTACTATTGATGTAGTTATGGATTCCTAGAAGCTCCCCATGGGACCCCAACTAATGGGACTAATGACATGAGAGGGTGACTCTGGGAATGCACAAATATGCATCTTGGGACCCTTCCATTGGGAATAATGAGATGTGATGGTGATTTTTGGGGAATCCCATAGGTTCTTATTAGGATCTATCCTTGTTCCTTATCTGATAAATATGTGAGACAACTTGGATGTGATAACTTTGTTTTAGGTTCCTCATGATACTTGGGATCCAATTTTCAATCCACATAAATAATTCTGGGGATACTGTGTAATGGATTGAACCCTCATGGTCCTATAATTTTCCAAATTCCTGTGTTTGGAGAGTCCTGGGGACCATCGGTGACTCATTAAGAAGTTTTCCAAATTTCATGTTTGAGCATCGGTGGCACCGATGGGCGTTGTGGCATAGATGGGCGTCGGTGGCACCAATGGGAGTTAGTGGAACCCATGGGCCTCGGTGGCACCGATCAGCATCAGTGGCACCGATGAGAATCAACGGCACCAATGGTCATCTGTGGAATTGATGGGAATCACGGGAACTGATCGGCATCAGTGGCACCAATGGGCGTTGGTTGAACAAATGGGCATTGATGGTGTCAATGGGCATCAGTGGCACCGATCGACATCGGGGTCACCGAAGATTGTCAGTGGCACCAGTGGGATTCGGTGGCACTGATGGGTCGGTGGCACTGATGGGAGTCAGTAGCACTGATGGGTCGTCCATAGAACCAATTGGTATCGATGCCAAGGAGACAGTTCCAGGGCAACGGTGCCAGGGTGACAGTGTTAGGGTGACAGTGCCATGGTGACAGTGAGTCCTTCCTTATTTTTCTAGGACATTACAGTTTTGACCCAAAAATGCATCTTTTGACATAAAAGTGCTTTAATACCATTTCCAAAGCTATTTAAAGGCAATAAAGTATGTTTTAAATCCCTAATGGTTGGGCGACCCTTGAGCTACCAAAACGTGTGGCCTTTTTCCTCAAGGTCACACCTTTTAGTTTTTTACAGTTTCACCTTGTTAAATGTTTTTTTTCCTAGTTTAAAAGATATATAATGAATCAGATCCATTATCTTCACCTCTTCGAGGAAAATTATTAAGTAAAAATTAATCCCAACACATGAAACTGCCCAACCGCATGGTCAATCCATGATCCGACTTTTAAGTACTTCAGAAACATCTCCCTATTTTTAGGATCTAACATATTTCTTAAAATGAGATCATCTCTTCTTTTCATTTTTCTCTCTCTTGGGGGTGTTTAGAGTACTTCTTCCAGAGATGAATCGTGTTCCAGTGCTGGAGCCTTTCCTTCTCACCCTTGGAGTCCTTAGAGATCTTCTTTTGCAAGTCGCGCATTTCCAATTCTTAGCCTAAAAAGAGAAAACTTCAATTGTTGATCATCCGGGTAGGGTATTCCTTAGTCTCTCTTTACTATGTATCATGTGGGGTGGTTATGATAATTTTTCCTCAGGGTGTGGATGAAACCAAACCTTGTAGAAGAAAATAAATGGTTTCTCAATAATGAAGGGGTGTTTTTTATGATGATGTTGTTATACACTTTTTTTCATTCATATATTTTGAATTTTATGGGCCTGTGCCCACTGAAAATCATTACTATTGGTGGTCCTTTCTTGTGCTTGAATGAAACTTTGTTTATCTATATAAACTTGTGATTGAATGGAAGTAATATGGAAACTCATTAATCACATAAACTCAGTTTATTAAATGGATTTCCAATGAATAAGAATCCTTCTGTGATCACCCCTATTAACCAAACTAAAGGAAGGAACTTGATAAATGGTGTGGTTAAATATAAAAACTCCGTTATTTTGTTTTGCTAATAAGCATGGATGTTTTTCTTGATGCTTGTTGGGTATGTGAATGGGGATGGGATCCCCTATTGTTCAGTTGTAGGTTTGTAGATCTAAGGCCGTGTGGGGATATATGTTGGGTCTCAGTTTGGTTCTAATACTTCGATGGATCTCACATATCCATTTTTTTGGGAATTTACAAGATAACTGTGTGTGAATGCTTAAATTTTTGTTTGGATATTTTCTTCTCTAGTCTAGTTGTTGTTTTGTATTGTCGAAATGCTTGTTAGTTTCCTGAGAGTTAAGGAATACTTGAATGGAATCACTTGAACATGATAACAAGAATGGGTGGTGCTCTAGTTGTGGTTGTTGTGATTTTGTGAATGAATGAATTGTAATGAGGGTGTTTGTGTATAGGATGGTTTTGGAACCCTTCGGTTTGGATGAGTTATTTTTTACATATACGTATAAATTTAGTATATTTTTTTTCTTATTCTCACCCCACCCAACTTGATCACTTCATGTCGAACACCCCCATTTCAGGGGGGAGGGTGTTTTTTCCAACATCCTGTTAGGTGGATGGTTATTATCTCATTTCTACTCACTCTCCTGAGTATCCCAAGACTCTTCGGGCAGGTTGTGATGGCCTAAGGTCCATTTTAGCTGAAGAAACTTTAGGCAGGGTATGTTGTGGTGGCTGGTCCAAGTGTGTGCAGGCATGTTGTTTCCCAAGTATCTTCGAGATGAGCCCCATGTTCATCAGGCATGAAGGTAGTAGTTCTGGCCTAGGTTTTTGCAGGCATGTTTACAAATGGTTGTGGTGTCCCAGGTGTCTGTGAGCAGGATACGTGGTTAAGGTGGCCCATAAGGTTGTTGTTGGAGTGGCAGTGGGACTGTAGTGAGAAATGGCAGGGGAGGTATGACGCACAGGATGCCTTCAATAACTTGTGGGAAAGAGGTGTGGGGTACCCAAATATTGATATGTTATTACTATTACCTTACCCTACTTGTGTTATTTGGGGAGTGTGCCTTGGTGAGGCTGGGTAGATATTTTTCTTTCGAGGTGTTTTAGTTACGTCTACTTTCTCATGAGGCATTATAATTTCTCCCCACTAGTGCACGATAACTTTTGGTTTTTCCCTTCTAAGTATATCTTTAAATTTACCCTACATGTATAAAACTACTTTTAGGTTTCTAGGAGGGCTTCGGGGACCATACAAGTTCATACTATCTCAGACATTGGAATAGTTTTTTTCACCTTTTCTTTTATTTTGATACATTCCCTTTTGAGATTTCGTATACATTGTATGGGTTTACCTATGAACATTCATTTGGGAATGAGTTTTGGATTTACTTTTACCTTCAGTTTTGGAGTTGATTGGGTTTTTACCATCATATCTCCCAATACAACTAAATAAAAATGGTAATAAATTCCATATTACATGTGATTCTATACCCTTGGTTCTAGTCGCCACTCCGAGGCCTATTGCGGGTGGGACTCGGGGGTCATTATCTCTCATTCAACTTGAGGTAGGAAGGGTCTGGCAGTTTTTTGTCCCTTCCTCATCATGGTGAAGGTAGGTCATGACAGAATGGTATCAGAGGCTGATGGTTTAGAGATAGAATGGAGCTCGAGGTTAGGCATAGAAAGGATTGCATGGGATTGTAGGGTAATAGTGTTAGGTAATCTTGGTTCATGAAATTGTCCAGGGAAGACCGGCTAGAACATGATATTTTAGGGACCCCATGATCCGATGCAAGAACTCTCAACCAACCGAAAGATTAAGTGATTCTACACTGATTGTAGGGTAGATACCCTACGAAAGGTATATGAATCATAATGACTAGTGTTTTTGTGTCTTCTGGGTGTTCTGGGAATTTAAATAAATTACAAGTTTAAGAAAATTTTTAAATAAATCTTCTACACTACTGATGCTTAGGAATTCCTTGTTTACCTTTTAGTTATGGCACCCAGGAAACAACCATGAGTAGTGTTGGAGATCGAGGCATAGCAGGCTGATGTGGCAGATTAGCGGAGGATTGATCGAGAGGAGGAGGGCGACCAATGACAGAAGATGCTTTGTGCCTTTTAGTAGCAGGCCCTCAGGAAGTAAGAGGGCATCGTCTCAGACAAATAGACCAAAATATGGATCAAGGAGTTGGTGATATATTTCACCTTGATCTAGGATCTGGTTGAGTATTGGGTTCCATTGGTAGTAATTCAGATAAGGGGATTAGTGCATCAGTGGTGGATGCTCTACCTCAGAGAGAGGATGGAGAGTGCGGTTTTTTGGGCAGACTTCAAGAAGGTGTTCTAGGTGGAACTCCTTTCTTATATTATGAAGGCTAAAAAGTTACATGATTTACTCTCCCTATGGCTGGGGAGTATGTCAGTGAGGGAGTTTGGGATCAAGTTCAAGGATCTCCTTCACTTTTCTCCAGAATTCTTTTTGGAAGAGGAGTCTGGGCAAGACATTTAGAGGAGGAACTCTGACCTTCTCTTCAACATGTTGTTACTCTATTCAGTATACCAACATACCTGGAGGTTCAGAAGATGGCTGGAGTGGTGAAGAGGATGCACACACTAGGATGTGTGCTGCAAGATTGGATCCAGATGGGTTCGTCATAGGGAAAGTCCATTATCAGCAGACCTTGACCATCAGGGCCATCTAGGTTTCTGCTGGAGGGGAGTAGGCCTCAGCAATTATAGTTTCGATCTCCTAGACCTCACCCTTTCTATGCAAGCCTAGGACTGAGGTGCTTCATCTCTGGTAGTTATGGCCACCATTGGAACCAGTGTTCGAACCAAGTTTAGTATAGTGGAGTTGGGTAGGTACAACGCCCCCCTCAGCAGTATAAGTTTCCAACCAGAACATTTCAGCAGCTATAGTAGGGACAACAAGCTCCCACTCCTCCAAGAGTATACATTACAGAAGGATTACAACCTTAGGGTGATCCTCAGGGACCTTGACTAGGGTATGGTTAGGGAGGTGTCTGAAATCCAAAGGGAAGAGGAGCTAGGTGTGGGGAGTTTCATGCTGTTGAGTCAGCAGTTCTTGTAGGGCCATAGGTCATTCGAGGTATGATCAACTTATTTAGGACTCCTGATCATGCCTTTTTGATTTGGGAGATTCTCACTCCTTTGTGGAACCCAGTCTAGCCCATGCTCTGGGTGTAGACATATAGTGGTTTCTTGTTCCCCTGGTATTGATTACACCAGCCGAAGGTCATACCAGCTTGTCTTATGTTTGACGAAGATGTAGACTGATAATAGGGCCACATCAGTCCAGTGGGAACCTTCTTTTTCTATAGATGCAGCCATATGATGTCATCTTAGGCATCGACTAGATGTTCTCTATGTGTTTAATTATTGACCACTTCTGAATAAGGGTCATGTTTTCAGATATGGATGACCAACGTGTGACTTTCGTCGGTGAGTGGGGTTTCCAAGAGGGCAGTCGGTGAGTGGAGCCCCTTCTTTCCTTGTTAACTGATCTATCAATGGATTCGGTAGATAAAAAGATGGTTGAAGTCCAAGGGGTCATCAGTGAGTTCCTAGATGTCTTTCGGGGAGAGGTGGTGACTCTACCCCCTCAACGCTATGTTGAGTTCAGGACATACTTGTAACCCGGTGCCTGTCCAATTTTAATGGCTCCCTATCGGATGGTGCCTTTTGAGTTTTGGGAGTTATGGATTTAGATTGATGATCTAATCACGAAGGGTTTTATCTGACCGAACGCGTCACCATGAGGTACTCTAGTCTTGTTTTCAAAGAAGGTAGACGATGGTATTTGGCAATGTATAGACTACCGAAGGCTGAATCAGGTGATGGTCAAGAACCATTACCCCCACCTAAGGATCAATGACCTTTTTGACTAGTTGAATAGAGTAGGTTGGTTCTATAATATCGACCTCCATTTGATACCTCACCATTTGAGGGGTGAACTAGGGTGATATCTCAAAGACTTCTTTCAAGTGCAGATATGGGCACTTTGAATTCGTAGTCATGTTGTTCAGTGTTACGAATGCACAAGCTGTGTTCACGGGGCTCATGAACTCTGTTTCCATGACTATCTGGACCGGTTTGTAGTCGTTTTTATTGACGACATCCTAATGTACTCAATATTATAGGAGGATCACGCCAAGCATTTGAGGATGGTTTTAGAGGTCCTCCAACAACACCATCTCTATGGGAATTTGTCTAAGTACAAGTTATGAGCATGAGAGGTTCACTTCCTAAGATATGTGGTGTCCCATTATGGAATAACAGTGGAACTTTCGCAGGTTGAGGTTGTTGTTTCTTGGATATCACATAAGAATGTAGCAGAGGTTTCTAGTTTCATGGGTCTAGTAAGTTACTACTAGAGGTTCATGCCTAACTTGTCTCGAGTTGCAGCACCTTTGACAGCCTTGACCAATAAATAACAGGATTTTATATAGAGTGAGCAGTGCCATGAAACCTTTAGCTATCTAAAAGGGAAGTTGGTCAGTGCCCCAATACTGAGGTTTCTAGAAGAAGGGGTAGCGATTGAAGTGTTATGCAATGCTTCAAGCCTAGGCTTGGGGGGTGTGTTGATGCAACATCAAGGAGTGATCTATTATGGGTCTATGAAGTTATGTCCTAACGAATGTAACTATACCACCCATGATCTAGAGATTGTTGTGGTAGTTTTCATGCTGAAGTTGTGGTAGCATTACCTCATCAGGGAGCGCTTCATGGTCTTCACGGATCACAATACCTTGAGGTATATCTTCTTCCAGCGTGACCTGAACTTGTGACAACAGAGGTGGATGGAGTTCTTTTAGGACTAAGAATTCAAGATTTCCTACACCATAGAGAAGGAGAACATGGTGGCTGATGCCCTGAGTAGGAATTCATAGAAGGATGTGGTCCAAGAATCAGCACATTCTTGGAAGGCGATGGGGGAGTTAGTTGCCTTGCACCTGGATGAAAGGGTGGAGAATGATAGGGGCTGCCTATTCCAAATGATGGTGTAGTATTCCTTTGTACAATAGGTGGATGATTCTTTGTGGGGGGACATAGAGGCTGAAGTGATGCACGATCATGATATCCAAGGTAATGCTACGAACAAATGGTCAGAAGATAGTTAGAATCAGATTCTCTTCCTTGATAAGTTGTTTGTTCCAGGGACTATTCTCAAGAAATTTCTCAATGGGTTACATAACTCACACCTGGAGGTACAAAAAGTAGATTTCCAAGATGTACAAAGGCCTGAGGAGTTAGTTTTGGTGGCCCAGGGTAAAACATGAAGTGGTAGGGTTCATGGAAATGTGCCTCATGGTCAGTAGGTGAAGACTGGGCACCATGTTTCGGGCGGTCTGTTGTAGCCTTTAGATGTCCCGGAGTGGAAGTGGGATGAAATCTCGATGGATTTCATCATGGGACTACCCTAGGTTCAAGGAGGCTGTGATGCTATCTGGGTGGTGGTAGACTAGCTGACGAAATTATCTCACTTCCTGGAAATCAAGGAATTGAGTACAGTTGATGGATTAGCACATAGGTATGTGGAAAAGGTGGTTTGGTTGCATGGAGTTCCGAGGTCCATAGTCTCAGATCGAGATACATAGTTTACCTCACGAGTCTAGAAGGTATTGCAACATGATTTTGGCACCCTGTTATGCCTTAGCACCGCTTTCCAACCTCAAAAGGATGGTAATACAGAGAGGACCATCCAGACATTGGAGGAAATCTTGTGGGCATGTGTTTTAGACTTCAGAGGATTGTGGGTGTGACACTTGACACTGGTGGAATTACCTACAATTGTATCTATCACTCTACCATTTTCATGGCTCCATTAGAAGTCTTATACGAAAGACTGTGTCCTTCACTTATGTGCTGGACAGAGGTTGGGGAGTCAAGCGTTCTTGGCCCATAGGTGGTGCATGTCCTAACGGAGAAGGTTCAGTTTGTGGTTGAGAGGATGAAGGTGGCTCGGGACCGGCATAAGTCGTATGTCAGCCATAGGAGGAGACCATTGGAGTTCGAGGTTGTAGACCATGTGTTCTTAAAGGTCTCCCCTCGGTGTGGGAAATGGAGGTTCGACAAGGGTAGTAATATTTCTACTCAGTTCGTCGAACCTTTTGAGGTGTTGTGGTGGGTCTGCAAAGTGGCTTGACAGCTGGTGCTACCACAATTGTTACTGAGGGTGCATGATGTATTCCATGTGTCACAGCTCTGTCATTATCTACACAATGATTCGAACATCCTCATTTGGGGAGAGTTGGATATCGAGGACAATGCAATGTACATGCAGCAACCAATGAGGATCAAGTATTGACAGGAGAAGGTGCTTTGTGGGAAAAACATTCCCTTGGTTCGTGTGATATGGAGGTATGGTGTCCTCGAGGAGAGTACCTAGGAATGGGAGGCATAGATGTGCGCCTATGTTTCCTATGGAAATGGGGATGAACTTGTCTATTTAAGGTTCAAACATTCCAATCAGTTTCTAACGGGTTTATTCGTAGAACCAGAAACACCCAATGATTCTACATCCATTTGGACCTACTTTCCAAAGGAAGGTGCTCACTAGTTGTGGACTGATGAGACTTAAGAATTTGCATTGTTTGAGATGATGGGAGGTCAGACTCATCACACCTTTTTGGGGGGAATAATTGTCTACTCAGCGACTCTCTTTATAGATTTAAGTTATGTTCGTGAATCCTTATTACATTACCAAATATCAAAATGAGCTTTCCTTTAGATCTAACAATCAGTGATTGATATGTATGAGATTTAGAGAATCTTTGATATGTATTTGAGGTTCTTCATCGATAGAGAATCATCTGTATTTGTTATATATTCTTAGTCAATTGTATCCTTTAATACATTATATAGAGATCTCTTGGTAACTATGATAACCATACTTGTTTTAAAGCCACTCAGTGGGACACTTGAAGTTTATTTTCATTCAGAAGGACATGGATTATTTAAGAGTTGTGATCATACCCATAGATGGTCTACCTACATATGTATCCTTGTTTAAAAAAGGAATCAGAACCCACGTAGTTCAGGAATTAAGATATAGTTTAACGTCATATGGGATAGATGGGAATTAATGGATGATATGCTTGAACCTTAGAAAGGCTTCCTACGTACTCTAATTTTAAGGTAGAGATCAAAGTCCACGTAGTTCAAGATAGAAGTGTGAGGTTTATGCATGATTAATGGCTCAAAGAGAGATTTCATAATTACTTTTACACTCTAAGCTCATGTGAGTCATGCTCGGTGTGAGAAACAAGAGGTATCAGTAAAACCTGACGATTTGTGCCACAAAAGATGCAGTCACAAGGAATTATATGGGAATTACGTATGTATGATTTCCAAAATAGATAAATATCATGACTTATTTCAGAGAATAAGTCTAAGAACAAGGTCCATAAAGGTATATGTGCTTTTATGGAGATTTGGATACGCTACCTTGGGGCTTACTCCTGAGGAAGATGCCCAAATTAGGAGGGGACTTGTGATTGGGTTTTATTCCTGAGAAGGAAGCCCAAATAAAAAAGAAGTTAAGACTGGTTAAGAGAAATGATGACTGGGTATTATTCTTGAGAAGGAGGCCCAGGTTAAGGGAATTAGAAATTTGGGGATTACTCATAAGGAAGATGCCCATATTTGGTAACTTTGGGATTACTCCTAAAAAGGATGCCCAAATTTGGGAACTCGGACTGGGGATTACTCCTGAAAAGGAGGCCCAGGTTAGGGGAATTATGACTGGGGCTTACTCCTGAAAAGGAGGCCCATGTTAGGGGACTATTGGGACTTACTCCTAAAGAGGATGCCCATATTAAGATCTTCTCATTTTAAAGAATAAGGTTGAATGAATAAAATATCTAACCCTAGTGACATAATGATATGTAAATCACTATGTTTTGAGAGATATTCCACAGAATCCATTTCAGAGAAGGAATCCAACAAAGGAACCCTGCCATAAATGACTTTGAATAGGGTTTTGAAGGCTAAATCTTGAATAAGAGAGGTGGATTTGAAGAAATGATTTGAATAGGTAGGAGGCCCCCCCAAAAGAAGGTATATGCGTAGGTCCTGTGGGGGCGCGCAAGTCCTGGTCGTGCAAGTATATCTGTGGGAAACTTGGGTACTTGCCCGTCGGTCAACCCATAGGGTAATACTTCAGTGAGGCTTGGCTCAACCCTTTAGTATTATCCATAAGGGCTTCCAAAAGGGTGGTGCGCAGGTTCTGTCGAAGGGATAAGGTAGCATGCAAGTGTGACTATTTACCTTAAGGGTTAGACACTTAGACGCGCAGGTGTTGATGAATTTCAACACTTAGGCCTTGTTCCCACTCTTTAGATCTTCTATTCTAGTTAAGAAATTACCTTAGAAGTGTTCGGAAGACTACAAGAAGAGACTAGGGTGCCAAGAGCTGAAATCTGAGTTTTTGGATTTTTCTTCCTCGAAATGGGGGGCCCACAAGGGGTATTTATAGGCTACTGAATACCTGGGGCAAAAATAAAATAGGGCACATAGGTCACCTATGTGCCCAAAATGTGGCGCGCAGGTATACCTGCGCGAACATCATGGAACTTTCCCGGCCAATGCTCAAAGAAATCCCTATTCACACCTTTGTCGATTTTTGATGTTTCTTAAAAGGATGAATCACTTTGTGTTCCTCATATTTCTCTTTTCATTAGTAAGACTCTGTGACAGAATGGAGCGTCAACAAAAGTCCCCCCTCAGTGTTGGATCCGAAAGAAAGGAGGATGTGACTCTGAGGTAAAGAAGAAAAACAAGGAATTGTGGTGCGTAGGTTTTGAGCGCACAGATAGGGGCACACAGGTGAGAGGCGTGCAGGATTCAGCGCGCAGGGGTGTGGCCTGGCCTATAAATATGTGCCTCATTCTTGCGCAAAGTACTCGACTTTGAACGCTTCTGAGCTCTCGCCGCACAGGTTTCTCTCGTTGTGCATGTTGCTGATTTTTCGCGGTTTCATTGCTTCTGTTCGTGTCGCACTACTGCATAGGTATTTGGACTTGCGCGGTGATACCGGCGCGCCAAAACTTGCACGACACATTTACACTTGCGCGCCAACATTATACTTGAACACCTTAATGAATTAGCCATTTTTTCACTTTTCTTCACAAATTTTATGAAAAATCAACTCACTTAAGAGTTAATTATTTTACCTTTGTACAGATTCAATGGCTCCTAGAAGAATTGGAACGACTGATGAACTAGCTATCAAGCGAATTGATGACCTGATGAATGTTGCTGGCCATGATTACTATGATATCTGGAACAACACTCTTCCATATTTGGACATGTACTTGAATAAGTATCATAGTGATTTTCCATAGAGCATCTACTTTCTCTTATATGGGCATGGTCATCTGCAAGAAGTCAATATTCTAGAGGCAAAGAATTATCTCCCACATTCTTGGTTTCATAATTACACCAATTTTGATTCAACAAATATCTCAAGTGGAGGAGAATTTTTTAATACTATAACAGTGGAGAAGGCCTATATAATGCATCATATCCCTTGTTCCCCAGATCTGAAACCTCACAATCCCGAGATACAACCACATTGTTGTCCTTCAATCTTCCAAAATTCTCAGATGGATCAATCCAAAGGCTGGAAGAAGAGTTGGTAATTCTGTCCTAGAGGAGGTGTAAAGCCAACTTGGATGTGGTCATATTGGGTGCGTCAAACCTGTGCAGAGTTTGTCGAGGATTTGAATGGAGCTGCAATATATTAAGTCGTCTGGGTTGGGCAGACATATGTCTACAGTAATGATGAGTTTGTGCCGGATCTAATCAGCCGATGGACCCTAGAAACCAATTCGTTCCATCTGACTCATGGAGAAGTAGGCATCAGTTTGTGGGATGTCTACAAGATCTTTGGGGCTCTAATTCTGGGTGACATGTATGATAAATTCATCCCCCCCAAGGCGACTTGGAATAATTCGAGAAGACTCCAGATTTAGCTCAAGAATTATTGAAAATCTTCTACAAGATCAAGAATTCCAAGACCTCCATAACTCATTCCAGAAATGATATTCATCTAGAGGAGTGGATGGATATGTTTATTACCAGGAAGGAGGGGGAGTGGCCCAACTATACCCATCCTACTATTTTCCCTAGAATAGAGAAGAGGGGTGGTTATGGCACATCTTGGATGTCCCTGGAAGCATGAGAATTTGAGAAGTGGGGGTACGAAGTGGATCAGAGAATCCCAAAAAAGACCCATCTAGTGGGCTTCTTAGCCTTGTGTCTCAGGGTTTATCTTTTTCTAGTCAGGGATTAGAAGGGAGGCGTCAGTCCAGGGACCTTCGTTGTGGCATCCAAGTTGGCTAAGAATAAAATGGTTGGGTTGGACACCCCCATTTTGGCAAAGATTCACAGGAGATTACTCCATGTCTTTATGGGTAAGTCTCATTTGAGAATAGTGGTACCATTCCAAGTTTTGTGGGGATGGATTTCCACTCATTTCAGGACCTATGCTGTACAGAACGGAGTACAGGTTCCTGGATGTTCTTTCAGACCATCAGTGCAGGCATTTTCTGGATTTTCTCTATTAGATCTCAACATCTATGATATGAAGGTGAGGCTGATCATGTACAAGAAATTCAATTTCTGTCCTTATGGAAACCCACCAACAAGGTGGTTTTTTGATGATGTAACCACCGGTCTGGAATTGAGGTCTTACATTCTAGCTTGCAGAGATGGTGTACTGGCCACCCGGATTGACGAAGAGATTATATTAGAGGCCTATGCTCCATACAGATTTGCACACCAATTCAAGTTTCTACATCAGACTGTTGTATCCCCTCCTGTTCATGTTAGGTCAAAGTAGCATCCGATGGTTTCCCGACAACTATGGTTGCTGACATCTATGGAGAAAACTGAGGCATTGTTTGATCTACCAGTTGATAAAGCAGAGAGTAATTTGACTACATGGTATGTTGAGAACTGGATAGCATCATACCCTGAAAGGGTACTAAATCATCTGGTTTATCAGGTGGGGAAAAAGAAAAGAACTATAGAGAAAGAAACCCTTCATCGAGAAGGTGCTGCTTCCCCACCTAGAGCTGATTCACCAAGTTCCTCACCTAGGGTTGACTCGCCGGATTCCCAATATGGGGATGATGAGGCACAACATGTGGAAAAGTGGACTCGTGCTAGATATAATCCTCCTGTTAGAATCAAGAGACCCACTCCATAGACTCCTAATGAGTTAGTTTATTGGGGAAATTTAATCTCCATTACATTATAGAGCAATAAATTTCATTTTCTTATTCTCTATCTGTAGTTGCAGGAGCTGGGAAGAAGCTGAAGTCTAAGATTGTAGGACACTCCTCATATCCTTCTGGTACACACGCTGAATATCTACAACCAAAGGCAGTCCAGACTTGGTGGAGTTTATATTGTGATGCTGAAACTGCCTACCTAGATTTGTGCGAGGGGCTACACATCCCTGGAATAGGGAATCTTCAGGCCTCCACCGATATCTGTTTCAAGGATAAACTCGATGAAGTGCAGGCTTACATCAGAGAGCTGGAAATACCCATATATGCCTATGATGATTCCATTCCTGTCACCAAGCGGGTGAAGGAAATGATAGATCGTGGCACCATTGATGGGACTGGTTCTTTCGAAGATGAGGAGTGGCACGATTACATGGCTCCCAAAGATGTAAGACTCTTTCCTTATTTTTATTTGTAACTTGATTCCAGTTAAAGATTTGTTACTCAAGGAAATTACTTTCTTCATCCTTCAGCTTGCAAAGAAATGAACTACTGAGGTTCCTTCACCATTGTATAGCCCTGGTGGTACTTCCATAGGGGCTAATGAATCTCCTCATGAGCCGGGCGAGTAATCTCCAGGCCATCAATCCATGGAGGAGGAATTAGACATGGCTTTTCATTCTCCAATTCCTGTATTTGGAGATGATGATGTCATCACTCCCAAAAAGCCGAAGAAAAAAATACATCAAAGGAAGAATTCCACAACTAAATGTTTTATTAGTAGTGGTAAGTCCTTCGGATAGTCATGAGTCTTAAACCATGAAAAGATTGGTTATACTTCTTGGGATTGTAGGGGCTTCTTCAGTTTCCACTCTAAGGAATATAACTGACCCTCCTCTGAGAATGAAGGAGGGTACTGGTGAACAGTCACAATTTCATGCTGGCTTGGCTGATCTTGAGGAGGATCCAGCATCTGTTCACAGTACCACTCCTACTACTGCTTAAAGGAGAGAAGATACTACTTCTGGTAAATTAATCTATGCTTCATAATATGTTGAATGAAAAAATCAATTGAATTTCATTCTGTGATACTTTAGGTTCAACCCCTACACCGGAACATTTAGCAGCCACTGCAACTGACGTCGCAATTTTATATGAAGATGCTATCCAAGGTCAAAGGCCACAACATGAGGGTCGCCAAGAAGACATATCTAATGTTCCCACGGGTGAGACTAACCAGGAATCTGAGATAACATTGGATGAAATGATGGAACATGGTGCATCTTTTGAAGATTTTTTAGATCATGTTAAATTACCATGTAATTTAGAAGATTTTGGACGTGAGTGTTATCCATTGTCCTATCAAAATAACTTCTTATTACATCTATGACCACGATTGGTTCAAATGTGCAGTTATATCTGAACAAGATGTCGAACTACCAATGCCTGAAGGGGGTACAAACAACCCTACTATTGCAGAGACACTGGCTCAAGTGGAGTTGAACTTAGTAGAGCTTCCTCAAACTCATCTTGAAGATCCTGTTGAAGCTAAAAAAGATAGGGAGGATCCTTCTCCTATTTCTGATCTATGTTTGGGTAAGAGATAACAATATTTGTGGCTTCACTTAATTAGCAAGATTGCCAATAAATTTTTTTTATCCTTTGAAACTAACCAAAAAATTTCAATTGACTATGTGGGGCTGTCAATTTCAGTGGCTAGATCTGGAGGTGAAGCCTCAGCCTCCGCCCCAACAGGAATAGAAAGTGGATAACAAGGGTAATGGGGGAAGGAGCAGAACATGGAACTTCTCTAAGTGCATTAATCTCGGATTATATTCCCCCCTGTGACAGTGATGCTGAGTCAGTCCCAAAAGTACAAAAGGTGCTCCAATTTTCACGATGAAAGACATGTCAGAACATATTAAAGATCATATCTGAAGTGCCTCTTGAGGAGATATATTCGAAGATCTCGTGACTGTCATCCCTATTCATCATGTTGGGACTTTGCGGTTTTGGATATCAAGAGATCCATACTGCGGTGAAACAAGTCATCTTAAGAAGGGAGCAGGGGTAGAGGTACTATCAAGGCTTGACCAGAGTAAGGCTGTCATCCAATATCAGCAAATTTGAGGTTGCGGTGTCCCGAGCTGAGGCTGATCATGCTGGCAAGTTGAAGGAGCTAAATCATAAGATCAAGGAGAAATTTTTCCAGCAGATACACCTTCAGCAACAGTTAGATACTATTACTGGGGAACTTGACCAGCTAAACAATTCACTGGAAGGAGTTTAAACAAATGTTATGAAATCCATTGCTAAAGCCAATAAAGCACACCATCAAGCTGAAAAGAGTGAAGCTGGTCAACTTCATGAACTTCAAATGGATGCTAATGAAGCTCGGGATGTCGTAAATCAAATGAAGACTTATGTCGATAGTATCTTGTAATACCTAAAAAAAATAGAAGAGACTCCAGTCTGTGGGTGTCCTTATAACTTTTTTGCATCAAATGAAAAATACTTTCATCTTAAATCATTTGTGCATCCCTTCTTTTTCTACTTGATTTAAATTTTAACTAAGCCAATGGACCTAGTAAGCATAGTTTAATTTTTTCTAGGATTATTATAAACAACCTTACAAACTTTGAATCTTTCTATTGCTAAATATTAACTACATCATACAAAATGTATGTTTAATGAGTTGGGACTTGAATTTTATTCAGAGTTCCCTAGTCTTTTGTGGGCAGTTTAAAGTCATGCATGTCGGACATAAAAAGGCTATTGTTTAAGGTCAAAATATCTTTGACTGAATTATGTGAAAAAGGGATAAATGAAATTAGAAGAATTACTTCCTAAGAATGAAGTTACCACTATTTAACAAACCCGTTAGGGGGTTGAATTATGCAGGGCTAATTAAGGGCATTGGCTGCATAGTCAAATAATAGCATCTTTTGGATGACAGGTATGTTATGTAGACTACTTATGCAAGGCCTTTTAAGGGCATGTGCTGCATATTCAGGCAAAATAACTCTTAGAAATTTTACTTTTCTATTGCTAAAAAGGCAGTGGAAGTTTATGGAGATTAAAATTTTCCAAAGCATAGAGTCTTCTATATGGAGAGAGGTACATGAATATGGAGGGGATATTTCCAATAAAGATTGTCAAAGAATTGGATGAATGTCACTCCCACGAAGGTCTAACCCAAATGTATGGAAGGGAAATATAAACCATAGACTTGAATACCTTCAGACAATGAAAAATAGTAAGGGACAAATATGTTAAGGATGGATATTTTTTTGGATCTCTACATATTTTTTTTAACACAAATAAGAAAAAAATAGGTTGGTCTCCCAATAATGAAGTTACCACTATTTAACAAACCCATTAGGGGGTTGAATTATGTAGGGCCACCTAAGGGAATTGGATGCATAGTCAAATAATAGCATCTTTTGGCTGATAGGTTTGTTATGTAGACTGTTTATACAAGGCCGCCAACGGGCATGTGCAACATATTCAGGCAAAAGAACTCTCAGGTATCAAACATTTTGTGACCAAAAGTCAAGAAAAAAGGATTATGGAGATCTGGAAGTATTTAAGGTTAGGATTATGACACATAAAAATGGGCATTGTTCAATGCATGCAGAGATACAAATACCAATGCTAACCATAATCATGTTGTGGCTGGGTCCTGAATTGAGGTGTTGGACTTCACTACGTATCCCATAAGGATGGTAATCCAGCCATACGTAGTTCTTCAAATACAGTTTAACGTCATGTGGGACGAGAGTGTGGGAGATCTTAGTTTAGGGTCATAGACCTCAGACCATTATAAGTAGTACACAGTGTGTTTTATAAACCTTATGTGAATAAAGACCAGGGTTTCCATAACACATTCATGTTTTCACAGGGGGATTTTTAGCCAAAGGACTGAAAATAAAATTTTGGGTTAGGTGGAATTTGGGGTTAGGCCCAAATAATTGGGGTTGGATTCGAGGGATGCTCGAATGTTCCTATGTATCCCATAAGGATGGGAATCAAGCCACACGTAGTTCTTGAAATACCCTTTGTACAGATTTGGTTTGTACAAGTGAAGGGTGAAAGGGGACTTTAGTGCAATGATGGTTTGAACCAAGATAAAAGGTTTGGGCATTGCCATGTATGCACGTAGTCTTTATAATATAACATTATTGGAGATCAATGTAAATAATGATTACCTCTCAGGTGAGGGTGTCAAATAATGTTGTAGTTTATTGTCATACAGAACAAAAGTGCGAACAGTTTAACGTCATATAGCAAGGATGATGGTGAACAATATAAAAAAATATTGGTTCTGGGGGTGGTTTCATGAATCAACATTGTATGATATGGAAGTGAACTGATGTAAAGAGATTGGTTTTGGGCTGCTTCACAGATCAACATCATATGAGACAGAGGTAAACCGACTTGAATAGATTGGTTTTGGGCTTGAACCTCAGGAGGTTGCCTACATACCTATCCTAGAATGCAAGGATCAAAGTCCGTGTAGTTTGATTGAATAATGAATTGGTGATCAAGTTGTTCTTGAGGACAACAACCTAAAAAAGGTGTTGGGAATTACACATGTTTAGCGGCCCAGAGAGGGTGTTATGGTTGAAGTTTACTCTAATCACACATGAGTCATACTCGGTGTGAGAAACAAGAGGTATAAAGAACCCTAACGATGCACAGTTTGATGTTGAGTTAGACAATAAGAAGGGACTATGCAGTTTAAAGTCTTGCAGTGAGGACTATTGGTGCTACACCATTTAGTGTCATGTAGTAGGGATAAAATATAGTTTGACATCATGTAGGACGTATTAATGGACTTTGTTCAGTTTTACATCATGTAGGATGAATGAGCAGTACTATTTAATGTCATGTGGGACAAATATAGGGACGCAATTTAATGTCATGTTGGGCGTGAACACAGTTTGGCGTCATGTTGGAAAATAAGGGTGTTGTACAGTTTAGCATCCTGTAGCTAAGACGATGGGGACAATACAGTTTAACATCATGTTGGATGAAAGGGGGACTATGTAGTTTAATTTCATACATTAAGGACAAAAGAGGGGATGTATAGTTTAACGTCATATAGTGAGGATGAAATAATTTAATGTCGTGTTGGATGTAAGTGAAAATAGTTTAAGGTCATATGCAAGGACCGTATAAAGGAAAATATAGTTTAATGTCATGTTGGATGATGGTGCGAATAGTTTAAGGTCATATGCATAGACCGTTATGATGTATTTGTGTTATACAAAATACTTCTTCAGAAATATGGAATTAGTTGTAGTCGTGATGAGTTCTCCGTCCATTGAGATTAAAGAATAAGCTCCATTGGAGTAGACCTTATGTACTGAGTAAGGTCCTTCCCACTTTGGCTCAAGTTTTGAAGGCTTCTTTCCTAGTATCATCAGAGTTCTGATAACCAATACCAATTATCCCCAAACGAATGAACGAAGATGAAATTTTTTGTTGAAAGCTCATTCTATTCGATTCTGATAGACTTCCAAGTGGTGCAAGGTGCACAATCTTTTCTCATCTAATCATTCCAATTCATCCAATCACTTTTGAGATTGTTTATCTGTAGATGATTGATCACAAATGGCTACTCTGAGTGAGAGTATCTAAAACTCAATGGGAAAGACTTCTTATGTTTCATATACCAATGAATATGGAGTTGACCGCGTTGTAGTGTGGGTGGTGGTCTGATAAGTCCATAAATCATGAAAAAGTTTATCAAGCCATGAATTTTTATCTTTATCCACCATCTTTTGAAGTATGTTTAAAAGAGTCTTGTTGAATGATTCTATTTGGCCATTGGACAATGCATGATACTGAGATGAATGATTGGATTTGATGTTGTATTCTTGATACAACTTCCTTACTTTGGATGAAAAGAAGTTGGTGCCATTTTTTGTCAATATGGTATGAGGGACACCAAATCTGGTAATGATGTTAGACTTGATGAAGCTAAAATGCTTTTAGAACTGACTTCTTTGATAGGTATTTCGTCTTCCCATTTGGAAAATAAGTTAGTAGTAATAAGAATATACTTAAACTACTTAAATGTAGCTGAAGGATAAGGTCTTACTACATCCATTCCCCATGTGGCAAATGGCCATGAGTATTTAGCTATATGAAGCAACTCTGGGGGCTGATGAATGAAGTTGGCACATACATGGAAAGAATGACAGTTCTTTGTAAAATCAACACAATCTTGTATCATTGAAGGCCAAAAGTATCCAAGCCTTCGAATTTGATCAGATAGTCTATGTCCAGACTGATGGGAACCACAGACACCTGCATGCACTTCTTTCGTGACAACCATTGTCTCTTCACCATCAATGCATCTGAAGAGAATTCCATCAAAACCTCTTTTGTAGAGAACTTTATTTAGGCGATCAGGGCTATCATAAAGAGTAAAATTGACCACACGTCACCAGACTTGTTCTTTCCCGGCTCTATCAGGTGGAAGTGTTAAATTTTAAAGGTATTCCCGAATAGGTGTCATCCATCCTATAGTATGACCATATAGTTTAGAAATGGGACTAATTTTATTGATTTCCACTATTATAGTTTGAAAATAAGGTGAAATTGTACGATTGTGGGCAATACTGATGATTGTCTCGTCCCGATTTGGATCTGCCAGAGCTGTAGATATATTATCCAGTGTTCATCTTGGGCATTTTGTGATCACGAGACATAAGAAAATGTTGGTTCCAAAGGAAACTCCACCATTAACTCTCTGACGTAATCATAAAAAGGGATTAACTCTTCTTTTATGATGGCGTAATCCCCATTGACTTGTTTGATTACCAGGTATGAATCACCTTTCACCTTTAAGTTATTCACTTGTTCCTAAAGCGTTAACTCCAATCTTGTGATGAGAGTTTGGTATTCTGCTTCATTATTTGTCCTGCCTCCCAATAATGAGAAAGAATAGGGTACCACTACCTTTTCTGGAGAAATGAGCACAATTTCTAACCCAACTTTTTTAAATTTAGGATCTTCCATTTTCTTCCCTGTTGGACTTCTGGAAGCACCATCAAAGTCCATTTCCCATGTTTAAAGACTATCTTGATTAGAGAAGACTTCCTCATCAAGAAGTTCAATATCTGAGGATGTATCTTCTACTAAAGGGTGTTCCGCAAAGAAATCATCCAGAGCTTGGCCCTTTATTGCCTTTTGAGACACATACTGAATATCAAATTGCTGGAAAATAACATCCCACCTTGCCAGACGTCATGTAATCATTGGACGACTAAAGATAAATTTGAGCAGGTTATTGCGAGATACCAAATGGGCGTCATGATGTTACAGGTAGTGTCTCAACTTTTGAACTACAAATATTAATGCTAGGTAGAACTTTTCGATGCTTGAATATTGGGTTTCTTCTTCAAGCATAGTCTTACTAAGATAGTAAAGGTTGTTTTCATTCCCAGCATCATTCTGTTGGGAAAGAAAGGCACCTAATGATCGCTATAATGATGTAAAATAAAGAATAAGTGGCCTTCCTTAAATATGTGTCATTAATACCAGTGGACTCAAGAGATATTTCTTGAGAATATTGAATGCTTCTTGACATTCTTCAGTCCACTAGTAAGTGACTCCCTTATTCATCAATTTGGTGAAGCGTAAACTTTTTCCTTCCAAATAGGCGATGAAATGCCGAATATAGGCCAAGTGTCCTTGAATTCCTCTCAATTCTTTCAAATTTCGGATTTTACTTCTCAGGATCAACTTCAATTCCACGATGGTGTACAACAAAGCCGAGAAATTTTCTTTAGGTTACCCCAAAAGCACATTTCAAGGGGTTCATCTTCAAATTATGTTGTCAAAGATTGTGGAATATGATTTCCAAATCAGCCAAGTGATTAGAACGTTTTCTAGATTTAACCACCAAATCATCCACATAACTTTCAACAAACTTCCCTAGAAATGGTTTGAAGATACGATGCATGGCACGATGATATGTTGCGCCTGAATTCTTCAATCCAAAGGGCATTACCCGATAGAAAAACACACCCTGAGGGGATCTGAAAGATGTAGATTCTTAATCTTCTGGAGCCATTCAGATTTGATTATATCTAGAATATCCATCCATGAAGGAAAGTACTTTATAGTTAGCTGTTGCATCAATTAAGAGTTCTGTAATTGGAACTAGAAAACCATCCTTAGGACAATGCCGATTAAGATCTCTGAAATCAATGAAAACTCTAATTTGTCCATTCTTATTTTTCATAGGGACAATATTAGCCAACCATTTGGGATATTGAACTTATATGGTGAATTTATCTTTGATAATCTTATCCACTTCAGCTTCAATTTTGGAAGCATAAGTTGGGTGTGTTCTTCTTGCAGCTTGTTTGAGTCCTCGATGTTCTTCAGGAAAACCCAAAAGATGAGTAGAAACATCACGATCAAGCCCTGGCATTTCTGTATAGTTCCAAGAAAATATATCTTGATTTTTCTTTAAAAATGAAATATACATTTCTTTCTCTTCAAGAGTCATGGACACACTAATTAAAGTGGGGCGTGGATCTTCTTTTATACCCATATTTATTTCTCTGAGTTCATCCACAGTAGTGGAGATACCCTCTTCAAATGCTGGAGGAGCATCCCTGAGATCTTACTCTTCTTCTTCAACATGTGTTACTTCTTCTGTTTCTACTTTCATAGTAGATGATGAAGTAGAATTTCCATGATCATAAGAAATGTAAAAATTTTAACATCTTGAAAAAGTGGCTTCCATTTCTGACCCTATTGATGATGAAGGGTCTTCCTTGGGTAATAAAGAGTAGATGATGGATTGAGAATTGACATCATCATTCACCTCTGACATTGCTATAACTTCTTCTGGTTTGGTTGGTGAAGTATAGACATGATGGATTTCAGCAGATGAAATGAAGACATCTCCATTTGAGCTTTCATCATTGCTTGGTGAATCACCACTTTCTCCCATGCTTTATGGCTTGATTGTCGTAATTGAAATTATGGGAGTTTCAGTAAGAGTACTTCGATTTGGGTCTATCCTGTCAATTTGACTGATAGGAAACACATAATTTGTACTCACATGTGTGAATGGGTTTTCTGGAATCTTTTCCAAACAATATGGAGTATTAACTTTGGTAACCTCCCTTGTTATGGATTTCTCCTTACCCTCCATGTGATAGAATTCTGCCTCAATGTATTGAGATTCAGATGTTTTGAATGGGGAATTATCACCATAAAATGTCCCAATTTGACCATTGAAATAATATTTGAGGCATTGATGGTATGATGAAGGGATGGCCGCATGTTGATGTAGCCAAGGTCTTAGAAGAAAAACGTTGAAGGCTGTATCGTGATCAACAACCATGAAATTTGAATTGGATACAGGGTCTCCAAACTGATTTCTGAGTGTAATATCGCCCAATAGTTCTTGTTCATTTTTATCATATCCTTGTAACATCAAAGTAGAAGGAGATAAATCATATTCTGTGAGGCCCAATCGATGACGTGTACGAATGGGGATGAGGTTGACTCCCGAACCATTATCAATGTAATATCTTTGGATGTCTACACCATCGACCTTTCCCGATAAATAAAAAGGTCTAATATGTCCATTCACAACATCATCTTCATCTTCATCTTTTAAAGATATCACTGCATGGAATTCTGCAGTATTATTCTCTACATGGTAGACTTTAGCCGCAACAATTTCAATTTCGAATTCCTGAGGACTTGACAAAGCCTCGATGAGTGCCTCCTGGAGATCCTTTGATAGATTCAAGGCATCTAGAATTGATAACTTGGCATGTACTTTGGCCAAATATTTCAAGATATCATATTTTTGATCCAAAGGTCTGCGTTTCCCAACAAGAACATGTGGTTTCACAGGTGCATTAGAAGTTGATACTTTGAAAGTAGATGCATCTTGTATTGGGGTAGGAGTTGGAAATACTCATGGATTTGGAATATTAGACCGAATAGGTCTCTTTACTTGCTGAGAGGAAGAAGGTGGAACCTCAAACCGATCCTACAGAATAATTGTGCCAGGAATGAATCTTCTATTAGTGGAAGAATTTCCTTGTTCTTATTGAGCCTGTTGAAGAGATCTTCCATGAGTTTCTGTTGCATATACAGTTCTAGTAGGGGTATGATTGGAATAGTGTCTTCAAGGATATCCACATATTCCTCTACATCCTAGACCTCTAGAACTTCCTCTTATTCCTCTATTTGATACAGGGAAATCATGCTCATCAAAATCAAAACTCTGGCTGGCGTAAGGATATGTAAAGTGAATCATGTTAACAGAACGAAAGATCAAATCTTCTTCTAATGAAGACTCTACCTGATTAGCCAATTTAGGCTGTTTCATTTGGTGGGGCGGTGCCCGTGGGTTCGAAGTAGATGGCATAAAATATTCCAGAGTCAAAGACAACTTGGGTTTTGACACAATTTCATCTTCTTCTGATTGTTCCTATTTCTTTGAATTATGCCTTTTCTTTGAGGATTTCCCCTCTGATGAAGCGGGTTTTACTGTGGCATTCATAGCAGAACACACTATTGGTTTCTTCAATTGCGTTTGAAAAATGGTATGAGTTTGGTTGATAGTTTTTCTGACCATCCAATCATCATATTTCTGCACATTTTTTATTTTGACTTCTTGCCACTTTCCTTCTTCTTCTAGATTTGTAGTATTAACACATGCTACCTGAGCTGAAGAACCTTTTAGTTTGACTTGTCCTGAGTCCACCATATTTTGAAGGAGGTCTTTGAAGACAAAACACTCCTGAATGGGATGCTCTAACATCTAATGAAATGGTAAATAGTTGGGACAGTCTTCATCTTCTTCCTTTTTCGGCCTTTTGGGCCTTGGCAATTGAACCAAATTATTTTCCAGATCCAAAATGAAGTAACCAGGAACTTGTTCATTTCAGGAAGAATAAAATTTGCTCTTCAGATCCTAAAATTGTTTCCATCTTTGATCAATTTGATCATCTTAATGAAACGTCCTCTGTTGTTGACGCTTAGGAGGTGGATCCCTTCAATAAGATGAAGGTTTTGAAGTAGAAGCAGGTACATGTGATTGTTTAAGAGTAACTGTAGTGGTATCTTCTTTACCCATTTTCCATCCTGGAGATGATGGAATTACAAGAGTTTTATCCTTTGTCTTCATAAAAGAGTCTTCAATCTATTGAGTGATCGAAGTAAGGTCTCGAAACCCTCCTGTGTATTTCACAGGGATCAATGGTGTGCGTAATTCATCATGTAGATTTTCCACACAGATTGGCAACAACACTTCTTGAGGGGTTTCTAAGCTCCAAGAATATGTTAATCCCTTCTAGAGAGCAATGAAATCTGAAACCCTTTCATTCTCCCATTGCTTACAATTTTTAAGAAAAAAAACTATTGTCTTTGGCAAAGTTGAGATGAATTGAGGAAGGAATCGTTGACGGAGATCCTCCCACCCGGTAATTTACCGGGATTGCAAGCTTGTATACAAGACAAAAACAAGCCCTTATAATGACTATACAAAACACCTGAGCTTAACTACTTCTTGTCGCTAAGGGGTTACCATCATAGGATCTCAATGAGAAACAAAATGTGTTAAGTGTTTCTCTGGGTCTCCCAAAACATTAATGATTGGGAATGTGATACTTGCAAAATTTGATGAGGGAGGAATTGTATCAACCAATTCAGTTAAGCTCTATTTTCTGGTTTAATTTGTCCATGCTTTCCTTCTATAGCTTCCAACCGAGATTTTAATGACTCAATGTTAGTTATTAACTTTTGAGAAACTTCCGATAGAGCTTGGACCTGAGCAGGTGAAATTATTGGAGCTTGGATAGGTGTAGTGACTGATATTTCAACTGATGGTAGCACCGCTGATTGTTGTTGTGCATGACCCATAGGACTAGACCTGTGAGGGTGTACTAGTAAAGGAGGATAATCTTGATCCATCTCAGTAGTTGCAACAAATTCTCTTAGATGACTGACTCTAGCACGCCTAAGAGGGACACTACCTTGAAGTAGTTCTGCATTCAACCTCCTTAATTACTTCATTTCTTCCTCCTATTGTGCAAATCATTGCTCTAGTGAGAGAGATTGGCCTTCTCCAGAGGAAGGGTGGAATGTAAACTGATTCTTTCCTTTCCCCTTGTTGGACTCCTTTCAGAGAGGGGTAAGTTGGTTACTTGAAGGAATACCTTGATTCTGGGTAAGCCTTTGGTTTCATGTACGCACACCTTCTTCATTTGCCTTTGTGTGCATAGCCTCTTGAGCAAGAAATTATTCATCTGATCCCTCTGAGTGAGACTCATCTAGGGGATCAGCAACAATGGAATTGATGGCATTAATTGATGCAAAACACATTTCATCCCTTCAATCATAATTTCTGTGATATTTTCTTCTTCCATATCCTTGATGAGACATTACCTTTTGTTGATTTGATCCCTCAGGAACTTCTTGATGAATCTTAATGTGGAGGGAATCTCCTGATAATTTGGCTATTTGTTCCTCTTGTGGCTTCTTCCCTAATCGAGAGAAGACTGAATTTCTATGAGGAAGAGATTGAGGATTTGAAAAAGTCCCCATTCCTGTGGACTGGGGCTGTTCCTGTTGTTCCTGCTCAACTCCTCGAATCCTATTTTTTGATTCTAAGGGTTGAGTTAAAAGAGTCCCCAATCTGGTAAGCTGGGGTGGATCTTGAGTTTCTATATCTGAGACTTTCTTAAAATATCTCCTGATCTTGCAGAATTTAGTCTGGAAATTGGCTGGATACATCAACCTACATCCACTCAAATCAC
Organism: Viscum album; assembly: GCA_963277665.1. Lineage (NCBI taxonomy): Eukaryota > Viridiplantae > Streptophyta > Magnoliopsida > Santalales > Viscaceae > Viscum > Viscum album. The sequence continues at coordinate 1,581,280,641 of OY728119.1, read as the reverse complement.
CTGGTTCAAATGAACATTGGATGATTTCTAAAACTTCTGTTACTTGATGATGTGCATGCTCTAAACGAGATGCATGTTCAATATTATTGTTTGACTTATGCAAGAGTAATTCGACAACTTGTTCTCTGTATACCTGATTTTGAGAAGAATTAGTTGAGGCCTATTCTTGAGAGAGCCTTTGATTACAAACAAAGCCAATTGGATATGGCCTACCATGGGTAATAACATTGCATGAGACTATTTTTGGCGGGCTTTGTTGGCTGGAGAGTACAGTGAAATGTAGTGCTCCATGAACACCCCATCCCCTGATATGAATACCATATGGGGCATTGGAAATTAACTGGCGCAATCTTCTTAGTGTGCCAAGGCATGAACGCTAAAGGGATCTCTGCTACTTTTCAGCCTTCGGATATCGAGAAACTGAGAGAGATGCCAAGTCAATTTGGCATTGTAAACCTTCTATTATCTTGACGTGATTTTCATATTCATCATAAGATAATATTTTCTTTTTCAATTGACAAATAGTTTTCCACATGTTGAGACGAGTATCTTGAATAAAATCTTCCGTCAACATCTCTGGAATGTCATACTGAGAGTCAGCCAAATGCCAAAACATGACTGGCACTTCACCTTTCTCCAATTCTTTTCTCATATTCAGTACTTCCTCTTTATCATTCAATGAAGATTATTCTACCTGATTAGACCATAGATGGTGCTTCCTAGTTTCTTCATTATATTCAACAAGATTGGTAGAGAATTCACTTATCAAACTAGAAGATGAATGGCCCAGGGGTGGTTCAGAGAATGACCTACACCCCGGGTTATCTTCTGATTGAGAAAGTATTTCACCTGATAATGGTAAAGCATCAGACATGACTGGGTTCACATTTTTAAGTGCCTCAAGATAAGAGGGATTTCTCGTTACTACATTTTCCATTGGAGCATTTTCCAGGAAATGTGAATTACTAAGGTGGAGAGGACATTCACAGCTAAATTCATCATTATGGGGAGGACCACCATGGTGGGTTATAGCAAAAGATGAAACCTCTTGCTCCTTAGCCTTATGGCCACACAGAGGGGTATCGTGGCTCTCATATGAAGATGATACTTTGAGATCGACCGAACTGTCATGAAGCAAGACTTAATGAGGATGTTTCTGATGAAGACCTTCGGGATTAATGTTACCACTATTCAGAACTAAGAGAGTAGAATCTTGAGTTGCAACAGATAATTGTCTGAGTGAATCAATAACTACAGCATCGATCAAGGCCTTGTTACAGATTGGCTCTTGATTTCTTGACTGTTCTAGATGGGTATTTTTCTTAGATTCCTTCTTACTCACTTTGGGAACCACTTGTTGATGAAAGTGGTTATTATGGGCAGTTTTATGTTCCTACTCATGAGAAATAGTCAGGTTAGGCTGATTATCTCCACTCAAATCCGGTGTATGTTCCTGACTTGGTTGTCTGTATGACATGGGGGAGTATACACCACAAACCTTTTGGACTGGAACAGAGGTGTGTGTCTGTTCCAGAGTGATATATTTATGTGTCACTCCACTAGTAGGGATAGATATTCATTTATTTCCCTATGATGCTACTGAAGCTGTTATAATATCCTGGAAGGCATCCAAAATATGAGCAAGGATTTGCTTCTGCTACTTCATCATTTTTAGAATGTGTTTGGTGGATTCATCTGGCATAATAGGAATATACATCCATTCTTTTCTTGGATTAGGTGTGTGTTCCTACTTCTATCCTCCTTTTCCTGCTAGTGAATTCTGACAGTACTCATGTGTGGGGGAAGAGAGTTGAGTCTACTCCAAATTTGTCATTAGAGCTTTCCAACTGACTTCTCAGAATTCTACCAAACGAGACTGTTGGTAGGCTTGATTAACATTGGAAGGTGTATGTACATGCTGTGTATTCCTCTTCAAGTATGGTTGACGATTTTCCTTCAATACTGGAAGATGAGACTGCTGACAGAATTGTTGATTGTAAATAGGTGTATGTTTCTGATTATCAGTTTCCACCATATCAGATTGGTGAACATCTTTTATTGTAGTCAGAATAGACTGCTGACTAGCTGATGAGTCATAAACAAGTGTATATTCCTGCCTATAATAATCTGCCAGAATTTCCTGGTGGGGTTGGCGTGTTGCTGCCAGAAGAGTCTGCTGGGCAGTAACATCAGGACGGGCGGGTGTGTATGCCTGCTCATTATTTTCCATCAAGTTGGTTTGATGGAATTCTCTAGAAGGGGAAGAAGTAAGAACCTACTCCAGGTTGACTATATTTCACCTATGGCGATTCACCTTGTAGAATCGGGTCTGAGGAACCTGATCCGAACCCCTGAAGGCGATACCCTCATCATGTTGAGGGCGCACTTCTTCACTAGTCTGATGGAAATTGTTGATGGGATCCCTCATGAAGGACTCCTGTCTCCTTTAATTAAGGCCTTGAGTGACCTTCTCCTTCACCTCCCTAGAATATGGGAGGGACTGGTGATTATATTTTGGGGATAACGACCTAAAATGGTTGGAAACAGTGGTTGGCACCACCTGCTTCTTGATCACTGGTCGTCGCTGTTCGGACAACTAGGGTGAGTTATTGACTTGGAGGCCTTGTAAAGATTCCTCCAGAGTCGGAATGGTACTGTGTCGATGGTATTCCTTAACCAGTGTATTTGATACCCAGCGTTGAAGATTCTAATTTGGTGATGTCTTCCTTAGAGTGGATGACGATCTAGCAGGAATAGCAGCAGAGGTATTCACAGCAGAGGCATTAACAGGTGTGAACTTTAGATAAGCCATTTCTATAATGTAGAAGATCTTGGAAAAGAGTGCTTATTTTATATAACAGACATAATCAAGATAATTTCAGACACTACATATTTTGTATGAGAACATATGTTATTGATTGTTTTGTTGGACCTCTCATTGAGTTTAAATAGGGGCCTAACAAATAAGTAAAAAATTATTTTAACTTGGTTAAAGATTCACATCTGGTTCACCATTTTTTGTTTCTTCTAGAAATGAGGATGACCTTGTCTGTTTAAGGTTCAAACATTCCAATCGGTTTCTAACGGGTTTATTCGTAGAACCGGAAACACCAAATGATTCTACATTCATTTGGACCTACTTTCCAAAGGTTGGTGCTCACTAGTTGTGGACCAATGAGGCTTAAGAATTTTTATTGGTCGAGAGGATGGGAGGTCAGACTCATCACACCTTTTTGGGGGGAATTATTGTCTACTCCGGAACTCTCTTTATAGATTTAAGTTATGTTCGTGAATCCTTATTACATTACCAAATATGAAAATAACCTTTCCATTATATCTAATAATCAATGATTGATATGTATGAGCTTTAGAGAATATTTTATATGTATTTGAGGTTCTTAATCAATATAGAATCATCTATGTTTGTTAGAGATTCTTAGTCAATGGTATCTTTTAATACATTATATAGAGATATCTTGGTTACTATGATAACCATACTGGTTTTAAAGCCACTCAGTGGGGCACTTGAATTTTATTGTCATTCAGAAGTACATGGATTATTTCATAGTTGGGATCATACCCATAGATGATCTACCTATGTATCCTTGTTTAGAAAAGTATTCCGAACCCACACAGTTCGGGAATTAAGATATAGTTTAATGTCATATGGGACAAATGAAAATTAATGGATGATAGGCTTAAACCTTAGAAAGGCATCCTACATACTCTACTTTTAAGGAAGAGATCAAAGTCCACGTAGTTAGAGAAAGAAGTGTGAGGTTTATGCATGATTAATGTCTCAAATAGAGATTTCATAATTACTTTTACACTCTAAGCTTATGTGAGTCATTCTCGGTGTGATAAAAAAGAGGTATCAATAAAACTTGACGATTTTTGCCACAAAAGATGCGGTCACAAGGAATGATATGGGGTTTACGTATGTATGATTTCCCAAATAGATAAAGATCAGGACTTATTTCAGAGAAGAAGTCCAAGAATAGGGTCTATAAAGGTATATGTGATTTTATGGATATTTGGATACTCTAACTTGGGGATTACTCCTGAGGAAGATGCCCAAATTAATAGGGGACTTGTGACTGGGTTTTATTCCTGATAAGGAAGACCAAATCAAAATTAATTTAAGACTGGTTAAGGAAAATTATGACTGGGGCTTATTCCTGAGAAGGAGGACCAAGTTAAAGGGACTTGATAACTGGGGCTTACTCCTGATAAGGAGGCCCAGGTTAAGGGAATTTGGAATTTGGGGCTTACTCCTAAGGAGGATGACCATATTTGGGAACATGGGACTTACTCCTAAGGAGGATGCCCAAATTAGGGAACTTGGACTAGGGCTTACTTCTAAAAAGGAGGCCCAGGTTAGGGGAATTATGACTGGGTCTTACTCATGAAAAGGAGGCCCAGGTTAGGGGACTATTGGGAATTACTCATAAGGAGGATACCCATATTAAGATATTCTCATTTTAAAGAATGAGGTTGAATGAATAAAATCTATAACCCTAGTGACATTAATTTATGTAAATCACTAGGTTTTGAGGGATATTCCATAGAATCCCTTTCATATAAGGAATCCAACAATGGAACCATTCCATAAATGACTTTGAAGAGGGTTTTGAAGGCTAAATCTTGAAGAGGAGAGGTGGATTTGAAGAAATGAGATGAATAGAAAGTAGGGGAACCCAAAAGAAGGTAGGTTCACAGGCCCTGTGGGGGGCGTGTAGGTCCTGCTCGTGCAAGTATACATGTGCGACACTTGGGTACTTGCATGTAGGTCAACCCATAGGGTAATACTTGAATGAGGCTTGGCTCAAGCCTTTAGTATTATCCCTAAGGGCTTCAAAAAGGGTGGCATGCTGGTTCTGTTGAAGGGATAAGGCGGTGCGCAAGTGTGACCATTTCCCTTAAGGGTTAGACACTTTGGCGCATAGGTGATGATGAATTTCAACACTTAGGCCTTGTTCCCCCTCTTTAGATCTTTCATTCTAGGTAATAAATTACCTTATAAGTGTTCGAAAGACTTCAAGAAGAGACTAGGGAACCGAGATCTAAAATCTAAGTTTCTGGATTTTTCATCCTCAAAATGGGGAGCCCACAAGGGGTATTTATAGGCTATTGAAGACCCTGGTGAAAATCAAATAGGGTGCGCAGGTCACCTGTCTGCCCAAAATGTGGTGCGCAGGTATACCTGCGCGACCATCATGGAACTTGTGCGGCCCATTCTCAAAGCAATCCATGTTCCTACCTTTGTCAATTTTTGATGTTTGTTCAAAGGATGAATCACTTTTTGTTCCACATATTTCCCTTTTCATTCGTTAGACTCTGTGACAGAAAAGAGCGTCAACATCCTAATACCTAGAGTTGTTTGGAGTTTTGTTCTATTTTTGTACTTGATTGTGATGTAATTCTTGACCTTGTTAACTATGGGATGTTTTGTTTCTCATGTTCTCTAAGGGTGTGTGAAGAGAGTCCTGACTGTGGGGAGGGGATGACCTGATACCTACTCAAGATGCATTAAAGTCGATGTGATTAAACCAATGTGGGCGAGTCAGTTCTGCCCAAAGTGGTTCTTATCTTGACATGGGGGAAGAAACTTCCTAATCCATATGTCTAGAGAGTGACACCTTTTATGTTGTATGGTTTCTTGTGGGGAGAAGAGAGGTAGTGTATCTTTGGTTGTTCATGAGATAAATGAGGGAGAGGTTTTCCTAGATATCGAGGTTGTTTCGGATTTCGAAAAACTCTAGGTAGGTTTCTATCTGAGAGTTATCTTACGAGGTGGTTTTTTGGACCCCCCATTTCTTTGGGTTTATCCTAAATTATCAAGGACGAGAGTAGTTTGAGAGGTATCTGATGTAATGTCCTAGACCCTCCTGGTCATTTAATTTTCCAAATTCTGGTGTTTGGTGTATCCTGGGGACCATCAGTGACTCTTTAAAGATTTTTCCAAATTTCAAGTTTGAGCGTCGGTGGCATCGATGGGAATTAGTGGCACTGATGGGCATCGATGGAACTAATGGGAATGGGTGGCACCGATCGGCATCGGTGGCACTGATCAGAATCAGTGGCACCAATGGGCATTGGTGGTACCGATGGGCATCAGTGGCACTGATTTGCATCAGTGGCACCAATGGGAATCAGTGGAACTAATGGGAATCATTGGCATGGATGGGACTCAGTGGCACCGATGGGAATTGGTGGCTCCGATGAGAGTAGGTGGAACTGATGGGAGTCAGTGTCACCGATGGGTCGTTCATAGCATCAATCAGCATCGGTACCAGGGCGACGGTGCTGGGCCAACGATGTCAGGGTGATGGTGCCAGGGCGACGATGCGAGGGTGATGGTGAAACAACGACGGTTCTAGGGAGACAGTGCCATGGTGATGATGCTAGTGCGATGGTGACTCACCTAACAGTGAACCCTTCCTTATTTTTCCCAGACCTTCTAGTTTCACCCCGGAAAAGTATCTTTTGATGTAAAAGTGTTTTAATACACTTTACAAATCCATTTAGAGGTAGTAAAAGATGTTTTAAATCCCTAATGGTTGGGAAAACCTCGAGCTACCAAAACGTGTGGCCTTTTTCCTTAGTGTCACACCTTTTGGTATTTTACAGTTTTTCCCCATTACACATTTTTTTCTCAGTTTAAAATATATATATTGGCTCACATCCATTATATCCACCTCTTAGAGGAACATTGTTAAATAAAAATTAATCCCCACATGTGAAACTTCCCAACCGCATGGTCGAGCCACAATCCGACTTTTAAGTACTTCGAAATCATCTCCCTATTTTTAGGATCTGGACTTTTTCTTAAGTTGTGATCATATCTTATTTTCCTTTTCCTCTCTCTTGGTGAATTTTGAGTCCTTCTTATAGAGATAAATCGTGCGCCAGTGCTTGAGCCTTTCCTTCTCACCATTGGATTCATTAGAGATATTCATCTACAAGTCACGCATCTCTAATTCTTGGCCCGAGAAGAGAAAACTTCAATTGGTGATCATCCAGGTAGGGTCTTCCTTAGTATCTCTTTTCTATGTATCATGAAGGGTGGGTATGATAATATTTCCTCCAGGAATGGACAAAACTGAACCTTATCAATTATAATAAATGGTTTCTAAATAATTAAGTGGTGTTTTTGATGATTATGTTGTTGTACTCTTTTTTCATTCATATGCTGTGAATTGTATGAGCCTATGCCCACTAAAAATCATGGTCATTGGTGGTCCTTTATTTCACACTAATGAACCTTTGTTTCTATGTATAAACTTATGATTGAATGGACATGACATGGAAACTGATTAATCACATAAACTCAGTTGATTAAATGAATGCCCAATGAATAAGAATCCTTATGTGATCACCCCGGTTAACCAAACAAAAGGAACCTGATAAATCATGTGCGTAAATATGAAAACACCCTTGTTTTGTTCTCCTAATATGCATGAATGTTCTGATTGATGCTTGTGAGGTGATGTGAATGGGGATGGGATCCCCTATTGTTTAGTTGTTAGTTTGTGGATATAAGGCTGTTTAGGGTCATATGTTGCAGCTTGGTTTAGTTCTATTACTTTGTGGGATCTCATAGATCCCTTTTATTGTTGTGACTTTACAAGAGAATCGGGTGTGAATGCTTAAATTATTGTTTGGATATTTTCTTCTCCAGTATAGTTGTTGTTTTAGCTTGTGGGTATGCCTGTTAGTTTCCTAGTAGTGAAGTAATTCTTGAATGGAATCGCTTGAACATGATAAAACCATCCCATACACAAATTTAGTTTTTTTTTGTTTCTTATTCTCACCCCACCTAAGTTGTGAACTTCATGCTGAACACCCCCATTTCATGGGGGAGGGTGTTTTTTCCAACATCCTACTGGGTGGATGGTTATTAGATCTTTTCTTCTCCATCTCCCGAGTAGACCAAGACTCTTTTGGTAGGTTATGGCAGCATGAGGTCCATTTTAGCCCAAGACTCTTCGAGCATGGTATGTTGTGGTGGTTGGCCCAGGTGTGTGCTGACATGTTGTTTCCCAAGTGTCTTCAGGATGAAACCCAGGTGTCTTTAAGCATGGTGGTAGTTGTTCTAGCCCAGGTGACTGCGGGCATGGTTACGTATGGTTGTGGTAGACTAGGTGTATAAGGGTAGGATATGTGGATGAGGTGGCCCATAAGGTTGTTGTTGGGGAAGAAGTGGGATTGTAGTGAGAAATGGCGGGGGAGGTATGACACATAGGATGTATTCAATAACCACTGGGAAAGCGGTGCGGGGTACCCAAATATCAATGTGCTATTACTATTACTTTACCTAACTTGCATTATTTGGGGAGTGTACCTTGGTGAGGATGGGTGGATAGTTTACTTTCTAGGTTTTTTTTGTTACCTCTAGTTTCTCACAGGGCATTAGAATTCATCCCCACTTGTTCATGATATATTTTGGTTTTTCCCTACTAAGTATACCTATATACTTACCATACGTGTATAAAATTTCTTTCAGGTTTCCATGAGGACTTCGTGGATCATGTGAGGCCATACTAGCTCATACATTGGGAATTTTTTTTCACTATCTTCTTTTCTTTTGGTACTTTCCCTTTGGAGTTTTCTTGTACATTGTATGGGTTTACCTGTGAACATGCATATGGGAATGGGGTTTGGATTTACTTTTACCTATAATTTTGGAGTCGTTTAGATTTTTACCATCATATATCCTGATCCTAAAAAGTAAAAAGGGTAATTCCTTACATATTATTTGTGACTCTATAAAATTGGTGATAGTTGCCTCTCTGGGCTCTATTGAAGGCAGGACTCGGGGGGGTCATTGGCTCTCTCTCAACTTGAGGAAGGAAGGGTCTGGCTGTTTGATGTCCCTTCCCTCGTCATAGTGAAGGTGCGTCATGACATTATAGTATTCAACCTCATGTCTATATGGGATTCCTGAGACACCATAGGACTCTAGGATGCTTCATTTTCCATAATCCATCCACTTAGGCATGGGGACTATTATCAAAAATTTTATAATGGTGAGATGCCTAAGTCAGCCCAAGGATCTGGCAATGTGAGCCCGAATATATTTCACATACCTGATTAAGTTTCTAACAATGTTTGGGATCTATCCATTTGTAATGTTGATTTATGGTATGAATTCTATTTTTTTTTATTTCCTTGGATAGCTAGGCATTTTCTTCGAGGCATTCAATATACCTAGAGATTCAAGGGATTCTTAGGGTTCTTAGGATTTATCCTTGGATACATTAATAATGAGCTCTTTTCATTTTATCATGAGCACTAGGGATGGCCAAGTTACACTATAGGATCTGATTATTATATGGTTGAAATAATATCATGACATTCTCAGAGATATATTGGAATAAGTCAGATAATTTATAGTCGATTTAGGTCATAGACTGAGGATCAATAGTGGTTTTGTTTATTTATTTTATTTTAGTTATATCTTAGCTAGTATGGATATATTGAAATAGTATGTACTTATGTTAGCATGTTATATGCTCTCCATTGAAGGGGTCCAACAAAGATTCATTTTCCCATATATGTGCACCTTGTTGTGCATATAGTCATGATTCCTACTTTCAGATTGAGAATGGGATACATAGTGGATATGGTAGAGGCACATTATAACATGATCAAAAAGAGATTCACATGTACATTCTTATAATCTAGCAGGAATAGGTCAATATATTTTTGGAGACAAGGTATGCTGTACATCTTAGAGTTGGAAGATGATACCTGTATATTTACTTTCAGTTTATTTATCTTTTATATGTTATCGTCTTAGTGGGTGACCAATTAATGGGTATAACATGATTGCTCAAGTTTTATATTTCATTTTATGTTATTATATCTTGTTCAATTAATTTAATTATTGTGAAAATTTTGATGTGTATAAAATTTTTATATTTTACTACTAATGTGTGCTCTGATATGAGGGTACAATTTCGTCACAGTACCACCCTACACTCAATCTTCTAGTCGGCAACCTCTGTTATATGAGAGTGTGTGCCTGAGTTCTTGTGGAAAACTGAGCCAATGCCACCAGTTGAGTTCCCTCTGGATCGGGATACTAAATCACATATATGATCCTACAGTGACATTTATATTATACTCAGTCATGAATCAATTTAAAAAATTTATAAATCATTTACATACTAAATAATGCAATCATTGAGACACTATTGTATAAATAAAAATAATTATAACACTCAAATTAATATTCAAGACAATTGATAAACCATATATAACATTATACATCCAAAATAATACCACATAACTGATATTCTCCAAAATGGTATCACTCATCATTATATAAATTAACATGGAAAATTATAATTTTATCATTAAGAGAATTAAAATAATAAACACCAATATTAAATATTCAACATTCATATATATTAATAATAATTTATTTTCATCTTTTTATAACAATTTAGTTTTTCTAAAAACACTAATATCATGAAAAAAACTCACATCGTTTTTAACATTCTTTGATAGAAGAATATTTACTTCGTAATTATAATTAATATTTAATAATTTTTAGCACATTTACATATTTTTATAATTTAACATTCATCATACCTTAATTCTCTTATTTAACACATGAACTGTAATCATCTTCAAAATAAAAATATAATTGAATAATTTGAATTTCCAAAGATTATTTTAAAATTTAATACATAAAACTACAATGACATAGTTAATTCAAATTTTTTATTATCATATTTTTTGTATATTTCATAATTATCAATAAATAATTGATTATAAAAATAGGTTCAATTCATATTTTTTATCATGTACCATCATGTATCATGATTCATAAGAATATACAATAACTCAATCTTACTTATAACACTTTCATCCTACTTTAACGAAATTTTATTTGTTTTACTAACATATAATACATACATTTCTATCAAATAAACACAAATATTATTTTCAAACATGGTTTTGACCCTAATATTCTTCATATGGTGTAACAAATATCAGCATCCAAACTAAGTTCTAATTTTTTATAAAATAACCCATTTAATCATTAATCTTAACATCATGATAGTATATTATAATTATCATATGGTATACAGTATTATAGTACTTTATTTTCATCATAACTTTTAATCATTTTAAATTTATTCTAAAAATATCATTCGTATATAACAATCAACTTAGACTTCATTTTTATTTTATTTTCAGTATTATCATTTCTATATATCATAGATCATATCATAAGAATAATAAAAATAATATAATAAAAAAAATTCCTAACCATATATCAATATATATCATACTCCAAGTATTTATATTCACAAAATCAAAAATCATTGTTTTCATTAAAATATATTCTCTCAACTAGTATAATTATAACGACATAAATTGTTAGGGATTTGGTCTATTTACCTAACTCCTTTTATGGGTCACATTACTTTAGTCCATGTATCACAAAAAAAAGTAATCATGAGAACCCTAAAAGTAACTCTATATTAAATATAGAAACTATACTATGGATTCACTTTACAAATGTAAAACATATTGTTACTGACTCAATGTAACAACCCATATAATTAAGGGTTGGAAATTCCAGGGGGATTTCCACATCAATTTTTGTAGATAGTTCGTTCAGAGAACTAGGAATCCAAACTATGTTATGAGTATTTGACAATCTTTTAATTGTTTTTTAGGATGAGTATCAATGATCAGGTGATAATTTGGAAGTTTGGTAGGCTCCTTGAAGAGTGGATAAGGTCCTGAGATTTATAAAAGTAGAAGCAATGGACCTTTCATGTTATGAATAGTGTATTCATAATGTGAAATGAACTTATGGGCTTTCCAGAGGGATTTAATTATGTGAAATGGGATTGGTGGAAGATCCAAAATAATCACAGCATCATGCCAGGTTTCTTATTGTGAAACACACCAAGATTTTTTAAATTAAAAATACGGTCCCCTATCCCCCTTGCATCTTATAAACATGATGGATCTAGTAGGGATTGAATTTATATTTCATCCCCCATACTCCTTTTAGTTGGTTCTAGGTGTGGTTTCATGGTGTTGGAGGTATGTATACTCCTCCTCCACCTTTACTCATTTATTTCCACCCATCGTTTTTGATTTCGAGAATTTATATTTAAGATATTATTATTGATTCCTCTAGGTATCATGAAATCATCCATTTTTATTTGGTTTTCAATCATTATAGATAATGGAAAACCAGAGATGAGGTCTATATTCCATCACACATTTTTTAGGTGGTGGTACATCACCAGATTGAATTTTTCCACATTTTCCAACTTAATTATATTAAATTGGATGTTTCTTTATTTTCAACCGATATGGATTTTTTCCTAAAATGAATTCAGAAGTGATAAAAAGACCTTCTATAGATTATTGGTCATAGTTCTGTCTAAGTGGTGTTATCAGATAAGTATTTCATTATGTATGAGTTTTTACATTGAATTTTATTTCCATAGAAATAATTTAATTTATTATAATTAGTTATAAGTAATTATTTTTGGTTTTTTGGGCTTTAGATAGTAATATTTGGTGATTAATGGATGTCGAATGAACTTCAATGACTCAAAAAAAGTAGTTGGGATTTTCTTAGTTGGGTTTTGAATCCATTTGAGATAGGTGGTTCCATGTATTCTACCCTATGGTCTATGCATGGTTTATATTCATTTGATATGATGTTCCTCACCTCAGTAAAATGACCCTTAAACTGAAAATTATTTTATGAACTTATAGTGTATAATTAATTGACAAACCTGAAGTCTTAATTAACTATAGTAATGTTGTGTTATTCATAATTAATTAATGATCCTTGATACATAATTAACTAAATCACCTATGCCTCATGAAAATGGAAAAAGTTTTATGTACCCTGATAGAGCCTTGTTCACTAGCTTGTTTCCAACCACAAATGATTGAGGCTTGAGCTCTAAAAAAATATTTAATTACCTGGACACCTTGAGATTTGTTGTGAATGTGTGAGTAGGCCATGAGAGAATTTATACCAATTTATTCCATTATTATTCCAATTTTATCTTGATAGAACATATTTGATTTTGATCACATGTGTAATTTCTATGACTCATGATGATATTTCATCCTCGATTTATATGTTCACTATTTAGGCCTTAATTTGAAACATGTATTTAGTATAGCTTGTTAACCATATTTGATAGTGATCACATATGGTTTTATCTCTATACTGTTATACCCATTTATAATGCTTATTTCAATTAATATTCTTGTTTAGTTATTGTTCCATGTTTGACGATTATCCTAAATTTTTTAAATTGCTACTTAATGCTCATGGTGATATGATATTCCCTACTTACATGTATACTATACCCTGTTGTATGATATATCATGTTGCCTCAATAGGTTTTTTTTCTAGAATGAAAATATAGGTAAAAAATCATGATATAGTTATCCCTATGAGGGGGATTTCACATGGCTTACGATGATGATGACAGGTCAGATCAGAGGGAAGTGTCATGATAACCAAAAGGAAAATGTGTGAAAAATGGAAATGAGGTATGACATCTATGTGGATATAGAGAAACATGTTCACTCGATACCTTGAAGATATTGAGTGACATATTCTATCGATTCCATGTGGATTCCAAGTTACATGTTATCTCAATGCCTTGTGGATGCCAAGTGACATGTCCACTCGATGCCTTGAAGATACTGAGAGACATGATATGTTAATTACTTGTTGATACTTAGTAAAAATATGTCTCAATACCTAGATGACCCATATTATGGATTTCTCTTATTTACTTCTAACATCAATTTTCACTATCCTTTCAATATGGACACTAAGTAAATATAGTCGAGGATTGTGGAAGCTTGGTAAGCACACAACCACACAACATGTGGGTTTTATTTATTGTGTTTTCTTGGAAATTTTGTTATTCTTATGAAGTTATGAATTTCTAGTTAATTTCTACAAAGATTATCACAAACACGTACACAATGTATTACCATTTGGGTACTAAATTAAATTTATGGGGTCCTACTAAGTTATACTCACAATCTTCCAAGGAGTTGATGGAAAATGTGTACTTGAGAATCCCTCACTTATTATAGGTTTAAGTTGTGATGATTATTTTATTTATTTTTGAGCAGTGAATATTTATTTGATTATAGAGACCAAGATGATATGAGGCATGTAATTTTAGATACTTTTGTACCTTTATCATTTTTTATTTATATATGTGAATCCCAAGGTGAATGGTTAATGTTTTTTTCTTATTGTGATTGTTGATTTTGTTTTTTTATATTCATTCATTACTAATGATATGTTTTTAGTGTCATTGTAATCTAAATGTATATAATTATATGTTTGATCATTTAATTTTCATTATGTACTTTGATTAAGGGTGTAGTCTTCCCAACATCCAACCTTAGACCCCAGATTCTAGTTGGTTACCTCTAGTGTATGAGAAGGCATGTCAAACTTCAAGTGGAATTATAGATTAAACTTGGTGATTCATCATGATGTTAAAAGTTTGTATCCAATAACGTGATATCTAATTTTTCTATTTTTTTCTAGATTTGGTAGATAGGCGATATAGAAACGTTTCAAAACATGTGATGAATCTCAAATTAGTGCATCATGAATTCTATTTCTAAGGTATGTATGGGTTAATAGTGTGAGATATTGATGTCCTCAGTTTGCACTATTATGATCATTTTTTTCACATCTTGTGATACAAATAGATTTTGAGGTTTTTATTTCATATGGATTTGACTGTTGGTCATTTTTGAAAGTGAAATCACATGTATCATATTCAGTACATTAGTTTTAAATGACCTGAATGTAGTTTGTGTGAAATTAAGCTGACATCTATGCATGTCCACTTCTGATAGTATGTATTTTTATACTACATCATGGTGAACCTAGGTGAAAATGATGAAATTGATGATGAAATCATCAGGGATGCAATCTCACTGTGGAAAGATGGTGCATTGTACTTTTTTGGTCATTCTTGAGAATTAATTTCCTTAATGAAGAACCGTATGTGAGTGGGAACTTTTTGTTCTAATTAATTAAGGTGCCAACTATAGAATATGCAGAGTTAACCATAATTCATCAATATTCTTTTGGTTTAACTGAACATATTATTTATAGCCTGATGGAATGCTTTTTCAAAGAGAGAATAATTCATTAAATATTTAGAAATATATACCTAGATGGTGTTTTATGGGTTGTGATACCTTAGTTGAACATTATGTGGGTTTTATATAAGTTATCATTGTTTTAGAAATGAAACAATGGTTACTAGTGAGTCGATGCCTCTTATTGTGTGAAGGTAAATTGATTGGGGATACTATTGGTAAATGGATAAAGGATAATGCCTTAGGATTAGTTTTAATTGATGAAAAAATCATGTGAAAATTAATGACTTTTGTAATCCATAAAAGCAGTCTTGTAAGTTTTCTTGCATCCCTAAGTTATTCAGCACCTAGAGTGATAGTACTCATGATTATATATTGGTTTTTGGAGTGCTTTGATGCCTATAGATTGAGGGCTCAACCAAGGGTTTTTCAGATGTAAATCCTTGGTGGTCAAACCTAGGATGTTTTGATTGTGTTTTAATTCTTTTTGGATTGAACTAACACCCATGTGATGGGTGGTAAATAGTGAATCTGAGTAACAAGGAGATTGTATACTAAAGAGGACCATTGTAAATGATTTATCAAGAGGATATGACACCCTATGGTTCCTATTACTAAATAGGTAAGTGATTCTATCTCATAGGTTAGTAGATCGGTTGAAAATAACTCAATTCGAGTAAGAGGGGTGTTATCATTCAAAATTTAGAAATCCTTGATGAATAAAAATTCAGGATATGTATACGCATGGGTTAGTGAAATAGGAGTGTTCTAATGACCGTTGATAATGTCTTTGTTCAATGGATGACCCCCAAGGAGGTAGTGATGATATGTCACTGAGGAATTCAATTCTAGATCACCCTAATTGTTAATAACTAGGGAATTTGTCATGGAAATCAAAGGAATTCATAACCTTGAGGATGTTTTGAGAATATTTGTATCTATGAAAAAATATGTCTTTAACAATGTATCAAGGTACCATTGTTTAGTGAAAATGATTTTATCAATGGTGGGGATATTGTAGTTTGATGTAGCAACTAGTGTAAGGGGATGAGACCCATCTTAATAGAGGTCATAACCTATTTCTAGGATTCTAGATAAAATTACACACATTAAGAATGAATCATTGTATATAGTGGTATATTTTATGAGAAATCTAGGTATATTCAATGTATGATGGTTCTCAAGGAAATTGGTGTAATGGACGTTCACGCATAGAAATCTTGTTTGGTGAAGACTAGTCATGGACTGGGTAGATCGATGTGTTCATTATAGGTGATAATAAGGATACTCTTATGTTGGGGAGTATCAACATGTCACATGTGAAATTACCTCTCTTGTGTGAAGGATCATGGAATTGAGAAAGACTTATTATTGAATGATCATGGAGACTCTAGAAGATCGATGTTTAGAGGAGAGATAGTAGATGGTTTTGAATTAAATTCATAATATTGATTTATATATATCATTGAATGGAGATAATATGTGGGAATTATAAATATAAGAAAATTGGATTTAGTTAATTAAGAGTCATATCATTGGTGTGTTGATGTACACTTGAGTTCCTTGTTATTGGTGCTTTTAGTTGGTGAACTAACTTGGAAAACTCCTTCGAAGTCAGATCATAATTCAATGAGGAAGTGGAATCAATTTAAAAATTCCTATGAGTCTTATTGAATAATTATCAGTGCCTTCATAGAGCATCGGTAGTTTAAGTCATGTACCTTTGTCGGTAGAAAGGTGTAATTTTACCAACTGGTGCATCCATGTGATCCTGGATGCAATTTATTGGAACTTCTTTGTGTTAGTAATTTTGGAACTGATTAAGGTGATATTAATTGGTTCTAGAGTTTCTAGAAATATCATCATCCTTGGGAGTCATTTTTTTTGTAAAAACTCCTTAGTTCAGCTAAAAACCTTGTAAGGGGTGTTTTTATCAACTTTTAACCCCTGTATTTAATTTTATCGAGTGCAATGGATATGAACTGCACCTAAGATTTCATTGGACTTCCCAAATATTATTTTTTATGTTCATTCCCATGTTACTAAGAACCATGTTTCATCAATGGTAATTGGTCTAAGACATCATGAAATAATTAGGATTATGGTTGTTGTGATTATGGTCTTGATGTTGTATAACAGTGATCTTTTACCTTAACTTCTAGTGTTAATTATTGAGGTTATGTAGAATAGGAATGATGGGAATTCAGGAATAAATGCAGCCTTAGAAAATTGTGATAGAATTCAAGAATGGAATGTAAAGTTTTAATTTTAATAGATTATCATTGAATACTATGTGATGTAGCTTGCATGATACCACAACTAATCAAGAAATAGAAGTGCAATGGTGGGGATATTATAAATACCTTTCCCTTTATGGGTTGGAAATTCCAAGGGGAATACATACTTAAATTTTTTGGTGAGTTTATTTTGAGAACCAGGAATCGAAACTAATTTTTTAGAGTTTGAGCAACTCAAAATAGTGTTTTTTTATGGGGATGAAGTCTCTGGTGATAACCTAGAGTTTTGGGAGTCCTCTAAAATAGTTGTTGTGGGGATGGACTTATGAAAGTTGAAACAAAAACCCATTCACCATGTGAATATGATGTTCACAATGAAAAATAAACTCTAGGTGTGGCCCATGTGGTTTTTGGATGTGAAAAGGTGGTTGGGGCATGGATCCTAAAAAAATCATAACAGGACCCCATGCATCACTCCTTGAAAAATGAAAGACTGCTTTTTTTAATTAAAAATATTTTTTATCCCCCATTTGTGTAATATGAATAGGAAATGCATAGCAGGGCTTGGTCATAGCTTCTCTCCCTCAATAATCCTATGATTCAAGTGTTTCAAGGTGTTATTTTATAGTTTTAGAGGTAAGGATATTCCATCTAGATCCATAAAAAAATTGTCTCCCCCATACTTTCTAATTTCAATCATTTTTGTTTTAGATCTTTTTATCAATTCCACCATGTATCATGGAATCAACAATTTTTATGTGGTTTTTTCCTCAACCATGATAGGGGATAACCCAAGATAAAGTATTCATACCATCACACATTTTTTCAATGAAGTTATTCCGACATATTTAATTCCTCTAGAGTTTCCAATTAATTTTTATTGAATTATACATTTTATTATTTTCATGAAATTGGGATTTTACCTAGAATAGTGTTGTAAGTTCTAAACAATCCTTCCATGGATTTTTGGTCATATTTCTTAACAGGTATTGTTATCTGGTAAGTAATTTTGAAGGTATACCATATAAAATTTAATGTGTGTTTAATAGTAATCATATAATAAATTTTAATTTAATTATAAATAATTATCTCGGATTATTGGGAAGGAGTTATAAACTTTTGGTGATCAATCAAGGATTAGTTGACTTGAATGACTTAGATAAATCATTTGGGGTTTTCTTGTTTGAGAATTGACTTCCAAATGTTGACTTCTGATCATTCATAGATCCATAAGTAACCTCATCTATAACTCTTAATAACTCTTACTTTTATGTACCATGATAAAACAATATAAAATTCAATCTATCTTGGATATACCATAGTAATATTTTCAATTCTTGAATGTGTATTTCCATTAGATAACTTTGGTACCATAGGTTTTGATAAATGAAAAAATAGGTTTGATGGTTTTAATGTATTTTTGTCATCTACATATTTTCCTTTGTTCTATTCCATCAACCTCTTTAGAATCATCATCTATTTACAACATAAACTAGGTAGAAACCATTGTTTTCATTTACATAGAATCATTATTTCCAAATATATTTTAAAAAACATTGGTATATTTAGATTTATAAGTAAATGTCACATGAATTCCTTGTATCATATATAATCCAAGTAAAAAAATCTATACCCAAATTATTAATAGTTCAATGTTGTATGTATGAGTTTCGTTATCTGATAATTTTTGTATATCATAAGATACTTAATTATTCCCATAATCTTCTAAGTATTTCTAGATCAATAGGGAAAAACCATTTTTACCAAAATATATTTTTATCTTACTTGATTAAGAATCATAAGTATTATTCTCAACTAATAAGGTAATGATTCAAAATTGTGTTCTTCCCTTGATTAGTATTTTCAAAATATATTCCTTTCTTTTTATTATTGATCATGGTGAAATATATCTCATGCCTATTGTCACAAAGTTATACTATACTAAGAATTTTTTGACTGGCATTATCACTAACCAAAAAAATCATGCATGTCTTATCTTTGTCACTAATTTAGTATTTTTGGGTGCTAGTGATCTTAAAGCCTTCATAGGTTCCAAATATAATGACACCCTACCTATTGTAATCTATTCCTGAGAGAACTTTCTTGTTTTCAATCAATTTTTAAGTAAAAATGTTATAAATAATCCACACCCAAGCTCTATATTTTTATTTTAAAACAGTTATTGATACAACCACCTTTTAAACTATTTTATTTTTCATCCATTTATATAACTTCACCTATGAAAATGAAAATATTTTAGAAAATTTATTTAATATTTTATTACAAGAAGACACACATAATTAAATCCGAAATTATCATAAGGCTTCTTGTATTTGTGTAATTATATGCATAAAATAACAGCTTGAAGTGGGGATAAAACGACATTATTTAAAAATTCCATAACATATCCTTAAGTTCCCATGATATTCTAATATTTCTTGGTATAAACTACGAAAACATATAAGAAAGGGTGAATTATAAATTCCTATAAAAAACAAATGAAAGTATAAAATGATAAAATTAATACATGTGAGTAAATAGACATATCAAGGTAACATAAAAAAGGTGAGATTAATAAACATCAACATTGAGTCTTGATATAACAATATAACATCAATAAAACATCGGAATGTGGAAAAAACCTAAAACATGACATCATAAGAATAATTCCATGATAACCACCAAGAAATCATAACATAAATTTCTTAGGATGACCTCTAATTCACCATACATGGAATCTCAATAGATAAAATCATAACCCATTGAATTTGAGGGTTGTATAGTTCTGGGACCACCCTTCATATTCATTCACTTAAATACATTTGTGTTCCACATATATTATAAAACATAAGGATGTGTTTCCTCATTTTTAATCCCAAGGTTAAGGATTTTGGGCTACATTCATGGAATTATCTGATCAATGAAGGATGGTTATATCTAGGTGAATACCCATGTGCGGAATTGGGGATGGTTATTCAAAATATTAAATTAGTCATGGAAAATTTTGGTAAAACTTATTTATCATAATAGGTGAACATAATGGTTAATGGAAGGGTTTAAAGAGAGTAAAATGTGTTATCTTATTACTTGGGAATCATAGGGATAGTAAAGTCATGTATAGAAACATAATTCAATAATAAATAATAGAAATCAAAATGCATATAAAACTGAAATTACTTGAATAAAATGAGTAATAAAATCCCATACATTGAGAGGAAACTTTGAAAATATTGGGAGGACCCTATTAAAATATTTTTAACACCTTGGGAGAGATTTTGAGATGGAGATAGTGAGGAAATTCATTATAAATTGGTTTTTAGTGAAGAAGAGGGGGAGGTTGGGTAGGTATTTTTAAAAAAAGGGAGGAGAATTCTTTATTTATTTCTAAATGTTGGTTTTATACTATTTATGATAAAGTAATCAAACCCACAAACCATCCCATGAATTTAACCACACCTTTTGAAAAACTGTATTTATTTTCAATATTTTATATGTACAAGAACCAAACATATTAAAATAATATCATATTTGATGTGAAAGTGAGTAATGTTCATAAAGAATTAATTTTAAAACCTTAAAATATATTATAGGTTTTGGAGGATTCATTATATTTTTCTAAAATTAATCAAATAACATCAAAAGCACATTATTTTAAATGGAAAATATATATCTGTTCATGGATCCATTTTATAGAATTTATTAAATCACTTTTGGGCTATTAAGCTTTCATTATATCAAACAAATATTTATATAGTATTTAATTTTTATCCAAAAAACAAATTATCATAGAAAATTATAAAAAATTCTCCACTAAATTTTTTTGACAACATAACTTTAAAAAAAATTATGCTTCCAAAATAATTTCATAAATATGAGAATCATCGCTTTGAAACAAAAAATCTGTATTTATTAGAGAATACTAGTTTTTACAATACAAGCAAATTTATGAACCTTATAATAATTACATTTGATTTTATTAAATTATATTATATTTTTATTTAATCTAATATTAATTAAGAATAAAAAAATTTAAATTTAAATTTATTTAAATAATTCTTGAATTTTTTATAATATTTTTTAATTGAAACTGTATATTTTCTAAAAATAAAATTTTATTTTCTTCATATAAAAATATAAGTTTTTATAACTATTTATAAAATAATTTATAAAGTAATAATAAAAACAGATAAATATTTTGATTATTTTATTTAAAATAAAAAATAAAAAATAATTTGTCTATGTTTTAGATACCTAACCCATATTTATATCAATGTATACCCTAAAGGTAAGGTGTGTGATGGTGGTATTTTCTTGGGGTAGTTCAGATAACATTATTTGGGTCATTATCTCAATAATCTTTTACTTCTCCCTTAAATAGTTTTGATCATGTTTTAATTGTTGAATCTCAGATTGGTCTTGGTAAATGGAAAATCCAAGTGATTCCATCACTCTCATAAGATATAATGAATAGGTTTCATAGGGTACAATCCTGTTGTTTAATATCATCACTTCTTCCATCTATGTCAATTAAACATTATCATAACCCTTAATATTTACTAATATCAATTGTCACTATAAAATAACTATATTATCAATAGTAATGATACTTAATGGAATTTTAAATCAGGTAGGATATATTTTATAATATTCAAAAATAACTAAAGTATTGTATGTGTGTTCTATAACTACATTACTTAATGTGTAATTTATTCATTTAAAATGTAATTTCATTTATAAAATACTAGGCCTTTAGATGATTCCCCCATTCAGAAATTACACCTTTAAATTTTCATTTTATACACTAAAATAGACGAGGTCTCTCTTGTTACATCACCACTTTTGGTTCCCATGTCACCTCCTCAATGTTAAGGTTTTGACACAACACATTGAACAGGTTAGTTTTCTAGTTTCATAGAACTTTTTCAATATGATCTAAGCTCTTCACAAACTTCTCCTTATTTGAAATATCAATCTATAAGGGTAACACATCTAGATTTGCTACATGTGAGGACTCTAGTATGTTCTCCATTAATAATGATATTGGTAACACATCATTTACCTGAGATAAGTAATGTGATAGTTCCAATCGATATCCATGATATCAAAGGGTTAAATGTATCTTTGACTAAGATTTCCCTTCTTTAAAAACCACATTAAATTATACCATGGTGAATTTAAAAGGAAGACCATATCAACAACCCCAAACTAAAATTATCATAAATGATTGTCTATGTAAATTTTTTGTCATTTTTCTGTAGATTTCATATGCAGTTAAATGGTTTGAACCTTCTATATCATCTCTTGGATAAGATCATGTCACACCCCGACCCTCCAAGGCCCAGGTCATGACTACCTCAAGACCGCCTCCAATAGGCCATGGGTTGGTGACCATAATTGTGTAAGCATATCACACAAATGGGATTCCTTAAGCTATGGTACCTATACACATGAATAAAAATCCATCTCCATGAAACAGTGTTGAGATAATGAAACTACTGATGAAATATGAATGCATACATGTATCCAACAATTAGTGTAAAAAAAGTATTGAAAACCTAAAAAAGGAAAAATAAAACTCTGCCAAGAACAATACAAGAATCCATCCTACATTTAAGGAGGGTAATGCTATCAAATTAAACAACCCATACATACCTTAGTCTTTATATATATCTAATCTATGCCTCTTATAGGTCCTCCAAATACTTTGTTGAAAGGTGTAAAGTATATACAAGAAAAAACATGTGTGGGTAGATATCGTGAAGGGGTGAGTATAAAAATACCCAATAGGTTCCCCAGAAACCCAAAATAAAAGTGATAAACTGAAAGGTAATTGTCCTCTCAACTCGAATCAGGAGGAAACCCAAGAGGGAGAGAAAAAGAAACTCCATCTCAACCACTCCTTGGCTATAAAAGACTAGTTATCTCGTCTTCACATGGTGTATCAATCATTATATGTGAAATCACTGAAAGGACTCCCAGAATATCTCAAATATGCTTGTCTTAGAATCCAAGTCTCATGATGCCATATCCTCAGAGCTCGCTACAGGTTCCTACTCGAGGGTCAAAGGTAATTCCCATCTAGGTGAACTCACTCCATGGGCCATATCATCCCATATGAAACTCATTTAATTAGTCTCACATGTAAAGAACTATTCTTCCATCCTTGATGGAACTCTCATCAAGTATTTCTAAGATGATGGAACACCCCCGCCATGCCAGGTGACGTACATCCGAGATAATACATTCATCTAGTCTATCCATGAATAAATTCTTATTATATATTAGTGGATCTCGATACTCAAACATGATATCTCAACTATAAAATATGGGGGAATCCAAAAAACCTTCTAGAAACACTGAATATATCATAACATAGATAGGGGATCACACCATGTACCGTTAGGGGATGCCCAAAACCCTACCAAGACACAGATCCATGATACATGGATAGAGGATCCCATATTGGTCCATCAGAAGATACTAAAGTTCAATCTAGATCCATCCACCAATTAGGAGATAATATATCTGAAGATGCCACAAACCCTGCTAGGAACACTCACTATATATGGGATTATATATAAGATGATGCCACAAACCCTACTAAAACTATGCACTAAGTAGGGGATTCTATACCCAACAATGCCTCAAACCCTATTAGGCTATCCTGGTTGATAGGGGATATATACCCAATGTGTAAATTTCATGTAGTTACTATAAACTCCACCTTGGGAAGATGATAGGATAAAGGATCACACCCCGACCTCCTTGAGGGATAAAAAAACTTCATCTTAGATCATCCTATCAAGTAAATCATAATCCATTGACAAGGAAATAATGTCACATTATACCCTTAAAATGATAAACCAAGGGAGACCACTCAACCAATATGTTTCTACACACCAATGACATAAGAGAACCATAATCATCACCTTGTGTCACATCTCTAATTCCAAAACCATGGACACCATCGCATCCCACATGAAAAACTACTCTGGATAAAATACTTTTGGGAATCTATGTAGTTCTTGATGATGGAGATGCATGAGGGAAAAGTATCTAAATGGAGTACATTTAATGTTCTCATAGTATATGGCATGTCTCTATAATCTAGACCATGGTCGTGTCCTCTCCCAATACATGGTGTGTATAAGGGAAATACAAGTGTGTACCAAATGTCACATGATATGTGACCTCATCCAGTCTCTTGACAATGTATTTCCCTTATATGATTATAAATCCATTCCATGCCACATGAAGTTTACCCTCAATACATGGAATGCCTTTTTTATCAGGCTACTTGTCCATTTCCTCATCTTGTTCCCATGTTTGGAATCACGTTCTTGTGTACATGGTTGTGTACTTCCACAAGGCCATGTCCATTTACATGGTGTTCCTTCCCATGCCTATGCCCACACAACCTAGGATAACTACATGTTTTTTAAACTATGTTCATGGAGTGTATTTCCCAAATATAATATTCCATTAATGTTTAGAACACATGTTTTGTTCTCATAAACTTCATGCGATGTTATCCTAAATTCCAATGGAAATCCCATGTGGTCCACACGAAACTCTATTTTACACCAAATCCCACATATCTACTCCCAGGGTATCTCTAGAAGTAGTAATAAGTCTATAAAACCACGAAAATGAAAATATGAGGATCAATATGTAAATATCATATAGCCACCCCCCCTCATGGGGAAAGGTTGAATATTTGGGTCCAGATCCACAGTATGAAGCTGATACAACATGATCCTAGAGTGATCCCCATCAAGATCTGGGATCTTCAATTCCTCCCCTCAACAGATTGGCCTCTGTTCATCTATAAAAAAGAGTTATCCTCCATTATTTCATGTGTAAGAACCCAAGGGGTATTTTTTATTAATTTAATTTTATTAAATTTATAAACCTCCATTTAGCAGCCCGCCAATGGTCACCTCCAATCGTGTGCCTAATACTGGAAAACATTATATCATTACTATGGTAAAAAATGTGTTCTGGAATCAACCATGGTCACATATTACTGATCCCTGACTCTTATTATTAGTTATTACACTTTAACTAAAAAAATACATATGTGTGATAAAATATATTTAATATTTTTATCATCACTGTACCGAGTCTCAACGAGCCCATTAATCCTACATTTACTCCATGGATGGCTCCATATATATTATAATAAATATTCCAATGTATTATAGGGGGAAATCAGAGTCACTACACTCTCTCTGCCTTCAATATTTTCATCTTGAAAAACAAAATCATACACACCGGGGGGGAAATGATCTCTCAAATAGAACTCTCAAGCTAGTGAGCTCAACTGAGGGTTCCCATATTTTTTTGTAAACATGAACTTAGGGGAACTACAAAATCAAATCCACACCCAAATTTTATCTCAAAATAGTTAGAAATAGTGAAATGGATCTTGAACATGTATCCTCAATTGGGAAAAGTAGAATAACCCATGTGCACAGTCCAATTGTGGTATTGGAGTCTAGTGGTACCCAAACTCGCTAACATGACATAGATACAGAAATAACTTGATAGTCCTCATCTTCCCCCATATGATTTTCACCCTCAATATCCATCACTTTTAATCTATATAGGCCCACAAACATTGTCTCACACCGACTCTTTCCATAATAATGGTGTCCTGTAAGGCCTACTAATCATGGACTCAAGTGGTTCTATGCTGATGGTGGAGTGATAAATTCACCACATCAACATTAAAAATTTAAGTATATTCTCCTAAACTGAATGGTTTTCCTTTGTGGAAAAACCACCCCTCTCTTTTGTGTACTACTATGGGAAAGAAACATCCTCAAAACCTCTTCTCACAGCATGACCAATGTCATATACAATACTTGAATGGTCGACGTACTCCCCACCTTATAATATGATCATGGGCATGTCTTGTGGATATCTGGTCATGCGAGAACTCAAAAAAATCTCCATGAGGTGCCTCTCTGACTCACTAAAAAGGTGAAGGGGTGTCCCCAAAAAACTAGATATATTTTGTTTCATCCTAAAGTATACCACATGTAACTCTCATGTTGATCACATGATGGTACCAACAAAAAACATTAGGTTTCCCAAGTGACACACTGGGTCTTACAAGACCCTCCAAATGCAAACAACTAACTACAACATAGTTAATGAATTTCCATGGGGGTCAACTGATATGCTTACATAGATATTGAGAAAGAACCTGGGTGGTAGTACATGCAGAAAATATGTCATAATGGGGAATAAATTAAGAAGGTCCTCGGGTAGATATCCTTAACTCCACCATAATAGAATGGAACTGAAAGCTCATGGAACCACTACACCAAGTGTCAAACTAGCCATATAATGAAATTCAGCTCTATATTCCCACACTTGAGATCCTATTTCTCTTATCGGTATCAATAATCTACAAAGCATGAAAGTATAGAAAAAATACTCCACCCACCGGTGGAAACCATCTGAGCATTGATGGTATGAAACTAATCCATACTAAAAAAGATCATCGTAAGGCCTCCCTACCAATACAGAAAGATTCTATGTGGGGAACTCTTCTCCAAGAGTCAAGTCACACTATTGATAGAAGTTTGTAGTCATTGATCATATCTATTGGATTCTCTAGTGGAAGAGTATATCATAAAGTCTCCACTATTATCACTAGGGTTTTCTCCAACACTATTGCACACAACTGCACTCCGAACAAAAAAGTCAAATGAACTTGTCTGCCACATCTCGACACTATCTGATTTGGGCAGCACTGAATCACCTACATGGTTTTATATCACACCAAAAGAACACTTCATGGTGGGAAAATATACCCTCTTCCTCATGATTCTAAAGATACATCAAACATCACAAACATGGGGCTCTATCAATGATCTGCATCACCTTCGATAAGACTCGAGCAACAAGTGACAATAATAGAGTATCTGAAAATCGTTTCTAATAA
Source organism: Viscum album (assembly GCA_963277665.1). NCBI lineage: Eukaryota > Viridiplantae > Streptophyta > Magnoliopsida > Santalales > Viscaceae > Viscum > Viscum album. Next base: position 1,581,253,305 of record OY728119.1, on the reverse strand, counting down.
TACTACTTAAAAATTATAAAGGACCTAGAGAAAAATTGTATTCATCTTTTGATCCTCAAGGTCATAAACCTCCATGGCCTACATCAACCCCCTCCCCATCCTATAGATCTGTGACCTTGTCTAGAACTTCCTTGGGGTGGTGGTAGCAATAGATCTAATTGTCTTCCACCTCCTACTTCACTCTCCGCTCCTCGTCCATGTCTACCATCTTGCAGAACTCAATTCTCCTATGACCTCCTCTATCAGGGGGGTCAATCAACCAAATCCCTCTTAGAATCATGGCGGGTGGTAAAATATCATGTGAAATGTTCCTATCCATCACAAGTGAAACACCACCTATCCCATGGCTGACTAGACCAAGCCAGAGATTCCAGAACCGCAATCCCCCTATCTTCAGATCATTTCTTAAATAATCTCAAAAAACTAGATCCCTAATCCTACCATCATCCACTAGCTTCTGAGGTATCAAATTATGTGTTCTTAGCACCAACAGTCGAGGTCTAATCAGCCTAAAATGTATTCACAACCAAGGATCACACGAGATATCCATTATAGGTGGAAATGCACAATGAAATCATTGAATCCCAAATATCCTTGTGTAATCCCTTCTTGATGGTTCATGCTCTAAAAAACTTTTCTCAAACCATATTTTTGAATTTTCATGTAAGTTATCTGAACCTCATTGAATACTCTCCCACAATAATGCTATCTTGCTAAAGTTTCCAAAGCACCTGGATATGCACTAATCTCAATGTGACTGGATAAAAATATTCCCTGAGGATCCTATAAAAGTCTATCTAAGTGAGAATCCTCTCATCATGGTTTTACATCACCATAATCCACCATCTTCTAGTCGATCCATGTACAAGGCTCACTTATAGGACCACCATCTAATTGGGAGGAGTCCTCAAAAGGAAAAAAACATGGGTGAATGCCTCGAGCCAGCCCTCAACTGGCTGGGCGTCTATCTCACATTGATTATTTAGAGATCACTGCCTCTAAAACTCATTTAGTACACTCAAAAATCATATATATTTGATTGGAACTTCTGGAACAAACCTCTTCTCAAGGAGTGGGGGATCGACTATCAAACCACCTGAAGGTGCTTCCTCAAGACCAGTACCCTACAATAAAGAATCATCACTAGATGAATCATCACTACCTTCTGACTGAAAAATACTATCTAGTCATCATTATGGAGTAATATAGAAATATAATCAATATGAACCATGCTCAAATAGTATATGTGTGGATCTGATTCAATGACATTGAACCCACAACCCAGTCTTAAATGATACATTTACCAAAGTTTTCTACAACCAATGTTTGAATGTTCTAAGTAAAAAAGTAGGTTATTAGAATCCCGGTGAATAGATATTTAAGATTCCAAACCAACACTAGAGTCACTAGCCTGAAATCTAAAATTGAGACAATTTTACATTTTCTCTATAAAACCCAAACCAATCTCACATATAGGAAACTAACTCTTGTACTAAGGAATTACCAGCTCAGATACCACTCCGTCATGACCCGACCCACTAGGGCCCAAGCCACAACTATCCCATTCCCACCTCCAATAGGACAGGTGATAGAGACCAGTGAAAAGTAGTCATATCAAACCAACGGGAGGCCTTAGGATATGGCACCTATATGCACACACACACACATACATCTATATGAAATAGTGTAGAGATTATAAAATTACAGATACAAAATGAATGCATACATCTATCCCATTATTATTATAGAGAAAAATTACTGAAAGCATGAAAATATAACAAAAAAATCTTAACAAAAACAAAAAAATCATCCACCATGTTTATAATGATGAGACTAATTTCAAATGAAACCACTATCACACACCTCAGTCTTTCTATCTCGTTAAGCTCTGCCTGCTTCGGGTCCTCCAAGGACTCAATCTAAAGGTCTTACATCTTCACAAGATGCAAGATATGTGGGAAGATCCCATACATGGGTGAGTATAAAATTACCTAATAGGTTCCCCTAAAAACACAAAAATTAGGGTGAACCTTAAAGGCAATATTCTTCCAGACCTGAAACCACAGGTGGAAACCCCAGTGAGAGAGAACAAGAAACTCAATCTCAACCATTACTAAGATATACATTACTCGTCCGCATCTTCACATGGTGTGTCTATAAAGATTTGTTAAATAATCTCAATGACTCATAGAATAACAGAGATATACTCATCCTAGAATCAAAACATATTGTGGTCCCAACCTCATAGCCATCCATAAGATCCTACTCGATGCTCAAAGGTAATGCTCGTCTAGGAGAACTCACTCCATGATCCCTACCATCCTAGATGGCACAAATCCTAGAGATATCACACATCATAAAAAACTCTATCTTACCTGATGGAGCTCATCCAAGAGATATATGATCGAGTATCTCTAAGTCTATGGAACCCCCTACCATTCCAGGTGGTATACATCCATGATAACAATCTCATCAAGTCTCTCTATGAAGAAATTCATGATATCACAGAGTGGATATCGATACTCAGGTAGAGGATCTCACAAACCCCTGATGGGGGACTCATAATACCATACTAGAAACACTAAATATATCATCACAAAGATAGGTCATCACACTTAGGACCACTAGGAGACACTACAATTCCAATCTGGTACCCAATAGATAGTATCGATAAGATAGGGGATCACACCCAATACCACTAGGGGATGCCACAAAACCTACCAAGACAAAAATTCATGATACATGGATAAGGGATCTCATACAGGACCATTAGAAGATACCACAAAACTAGTATGGATCCAACCTCCAAGTAAGGGTTCATATATTCAATGATTCGACAAACCCTACAGAGAACACTTTCTAAGTAAAAGATCATATATCTAATTATGCCAAATATCCTACTAAAACTACCCATGAAGTAGGGTATTGTATGCCCAATGATGACTCAATCCATACTGGGATAGCCTTCTATATAGGGTATCATCTCCCAATATATTAATTTCATTACATTACCATGAACCCCACATAGGGAATTCAATACGATGAGGCTCTTTCCCTGGCCAACCAAAGTGATACACAAACTCCATCTAATCTCATCCAATTAACGATATAACAATCCAATGTTGAGGACATATTGTCACAATGTACCCTCGTAGGGATACACTATGGGATCCCACTCAATTTATATTAATTTATATGTTTCTAACATAAGTTACCAATGATTATTACCACGTGTCACATCACAAATGTCCAAACCATGGACACCATTACATCCAATGTAGAAAACTGCTCAGGATGGACTACTCACCAGCCATTATCTGAGTCATAAGGAAGGATATGTGCAAGTAATAATTCTTTAAGGGGATTACATAGAATGTTCCCATAATACATGTTGTGTATCTATAAACTAGCCACTGGTCATGTCTCCTTCCGATACTCAGTGTGTATATGGGAAATACCCAACGTGTACCCAATGTCACATGGTGTGAGACCTCATCCGTTCTCTTGGGAATGTCCTCTCCCATACATATCCAGCTATCCATGTGATACCCCACAACATCTACCATCTATACAAAACATGTATTGGATATCTGGTAACTTGGATGTGTCCTCAGGGTGTTCCCATGTTTGGTACCCTATTCCCTTCTACATGGTCGTGTACTTCCACACAACCATATATGTTTACATGGTGTGCCATTATATGTCTCCAGACACAGTTCCTCGGCTAACTACACGATGTGTACTCCAATTACATAGCATGTAAGTACCAAATATCATCTTCTCTGGATGGGAAGAATACAAGGTGTGTGCTACTTCACTTGACATCAGGTGATCAGGAATTCTGATGAGAACCCCCTATGAGCCACACAAAACTCCCCGATTTCCACCAAAACCCACATAACTTACCCTAGGGGATATCTAAATTTCATAATAAATCTATAAACCCATAAAAAGGGAGATATGGGGATCAATACATCAATATCATAACACATTGTACCTAATGGTGAAGCGTTGAATCTTCAGGTCCAGATCCACGCTCTGAAGCCACTACAACATGATCCCAGAGTGATATCCATCAAAATTAGTGATCGACAACACCTTCTATACCTAGTCAATTGATCCTCCCTTCTTACATGCATGAGAACCCAAGGGGGAATATTTTAGTAATTTAATTTTATTATATTAAAAACCAACATTTAACACCTCCCCAATAGTAGCATTAAACCAAGCATCATATGCTGACAAAAATTATATCACATAAAAGGTAAAAACCATATTTCATACTTAACCATAGTCTGAGATTTCTAATATGAGACTTTGATCAAAATTTATTCTATTTAACTAAAAAATCATTCATACATGATAAAATATATTTAATATTTTTAATATCATTGTACGGAGCCTCACCAGGCCCCAGAATCCCTCATCAACTCAGTTCTAGGATCAATAAATATTCCTAAAAATATTCCAAAGCCTTATAGGAAAACACTAGTGTTCCTATAGACTAGTTCCCATAATATTCTTCTCACTAAATTTATCCTAACATGTTGTAGTTTGGAACCTCTTCCCATATAGAGCCCCATAAGGTTCCATTTTAATGTTAAAGTGGAAATTATTTTTATATGATAAGTCCACTAGAATAAGATATTGATACCAACATACTTGTAAATTAATTGAACATGATATTTTGATTTACTCTAGAGTTTGAATTGTTCAATCATATTTACCATATTTCTGAGGGTGATACGTATTAATGAAACTCATATCAATATCCAGAAATTTTTTAAGGATTATCTAGAACCACAACATAAATATCATATCTTGAATAAATATAATGGATAGTGGTACTCCATGAACTATTACCTCACCCTTTATATATATCATGGAGATTTTTTAAAGAGAAAAATCTTCATTTCTTGAAATGAAATTTATTGACTTTTATAGTGATCGAAAACCACCCAGACGGTGCTATTAACTTCAGATGTCCTAGGGAGTCCTACATTGGGATCCATAGTTATGTTATCCCATTTACACACTAGTATGGTAAATGGTTGAATCATACCCTTAGAATTCTATCATTTATCAGTGACTTGTTTTCATACCAACCCATGAGATACAAATTCTAAAATATTTTGCTTCATGTTATCCTATCAGATGTTTAACATAAGATAACTTTATATCTTAGTGCTTCTTAGATGAATATTGGAGGATGAGAAATGAACATCATCTAGATGTTCCCACTTAAGATCTAGTTTTGAAGTAACCCATATCCAGGTTCTAATTATTATGAATATGTCATTAGAAATTTTGAACTCCTAAATATTTGTTACCTTTTCTATAGCTCTACATCATCATGTTAGGCCATCTCAATCCTCTTAGGAATGGATGGTTAAATAGTTGTTTGAGAAATGTAAGATAAATATAATTTTATAATTTCCTTGTTCATCCATATCATGTCTATGAAGATTGGATTCCTTTCAATCTTCATCATGGATATGGTTGTAAGATCCTTTATACTATGAGCGTATGCCACTTTTTCCATCTTCCCAGGATGGAAATGTATTTGACCATCATAATCCTTAATTAGTTCCAACCATCTTCATTGGTGAATATTAATCTTATTTTGTCTGAATATATACCTGAGGAATTTATGATATATATATATATATATGTGTGTGTGTGTGTGTGTGTGTGTGTGTCACACTTCCACCCTGTCACGAACCAGCCCGGGTTGACCCTGAACCGGTCGCCCGAGCCGGTCCGCAACATGGCCTAAAGGGCGTTCCCGATCCCCATGGGCTGGAAACTAGTGCCGGGAATCAAAATAAACCTGTTGGGAATGGTTTGGACCATAATGAAGACAAATAAACATAAACTGAACAAGCAGATAAATAAAGGAAAATAAACTAAACAACTTGATAGTGAAAAAAGGAATAAACAAAGCAACGTTCCATACCTCAAGTGACCCCATGGATCACCACGACACGTCAACTACACTAGCTCCCAAAAGAGATCCAAGACTGAAACCTGCAACTGAAAATTAAATTAGGCATGAGCACCGAGATTCTCAGTAGGAATGCCAAAATATAACCACGTCCTATGCCCCCACCTTTATTAAGAAATCCAATTACACTAGTTTGAAAATAAGATATAATAAAATGATGTTTTTCCTTATTTTTGAATTCAAGTAATGATTTTTCATTCTCAAGTAAAGCATTTCACTCCCACTACATTTTCAAAATAGGTTCCAAGAATGCATTAACGTTTCAAAATGAAAAGAAACCAATTTGGATTAAAATATGGTTTTCACAAACAAGGCATCAAGTGTGAAACAACTGAAAAGAAAGTTACATTGCAAGCAGCATGTCACAATTGAGCACCATGGTTAATCCCTATAGGTAGCTAGAACAAGTGGGAACCTAGAGACCTCGTAACTCGGTGAAACATGGCTTAGAAACCATGACCCTTAGAAAAACATGGCTTAGAAGACCACGACCATCAGAAAACGTGGATTCGAAGACCATGACCCTCAGAAATTCATATGTTTAGTTAGTGTTATTGCGTCAATACTTCTAGAAAAACCAGGATGAACCCCTGTCATGTCATCTAGCGTACTAGTCCCGGTCACCCACCTAGATTCCCAGGTTTCCCATTGTGCTCTATTTCAAGTGGTGGTGAGTTTTCTTTATCAAGAAAACATGTATGTAGATAACACTTTTCTGTTTCTAAAACCCATTCAACCTCTCACCACTGTTCTCCCTCCTTAAGAGCATTCCCCCTCTGTACACCACACAACCTCACACCCGCCTTTACACTAGGCACATATCACAAACCACTCATTAACACATGCATCAGATTTTTCAAATTAAGGGGAATGTCTCAAGAGGGGTTCTCCATTTTCACAAACCAAACTCAAAGTGCCAAACGGGCCTCATCACTTTAGAAGGAGTATTTATCATTTTAGAACACATAAAGGTACTATATATTTAAAACAATCTTAAAACCACACTTAAAATGAAGTAATACTCTTAAGAAGATCAAACCATCCTTTAATCTTGTGTTCACTCCAAAACCCATTTTGAAAATCACTTTGCAACCCCTTTTTTAAAAATAATGCATGTCATTACACTTTCATAACAAAATCTAATGAAGGGACACACATATTTTGGAAATACCCATTCCTTGTTCAAACCCCTATGAAACTGATTTTTAAGAACCAAAACCATATATATATAGTGCATATGAATTTCACATATAAAAAAACAAGGAAATAATTTTAAAGAAACATCAAGCAAAAATGGAAATTCTAATTAAAGATTAGGGTATAGGGGACCTACCTCAAACATGCTGTTATTTTTTGATGACCACTTGAACTGACGTTTGGCACATAAACGCACATGTATTTATACATATATATATATACACCCCTATATGCATTGAACATATTCCCCACGCCATGAGGGAATATGTACAAAGAAGGCATATATATATATATGTCTTACCCTATGCATGTACATGTAGGATCCCTCAACACCCGCAGTCCAAAACCATCGAAGAAAGGCCCAAAGCACTACACATATAATTTAATAAAGCAATTAAACACATAAACGATCCATAAAACGTTTTAAAATAACACATCAAGGATTTACACAAACGACACGCCACTTACATAACTCATAAAACCCATTGAAAATATTAAAAGAAAAACACATAATCAATTTAACCATTTCCAAAGTCCATTTCAAATCATCACATAAACCGAAACCAATTCCAAAACATACATTTCATTGTTTAAACCATTTAAATTTTACATTTAAAAATACACAACAACTCCAACACATTAAATTATGCATTTCTCTTTAAAAACCTACACCCAAGACCATTTTCACCATAAGTTCCATTGAAAACGTGATTCACACCATTTGAAAAACTAAATAAACTATTTGCACAATTTATAAAACACCTAAAAGAGGCACAACAAGGTTTTACACGAAAAGTACACCTAAAGTGACATTAAAACATACTTTCCATCTTTTGAAAGAACTTAAAAAACATGTTGAAAAATGTACAACAAGTAAAACAATTTTACAATTTATTAAACACTTTAAAATTAGTACTATAATGAAAATTACACCAAAAACACTCTCTAAACCACAAACGCACACTAAAAGCATACTAAAATTTAATCTACAGCCCTTGCATAATCTAATAAAGAAAACTCACAAGTCATAAAACAAAACCAAGCATTACTGAAAGAATTTATATCCGAAACAGACCCCATTTCATAGAATCATTCCATATAAAAATAAATCACAAGATAATCTATTGCAAGAACAGCTTTTGCACCCAAAACAAAATACCGACAACTCAAAAATCACAAAACTCCTGAATTAAAATAAACCACAAAGAAGAAGATGATGAATCCTCACCCGAAGACCATGGAGAACCCACTGCCCTTCATGGAAGTGGCTAAAACCGGCCTTGATGGAACCCAAAAGAAACCTAAAAACAAGATTAAATCAAAAAATCAAAACCCAAAAAACATTAGGGTTCATCCAAAATTTGGTAGAGCGACGGGGAGACCTCAAATCATTCGAGGATGGCAGGAGAAGAGGGAAGAAACACATACCTTGCAAAAATCAAACCAAAATCCGGTGGAAAACGGATTGAAATCTAAACCGAAGAGGGAGGGAAGGTCGGGCTGCACAATTAGGGGGGAAGGCCACCACACGAGGGTGGGAGGGAGGTCAAACGATCGTCGTGCCGAAGGAAGGAGGAAGAGGCTTCGTCGGGTCCTCAGCCGGTGGGGGGGGGGGGTAACGCGAGCAGGATGGGGAGGAGGGTAACGTGAGGGGAATAGAGAGGAGTGGGGGGGCGCTGTACACGACGCCCAGGGAGGAAGAACAACAAGGGAAAAAATAAGAAAGGGAGAAAAAGAAAAGAAATAAATAAGATAAAAAATAAAGAAATAAAATAAAATAAAATAAAACTTTAATAAATAATAATAATAAACTTAATAAGGATTTTAATAAACTACAATAATAATAATAACTTAATAATAATAATTATAAACTAAACAATAATATTATTATTATTATTAATCTCAATAAAAATTATAATAAACTTAATATGATATTAATAAACTTAATATACTTAACAAAATTAATATAAAGTTAATAATAATAACTTAATTATTACAACCCTATATTAATAAACTTGGTGAACATAATAATAATAATAATAATAATAATAATAATTACCATAATTATAATTTTAAAATACATCATTAAAACTCATTTTATTTATTTGTCTTGAGGCAGGCCGCACGGTGACCTGAGAAAAGTCACGTAGATTTGAATACGCCATGTCATGCACCGGAGGATGTCAAGGGAGAAGCATTAATTCATAAAAAAATGCAAAAAATTCAAACAGGATTGGCTCGCAGCTCGATATAATGTTTCAAAATCTGATGAAATCATAAAATAATATTATCTTAAAAGTTTGGGTGTGACAATTCTCCCCACCATAAAAACTTTCTGCCCCCATAAAGTCACCCCGCCAAACAAGGAAACAAACTCGTGTTTGAAACTGAACGAGGCTAACAAAAACATGAACTCGATGTGACTTTTCACTCCATCAGTCACACCTGTCGAACTCTAAGGGAAAACTCAATGAGAAAATCCTTAAAGAAATGGGGAGGGATCTCCCCACCTCAAGAACCCGACTAGAACAACAAACATTGGGACTCAAAACATGAGCCAACTCTGGAAATACTAACTTGATCCAAGAGGGAACCACCACACAGACAAAACCTCGAAGAAGGCACAACAAGATTCATGGTGGGTCTCCCACCCATTTAAGAACTGATCAGCTTAAGCCTATTAGCACTGACCAATACAAGAAACCCAACACAACCGATCCATGAACTCTCCACATAAACAAGACCCCCACTACATGGGGTCCTCGACGAAAGACCTCGAACCGAATAGCGGACCACACCCCTATTTATTATTGCCCAAGATGCATGTTTCCCCAAAAGATCACATCATAAAACAAGAACAAGTCACCAAATGAGCTAGCCAAACAAGAGAGACAACCATCTCGACTCACAACCATGAAGAGACAACCTTCAAAGCTCACGAGGAGGCACAACTATTAGAATTTCAAGAAAACGAGATCACCACGCCTCCTTACACCCATAGTGGGATATTCAATGAAGAAATAACACAATGAGGAAAACATACCTTTACACCTCTTACAACAAAAAAGAACCTTCAAAGATAAGAGAGCTACAACATGGAAATTCAGATCCTCCCCATTTCATCATTGGAGACAAAAATTAGACTAATGTGACCCGCACCCAACGATTCCTGACTGCGTGAAGAGCTTCACTCTGAGACTTGTGGCTAGAGATCTAATTTATTGAAGCATATTCTACCCCACAGTCAGAAGCTGACATCCTTCAGTCGAGACTCTTGCTGACGATGTCGCTAGCAGAACCTCTCTAATTTTTCCCAAATGGCCACACTAATGGAATTCTTTCATAGTATGATGACAAGGCGACTTAAAGTACCCAAACTAATAACATTAGATGAAAACAATAGGGTGGCCCAACCAATAGAGGATGGGATTGAAAAGGTGACTTGTGTGAGATAGGTTCCTCTGATTAGCTCTCATCACCGAATGGGGAACCATCTCAAACACCAAAACGAAATGGTCCTGGAATCATGGACGAAGACCCCACACAAGAAAAACTTTAACCGATTCCATGATGCTACCATCAGAGAAAAGGGAATCAACCCCTTGAAATGTCTAACATAATCCTTCACTATCCGTTGGCCACACTAGACACTCACGAGATCTGCCTCTTTCCTCAGTTTCACCTTCTTAGGTATAAACAGTCGGTCAGAAGTGGTCTTAAACACCTTCCAAGACATCCCATCATGTAACGATGCTGGGATTTTCTCCCTCACCAAATCCAAAGATTCACCTTCAAACGAACCTGAACCAACACAGACAATCATAGCTTTGGGAGTTTCCAATAACCTGAAAACACCAACGATTTCACCAAGCTAGTCCGCTACCTTGAACAGATCACGATCACCACGGAAGCTGGACCACAACCGAAAATATTTCAATTCCCCTACTCCGGTAAGAGTCTAGGTAGAACCAACAACTAGAAGAGACTTGTTAGAACCCTCTGGGACTTTTCTGGGTGGCATACTAAAAAAAAGGCACAAAGCTGAATCAAAACTCATCATAAATCAAAATTTCACACTTCAATCACAAGCTAAAACTCAAAAATCAAATCACTATTCCAACCACAATTCAATATGTCAAAACCAAGAACCCACAAAAAGAATACCCAAAATGAAAAGAGAACTCTAAACAATTTCTCACTCACTTTTCAAAACATTTAAATTACCTTTTTGGAAATCATTTTTTCAGAAAACAAAACAACTTAAATATCCACCATTGGTATTCCATGAAGTCTCACACATGCATATCCATATGCTAGCTCAAGAACCCATCCACTCACATCACCAATTTCTCCACTTTCCACATGCGCACCTCAATGTATGTGATCACTCATAGGAATGCCAAGGGTCAATTTAAGACACTTCTCATTTCCAAAACAGACCATTCAGCACAAAGCAAAAATTCCCAACCAATTTTGTGAAAGTCACTTATCATTAAAGAAACAAATTTCCAAATTCCAAAACGTTTTCCATTTCAAAAACCATTTTCCACTCCAACAACCAAATTCCCTTTTGAAAACATCTTCACAAAAATCCATTTTCATTTTTTGAGATCTACTCACACCAACCAAAATGAAGGTCAAACATAATTCACATCAAAATTTACAAAAACAAGGAACTAGTGGCTATGCCAACCCGGTAACATGGCTTAGAAGACCATGCTCCGAGCGAGCATTAACCACATGAAGCATCTTGAACCATGCACTCGGGTTGTACATGGGTCACTACTCCATGCAAGTCCGCCGTGTAACACCGGTTCACTTCCTTGGTCATCCCTCATCCACACAGACTAATCCAAAGAAGAAAATTCAAATCCCAGACCACCCCTGGAAACTCAAGTCTTGGGATGAGCAAGGGTTCATGACTTCCTTCCTACACCTACCTCTCGAGTACTGACACACCAAATCACCAAGCTACTTGACATCCCAAGTAACAAGGGACTCCTCTGATACCTTTTTGTCACGAACCAACCCGGGTCGACCCTGAACTGGTCGCCCGAGCAGGTCCGTGACATGGCCCGAAGGGCGTTCCCGATCCCCACGGGCTGGAAACTAGTGTCGGGCATCAAAATAAACCAGTTGGGAATGGTTTGTCCCATAACAAAGACAAATGAACATAAACTGAACAAGAAGATAAATAAAGGAAAATAAACTAAACAACTTGACAGCAGAAAAAGGAATAAACAAAACAACGTGACATACCTCAGGTGACCCCGTGGATCACCACGGCACGTCAACTACACTCGCTCCCAAAAGCGATCCAAGACTGAAACCTGCAACAAAAAAGTAAAGTAGGAATGAGCTCCAAGATGCTCAATAGGAATGGAAAAATATAACCACGTTATATTCCCCCACCTTTATTAAGAAATCCAATTATGCCAGTTTGAAAATAAGATATAATAAAATAATGTTTTTCCTTCTTTTTGAATTCAAGTAATGATTTTTCATTATCAAGTAAAGAATTTCACTCCCACTAAATTTTCAAAATAGGTTCCAAGCATGCATTAACGTTTCAAAATGAAAATAAACTAGTTTGGATTAAAATATGGTTTTCACAAACAATACATCAAGTATGAAACAACTAAAAACAAAATTACATCAAAAGCAGCACTCCACAATTGAGCACCATGGGTAATCCCTATAGGTAGCTAGACTATGTGGGAACCTAGAGACCTCGTACCTCGGTGAGATGTGTCTTAGAAACCACGAACCTCAGAAAAACGTGGCTTAGAAGACCACGACCCTCGGAAAACGTGGCTTAGAAGACGATGACCCTCAGAAATTCATATGTTTAGTTAGTGTTGTTGCGTCAATCCTGCTTGACAAACCGGGACAAACCTCTATTGTGTCATCTAGCATACTAGTCCTGGTCACCCACCTAGATACCCAGGTTTCCCATTGTGCTTTATTTCAAGTGGTGGTGAGTTTTCTTTATCAATAAAACATGTATGTACATAAAACTTTTTTTGTTTCTAAAACCCATTCAACCTCTCACCACCATTCTCCCTCCTTAAGCACATTCCCCCTCTTTACACCATACAACCACGCACCCGCATTTACACTAGGCACATATCACAAACCACACTTTAACACTTGCATCACATTTTTCAAATTAAAGGGAATGTCTCAAAAGGGGTTTTCCATTTTCAAAAACCAAACTCAAAGTTCCAAAAGGGTCTCATCACTTTAGAAGGTGTATTCATCATTTTAGAACACATAAAGGTACTATATATTTAAAACAAGCTTAAAACGACACTTAAAATGAAGTAATACTCTTAAGGAGATCAAACCATCCTTTAATCTTGTTTTGACACCAAAAAATATTTTAAAAATCACTTTGCAACCCATTTTTAAAAAAATAATGCATGTCGTTACACTTTCATAACAAAATCGAATGAAGGGCCACCCATCTTTTGGAAAAACCCATTCCATGTTCAAACCCCAATGAAACCGCTTTTTAATAACCACAACCAGATATACATAATGCATATGAATTCCATATATAAAAAAACAAGGAAATACTTTTAAAAAAACATCAAGCAAAATGGAAATTCTAATTAAAGATTAGGGCATAGGGGACCTACCTCAAACATGCTGTTATTTGTCGACGACCACTCGAACCGACGCTTGGCGCATACACGCACATGCATTCATACATATATATATACACACCCCTAGCTTTATTGCACATATTCCCCGCGCCATAAGGGAATATGTACAAATAGGGCATATATATATATATATGCCTTACCCTATGCATGTGCATGTAGGATCCCTCGACACCCGCGGTCCAAAACCATCGAAGTAAGGCCCAAAGCACCACACATATAATTTAATAAAGAAATTAAATACATAAAAAATCTATAAAAATTTTCAAAATAACACATCAAGGATTTACATCAACAACACGCTACTTATATAACTCATAAAACCCATTGAGAATATTAAAAGAAAAACACATAATCAATTTTCCAATTTCCAAAGTCCATTTCAAATCATCTCATAAACCGGAACCAATTCCAAAACATGCATCTCATTGTTTAAACCATTTAAAATTTACATTTAGAAATACAAGACAACTCTAACACGCTAAATTATGAATTTCTATTTAAAAACCTACACCAAAGCCCATTTTCACCAGAAGTGCCACTGAAAACGTGATTAGCACCATTTGAAAAACTAAATAAACCATTTACACAATTTATAAAACACCTAAAAAAGGCACAACAAGGTTTTACACGAAAAGTACACCCAAAGTGACATTAAAACATACTTCCATCTTTTGAAATAACTTAAAAAACATGTTGAAAAATGTATAGCAAGTAAAACAATTTTACAATTTATTAAACACTTTAAAATTACCACTATAAAGAAAATTACACCAAAAACACTCTCTAAACCACAACCGCACACTAAAAGCATACTAAAATTTAATCTTCAGCCCTTGCATGATCTAATAAAGCAAACTCACAAGTCATAAAACAAAACCAAGTATTACCGAAATCATTTATATCCAAAACAGACCCCATTTCACAGAAGCATTACATATAAAAATCAAACACAAGCCAATCTATTGCAAAAACAGCTTTCGCACCCAAAACAGAATACCGACAACTCAAAAATCACAAAACTCCTGAATTAAAATTAAACCACAAAGAAGAAGATGATGAATCCTCAACCGAAGACCATGGAAAACCCACTTCCCTTGACAGAAGTGGCTAAAAATGGCCTTGACGGAACCCAAAAAAACCTAAAAACAAGATTAAATCAAAAAATCAAAACCCAAAAAACATTAGGGTTCAGCGAAAATTGGGTAGGGCGATGAGGAGACCTCAAATCTGTTGAGGATGGAAGGAGAAGAGGGAGGAAACCCATACCTTGAAAAAATTGAACCAAAATCAGGTGGAAATGGATTGAAATCCAAGTCGAAGAAGGAGGTAAGTTTAGGCTGCGTGAGTAGGGGGAAGGCCACCGCACGAGGGAGGGAGGCCGGTCGAACGATCGTCGCGCCAGAGGAAAAATGAAGAGGTATCGTCAGGTCCTCGGCCAGTGGGGGGTAGCGTGAGCAGGATGGAAAGGGGGGTAGCATGAGGGGAATAGAGAGGAGGGGGGCGCTGTGTGCGACGCCCAGGGAGGAAGAACAGCAAAGGAAAAAAAATAAGAAAGGGAAAAAAGAAAAGAAATAAATAAGATAGAAAATAAAGAAATAAAATAAACTGAAATAAAATAAATAAAACTTTAATAAATAATAATAATAATAAACTTAATAGGGATTTTAATAAACTCCAATAATAATAATAATAACTTAATAATTATTATTATAAACTAAACAATAATAATATTATTAATAATAATCATAATAAAAATTATAATAAACTTAATATGATATTAATAAACTTAATATACTTAACAAAATTAATATAAAGTTAATAATAATAACTTAATTATAACAACCCTATCTTAATGAACTTGGCGAGCATAATACTAACAATAATTATAATTAACATAATTATAATTTTAAAATACATCATTAAAAATCATTTTCTTTATTTTTCTTGAGGCAGGCCGCACGGTGACCCGGGAAAAGTCATGTAGCTTTGAATACGCCATGTCATGCACTAGACGATGTCAAGGGGGAAGCATTCATTCATCAACAAAATGAAAAAATTTCAAACAGGCTTGGCTCACAGCTCGATAGAAAGTTTCAAAATCTGATGAAATCATAAAATAATATTATCTTAAAAGTTTGAGTGTGCCACACCCATAAAGATAATGTCACTAAATCTTCAATGTGAAGATCATTTCATCCAATTCTAGATCATTTATTGGGATGTTCCCCTCATGGATCTTTAATTAGTGATAGGAATAATCTTTCACTTCATCATATTATATGATCACATAACCCAATACTTTTTTGGATGCATCATTGTATATCACAAATTCTTCCCACTGGTGTGTAATGTAAGAATGGGTGTAGTGATTATCATTTTATTTAACACTTAAATTCTCCCTTTATATTCATTTTACAGAAAAAAATCACTCTATTATGATTTATCTAGATTAGTGGGCTTGAAATTCATGATAAGTTTCTCACAAATTGATGATAGTGCCCAACTAATACAAAAAATCTATGGATCCCCATCAGATATTTTTGTCTTGGTCATCGTTCAATTACCTCTATTTTCAAATGATCAATAAATGTCCATTTTTTTGTGGTAACAGTCCCCCTTAATGTTACATTCCCCATAAAAAACTCACATTTATTGGAATTTTCATATAAATTTTCATTCTTCATGGTCTTTAATACATATTTCAAAGTATTTTCATGTTTCTCCATTATTTTGGAGTAGATAAGAATATCATTTATAAATACTTCCACAAACATTTCAATATATTACCTAAGGAATCTATTTATTAAATCCATAAATATATTTTTATCATTAGTGAGTCCAAATGGAATCACTATGAACTCATAGTATTTTTACCTTGTATGAAAAGTAGTCTTGGGAATATCCTCCCTCTTAACCATTAATTGATAATATCTAGACTGAACATCTATCAAATATAATTACTTAGCTCCAGGTAGCAGATAGAACTTAGAATCAGTCTATTTTAGAGGATATGTTTCTCTTATCATGATCTTGTTAATATCATGATCATCAATGTCGAGGTTTATTCACCAATTAATCTTCTTAATGAAAATGATTGTCTCACCATACAATGAAGCACTTGGGTGTATGAACCCTTTATCTAGATTCTCCTTTAGATTCTTCTTCATATATTAAAGTTTAATAGTAGCCATTCTATATGGATTCTTAGATATTGGAAAAGATTTGGGTATTAGTCTGATTGAGAACTCAATCTCTCAACTGAAAGGAAGGCCAATAAATTCTTTAGAAAACACATAAGTGTATTCCCTCACTATGGGAAAGTCATCAATAGTAAAATTTTCCTTAGTATCAATAATTTGGGATTGATACACTTGATCACAATTAAATAACATAAATTTCTTGATATTATGAATCCAAAGGATATTCATCCCCCTATTTGAACTTGTATAAAATTTGAGGGTGATTTGTGATACAATGGTTGATTTACTTTTCTTAGAAATTTTTTTATCTTTTTAATGAAATTCAATATATACCCATAATATCATCAAATTCCATTTTTTGGAGTGTCATAAGGTTCTTTGAAAAAAATCCAACAAATATTGATATTGAGGAGTTATATAATTAGCATGAAATAATTTCCCCATTTTCAATTTTCACTGACATCTCAACTTCCATGTTTTGAGGTGACATTAAGAATTTTTACTACTCATGCATGAGATGAAAGAATATATAGAACAAGAATCAAATAGTACATTCAATATACTTTATTGAATAACCAGATTAACTTTAAACACTTTTTTTCAATATCTCTATCAATATTTATGATTTTAATTACTTTCTCTTTCTATTTAGGCCTCGGGGTTGTTGTTATCAGTTATCATCAACATCCCTTACCTTAGTGCATTAGTTTTCATAGTTTCCTTATTCATTATAGTTGAAACATTGGAAATAAGGTTGAGGGTTTTGAAGAGGATTCCATTCTTCCTTCACTTTTTTTGTTTCTCTGATTAATATTCTACTGTTAGGTTCACTTACTTCATCCACCTAATTCAATTCCTTATCCCCTTCAAGAAGTTTTCATGATGCTTCTTCCAAAAAATTAAGATGATGGACTTTATTTCTATCATTTTATTTCTCCATCACTATGATTGAATTAAAATAAATCATATACTTACTATATCATAACCCTTGATATTCAAATACCTCCAATTTGACTTTGATGGAACATTATAAAATTTCCTCATTGTCTTAAAAGTCTCCAATCATTAAGTATCTTCATAGATTCATCTTTTTCTCACAAAAGAAGTAGTCATCTTTACTTCTGTTCTCAATGAAAAAGATAGAGGTATATAACATAAGACTTGTGAATTTTTTCCCATATTCCCTAGTGGAATCATTATCCTTTTTCATGAGTACAAGGAACTCCATCTTCTATTTTAATCAGTGAGTGAGGAAAATATTTAACAAAAAACATTTTCTAGAGTTATTTCCACTCTATCACATCTACTTTCTCCTTGGGATTTGTATTTTTGATCAGTTCCCTCCATTGATTAGTTTCTCCCCTCTATAAAATAAACAATACGTACTTCATTCTATTTCATGAAGTATTAAAGGATATATAAGATCCTTTCAATAGAGTTGATTCATTATACCTAGACTAAGAGATCAGAAGACCCATTGATATTTTGAGTCCTTTATTTCATAAAGGGGTCAATTAAAATTTTCTATTTAGGGGGTGTGGTGTATCACCATGATTAAAGTTTCTATTAAAAACATGTGTTAATTGGGTAAGTGTTTTCATGATGTTATTAAATCCAACTCCTATAGGGTTGTGTATCTCATTTGGGAGTTTATCACATTGGTTGTCTACATGGTTCCTCATATTTCCTACTACTGAAAAATATAAATTAGAAATTACGGATGAGGATTTTTAAATTATTAATCAAATAAAAATAAAACTATAAATTTTAAGGGATTACTCATAATGGGTATACATTACCTAACCTATGAATTTATTGGTCTCAATCTATGTTATCCATGGTCTATTTTCAAACAAAAAACTTCATGGTAATTATTAATTACTTTTATAATGGATCATAAGGATATTTTAAATTTACAAAATCATGTCTCCTTAGAGTGTCAAACTATATGTATAGAATGGACTCTTTTTTTACACTAGGTGATGATTGAGTTAATACACAATGCACCCATTTCAATGTTATAACCCCTTGGTACAACTATTCTAGATCCACATTAACTTTTAGTGTCTATACATGGACTTCTTTTCTTGTAAATCACTTACCCTATAAATTACCCAAATTTAGAGATGATTTTCTATTTCACTTCTAGTCACTAAGGATTTCACAATGGTTTTCTAATACTATTACCCAAAAATAACTAGTCCCTTCACTGATACCAACTATGATAACTCAAATCTTTTAAAACCATTATTTCATGATTTATTACACAACGATGTAAAAAATACAATCCCAAGTGATCAAATTATTTTGTGTCTTTGAGAAATTGGATACATAACATGATGATTTTAACTATGGATACAATTATATTATTTAAAAACACCATAATAGGTCCTTGAGTTCCTTTGATCTTCTAATACTACATGGGATAACATGGGGATATACATAAGAAAGGGGTGAACTATAATTCCTAGTAAGGGAATAATCAAAGAACAACATGATTAAAGTAATACATGTGATTCAAGAGGAATATCCAAGTGACCTAAAATGTTAAGAATAAAAAACATTAACATCAAAGAATTATATAATATAATAACATCTATTAAATATATTAGTTTGGAAACAACAAGAGACATGACATCATAAGAATAATTCAAGGATAAATATCGATAAATCATAACATAGTGTGATTATGATAACCTCACACACACCATACATGGTATATCATTAGATAAATAACATTAAATAATGAATTAGATGGCTATATAATTTTAGTCACTCTCGTCACATTCATATTATGTACATGTATTTGTGTTCCACATTAACCATACAATGTATAAATATATTCTATAATTTTTAATCCAATGGTTAAGCATTATGGGATAAATACATGGAATTACCAAATCAATGAAGGATGGGTATATCTAGTTGAATAACCTATTGTGTAAATGTGGATGGGTGTTCAAAATATTAAATATGGGTGTGGAAAATCACAAGATAATTTTATCTTCCTAATGGATATACATAAAGGGTCATGAAAGGGTTTAATTAGTGAAAAAGGTAGTATATAATTACTTGGTAATCAAGAGGATATTAAAAATATTTGTAAAAACATATACCAATATGAAAAATTGGAAATAAAAAAGTAATAATACAAATTACTTGAATAAAGAGGAGGAGGATGATAATTCTTTAACTTGAGAGGGCACTTCAAAGAGAATGGGATGAGATTAATAAGAGATTAGGAACACTTTTGGAGGAATTTATAGAAGTATATGGAGAGAAAAATAATGTTTAATGTGTATTTAGTGAATAATAATGGGAGGTTCAGTGGGTATTTTTGGAAAAATTATGGGAATTATTTATTAATTTCTAAACATAGGTTTTTGGACTTATTGTGATAAAATAAAATAAAAAAAAGAAACTTCTCATGGTTTTTCCCCATGTTTTATAACATAGAGCAGTGATTTTCAATATTTTATAATTCCAAAAACCAAATATATTAAAATAATACCATTCTAGATGTGGGATTCATGCTCAATAATATTTTTTTCTAAAACCTTAAAATATAATATAGTTTTTTAGGAATCATTAATGGTTTATAAAATTTATAAAATAACAACAAAAATCTATTATTTTAAAATATATATCTTTATTTAGTCATGGATTCTATTTATACCATTTACTACATAAATTATGTGATATTATGATGTCATAATATAGAAAATATATTTATACCATATTTAATGTTTACCCAAAAATTCAACTCTCTCATAAAATTACGAAAAAATCATCATTGGCTAATTTTAATGTTTTGATTTCACAAATAATATTTGTTTTCCCAAAATAATTTTCTAAATATATTAATTTTTGGTTTTATATAAATATCCTTAATTACTTGAAAATAGTAGCTATTATAACACCAATAACTTTCTGACACTTAAATATTTTACATTGGACATCATTAATTATATTATTATTTATATTTAAATAAATATTTTATAATAAAAAAATTATTCCAATTACATTTATTTAAAAAAATGAATTTAATAAAATATAATTTTAATTTAAACTATATATTTTTTAAAAATAAAATTATAGATCTCTCATATTGAAATATACTTTTTAAAAAATTCGTTATATAATCAATTGTAAATTAATAATAAAAAAGGACAAATATAATTAATATTTTATTTAAAATAATATATAAAAATTCAAATAACTAGGGTCAAGATACATAAACCCTTATAACACCAATGTATACTCTAAGGGTATGGTGTGTGATGGTAACATTTTCTTAGGATGGTTCAGTGAACATGGTTTGAGTCGTAGACTCATTAAACTTGAATAACTCGTATAAGTTTTTTTACACTAGTTTTAGTTGTTGAATCTCATATTTGGTTTGGTTAAGGTAAAATACCAAAAAATTCCACCTCCCTTAGAAGCTATGATAAATGGGCTTCATAGGGTACGATCCTACTCATTGAGTCTATCACATCTTCGATCAATCCATATTAAACTTTATCATAACCCTTAATATATAATAATCTTAATGGTTTCAATAAAATTTTTATACGATTAACAGTTGTGATTATAAACTATCTTTCAAATAAGATAGTCTGTATTTTATAATAGTCCAAAATAACCAAATTACTGGATGTATTTTGTATAACTATATTACTTAATGAGAAATTTATTTATTTAAAAGGGAATTAAATTTATAAAATTATAGTCCATTATAACACCACTTTTATATTGAATTATATTTTCTCTTACTTAATTATTGATAAATAAGATTTATCTCTAAATGATTCAAATTTATTTTTGTGTTCAACCTTATTGATGATTCTTTTATATGATAATAACATCCACTCCAAGACTCCCTTAACACACTTATTTTCATTAAAGGTGATAAATACATGTATTTGTGTCTATATACTTCAAATAAAAAGAATCGTAT
Source organism: Viscum album (assembly GCA_963277665.1). Taxonomy (NCBI): domain Eukaryota; kingdom Viridiplantae; phylum Streptophyta; class Magnoliopsida; order Santalales; family Viscaceae; genus Viscum; species Viscum album. The sequence continues at coordinate 1,581,231,279 of OY728119.1, read as the reverse complement.
TTGAAAATATAAAAATAATATGATTTTTTCTCCTATTTCATTGTTAATCTTATATCATGAAATACCTATTTTCTATGGAACAAATTTATTCTATATATATTATAATCCTAAAAAAATTACACCTAAATTGTGGTGTATTTTTTTTAAAATTTTCAATATCTCTGGTAATATTTTAGTAATATTGAGTGTCACAAAAATCAATCTCCCTTCTTATGATGAGATATTTTTTCCAAGAATTGACCCCAATTTATTTTTTCTGATTGTTGAGACTGGTACCATATATGTATTTTTTGGTGTTCATTTTTTTAAGAAAATATTATGAATTTTCCATTGTATTACCTTTCTATCCAACACTTTTATGTATGATGCATGATCTGATTTCTCAATGTCATCTCAAGAGTCAACATACCTTCCTAGACTACAACCTTTTGTGTAAAAGAAGTTTTCTCCATTAATATACTAAATGGGTTTGACTGTGAGTCCCACTAAATAAATCAAACTATAATTAATTATATCAAAATGTTTAATATTGAGTTTTTACTCAACTACCATTTCCTAGTTTTTAAAATTATTATATTTGAGCTTTTGGACCTTCAACTCAGATTTATCCCCCTCTTGCTATTTTATGTAGTGTTTTGAATAATTAACTAGTCAAATTATATTTATTCATTTTTTTTCTATCCAAAAAAATATTTATTCAATTGTATACTCTAAAAAATTTATGATTACTCTTACCTCAACTTAGGCTTCTTCAAAATCACTACCCTCCTCTATTTATGGTTTTTATGTAATAAATACTAGTACTTATATACCCAAAAATTCAGTCAGAAGCAATGCTCTAGACCAGTTATTAAAATAAAAGAAAAAGTACAGAGAAGACGGGCGGGGTCAAACAAAGGGACTCACCCTCATCCGTCAAGAACAAAATTACAAATCATAATAAGACATGTCATTCTCATAATCAGAGCCATCAATAGTGTCACATTCAGATTGAGACTTAACCTGATTGAAAATCAAAATAATATCAGTATTAATCTTGCCTGATGGCTTATAAGATCAAGTAGACATAGTGAGAGGCGTGTTAGAATAGTCCTTCCTCGGCATTCTCTTCAGAGGAGCAGGAGTGATGTCATCCGCCTTCCCTTTTTCAGAAAGGAGTGAATCTTTTAAAGAGGTAGGACCACCGCTATCCACATCCATCCCCTCCGCCTCAAATATGTCACCGCACTTATCAGACATCTTAGAGGAGATCAAAATATTTTTGATTTCTTAATTACAATCAAGATGTTGAAGAGCTCTAGTGTGATCCAGTCTAGGTCTCGATTCAACAGTCCCATCACATAACACTCCTGCATCAGGACTATTATACCTACTGGGATTTGGAGGTTCCGAACGAGTAGGAGACCCATAAATAAAAATGTAGGTGTTTTTTCCCATCACAAAAATTAAGTGGGGACACCACGACCATCATTGGAATAATGAGAATTAGTTCGAGCCTTAGATGGACCACTGTTAGCTCTCATCGGGGACTTATCCACCATAAGGCCTTTTCCTTTCAAATCAGACACTTGAGGGATGGATTTTTCAACATCTAAATTATCAGCCTTAGTAGAATATTATTTTTTGGAATCTCCATCACAAACAGAAGGCTTTGACTGAGACACATGATTTATTTCAGGAATCCTTTTGTTGAGAGTATCTGGATGACCCTTCATCCCACATCTCTCACAGGAGATCTTCCGCCGACATAACTCCAAAGAATTCCCAACAGCCATAAATTCAGTACAAAAGAGGGGTTTCCTTTCATATTCAACATAAATAAGAATATTATCAATGGGAGTGGAGAGAATTACCTTATCAATCAAGGTGGAACTCATATCAACCTCAACCAGCATTCGAGAAAAATGTCCAAACCGAACCACCTCTGTTTCCTTGTAAAGGTGAATAGGAGTTCCAATTTCCACAACAATGTCATGCAAAATATTTGGATGTAGAGGACCTAATTAAGTCCATGAAACTAGACCCAAACCTAAGAAAAATCATTTCTTGCACGTGAGATATTGAAATCCAGAGATCATTCATGAAGGTGAATCCATCCCATTTTCATAGATAGGGACCTAATTCTACACACATGTATTTTGAAATTATTCAATGGAAAAATGAAATGAAAGAATCCATGGCCAGGAGACACACACTTTCAATCATATAAGACCTATAAAAATGAGATCTGTTTGACCAAATCATAAAACACCCAAGGCTTCTCACCCTTTGGTAGAACAAGATGTGAAATCAAGGAATTATTCTCAATTCCAATCCTCTCTACAAACACATCAGGATTCACATCAACATGAGAAGATGACCCTTTTTATAGGATCCTACCAGAACAGGAATCAATGTGTGATGAAAATGGGGGTACCAATGTAATAGAGTCCACATCAAATCTGGCAGTCAAATCCTTGACATTGTCTCTACTATTCGAGACCTTCGAATGATCTTAAGATTTCATCATCTGTGAATCAAAAATCATGAAATAAGAGGGAACATTGGACTGCAACATCACCCTCTCCATTTTAGACAAAAGGATGGCCCTAGACCCCTGCAAATCATTATCCATATGAGGAACACCAGGTATTTGAGCATCCAATTTAGAGGAACCACGATCCATCTAATCCCTCAACACAAGTAGTGGATCAAGATTTTTCCACCACCATCTAAATGATCCCAAGACACACAATACAAAATAGAAGACCTGGATTTGAAGCCATCATGATCATCAGATGTGGGCACCACCTTCAGAACGTGAGGTGAATCGGAAGCGATAACCTACAAACATCCTCCATCCCGATGAACGGAGGCTCGAACATCATGATCCAAAGTAAGAATCGATGTTTTCACCGTGGAATCTAGATGTGTGGTGGGTAGATCCACTGGAAGAGATCCTCTACCAAGATGTAGCACACCTTTATTCTAGGTCAAGCCCGGTTCTCCATCCAACAACACAAAATGATGGTAGTGCAAGATAGTCATCAAAAACCCTAGGATTAAGGCGCCTGATCACCATCGTTGCTGAGCACCTGTGCTTCCAGAAACCTGAGTGCCATCGGTTTCCTTTTCCATTATCAATGGTCAATAAATGTACTTATATATTTTTTTCTTTTCAATATTTCATTTAGTTCACTTTGGTTACTACTAAGTTAAAATATTTTTGTTAAATAATTTTTTTATTAATATAGAAATTATGATTGATTCCACTATTTCCCTTAACATCCTTTCATAATTTCTTCATGGGTTTATCATCTTCTTCATTTTATCATAAATTATTATAACACTTATTAGTGAGGTTCCCATCCATTTCATAATGAAATCATACTAGTAGAAGCTTCCCCAGGAGTTTCCATTTTTTCAATTTTTTATTTTCGGAAAAAAATGTCGTGAATTCATTAACATTATTCTCTTTGGTCTCATCTTACACCAAAATATTCTTCATTTAATTGAACACAACTTGTTGAAATTTCCCAATTTTCATATAATCATTATCATTATTCCTAATTTCATAGGAAATGAGAATTATATGAGGAATTTCGGATCCTTTTCATCAATCAGAAAAAATTTTGGGCTGAATAAAGTTTGAGGTATTCTCAAAAATATCTTTATGATATTCATATCATTGATGGACTCTTCATGTCCATGCATTTACAACATAATTACATTCACCTGGTCAAATGAATCATCAACAGATTCCTTCTAATGCTTCCAAAAATAGTCTTACTTTTTATAAATAACCTATAATTTATCTTCATGTACCTTTAATCTACATTAAAATATGCTTATTAATTTTTACCTCATCAAATGTAAGTATTTTATCACACCAAAAATTTATATATTATGATTGATAAATATCCCACTAATTTATTTATCACTTTTATATTGAAATATAGTTATTTACGGTCACATTAAGATAAATATCTAATTTTATTTATGACCAAAATCAAATGTATGGTAGAAACATAATCCTCTATTCCTAATGATTATAAGTATTATTCCATCTAATTATACTATAATTTAAAACATCTTCCATCAATGATATGAATCCACTTGTAATTGATTAGTAATATCATTTCTTTTGAATGAGAAAATTCAATTGATTTAATCCCATCACTCTAATACCAATTATCGATCCAACAAGAGTAATATACCTAGATAAGAGGAAAGGAAGAAACTGATTATTATATTTTAAAAATTTCCCTTCCATTGATCATGTTTTTTGGTTATTTAAAACACTCTTTCTCCCTCGTAGTATAATTGTTGAAGTGACGAAATGTTTTAGAGATACATAAAAAATTAACACTTGTTTCAACCACACTAGGCTATGTTTAAGGAGCATAAAATGTTAGTTTACTGATATAAAAAAATATACAACATACTACTTATTTTTTACTAATTAAAGGTGATTTCATAGAAACTCTTGGTTTATAACCCTTACAATGATATAGAACTCATTTCCCACCTTACTTATGAAGAATAAATTACTCCTCCAAGTGCCTTATTAATCCTCTAAAAACTAAGAATGATAATTACACAATTGATGGAGTAGAAATCCACTCCTCCTTTATCAATGTGATTTATCACCATGATTCATCTAAAATCACCCTTCAAAACTATGTTAAACTCCTTGAATTCAATTAAAATAAAAATTCATAACATATAATGGGTAATTAATTATTCTTGGCACCATTAAACATGACCATAATAATCAAGACACAATGTATCCCTTCCTCATAGATTCAATGATAATACACTGAATTTCACATCATAATGAATATATATTCATTTATAATGCCATTGTGTAATCCAAACTCCATAATGAAATGTATATCTTCTAATAGAACACTATAATTTCATGGTCTTCTTATCTCGACACAAACCTTTACTTTATGATAATATCTCAAATGAAATGGTTTGATCATTCTTCCCATGATCTGTACTCTATATCCAAGTCTCACCCTATTGCAACATGAAACAACTAAAAAATAATAATCTCCAAATAATAATTATATTTCCGATTAATTTTACTCTTATGTAATTATGTTTTTGAATGAATATCATATGCTATGGTGAAGGAATTGATTACACACAACTAGATATGAACAAAAAAACGCATGCAGGGCCTCTTGTGGTATGTCCCATTGACCTTTAAGTGTTCCCTTTACAATTATTGTGTTATCACTTCTCTCAATACCAAAAACTTTTAAAACACATCCAAACATAACCAACCTCTATGAAATCATTTCTATATGATTATTTGAGTCTTTTTGAAGATTATTACACTACATTGTCAATAAACTAATATAGAAATTCTTCCAAGGTTTTTTTCAAAAAGTAATCAATTAAATACATTGTTTGTCATTTCTTTTCAATAATATAATTAATAAAAAAAACAATCATCACATTTTTAATATTTATTTTATACTTAGTGTTGGATTAATTAAAACAAAATAAACTCTTGAAATTTAATTAAACCTATTAAATAATGCATAATATGGAATAACTAACTAAATTATTTTAAAATATGATAAAATAATATATATCAGCATCGTGAATTATTAATAAAATTAAAACAACAATTTCTTCCATAAACCCATGTTTAAGAAAACATATAATTTTTTTTATAAAATCATACAATTTCCAATTTAACTAAAACATATGATTTGATTAAATAAAAATATTGTTTTTATTTCCATTCCAATACAATCATATCACCCTCAAATATAATATCTTCCTTAACCCTCTCCCCCATGGTACTCAATAAATAAAAAACATCATAGAATTAATAAAAAACAAATAATACAAAGACATCTAAAGTAAAAGAAAAATCAATACAATAATCATTACAAAAATAAAATATCACCAAAATTTATATCACTTTTCCAAATGAAAATTAAAAAACTAAATTACAATATTATATCTTAAAAAATAAGAAATCACACATATGTCAAATATCTCATAAATGTATCTATGTGGTGTATAGGGCACAATAACTGTATTTCCTTTATATAGGACAAGATTCATATTAAATAAAAATCCTATAATATGTAACCAGTGTATAGTTAATAATCCTCACCTATTTCTGAAATCCAAATGGTAACTAAAATATTGTTATAATTATATTGTATAGACATATTTATATGTCAAAATAAATTTTATAAAAAAACTCATCTAAACACCTTCCTTGAATTAAATATACGTAAATATCAATAATACTATTTTTTTAATGGCTTAATTCAAGATGATATTCCTAACCCAACCTAGAATTACCCAAGGCATGAATTTCACTTCCTGATTATCAACAGTCACCAACTAACACCTAGTGTTTAACCATACATCATTAGAGATTTATTTTCCCTTAAAGTCCATCAAACCAAATACATAAAGTGAATATGATGTTGTAACTCTTGGATAAATCCCATCTCTAAGATCACTTTAATATAAAAATATATGTCATTGAACCTCTCTAATAAAAACATTTTAGAATAAAAAAGACTCATATGCCCATAGGTTGACAGGAAGGGTGTGAGTACAATATATTGATAATATTTTTCCAACAATACCCAAACATATACCATTATAAGAAATTAAATTCATTTTTATCTCAATAATTAAAATATTTTATTTCTTTCTTAAACACCATTCATGGGAACATGTTAGTAGAAAAAATACATTATAAAAATAAAAATTTTAATTAATGTACTAAATTGGGCCACAATAATGATTAAACATAATTCATTACTTTCTCAAGAAACCTTTTGTGTATTTATTATTGAGTGTGTGTACTGAACATCGATTAATTTATTAAATCATCAGTTAATTTTTTTTGAAATCCTAGTTATCTTATCCCAAAGGTATACATCTCATGGATATGCTTTATGATCATACCATGAATGGAAAAATTCCTTAAGCCTCTGAATATATATATTAAAAATCATATACATAGTGAAAATTGTAAAAGGGAAATCATTTCATTATATTAAATTAAGAAAAATGTGCCTGTAGAAATGTGAATAACTCCTGGAGTGTTATGTTAGTAGGTAAATAATCATATGTTTTATCACTAGAAATATCATGCCAAAAACATGGTCTTACCACCAATATCCATCAATGATATAATATCATCCCACATTATTGATGAAAACTAGCATAAATCAATAAAAAATCCAAGAAATGTATCATATAAATATATAATAGGCATCAATAATATAAATTTTAGGCACATGGAGATCTAAAATATCCAAAATATATAAAGTAAAAAATAATAAAGGATTAGGATTAAAAATAACTCATATCAGTATTCTCGTCACATTAGTAATATATATATATATATCAAGCCCAAAGATAATCAAAATTCCTTTTCAGTATAACCTTTAAATCCATTCACATTTAATATTAATACATACCCTAAAATCAACCCCCTCAGGTCATTTATTTAATTCCATTAATCACTTATTTTAATTAATATATGGTCATTAGACCATTATTTATTTTACTCTAAATGGTAATGATGAGAAGATAAATTATTGGAAGATGAAAATATCATTAATCCTTAAATTGAATGTTTTTCACACTTATAATGGACTATATAAATTAATTCATAATTTTTAACCCATCGATTTCTCATTCAGGTGACATTAATTATGATTTCCCCTGTAATATAAATGAAGGACTATGTTAATGAGAAATAAAAAATAATTCCTCATAAATAATTTCCATTTCAATTTTAAAGGCTTGTGTTATCAGATGTTGGTGGAATAAGGGAAGGGCTAGATTTCAGTGGTTTAAAATGTAAGTGTATTATTTTGGTATTCAAATTAAGTGGGTGATCAGTGTTATTGTTTTGGGGGTTTAAATATAGTGTTTGGATATAGAAATTTACATCCACGTGATAGGATTGAAAATAGATAATGGGATATAAATAACTGAATATTATTTTTCTACAGTAGTATATAATGGAAACTAAATAGTATCCCCCCTATAGTTTAGTGGGCTAAGAAATGAGGTAGCACCACTTCCCCTTCCATAAGGGACTTGATCATCTACTAGATTCTTTGTAATGGTTTATCAAGTTTCTATTGGTAAGTATCATCCTCTAATTTTATTGGATCTATTTTTTTTATTTAGATAGTTTCTTCTTAACCCTACTTAGGGTCCCTTGTTCATTTGACCTCTATAGATAAGAGGATGTCACCCTAATCGTCTTCCTCCCCTCCCTTGTTCACAATCAAATTAAGGTGATCAATGATAATTTATTCTATAAAATTTTAATTAATCTATCATACTTCACTTAGCTTTACATTTATTCATGTTCTTTCACTACTTTATGTTTCCTGGGTTAGATATTTAATATTTTATTTCATTAATTTTTTGTAAAAAAACACAGTTATATTATTTCATTCATGTTTTTTGGATAGAGGATGCCATGTGAGGATTCTTATACTCCATTCTTAAAAAATTATATAGAGTTATGTGACCCTGCAATTTTTCTTTTGGATTTCATCATTATTTGGACAACATTGATGGTTACTTGTGTTTAAAAATTTAGGCATTTTATTTTTATTTGGTGTAAGATTAAGCCTTGGTCTGATTTCTTATCATTTATCTCAGTTCTACCATAATTACACTACTCAGTGTGATTTATATTATTTTATATCAACTATTATATTTTGATTGAAAAATTATTTATTATTTAATTGTAATATTCTGGATTTGATAAATACACACTAATGGTGATCATATCCAGCACAAGAGAGAACAAATAGATATAATATCATATAATATATGAGGTCAATACTGATTGATTATTTTTATTATTTTTTATATGTTGGAGATACATACTAGTTATTATATAACCATATGTGATCTTATTACTATGATTAGTATGTTTTTCTGAAACTATGTAACATTATAAATAAATATGGTCCCATGTAAGATTAATAATCAATAATGGTTCACAAATACAAGACAAACAATTTGATTAGTATAACCCTAGTTAAACAATTATTGATGGTATGTTTTATATATTTTATTATTATTTATATTTAATACAAGTAAAAAATCCCTTATATTAAGGTATGGTTAGACTATGAAAGGATTTATTGGGAGTTCCTTAAAAATGTAATTTTATGGGGCCATGAGACGTACCCATTGGATTATTATGGTGAATAATAAGCTTAAGGTTCTTTAATTGTATTTGTGTTGGGTGTGAGGCACCTTGGGATAACCTAAAATGTAGTTATAAAGTTAACCATAGACCTTACAGGTAATAATTACTATGGTTTGGTCTATAATTATGGATATTTTGATTAATGACTATGGTTGAGTTGCAAATATTTCCTAGTGTGTTCTATTCATCAGTTGGTGTTGGGATCTAATGATTGGAGTATGAAAATTTATTCATTATTGTGGTTGTATTTTATCAATTTAGATATTGAAATTTGAAACCTATAATGCAATTCAATGATATATTTTCATCTGTGCTCAAATATATAGGTGATTCTTGGATTACCTTAGTGATCACAATATAGCTTAGATTGGGTGGTGATCTCAAAGATGACCATAGGGGTAATGATCATACTTTAGTGGAAATAATAATAATTTCCTTTTAATTTTGAGAAAAAAGATATTAATATTCATATTTGATGATAGCTACACCCCAATTGACACTCTTTCATTTTTGTGACTAGATCTAGTGTGGTTGTAGAAATGGATCTATATTTAAAGAGTTAATATTCTTTGTAGATTATATAATTATGAACTTGGACCCAGTTTCACTACATCAACAAATAAAAATTATAATATCATTTCCATGTAATAACATTTAATCATAATTTGGATGGAGGTAATTTTGATATGAGGAATTAGTTTCTATTCATAGTACTATATGATCATGCAGTATGAACCGGCCCCTAAGATAACTTATGATATATGTAACGCCCCGACCCCATTTACCCAGAGTCAGTGCATTATTAACTAAAATTGGCATGATCATAAGGGATCAAATCCCGAAAGCCGATCAATTTAGTAGTCTTGGAAGAACTAGACAAATACATAAGTTTTACATTACATCATCAGATAAAAACAAAAAAAATATTTTGTCCCATTTTAACACACTTATATACCTTATTCTATCACTTCAAGTAAACCATAATATACTTCTTTATATCCTAGGAAAAATAAAACATAGAAAGGGGTGATCTCAGATGCTCAGTAAGGATAACAATATAGTGGAAACTTTCATAAATAAGCATAAACATTTAAGGCAATGTATATGACTAAAACACAATACTTTTAAACATAAAATTCAGAATAATATATAAAAAATAAATCAAATAATTCCATTTACTTATTCACATGGATATTATACTAGTCAAAAAAATCACATGCAACATCAATAGCCAATTTCATAATGATGGAATGCATAAGGTCAGACATCATAACCACATAGTCAAGGCCTCATGCAAATACTACAAATAAGATTTTGTCAAGGCCTTGTTCCAAGACACTATTTTGTCTCATGAGACCTACTGATGCATCAAGGAGCTGTAAAGGATTCCACCAGTCACTTACTAAGTCCAATGAATTTCTCATATGAAAAAGTTGAAACATAACATAAAAATTCATATTAAAACTAGCATAAAAAATGTTAATTCTTTAACCATAAACCATGAATGGTATAAAAATAACACATCCATAGGCAAAAATATCCTAAAACCTTCAGTATAATATAGAATATCGTATCAAAATAAATAAACTTCAAACAAGTTTTAAATCCATCAAAGGATGTTGACATAGATGAAATCAAAGCTATTTTAGAGAAATATTTATTTCTATTTTGAAATAATTTAAAAGTAACATAATTATAAAGTAAATAATTTATTATAAAAATATTATTTTATTATTTTAATGGAAGTTTTAAAGATTTTATAATGGCAGAAAATATTCGCACTCGCTGTATAAGTTAAAAAACATTCTTTCCTTAATTTTGTCGAAAAGGTCGTAAAGGAACTTGTTTGGAAAACGATGAAATGGTTACTTTATTAAAATTTTATAAAAGGTTAAACAAGGGTATAAATTATATTAACCCATAGTCTAGGAAATAGTAAAAAAATGTTTTGAAATACATTTTTATGAAACACGGATGTGGATGATAAAGAGGTCCCAATAGATACTCACGTAAAAACAACCTTGGATAATGAAGAGATTGTAGAATTAAACCTTACCTTGTACTTTTCCCTGGTCGAGGGTATTTTAATTTATTTCATAATAGTTAAATCATTTTTATTAAAATATACAAGAACCAAATACATAAATATGATATCATATATGATCTTCTAATATTTCTTTGTTAATAATATTTCAGTAGTATCATCATTTTAGGTGTTAACTTATTCATTTTACTTTATATGATTGGTTACGTAATCCATTTTTTTTAAGGATAGGATGTATTTGATTCATATCCATAATTATATTAAGTTATTAATGATTATTTTTAATCATATAATGAAAATTATTTTAGATTGGTTATGATGGGGAATGAATTCCATCGCGTTCGTGGAGAAGGTAATCCGTACGTACGCACGAGTGACAATATAATTATATTGATAGTGAAATAATATGTAATTGAATGGTATATCATATATAAATAATAATTAACATGTTATATTTATTATTTAAAATATTTATACTCATTATTATACACATCCAAATAATGAATTGTTTGAATAACAAACTGCACCACGACGTGGAGACGTATTTTGATTTGTAATTTATTGGATGGATAGAATAATAAATATGGTTCTACCATATTAATAATAAAATCACATTATGTATAAGGTACTTTATTTATTATTTTGGTATGGAAACAACAAGGAAAAAGTAAGTGGAAGAAAAAAAGAACTTTGAAAGAGGTTGTGAAATTATTACCTCTTCTTTTAGTTTTTCCTTTTGATTTGATCAAAATCACTCATTAATTTGTCCTTATGATCAAAGTAAGGCATCTAGGTTTATGGGAGGGTAGTTTGGAGGATATTTTAGGAGGGTTTGGCCGAGACAAAAAGCTTTGGTGGTGTGATTTTGAGAGTAGGGGAAGTACCTTTTTATAAGAGAGGTGAGGGTCACTTTAGGAAAAGCTTGAAATATTATTTTATTATACAATCATATTTGGTTTATAATGGCTCCAAAATTATTTATTAATAGGATAAGGTGGGTATAGGTCGAAATAATCTTGAAAAATAGGTTTTATATAGGTTTAGGTCACCATATTAACCTTATCTTTTAGATTTAACTCTTAGTTAAATAGTTTAACTTTTACTATATATTCCATTATTATTATAATAAATGGTTAATAAACTTACCATAAAAATAAAAGAGAACCCAAATTTGTTCCTTATTAATATATCTAACCTTATATGATTAAATTGGATGAACCTTATAATTTTATGAATATTATATCAATTAATAATATAGTATTTGTTTTAAAAACTTATTTATGTCAATTTTGACACTATTTGGTATTTTGTTTTTTCAAAAGTCATAAAAACTTTATCACATTGAAAAAAATTTATTTAGTCAACCATAACATGTCATATTAACCTATAAAATTAGTTTAATTCATCCAAAGTCTCAATTTACACTTATTTTTATATTTATAACATCAATTATTTTAACCTTTCATTAAAATGGTAATTATTGTATCATCGTTGTGTCATAAATAAATTTAATTATGTAATATCTAAAAATTATAAATAAAATACCATTATGTAGGAAATATTTTTATATTTTTAATAAATATTTATAGTCTAATTTATATTATATATAACCCTATATTAAAAATGTTTTAGTTATGAAAATTTGAATTTAACACTTTTAACTCTTCTTTAAATAAAATAATAATAAATGTCCTAATCTAATACAAGTGGACTAAAAGGATAATATTTTATTTCTAAATTTGATTTTGGACTAAATAAATCTATCCAATAGAATTAGGACATGTGTTATGGTAATTATAATATCATTTTTACATTTAATTACCCAATTTACTTTTAACTGTGGTAAATAAAAGTCAAAAGTTACTATTCACCAAAAATTATTTTCATCTTATTGAACCACATTTTACATAATGATTTCAATAATGTCTCTTCTATTTTTGAAATTCAACTCACAAAAGAGGTAAAATTATGTTTTATGCAAATTTGCAAATGCTCCTAGAGGGTGGGTAAAAGACGGTAAAAAGTTCAATAAAATTTTATATATCTAATATTATTATAAAATGAATCAAATGAGTTACATTGAACATATATAGGTATTATGTATCTATTTTTACCTAATATAAATTTATATTAAATAACTAATTATTTAAATAAAAATTTGGTTATAAATAATAACGTTGTGTTTTTCACTATTTATCAAAAATTGAATGTTTCTAGAAAAATACCAAAAATTCACCCTAAGCTAATTTTGATATTCCAAATCCAAAAATGTAGTCCATTTGGAAGAATAACATTTATAAAATTTGAAAAAGTGGGTATTACTATTCATAACAGCTAGTTTGATTGGTCGTGGTATGTTAAAACTCCAAGTTGTGTAACACACAAGCTATTGCATTATTCCAAGGGAAACGTTCCATGGAAGCTTGTCGTGTTACATTCTCCCCTCCTTTGAATAATTTTGTCTTTGAAATTTCTAGAATATTACTGCATAATAATATTTGGGTGGTTCTTCATCATATGTCCCTCAGGATCCCACATTTTCTCTTCCATCTTATGATTTCTACATAGAACTTTCACCAGGAAAGTCGTCCGGTTTCTCAACATTTGTTCTCTGGTTTCAAGAATTCTGATAGGATCTTTGAAATAAGACAGGTCAATATCCATTTCTACATCTTTATAGGTGAGTACATGCGTTGGTTCAGGCGTGTATTTTCTCAACAGTGATAGGTGGAAGAACTCATGATCTTTGGAGATACTTGGTGGAATTTCCAAACAATAAGCTACAACTCCAATTCATTCAAGAATTTCGCAAGGTCTGATGTATCTGGGACTTAATCTACCCTTCTTACCGAAATGTATAACACCCTTACATGGAGATACCTTCAAGAAAACATTATCTCCTATGTAAAATTCCAAATCATTCCTTCGGTTATCAGATATCTCTTTTGCCTACTTTGAGCTGCTTTGATGTGGGTTTGGATAACCTTCACCTTTTCCATTATTTCCTCAACAAGATCTGGGCCTAAAAGTTTTCTTTCACCAAAATCATCCCAACATGTTGGTGTGCGACATATCTTTCTATACAATGCTTCATATGATGCCATTTGAATACTTGAATTGAAGCTGTTGTTATAGGAAAATTATACCAGAGGTAAATACTGATCCCACATACCTTGAAAATCAAGCGAACATGATCACAACATGTCTTCTAAGGTTTGAATAGTCTGTTATGATTGTCCATCAGTTTGAGGGTGGTAGTTAGTGCTCAAATAAATTTCAGTATCCCAGGCCTTCTGAAGACTTTTCCAGAATCTTGATGTAAAACGGGGATCATGATCAGAAAAAATTGATAGGGGTACTCCATGAAGTCTTAAAACATCATTAATATATATTCTTTCTAAACATTCAAGTAGTAAATATTCTCTTATAGCAAGAAAATGTGATGACTTGTTAAAACGATCAACAATTACCCATATTGAATCATTCCTTCTAAGATTCTTTGGTGGTCCCATGAAAAATTCCATCGTAATATGATCTCATTTCCACTCAGGTATAGGAAGAGGTTGAATAACTCCTCTAGGATGTTGTCTTCTAGCTTTAACTTATTGAAAAACCATACATATTGACACATAATCACCAATCTCTCTCTTCATGTTGTCCCACAAAAAATGTTTCTTTAAATCTCTATACATATTAGTGCTACCGGGGTGTATAGAGAAATTTGAGCTATGAGCATCATCCAACAATTCCCTTTTTAGATCAGGTATATCAGGAACACAAAGTATTTTCCCAAATTTTAAAATTCCATCTTCATATAAGAATTCAATAAATCTCCCATCATTCACAATTTTAATTTTCTTTTGGAACTCCTCATCATCTATCTAAGAACTTTTTATCCTTTCTGGTAAATATGGTTTGGCAACCATTTGAAAAAGTATTGATGTTTCACCTTCCATTATTACTCCCATATCCATCTTTACTAGATCCATGGAAATAGGATCCATTTTAACTATCATCTTGTTCAAAACTCCACGATCCTTTCTACTCAAAGAATCTTCCAACTTATTTGCCTTCCCCAGGTGGTAGGGTATAGTAAAATCATAATACTTGAGTTGTTCAATCCATCTTCTTGGCCTCATGTTGAGTTATTTTTGTAAGAAAATATACTTCAAACTCTTGTGATAATTATATATCTCAAATTTTTCACCATAGAGATAATGTCTTCATATCTTCAAAGAAAATATTACAGCTGATAACTAAAGATCATGAGTGGGATAGTTTTGTTCATGAATTTTTAGCTATCATGATGCATATCCAATAACTATATTATTCTGCTTATGGACACAACCAAGTTTTTTATTTGAAGTTTCACAATAAGTAAAAAACCCATCATTCACCGATTTTAGAGTCAATATAGGATCATTGACTAATATTCTCTTCGGTTCTTCAAAAAATTCTTCACACTCTTTTTTCCAAACAAATTTAACCCTTATATGTGTTATCTTGGTTAATGGGTTAGCCAATCGGGAAAAATTTTGTACGAAGCGATGGTAATAACATGCTAAACCAATAAAACTGCGTGTCTCAGCTATACGTGTCAGTGATGGCCATTCTTGGATTACCTTGGTCTTTGAAAGATCAATAGATATTCCATACTTAGAGGAAATATATCCAAGAAAAGAAATCTCATAAATCCAGAATTCACACTTACTAAACTTCCCATATAATTCATTTCTTCTAAGGGTTTTCAGAATAATGTGCAAGTTATTTTCATGATCTTCATAGCTTTTTGAGTATACCAAGATATCATCGATAAATACCACTAAAAATTCATCAAGATATTCCTTGAAAACTCTATTCATTAGATCCATGAAAATAGAGGGTGCATTAGTCAGTCCAAAAGGCATTACTATCAATCGTAATGCCTGTACTTTCAGAATGTCTTCCTTATTCACACACAACTGATGATATCCAGATCAAAGGTCAATATTTAAAAAATATTTATCTCCATGAAGTTGGTCAAATAAATCATAAATGCGAGGTAGGATACACTTTTTCTTTATTATTATAGAATTGATATCCCTGTAGTCAATGCACAAACTCATAGATCTATATTTCATCTTAACAAAAATAACAGGGGATCCCCATGGAGAAACACTAGGGAGAATAAATTCTTTATTACTCAATTCCTCTAGTTGTTTCTTTAGTTACACTAATTCCACAATGTCCATTCTATAAGGGGTCTTTGATATGGGCCTTGAACCAAGAATTAAATCAATTGAAAACACAATTTCTCATTCCAAAGGATATCCAAGTAAATCCTTTAGAAACATGTCAACATATTCTTGTACAATAGGTACGTTCTCTATTTGAACATTCTTTTCCTCACCCATAGTTATTTCATTCTCTTCCTCCACAATAATCGAATTTAGTAGAGCTACTGGGGGGATCTAGATAAGAATCAGGTGGTGACGTTTCTTCTATAAAGATAAGTTACTCCTTATCATCGTCGAAAATTGTAACCTCCTTCTTCTTACAATAAATTTTCACATCTAGGTATAAAATCCAAACCATTCCAAGGATTGTATCAAATTCAATCATGCGTATGATGATGAGATCAATAGATAAAGAACATTTATATGCTCTAATAGAAACTGATTCGCAAAACTTTATTGCAAAGATATTTCCCTTAGGAGTTTTTACTGAAAACTCCCTTGTGAAATCAAATTGTAAATATCTAATTTTCATAGTAAACTGAGAAGGTATGAAATAATAAGATGATCTAGAATCATATAAAGCATTGTCTAAATTTGAGGAAACCATTAAATTACCTTCCACCACGTCTTTCGGAGCTTCAACCTCAGATGTAGTGATCACATAATATTTTCCTTACTCCATTGGCCTTTTATGAGGTATGTTTTTTTGGAACTTAGGGAATTCGATTGCATAATTACCCTTTTCTCTACAATTGTAGCATTCAAAATTGACATCATCTTTCATTACCTTGCAATCAAGAGCTTGGTGTCCTTTTTCACCACACTTGTAACAGACTCCCATTCCCTTCAAGAAAGTACCGGGGTGTTTCTTTCCACATTTAACTCATGATGTACATTCAACATTTATCTTCTTCCAATTATTTCTATTTCCAAAGTGTTCATCAGATATCTTCTTCTCTTTCTTTTCTTTAAAGTTGTAAGACTTTGAGAATTCTTTTTTTGTATTGATAAAACATGAGAAAATATCTTCGTATGATGAGAAGGATTGTGAGACTAGTTCTTGATAGAGAAATGGTTCTAACCCATTAAATAATTGATTAATATTACTCTTTGATTTACATATAAAATATTCAACATGCCTTTCTAACCATGTAAAGTTATCCTCATATTTTGTGACATTCTCATCCTCCTTTTTCCTCAAACTCATAAATTTTCTTTCAGTATCCGCTTGATGGTCACAAGGAAAGTATTTTTCTAAGAAAATATCTTCAGACTCCCTCTATTCTATATTTGATACATCTTCATCCTCCATTGGGTTTTAGATTAATTACCACTGTTGATCTGCATCTCTCATGAGGCGATAAACTACCATAACAACTTTTTCCCTTTCACCACTCACCAAAGCATGAAATATTTTCTCTGAGGAACTTATCCATTGCTCATCTACAAATGGATTTGTAGTCCCATTGAATGTTGGTGGTTGTTTCATCATCAAGCGGTCTAACATTTATCCTCCGTGTTATGGATCAGGGTGCTCCATACGGGTAAGGTTATTATTCATAACCTGAGTGAGTTGTCCCAGTATGGTGATAATTTTATCAGCACCAGTTGCATCACCAACTCCACTATTATTATCCTGAGTAGGAGGGAAATACCTCCATGGATTATGTGCATTGATACAGTTTCCATTCCTTCCACTAGGTGTCATTTGTAAACAATGGCATACACTAGATTCGTTTATAAATCGCAATACATAATTCCAAACTTATAAAACACTTAAAATAAATTGAAGAGTTTATGGATATAATACATGATCATAAAAATGTCTTATCTGAGGAGGTATATACTCATAAATCCTTCATAATGGTTTAAAAATAAAATGTGAATTATCCTAAGCATATCCCCCAGGAGTGTTGTAACAATGAGTGCAGCAAGGCCCGTTGTCATGTACCAGGATACCCCGGGTCAATCCCAAAACTCCTTGCCGATGTTTCCACTCCTAGGAACATTTGTGCTAGAGCCACCTCTACCTGTTCATATCTAGACAGGAATGTATTTCTTGTAAAAATCAGAAAATCTCTACATTACCAATATTATAGGATGTTATTCTATACTAATCCTCAGAGTCTCTCTTAGGGTAATTTTCTTTAATTCAATTTTTCTAAATCTAGCTTCCAAGGTTTGTACTAAACTTCCTATGATACCAACTATTACTACCCAACCCTAGTTACCCATATTTGGTGCACTATTACAGAACATTTTCATGATCACAAGGGATCAAATTCTGAAATACCAATCCATTTAGTATCCTTGGAAGAACTAGATACATACATAAGTTTTACATTATATCATGAGATAAAAACAACAACAATATTTTTCCCCTTTAAACACACTTATATCACTTAGACTATCCCTGCAGGTCAACCATAAAATAATTATTCATGTCCATGGAAAAATAATACATAGAAAGGGGTGAGCTCATATGCTTATCAAGGATAAAAATATAGTGGAAACTTTCATAAATAATCATAAACATTTAAGGAACTATATAAGACTAAAACACAACCCTTTTAAACATAAACTTCAGCATAATATGGAATAAAAATAAAATAAATCTATTTACTTATTCACATCGATATTCTATTAATCGAATAATCACATGCAACTATTGGTACAAAGTTGGATGGAGAAAAAGTAAGAAGAGTTTGCTGTTACAGAGTGTTGTTTTTTATTGTCATAGAAGATAAATTAAATCACTTTGTAACGAACATGAAAACCAGATAATGCTTTGATGAATTATATTTCTCAAATATCATATGTTAATAGAAATTGTGATACAAGACTTATAAAATAAAGGTGGTGTAAAGGTGTTTCCAGACATAGTCAGTTTTGATTAGAAGGAAAGATGCTAGTGGAAGACAGGGAAGGTTCAGTACTTTCCGTTGAAGGGAGTTTGTAATATTTTGTGCAAGGCATGATTTGAGGTCCAAACAATGAAAAATGGAAAAGGAAGGAAGTGTGTGAAAGATTCAAGAAGTTTGTGAAATATGAGGTTGGCGCAAAAGATAATTAAACGCCCAATGCGATGTCAAATGGTGTTCTGCGCGACACATCATGATCTTGAGTGACACATTAGAGTTTTTGCGCACGGTGGTCGACGAGGTCTATAAATAAGAGGTGATCCCCTAATTTTGTTTTATAATAAACACATAGAGAAATCCTGAGTTCTGAGGTGTGGAAAAATATTAAGAAAGGGAGAGTCCGTGAATGAAATAGATTTGCGTACAAGAAGAGAGTTGCATGCAAGATTGAAGTTGCACACAAGAGGTGCTTCGCAACAAAAGTAAAATCTTGAACGTGTGGCATAAAAGTTGTGTGCATGGCACCTAAAAGTGTTTATTTAATATTTGGGGTCTTCACATGTATTTATTTGTGCATAATATAGTTCTTACTAGATTCTGGGTAAGAAAGTAAAGATTTGTACTTCATAGAATACACTTGTTCAATTTTAAAGAAGCACTGAAATACTGTAATTCTTTATTCATGCCAAGAGGGTGCACATGCGCTTACGGATTATTTTCCAAGTGTTGTACAAGTTTAAGGGTATATCCTACTTATTTTATTCCACATAAAAGTATTGTTTTCTAGTGGATTGTGTGGTACTAGATTACATCTGTACCATACCAAGGACGTAGCTACTCTTGTTGAGTAGTGAACCTTGTAAATCTTGTGTTCCTATGGTTGTGTGTATTCAGTAGAGAAGAAACTATTTAACAGGAGGTAATGGTTGTTTCAAAAAAAAATGAAACATTAAAAGAAAAATATATCACTAATTCCCCCCCTCCCCCTCTCAGTGATATTTAGATCCTGATTGGGAACATCAGCAACATCAGTAATCAATTTCATAATGATGGAATGCATAATGCTGGATATCATAACCACATAGTCAAGGCCTCATGAAAAGAATACAAATAATATTTTGTCAATACCTTGTTCCAAGACACTAGTTTGTCTCATGAGACCTACTGATTCATCGATGAGCTATAACGGCCTCCACCCGTCACTTACTAAGTCCAATGCATTCCTCATATGAAAAGGTTGAAACATAACATAAAAATTCGTATTAAAAATAGCATACGAAATGTTAATACCTTAACCATAAACCATGAATGGTATAAAAATAAAACAACCATAGTGAAACATATCCCAAAACCTTCAATACAATAAGGAAGATTCTATCATAATAAATAAACTTCAAACAAGTGTAAAATCCATCAAAGGATGTTGACATAGATGAAATCAAAGATATTTGAAAGAAATATCTCTTTCAATTTTGAAATAACCTAAAAGTAACAAAATTATAAAATAAATAATTTATTTTGAAAATATTCCTCTAATCTTGTAAGGAAAGTTCCGAAGATGTTATAATGGTGGAAAATAGCCGCACAAACTGTATAAGTTAAAAAAACATTATTCCCTTAATTTTGTCGAAAAGGTCGTAAAGGACCATGTTTGGAAAACAATGGAAATATTCCTTATTAAAATTTTTATAAAATTTAAAATAAGGGAATAAATTACTTTAACCTATAGTCTAATAAATAGTAAAAAAATGTTTCTAAATACATTTTTAATTTAATTGGGATGTGGATGATAAAGTGGTCCTAGTAGATACTCACATATAAACAACCTCGGATAATAAAGAGATTGTAGAATTAACCCTTACCTTGTAATTTTCCTTGGTTGAGGGTATGTTAAACACATGTATAATAGTTAAATAATTGTTATTAATTTATACAAGAACCAAATACATAAATATGATATCATATATGATCTTCTAATATTTCATTGTTAACAATATTTCAATAGTATCATCGTTTCGGGTGTTAAATGGTTCATTTTCCATTATATTCCTAGTTACGTAAGCCATGTTAGTTATGGATAGGATGTATTTTATTGATATATAGAATTATATTAATTTCTTAAATTTATTTTTAATCATAAAATGAAAATTATTCTTGAATTGTTATGATGGGGAATGAATTTCATCGCGTTCGTGGACACGGTAATCCGTACGTATGCACGAGCGAAAATATCAATCTATTGATGGTGAAATCATATGTAATTGGATGGTATATTATATATACATAATCATTAAATGTTATATTTATTATTTACATATGTTATACTCATTATTATACCAATCTAAATAATAAAGTGTTTGAATAACAAACTGCACCACAACGTGGAGACCGTTAGGCGTACGTACACATGTATGGTGACTTGTCATTAATAGGATTGATAGGACAATGAATATGGTTGTACCATATTTATAATAAAATCACATTATGTATAAGGTATTGGATTTATTATTTCGTTATGGAAACAACAAGGAAAGAGGTAGTGGAAGATGAAAAGAAATTTTAAAGAGGTGGTGAAATTATTACCTCTTCTTTGGGTGTTTCCTTTTGAGTTGATCAAAATGGATCCTTAGGTTGGATTTATGATCAAATTAATTCCTCTAGGTAGAATGGAGGGTAGTTGGGAGGATATTTGAGTAGGTTTTGGCCGATCCAAAAGGCTTTGGAGGTGTGATTTTGAGAGAAGGGGGAGTACATTTTTATAAGAGAGGTGAGGGTCACTTTAGGAAAAGCTTGAAATTTTATATTATTATACAATTATATTCATTTTATAATGGATCCAAAATGATTTATTTCTAATATAAGGTGGTAATGGGTCGATATACTCTCAAAAAATTGGTTTCAGATAGGTTTAGGTCACCATATTAACATTATCTTTTAGATTTAACTCTTTTTAAAATAGTTTAACTTTTACCATGTATTCTTGTATTATTATAATAAATGGTTAATAAACTTACCATAAAAAGCCAAGAGAACCCCAAGTTGTTCATTATTAATATATATAACCTTATATTATCCCTTTTTATGATACTTATATTTTTAGAAATATTATATCTATTAATAATATAGTATTTGTTTTAAAAACTTATTTGTGTCAATTTGGACACTATTTGGTATTTTGTTTTGGTGAAGGTCATAACAACTTTATCACTTCAAAAAAAATATTTAATAAACCCTAACATGTAATATTAACCTATAAAATTATTTTAATTCATCAAAAGTTTCAATTTATATTTATTTGGATATTTATAACATCAATTATTTTAACCTTTCATTAAAAAGGTAATTACCGCATCATCATTGTTCCATAAATAAATTTAATTATTTAATGTCTAAAAATTATAAATAAAATACCATTATATAGGAAATATTTTTATATTTCTAATGAATATTTATAGTTGAATTTATATTATGTATAACCCTATATTAAAAAAATTTATTTATGAAAATTTGAATTTAACACTTTTAAATCTTCTTTAAATAAAATAATAATAAATGTCCTAATATAATCCAAGTGGAAAAAAGGATCATATTTTATTCATAAGGATGATTTTATCCGAAATATACTTATCCAATAGAGTTAGGACATGTGTTATGGTAATTATAATATCATTTTTACCTTTAATTATCATATTTACTTTTAACTATGGTAAATAAAAGTCAAAAGTTACTATTCAACAAAAATTGTTTTCATCTTATTGAAGCACATTTTACTTTCTGATTCCAACCGTGTCTCTCAGGTTTTTGAAATTCAAATCACAGTAGCGGTAAAATTATGTTTTATGGAAATTTTCAAATGCTCCTAGATGGTGGGTAAAAGACCGTAAAAAGTTCAATAAAATTTTATATATCTAATATTATTATAAAATGACTCCAATTAATTACATTGAACATTTATAGGTATTAGGTATCTATTTTTACCTAATATAAATTTAGATAAAATAACTAATTATTTAAAGAAAAAGTTGGTTTTAAATAATAACGTAGTGTTTTTCACTATTCATCAAAAATTGAAAGTTTTTAGAAAAATACAAAAAATTAACCCTAAGTAAATTTTTATATTCTAAATCCAAAAATTAAGTCCATTTAAAAAAATAAAATTTATAATATTTAAAAAAGTAGGTATTACTCTTAATAATGACTAGTTTGATTTGTCGTGGTGTGTTAAAACTCCAAGTTGTGTACAACACAAGCTATTGCATTATTCCAAGGGAAACGTACCATGGAAGCTTCAGGTGTTACAATATATGGGTTAAATATAGTGGTACACCATGGGTAGTGTTTTTGATATCTCTAATGATGATTGGGGAGGAGAGATAAAGAATGGAGTGAGAGATTATGTCAATGTGATTATTTATGATTTGGACCCCTTGTTCTATTTTCTGATTTTATATGGTATTGTTTATTCATTTTATTATTATTCTTTAAGACCTGTTTGAATGATTTTTTTAGGGATGTTTGTTTTTCATTAATGGTTGGGAAATATTTGAATTCATGTTGTTATATTTCTATTTATAATCATTATTTCCTAGCGTATTTTGAAGGATCCGAGCGTAGTGGAAGCACGGTTGGGCCGACACCCAACTTTA
Source organism: Viscum album (assembly GCA_963277665.1). Lineage (NCBI taxonomy): Eukaryota > Viridiplantae > Streptophyta > Magnoliopsida > Santalales > Viscaceae > Viscum > Viscum album. The sequence goes on along the minus strand of OY728119.1, from coordinate 1,581,207,298 downwards.
ATTTTTATCATGATCAATGATTATTTTGGGATAAATACGGCAATGAATACCAGTCTCCATGGAATATAATCAAATATTGAGTTAAAAAAGGAAGAGTCATGAAACCTTTAGAGAGGATCTTGCACATCATTTTTATAATTAATTTAACTAATTTCATAAAGAAAATAATACATTGATATTTGGTATTTTCTTCATTGATGATGTTGATTGTCTAGAATGAACTTTCCAGATTATCTTTTTGTGCTTGTAAGGATCCAAACTAGAATCCCTCTAGCGGTGATCCACACGTGCTCCAATGGCCTCTAATCGACACCACTCATTCTCTGGGTGCAAGCATAGTGAAGCGAGTGTTTGTGTCAGTCGAAATTGATCTCTTGTTCTATGGCCTTGAAGAACATCTCTCATTATTGAGAAGGGAAATAAGAATATTCGAGAGAGAAATTGTCTCAATTCAATGGGTGTGTAGTTCGATACATGGCATAATAGATGTACATGTCTATTTATTGACATGGGGCTTTGGTTAAAATATTTAATTGTGTAACAGCAATTAAATACATTCATAACCATAGAGAAAACTCATGATATTAATAATAATACCACATCATTATTTATGGTTTTCCAACTCGTATAAAACAGAATTATAAATAAAATTCCATGTAACAAAATAATAGCAGCGTAATTGTAATTTTTCCAACTAGTTAAATAATTATTTATCGTCTTGAAAATGATTATTTTACTACCAGATAGGCCTTGGTCCGCTCGAACTCCACTTAAATTTATTGAACGCCTAATAAATAAATAAAAAATTATTCTATTAAATAAATATTTTATTTACAAACTAGTATATAAATATTTATTAAATATTCAATAAAATAAATAAATATATTTTACCCACAATCCGGTGAATAAATATTTATTTAATTTATCCAATCATTTTAACTTTAATAAAATTATTTCACTATATTTATAATAATGTTTATTAATTAAATTCAAATAGAATTTAATCGAGACCTCTACAAAAATTTAGTGTGTGACCCTCTAGGATTCTTTCTCATTGGCATTAGGTGGGATTTCCTAAAGTCCAATAGTGTTGTCTAGTAATGGTTCAAGGAACCAAATAGAAAGAAATTAATGTCACAACAATGAAATCCACATATGAACGCTCACTATGTAATATAATCCCTTTGTCGCAATATATCATCAAGCAGGTTTCATGATAGTGTCATCAAATTTTATGCTTGTTATGTCGTTCTTTGACTTCTGAAATAAAATCGTTGTGACACCATGGCCATGGAATTTTCTGTGATGGTTCTATTTTGAATCAAAGGGATGATATATCAACTTCCATAAATAGAATGGAAAAATCTTTTCTCAATTTATCCATTAATTACAAGCCACTCGTGACACACCCGGTGTACCCTACATCCCACCAACTGTCTGCGTGATGGTTTTCATAGGTAAATAAAAGTGGGTGAGTCATGAAATGTTTAATGATAATATTAAAGTCTAAGGATCATTGCATAGGCTCGTAGATAGAAATCTATGATGACCCCAAAACATGTGGAATTCCTACTCATGGGTTTGTTCTCATAATCTCATGTCTTGTAGATTACCAAGTGAGAACTTCATGAAAGGAAGTCTCATCTACTTACGAGTACTCACACCTGACAGTATGCATGCTATGTGACCCATCATAGTATTTCATCCATCTCTAGAACTATATTTATGAATATTGTTATAGCATTTCAAGGTTCTCATCATAGCGGGGAACTTTCATAACTGTATCAATTCAACAAATACTCTAGAACATTATTATATCATAGTCATGCCGAACAATGAAAAATATGAAATAAGTTGTGTAATATTTAAATATATTAAATATACATGTAATCAAAGTAAAACCAGTTTGTTCTAGGACACCAACTCTTACAAACTCCCACTTGGACTAGATCCAACCTCCTATGACTTTCAGTCTAATAGACCTCACATGATGATCATTTTTCTACTGAGTCAATGCTTTAGTCAAGGGGTCCTCCATGGTTTCTTCAATGAAAATACTACTTACTTCAACTTCACCTCTCTGAGAAAAATCCCACAAGAGATAAAACTTCTGAAGTATGTGCTTCTTCTGCAGATGTGACATTGTCTCTTTCGCAAGAGCCACCGCAACAGTATTATCATAGTACAATGTGATGGGAACTTTACTGCTTGGTATCACATCCAGCTCTTGGATAAAGCTTTGCATCCAAACTTCTTATTTATCTTCATCAAAAGCTAAAATATACTTAGAATCTATTATAGAATCTATGACCACACAATGCTTTGAGCTCTTCCATCTCACTACACCTATATTCAAAGTGAATATGTATCTCATTTGTGACTTCAAGTCATCTTGATCAGTTTTGAAACTAGCATCTGCATATCCTCTAATGACTAGTTCCTCATATCCTCCATAAACTAGGAACATATACTTTGTATGCCTCAGATGCTTTAGGATATTCTTGACTTCCATCTAATGGGGGTCACTTGGGTCAACTTGATATCTGCATGATGTACTCAATGCATAGGCGACATCCAGCCTACTACATAGAATGTCATACATAACTGATCCAATCACTGATTTGTATGGATTCCTTGCCATTATCTTTCTTTCCCCATGTATCTGAGGATACATTTTCTTGGAAATATGAATGCCATGTGACTCTGGAAACAATCCTCTCTTGGATTGTTCCATACTGAATCTCTTCAGTATCTTATCAATGTATGTACTTTAACTTAGGACCAGTAATCTCTTGGATCTATCACGATGGATCTTGATCCTAAGAATATATGATGCGTCACCCAATCCCTTTATGGAGAAGCATTGATTCAACCACGACTTAATAGACTGTAAGACTGGTATCTCCTTTATAATAAATAATTTTTCATCAATATATACTATTAGGAAAATAATTGTACTCCCACTAAACTGTTTTTAAATACAAGGCTGACATTCATTCTTGATAAAACCAAATTTTGTTATGGATTCATTAAAATGAATGTTCCATGACCTGGATGTTTTCTTTAATATATAAATGGATTTTTTCAACTTGAAAACCTTATTTTCATCCTTTGAAGTCAAAAAAAATTTAGGTTGTATCATGTATACAACTTCTTGAAGGTTCCTGTTAAGGAAGGATGTTTTGACATCCATTTTCCAAATCTCATAGTTGTTGTAAACAGTAATGGACAATAGAATTCTGATGGATTTTAGCATTGAAACTGGTGAAAAGGATTTTTCATAGTCAATGCCTTGATGCTATTTGAACCCTTTTACAACCAATATTTACTTATAGGTACTAACTTCTCCTTCCATATTAAGTTCCTTCTTGGATACCAATTTGTAACCAACATGCATTACATCAACTGGGGATCTACCAAAACCAGGCACGGTTTTGGTACATGGAATCCATTTCAAAATTCATGGATTCTTTCCACTTGGAAACATCTATTCCACTTAATTATTCCTTTTAGGATATAGGATCATTATTATCAACAAATAACGAGTCACCATCCTTGGTAACTAGAAAAATGTACCATTCCAGTTCTCTAACCTCTCTTGTACTCCTACGCAGTTCTTTTGTATCTGGAATAGTTCTTTCATCCACAGGGATTTGTGAAATCTACCCCTGTACTAACTCTTGTATACCATTAGCCTCGACTTCATCGAAGTCTATCTCACTCCCAACATCTATTTTGGAGATGTGCTCCCTCTCAAAGAATATAGAAAGTATTTCCACTATAACCTATTTGTATGAGTGGTCGTATAATTAATATCCTCTTATTTCTTTCGAGTATTCTATAAAGGTACACTTCGTGCCTCGGAGTTCATGTTTGTTACCTGACGAGGCCTTAACAAACACATTTCTTCCCCACACATGTAAATTTGATAACACGGCTGTCTTTCCACTCCATAACTCATATGGAATACCATTTATTGATTTAATTGGTACTTGGTTTAGTATGTGTGCCACTGTTTGTAATGCACATCCTCAAAAGGATAATGGAAGACTCTCATGACTCATCGTTGATCTCACCATGTCTAACAGGGTGTGGTTCCTCCTTTTTCTCATACCATTGCACTTGGCGTGTAAGGAGAAGTGAGTTCGGATAGGATAAAAAACTCTCGTAAGTAATCGGTGAAGTCTTGATTAAGATATTCACCACCTTCCTCTGAGTGGAGTTTCTTAATCTTATTACCATTCCAGTTCTCAACTTTATTCTTGTATTCTTTGAACTTACCAAAAGAATCTGACTTATACCTAATTAATTAGATATATCCATATCTTCTAAAATCATCAGTAAAAATAATAAATTATGAGTACCCTCCCCTTGCTTCAACTAGAAATGGTCCACACACTTGGGTACAAACCAATTCAAGAAGTTATTTATACCTTTGACCTTCCCCACTAAATGGGTATTTATTCATTTTTATTTGTAAACATTCATGACATACACGAAGTGGTTTTAGTTCTAAAGAATCAAAATATCCCTCTTGATGTAACATTGTCAAGAGTTTATTGTTTACATGACCTAGGCGGTGATGCCAAAGTTGTGTGTGATATGAGTAATGTGAAGTATATTTTTTATCTATTTCCATTACTTGGTTTGTGTAATCCAACACATAAAGACCGTTGTATAAATGTACCCTACCAATACAAATGTTGTCTTTGTAAAAGAAGTAATATTCATTTCCAAAATTGCAAACAAATCCATCTGTATCTAATCTGGATACCAAAATAATGTTTTTAGTAAAATAAAAAACATAATAACAACCCTTTAACACCAAGATCATCCCAGTTGGAAACATTAGGTGGTTTCCCCCAATAGATATAACAACAAGTTTGGATCTATAGGCTTCTTGAAGATCTACCTCCCCTTGGACAATCTTCTTGAATCTACTTGGTTCCTGTATTTGGATACATATTTGAGGACCATAATCTATATCTAATACCCAATTTGTAGAAACAAATATATTGCATTCGATAGCAAACACACCTAAAGCTTCCCCTTGCTACTTAGGCTGGGTGCAGTTATTCTTGCAATGGCCTTTCTTTCCACATGCAAAACAAACTGCCTCATGTTCTCTTGCCTCCCCTTTGTTCTTCCTTTTCATGGATGGTCGTGAATAATCTTTGGGCTTAAATACCTTTTCCTTTCCTTTACTCTTATTCACCATAAAGACATAATTCTTTTCTCGCTTCATATCTTTGGTCTTAAATACCTTTCCTTCCTTGATCTCTCCTTGTAAAGACCACTGAGGTGATTGAGCATGCTATAAGAATCAATGTTTTCAGGAGAATTCATGATATCACTAGACATTGATGGTAGCATTAAACATTAAACATTGACAAAATCTTTCATATGTTTCTAAAAGACAAGAAAATCCTCATCACTCGACTCTTTGGAAGTTGGATCAGGTAGTGTTGACTCAACCACATGAGACTTTTTTTCATGGCTTAGGATAACCTGAAGAAGTCTAAACCATTCCTGGAAGTTACTACCAGTGAGGATGTTGTCTTTATCCAGAATTGATAGCAGGGATAGTGTGGTTGAAAAGCTTTTCATATTTATTCTACCATTAAAATAGCATATCATTATTATGTTCTTGATTACATTTGAATGAGAAATAATAAATTAATATTATTAAGTCTCCCAATATTTTATCAAGTCCCAAGGGCCCTCACCATTGAACTCAGAATGTCCAGTTATCATGGCATACTAGGGGAAAGGCTCCATATTCCCCTTCATATAACCCCAACAAGGGTTGGTCAAGCTATTTTAAGGTATTTAGGTAGGTAGGTCTTTTCCAGCTGTGGTCTTGTAGGTCCTTGATCTATTGAGTGGACTCCCTAATCCTAAAATCGTAACTTTGGATTTCCTCAACTCTTACCTCCAATATTATACCAATTCTAGCAAGGGATACTCCTCTAGATGTAATGTGGTTAAGTAAACCTGAAACCTTTCATAATGGATTCCTATATAAAAGTAAGTGTCCCAATATGGGTTGGTCAAAAACATAGTTTTATTCCGTTTTTCCCTTAATCATGTAATGGAAAGCTTGGTCTGACTTAATATTTTATTTGAGGTATATTTATCTCTTATGCATGAATTTATTGTTATCATTATCACATGATTGTTAATATTAAGTGGAACTTACTTAATTTATTAACCATTTATTGATAATATTTATGCATAAGCATGGTTTATTTTAGTTCCATATTGCATTCTTATTTAATACATTAATTATGTGATCGTAAAAACACATCCATAATGATAAACCATGCCATTGACAAAAATAAAATAAACCAAAGGGCATGATCATGAGATTTTATAACAGTTAGTTTATATATCGGTTGATAAACTAACCCTGACCTAGGGGATAAAAACCTTGAACCTTATGGGTTCATGTTTAAAGCTTTCCACCTGTCCACCTCCATATCTCCTGGGATTTGTTTTGACTCGACACTAACTTGAACCACCCCCTATAGCTTTGGAGTTCCATCCATTACATATACATTCAAACTCACATATAGGTGAGGGGTAAAAGGGTGGTTTACATAAACAAAACCATGGGCACGTAGGACCTACATATTAATGAGGAGAGATGGAACACATGACAACAATTAATTTAATAAATAAATTAAAAGTAATCCAATCACATACAAAGGTCTTGGTCTAGCTAATGATCAAAAACATACATGCAATGAGTTACACATTTAATAAAACTAGTTTTCAATTATTTAATCATTATTATCAAGATAAATTGTGCTCGAATTGATTAATTATTATCTTTAATTGATCAATCATTTTAACTTAATCCATTTTTGAATTTCCTTGAGATTTTCATCCCTCAAAATTTTAAACAAATAAATCCATTTAAAATTATCTTTGTATGTAACTTTTACCTTGAAGAAATCCTAGTGAATTCTCATCCATAACTACCCAATTAGTATAAATTAATAGTACATAGGTATTAAATTAAACACATATACATAAAACAACTATACAAGTGTTGTGCCTCATCTTGACGCTTGCACCATGGTACAAGTCTCAAGGGTTTGTATTATGTAATAATAAATTTTAATAAATCTACATAATTTGGATGAGTACATGGCATGTAGTGCTAACTACACAGTGTATAATATCATTCATCATCATCTGAAGTACACACCCAGGGATACGGTGTGTAAATTTACTTTAGAAATATTGGGAGTACACGGTGTGTCCAGTGGGCCACACACCGTGTTGTATCCACGTTACACGGTCTCTAGTCGGGCAAGCTGTGTATGGGGTACATGGTCTAACCCTAACCCAGAGGTACCACACTTCATTTCGAGTGGGCCACATGTCATGTAATTCTAAAACTATGTTCCACCTATTCCTGGTCAACACACGGAGTCATTAAGACTTATAAAAACTCCAGTGACACAACTTGGCTTTACGAACCTGTCCTGGTGCATTGAATCTTGACTACATGGTGTGTACTTCCGAATACACGCCGTGTATTCTAGTGTTGTATATAAAGGAACGTTTGACACCTTCGGATGTGATCCTCTGTTTTATTTTAATCAAAATTAAAAGAAAATATCATTTCTATAAGGAGAATGAGATATAAAAAGAGGGAGAACAGATCTTGATATCCAGATTATAAGAAGGATTAACCTTAAATTGAAAAACTAAATTATTAAACCATTAATCATCTATGAATTATTTAAATAATTATAAACTATGATGTAACCACTCTTATACCACTTGAAGGTTCTGGGCATAGCAGAAGCACAGTTGATCCAGAACCCAACTATAATTTTTACCATGATCAATGATTATTCTGGGATCAATATGATGATGAACTCCAGTCTCCATGGAATATAATCAAAAATTTAGATAAAGAAGGAAGAGGCCCAAAAACATTATATAGGATCTTGCACATCATTTTTATAGTTAATTCAATTAATTTTATAAAGAAAATAATGTCTAGATCTTTGGTATTTTCTTCGTTGATGACGTTGATCGTTCAGAATGACCCTTCCGGATTATCTTGTTGTGCTTGCAAGGATCTAAACTAGAATCCGACTAGTGGTGATCCACATGTGCTTCTATGGCCTTTGATCGACACCACTCATTCTTTGGGTGCTAGCCCGGCGAAGCGAGTGTCTGGTGTCGGTCGTTCTTGATCGCTTGTTCTTCATCCTTAAAGAATGTCTCTTTTTCTTGAGAGGGGTGGGAAGAAGATTCGATAGATACATTGTCTCAATTCACTGTGTGTGTGGTTAAGTACATGGCACAATAGACGTACGTGTCTATTTATTGACTTGGAATTTCAGTTACAATATTTAATTGGGTAACAGGAATTAAATACATTCATAACCATATAGAAAACTGATGCTATTAATAATAATAATGAATCATTATTTGTGGTGCGCCAACTTGTGAAAAACAAAATTATAAACAAATGTCTGCATCACAAAATAATATAAGCATTATTTTAATTGGTGAAAACTAGTTAAATAATTTTTTATTGTCTGGAAAAAAATTATTTTACTACCAGACCAGCCTTGGTCCGCTTTAACTCCACTTCCATTTATTGAACAACTGAATAAATAAATAAAGAATTTATTATCTTAAATAAATATTTTATTTAAAAAAATAATTAATAAATATTTATTAAATGTTCAATAAAATAAATAAATATATTTTACCCACAATCCAGTGAATAAATATTTATATAATTTATGCAATAATTTTAACTTGAATAAAATCATTCCTACTGGAGGGTCTATTCTCATAATATTGTGTCTTGGAGATTACCATGTGAGAACTTCATGATAGGAATTCCCACCTACTTATTAGTACTCACACTTGACATTCTTTAGGCTATGTGTCCCATCATAGTATGTCATGCTACTGTAGAACTATATTTAAGAATATTGTTATATAATTTCAAGGTTCTCATCATAGCGGGGAATCGCCATGACCTTATCATTGCAACAAATACTCTAGGACATTATTACATCATAGTCATGTAGAACAATGAAAAATATGTAATAAGATGTTAAATATTTAAATAAATTAAAAATCTATGTAATTAATGTATAAAAATTTGGTTCTAGGACACCAACTCTTATACATTTTCCAATTTTATTATCAAAATTTAGTAAAAAATTGATGCATTAGGTGGGAATATTTTATGATAAAGTCATTTAGGATATTATGTGAGAAAAAAATATAATAATTCAATATGATATGAGAGTAACCTTTTAGTATTCCTCATTCGTATGTGAGGGTACACAAATTTGATTATAATTAGGTTAGACCTGCCATAATAAAGGGTAGTTCATGTTTATATCTATGAGGGTGCATGTATGTATTTTATGAAATGATGTCATGCATGTATGATTATATTTCATTTCAATTCATAGAATATGTTTTATTTATGTTTATTAACAATCACCATAGACTTTATCATGCATCCATTTGATTACAAGCACTCAGTAATTTTGGGTGAATGGAAGAATCCATTTACAAAGAGAGACTTTCACCCTATATGCACACATGACATAGGTTCTATTGTAAATGGGTATACCTTCATATTATTTTTTAGGTCTAAGCTATGTCTTGGAGTGGTAGTGATGGATTGGGTTGAGAAATTTCATAGAGATCGATGATTCAATAATATGTAATGGGTTGATTTGGTTCAAATACTAGTGTTATTTATTTTATTTTATTATACTAAATATGTATCTTCCATAGAGTCAAACTATTTTTCATTTAATTGATTAATTATTATTTATATATATAGGGTTAGGATAGATATATATATTATATAGACTATTCCATTTTATATACTTGTTTGAAATTGTGTATATGTTTCCTATTTTTAATTCTCTATGGGTTTGTTATATTTAATATATTTAAAGACTATTGAATATATTGAATGACTATGGGAAATTTTGATAGATTCATGCATATAAATATTATAGGATACATGATGGAATCATATCACAGATGTTGAATTAGTACATTTCCACATGTTCGTATCTTTTAGTGTATGGGAAGGTGTCCCTAAGTTAATATAGAAAACCTTGGATCATGCTAAGATGAGCATGCTGACTAGAATATGTTACAAAATATTATTCGATATTTTGTTTGGTTTTGTATATATTTAGTTATTAGTGGTGATAGGATGTTAGTACATGGTACATATACCTTGAAAAGTGTAGACCAATATGGATTTATCTGAATCCAAAGTATCAAATGCATTTAACTTTTAGTTATAGTCACTAAATGTGTGATTTAGATTATATTTTTTGGCATTACAGTTACTAAATACATAAGACTATACATATGACTTAGGGATCATAAAGGATTTTTATGATTAATGAAAAATTATTTCTTGGGGAATGGTATATTCACCTAAGGGTGATTTATATTAACATTATACCTTAATTTAATTTAATATGAATTTAAATTTTCTAATAATATATTTGATGATTTCATAAATGTACTATAAGTGGTAGATTATGAAATTTTAATCATAGGGGTTTCTTACTTTATGTATCTATTTTATTGTGATTTTTTAGGATAATAGGGAAATTATTTTGGTTCTTATATCTTTTGGTTAAAATTTTTTAATGTATTTATTTGTTTGAGTACATAGTGTGTATAAATTATTTTTTATAGATTTAATTTTTGAAAAATACTGAAGAGGTTTGATATATATTGTATTTAATTTTCAATAAAAAAACAATATGATGATTATGATTTTTTTATTTTATAATAACTCTATTGAGTTTTAGGGTATGTAAAATGATTTGGATTATTTTAAAATGTGTATCTACTGGTTTTATAATGGTGTGATTGGATATTTTAATATAATCTTGAGGTTAACTAAGGTATTTTGAAAAAAAAATCTTCATTTTTAAATCAATCATCCTTGTTTGATGTGTGTATTGTAGTAGATTGTTGTGATGTATATTGTTAAAACTGAAGGAGTTGGTATTTTGAGTAAGTATTGTAGTTTTGAATATAGAAAATATTGAGTTTTGATCACGAGTGACATGTTTATAAAAGAAAAACCTATAGTGGGGAATTTCTAATTGGATAATATTTTTTTGGAGTAGGTCATTCTTGTGGGGCCCACTATTAGATTCAGATCAATCCATATTTAGTATTTTAGTAATATAATGTGTGATATAACACCATTTTAGTTTCTAGTTTTGGGAAAATGAATAGTGAGCATAAGTAATAAGAGTTGCACATATTAAGAATGATTATATTTTTTGGATAATAATAATTTAAATTTTCTATGAAATGGATTCTTCAACGAAATGATATTTTAAGGAAAACGGTCGATTCATTCTTTTGAGGAATAAAATGTATTATAGTGTGGAGTTTTTAACAACTCAAAATATCAAAAATATATGCAATTGATTAGAGGATTTATTTAATAAATAAAAAATATATAAAGTTTAATTTTATTAATCCATATTGAGTAAAATATCATTGGTTTTATATTACAATTTTATGAGAAATTTTTTGGGATATTAGAATGTTTACTCTGAACCTAGGACTGAGAATTGGCTATAAGATGTAATGAATTGAAAATTGATGTGTTTCACAAGTAGCCACAAGAACCTTGGTGGTAACCCTGTGTGATTCACTATGATTATAAGTGGGAAATTACCACTACCCATACCTATAAGAATTTGATATCCCACCAGATTCATGGTAGGGCTTCATTGGGTGGTCGATGGTAAAGACAATCCCCAAATTTAAGTTTAGTTTTGATAGTCGTTTTGGGGGGTTCTATAAACCCACCTCAAGGTTCCCTATTCAGGTAACTCATATATATGGGAGGTCAGTCCAATCCTCCTCTTCTTCTAACTCGTGTTATAATTCATCTAATAGAGGTTCATGATTAGTTAATTTCATATATTAAAGATAATTTCTATTCATTATCTTACATTTCCCCTTATTATTATTCTTTCTCTAACTAAGATTTATTGTTTTAGTTTTTTTGGATTTAATTCCATAAATTATTCATGAAATAAATTCTCTATGATGTTGAATTCACATGTAGTATATAGAGGAGTCATAATGAGGGTAAAATCACACTATTACTCACAATTTTAGTGGGCATAAGAGTATTATTGAGTTTACCTTTAGATTTCATAAATTATAGATAATATTTATTGTTTTTAGGCTTAAATTTTTATAATAATTACCAATAGGAGGTCTAGGAGCATTCCATATGATGTAGGAATTTCTTTTCTTATGGTTTCAAGGTCATTACACGGATCGGTGATATTTTCATGGTTCATATAAATTATAGGATTTTCATTTAAAATGAGTATTATATGGAATTGTGAACAATTTTATAAGACATGTACTCATTGTGATTAAATATATATAGGGATAATTGTATATGGTTTATGTCCATCATTCATTATGTATTTTGATATTCAAGAAATATAATGGTTTTCCAAATGCATACATTATTGATATATGTGATATTATTATTAGCCATTATGAATATATAGAAGAATATGACGTTGGAAATTATTTCAAACATGCATAAATTTAAAATTCACTAATAATTCACATATAATAGAAAAAATATTCCTTTGGTGTTACCCTAGATAAATGACAATTAATTTCCTATATTATGAATTTTTTGGGTGTGTATTTTCACTGTATATATATAACAGTCCCCTATGTGATGGGTTCGTAAGACTAGGGTAGGATTTCTAGAGAGTTAATCTATTAATTAATGTCTGTTAGATCTTGAGAGATTATCTAGGAATTCATAAAACTCCTTAGACTATTTAGGTTCACCCACCATTTAGAGAAAATTTATGGGGTTTAGTGAGACACCAAGGGGACTCACATATAATTATTTATTGAGTTATGGACTAATATTTAGTATGGAGTGATGCATAATGGGTAAGCATGATAGATTTAGATGAATTTATCATTGACATTAGACATGTTGATTTCCATGTTTTGGTTTATACGCATAGTTTCTTTGATTGGAGACAAAGGTTGATTTGGGAGTAACCTCATGAATGATTTAGTAATTAGATCATGTCCTAATATTAGATCATGTTTGATATAAATACATTTTTTATGTGTGTAACCTTTCTATTGTGAGACAAGGAGACGTGGAATATATCTTACCTATAAGGGATGTATTCACGACAGACCAAAAATATTGAGGTGAAACCTAGAATAAAATATATGTTCATGATACATGTAAGATGGAATAGGGGAATCTTAAACAACCTAAGGGAATATTATTGATCTCAATTTTGGTGTTTTTTATTTTATTTATATGGTATAATTCATGGATAATGACACACTCAGTCAATGAAAGTACCTCCCCTAGAAGTTCTCTTTTTCATTAATGACAATATTAGTGCATTATAAGATTATTAACTAAGATAAAATTGTGACTCTACTAGTGGAAGAAAATATGCCTAACTTGGATGAGGTGTAACTACCACTATCTTATTCCATTGTAAGACAATATCTATATTGAATAAGATGATTATATTTTTGATAAATATTTGTTGGATCGGAGGGGTCTGTGTATAGGTGTATTGTAATACAGTTATAATGACAGAGATATATTCTATGATAAAATGTTATATATGAGTTAGATTCAAATTTTCACCAAAGGTAGTTGAGTTAATATCTCAAATGATGACTATAAAAATGAGACGGGGAATTATTTCAAATATGGGATCCAAATTATTTCTTATAGTTGGCCCCAATTCTTTATTTTCCTAATAGTTTATCATAGTTTTTTCTTTATGTAATTGTATTTTTTATTTGAGAACTCTTTTAGATTCCTTTTTTGGTTTCCATAATTATTAGATGTTTCTAACTAATGTTGTGGCCTTATTTGACTACATGTAGTTATATTTCTGATTATAATCATTATTATCAATGATTCCTCAAGGTTTTATTATTGAGGAGTAGTGAGAAGGATAACTGATCTAGTGGGACTTTATTGACAGGGATACATCAATGATGTATGTTGAGACTTCCAGATGATAGTGTCTAGTGATTTCATAGTATCCTTTTTGTGTACCAAATCAAGGAAAGAGAGTATATATCTTCGTTTATAGACATGTTGTCATTAGACTAATAATGGTTAGTGCATGTGTATATCAATAAGTGTTCATGTGCCTTTTATTACATTATGGAACATTTTCTTGATGATATTTCATAAACCATCATGGAATATGTTTTAGATATGAAAAAGGACACTTACCATTGGATTTCACATGAATCCACTTTAATACTAGCACTACATTAGTCAATGAGGGTGGGGGAATCAAAGAGGTAAGAAAAAACTCACCCCCAATCTATATAAATTATTTTTTTTTGATGTACATGGGTAATAAATACTTATATATTAAAATTTTAGCCATCAAAATATAGATAGATTGACGAATAAGGATAAGAAGTGTCATAGAGATCCGTGATTTGAAGGGAGACAATAGAGTGAGTTAAACTATGGGATAATGTACATTATCATATTTTATTATACTACATATGTAATATCCATGTGACATACCTTTTTATTTTATTATTTATTCACTATTATTAATATATCCACATTTATTTACTAGATTCATACATCTTGTTGATTATTTTAGTTTATATACTAGACTATGGGGTGACATTATAGATATCTATTTGTTTTCTAATGGATTGGGTATGTTAAATATATTGATGGGTTAGGCCCAATTTTTGGTAGAATAAGGCATGAACCTTATAGGTTACCTGAGGGTATAGTCAACACACATTTCCATTATGCGCTCTCTACTGGTCTGTAATCACTCTTATATAGTGATAGGAGCCTATGTTCATGTGGGAAAACCCCATATCAATCATAGTTGATTATTATGAATTAGGGATATTATATCAATCATGATATAATAAATATTTAAACATAATTTTTTAAATTTGTGGGATACCCATTTCGGTTCTCTGTGATCAACCCCCAATTACTATTTACAAATGCATGCACGCACACATATGCATAAAATATATTTTAATACCATAGGTTTGAGGTCACCTTCCTTGACTAATGATTAATTATTATTAAGAAGGTCATCCTATGATTCATCATCATTCAATAGAATCACTTAAACCCTTAAAAATCACCAAAATAAGTAATTATAACTAAATAATGACTTGGTGACTAAAATTGAGAATTATAAATGAAGTATTATATTAGATTTAACCCCCACCAACACACTTCCTCTAATAGTTCAGAGTCATATTTTTGATGTGGGAGTTATATATAAGACAAGGGAGAGGTTCAAGAATGAAGAAGGGAGTGATCTACCTTACCCACTTCTAGCTACTTCTTTCGAGATAAATCAACCTTCCCCTAACATTAAGAATAATAAAAATACAGTAATAAAAATATATGATATATATATATACAAACATAAAAATCCTTGAAAATAAAAAATTATTAATGATAATATTAAAATAATATAAACATAAGTAAAAATCATTTTCTGTGTATAAAAAAATTATCCCTCTAGGTGTCATCTAATTCCTTTATTCACTATTAAAGAATGAAAATTTTAAGGAAAAATAATAGAGAATAAGGTATGTTGAATGATTCAAGTGAATATTTATTGAACTGATTTTTTAGTACATTTTCCAAAGTAATATTTCATTTAATTTAGTTAATATCTTCATTATTTTATTAACCTGACACTTTTTTGTTGATACCTTGGAATTAATTGGATCAATAAGTGAAAAACAGATTTACATTGCCTTATTTTCATTATTCTTGTTTGAATGGATGTTTTATCATCACCTACTTTGGTATCTTAGTAAACAAAAAAAGTATTTTACTCATATTTATAGTATTTTTTTTGTTTTATAATTATATTTAATATCATTAAATTTTAATATATCTTTTTATACATATTATTTCACATATAAATATTTAGTTCAATGATATTATTCATCAATTTTTCTAATGTTTTCATTAATTCTTATTTGGATACTCTTTTAGCCATATATTATAGTTTTATCACTCTATTCCACAATCACTCTAATATTCTTGTTTTAGATATAATAAGGCTTACCCTTAAGGAAATAATTAGTAATGATAAGTTCATATGCATTGATTTAGTTCTTTCCTCTAGTTACTTCATTATTTATTAGAGGACATTTACTACCAAATCATTCCAAGTTGGGATTATTCATAAAACAATCACATGTTTTTTTATCTTCATTGGAGTTTAAAATGATATATCTATAGTATATGTGTAATGTCTTAGACCTCTCTTCTCCATTACTTTGTGCAAATATGGTGTTTGAGGTGTTCCGGGAGGTCAAGGTGACATATCTACAACACTTTTCCAAATTTCCAATTATGTGAACAATTCCATCAGTGAACAGTTCTATCGGTGAGTTCTGTGAACAGTGTTTCCATAATGGTAACCCCTAACAGTAGGTGTATAGCAATAGTATGTGTACTGTACCGGTAGGTGTAAAGTATCGGTAGGAGTACAGTACCGGTAGGTGTACAGTACCGGTAGGTGTACAGTACTGGTAGGTGTACAGTAACGGTAGATGTACAGTACTGGTAGGTTTACAATATCGGTAGGTGTACAGTAACGATATGTGCACAATACCGGTAGGTGTATAGTACCAGTAGGTGTACAGTACCGGTAGGTGTATAGTAACGGTAGATGTACAGTAGCGGTAGGTGTACAGTAATGGTAGGTGTATAGTAATGGTAGGTGTACAGTACCGGTAGGTGTACAGTAACGGTAGGTGTACAATACCAGTAGGTGTACAATACCGATAGGTGTACAGTACGGGTAGGTGTAAAGTAACGGTAGGTGTACAGTAACAGTAGGTGTAAAGTACCCATAGGTGTACAGTAACGGTAGGTGTACAGTACATGTAGGTGTACAGTAACAGTAGGTGTGCAGTGTTTCCAGAATGGTGAGGTATATCGGTAACCTTTAACGGTGAGGTCTATTGGTAACCTCTAATGGTGAGGTCTATCGGTAACCTCTAACGATGAGGTCAATTGGTAACCTCTAATGGTGAGGTCTATCGGTAACCTATAATGGTAAGGTCTATCAGAAACCTCTAATGGTGAGGTCTAATGGCGACCTTTTCTTTCTTTTTCCAAATTTTGAGTATGTGAACAGTGTTTCCAGCTTCTTACAGTTTTACCTCTTTGATGTTTCCTTTAACATAAAATACATTTAAATCCTTATTTCAAGGACTCTTAAGGTCGATTCGAATGCCATAAATCCTATATTAATTATTCCTATGGCTCTGGATGTTTTTACCTGGTCAATCCACGTGGGTTAATGCGATCCAATTTTAACGGGGAATTAAGCGTATCTTAAACGGTCGCCCCATTAAATCTTCAAAAGGGACAAGATATTATCCTCCCTTGTTCTTCCTCTGTGTTCTCGGCTATGAGATGTAGAACCTTTCAATCCTTCTTGTAGGACTTGCACAATCAAACTTTACTCCTCGGATTGGTTCCGCTTTGTTTTGATGCAACCGAGCTATATCGGTCAATCTTCGATATATGGTATGTTATATAGTCATTCCTTTGGGGATCATCTCCTCCTATTTCTCCTTTACATGTTATAGCAAGTAATCTCCATTCTTCTAATGGGGTTTTTCTTGGGGTTTGGTTGGTGCTGTCATACCGTGGAATCCTTGGGTGGATATAGTTGTCGCGAGAGGAGGATCATGACCCATTGTGTGGATAAAGAACGTGAGGAACTGTTTGAGGTAGGGGATTTGTTGCTTCTCTTTTCGTTTATGTGAAACTATATTGTTAGCATGTTTAATCCCTCAGGATGACAATGGAATTGAAATAATAAATATTTTAACTGGATAAATAAATCGATATTGAACGTATTTTATTGCCTCATGTTTTTCTAGATAGTGTGATATCTATGCTTGATTTGAATACATGTTCATTTTTTATGGAAATCAGTAAAGAACATAAATTGGGATTAATTGATAATTGTTGGATAAAGATAAAGAGGCATGTAAATGAATCTGGTTCTTTTTGTAATTTTATGTTAATCAAATTGGTGTAGTAAGCATGTTTATTTATTGTGATAGCTTACTGATTAGGTTTCCCAAATTTGGAACCTACGAGTAACAAATCTGTTAATTCAATATAGATTTAACTAGTTGTTTGATAATTCCTTAAAGGGTTCTGAATTAACCTCTTGTTTGTTAAAGGGCCAAGATCCCAGTTAATGTGGTGTTTTTTTATTCCTGCTTGTGTTGTGATGTGAACCTTGATGGCTGTTGTGATATGTGGGGGCATGGAGGCTTTTAGTTTTTGCACCAGATGATGCCTAGAGTGGAGAGATGCATCGGTTTATGCATGTGGGTGTCGGGGAGGACACCAGGGATGATGGAATGGGATGGATTTGATTGTTGGATGCTTGGTGATTTTGATTGGTTGTTTATCTGCTTCACTTTTCCCCACTACTCAAGGAAACTAGTCTTACTTACACTTCTTCTGAAAGAGGCGAAGACATGCGGGGTATGCCATGTGCTTTCTGTGTTTATCTTCTCAAGGAAGGTTGGGTATATGCTATTTCTATAGGCAACAATGACTCGATGGGTAGTACATCTACTCACCGTGTTGAGCCCCCTTGTGTTTAGTAGCATAGAATGTTTTTCTATAATGCCTGGGAATTTAGGAAAGTAATTATTTAATGAATAATTTAATAAATGGTGTTAACCAATGGGGATGGAGATGCTGTAACATAATGATGAGGTTGTAATTTTTGAAGGAATAGTTGACTTTGGGTGTGATACTAATGAAATCTAATGTGGAATTTTTCATGGATAATTAATGTTTAAATAATTAATTAACGTACAGTGGAACTGATAAAAATGGAATGATGTAATCTAATAAATCTATTTAAATGGTTGTGTGCTTATAGGAAACCTAGTCTTAGAAGTAGCAGCCCAAAGTCTAAGAGGCGTTAGCTACAGTTGAGTCTAAGACTAGGTAATTCCCATAGAATTCTTGTGAGATATAATATATCATGTACTTTTTGTGTTTCTATATGCTACTCCACCCTTTTAGTAAGGGAAACTAACACTCGGGGATTCTGAGCCTTCATTGGTGTTTTCCCCAACATTATGGTGGGATGATGGATGGATGAATACCCCTTTGGCCCCACTCTCTTCTCTTGGTAGTTACTGGTACTACCAGGCACATTGGTTAGTTTTACCTATATATGTGTGTAGAGGGATGTAATGGCTTGTGGTTATTCACAAACATATATTATGGATATAGTTTTCTATGTACTAATATAGGTGTAACGTGTATAGGCTGTGATGGCTTGACGATCCTTACTCGGTGTATGGCATGTAATGGCTTGAGGTATAATACTCGACATATGAAACACATTATGCGAGCTGTGGTGGCTCCCAGAAACTACCTGGTTACTTTGGTGTGTGGACGTGGCATTTTTGTTGCACGAGGTGCATATTGTGGTGTTTCGCACAAGTGTATGTGGGCAACCCATTTTGAAGAGAGATGCTCAGGACGTGCGACGTTGGGGCAAAGCGGAAAACCAGTGGGGAAGTAGTAGTAGTGTACCCTTCATATTCTTTATTATATGATATACTCTTGTATGTGTTACTTGGCTTGAGTAGCCATGGTGAGGATGGGAACTTAGTATACCTGTTTAGAGGATGAGTTAGTTTCACTTGTTGTTTACTATGCTTTAGCATGCTTTATTTACTTTTTCACAAGAGGCTTTGGAGAGGATCCTACTGAGTATATTGTTATACTCAACCTATGTATATATAAACTATTTTTCAGGTCACTTGGAGCAGGTTGTAGATCAAGCTGGTTTCTACTAGCTTGGGGTTGCATGAGTTTTTCGGGATTATGGTTGCTATTGTTTTTACTTTCTTTTGGGTACTTTTAGTTTTTTCATTTCAGTTGTAGTACTTCTGCATGAAATTTCATATGTGTACTTGTGTTTTCATTTATATTGAAGTCTGAGTTGGAGTTGATTGGTTTATGTCTTATCTCTCTCTTCTTCATGTGTTATCTTAGAGGGTAATGCCTCCCATTTTGTGTGTTACTATACCCTCGGTGCTAGTCACCAACCCGGGGCCTACTGGAGGCGAGGATCAGGGGTCATTATCTCCCTTATCACATTACTGGCCAGGAGGGGTAAACTTTGTGGGGAGGGGGTCATGACATAGAGGTATCAGAGGTCTGGTTGAGGGATAGGATGGAGTTTGGAGTTAGGCACATGTGAGGTTGCATGGGTTGGCAGGGAAATGGTGTTATTCATGTTTAGCAAGTGAGGTAAACACTGGAGACCGCCTGATACATAGGTTTTTTGGTCCCCCTATGATCTGATGTATGGACCTTTAAGTTTACAATGGCTACTAAACAAGGTGATACTAGTTGTAGGGTAGAGACCTAGGAAAGGATCATGCATAATTCTTCTTTGTGCATGTGTTTGAATGGGTAGACCTTGGTATAGGTTAACCTAAAATCTATAAAAGAAAACAATTAATTAATTAATGTTGATTCTTCCATATTCCAGGTTTAAGAGATCTAATGGTTTTTTATTTTACAGGTATGGATTCCGGTCGACGTCCTCATCTGGTTTGCATAGAAAATGTCCAGTAGGCTATTCCAACAGATCACCATAGGGTAGAGGTTGACGATGATGACACTTGAAGGAAGACACTCAGAGATTTTCAGTGCCAGAGTTTGCAGAAGTACGAGGTCTCCGTTTCAGATACAGTCACGGAAGACTTCTTAGAGGAGGTCGAGATCTACTTCGGTTTGATTCTTGCTCGTAAGTAGCACTGGGTGTCCTTGGTTGTGACGATGCTGCATGGAGCAGCGAGGCAGTGGTGGTTCTTGTTCCTCGGGGATCATGAGGAGTCAGCGATCTCATGGGAGGAGTTCCGAGATAGGTTTAGAGTCGAGTTTCTTTCTTGGACTGCGAAGGCGTCCAGTCGCATGGGGCTTCTTAACATTCGACAGGGGAGCTCCAGTGTTCGAGAGTTTGGAATCCATTTCAGTAACCTTTTATGATATGCTTCGGACTTGTTTCCAGATGAGGAGTCCAGGGCTAGACACTTTGAGGAGGCTTTGCGTCCAGAGATCCAGCGCCAAGTCACCCCATTTATGCTGAAAACATATCTTGAGGTGCTAGCGAGGGATGAAGTTGTTGATAGGACTTTGTCCAGGACTGGATCATCAAGAGAGGGGAATCAGCATGATTCCTCACGAAGCAGATTTGTGGTTCAGGGTTCTCGGATTTCAGGGCAGAAGAGTTTCCACTCAGCTGGGGGTAGGTCCCAGCCCTTCACATCTTGTTTCTCTAGAGTCAGAAACTCTAAGGCTTATGCCAAGGGATCAGGCAATTGTTTTTCTTATGGTGGTTGTGGTCATCAGTAGTGGGAGTCCCCGACCTTTCAGAGCGGCCATCATGCACTAGGTGCTACACTACAGGTTCCTCCATTGAGACAGTTCCAACCAAGGCAGCAAC
The DNA here is from genome assembly GCA_963277665.1 of Viscum album. NCBI lineage: Eukaryota > Viridiplantae > Streptophyta > Magnoliopsida > Santalales > Viscaceae > Viscum > Viscum album. The sequence continues at coordinate 1,581,185,690 of OY728119.1, read as the reverse complement.
AGCCAGTTGCACTAGCTTTAGATCAGTAGAGGATAGATGGGGCAGGAAGAGGAAAACCCCATGACGCTCCCCATCCTCAGAGAGAAGAACGCGGCTGTGGTGGTGGTCATCATCAGGGTCAAAGAGACCGTGGAGGAGGTCTTGGTCAGCTTCATGCTCTAGCGTTTCCATCTCCAGGCGGTCCAGACTTCGTTCGAGGTACCCTTTGGTTGTTTTCTACCATGGTGTTTTCCTTGTTTGATTCAGGAGCGACACACTCCTTTAGATCACCTACCCTTGTACATGCTTTGGGACTTGAGGTGGAGTGGCTTGTTTGAAGTATGTAGAGACTGTGATCTAGTGTTGGGGCAACACTTCTCTTGGGGATATTTCCTATGTTTATGAATACAACCATATGATTTCATCCTCAGTATTGATTTTTTGTATTCAGTGCAGGCTATCATGGAGTGCTTCAGGAAAACGTTCATCTTCACTGGTGTGGAAGGAGAGAAAGTGGTGTTTGTTGGTGAGCGAGACACTATAATGGGACATAGGCGCATTCCATCCTTATCATCCATGATGGATGAGATGATGCTGAGTTCATCATAGGCTTAGTAGTTGGTGTTTCCTAGGGTCGTAGAGGAGTACCTTGATGTCTTTCTAGAATAGGTTATAGCATTACCTCCTTGATGAGAGATCGATTTTGGGATAGAGGTACAACCCAAAGAATCTCCTATTTCTATGTCTCCATATAGGATGGCCCCTTCGATGTTACAAGAGCTACGTATACATCTTGATGGTCTGTTATAGTGCGGTTTTGTTTGGCCAAGTGTGTCGCCACGGGGTGTACCATTTTTGTTCATGAAAAAAGATGATGGCAGTTTGCGGTTGTGTGTCGATTATCGTCGCTTAAACAAAGTGAAAATAAATAATTGCTATCCTATTCCTCGGATTGATTATTTATTTGATCAACTTAAGGGTGAAAGTTTATTCTAAAAGATCGACTTTCAATCAGGATATCATCAGATGCGTTTGAAGGATGAGGATATCTCGAAGAATTCTTTCCGTTGTCGTCATGGTAATTATGAGTTCATTTTAATTCCATTTGGTGTGATGAATGATCCAGCTATATTCATGGGATTGATGAATTCTGTGTTCCGTGAGTTCCTGGAAAAGTTTTTGGTAGTTTTCATCGACAAAATCCTTGTGTACTCTACATCTAAAGAGGAGCATGCAGAGCATCTACAAACCATTTTGGGAGTTCTTCGCCAAGAACAGCTGTTCAGGAAGTTGTCGAAGTGTGAGTTTTGGGCTCGAGAAGTCTATTTCTTGGGCATGTTGTCTCCCAACAGGGAGTAGCTTTGTATCCATCGATGATAGAAGCAGTTGTGTCATGGGCATCCCCCAAGACAGCGTCAGAGTTGTGAAGTTTACTTGGTCTCGCAGGCTAATACAGGAGGTTCATAACCAATTTCTCATGAGTTGTGACTCCTCTAACAGCTTTGACTAGGAAGGATTAGGAATTCATATGGACTGATCGGTGTTAGGAATCTTTCGAGTATCTAAAGGAAAAGTTAGTAAGTTCTCCATTCCTTTGTCTTCTAGTTGATGGAGTCCAGTTTGATGTTTTCTATGATCCTTCACATCTAGGGTTAGTCTATGTTCTCATGCAGAAGAGGTCAGTTGTTTCTTATGGGTATCGGCAGTTGCATCCCCATGAATTTAAATATTCCACCCATGATCTTTAGTTGGTAGTTGTGGTGTTTTCTCTAAAGTTGTGGAGACATTACCTCATTGGTGAGCACTTTGTGGTTTTCACCGATCATAAAAGTTTGAGGTATGTTTTCTCCCAGTATGACTTGAACTTATGACAGCATCGGTGGATCAAGTTCTTGCAGGAATAGGACTTCAAAATATCATATACACCTGGAAAAGGGAATGTTGTAGCTGATGTGCTGAGCCGAAAGTCATATAGTAATGTTGTGCGTGAATCCGATGATTCCTGGAGAGTAATGGAAGAACTATCTGCATTGCATCCTGATATGGAAGAAGTTGGGGTAGAGGTTGTCCTTTTCAGATGACAGTACAGTCATCCCTAATGTAGAAGGTGGAAGAGTCTCAGTTGGAAAATCTAGAGGTAGAGTTTTGGGGAGACCGAGTTTTTTGTGGTGAGTCCCCTGATGGTTGGTTGGAGGATGAACAACACCAAGTGTTGTATCATGGAAGGATTTTTGTTCCCTTGAAAATGCATGAGACAGTACACAAAGAGTTTCATAGTTTGCCTTTAGTGGTGCATCCTGGTGTGACAAAGAAGTACCAAGCCTTGATGAGTCGGTTTTGGTGGCCTGGGCTGAAGCATGCGGTTGCGGAGTTTGTGTCTCGATGTTTAGTCTGCCAGAAGGTGAAGGTCGAACACCATGTTCCAAGTGGTCTTCTCTAGCCATTAGAGATTCTTCAGTGGAAGTGGGAGTACATCTCAATGGACTTTGTTATAGGTTTACCTTGAGCTCCGGGAGGACATGATTCTATTTGGGTGGTAGTGGATCGCTTAACAAAATCGGCCCAATTCATAGCGATCAAAGAGTCATGCTCAGTGGAAATTTTTTCGAGGCTGTATCTGGAGGAGGTAGTGAGACTTCATGGAGTCCCAAGGATGATCATTTCTGATTGAGATACTAATTTTACCTCCTGGGTGTGGAGAGGTCTCCAACATACTTTTGGTTCTCAGTTATGCCTTAGAACTACTTTTCAACCTCAAACGGATGGTCAGACAGAGCGAACGATCCAGACTCTTGAAGACATGTTACGCTCTTGTGTTCTTGATTTTGGAGGTTCATGGATGAGGCACTTAACCTTGGCGGAGTTCTCTTAAAATAATAGTTTTTACTCCACCATTGGGATGGAGCCGTTTGAAGCCTTGTATGAATGACCTTTCCATTCTCCATTGAGCTACACTAGGGTCGGAGAATCAGCAATTCTGAGACCGGAACTAGTGCAGAATACAACAGAGATGGTCTAGGTGATTATTGAGAGGATGAAGATAGTGAAAGATCATAAGAAATCATATACTAATCAAAGAATGAGGCCCTTAGAGTTTAATGTTAGGGATCATGTGTTTTTGAAGGTGACTCCCCATCATGGGCAGCGAAGGTTTGACCATGGAAGCAAGCTTTCTCCCCTGTTTGTTGGGCCTTTCGAGGTGTTACCTCGTGTTGGAGTTGTGGCGTATCGAGTATCACTCCCCCCACATATGAGTCGGATACATGATGTTTTCCATGTATCACAGCTCCGTTGTTATCTTCATGATGACTCTAATATTATCGATTGGGGAGAGATCAATGTTGATGATGATGCAACCTTTGAGGACCGACCTATGGAGATCCAAGACCAAAAGAAGAAGGTATTACACAAGAATTCTATCCCCTTATTTCTTGTCTTGTGGAAACACGGTTTCATGGAGGAGAGAACCTGGGAACGTGAGTTATAGATACGTGCTTCGTACCCATATTTGTTTGATGTTTGACTCTTTTCAAGTAACAATGTTCCCTTTGTGGTTAGAAATTTCATGTTTTATTTATGAATTTCTTTTGTTGCTTTTGTGGCTTTCTCTCTTTTGAGAGGTATCTCCATGGGTGGTTGTTCGGACCCCGTTTCTTTTTTTGTCTCTTTAGGTTTGTTTTGAATTCTCAAGGATGAGAATGTTTTGAGAGGTATCTGATGTAATGGCTTAGACCTCTCCAGTCCATTACTTTGTGAAAATATGGTGTTAGAGGTGTTCCAGGAGGTCAAGGTGACATATCCCCAGCACTTTTCCAAATTTCCAATTCTGTGAACAGTTCCATCAGTGAACAGTTCTATTGGTGAGTTCTGTGAACAGTGTTTCCATAATGGTAACCTCTAATAGTAGGTGTACAATAACAGTAGGTGTACAGTACCAGTAAGTGTACAGTACCAGTAGGTGTACAGTACCGGTAGGTGTACCGTAGCGGTAGGTGTAGAGTACTGGTAGGTGTACAGTACCGGTAGGTGTAGAGTAATGGTAGGTGTACAATACCGGTAGGTGTACAGTGCCTGTAGGTGTACAGTAATGGTAGGTTTACAGTCCTGGTAGGTGTACAGTACCGGTAGGTGTATAGTAACGGTTGGTGTAGAGTACCGGTAGGTGTACAGTAATGGTAGGTGTACAGTACCGGTAGGTGTACAGTACCAGTAGGTGTACAGTAACAGTAGGTGTATAGTGTTTCCAGAACAGTGAGGTCTATCTGTAACCTCTAACAGCGAGGTCTATCGGTAACCTCTAATGGTGAGGTCTATCGGTAACCTCTAATGGTGAGGTCTATCGGTAACCTCTAACGGTGAGGTCTAATGGTGACTTTTTCTTTCCTTTGCCAAATTTTGAGTATGTAAATAGTGTTTCTAGCTTCCTACAGTTTCACCCATTTGATGTTTCCTTTGACATAAAATACATTTAAAGACTTATTTTAAGGACTCTTAAGGTCGATTCAAATGCCATAAATCCTATATTAATTATTCCTATGGCTCGGGATGTTTTTACTTGGTCAAATTGCATGGGTTAATGCGATCCGATTTCAACGGGGAATTAAGCGTATCTTAAACCATCGCCCCATTAAATCTTAAAAAGGGACAAGATATCATCTTCCCTTGTTCTTACTCTTTGTTCTCGGCTATGAGATGCTAGAACCTTTCAATCCTTCATATAGGAGTTGCACAATAAATCTTTACTCCTTGGATTGGTTCCATTCTATTTTGATGCAACTGAGCTATATCGGTCAATATTCGATATAAGGTATGTTTTATAGTTGTTCCTTTGGGGATCATCTCCTCATGTTTCTCCTTTCCATGTTATAGCATGTAATATTAATTCTTCTAATATGGTTTTCTTGGGGTTTGGTTGGTGTTGTCGTACCATGGCATCCTCGGGTGGATGCAGTTTTCACAAGAGGAGGATCGTGACCCATTGTGTGGATAAATAACATGAGGAACTGTTTAAAGTAGGGGATTTGTTGCTTCTCTTTTCTTTTACGTGAAACTGTATCGTTGGCTTGTTTAATCCCACTAGATGACAATGGAATTAACATAATAAATATTTTAACCAGATAAATAAATTAATATCGATCCTATGTTATTGCCTCATGTTTTTTTAGATAGTGTGATATCTATGCTTGATTTGATTATTTATTCGTTCTTGATGGAAATCGGGAAAGAACATAAATTGGGATTAATTGATAATTGTTGGCTAAAGATAGAGAGTCATGTAAACAAATCTGGTTCTTGTTGTAATTTGATGTTAATAAAATTGGTGAAGTAATCATGTTTATTTATTTTGATAGCTTACTAATTAGGTTTCCTAAATTTGGAACCTACGAGTAACAAATTTGTTAATTCAATATGGATTAAAGAACTGATTGTTTGATAATTCCTTAAAGGTTTCTGAGTTACCCTCTTGTTTGTTAAAGGGACAAGATCTCAATTAATGTGGTGTTCTTTTTTCTACTTCTTGTACTATGATGTTATCCTGGATGGCTGTTGTGATATGTGGGGGCATGGAGGATTTTGGTTGTGGCACCAGATGACGCCTAGAGTGGCAAGATGCATCGGTTTATGCATGTGGGTGTCGGGGAGGACACAAGGGATAATGGAATGGGATGGATTTGATTGTTGGATGCTTGGTGATTTTGATTGGTTTTTTATCTTCTTCACTTTACCCTACAGCTCAAGGCAGCTGGTCTTACTTACCCTTCTTCCGAAAGAGGTGAAGACACACAATATATGCCACGTGCTTTCCGTGTTTAGCTTCTCAAGGAAGGATGGGTATATTCTATTTCTATAAGTGGCAAAGCCTCAATGGGTAGTACATCTACTCACCATGTTGAGACCCCTTGTGTTTAGTAGTATAGAATGTTTTTCAAGAATTCCTGGGAATGTGGGAAAGTAATTCTTTAATGAATAATTGAATAAATGGTGTTAACCAATGGGGATGGGGATGCTGGAGCATAATGATGAGGTTGTAATTTTTGAAGGAACAGTTGACTTTGGGTGTGATACTAATTAAATTTAATGTGGAATTGTTCATGGTTAATTAATGTTTAAAGAATTAATTAATGTATAGTGGAACTGATAAAAAGTGAATGAAGTAATCTAATAAAGCTCTTTAAATGGTTGTGTGCTTATAGGATACCTAGTCTTAGAAGTAGCAGCCCGTAGTCTGAGAGGTGTTAGCTGCAGTTGTATCTAAGACTAGGTAATTCCTATAGAGTGGTAGTGAGATGTAATATATCCTGTACTTTTTTTGTTTCTATACACTACTCAACCCTCTCAGTAAGGTCAACTTACACCCTGGGGATTCTGAGCCATAGGGGGTGTTTTCCCAAACATTCTAATGGGAGGATGGATGGTTGACTACCCCCTTTGGCCCCGATCTCTTCTCTTGGTAGTTACTTGTGGTTGAAGTCACATTGGTTAGTTTTCCCTATATATGTATGTAGAGGGATGTAATGTCTTGTGGTTATTCACACACACATATTATGGATATATTTTTCTATATACTACTATAGGTGTAACGTGTATAGTTTGGGATGGCTTGAGGATCCTTACTCGGTGTATGGGCTGTAATGGCTTGGGGTATAATACCCGACATATGATACACGTTATGAGGGCTATGGTGGATACCAAAAACTACCTGGTTACTTTGGTGTGTGGACGTAGTGTTTTTTTTGCACAAGGTGCATATTGTGGTGCTTCGCCCAGGTGTCTGCGAGCAAGCTTTTTTGGAGAGAGATTCTCAGGACGTGCGACGTTGGGGCAAAGTGGAAAACCAGTGGGGATGTAGTAGCATGGTACCCTTGATATTATTTATTATATGATATATTATTGTATGTGTTACTTGGCAAGAGTAGACATGGTGAGGTTGGGAACTTAGTATGCCTGTTAAGAGGATGAGTTAGTTTCACTTGTTGTTCACTGTTCTTTAGCATGCTTTCTTTACTTTTCCACGAGAGGCTTCATGGAGGATCCTGCTGATTATACTATTATACTCACCCTATGTATATATAAACTGTTTTTCAGGTCACTTGGAGTAGGTTGGAGATCACACTGGTTTCTACTAGCTTGGGGTTGTAGGAGCTATTCAGGCTTGTGGTTTCTGCTTTTTTTACTTTCTTTTGGGTACTTGCAGTTTTTTCCTTTTAGTTGTAGTACTTCTGCATGACATTTCATATGTGTACTTGTGTTTTCATTTATATTGCAGTTTGAGTTGGAGTTGATTGGTGTCTATATTATCTCTCTCTCTTCTTCATGTCTTCTCTTAAAGGGTAATGCCACCCATTTTGTGTGTTACTATACCCTTGGTGCTAGTCGCAAACCCGGGGCCTACTGGAGGTGGGATTCATGGGTCATTATCTCCCTTCTCACATTTCCAGCCCAAGAGGGGCACACTTTGTGGGGAGCGGGTGATGACAATATGCTACATCTATCCTAGAAAATTATTTGAATACTTTTGTATCCGAAATCATTCTCACAGTATTATCGACAAATAATTTTTTATTTATAACTACACATTTCATTAATGATTTTTCATAATTTATAACTGATAAAATATTTCATGTTTTAAATATAATACTCTACCTCATTATTTTAAAATTATATTCCATTATTCAGTCTCAAAACATAAATTTCTCTTTTATAAAGGTTCAAAGTGACCCTTTAATGAATTTTGTTATAATAAATCATAGATTGACTATATTTTACCATGATGATTCATCTAATCTTTTATATTTATCATTAAAGAGAAATAATATCCATCACCACCTATGTATTTTGAACCAATCGACCTTCATATAAAATCATAAACTAACTATAATGTATCATTTTCCATTGTTTTCATGGATTTTTTCTCTTAGTCATGATATTTATTTATTTATAGACATAAAATTATGTAATTATTCTCAATTTGTTGTTTGAAAACATTTAGAAGCTCCAAATTTTTTCAATTCCCCCCCACCAATGGATTATTAATAAATATAAATTATTCGTTTATAACATAGTATATTCTTATTATATTTAATAAGAAAACATGAGTATTCATTAACATTGATTATATGATTGAATTTAATATAAATTAACTTCATTTATTATTTATCTCATCACCATATCATATTGTCTTCATTATATATTATAATTATTCTAGGTAAATTGTATTGAATGACTAAAAAAATGTTTCCTAGAACTAAAGATGTTATTCCCCATTCCTTTCGTTAGAGAAACATCCACATTTTTCATGAATTCTTTATAAAAAATAGATCCTTCATAAACAATAAAATATTTAGATTACTCATATTCTCTATGTAAATTGAAATATCTATATTATAATTTATGTTTATGGGAAAATATATGTTTCTAAACATGTATAAATAATATCAATCATTTAGAATCTATAAACTATGACCATTTATTAGTTTAATTGATAAATAAATAATATTTATATTTCATTTCATCTTATTATTCATATAAGTGTTTTTATTAATACAAAGGAAATGAATTACCCTATTATATATTAAAAGAGAGGAAACTAAAATTCTCGTGTAAGAATAGAGAACCTATAAAGGATCAAATTTTTAAAGAAACCTACTTTTTTATATTGAATATAGTTTTTATGAGTTTAGATAAAATTTAAGGCTAAAGATAATAGTTTTTATGCAACAAACCAAGAATTTAAAACAATAATATTCTGTTTAATAGCATATATAACATGAAACACTGAGCTTAAATGACTAGAAAAATATATTTCATTAGATTTATTCTCTTCAACAACATAGGATACATGCAACCCTAAGTCTAAAAGAAATGTAAAATAGTTTAATGTTATAAAATAGACATTAAATATGTAGGTATAATTATAATAAATAAATTATAAAGAATATATGGTTATCTATTGATTATATATATAATAATAATCATCTAAAACCATATGAAATGTTTTAAAAAAATATAATTTTTCTAAAAGGATGACTTGTCACACTTTGTGAAAATATTTTAAAAATAAAATTTCTGACTTATAAGATGTTTATTTAAAAAAATAATAATTCACTTTTAAAATAATCATGAAAAAATTATCTTATAATTTACTTTTAATAATTTTATGAATTTTTTTATGAATAGTACAAAATATTGTTTCTCATTGATAACTACCTTTTCAATTAAGGAATTTAAAAGATATATTTTGATATATATTTTTTAAAGTAACACTAGTAAAATTATATTATAAAAAATACATTTTAGGTCATTCTACTCAAATTAATTTTGTTTTTTATAGTAAAACTTTCTATACTTATGGGAATTGTCTCTTTGGAAAACCATGTTTTCATCACATATGTGGGTTTAATTTTAAATTAGATTTTTCCAATGGTATTAATGGAATTTGGAAAAAAGGATTCCATATTTTTAATTATGATATTTAATATTATATAATATATTTAACGTAATTTTTGTTAATAATGATTAATAAAAACAATAAAATATATATTGTGGTTATGGTTAAAACAAGTTTAACAGGGGTTAAATAAAAAGGATAAATGTTAAAATGGTTCAAATAATTGTCTAATTTATATTTTATGAAAATATTTCTATAATTATTTCATACGTATTTATTTTTATGTGATTTTGATGCATGTGTCCATGAAATTTACCAATAAAATATTTTAATTAAAGAAAATGACAAATGTCCCCCCATGCTTTTAAATTTCAATAATGTGTTGACATTGGGAAAAAGGAATATGTGGATGAATATTGATGGTAATTTTGAGAATAATTAATTAAATTTCATAAGGGTAATTTATTTTTTAACTTTTAGTAATTATAAAAATACTTTAAAAGCTTACGTGACGCCAACGTAGTAATTATTTAGTTAATATAAAAAATAAAATAAATTATATGAAAAATATTAAAAGTAATATAAGTAAAATGAATTATTATATTCAATTAATTTTTTAAATAAATATATCATTTTATACTGGTGTTAAAATAATATATTCTAACTCCATAATTTTATTGATATTTTTAATGTCAAATTTAATAAATAGTGTTAATGTTTATATTATTGTTATTTTATAATGAATAATATTTTATCAAATGATTTAAAAATACTGAAAGTATTATACTCTCCTTAATTATTATTATATGTTCAAAAATATAAACCATGTTCCATTAATGTACCAATGGTCTTATTATAATAATTATATTGACCCTTAAGTAGAAAAAATGTTATTACCTTGGTAAAGGGTAAAATGGAGTTTTGCGCATTACAAGCGCTTATGTTAAAATTTATTTTCCACACACAAAGGTTTTTTTCTATTTTATAACATATATTTATCAATTATAACCAATGGGAAGAAATTGTCTTATTGGGGTCATTTATTTCTAGTCTTAAATTATAAATTACCTAGGTAAAAGGACTAGTTACCGTAGTGAAAACTAAAATGGTATAAGAATGGAAACAAATAAGTTAAGGAAAAAAAATTTAAAACCTGAGTTTTTATTAAAAAAAATAGTTTTAAATTTAATATACAATACCTATACTCCTTTAATTATTAATTTTATATGCAATTGTCATGAGAGTGACTTCACAGTATTGAATATTTTTTTATTTACAAAATTGACACTCGTTCTCAATTATAAATGGGAACTTCCTCCCCTCACTTATTCACAAATATTAAACCATTTGGATTGAAACATACCTGAGAATACTCTCACTAAAATCTTTATAAGTGTTCTATATCTTATGGTCTTCAAAAAATCCCTACCCTAGGTTTATTAATAAGAGATACAAATGATGTTATTCTAATCAAAGATAATTGTCCTCACAATGAACATTCATTTTACTCTTCCTACTACAACCCTCAATCACGTATTTATATTTAAAATATAATAAAATAATAATATAACATATAATTATAAGTTTTTATTTTTATTTCCTAATCTATTTCCATATCCACTACCATAAAATGGGAAACCAAGCTGTCGATTATGTGTATGGTGGACTACAGCCTCAAGAACTGATGTAATTCATCTTCCATCCCACCTCTAATGTATAGTTATAATCATGTGTTTAACATATTTATATGATATTTATAACATTAATATACTTATTTAATTATAATATCACATATATCTTCTTATCATCAATTTTGTTGGGAAATAATAACATTGCTTGTGCGTACATGTGGACAGCCGCCTCCACGTAATGATGTGAAATTTTTTCATTTTATTTTGAAATGGAAGGTAATAATGATATATCTAATGAATATATATATGAAATATATGATATAATAATGATTATTAAAGGTTATAATATTATAAAACTTTCCAACATCCCATCCATTAAAAAAACAATTTTCATCTATACGTACAACCTATGTCTCCATGGATGGTGTAATTCATTTTATTATCTGTATATTTTATAGATTACTATAAAACAAATATTGAAACAATATTGTATTTATATCATTTTTAACATTATTTATATGATTTGAACATGGCCAAAATAAAATTACTGAAATTAATTAACCAAAATAAACATGAAAAACAAAGTAATTATCACACGAAATAGTGATTTTAAAAAATAATTGTCAATAAACGGGTGATAAAACTCTATAATTAAATAATATATGGTATAATATATGTTATTATGTTTATGTAATAGATTTATAATAAACGTATATTTTTTATATAGTATTCATGTACATGTATGATGGAAATTATACCTAAGGTACGGGTTTCTCATTTCACTTTTACTTCCGTGAGATGTATCCCATATCCACAAGTAAGTAATTTTTTGTGGGGTATATATTGCCCCTTTGATATGTTATATCATGAATTAATTTATATTTATGGTATATATATTTTAATTTTATGATATGTATTTCATGGGGATTGTTATTTATAAGTTACAAAAGTGGTAATGTTTTATGTTACAATCTCATTTTTTATTGGGATTGTTTATATTTAAGTTTCGAATGATGAAATATTAAGATCTATATTTCCCAGAACACATTAATTTAGATATAATCTGGTTATTATTGGATAATAAATTTTTTCCTCTTATTTTATTATCTTTACGAATAAAATATACTAAAAGAGTGTTTTTATAGAAAAAAGACTTCATTTATCTCTTAAGTTAAAAACCATTTTTTCCTTCCATTTCAATGTTTTCCAAAAATATTTCCACAAATGTTTTTAACATTCGAAAAATTATTTTCAAAAGAAATTATAAACCATGCTTTAATTTTAAAAAAAAATATTAAAAGTAATCTTCCTATCATTTTCCAAACGAGGTACTTTTTTACTTTTTAGCGAAAATGTGAGTGGAACCCTTAGTTTAACAAGTAAAACATGAACAGAATTTCTCACCATCTTGACCACTGAGTGTTCTAAACATTCCATTATAAGTTCCACAATTTATATCCATATAATAGTATTTTTATAATATTTTTTAACTTTTATTTTTAAAACACGATTTTTTAAATAGTAAAAGTAATTTTCCTCAAGAATTTTTTTAATGATCACTTAATATAATTTATATTCATCAACATTAAGAACCCTTATTATACTTATTATCCACTGGGAATATTCTATAAGGATACAATCCTTATTATTTATTTTGATGGTTTATGATCATTTTGACTGGGATTGAAATATTTTGATAACATTCTCTATATAACTCTGAACAGTTTATGATTAATATTAATGATTATGGAAATTATTAACAATTCATAATATATTTTTTTCACTAAAAAAATTTATTTTGATTATTCTTCACCCCATTCACATGAGGAGTGAATTGGAATTATTAAGTGATGTGTCTGACCTACTATGTCCCCTAAACTAAATGTAATGTATCGTAATAAAAACTATATTAGATTTCTGGTGAGGCCTTAACCATTTTTATAGATTTATTAGCACAAGAATTCTATGTTATTTGAGATTTCCTGGAACAAGGACTCGACTGTATGTTTCATATGTCTGTCATTATGCATTCCATTATTGTGAATTTAGTTATTGATTTCAATGTGATTATTTTATGTGTTATGATATACTTTGATTATTTTATATCTAATGAGATTATTTATATTGAATTATTTGATCATCCTTTAATCCTTCTATAGAGACCCTTTTTCATTCTTGAATATTACATGATTTTAAATATAAAAAAATAATAGCATCATAAAACTTGGATCCAAAGGTTTAGTGTCTTGGGAAAATTTTTACCATACATTATATTTACATAACAAAACATAAAAAAAATATTTAATTACTTCTTCTTTATAATATTAGTGACCTCATTTACTCTTTAGTATAAGTAATATTATGAGGATATACATCAATGAAATGTGTGAGATAAAATCTTGGTAAGAGGATAGACCTGAACACGAATAAATATATCTTAATGAGCATAATCATCATCATATCATAAGTATAAGATCATCTTCATATTCATGATAGGCAGTATTGGATAAAGTCATGGAATGTGGCAATGGATAAAAATGAAACATCATGTATTAGTGGTTAAATACCCCACATATTTGTGAACAAATATAATATCATTTCCACGCATAACATATGTGAATAATCTTAACATCATCCTTGGGAATAAAGATATAATTATTTTCATTAATATTTCACATTATATCTTGAGATACATCACATTACCCAAGGTATTGGATCACTATACAATTTCAGTCACATCTGTCACATCATATCATTTACACAATATTTCTTTCAACATAGAATGTATATCAATAATTGACATAAAATAACATATATAAAGGAATGGTTTTAATTTCATAAATCATGAATTCATTAATAAAATTTGGGGTTCCAAAAAAGGAATAACATACTAGGTATAGGAATCGTTAATCTTGAGGGAAGAAGAAGCAATATCAAGAGAAGTAAATGATGTATTTTTAGAAAGAATATTTTTTTGGGAAAATATATTTATTTGTTATAAAACTGGATTTAAAACATGTATATCCTAAAAAATAAAAGGGAAGAAAAATGAAATTATATTTAGGATTATTAAAATAACATCCACATTGAAAATTTTCATGAAAGAGGAATAACATGAAGAAAGGAAATTGGGTTCAAGAATCCCCTTACCTTATGTAGGAATGCTTTATTTACTTTTATATCCTGGATAATAAAATTGATTAACTAATTTATAAATATAGAACCTATTATACATGTATTTTAATTATTATGATTTTATTAAGTTCATTTATGGCTATTATGATTAGATTTTTATTTCAATTTCAACGTTCATGAGTGTTTGTTTTCATGTCTTTCATGAAGTATTCACTTGAATATATGTACGGAAGATCATAAAAAATAATTATAATTATCAGAAATTTAAAGTATATGCTATTAATGAACTTATATAAGTTTAAATTATATTATGTATTAATTATTTCAAATATGAGGATGATTCCTTAGATAAAACGATAACTATAACCATTTAGATTAATTTGGATGTTTTTCAATCATCACAAACTAGTTTTGTTTTATTATTTAAAATAATGTATATATGTTATTTCTAGAACAAAAAAGGTTATTAAATAAATTTTAAAATATTTTTTAACCATTATAATGGTTTTATGACCATTCATAAAGGTTGAAAATGAAAATGAAAACTTTTCATACTCGAAGGTGATAAATTAATGCCTCATGATTGATATTTTAATTTTTTGAACAAAATGGAGAGGATATGAGGTTTAATGATGGATTATTCCATTAAAATAATAAAATTACAATATATATAATATAATACAGTTATCACTACACTAGAATAAGGAAATTTTAAGAGATAATTATAAAATAAAATTAATTGAAAATAAATTTAATGAAAAGAAAGTAGGATTTTACCTCTTGGATTCTCCTCCTTGAGAACCTCCATAGGGAAATCATTTTTGGAAATTTTTTCAGACCTAAGTCTTATGTATGTGTTGAATATTATTTTAAAGATTATTGTTCATAATTATAACAATATTGAAATCTCAGAAGGTGTGAGGAGAAGAGTATGTGAGGGGTGGTATTTATAGGGGAGGAGATGGGTGTTTTTTGGTTATTTTATTCATTATATTATTATTTTAGCTCAAGACTATCAATAGTTTAAACCTTATACATGAATATATTAAATAATGAATAATATTTAGAGATTATTTTCTTACATCATTCATACATATATATAACATTATTAACTTATTCACTATTTTAATTTTCTTGTGGGAAATGTTTCTATGAAATTGACTAATAGAATTATTTAATTAAAGAAAAAGGCAAAATGACACCCTCTTACTTTTAAATTTCAATTATGTATTCACATAGAGATAAATGAAACATGTAAATTAATATTTATATTATTTTATGTCATAATGAAATTAAATTTGTTATGGTAATATATTTAATTTTTTTAATTATACAATTACATTAAATTTTTAAGCAACACCAATGTAGTAATTATATAATTAATATAAAAATAAAATAAAAAATACTAAAAATGTTTATTAAAAGTAACATAAATTGAATGAATTATTTCAATATATTAATTATGAAGATAAATATATAATTTTATATAGGTTTTAAATTAATATATATTAATTCCATAATTTTCATGATATTTTTTAATCTGAATTAATTAAATAGTGGCACAATTGAAATTAATGTCTATTTATAATAAAAAATATTTTATTAAATGATTTAAAATTCCTAAAAAATATACCCTTGAAAAAATTATTGTAAAATATTTTACAATATAATAGATTGTACATTCATGGACTAATTTTCCTTTTATAATAATTATATTGACCCTAAAATAGTAAAAATGGGGTTAACATTATAAAGGGTAAGACATGGTTTTCTACTTTACATGTGCTTATGTTAAAATTAGTTTTCCAAATACTTAGGATTTTTATTTTATAATTTAGATTTAATATTTTGTAAAATTTGGTAAAAGATATCTAATTAGACCCACTAATTTCTAGTGTTAAATGATAAATTACCTATGTAAAAATACTAGTTACCTGAGTGAAAACTAAAATGGTAAAAAGTAAGTAAACTTAGAAGTTAAGGAACAACATGTTCAAAACATGTGTTTTTTTAATATGTTGTAGAGTTTTTTATTTAAAATATAATCCAAAAAATCCTTTAAGTATCAATTTTGGAGTCACTTGGGTGAGAGTATCTTACCATTATTTAATAGTTTCGAGTATTTACAAAAATGACACTCATCCTGAATTGTAAAAGGGAACTTCCTCCCATCACTTTTTCAGACATATTAATCCTATTGGATCAAGAAAAACCTACCAAAATATATCTATCTAACATCATTATCCATGTTCTAGAGCTCCCGGTCTCCCCAAAATACCAACCCAGTGGTCTTTAATAAGATATCAAGAGAAGTTTGTTCTAAAAAGATAATTGTCTTCACTAAGATCATTCTATTTACCACTCTTACCACCATCATTCATGTATGAATAATTCCAATATAACAAAAAATGTATATTAAATATAATTATATGTTATTATGTTTATTTTATAACTTATATCCAACTACACTTCCATCAAATAGGAAATGAAACTTTCAATCTTGTGTAAGTCGGACTAGCGCCTCGCCAATCCCTATAATTAGTTTCCCAAAACCACCTACAACGGCTGAATATAATTATGGTTTTAACATATTTATATTATCTATATAACATTAAAATACATATAGAATTATAATGTCACATATAAATTCTTACCATCCAATCTTTTGGGAAACAATAACGTTGCTTGTGCATACGCGTAGACCTCAGCTTCCACATTGCGATGTGAAAATTTTTTCCTTTAATTTTAAAATAAATGGTAATGAGGATATATTTAATGAATATATATTATATATATTATATAATAATACTTTTTTAAACTTGATATTTTATTTTCCATTCCTTCGTTCTATCCGTTTCAAAATGGAAACAGGGTCATTACGTACATACGACCTCCTACCTCTATGAATGGTGTAATTAATTTTTATATCTCACTTTTTATAGATTACTATAAATATTCATATAATGAATATATATGATATTTATGTCATGTTTAAATGTTTTGATATTATGTAACCATGATCAATGTAAAAGTACTGAAATTACTAAGCCTAAACAAATATGAGAAATGAAGCAATTGTCACCCGAAACACTAATTTTAACAAAAAATTGTAAATAAAAAGATGATAAAATACTATTATAGAATCATTTATGGTATGATATATATGAATATTTTTTGATAATATAAATAATAAACCTATATTTTATATTCCTGAGGTGGGACATGTATGATGCGAACTAGACCTAAGGTAAGATTTTCTCATCTCACTTTTACTTCCATGAGATGTATGTCATATTCACCACTTAATTCTTTTATGTGGTGTTTATACTATAAATTTGATATTTTATATCATGAATTACTTTATATTCATGTTATATACTGTTTTATTTGAAGTTATTTCTTTCATCGTGCATTTGATTGAAAAGCTACCAAAGTGGTAAAGGTTTATGTTACAATCTAATTGTTTATAAAGATTGTTTATAATTAAGTATCTAATTATGAAATATTTTGATAAATATTTTAGGAAGCCCATAAATTTTCTTATATAGAATTTATTTATAGATAATACTGGTTATACTCTCTTTATAATCTATTTAAATACAGAATAGAACAAAATAATGTTTTTAAAGAAAACCAAATTCATTTATCTCTTTGGAGGAAAACCCTTTTTTCATCCATATCAATGTTTTTTAAGTATATTTCTAAAAAAAGTTTTAAAATTTTGAAAAATGGTTTATCAAAGAAAATTTTAACCATGTTTGAATTATAAAAAAAATACTAAAATTAATATTCCTTATCATTTTCCAAATGAGGTACCTTTTTACTTTTTACCAAATATTTTAGAGAAAAATTTGTTTTAAAATGTACATCATGAATTGAATATCACATTGTCATGACTACTTGGTGATATAAAAAATAATTTCTAATTTTTAAAGGTTATTTTCAATGAAAATTATTTTTAAAAAATAAATTGAGATTTTATTTTTTAAAATTTGATTTTCAAAGTAAAAAAGTTAGTTTACTCAAGAACATTTTTAATTATCTCTTTATGAAATTTATATTCACTAATGTCAACAAGTCTTATTATAAAAATTATCCACTGAGGATATGTTGTAATGATACCATCATTATTATTTATCTACATGGTTTATGATCAATTTGACTAGGGAAGTACTATTTTGATACCATTCACCAAATCACTCTAAATGGTTTTGGATTATTTTTATTTATTGGGGAAAGTATTAAAAATCCATATTCTAGTTTTTTAATAAAAAAATTTATATTGTTTAAGCTTCTCCAATTTTATATGAGTAACTCATTAGACTTAGTAAGTGGTAGGTGGGGCCATTTATAACCCCCTTTATGCATTAGTAGGTCTCATGGGACAAACTATATTTGGTTTTGGATGAGTTCATACCCATTTTTATATATTTCTTAGAATAATACCTTGATGGTATTTCAAATGACTTGTAATAAGTCCTCTATTATATGTTTCATATGTTTGTCATTATGTATTATGTAATCATGATAGGTTTCATTGTACGCATACCCATACAGAACATCAGAGCTCACCCTTTTGGTATGTTAACATTACCTATGATTCCAAGAAGTGTATTATTATTGATATAAAAGGATATTCTGATTTTAATACTTGTTTACTCATAGAAAATATTATGTTATATTTATTCTTTTATTTTTAATTTGAAATTCAATCATGTATCTTGTTTACCATGAGTACTTAACTATTAGGTCTATTATGATGTTATTTCTTGTATCTAGTAAAAATGTAATAATGTAACCACTGAATCTAGGCTACTAAGGCTGGGGTCACTAAATTTTGATCCAATCAGGAAACCACATCCTATTTTGGTCTTCACCATGTCATTGTTGTTCTAGTTTCCTCATCTTAGTAGCCATGGTTCTAGTGGTTTACAATATTTCATATAGAAAAAGGGTTTTGAGGATTTTGATCATTTTAGGGTAACATAAACATTGTGATTATAAAAAATGATGTGTATGAGGTGGTCTTACCTATTTTTTAAAAGTTGGGAATTAAATCCATATCATCCATGGAAATGAGGAAAATGCTTCTAGATTTAACCTTGGTGAGAAATGACCTAGTTTTTGAACAACACGTCATAATTATATCATGGGAACTTGGTTATATGGTATGAAATTTGTTTTTGTTCATGGTGAATATATCATATATTTTTATATAATCATTTTTAATAAAGTATAGAGCTTGTGATAATATTAGTATTATCATTTAAATACATTGGGGTGTTCATATCAGCATTAAATAATCTAAACCAACTAATGGTTTACCTTTTTCAAATCATGTTTATAGATCCATTAGTTTTAAATATAAATTTTAGGCCTTTACTTCAATTATTTAGTTTTCTTAGCCTTATTGAAACCCTCTAATACTGTGGTGGATTCATTGTATCTTATAAATCCCATTAATGGATTCTGAAGTCCTTATATTTATAAGATTGATTCTTTACGGTCTAAGGTAATATTCTTTCAAATTATTTTCTATTTTCACTTAATCAATATTCTTGACATCTATGTCAATTAATAGTACCCAATTTTTATTGATAAATATTAAAGGATATATTAAAGATTGATGTGTTACTTGTTTATTGAAGGATCACTACTAGAATTTATATACTTTATCATTTTTCTACATCTTAACACTAAAAAGTAATTTTAGCTTTATTATAGTTAGGTGATTGAGATTCATTATTATTTTACTATTTGGTGTGGTTTAATCATACATTAGTTTCTATTTTGGAATGGATATATAATTTTACTTAATGAATATAATTAATTGAATTGAAAATAAAAAATATTCGGTTCATTATTATTTACACTAGTTATATTATTATTCTTTATGATTTTCATTGATTATTGTGATAAGAAATTTGAATAAAGTTATTGGTGTAGATGTTTTTAATCTTGTTTTAAATTGGTTAGAAAATTAAAATCTGGTAAGATAATAATGATTTTGAAAAAATAGGATTTTTAAATTTTTATTCTTGTGTTGATTATGAAGTTCTAAATTCATAATAAATACATGAATAAATTTATTTTTTTCCTTATAAATATAGGATAGTGGGATGGATAAATTATTATATTGGGGGAAGAAACTTTTGATTTTGGTATTTATGTAGTAGTGAAAGAGTTATTGATGTTAGTTTTATTGTTGTAGAATGATATGGTTGATTTGGTTTGGTTTTTTTTAGTGTGGATGTTATGTAGGTCATAGTTCAAGTTATTAGTTGTCTACTGGTTATTTATTATGGGTAAGTTGATGTGTTTGTGTGTTTTAGTTTCCTAGTAATATGGAATTGTGTTAAAATTAATGGAAAATGATAATACTGTGAAATAGAATTGTATTATATTGAAATAATGCATTGTTGAATTAATTAAAGTAAAATATTTTAAAATATTTTTTATTGATTTAATTATAAATAATGATTAATATGAAAGTATGAGTTTATAAGAAAAAAAAGAAATTTCTTTGGAATAATATGGCTGAAATGGATAATTTAAAATTAGTAATAATATATGAACTTAGAATAAGTTATATAGTTATTTTATGGTTCCTTTATAGTTATGATGTTGAAATTCTATGCTTATAGAGGTGGAATAAGAAATTATATTTTCATTGATTTTATATATTGGATATTCTTTTTGGATTTAGTGGTGTTTAAATGAGGATTTTATAATGAAATAACCCAGGATATCCTTAAAAACAGGAACCTGACCTAATATTCCATATAACCAAAGGGTTTTCTTGATCCCTACAGGCTAGCGACTAGAACTCGGTAATCAAAAACAACTAAAGGGAATTATTTTTACCAACTTAAAGAAGAAAAAATGGAATATCTATACATATATTAAAGAAATAGTGGAAGAATAACAAGAAAGATATATAATACATCTGAAATAAAATAGTAGAAGTGATACAACTCAAAGTGGTAATAATAAACCCAAAGTAAAATCCCAAATGTAAAGGGTGATTAAATTAAATGAAAACTACTCCATGTGATAATGTAAGAAACGCCCCACCATCTCACCACCAGCTATTTGTACCCAGCTAGAAGAAAAACTCACCCCCTCACTATGGTACCTTTCCTTTTTCCCGTATCAAATGACATAACCATATCTACACACCATCGAAGGGGTGTACAGGCTATCAGCTAAATATGATATGTAGGATTCCACTCAGGTGTTCCATATCAAGTCCTTAGAAAAAAAATTAAAATATGATAATTTTATAGAAATCATGGAATGATAAATGATAAATAATTTGTTATTAAAATAATGGTAAATATTACTATTTTCAATGGTTCCAAAACATGCCAGGTAAAGCTGTTTCAAAGCTCAAGTTCCAAAACAAAAAATCACAATCAAATCATGTATATCAAAGATATAATAATAAAAATCTAAAGTATAAGTAAATCATGCCAAGGAACTGCAAATATTTAGGATATCATACTACTCTTACTACAATCATTGACTAGTTCACAATAAATTTCTCATGCCACATACTTAAGGAGTAAAAGAACATCTCATGAATGACCCCCTCAACAAAGTCAGCATAATTTACCATGAACAATGGGGCCAGTGAGTAAAGGAACATCCATTGAGTGAACCTCCTGACAATACCTGGACGATGGAATTAAGATACACCTTCAACCTAAGTACTCGTGGCTTCCCATGTTCTATATTTCCCAAATAATTTTAATAGGTATTTTAACAATAAATTTCAAATATCCCTTTTCTTTTATCAAATCGTCTTTAAAAATTCATTTCAGAATTCTTTGAAAACACCCATTTATCTTTACCAAAACCATGGGGAAAACCATCTTTTATATAAAATCAATTTACACACACACAAAAATCATTAAAATTAATTTAAAAAACAATTTATAAAATATGATTAATCAGGGTTTATTTAATAAAGGATATAGATAGAACCACCTAACTCTATCTTGGTTTGCACATGCCCGCAACAAGATCCACCAATACTTGAGGAATTAAAAAGACTCAATTAAGGTCCTAGAATATTTTCACTTGTATTTAAATTAATTAATCAATCAAAGATGCTAGTGGAGAAGATAAAAAACATATACCTCAAAGAAACCACATTCCTAAACACAACCAACATGAGGGTCAACGTCTAGGAGATGATCACATTATGGATCTATAAAGGATAAAAAAACATCATCCTAGGGATGGTGAATTCAAAACATGGTGCAATTATACAATATGAACAATTTAAATGAATTAACACAAATGTTTCTTACTAAGGAGAATCAACACAACCACCACATAGATCATATGCATAATGAAATGATCCATAAGGAGATAAGACTAACCAAATCATACCTGAAATTTCCTAGGGTTTGATGCTAGGAGGAAAAACTAAATGAGAGAACTAATGAGCATATAGAATCATAAAAATATAGCTTGAATTATTTATGGCCTAAGAAACTCATTTTTTGTGAAAATACCATGTAGCTCATATATTCCAAAAAAACACATCACATTAAGTTAACTTTACCCATGGTCAATGATTTTGTGGCATCAAAGTGGGTCTTAGAACATAATAATAATTTACAGGGTAAAACGTATATGATCACTTGCAAGATTATTATGCTATAAACTATTTTATTGATGGTTCTTAATGAAGTACTTATTTCATAATCCAAAATTATTGAAATAAAAGTTCTCATCAAGCAGTTTTTACCCTAGGTTCTATAGAAAATACAAAAAAATATCCTAAGACTTTTAAACCGAAAAACTCACTCATAAACATTAAAAATAGTGTTACTTTTTATCCAATATGTTACAATATTTCCACCATATTACTTTCGATCCCTGAGAATTCATATGGAAGAAGGGTGATCTAGAAAGAGGTGAAGCTAATACTCTATCACTAGTGATTTACACTCCCATGTCTCGTGGGGATCTAATCTATGTCTCTATAACACTCTGAATAACATGATAAACTTCCCACACCAGAATTTCACGTGAGAATAAATAATCTACATTGGATTCTCTCCTACAAAAACGCCAGATTCTACTCAATATCTTACCAACTTAGAAGATGGCAAGGATCTGGATGGTACTTCCTAAGCTGGTATATATAGAAAACGCCAAGTATAAATATCAACTAAATCAACAATATTGACCAATACACAACCTACCCATGATTATATATGACGGAAAGTTGTCCAAAATATCTTATATCCACCATTCACTCTTTCACAAGCTGATTGTGACCCAATAGAGGAGTAACATTCAAGATAACCTGGTCCCCAAGAGAAAACGCCAAATGATGGCATCGATGACCCACATTTGATTTTGTTACTCTATGTTTTAACTAGATGATGATTTATATCATCAATCCTCATTTAAATCTACTAAAAAAACTCAATACCATAAGATATCCCTCAACCAACTCATCCCAACAAAGAGGTGACCTTCATGGGTTAATATAAAAAAACATCAATGGTTATCATTTTAATCGAGGAAAAATAACTTCTTCATTATAAAAACTTTTCCAATCCCACATGGTTATCCCACAATCTATATTTTTATTTTTAAAAGACACTTTTAAAGGGTAAGTATGAACCAAAAAAAACCAAACATAACAAATTCAACCAGTGAAAAATCCACCGATTGAAAATTTAAATTTCAAAGAACCGTTAGAAAATTTCAAAAACTCAAAAATTAAAACTGATCGAACACCACCATGATCAGAACATGAGCCATCCCAAGTACCATAATCACCATCGATCACACACTGACAACCACATCATCATCAACACCAGAGTCGAACACATCCACAGTATCGAGAAATGAGTCGTCTTCACCTTCTTCATCCTAATGTCGCCCGCTCAATCTCACATCCCAAAGACCCTTGAACTCCTCTGCGCAGCTCTACCTCAGAGATAATAGGGGAATTCTGGGTCTAGAGCAGAGAATGAATTAGGCGATTCTAGGCCAAAACCACAACAAGAAACCCAATGGCTATCCCACAATCCACTAAAAAACATAGGATGAATCACATCCTCAATGATCATAATAGCATGATCCATCTAACTGGCTTAGTAACACCTTAATATTTTTTGAAATATTTTTTTCTTGAATAAATTTAATTTCTCGGATAGCTTGTGTTACATGAAACAATGAGTTTTAACAAATCATGACAAACTATTAATATTATTATTTAAACAAGATCGTTATTACTTAGTTGTTAATATTGGTAGAATGAATATGAATATATAAATTTTAAATATTATGAATAATAGTTTTATATAAATAATACATATTGATAAAAAATTACATAATTTTCAAAAAATCATTTAGGTGTTGAAATTTCTATTTTCTAAAAAAAAATTATTTATGTTTGCGAACAGTAAAAAAATATTGATTTTTTGAAAATTTTAGAAAATTAATCTTATAAAATAAACTTAATTTTGAAATTATCATTTTAAAACATGATTATGGTGTGTTTTTATTTATTTTTCTACAAATATTAGTTTTTTGAGGAATACTGAAAAATGATGGTTTTTGTTGAAAACTACCTTTTATTTTAAAAAATGTATAAGATTAATTAATATTTTTTAATGGGATTAAAAGTATCATTAGTTAAAATATATATATTTATATGTTTTATTTCACTGAAATTATTTTTATATTGAATTTTTATATAAAAACATTTTGAAATTTTGAACATTTTCCCTTTGAAAAACAATTTTCTCTTCATGTCTATAGGGTTAATATTAAAATAAAAAATTTCAATTATTTGAACATAATTTTAGAAAATTGAATAAAATTTAGAACTATAATATTTTTATTATCTAATAATAATTTAAAAATAATATTTGGTAAAAATTAATATTAAAAATGGTAAAAATTAATTAAGTAGTTAAGGTTAAAATAGTTATATGAGGGGTTAAACTAAAAATAAAAGTAGTAATTTCACCTAGTAATAAGTAAAAATCCCATTTTATAGAAATATTTTTACTTTATTACCTATAATTTTATATAATAAGTAATTTGGAACTATCTTCATGGGATAAACATGGATATACTTTATTATTTTCAAACTACTAAGTGTGTCCTCCCCCAATTATTAAAGGCCAACCATTGTCCCCTCTTCTTCGCACTTCAAAAACCCATTGGTTATTCCAATACCTACCCAAATATATTAATTACATCCCCCCACATCATATATCCCTTTTTGAGATCAAACAACCAATCTAGGATGGATTTAGGTAAACATAAATTAGTTGTCTAAAGAAAGTTCATGATTTTAACTATGCATTTTTGTTTTACTTATTCTTATAACTCCTTAAAATCTTCTTATATTATGACGATATAAAAAAATTATAAAATATTTTGATATTTTATTATTTTAATAATATAACATACATCTAACTCCTCTACCATCAATTGGGATATGAAATCATCATTTGTGGGTACGGAAAATGACCTCCTCATGAACCGATGTTATTCATTTTCTATCCCCCCATATCACAGCTGGATATAATAATGGATTAAAATTTTATATTATAAATATTAATATTATTATTATTCAATAATTATTATATTACATATACCATCTTACTTTACATTATTTGGTAATATGATAACGTCGCTCATGATTATGATAGACTACCACCTCATGAAGCGATGTGATTCATTCACGATTTACACATAAGGTAATAAGGATGGGTTTAATGAAAATATTTGATATATATTATATTAAAAAATTATTTAATGTTAATATATTATTTACCTTTTCCCATTTAATTAGTTGATAAAATGGGAACATCTCTCAGGTGTATGTACGGTCTACCGTCTCCATGAATGGTGTATTTCATTTTCTATCTATAACTATTTTGGATTACTCTAAATACATATATAATTAATATATATTTTATTTATATAATTTTCAAAAAAAAAAATATTATGTAACCATGATTAATTTAAGAGGATAAAACATAAAAAATCAAAACATGCATTAAAAACAAAGTAGTTATTGCTCGAAATGTGACTTTAACATGAAATTACTAATAAAAAGTTAATAAAACATCATATATAAATCACATAGAGAGTGATATATATATATATACTTATGGTTCTGAAATATATGTGTAATAATATTACATTAATTATATTGTAGGTTTGAATGTATATGAAGGAAGTTAAGACTTAAGGTAAGAGATTTTTGTCTCAAATTTCCTTCTTTGAGACATATGGAGTGATATATATATACATACATATATATATATATATTTACTTATGGTTCTATAATATATGTATAATAGAATTATATTTATTATATTGTAGGTTTGAATGTGTAATAAGGAAGTTAAGACTTAAGGTAAGGGATTTTTGTCTCAAATTGCCTTCTCTGAGACATATGTTACGTTATGCAGTTTTATTATTTATTGATATATGTATAAAACCCACTTTAAATGTAATATAATGAATGTATGTACTCTCATGATATTCAAATTCTCCTTTAATTTTATTCTTTTATGGGGATTATGATTCAATGTTACCAAATTGGTATGGGTTTTATGTTATAATTTCCTCGTTTATTAGGATTCTTTCAGATTATTATTCCATTTGATGAAGTATAATGATCTGTCTCTCAAGAAACTCATGTATTTTATTATAATATATTTATTTCTATAGAAAATATATTTTTTCATTTAATTTTTTTCTCTTTATATACTCAAGAGTTCAAAAGGATATTTTCAAAACAGTGTCTTTATTTCTCTATTCCATTGAAAACCTCTTTTCTTTCATATACATGTTTTCTAAAAATATTTTAAAAAATATTTTTACATTCCCCAAAAAATTTATTAAATAAATTTTTACCAATATTTTAATTTTAAAAATATTCAAATGAATATTTATGTAATTTTCCAAAAAAACCATTTGGATTTTACCAAAAAATGAGAAAGTAATCTCCATTTAAATATGTGCGAAATTAAAAACATTTTCCATAATTATGGAAATTATTTTCATTAAACTTTCCTTTCTAAGTTTTCAAGTTTATTTTCAAATAAAATTATTTCCATAATATTTAATGTATATTTAATTTTTAAAAATGTTATTTTAAAATAAAGGATATTTTCATCAAGATACATTCCAAGTGATTTTTCTTTAAAAATCATTTTCTATCTAAGATAAAAAAAACTTTGATGTTACTTATGATTTACAAGGGATATAATCTAAGGAAACCATTCTTATTATTTCATTGTATTTTTATGTTTATGATGAATAGATTTTTATGAAACTTGTTTCTCTTCCAAAATTTATACCATTATAAAATTCTTATGAAACCTGCTTCTTTTTTCATAGGTTATTCTTTTATAAAATGATGAAATTATGAAATTATTATGAAACCTATTTATTTTCTATAGGTATTGTTATGATGAAATTTTGATAAACCCATTTCATTTAGTGGATTCTAATATGATGAATGTTTTATGATCTTGTGGAACACCTATGTATGATTTTCATTATGTGACTAGTTGGACCAATATATCACTCCAATGAATTAGGTAATGATTGATATCCCATGAGAAAAATAGGATAGGAATCAAGAGTGAACCAATTTTAGTAAGGGAACTCTATACACTATGATAATTTTAGGAGTGAATGCTGACTACAATTATGGTTTAAGGAGAAAAACCATCTAACTATGATAGTCTTGTTAATGGTCCTTAAACTATTAAGGAAATGATTTTCTATGATTATGTGTATGAAAAAAAATCTATGACTTATGCTAATGTTATGTTACTGTTGTTCTTGTTCTTTGATTCCATTATGATTAATGTATTATAAAATTCTAATATTTATTCCATGACTCAATTTTATGATCTGTGATATGCAGGGTATGGTATTCAAATGTTATTCTCATGTTCCCATACCCTTATGCTCATGATTTGTTGATATCTCCATTTGTTTACCATTATTGGGAATCTAAGATCACTATTTATTATATTTCTTTTCCCTAGGTTATGATTAAACTTATTATGTATGATATTTCTAAAGGAGGTTCTAGTTATGTAGAACATAGTGGGAGATTACATAGCTCATTTATGGACAAGTTTTTTATGTGTCCAATTTTCCAAAGGTGCTATTCCTAAATGATTCTCATGTGGATAATTTTTTTGTAATGAATATTCATCTATTATGTTGAAATATTTATGTTTAAGAATTTTAAATCTTCATAGTTAGTGTCTGAACAAGGTGTAGTTAACCTTTTGAATCTAGCATGATAAATATTTAGTGATATCTCTAAGGATATGTATAATTATAAGTCTAAGGATGGGTCAAGTATAAGAAAATGTCCTATAATTTTGGTAAAGGATATAGTGAGTGGTTTCTAAGAAATTACATCTGTTTCTGGATAATATAAGTAGTTTTGGATCTACTATAGACATACCTAGGGTTAATAACTCCAAAAATGGAACATTAAATTGGACTCGATCATCACCTGGTGCATGAAAATATGCCTTATTTCACATCTGGTTTGTCCCTCCTGGTGGATATTCTTTTGAAATTTACAAAATATTTATGAATGATCATGAAGGATTTAAATATATGATGAATGTGAATGTCCTAAGATAAACCTATGGTGTCATATATTAAAAATAAGGTGTCATGATATAGACATCCAATAAGTGATTTTCCAAGATTATGTGTTTCCCCACTATGATTATTGTTTCTTACACAATATTTTTTGTTTTTAATAAATTTCTGTATCCCAAAGGAACCATTTTAATGATGAGTGTGATGGAAAAAGAAAAAGGTTTCTTATTGAGTAGACACAATTTATGGTTTATGGAATGAAAATTTTCATTCTTATGCTCACACAAGTTTCTCATGTCATAAATCATGATGAACTTACAAATAATAAAAGGAGGGAACAATGTTCTGTTGAGTTCTCTATGAGGCAATATCCACCTTCTCTCAGTGGTTCTATTGATCCTCCAGTTGTTGAGAAATGGATCAGTACAACTGAAAATATTTTCCTATTCTCTAGTTTTTGGAACATGAAAAATTCAGTTTGGCTTTCTATTATTATGAGGGAGAATAATATTCATAGTAGAATCTCATAAGAATAAATGGGAACATTGTGAAATTGAATCCATAGAGTATGATTAGTTTAAGAGCTTATTTATCAATACATACTTCCCTCTTATTCTTTGTAAAAATATAGAGAAGGAATTACTTGATCTAAATAATTAGCATGATGAATCTATTGGTACCTATGAGGGAAACTTTACAAGTCTTTTGATGTATGATTTTTTAATTATCATACAACCTTAAATTAAGGTTTATCAACTCATTTTTGTCTTAAAACCAATTCTACAAATGGTTTTATCCATAAGGTAATTCAATAGCTATGAAGAAATACTTCTATGTGCTCTCAAGGTAGAAATGGATATCATTTTTAAAAATCAATATCATGATTTTAGTAAGAAAAGGAATATGGGGTTCAAATGAAACTTTAAAACCATGGAGAGAAGAAGAGGATCCTTATTTCACACCCAAATTATAAAATAATACATGTAATAAGTTTTCTTGATGGTAAATGTTTTAAGTTTGTAAAAGAAATTCATTGAGTAAATTAATTTTAATTTGATGGGAATAGTTTAGTTAATGATTCAAATAGATAGAAGATCCATATAATATACCACCCACTCTCTAATATTTCATGTGTAAGGAGTATGGAAATTATGCCAAAAAATTCCAAAATGTGAAGTTTAATGATGGTGATCTACATTAGAAACCTTTTAAGAAGAGGGATAAAGGATAATATCATGTGATCACTATTTTTAAAAATGGGTGTGATAAAAACATGGTGAAAGGTGAACTTATCACCCACTATAACTAAACTAATGACTTATTTGACCTCGGATATATGCATTATTTCATTATATATATTTTTATAAGGGTACCAAGATGGTACCCAAATTATTTGATGTATTATTAGCAGTAAAAACTCCAAATAGTAAAATTATCAGATCCTAAGTATATGATTCCTCTCTGGTTGAATTTTCTTATAATAGCTATTATATTTTCATTGGAATGGATCTATTCAATGCATTATATTAGTGGATTTGTAGATATACATTTCAGTGGACTAGGGATATGTATTCAACTACAATTAGGACAAATTTGGTGAAACATATGGAAGAGACTAGTTAAGTGATTCAAGAGAGAATGAAAGCTACTGAAGACCATAACAAGATTTATTTTATTAAAAGGATACAAAATAATGATTTTGTGGTTTCTGATCATTTTTTTATTTTTTTCTTTTCCATGGTCAATATTGTTTTGGTAGAGGTTGTAAGATTTCCCCTCAATTTTTTTGACCTTCTAATGTTTTAAAGAAAGTGAGTGGGGTGGGGATGGTAGTTAGCGCTTCCCCTCGGATAGATCATGGTCATGAAGGCTTAAAAAATCAAAAATTTATAGATATCATCATAATAACTCCAATTTTCTTTATTGGGGTGAGTGGGATATTAATTAATATTCAATTGTCTTAGAATAACAAGGTCAAATTTAATATCTTCAAGACAATGTGTTTCTAGGTCAAATAATTCCTTTCATTCTGGAAATATGGAGGCCTGGTGGTTTGATGGGATTTATGTTTGAGATTGAGATATATATATGGGACTATTTTCTATATTTTATTTGAGTTTTTATTTTTATAAAGATTGATATTTGATTTTATAATGATATTATTGATGTTTTTCCTTCTACCTTTCATTAGGCTCAAATTTTTATGATGTATAAATTCTTATTTGTGCAGTATATCTTATGGCACTTTGTTTTCTAGGTCTTTTTCAATTTTTTTTATTTATAAAGATGATAATCATTTGAAAGATATCTAATATAAAGGATTATATTTTCATGGGACACTAATTATTTTATTGTAAAAGTTAAAGGTGTAGAAAGTGATTTTGGAAGTGGTTTTCGGGGTGATAGATGGATTGTTTATCCTAGGAGGAAACCACATCACAGAACAGTCTTAAAAAAATCACGGTTGTTCTAATTTACTCATAATGTTGTCCATATAAAGGGTGGTTTAGTCACATTTTTTAGAACAATGTATTGATAGGAGTTTAGACAATCCCGGGTGAGACTATATCATGGTTGTAAAGTAAAACATGTTCAAGGTGATTTTACTTATTACTATTTTCATGTTTGGGAATAGAATCCAAATTAGACATGGGTAGAAGTGTAATTCTTGTGGTTTCATCATGGTGACAAGAATCATGGTTTACTTAACACTACATCATGGTTTTCTCATGTGGATTTGAAGATATATGAAGAAAAAACTTGTGGTTATTTATGGATACATCATTGTTTTGTTCATAGGAATATTTATGGAAGGAAACAACTTGTGAGAATCTTAAGATCTTAATTTAAGGGATTCATGGTTTTCATATAATTGTCTAATTAGATAAACCAAACTTTTTATTGACTTTACACACAATGTTTGGGATTCCCTAAGTTTTTAATATAAATTTATAGTATCTCCTTTTCTTATTCAATTATGTTAATCTTCATGAAACCTTAGGGATTTATGGCCTCATTTTATGGTGATTCGGGAGAAAATTATTGGATTCCCAAGGGATTAACTTTATGTGATAAATATTTCATGATTTATGGTACTCTTCATTCCAATACATTCTTATTCACCCTTGGTATACCTTTTAAAGGTATTTAGTAGTTAATACTGCTTTGTTTTTATGAATAATTGATTAATAATTGATGGAGGATTTATATTTTATAAGTTTTCTTGAGGTTAATTGTGAGATTGTGGATTTTTGATTGTTGGTATTTATTTGTTCCTAGTGTTTTGTTGTTTCAAGATTCATTTAAGGTAGTGGATTGATCACACCAAGATTTACTATTTATTTCACCCTTACACCACTATGGTAAGGTGTTTTTTCATTGTAAGTTATGAATTTAATAACAAATTTCACTTCACATTTGAATTAATTTTTATACTATTTATCACTTTTAAAAGGGTGAAAATTCACTTTTTCTGATTACTACATTATAGAAGTTGGTGATTCAAAGGGCCCAGGAAGAAGTTGAAGAAAAAATGGCCAAACTGCATGGAACCCAAGGACATATATCAACTATTTCACACATTATGAGTAGTAAGTACACCCAATTGGTCAGAAATTTAATGGGTGCATTAAAAATTTAGTTTTCTTAAACTATTATGAATACACTCAACAACAATTCATCTATATGTCTTCCCAATCAAACTAATCTATCTAATAAAACTAAATCTTCTCAAAGTCAAGAGTTTGGTTCAATGTTTTGAAAATATACACCAATCTAGATGTCCAATGGACCCAAAAGTTTTAAATGAGATATCCAAGATTATTTCCAAAAACTATATCATTTATCAAATTATATATTAGTACCTTTACCTATCAAAATAAGATACAAAAGTGGTATCACAAATTCTATGTTCCCAAAACCACCCTCCACTTTCCCTATAAAAGGGCACGTTGGGAACCACATTTGCAAGCTCCGACAATGAGTGAAGTGCTACCATTTTGAAGTTCAAAAGGTGTCATATATTCATCATAGCATTTATGGAAGCTCCTATCATTATATAGAGATTAAATATGAAGTTGGAGTTCCACCTAAGCTTCCTCCTCCTCTCAGTGGAAATTTTATTGGTGGGTGATCATTATAAGGGAGCTACACACATGTCAAAGTAGTTTAAACATATATTTTAGCTATGGGTTTGGTGTAATTTTGGTCTAAAAACATTACATTCCCTGAATATTAAATTATTTCAAATTTTAATGCTTGTATTGATTCTTTTGATTGGTATTCTTCCTATTTATAAGTACTAGGTGTGAGGTTTTGGAAGCCCTTATACAATGCATAAGGTTTGGAACTTGGTTATACAATTTCTATGTAATGGTTTGGTTCTACTTTCATTGGTATAGTAGTTTGGAGATTAATTAGGATTCTCAATAATCTTAACCAAATATTTATTCCAAATAAAATGAAAATTTTAGAATTATGAAGTTTCCATGTTGAGTAGAAAACTTGAAATGATCTCCTCCATTTATTTCATTTAAAAATAAACTTGTATTTTTGTACTATTAAACCCTTTAACAAAGGTGTCTTCATAAAAGTTTTTTCAAAATCACCCCAATGTTTTAGTTATTTTTATGGAAAATTTACACTCAAAAACCATCAATGTTGCTTAAGATATGACCTAAGGTCTTCCTTATAATATAGAATCATATTAAAAACATAATCAATTTTATATATCACAATATCGTGATTAGTGATTTTGATTATCTCATATTTTAATATGTTTAACTTATTTAACCATGATTTGTTTTATATTTTGGCTAGGAGATGGACATGGTCTTAATAAATATATTAAAAAAAATAAAAGTAATATGGAATAAGTTCTTTATGTTTTAGAATATTAATAAAGGTACATTTTTTTTGTTACTTAATTTCTAAATTAAGAATGATATTATGATTAATTTTTTGTGGTTTACGTATGAAATAATAGTTTAAATTGTATGGATAATTAGTATTATTAAAAATAAACTACTATATATAAGGTATATACCATCTATTCAAAATCTTTTCTATGGGCCTCAAAAACATCACTATTTAATAGAAAAGTAATTTAGGACACCATGGAAGTATTTTCCATTAGAAAGGAATATAGTGAGGATTAAAAACAAACCATGAATATGGCCTCTATGTAGTCATGGTTTACATTGACCATAACTATAAGTGTTCTAGTATTACCTATAGTCATGGTCTAAATAATAGTTATTATGGGTATCCTATAGCTATATATTATAATTAATTGTAACTATATATATATCATATAGTGATAATTATTTTAACTATGATTATATGTAAAAAAAATTCAATAGATCATCCCAAACATAGCCTAATATTTTTAAATGTCTATTCAAATGGAAGGTTGACAACTACTATCAGTTAAACGAGTAGGCATTAACTATACAAATGAACAAAAAAGAAAATGAAATTTTATATTTCAATCACAATGAAAACATCAAAAAATTATAGTCACATTAATATTAAATATATACACATATAACATCATTTCATTAAAAAACCTAGTGAACTGAAAAAAGAAGGATGTTTGAATTCATAATCTAATAATTATTTGAATAACCTATTTCAGAAATATATCCAATCTAATGAATTCAATTATAATTAAGAATTTAGTATTCATGAAATAATATATTCATTCTCCAAATGTAAAATAAAATATATATAATTCTAATGAAACTAAATATAATATTAAATAAACATTTATCTTATTAGAAATTTTGTCATCACCAAAATACCTAGAGAAAAATAAATTTTCATGGGGAACTAGCTAATTTAATTTCTCAATAGATTTTAAAAATGGTAGTTTATATTTTAATGAATTAATTTTCTATCACATTATTCACCTGATAGAAATAACAAAAATTAATTTTCAATATTAGAGTAAAATAATAATCCTCACAATAATTGAAAAAAAACTGAACATATGAAGAAACAACAAACAACAATGCATCATCAAAATTTTCAACAAATTAATAACATTTATTGTTTACAAAACAATAATTATATATAATAATTAATATAGCATAAACATAGTTATATTGTATTTATATATATATATCATGTTCACAAATCATAATCTCATTATTACATTGCTCAAATTTAATTCTAATATAAAACCATTTTACGTAATCATAGGTATCTAAATAATATTATTTCATTTAGTGTGCCTAAATCTCCAAAATCATAATGAAAAGGTATCTCAGAAAAAAAAATTCCTTTCCCTCTTTATCATGACACAATAAAGAAATCTAAGAAAATAATAATTAATTGTATACATTTTTATTTATGTTTATTAAATAGCTAATAAAAATTCAACTTTTTATTTAGTGGATGCATAGACTAGATGATCATCCCAATTCTTATATTTATAGAAAAATATTTGGGTGTGAGGTACCTGAACCCTTATATTAAATTCATTTTTCTGCATATTACATTTCATTCAACCAAAAATATTAATATTTTATATTTCTATGATTGTTTATCTTTTTATTTAAATCTATAAATAAAAAAAACTCAATAAATACTTACCCTTATTTTCACATAATCGAGTAACATATTTCACCCCAGAGGGTGGAAATACTAAATTGTTTATTTATTATTCATTCTTATATGATGATTCATGCATGAAAGTATAAATTGAAAAAAAAATCAGATACCAAATTAATTATTAATAGTAACAATTGAACTGTAATAAATTTTTATTATTTATATGCAATAGGTCTTCATTATGAAAACATTATAGAACCCTAACTGATAGATAGAAATGGAATTTCCTCTATGGGTTTTACCATATTCAATATATCCTCGATAATAATAATATTTTTAGAAACCATATAGTTCATTGTCCTCTATAATGTGAGGCGCCCAAATGATAATTGTAACACCGTTGAAGAAATCAAGTAATTTATTTTAAATTAAAATGTGTAATATCTTCATATAAAAAATAAATATTGATATATACCTAAATCTATACACATGCTCAGCACTTGATTACATAATCTAATATATACCATGGGACCAGATATATGGGTATGATGTCACTATATTTGACTAGGGTTTTGAAAAATATTTTTCATTAATTTCCATGTTTACCAAAAAAATATTCATTATATCTTACCTTTATTGGTGTCTGTATACCCAATATCCAATCCAAAATATAATATTGATTCAATAAAATAACTCTTAATTATTCAATTTATATTGTTAAAAAATAATAATCATTCTAAAAACTATATAATAAAATAAAGACATTTTGATATTTATATCAACATAAAATAATATATACTACATAAATAATAAAATTTACTCTTAATAGTTATAAATAAAGGTGTTATTTATAAATACAATGTCATATAAAAATAAATTTACATCTCAGTCTTTACTCAGTTTAGAAAAAAATTTCTGACGGTGGCTAAATCTTATTTACAGAAATTACCTAATCATTAGTCCATTTCCAAATAAATCGGTGCTTGAAGAAATTTTCTTAGAGAAAAAAGGTGGATAAATTCCATAATATTTATGAGGGAAAAAATGGAAGAAGTCATCATTTCCTCTAATGGTGTGAAGGATGATACTCTAAAAATCTACTCAATAATCAGATCCCTCCCCTCAAATTGTAAAGAAATTGTAGAAGTTGATTATCTTAGTCTCTATCATTTTAAATATCCTTGACTCATATTGTTGGAATTTTAACCTCTTAAATAAAATGTATAATTCTGAATGAGAATATAAATATATAAATATTAATTTATATTAATTTATATAAGAGTATATGCTTTTGTAAAATTATATAAAGTACATAAAATCATTTTTTATATGTATAGAAACATATATAAAACATTAGTATATTTTTTTATAAATTTATAATATTACAAATGTATATATATTTTTCTGAAAATATAAAATTATATAAATGTATAGAAAAATATGAAGATGTGTGTAAAAGTATATTTTATATATTTTTATTAATATATAAAAGAATAAAAGTCTATAGTATATAAAAGTATATAGAAAAATAATGTAAGAAAATTTTTTCGACCAGAATAAATAACTATTGATTAAAGATTGGATGATAAAAAATATTTTATACTTAGGAATTATAAATTAAAAAAATTTAGAAGAAATAAAATTTAAGAATTGATTAATAGAAATTAGATATGTTGCTGTTTTTAGTATAGTTTTTGAAAATTAAGATGAATTTAAATTAGAACTGCCCATGGTAAGGAAAAATCCAAATAAAAAGTATAATGAAACATTTATTAAAGGTATAGTGATGACACTAGTGAAGTTTGGTAAAGATAGGAGGATAGGATTGTGTAGTGTGAAAGTATTTAAAGGAATTCATACATATGGATGTGGTATTAAAGAATATTGTTGTTTAAAAACGTTTTGATAGTTTGTGAAAATCACATTAAAATATTATCAACTATTACGGTTACATTAAAACAATAATAATTTAATTAATAATTTTATTTCTTAAAATTGTAAAAATATATTTTCTATTGTTATAGATTTTATAAACATTAACAATAGAGAGATATTTTCATGTATTAAAAAACTTTGATAGTATATTTATTCATAAAACCTAAAAATATATATTTGATAACTAATATGTGGAAAATATATAATTTGGTGATTGATTTTATTTTATTGATAATGAAGTAGTAAATTAATAATTAAGTCATATATAAATGGAATTAATTTTTATTGATGTAGTAGAGTGGTGCGGAAAAACTTTTACAGGGCAAAAGAGGTTTTGAAATTGTATATCAATGAGTTAGAGGAAGAAGGGATTATGTGATTTTTGTTGTTCTATCTGGATGTTTTTTTTGTTTATTAGTGTAGTTTATTTGATATAAAAGTAGTTGAGGTGATGATATGAGATTTTTATGGATTTTTATTATGGTTGGGTTTTCATGTCAAAGAGGTTAGCTAGTTTTTATTTCTTTGATCGGTGTAATTATGTTGAAACAAATGACAAGGACAAATAATGTGTAATGTATTTGTTTACATTGACTTGAAGAAATGAGTAATTAATTAAAATATAGTGATGTGCAATATTAAATGAAAATTAAATTGTGTTAGACTCATTGGGAAGTGTGAAAAAAATAATAGGTGTAAATTAGTCATCCATATCATATTTAAACTTTCATAGCTTTAAACATCAATATATAATTACCATTACTTATAGTTGGTTAAGTTTAGTTCAATCACATATTATCTTTTTGAAAATTCACACCTAAATTCATGGAATTTTAAAAGATCAAGCTCACAAAAATTTTTAACTGAGTAAACCACTTAATGAGGAGTGTATAGTCTTTGGTGTTGGGAGGGGGATTTTTTACATCACACACCTTTGAATTTTAATGTCTTAATAGTCTTTATAGTGTTTAGATACCCTTGGACTCTTATAAAAATGATTGTCACTTTCTCAAATAATTTCAAGTCAAGGTTAGAAGAGCTGTGAAAATGATAAAAAATAAATTCAATAAGAAAATTTTATTAATGAATTTATCTAAAGTCATTATGGTAGAGAGAAATTATTCCTCTTGGGTTCATGATACAATCACTCTATTTTCTTAACAATCATGAATGGAATGTACTCTTTCTCATCAAATTCAGCTACAAAAAACATTTATTACAAGAGTTTTTCTTGTACCTCAGTGATGTAATTAATGTCGTAAAATATAAAATCCCCACACCATCACTTGTTATTCATATTTTGTGCATATAAATATCTTTAAGCACAAACTCATCTTATGAGGTTTTAAGTAAAGGATAAAGTAAATATTGACATCTCATTTTAGTCAGAAAGGATCTTCTCTATTTTGTAAGAAAATGATCTTTAAAAACACATAAACTTTCTTATAATTATTTTAAGAAGCACCTAATATCTCATTAACAATCTCCCGTAGTAGTAAAAACATTCATAGTCATGGAAGGGAAGAATTTGACAATACATATCTCCATAAGTTTACACAATTATAACATCCATTATTCTTCTTTGTATTGTCAAACCGAACTTCATCAATTCTATATTCATAATTAAAAGATATTCGAAAAATACTTTATTATATTTGGTTTAGTTACAATAAACATATAAGCTTCAATATGTGAAATATATGGGAAATTTCCTAGAGCAATACCATACCAACATCACCAAAAACAATTTCATCTAATATTCCAATGTAAGGGTTAAAATTGGATCCCTCTATGCTAAATTAAAAGGGGTGCAAAATAATAATTTATTGAATCAAAAATATGACAAATATACTTAGAAAAAAATATATTCAAACCCCACTTAAAATATTTCAAACTGATGATTTGTTGTCATCCTAATACACTTTTTATTTAGCTATAGTAAAAACCATAACACTTTAACTACAAATAAAAATCAAGTGATTCTAATAGATATAGAAAGATAAAAAAATTAAAACTTTAATTAGTTTTACTAAACAACAAAATTAGTCCTCATCATAGAACAAAAAATCATTTAATTTCCCAGGAGGCGTCACTTATGGTAGATTTTTCTTTGACTTTGGGTCCCTGCTGGGCTTGATATTTGTGAAAATAGTGTAATCGCATTAACTAGTTCGTTATTTGGTGTAGTGTCGACAACAATGATGGATTCTGATGGGTGGTTCTTGTCTCCAAATTGGCAGTGATGATGGTTTCTTTTTCTTTCTAGATATGCGCTATGAGAAGATTCATGTCTTGAGGCTGTGATGATGGATTTGTTGTATTTTTGAATTTTGAATGTTGAAATTTGAAATGTGAAATTTGTTATGGGGGGTATGTGTGAATTTGGTGTTTTTGTAAGGTTCCCACTAAACCAAATGTGGCTTTTAAAAATATAAAAAAATGGACTGACGATAATATGTAATCTATTATTGAACACATCATTTTAAGTTGGGCATAACTTTTAATTCATATATCAAAATTGAGTTATTCATGATGGTTGCGTGCACAACAGAAACGTGCGGACCTAGATGATATATTAATTTTTTTTAATAATATTTGTTTGAAACCAAGAACAAGGATCTTACACGTCAAATTTATAATTAATTTATTTAATATTTGAAGAAATAAATACCTAGGATTATGATCTTTTTTCATTGGTGAATGTTTCTCGTCCGAAAAGACACTTTTAGATTACCTTCATTGTGATTTTGAGAATATATGGATAGAATCTATCTAGAGATGATCCAAATGTTCTCTAATGATCTTCAAGAAACATCACTCGATCTCCATGTTCTATTGCGGTGAGTCGAATGTCTTGCGTTGTTCGTTCTTGATCGCTCGTTCTTTGGTCTTGATGAAATCTCTCTTAAAGTTATCATTCTTGAGATGGAGAGAGGAGGATTTTAGAGAGAATTCATTGTTCCCAAAACTTATCTATTCTCAATTTTGGATACTCTACACAATAGACATAACCGTTTATTTATATATTTTGGATTTAAGTTAGAATATTATTTAACTGTTTAATGGCCATTAAATAACATTTATTACATTTTATAATCCTAATTCAATGTAATAATAATTATATTATTACTATATTGTGGTGCACACCAATTTTCACAATAAAAAATATTATGTAATAGTCATATAAATTAATATTTGTCACCGAAATCGGTCATAGTCTATTCGAACTCTTCCATCGTTTATCGAATAACCGAATAAATATGTTATTCATAAATAAATATTTTATTTACAATCTAGCGAATAAATATTTATTAAAATATTCATGAAATAAAATCAATATTTTATTCACATGTAGAAAAATAAATATTTATTTAATTTATGTGATCAATATAATTTGAAAAAATTATTCCTCGGACATGAGAATAATATTTATTCCATTAATTAAACTCAAATAGAATTTAATCGAGATCAATAGAAACACTTAGTGTATGACCATCTAGGATTCTTTCTCATTGGAATTAGGTGAGTTTTCCTAAATTCCAAGATCACCATCTAACAAAGGGTCAAGATACCCAAGTGAAATAACTTAATGTTGCAATGTCAACAACCAAATATGAACACTCACTATGTACTATAATCCTGTTATCAAAATATCTTATCAAACATGTTTCTCATCTATGTCACCAACCTATATACTCGATATGTATTTTTTTGACTATCTGAAATGAACATGTCAGTACACTATAGTCATGGAATTTAATGCGATAATTATATTCCAATCAAAGGTTTGAGATATAACCTCTCATAAAGATGGAAGAGACAAAAGACTGAGATATTAACTCCCATAAAGATGGAAGGGACAAATCCTTCCCCAACTTATTCATTAATGACTTGTCACTCATGACACACCCAACATATTCAACTTCCCCATTAACTAATATCGTTATGGTTTACCAAATACATCTAAGTACATGATTTTTAACATACATTAATAATAATCTTAAAGTTTGAGGTCCATCACACACACTCGTAGATAGGAATATCGGATGACCCTAAAACATGCAGAATTCCTACTGGAAGGTCTGTTCTCATAATCTCTCATCTTGAAGAGTTCCATGTGTGAACTTCATGAGAAGATGCCTCATATTCTTATGAAAACTCACACCTGAAAGTATATTTACTATGTATCCCATCATAATACGTTATCTAACCACAAAACATTATTTGAGAATATCATCATAGAACATCAAGGTTCTCAACATAGCGGAGAACATATATGACTTATCAATGTGACGTATACTCTAGGAAATTATTACATTAGAGTCATGAAGAAAAAAACAATATATAATAAGAAGTTTTATTAACATTAAATAAATCATATTTTTATGTAATCAAAGTACAAATAGTTGGTCTTAAGACACCTGCTCCAATAAACTCCCACTTGGACAAGAGCCAACTTCCTACGATCTTCAGTCTGCTAGACCTCACATGATAGTCATGTTTCTGTTGATTCAAGACATTTGTTAAAGGGTCCACCACATTTCCTTCGGTGTAAATACTTCTCACTTCAACTTCACCTATCTGAGAAAAATCCCTCAAGAGATGATACTTCAGAAGTAAGTGTTTCTTCTGCTGATGTGACGTTGGATCTTTTTCAAGAGTCACCACTGCAGTATTATCACAATAGAGTGTGATAGGATCTTTATTGTTAGGTACCGAATCAAGCTATTGGATGAAGTTGCGCATACATAATGCTTCTTTAGCTGCCTCTGAAGTAACAATATACTTAGACTCTGTAGTAGAATCTAAAACCATGGCCTACTTTGAGCTCTTCCGGCTCACAACACCTCCATTCTAAGTGAAGATGTATCCTGTTCAGGACGTCATGTCATCTTGATCAGTTTGGAAACTAGAATAAATATATCCTCTAATGACTATTTCCTCATCTCCTCCATAAATTTGGAACATATCCTTAGTGCATCTCAGATACTTAAGGATGGACTTGACTGCCATCCAATATCGGTCACCTGGATCAGCTTGATATATTCCCACCTTAATTAATACATAGGTGACATCTATACTAGTACACAACATAACATACATGACTGATCCAATCGATGATGCGTATGGAATCCTTATCATTCTGTTTCTTTTCCTCATTTGTCCGAGGACACATTTTCTGGAAAAGATGAATGTCATGTGACATTAGAAATAATCCCCTCTTGGATTTTTACATACTGAATCTCTTTAGTATCTTGTCAATGTATATACTTTTACTTAGTCTAATAAACCACTTAGATCTATCAGATGTATCTTGATCCCAATAATATATGCTGCCTTGCCCAAGTCCATCATAGAGAAGTATTTATTCAACAATACATTAATAGATTGTAAGACTGATATTTAATTTCCAATGAGTAATATTTCATCAACATATAATATTAAGAAAATAATTGAACTCCCACTAAACCATTTATAGAAATATGACTCGCATTCATTCTTTATAAAACTAAATTTTGTTATTTCCTCATCAATTTTTTTTTGTGACCTGGATGTTTACTTTAATCCATACATGGATCTTTGCAACTTGCATACATTGTTAGCATCCTTTGGGGTCACAAACCCTTCAGGTTGTTCCATATAGACATCTTATTGATGGTTACCATTAATGAAGACTACTTTTACATCCATTTTCCAAATATTATAATCATGGAAATCTATAGTGGAAACTAGAATTTTGATGGATTTCAGCATTGCAATTGGTGCAAAAGGTTTCGTCATAGTCAATGCCTTGACAATATTTAAACCTTTTTTTAACCAGTTGTGCCTTAAAAGAACTGAATTTTCCTTCTATGTATAGTTTCTTATTGAATACCCATTTACAATAAATGTACTTTATATCTACTTGAGTGTCTACCAAAATCTAGACATGGTTTTGGTACATGGAATCCATTTCAGAATTCATGGCTTCTTGCCACTTGGAAACATCTGTGTCGCTTACTACTTCCTTATTGGTTAGATGATCATTATTATCAAATAATAATGATTTATCATCATTAGTGAATAGAAAACCATATCATTATAGTTATCTAACCTCTCTAGTAATTTTATGCATTAATTTTATCTCTGGAACAATGTCTTCTTCCATGAGGCTTTGTGGAATTTGTTCTTATGCCAACTCTTTTATATCTTGATCCTAGATTTTGTCAAAGTCTATCTCGCTCCCACTATCTCTTTTAGATATAATATTCTTCTCAAGAAATGTGGGATGTCTGTCAACCACAACCTTTTTTTTCTGAAGGTTTGTAGAGTTAGTATCCCTTTGTTTGATTGGAATATCCTATCAAGATAAACTTTGTGCCTCAGGGAGAAATATTATTACATGAAGAGGCATAAAAAAATGTTTCACAACCCCAAACATGTAAGTAGGACAACATGAGTTTCTTTGTATTTCATAATTGGTATGGTATACCATATATTGTTTTATTTGGCACTCAGTTTAGTA
The DNA here is from genome assembly GCA_963277665.1 of Viscum album. Taxonomy (NCBI): domain Eukaryota; kingdom Viridiplantae; phylum Streptophyta; class Magnoliopsida; order Santalales; family Viscaceae; genus Viscum; species Viscum album. Next base: position 1,581,141,934 of record OY728119.1, on the reverse strand, counting down.
TGTATATTGTTGTATGTTACATGTATCTCAAAAAGGATAATTGAAGATTTTCACAACTCATCATTGATCTAACCATTTTCAACAAGGTGTGGTTACTCCTTTCACTTACACCATGCTAATAAGGCATATAATGAAGAGTGAGTTGAGTTTAAATCCCGAAATCCCATAGATAATCAATGAAGTATTAATTAAGATATTGTCCACCATGGTCTGAGTGAAGTTTCTTAATCTTCTTATCAAGATGGTTCTCAACTTCATTCTTTTATTCCTTGAATTTTCAAAAAGAATCTGACTTATACCACATTAAGTAGACATATCCATATCTACTAAAATAATTAGTAAAAGTTATAAAGTATGAGTAACCACCTCTTAATTTAACAGGAAATGGTCCACACACATCAGTATGAACAAATTCAATAATCTCATTATCCCTTTCACCTTTCCCAATAAATGTGGATTTGGTCATTTTAGCTTGTAAACATTTGTGAAATACACCAAGTAGTTTTAGTTCAGAGAATCTAAATATCCATCTTAATGAAATTTATTCAAGCGCTTTTTGTTTACATGTCCTAGTCAGTGATACCAATGTTGGTTATGGTATGAGTCATGTGAAGTTACTTCGTTATCGATTTCCATTATTTGTTTCATGTAATCTAACACATAAATACCATTATTTAAATGTGACTTACCATAACTAATGATATATTTATAAAATAATAAACATTTATTCCCAAATATGAAAATAAATCCATATGTATCAAGTCTATATACAGAAATAATGTTTTTGGTAATTGAAGTCACAAAATAAAAACCATTTAAAACCAAGATCATTCTGGTTGGAAATGTGAGGTGGTAGTCTCTGATAGCTAAAACATCAAGTTTACCTATGTTGGCTACTCAAAAAATACCTCTCCTGAGTCAATATTTTTTAGTCTACTTGGTTCATATATTTGAATGCATATGTGAGCACCAAAAGCTATATCTAACACCCAATTTATAGAAATAGATAAATAACACTTAATAACAAACACACCTAAATATTCCTATTTCTTCTTTGGATGAGTGTAGTTTTCTTCTAGTGTCCCTTATTACCACATGAGAAATAGAAAAAATCATGTTCCCTTGCTTACCCCTTGATATTCCTCTTTTTGGAAGTGTGTAAAGATGATTTGAGCTTAAATATCTTTTCTTCCCCTTTCCATTTTTTTTGTAAAAAGGACGGATGATTTTTCATGATTCGTATCCTTATCTACTTGGATGAGAAGAGTAAGAAGATCTGACATAGAATTGTCAATGTTGTTCATATTAAAATTCATAATAAATATGGATAGGCTATGAGGGGTGATGCCAAAATGAGGTCGGTTCCCAGTTCTTTAAGGAATTTAAACCCTAGAACTTCTAAGTTCTCAATGTGGCCAATGATCTTGACTATATAAGGCCCAACTAGGACACCCTCTCCAAGATTTCTCAGAAAGAGCACCTTTTAAATCTTCAATTGTTCTTGTCTAGCTCACTCATAGTAAAGACCATGGAGGTGCTCAGGAATGCTATATGCATCCATGTTTTCGTGAAACATTAGTAGTTCAATATACTTTGATGAAATAATCAAACATTGAATGTTGACCATGTTGCTCAAATGTTTTTCATAGACAATGAACTCCTCATCATTCGGCTATTTAGTTGATTGTTCAGGAATTGAGGCTTCTAGCATATAAGATTTCCATTCATGGCGCAACACAACCTGATGGTTTCAAAACCACTTCTAGAAGTTACTGCTAGTTAAGAGGTTATATTTCTCAAATATTTATCATTGGGATAATGTGGATGATGAACTTGTAATTTTATTCTACAATTAAAAGGAGAAAATTATTTATACTTTTCCTGATTACAAAATAATTGATAAATGATAAATTAAATATTTTTATTTATTTATTTATTAAATATCCCACTATATCATTAAGTCTCAATAACCATAACAATTGAACTAGGAATGTATAGTTTCTTTAATAGTATAGTGGTAAGGATCCCCATTAATTTGATAAATGATCTAATCTTTGGAAATTAAAACCATAATAAAGTAACTAAGAAGGCGGTCTTTCCAATTGCAGAATTGAAGCTCATTGATCCATTGAGTGGATTCCCCTATCTTGAAATCCTGATAAGGATTTCCTCAACATTTTCATCCATTCTTTGTATTGAACAAAATTTGGCAGTTAAAATCTATACAATTTCAGTTAAGTCTACCCAAAACTATCATGATAAATCCCTGATAAAAGTAAGTGTCTGGACAATGACCGTGTACTAAATTTAGTTCTATGGTTTCATTCCCAATCAAGTAATGGAAGGCTTAGTCTAACTGGATATTTAATTGATAGATTTTAATTTATTATGCATAAATTTTAGGGTGAGAGCCTCTGAGCGGCGTCTCCTTCCCATTCCGAGGTGACTAGGGTTTTCTCCATCCTCGCGCTCCTTCCCTCTTCGGCCACTGCTGAATCCCGAGTATTCTTCATCGGGTTCACCTCGGTGCTTGGGTGATGCTACGCGGCTGGTCTCAATTCGACGGTGTCTCTTTGTAGTTTGACGACGGAGCTGGTTTGGTCCGGGGAGGGGAGGTCTTCACTTCATTGTTTTTTTATTTCTGTGATTTTCTTTATGGTTGAAGGTTCCCTCTCTGTGAAGGATGCGCTAGGGTTTCTCTCTCTAGTGGTGGTTTTTCTTCGATCCCTCTGTGCTCCCTACGGTGGTACCGTGGCTTCCTCTCCTACTGTGGATTTTCTCTATGGGATTTTGTGGTTGCTGATTCATAGCTGCGGGTGTAAGACCGAGTTTTCTCCGGCATACTCTTCGGAGTGCTCCAGGTTTGTTCTCGACAGCTCGTTGGTCCTGTGGTGAGGTCTCAGCTTCTGCTGGTCGCCATTATCCCACTGTGGTTGAGTAGTTTGAGGATCTTAAGAGACATTTCCCAGCGGTTTGGTTGACAGCTTTGGATTTTTGGTTCCTTTCTCGGTGGTTCTTTGATGTTTGTGAATCACTATAATTTTTCATGTTTTCTGGGTGATTTGGTTCGTGTTGCGCATCTGTGGCGTTTGATTTTCTAGTTTTGTGATTTTCTGTGGTGCGGGTGATGGTCTCGTTGCCCCCTGAATTTGCGTCTGCGACGTCGGGTTCTCGATGGCGTTGCTGGTGATGGCGACGACGGACGCCGGTGATGCTCGCCGGCGATCCAGTGATGTGGCGCTCGAGGCGGTGCAGGCTCACGGCTCGAGCGTTTTGTTGATGATGGTGAATAGTTTTATGGGGACGTCGGTTCAGCAGACGAGGTGCTCTGGAATGCGTGATGGTGGACGGTGATGGGATTTACTGTTGAGGGTTCTCGTGGCTCGTGGTTTCCTCGGGTCCTGTAACTTTTTGAATTTTGAATTGTGTTGTTATGGTTACCGCTTACCCATAAAGCGGGTATTTTGAAAATCCAAAAAAAAAGAGAATTTTCAGTCATCTTTTTAATATTAAGTGGATGTTACTTAATTAATTAACCAAATTGGATAAAACATCTTTGAATAATTAATTTATTTAATATCCATCTCTGCGCATTAATTCATTTATTTATGTGATCACGGTCTTGCATCCTTAAAATAAACAATTGAATAGATAGAATGAACCATTCATAAGCCTTATCTAAAGGTTGATTTAATGATAGGACATTAAATCAACCTTTGACTTAGGGGAAATAACTTATTTTTATAGTCTTGGCATGATTTACAACATTCTACATGTCCACCTGTGTATCACCTAGTTCGGAATCATTATGGTTCCATCTTGAACCACCTCTACACACCTAGGGATGTTCCATTGATTACAAATATTTATTACTCGCATGCAGGTGAGGGGATCCAAAGGATTGGTTAAAGAGGATTATATAAATATATATAGACACGCATGTCCTACATAATAATGGAGGGAGGGATGACTTGCAGGCCAATATTTGATTTAATATTAAATAATTACAAACTAATGAAATAAATTAAATTAAAACACCCAACAAATACATAGGTCTTTGTCAATCTCACGAACGATCATACATGCAATGAATACACAAAATTAAATGACTAGCATTTATTTATTTATTCATTATTTTATTATTTAAGATAAACACACATGCATTAAATAAATAAATAAATAATTAATTAATTCTCCTAAATCTTATGATATTTTGATCTCATTTGGAGGTACACATCATTAATGGTATTCATGGAAAATAAACGATAGAACTAATAATGACATATTAATTACAATAAATTAATTGAGCATTTAAAATTCCATAAAAACATTTTTAAATTTTCAAACACACAATAGTGTTCCAAACAATAAAATAAGGTTATAATGATGCAATTAAAAATTTAATGTAATTTTTCCATTAATGAGAGACTACCCGACGTGTACATACAACTACACACCATACACCTCGATTTTCATATATCCAAGTCACATGCATGGGGTTTCTATGTGTTGACTTGGCCAAACTACATGGTGTGTACATGCCAATTACGCACGTTATATCCTCTTTCAATGTGTCAAGTTGGCCTGATCAACACATGGTGTGCTATAAAATCACTACATGATAATTAATTGCACAGTGCATCTAGATATAATGTGTATGGATATACGACTTGTTCTCCAACTGCACGCCATGTAACCCAATTTTATCGGCCAATGATTTGGCACTTCTTGATGGCACATCTTGTCATTCTTCATTTGTTCTTGAATATTTAATAAAATGAAACACTGAATGAACAAGATTAATATGTTGATAACATGTTAATTTAAATTGGATTAAAGAATTAATAACATGAAATTATAATCTAACCAAAATTGTGCATAAATCCACAATCAGATAAATAATTATAAATTTAAACGTGACCTCTCTGATACCACTTGGTGGTTCCCGGAGTAGTGGAAGCATGCAAAGGTGGGTTATATATTAAAATTTCTTTTAATAATCATTTCTTGAAACCAAGAGGGAGGATCTTTCACATCAAATTTATAATTAATTTATTTAATATGTGAAGAAATAAATACCCAGGCTTAGTAACTTTCTTCATTGGTGAATGATGACCATCTAAAAATACCCTTTAGAATTACCTTTATTCTGTCTATGAGGATCTAAGTATTGAATCCTTCTAGTCATGATCCACACATACTTCTATGACCTCACTGCAACACCACTCGATCTCTGGGTGCTAGCGCGGAGAGTCGAATGTCTTGTGTTGTTCATTCTTGATATCTCAATCTTCAATCTTGAATAAATCTCTCTTAAACGTTTCATTCTTAGTATAGAGAGAGAAGGATGAGTTTATAAAGAATTCATTGTGCACAACAATTCTCTATTCTCCCTTTTTAATACTCTGCAAAATAAATATATCCATATATTAATAGAGTTAGGATTTAAGTTAAAATATTATTTAATATCATATCATCCAATAAATAATATTTATTACCTTTAATAAACCCCATTACACATAATAATAATTATATTATTACTATTTTTTGTGCATTCCAGCTTACGTTGTAACAAATATTATGCAACAATTTTGTTAATTAATATTTTTCAGTGGACTCAATCTTTTTCAGTTCGAACTCCTTCAGTATTTATTGAATAAATAAATAAATATTTTATTCAAAACTAAATATTTTATTCACAATCTAGGGAGTAAATATTTATTAAATTATCCAATAAATAAAATAAATAATTTTTTCATAAGTCAGAGAATAAATATTTATTTAATTTGTGAAATCAATATAACTTGAATAAAATTATTCCTCAGACTTGAGAAAAACATTTATTTCATTAATTAAAATAAAATATAATTTAATCAAGACTAATGGAAACACATAGTGTGTGACCCACTAGGATTCTTTCTCATTGGTATTTGGTGGGCATACCTAAAGTCCAGGATTATTGTCTAGAAACGGGTTCAGGCATCCAAGAGAAAGAACTTAATGTCGCATCATCGACAACCACATATCAACGCTCAATGTGTAATATAATTCCTCTATCACAATATCTCATCAAGAAGGATCCACATTTGTGTCACCAACTGATATGCTCGATATGTATTTCTTTGACTATCTGAAATGAACACATCATTACACCATATCCAACCACTTCGGTGGTGGCATGGTGGTGAAGGAGAGCGGTACACCAATGTCGTTATTTGGGAGGTTCAGGGTTCGAATCTTGGGAGTCCACTTTCGAGGAGAGCCTATCCCCCAGGATCTACCCGTCTTTCCAGGTCGCCCGGTCTCCACTGGATGGGAAAAATGAGGTGCGGCCCAATGTGCTGACAAATTGCTTTGACGAACCATCACTGATCAGGCTATCACCCTCCAGGATGCTCAACCATATCGGCTGGAAAAAACTCCTTCCCCAGCTGGGGATCAACCTTAGGGTAGTGACCTCTTCGTGGGGGAGGGGTGTTTCCATGTATGGAGGGTTCGAAAATGCCACACATGGTAATTCCCTTTAAAAGAAAAATCATTACACCATAGCAATGGAATTTAATGCAATGGTTATACTCTAAAAAAGGGTCGAGATATCATCTTCCATAAATATGGAAGTGACAAATCCTTCATATAATTACTCATTAATGATATGTCACTCATGGCACACCCAACATATCCAAATTCTCCATGAACTGTTATCATCATGGTTTTCAAAATACATCTAAGTATGCAAGTTGTAACTTGCATTAATAATAATATTAATGTATAAGGACCATAACACATGCTCATAGATAAGAATATAAAAAGACACCCAAACATGAATAATTCCTACTAGCAGGTCTATTCTCATAATCTCCCATCTTATAGAATACCATTTACGAACTTCATGAGAAAAGTCTCATCTACTTACGAGTACTCGTACTTGAACGTATATGAACTATGTGTCCCATCATAGTATGTTATCCAACCGAAAAAAATTATTTGAGAATGTCTTCATAACACATCAAATTTCTAATAATAGTGGAGAAACACTATAAACTTATTATTGTGACATATACTCAATAACATTATTAAATTAGAGTCATGAAGAATAACAAATAATATGTAATAATAAGTTTTATTAATATTCAATATATCTAATATTTATGTAATCAAAGTACAAATATATGGTCTTAGGACACCAAATCCTAAAATTAAAGGACGAAAATTAATATTAAATAAGTAACAAGTATTCATTAGAATAAAAATTTATATGAATGATTTATCTGTTGGACTAAATATTCCACTAACCAAAATCTATGGAAGTTTTCCTACATTGCTACATTTTTTATGAAGCTCAAATTATATTACCAATAAGTTTTAAAAAATGACTCAAAGTGAGCTAAAAAATATTCGATATATTAATTTCCTCTTACTATATATCCCAAATATTTCTTAATATAGTATATTCAAGAGATGTTTTGTTTCTCATATGAAATTTTGGTTATCCTTTGCTAGATAACCAACCTATGACCAAAAAAATCATGGAGTCAAAACTTATTACTAAGAACCCTGATCAAATTTTTTCAGTTTTATTTTTAAAATAAACTTTATATTAAACATTATTTAGGCATAAAGTGATTATAAATCTGTATTTATGATACTCTAAAAATTTAATATGTTTACTATATGGGGAAATATTAATAAAGAACAAATCCCTGTTTAAAATTTCCTATCTCTTTTTAATACTAAACCAATTTATGATTTCTTCTCTTCCCCACATATACCTCTAGACTATTTTTGATACCACAAATGAGTGTAAAAAATATTTATCCATTCATATTCATATATATAGTTATTCTTCATAATCATGATCTCATACTACCTTAATAAGAACCTTTTGAAGGTCACAACAACATTCATTAATGTAACTCATGTACACATTCTTCTTGAAATCATGTGCAGCTACTACATCATCCTATAAAAATCATATTCAATTATTCACAATTACATATTCTTCCATGATTATCTTTATATCCCATGTGTGTAAACTCATGGGGATTGATATAACATGTAAATACCTCATGTTATTCAATCATCAATGATATTCATCCCCATTAATAAAAATTGAGCCTATATAGAACTCTAATTATATAGAATCCATCAAGATTCAATGAAATAATCATCTCCATCTATATTCAATTTTAGTGGTTTAATACTATCCATATAATACTTATCATGTAAAATTGTATCATCATTTGAAAACATTATTCACTTAAAAAAAGCTCAAGTCAAATAAATGAAATCCAACAAAGTTTAATGACTTTACCAAAATTTTATATGACATAGAAATCTTTTTCATACTTCTTCAATGGGAGGAATCCATGGCCAAATCCTAAAGTGAGACACTCCCCAATATATCCCCAAATTGGGTGATATTTTTGAGACTTCTAGATTCATTTGTGTTTGAAAACTTCTGTGGATAATAAAATCTCCATTGTGATCTTTACATTGATCTGATACTCTATTATATTTTCTCCCCTCATGTTTGTTAAATGTGTGAATACCTCATCATCATTGGTCGATATTCCATCTGATAACAATTAATTAGCTATTTACTTCATCATCACATGATCATAATATGGTCTTCTACATACTCCTATGATGGAAATATGTGTTGATCTATTCTTTTATCCTTACTAATTTATAATAAACTATCTTATGAATATTTTTTCAAAAAATCCAACCAGGAATGAAAGGGGTCCTCAATCATGCTTTAATATTTTTTTAATACATGATCATCAATAATCCAAATTGTAATAGTACCAAACTACACATTATAATTCATTTTTATGTGATTCAAATCTAGTTCATGAATCAATGATGATGGGTGTACAAACACTTTTTAAAATTTAGATAATTTTTTAGTGGTTTGATTGATCTTTATGAGTTTTTTCAATAGAAATTATAATTTTTTTATTAAAAAATCAAAAATAGTCAATTCAACCTCATAGGTGTGTTGGAATGGACAATAGACTATGAATTAGATTCTAGAATGTTGCATTTACCCTAATATTGTAATTTCATAAATTTTAGATGAGATTGTGTTGGAATGAAATGGTGGAAAACATTATTAGTTAAAATTTAAACTAAAAGATAATTTATTTATTTATTAAAACATATCACCTTATATATGGGAAGCTCAAATTAAAAAATGAGAAGGGGGTATAGATTTGGGGAGGATACAATTTCCAAGGATGGATAACTATAAATCATAGAACCTTGATATAGAATTTCAGGTCATCACGAATAGGTATGGTTCATCAATTTTGACCCCATTAGTTTGAATTCATCTTATCTCATTAATTTACTCAATCAAATATTATAATTATTCTTTATAATTAAATTATGCTACTCATTTATTTATGATGAATCCAAAACCTTTTAAATCAATGAAATCAAATTAACAAATTTGGCGATATTATAGTGACATCTTTCATTGCATAGATGAAATATTATTTATATCTATTTTTTTGTTCAATTAAATAAAGTAACCCATAATACCTTTTTGGGAATACCTCAATAAGATTAATCTAACCCCATAGAATTACCCCATAAGAATTATGGTATAAGTGATATATTAAAGTGAATATTTAATTTTTTACCTTATATACAGATTCTAAGAATCCAAAAGTGTGAATAAAAAAGAATGGCGAACAGGCCTAGAATCATGAAATCATAAATAATAGTGGTATGAATTTTGGGTTTCAATAATTCCATTCAAATTTTAGTCAAGTGTAGTGGGTTATGAAGAAAAATAAATGCGTAGTTGATCTCAAATAAGGCATTGATTAATGGAGGGACATCTAATATTATATCATATGATGTATGAACTACCAAATATGAACTTGGATAAAAAATTAATGTAAATAATTCAAAAATCACGTGTCTATTTGATCGGCCTTATTAAAAATTATCTAATGGGATACATAGCCCAATAGATATTTGAGACAGTTCCATTGAGTGACTTGGACTGTGCAATTTTGGTTCACCTGATCATCTTATTAGATGATTTATATAAGTCAAGGGTTTAAAGAGGGAGGAACATGACATAGTGAAGGAAAGTTCATATGATTAATAAATAGTAAAACCATGGTTCAATTGGGTGATATCACATGTATAGTGTGTGTAGAATGCGTATGGGTGTTTCACATGGAATCCCTTATGGGTATTGAACATATTGGGCAAGAGGGGGTGCATGAGGGATCTTAATTAGACACCAAAAGTTGTATTGGACTCTTATTTTCATATAATATTCCAAAGTACCCTATTTATAACATTTTGATATCATTTGGATGGTTAACGGATATAGTGATGATTAAATGATCATAAAAAATATTATTATTTTTAAAAAAATAATTATCATGAATTTTGATCTTGGGTAATCATATATGAGTTTTTTGAGTGGAATATACTTAATGAAATTTAGATTACTTTCCTGGATTGTTATATTTTCACATTGATTATTTTATAAAAAGTATTATTATTGAATAATAATAATAACACATGAGAAATAATTGCATATACATAGTTAAGAAACTTATATTATATAATTTTATGAGGTACTCAACCATAAGAGGTGATGAAAGATTATTTTTTTCAAATTAGATTTCATATAATTATTGTTTTGGAATGTTATGGTTGTGTGGGATGATAAAATAAAATTTTATTATGGCTTTAAATAATAATATTTAAAAATGATCAAAGATGAAAATAGGGCTTGAATTTATTTATGTTGATAAGTTCCTTAAAAATGTGAGGTTATAAATGGTCATTATTGGTGGATTAATGGAAGTGTAGAGAAGTTATACCTAGGAAATAGAATAATTAATCCTATGAATGATTATCTTGAAATATCATGACAAATATTATAGATATTATGAATTAACTATGAAATAATGAATTCAGGATGCTAATCATATACATTCAGGATGTTTGAAAATAAATTAATGGATTCAAAGAGTTATAGAAATGAAAGTTGGTTATTTAATAAATAGAGAATAATGTGAATTTTTTCTTAAATAAATAAAATAATGATATTAAGGAGTGGTAACTTCGTTATATACACTGCAAAGAGAAGAACCATATAAAGTTAATTAGATTATATAAATTAATTTATTTGTATACTAAAATTTAATAGCATTTATTGGTATTATAAATATAGAAGAAAATTTAATTGAAAAGTATTAATAATGGTGTTTAATTTCATATTTCAATGATTGTAATGATATAATGTTATAATATCGATGATGGGGATTACCTCGTATGGTGCGATGTAATAATAATGAAATATAAATAACTTAAGGAATATCTCATAATCAATGGAATAAAATAATGAATGAAGACTTGGAACCTTATGTCTAACATAGTTTAATATATTAAATATAGATTTCAGTAATATACGAGAATATCTAGGCAATGTGGGGGAGTAAAATTTGTTACCTGAGATGATAAAAATGAAACTCTAACTGAAGATGGTGTCATCATCCTAGTACCGATGTGAATATAGTATAATTCAATAATAAAATTTATCATTATTTAATTATTCTCACTATCATGTGACATGTTTTGACAGTAGAGACCCATTATAGATGGGGTGACATATTGTGATGAAAAAGTGGAAGCAATATCGACTCTATTGTGATGAGACATTAAGGATAATTAAATAACTAAAATTTATCTATTATTGAATTATAAATAGTTTCTTACGAACTTTTTTAATGGAATGAATCAATTAAGATGATATAGAAACTCCATATTGTGTCTCTAGGAGTCATATAAAATGGACTGGGGGATCCTTTCTTGTGATTTATTTCATATACTCATTCGCTCTAAGGTTTGATACAACATATAGTAGACATATATTGATGGTGATGGGATATATTTGTGGATATATCTTATAATCAACCTCTCTATAGGGTAAAAGTGGGATTTATGTGACTATATATTATCTCAAATGTTGATCTTGATATAGATCTACAATGACGCATACACATGTCTTCCACCACTCACCCATTCTTCTAGGATGATATGGGTAAGATATTTTTAAAAGATATTTTGGGACATGTAATTCCTTCAACATCTCTAGTTCAAGATAGATAGAGATAGGTAATTTCTTTTATTATCCCCAATGTTGGGACATGATGTATAGGTTTATAGAGATGGGTAATTCTTCCAAAATCCCTAATATGAGAATGCAATGGATGGTAATTCACTTAAATGGTGATGCTCTTCCTCACCCACAGTTTTAGGGTTGAGGTGGATGATGATGCACCCCATACTGTCTTTTATTTGACCCACTCCTATATGGTATTAATATATATATATATATATATATCCATGGATATGTTTATTTCCTCCAATATTCTAGTATATAGCATTAATCCTAGAGATGTTTATCACCTATGATGTTCTGAAATGTATAAACATATAGCATTTGAGATGTATACTTTCGCAAACTAGAGATGTGTGTTTACTTTATCAAATTAAATATAGATGGATATGTGTATTTTTTTAAGTGATTTAGGGGTAGATAAAGATTTAAATTTCCTCTAGGTCTTACGAGATAGGTGGAAACATGTATTTCCTCTCACACCTCATGATTATTGTATCTTGGGTGAATTATCTGGTGAGAAATATATGATGGGAAGTGATATGTGATTGTTATTATTTAATGAGGAATAATTTTTATTAGTGAGAATGATGAAATTAATATATGGTTTGATTAATTGGTAAAAATTATGATTATTCATAAAGGTGATGACAAGTGACATCTGATTTGTAAGTATTTTACTTTGTACTGATGCACATAGACACTAAATGTTTATAATTCAAGACCGTTTTTTATAACCATATAGGGTGATTTTATACTCACACATACATGGACACTAACATTTTGTTCACCATTTTTCAATATACATTAGTAGATGGAGTGAATGGATGACCATAAAGCCTAGTGATGGAAGTTAGTTTATAGGGACAACTGTCACACCCCTATTTTTAAGTTAATTTTTATTTTATTATATCATGGCTTCGAGTCCTCGCGCCAAGGTCTGGGCTGGTTCCGAGTTTAATTGTTTTATCATTTAACATTTTTAGTGGGTTTTGAACCCATGCGCGGTCACCGCATAGTGGGCGGTAGCTGCGTCGTTAGCCCGGGTGCCTGCACAAATGTCTAACAATTAAAATAAATAATTTTTTTATGTAAATAAAATGACTAAAATTTTTAACTTATAATGATAATAATTTTATTATTTAATTAATAATATTAGTATCAATAAGGTTTTTTTCTTGTTTTTATGTTTATTTTTACTATTATTATTATTGTTTTTTTATTATTATATCTTTTATGGTTATTATTTTTATTATTATTATTTTTATTATTATAAATTTTATAATTATTCTTCTTTGGTGTAATTATTATTATTATTGTTATTATTATCTTTTGTTTTATTATTATCACTATTGTAATGATATTATTATTATAAAAAGAAAGAAAAAAATCACAAACCATAGTTCTACCTAACTCACCCCCTTCCCCTTTACCCCCAGCATAGCGGCGCTGCACCCCAACCCCAGCCCGCCTCACCCCCTAGATATCGTCCGCCTTCGGCCCTCCGTTCCATTACTCTATACTCTAGATGACAACCCGCCTCACCCATGGATCTTGTCCACCTCCTTCCCTCTACGCCCCAACCTCCTTCACTTCTCAACCCGACAGTGGCCCTCTGGCCTCACCCCCTCAGAGCACCCGGTCTTTCACTCTGGCCACCTGCCCACATGCCAGGACCCATATAGCCTCACCCTGCGCTCACCTGCACTACACTCAGGCCCTCCTTCTGCGCCCCTGGCTTGTCGACCAACCCCAACACCGCCTCGCCCTCCTACCATTCCACCCTCCTGCCCTTTCGGCCTCCAACCTTCCATGCTCCAAAAAGTCTACCACCTCCTTACTTCGGCCTTGATGCACCAGCATACCCCCCCCCCCCACTCTCCCTTTTGCTTCGGCCAACAGCACGCTGAACCCCCATGTCTGGTATATTTATTTATTTATTTTTCTTTCATTTCATCTATGGTGTTTTTATTTGTTTTCGCTGAATTCTAATACCACGAGTCGTGTTTTGCACGTTCTGCTCATTTTCTATGGCATGAAATTGGTTCGTTGGATATTGTTTGTCTTTCTGCAGATCCGTCATTATATCCGTACTTGATTTGAGGTAGGTGAATCTAATTTTATCCCTTATCGATGCTTTCCTTTAACATTTTCATTGTTCCAATTATTTATTTTATCAAAGTCAGAAATTATTTTTCTTCTCTTAGATTGTCTGCTGAAATGTTTTTTTAATTATTGGCAGTTGTTAAAATAAAAGTTTTAATGTATTTATTTAAGTATGAATATCCACACCTATGCAGAAGGAGTCTGATTAATACCCATTATTGTTTTAATAAATTTATTGTTTGTGGATTTCAATTTTGATGATGCTTATTAAACAAATCATTTTATGTGTTTATGAACCCAAAATATTGGATTAAATGTCTTTGCACTTGTAAGGTGAAATTAGGGGATTTTATAAAATGTATAGACATTATTATGTTACAATGGAAATTTTTTGTTAAAAAATTAGTTTAGTGTGTAAGGATTTGTAAGTCCATATCTTGGTATGTGCGTCAAAATTTTTTAGAAAGGGATTAATGATTTTAAAAATGGGGCATTCATATTTTTATTAAATGAGGTGAATGGTTGGTTTTTGTTTTAAAACAGTTGGTGTTTAGTAGAAATGGATCTGAAAAATATCCTTGGTTGTTTGTTGTTCCATTAGACATTGGCACATCCATGGGTGCACTAGTGCATGCTTATATGTTCTCATAAATGATAATGGCACCTTTGTAATGGAGTTTCTTTAAATCCTTGTTTTTCTAAATAATTCATTTTTTCCTAAATGAGGTTTGGTCTTTGGTGTGGTTCCCCTTAAATGACATTAAATGTACTACTCAGGGGTTTTTCCCATTTGGCGTTGAAATATTATTTGTTGTTTGTTTGTAAAGGATAAGGGCCTGTTTGAATAATATGAAACATTTGGGTGTGGTTGGTATCCAAGGGCCTATTTGGAACTTTGAACATAAAAGGTGAAATTGAATAAGATTTTATTAAACGGTGTGGTTTAAAAAAATTGTGTTTGGTCATAGATTTAAAATGTTTTTATAAAAATTGTTTCAACATGATGTGATGTGATGTTCCAGATGGAACTTTGTTAATGTGAAAGGATTAAATGTGAATTTGGGGCCACTCTTTTCTAGGGTTACCCTTTATGGGTGAATGTACAGGAATTGTCTGTGTTGGGGGTAGGAAGGTGTAGTGAGATGAGTCATGTGTGTGGGGGACTCCTACTTAAATAGTATTACTATAACCACCATGGGTTCTAGGACATCTTTTAGTTGATCGAGTGATGGTTTCTTAATAGCCCCGATTAGACAGGTTAGTACCCACTAGTAGGTATAGAGGCCAGATGGGGAGTGTCGTTGGTTTCTTTTGCTGCAATGGTGGCCAGTTGGCTATATACTTAAGAGCTTCACTATATGCCAGAAGTTGGTTCCAAATTGAGTATATCCTGGGGTCTTAAAGGGATATTTAGGATCACCCAAGGTTACTTCGTTATTTACATTGTTTGTTTACTTTCTGTCGTACTAGTTTATTACCATCTTTTCTTGTTTACCTGTATTATTTTATCCCAACTTTGGTATCTTTTATTTTTGGTTTTCTTTATAAAATGAATTTTTTTGTTTTATTGAAATAGTATGTAGCATCTCATGGATTTCTGAAAGGGAAAATCATGTTGCTTATTTTAAAATATGAAAACCACACTTTTATATTTGTATTTAAAACTTGTGTTAATGTATTGTTTTGGGAAAGGAGACATTGGATTTTATGGTTTATCTTGGAAACCCTACTAAGAATTTAAACCACTCACACCTATTTTATCATTATAGTTGCAAGTTTCCTTTTCTCGGGTTTTTCTTAGATGAGTTTCACATTATTGGAGAAAGGTCAGCCTTTGGTTGGGACGTGACCTGGAAGGTCACATGGAGTTATGTTGATCTGTTCGATTTATTTCTTATTCCCCTTATCGAGCTCAGTTTTATTGTTCTATTTATTATTGTTTATCTATTTAACTTTTATGGGACAAATTGTTCCCATAGATTAAATTTTGATGTCGGGCACTGGTTTCTAGCCCATGGGGATTGGCAACCCCCCTCGAGCCATGTCACGGACCGGCTCAGGTGACCAGTTCTGGGTCGACCTAGGTTGGTTCATGACAAAATCACATTAGAGGAGACACTTGTAATTTGGGGTGTCTGGTAGATGGATATTAGGAAAGTTGGGAATCGGGCGGTAGGTATGGGAAGGACGTCATGAACCCTCTCCCATTCTGAATGTCGAGTCTCCAGGGGTAGTCTGGGAATCGATTCATTGTCTTGTTCTGGACGGTTTTATTTTGAGGGTTGATAATAGAGGCAAGACGATGTTACAACGTGATTTCACATGGAGTAGTGACCTATGTGGAGTCCGAGTACACGTTTTAAGTTCCTACTAGTTATTGATGATTACTTGGGGCATAGAACACTTCCATATCGCCAGGTTAATCATGACTACTAGTCCCTCACTCTAGTAGTTTGATGCAAGTTGAGTGTCATCTTGGTTCTGGTTGGTGTAAGTGCACTTTTGAAAATGAAAAAGGGTTTTTTAAATGAAAAATATTTCTTTTAAATGGATTTAAATTCATGAAATGGGTTTTAAAACTGAATTCTCTTGGTCAAAAAAACTGGTGTATGCTTGGAACTGGTGGAGAAATGGTTTGGGTGAAACATTGGGTACTCTTTATGAATGTTTGAACATGTGAGGGGATGCATGGAAAGTGCATGTTGGTGCATGTGGATGAAAACAAATGAATACATGTGAAATGGTTCATGGGATTACTGGGGAGTGTACATGGAATTAAAGGATTCACCTTGTTTTGCTAAAGTGATTTTAAAAAATGGGAAATGATTTTGGAAATTGAATTTGGTTTGAAAATTTGGTTTAGTATTTGGAAAGTGGCCTTTAAAGAAAGTGGTTTTGAAAACAAAAATTAAAAGGGAATTTTGGGTTGTGTTTTTATATGTTTGGGTTTGAATCTGGATATTTTCTCATGATGGAGCTTTCAATTATGTTTCTTCGGCTTGATATTGGTTTTGGATTTTTGTTTTATATATTTTCCAGAAAATGTGGACCAAAAAGGTCCCAATTGTTTTGGATAATTCATGCCTAGTTTTTTGTCCTTCTTGAACATTGCCTATCCTTAATAGTGATCGCGGATTATTAGAGGCTGTAGAGTGGCTTGAAGAGGTCAAGCGCATTTTCAGGGTATTGGGAACTCCCAAAGCTGTCAAAGTGTGGGCCTTTTGGGGTTAGTTCAAAGGTATAGCTCTAGAAAAATGAGATTTGTTTTCCCCACTGTCAATTCAAGTTAGGATGACATGGGATATCTTTAAATCATTCTTTTTTTGATGGTTCATACTTGAAGAGGTGAAGATGAAGAAAATGGAGGAGCTCATGCGTATTCAATAATGACAAGAGATGGTGAAGACATATGTTGACCATTTCAAGGAACTGGTTTCCTTTTCTCTAGAGGTAGCATCATTGGATTTAATGAAGACTTCTCTCTTCATCGGGGGACTCCATCTAGAGACCAATGAGGGGTCCTCCCTTCTAGGGACCATAATTTTGATAAGTTGGTGGATGAGACATTCCTAGCTGAGTTGGTCTTCGGAGCATAAATCGGTGGCAATCCAGCATATCAAGTTACTCATGAAGGTTCCCCATATGGTGAGTAGGATGTACTAGTGGGTGTTGTTCTTAAATAGTTATATTTAGTGGTTCTGGATTCCAGTTCATCGGACCGTTCAGTGGTGTGCCACCAGTGTGGCCGGTTCAGGCACGTGAAGTCTTTATGTTACATCCCTCCAAAGATACGTCATTGTTGTAGCTATCTGGGTCATTTGGAGAAGTTTTTCAAGAAGTGTCACCTAAAGAAGATGTTATGAATCGGGGAATTCCAGTGTTTGACTGTGAATTAGGAGATGCTTAATCCATCAGATCCCCAACCACAAGTATTGGGGTGAAGCTCACACATAGTTTGGAGTTGCCCAGGGCGTGAAGCCCTGGTTCAGGTTTTCTGTTCCATGTTTGAAGTGGAACATTTAAAGTCTTTTCAATCTTATTTTTCTACTGTTAAATTCTTGGAATTTTTGTATATTATTTGTTTTGTCATGATATTATGATGGACTCATTCTATTATAATCCAGGCAGTCCTAGTTGTGTGGATGTGATTTTATATGTTGCACATTTTTTTAAAAGTGTGTTTGACCCTTGCAAGGGCTAATCTTGGTTTAGTTGTGTTCGTTTGGAGATGTAAGTGCTTGTGGAAGAATCGATTTTTGTGGTTATGCTCGGGTTCACTGCTCAGGTTATGTTCTGCTTGGAGTTTTTCCTCTAGTGTTGGAGTTTTTGGGTCTGGGTCGAGAGTTCCAAGTTTTAGTGGATGGGTTATTTCTCTTGTGCTATAGAATTTAGTTTGGATTGGTTGGGAGTTCCCACATCACCCCCCCTTCCTGGGGTGTTATGTTTTGGTGTTAAATTTCTACACTAGATGAGTTCTTGTGGTGGGGAGAACCCTATCATATTCTCTCGTTATCTTGTGTTGTGTTTTCTTTAGATTTCAATCGAGCATGGATTCATGTTTTGTTTATCGCTCGGCTGGGTAACTTTATGGGGGCATAAAGTGTTTGTGGTGGGGTGAATTGCCACACCCCGAATTTAAGTTATTTTTTATTTTGTTATTTCTTGGCTCTGGGTCCTCGCGCTAAGGTCTGGGCTGGGTCCTAGTTTAAAATCTATGTCGTTTAACATTTTTAGTGGGTTTCAGACCCATGCACAGTCACTGTACAGTGAGCGGTAGCCGCGTCATTAACCCGGGGGCCCGCACAAATGTATAAAAATTAAAATAAATATAATTTTATGTAAATAAAGTGGGTAAAATGTTTAAATTGTAATGATAATAATGTTATTATGTAATTAATAATATTATTATCAATAAGGTGTTTTTTTGTTGTTATTTTTATTTTTACTATTACTATTAATTTTATTATTATAACTTTTATGGTTATTATTATTATTATTATTATAAAATTTATAATTATTCTTTTTTGTTATTATTATTATTATTATATTTTTTAGAATTATTATTATTATTGTAATGATATTGTTATTGTAAAAAAAGAAAAAAATCCCAAACCCTAGTGATACTCGACTCACCCCTTCCCCTTTTCCCCCTACGTAACAGCACTGCACCCCGACCCTAGCCTACCTCACCCCCTAGCTTCTATCTGCCTTCGGCCCTCCGTTCCTTGCCTTTGTTCTCCAGCCGACAGCACGCCTCACCCCATGTCTCCCATCTGCTTCTGGCCCTCTATGCCCCAACTGCCTTTACCTCTCGCCCTAGCAGCAGCCCTCCAGCCTCGACCCCTCAATGCACTCGGTCTCCCGCTCCGGCCACCTGCCCACAAACCAAGTCCTAGCTGGCCTCTCCCTGCGCTTGCATACACCGTGCCTAGGCCCTACTTCAATGCCTCCAGCCTGCCTACCAACCCCAACACCGCCTCACCATCCTTCTATTCCATAATCCATCCCTTCCAACCTCTGACCTTCCATTATTCGGAAAGGCCACCCCTCCTTGCTTCGGCAACATGGCACCAGCATACCCCCCCTCTCCCTTTTCTCCAGCTAGCAGAATGCCAAACTCCCATACTCTAGTATATTCATTTATTTATTTTTCCTTCATTTAATCCATGGTGTTTTTATTTGTTTTGTCTAAATTCTAATACCGCGAGTTGTGTTTCACATGTTCTTCTCATTGTTTAGGAAATTAAATTGGTTCATTGGGTTTTCTTCGTCTTTCTGCAGATGCAGTGTTGTATCCGTGCTTTAGTTGAGGTAGGTGAATCCTGGTTTTTCCATTTCCGATGCTTTCCATTTACATTTTCATTATTCCAATTATTTATTTTATCTGAGTCACAAATTTTTTTTATCTTATCTTGGATTTTATGCTATAATTTTTTTTAATTACTAGAATTTGTTTAAAAAAAATTAACACATTTCTTTAAGTATGCATATTTTCACCAATACGGAAGGAGTCTGATTAATTCCAATTATTGTTTTAATAAATTTCTTGTGTGTGGATTTCAATCTTGATGATTCTTATTAAAAAAAATCTTTTTATGTGTTTATGAACCCAAAATATTGGATAAAATTTATTTGCAATTGTAAGATTAAATTATTGAGTTTATGAAATTTATAACCGTTATTATGTTACAATGGATTTTTTTTGTTAAAAAATTGGTTTGGTGTGTATGGATTGGTAGGGAAATATCTTTTCATGTGGGTAAAAATGTCTTGGAAATGGTTTAATTATTTTAAAATTGGGGCACTCATGTTTTTCTTAAATGATATGAATGGTTGGTTTTGGTTTTAAATCAGTTTGTGTTTGGTGTAAATGGATTTTAAATATATCCTTAGTTGTTTATTGTGCCATCAGACGTTGGCACATCCATGGGTGCACAAGGTGCACACATGGATGTGCTCAAAAATGATAATGGAACCATTTAAATGGTGTTTATTTAAATACTTGGTTTTCCAAATAATTCTTCTTTTCCTAAATGAGGTTTGGTCTTTGGTGTGGTTTCCCTTAAATGACATCAATTTACTACGCAAGGGTTTGGCCCATTTGGCCTTGAAAATAGATTTGGTGTGTGTTTGGAAAGGATAAGGGTCTATTTGGAAAATAAGAAACGTTTGGGTGTGGTTGGTAACCAAGGGCTCGTTTGGAACTTTGAACATAAAAGGTGAAATTGACTAAGATTTTATTAATGGATGTGGTTTGGAATGTTGTGTTTTTTTGGTCAGGGCATTAAAATGTTTATAGAAAAATGGTTTCAACATGATGTGACATGACAACCCAGTTGGCAATTTGTTAATATGAAATGATTGAAGGTGTATTTGGGGGTTCTCCTGTCTAGGGTAACCCTTTATGGGTGAATTCATAAGAAGCATCCCTGTTTGGGGTAGGCAAGTGCGATGAGATGAGTCACTCGTGCGAGGGCCTCCTACTTACACAATATTACTATAATGAACATGGGATAATGGGAACCTTTTAATTGATCAATTTATGGTTTCTAATCATCCCCAATTAGATTGGTTGGTACCCACTTGTGGGTATAGAGACCAGATGGGGAGTGTTGCTGGTTAGTTTTTCCACGAGGGAGGCCAGTTGGTTATAGACTTAGGATCTTCACCATACACTGATAGGTGGTTCCGAATCGAGTATGTCCCAGGGTCTTCTGGGGATTTTTAGGATCACCCATGGTTACTTAATTATTTAAATTTTTTGTTTACTTTTTATCATACTAGCTTATTCCCAGTGTGCATTGTTTACCTTTATTATTTTTCCCAGCTTTGGTATCTTTTGTTTTGGGTTTTGTTTATAAAATGAAAAAATTGGTTTTATTCAAATAGCACATAGCGTATTTTAGATTTATTAATGGAAAAATCATGTTTCTTATTTTAAAATTTAAAACCCTACTTCTATATTTATCTTTCGAAATTTTGATTATGGATTATTTCTTGAAAGAATATGTTGAATTCTGTGGTTTATCTTGGAAACCCTACTAAGAATTTAAATTCTCACACATATTTTATCATTTCTGTTGAAGGTTTACTTTGCTTGGGTTTTTCTTTGCTGAGTTTCTCATAATTGAAGCAAGGTCAACCTTTGGTTGTGACGTGACCTGGAAGGTCACATGGAGGTATGTTGAGCTGTTACGTTTATTTCTTTTTCTAGTGCTCGAGATCAGTTTTATTATTCTGTTTATTCTTGTTTATATATTTATCTTTTATGTTACAAATCATTCACATCAATTAAATTTTGACACCTGACACTAGTTGCCAGCCCATGGGAATTGGGAATGCCCCTCGGGCCATGTCACAGACCAGATCGGGTTACCGGTTCTGGGTCGACCCGGGTTGGTTCATGACTATAACTCATAGAGTGCTGATGATCAGGATAAGTGCCACTCTTATGTTGTTATTATTTGTAATGGAATCTATTCAGGATAGGATATATTTTACTTGTGATCACATTTTCATTATTTATCTTCTCATTATAATTTTTTATTATATATATACATATACTTTTACTATTTAGATTATATTTTATGTATGTCTTGGTGGATATGGATTTCTGATATAAAGGGATTGGTTGATTGGTGTTAATACATCCTATGTTGATTGGATACCTCAGCATTGGTTGCTAAGTCGTAGCCTAGTAATAGTTAGCATAGGGAGTTCACATGTTGGTAATATAAGATATCACACATTGGTATTAGAGTGACATGATGGATTATGAAGTTTAAAGAATTTGAGGATTGGTTAAGATAATGCTAATAAATAATTGCCAATTTATTCTAGTATATGAATTCATAATATTGACTTTGAAAAGTTATGGTGGATAACATGTATCTTAGAATGATTCTTATTAAAGACTCAAGACTAAGAGATTAATATATGATATAAGATGGTAAAGGAGGTTATCATGAATCATAAAGTTATAGGTAATTCTTTTAATTAAACAATTTAATTTATTATGTTATAAAATAATCTAAATGAGATAGATTGGGTGGGGATTGTTTGTCCTTTTCATAATTTTCTATTTGTCTAAGGTCAAGATGGTGTTCATAGAGTTGTGGGTAGGATTTTCTATGTTTAGGATGTCATGTTATTCATCAATGGTTACATTACCAGATGAGGTAGAGAAATCATATAATACACAATGTAATATCTCTAGATATATAATTTTAGGGATCCCAGCTAGAATCATTTAATATTCCTACTTTGTGGTGTTATTGATTAACTTGTTTTATTGAGGGATTTCAATGATTTTTCAGAATTTATTTTTATTGTGATATTATTTGGTTTAAATTTTTTTTCTATCACAGGAAATATTTAATACCCTATGGATTTTTGTATGAATTCAAGTTCTATTCCATGGAGTTTACACTGATTGTAGTTCCACAGTGTGTTTTTTGTGATTTTCAGTTATTTGGAATTAGATTTCTGTAGGGAAACCATATTGGGAGTTGGTATCTCTAGTAGTAATGAGAGGTATTATGAATAATTCTTCCAATGATAGGAAATATCACATATAACATCACAATTTATCTAAATATAAATAAGTACCTAATTTATTCCTATTTTCCAGGATATGGGACTCTATATAGGAATGTGATGGGATTATACTTAGTCAAGCGGATGATGTATGATGACTTTGGGTTCTATGTTTATGTTAGGAATGAGTAATGTATATTTATATGAGGTTTGTAAAAGGTTGATTTTGTTTTTTTTTATGAAATCTATAGTATCACTCCACTCCAGCTATGTGATCTGAGAGAGTCTTTACCTGACCATTATCTGGGTACTAATTAATTCAGACTAAACTTAGTTAGTGGAATGTAAATTCAGTAACAATTTATAATTAATTATGTGATAGAATTATTTGATTCATCAATTTTTATTGTAAAGAAAGCTAAAATAAAGGGGGTTGGTGTTTTCCACTTGATAGAGATATGGAGGTGATCTTGATTATAAAACCCTGTGGTGAATGCATGTGAGAACATATGTTATTATCTGTAGTTTCCAATGATTTCTAGCATGATAAAATATCATAGTGTTTTAGGATCTTAAAAAATATAATGAACTTCCATAGATATGAGTGGGGATTGAGTTATTGTTCTCATTTATAGGTGTGATAATTTATGTGGTGCTGAGTTCATTATATGATACAAATATGTAGTAATGAAATAGGAAAAGTGACAATCCATGATTGTATTGTTAAACACCTCCATGTAAAATTTAGTTATTCAATGGTTTTAATTTACCATCAATCCTTGGTTTTGTTGTAAAGATTTTTTATATCCATGTTTTCTTATTAGGTTAACCTTGTATCCCTTATAGGACCTTGGTTTAGTTAAATTGGTTATATGGGTTGGTAAAATCTAGTTGGATTTTAATTTTTATATTCTCCTCAATAATCTAGATTGTTGATCACATTTTATATGATCTATGAGATGTTTTGAAAGTGTATGTTTTGTATAATAATGTCAATATTGATTTATTAGATATTGGTGGATGGTACTCTATAGTAGGTAGTAGTCAAACCATGTCTTAGAGGGTATACATCCGGTTTCTTCTTGGATGATGGATTAGATCCTCTATCTAGGGTAGTCATGAAATGACATAGAAGGGGGTCATGTGATGATTTTTCCTAAATAAGAGTAGTCATTCCATGACCCTGGTTGAGCATTCTATGATGGTGTTTGGAAAAGATAAAACCCCTCTTCATTGGGGTGATCATGACACCCTTAAGTTTCACATAACGAACTAGACTGGTAAGGTTACACTACAACATGACCTCATCACCACATCATGATAGAATTTTAATCTAACCTCTTTAAGGGAATTTTGGTAATATTGTAGGATGTCATCAATGGAACTCCCTCAAGATCCCTTTTCATCAACAAAGAGGGAATGACTTCTTTGGATCTTTGTTCTCCCCCTCTTAGATTCTCTTTAATCTAGATGATTCAAGAGGGTTTTCTCACATTTATTTTTGTTAAGATCTCTCCCTTTATCCTCTTTTTTCATTCCCCATATATTTTATCTTTTTTTTGGTTCACCAGAAAGGATTTCAAGGAGAATATTTCACCATAGGATTTTCAAATCATATTAATTAATGGAAATTTATTGTGCAACTTGTACGAGATTTCCTAGGGGATGTTTTCATGCCATCATTCATAACTAATATTTAGGTATATTTTCCATTAAATATATATAATTTTGTGTTAAATTTAGATTAAATATTCCATTGATTTTAATATTTTAATTGGGTATTTTTCATGGATTAAGTTTGGGGGTGTGTTGGGATATGATCACACATTTTTTCTTAGGGTTTCAGTGTCGTGTTGTCATCTGGTGAATATTTCATCATTTATATTGATTTGGTATTTTAGTTGATTTTTTATTTATTAATTTTGTAGTGTTTATGGATGACATAAGTGATCATGAATGTGGGGGAGGTTAGCATAAGATTGGTATGGATTATAAAATGTTGATTATGGAAGGTGTCCTTTAAATTACTAAGTTTATTGTTCTTTTGATGATTTTATATTCATATTGCATCATTATATCGAGTTTTATATATGTTCCATGACTTTTGTGATCTCTCCAAAGATTGGTACGGGCTCATATTTTCCTAATAGTCAACATGAACTTCAAAAAGTTTTAAACAACTTGATGGTACTTCCCTGGTTAGATAAGTGTTAATGGACCTATTTATAGTTTTTTGGTGGTGTGAGTTAGATTTAAATGAAAAATATGATTCTTTTAAAAAAATTATTTTTAATATATAGTATAATTAAATTTTATTTAAAATGAAATATACATATTAGGGAAATGAGTTTTTAAATGGTATTTCAAAAAATAGAGTTTTATAAATAACATTTTGATGGTATTTTAGCCAAGGGCATGGAATAAGTAATATGGAACATGATTCATTTTTTAAATGGTTTAAATGGGGGTTTTGTATTGGTTTTAAAAAGAAATCATAGAGGTATGGGTGGATTTTGGTTTTTGTCTATTTGAAAAAATGTGGGGGATTCCATTTTTTTATAAGAAATATTTATTATATGTGATTCTTGGTTGTATTCATATTGTATGTCATTACAATGTATGATGATGAATCATTGTATGAATTGGTATATGATTATTATTTTTGTCCTGGCTCTGGATAGGTTAAGGCGAGGTTTTTAACATTTATAGGGTAGATTTGTGTCTAAAGGACCTTGGTGGATTCTTTTATGGGTATATTAAGGGTGTTACGAGGTATTTCATTTTTTTAATATGAGTATGAACATGTTTGGGGATATTAAACTATAATGATACATAATTTATGAGATGTGTGGGGATAGGTCTCAAGGGAAAAACATCCTGGCAGTGAGCTGGTGATCTGGTGACATGGGATAAAATCTCTATTTTTTGTTGCTTATGTGTACTAATTGTCTGTTTATGATTAGTTATGGATATTATTTTGGGAAATTCCAATAATGATTCTTGGTATCACCTTGGGTGAGAAGATATTGGAGGGACCTTTCTTTTAGTGAGATGGAAGTGGTTAGGTGATGACCCTACCATGAGTGAAGGGGCAGTAAATGATGTGATGAGACCATACCCTGAGTGATAGGGTGATATATATGATGATACCCCCCTAAGTGAGAGGATAGTGTTTTGGAAGTGGTTGTGAACCTCACCTTGAGTGAAGGTGTAGGTAGAATTGGTATGAAAACCTTCTATGAGTGAGAGAGTTGTCTAATCTTAGCACGTGACCTCCTTTCAGTGAGAGATAATGGTTTGAGATTTGAGTAAAACCTACCCTGCATCTTTGGAAAGTGGCCAATATATAGAATGACACCCTACCAAGAATCTTTAGTTATTGTTCAGGCTAGGTATAAAACTCTACCCATAGACTCTGGTTATGGGTCGGGTTATTCTATGAGGAGACTCTATTGTTTAAAACATAAGTAAAAAAGGAGGTATTTCTATGTGATACAGTGGATTGGTTAGCACAAAATAACCTAACTTTTTTCCTTATATCTTCATTGTGTGTTATGTTTCTGAGTGGTCATGTCACACAAGCATGAATGAGGTCCTTATATATATTTTTTCACATCCACTTGATCAAAACATCACCCATTATTATTGAGGAATTATATATTTCTACTAGTTCATTGCACTCAGCCCTTTCCCATGTATAAATCATGAGTTTTCAAGAATGATGTTAGACATTATTTTCTTTTCTCCAAGAATAGTTACTACTTATAACTTTACATGGTATAGGTCTATAAGTTTATAGATTTTATGGATTTAACATGTTGGTTTATGTGGGTTGGGTCATATGTCATGTTATTTTTAGTTTTTGTTTCTTATGTACTATCCAACATTCCATGGTTTATTTATATATGTTACATGTTTTAGGTTATCTATCATAGTTACCATGTCATGTATTATTACATCATATATATAGTTTTATTAAATTTTATTGTATACTATGAGGGAAAACTTGGATCCTTATTATGTCTATAGGTATTTTGGAAATGTCCATTTTATCAATGGGACATGTTAATTTTTCAACAGATTTGTGCATAAACCTCAAGGAATATTTTAAAGAGAATAGTCACCCCAAGACAATTTTAGGGCATCACATCTAGTCAAAAGCCTCTGGAATATGGGGAATCGCACCTGAGTTCATGTTTCACCACTTCTCTCGATTCATTTAAATTATCCAAAGTAGGGAATGAAAAAAATGGTATCATATGATGCTATGGAATGGGAATGTATTAGCTAGAGTTGGAGTCAGGTTGTCTATAATCAGAAGGTAGATTGATGCATGCCTGACCAAAATGGATTTGGATAAAATAAATGTTTATAGGGGATTATGGTGTTGGGACATAGAACTCTTTGAAGAGGGAGGTATTAAACCAAAAATAATAATGTTAGATAGTTGAGGCTTAGGATGAGTCACAGGTCCCATCTAAGTTCTAGTGAGTTATTCTTTCATCCTAATAGTAGAATACTAAGGGCATGATAAATGTGCCTCAAAGTGGTGTTGTTTGAAATATTTCTTCATCATAATCAATTATTAATTAAATACACTTATAATATAATAAATTATTTCTCAAATATATTATAAGGGGTTATTATATTAACATGGATTTGAGGGGTTTTTTTGATTAGTTTTAATTGAGATTTTTTGCCACCATAGGGAAATGATTTTTGGGATTGGTGGATTTTAAAAAAACCATATTTTAATAATAAATATAATTTAGTGGAAATAGGTTCATGTAAAATGGATTTATATGTTTTTTACATTAAATTTCACATGTATCTAGTGATTTTAAAATACTTAAGATATTCGATATTAGTGGATAATATAAGTAAAATGTTTTTAGAGTTTTATTTTAATGTTACCTTTGAAAACAAAAATTAATTTTGAGAAAATTGATTGGTTGGGCTGGGGATTTTTGGGATTTTATTTTTTACTGAAAACCCTTGGGTTCCAAGGGGTTTTATAAAAACTTTGGTGAATTTGTTGTGTATAATATGTTTTGATATAATTTTATAATAAGAAACCATAACTTGTGTAAACTAAGATTCTTGAATTATATAGTTTTATTCAAGGAAGAACTATATATTTGAATTGTATTTTTGGATTGTATGGCATCCATGTTTGGTATGTGTTATGTGAATTTACTAGGTGAAAATATTGTGTATATTTGTGATAGGAAAAAAGAAATTCATGCCTATGTAGATGATATTTTATTTATTTTTTGTGGTAGACTAGGGGGATCATGTTTTATTTGTGAATTCAATGGGTGTGTCAAGTTTTTTTGAGAAATCCATTTTATTTTTTTACTAATGGGATAGATATTATATCTTGGGTGCTAATATAAATATGTGTTCTTTGATTTGGGATATAGTTTAAATTGGTTTGTTTGTGTTTTATTAGGATATTCCTATGGCAGGGATCGCTATTATTTAAAATTTTCCACTATGAGTGGATTTTAATAGTGAGGGTAAATATAATACTCATGGATAATAATGTGTCAATGTTTTAGTGTTTTTTATTAATGGGTATGGTTGGGAACTATCTTGGTGATTAGTGATCATGGTTATATTTTTACTGAGGTGTGAGAGGGATAGTGACACCCCACCATTACATGTGGTAATGTATAGGATTCTAGTTGTGGGTATTGGATGTTTAGGTCTTGTGAGGAGATGAATAAATACTCCTATGTTTAGGATCATCAAATATTTTATGGATTTATGACCATCATGTCAATTAGGTTCATAGTGGCATGAAAATCCCAGAGTGTGTCAGATTGGAGATGTATCGACACTCAGGTGTGGAATATAATATAAGTTTTGGTTATTCTGTAATCCAATCATGAAATTATAAAAAGTGATGGTTTTGGATATTGATATGGGAATTGAATGATTCTGTGACACCTTAGTGGGTTAAGGCATTCTGGTTGGGGGATGTAGAGGTGTGTTAGAAGGTGACACCAAGATACTTTAGAAAACTTTGCGTAAAGGACGTCTAATAGGTGTTATTATATAGAATTAGATATTTTGTGGTGGTAACCACATAAAAAAATTCCTGATTGGATCATATTGAAATTATGCTAGATACATGACAATGGTCAAGGATAAATCCATAGGAAGTTGAATGAGAAGGTAGCTCATCTTAAGGTGAATAGTATACATTTTGTGTGGAGATACACTATGAAAGAATGATAATATTTTAGAGATAGGATGTGAAATATTATTGGTGAACTAAAAACAGAGTTAGGTTAGGATTTATTATTAGAGGACCAATAGGGTTTCTCAAGGATGAGAAGTGTTATGTAAGGGATATTCTAAGAAATCATGTCATTATGAGTTTGTAAAGTCATGATAAATTTGATTTTTTTTATTTTGGTTGAGGATATGGGTTTCCAATCATGTTATAAGTGATCTATGAAATGTTTTAGTAGTGTTAGTATGGTGGAGGAATTCTAGGAGTGAGTACTTGGGTGTGGGTGGGTGGAATTCTATAGTAAGAAAAAGTCACGCCGCTACCCAAAGGGCTTGCACTAAAATAATTCTTGGTGGAGAGATCATACCCTCTTTCTAGGATAGTCATGCTACAACTGAGGAGTGGGACACATATTGATGTTGCATCCTTGGGTGTGGTCATTCCATATCATGGGTGGGTCATGCCGGAAAGGGGATTTCTTAATAGGTATCCCTCCTACTTGGGGTCAATTATATCATGACCCATAGGAACTGCACTATATTCAATCATAGTAAGGGTGAAACACAGTGTGACATAATGGTTGTACGATAACTAAAATATAGAATTATTTTAATTTTAAATTATTTTTGGAAATTATTTAGGGGATCCTATTTGAAACCCTCTCATGAATCCCAAAAATTTACTGAACAAACAAAGAGGGACATCTATCGCTGGCTCTAGATTATCCACATATTAGATACCTTTTTATTTGTATGATTTAATAGGGTTTCTTCATGTAGATTCAAGGTTGGAATGATCCCTTTTTCCTTATTATTATTTCATAATCATTTTATTCTCATTTATAGTTCATTATCCAGGATTTTGAGGATATGCTTTCATTGGACTGTAGTGAAATAATCTCGCTTGATGGGGTTTTTATTGGATTGTAGGAGGGTCTTGGGAGTACTTGTTCAATCCATTTTTCATCATTCATATTGATATATTTTTCCCCATGTATTTTTTTAGATTTTTTATAAAATTGATTTTAAAATTTTCATTTATTTAAGTATTATAATTCTAGATTTTCATGGATTATGTCTAAGTGTGTTCCAAGAGTGGATCATATAATGTTTCTCATAGATTTTTCATCATTATCTTTGGTGGTGTTCTTTGTGTAGGTTTTTTTGATTTTGAATTTTGGTTTTGAATTTTTATAATATTAATTTACTAGTATTTGTGGATGGGATATGTGTATGTGGACGTTGAATAGGTCGATTCAAGCTTCAGGAGGATTTTGGAATGTCTATTGGCATAGGTGACCTTGATATAATTAAGTATCTTTTTTTATAGTGAAATTATATAAAAGGATCATTATGTTTTTTCTTGAAATTTTATTTTTAAAATATGTTTGATTTAAATAGGATTAAAAATGGAATTTAGTTACTAAAAAAATTTATTTTGAAATGTAATTTAGAAACAAACATGAAATATTCTGAAGAATATTTTTTTTAATATTAAAGGGTCTAGAATGAGTCATATTGATTGTGATTCCATTTATAAATTGTTTAAAATATTGTTTTTCATTAATTTTAAAATCAATATCGAGAGGGATTAGTTGCGGTCGGTACTGTTCTATTTGACCATATCGGGGAAATTCCCTATTTTCCAAAGAATTATTGCTTGTATGTGATTCTTAATTATAATCATATTGTATATAATATTGTTTCATAATGATGCATGGTTTTGTGAATTTTATGATGATGTTTAGTTTTTTTCATGAATACCCAGTTTGGTTTAGGTCAAGTGGTTTACCATTAGATGGTAGATATGAGCCTTTAGTACCATGTTTGATGCCCTTATGGGCATGATAAGGATATAGATAGGCTAGGTAAATGGAATGTGTGTGTGTGTGCACGCATGCAACATAGCTAGTTTGGGGAGAATAAAATGCATGGCTAAATGGATGATGTGATGTGTGGGTGTAGGTCTCAAGGTACTTGTGCCCTTATGATGAGATGGTGAAATTATGAGATAGGTTGTGTGCCTTGTTTTTTATCTCAGGCATATGAAAACCATATGTTTTTTATGCATGAGAAATCCTAGTGTTAGAGATTTGAATCAAGATACATAAACCCACATTTAGCGAGACATTTCTGGCTAGACCCAACGTTTAGTTTGAAGGTAGAGATCGGTTGAGGAAGCTTTTCTAAGTGAGAGGGTGGAAGATGATGTGATGAAACTCTAACCTAAGATAAAGGGTGTGATATGTGATGAAACCCTACTTTGAGTAGGGTTATATTTAGGATGTGGATGTGGACCACACCCCAACTAATAGGGGAGAGAGAATTAGTATCAGAAACTTCCTTAAGTTATAAGGCGGTATGAAATTTGTGTGTGTCCATTTTTGAGTTAGAAGAGATGATTTAGGACTTAGAACACCCTGCCCTAAGATAGAATAGTGTCATGGTGTCCTTCTTAGAACAAAATAAACTATCATGTATTATTTTATGCACACTTTCTATTATATTTCTACATGGTAGTGTTGCATGATCATGACTACACTCCATATATGTAAGGAATATGCATCAAAATGATCATATCAACACTCAATATTGTTGAGGCATTACATATTCCTACTAGGTTATTGGACTCAATCCCAAACAATGTACAAAAAAGGGGTATCGATTTATATAGGTAAACTTTCATGTTTTCACTATGGGTATAGGTTTTGTATGAATATGTATGTGGTAAAAGTCATGAATGTTGTTGAGGTGATGGATTTGATCGGTTATTTTATGTGAGTTGAGCATGACGCTGGAAAGTTATATTTTATATGCAACATAAAATTTATTATGTATTACTTCATAATATAGATAATTTTACAACTTTATATTCTAGATTGAGGGGGGCCACTTGACTCTGTTTTAAGTCAACTATTATTTTGGGGATGTTTTTTATATTAATGGTTCTTTCTGAGTTATCAAAATATTTAAGAATTTCCCTCAAGCATATTTTTTGAGTTAAAAGTATCTTTGTGATTATTTTAATCTTTCTCCACAAGCTAGAAGCCTTTTTCATATGAGGAGGCACACTTGAGGTTATATTGTCACCCTTCTTGGGTGTTGTTTAGGAAATATGAGCAAGGAATTACACTTATCAGCACCCTTTGATAACCTATATCAGGGTTTATAAAGAATATGAGAACTAATGTATTATTAATTGGAAGATGTGCTGGTGTTTTCCTATTATTGAAAACATATCAAATTTTAATTGGTGTTTTTTTACTGTTAGAATATTTTTTTTCTTGGGGACATTAATGGTCGACCTATGGACCTGCGTGAGGTTTTAATTACATAATAGCATCGAGGAAGTATTCATCGATCACCGATCAAATTTGGTTTCAGTTTTATATTTTTTGACCATTACTGGGGGATTTGATTGTATTTGAATGCATTTAAACATTAACTTTGAACCTTTCTCTCAATGTGGGGAGATTGACACTCTTTTAGGTACAAATAATGATTATAGTTGAATAATAGAATAATTTTTTGAGAAGGAATCACACATTAGAAGATAATATTCAAGATGTCATAAATTTTTTTATTAAGATGTTGTGTGGATAGTTTCCATTAGTTGGTGGTTTAACGATATTATTACATTTGACCCTTCAGATGGAGTTGTCTTATTACAAGCATAGTCTTTGGAAATGTGCAAGTTATTTTGGGTTCATTACGATGAAAAAAAATTTCGTTGAGGAATCCACATGCCAAATTACCAAGGCATGAGAGATATAATATCATTATATTCACCCAATATTGAGGAATAGTTTTTAATTGTTATAGATTAACAACTTGGATACTAATCACTTTTATTTTTTAGCTAGTGACTATTGGAGGGTTCTTTCTTCCAAAAAAGATTGTGGGTGAATTTCATGGTTAGTATATGCGTGGTTAGTTTCCTTTTATTTATGAAAGGTTTTATAGTGGTTAGGATTCAATAGTATGTTCTTTAAAACTAGTATTCATTTTACTATGATTGGTATCTGATGCTTAAATCAATGGTAATGGATTAATAAACATGAATTTAAATTTAAATGAAGTTTCTTGGTGGTTTAGTTGATCACCAATATTATTCTTTAGTAAAAATATTATTTACTAATTAAAAATGTATAAATTATAAATTTAACATATTTAAGGAGTAAAATTGGAAAATGGACTAAATCATTGAGTCTAGAATGTGTCATTTACTATTGGATGGTAATTGCATAATTTTTGAATGAGTTTTGTTTAGTTTGCAGTAATGATGAAACATTTTTTAATTAATAAAAAAACAAATGTTAAAAATTTTATTTATAAAAAAACCCTTCTATCTCTTGAAAGACCAAATTTTATAAGGATAGGTTATTGCGGTTTTGGATGGAGGAAACTACCAATATGGATCACTATAAAATACAAATCTCAACCAAAGATCATTGGGTCATCATGAACAGGAAAG
The DNA here is from genome assembly GCA_963277665.1 of Viscum album. NCBI lineage: Eukaryota > Viridiplantae > Streptophyta > Magnoliopsida > Santalales > Viscaceae > Viscum > Viscum album. The sequence goes on along the minus strand of OY728119.1, from coordinate 1,581,107,924 downwards.
GTTCGTTGATTCCAACCCATTTATTTTTACCCTAAATTCTATATAATTTTGTTTCTATAAAATCATTTTATTATTATATGTAATTTAATAATAATAATATTTTCTCCATGATGAAACCATGATTTCTTGAATCAATGAAATATTATGGATAAATTGTGTGATATTATAATCATAAATTTTAAGGGAATAAAAATAAAACTATTAATCTCTATATCATTTGATTGATTTGAGGAATCCGAGATGCCTCATTGTGATTCCCCGAACAATACACACATAACCAAGTTGTCATCACTCTAATCAGATTTGGGATTTGAGATATTTATTATAGACAATACACTTTTATTTTCATTTTCACTAAATATTTTTAGTGACTTAGAGTGAGAATCATGGATAATTTGGACTATAACCAGAATTATGAGGGAAATAATACCTGAGGTATGGATTTTGGGTTTCATGGGAGCTAATTAATGGCTAGTCAACCCCCATGGGTGTAGAGTATATGTGGTGAGTGGTAGCACATTTAAAAAAATCATATGGTCATTAGATCAGTCTAATCAAACGACATCTACAGGGTCATATTACCCAAGTGAGAATAGAATAAATTCCTCAATGTATTACAAGTAATGTGACTCTTGAATTTTTGAACATATGATCATTCAACTGTCTATCATGAGGGGCTGATACGAGAGGTGGGTGATGTAGTGGATGTAGGGTTGTCTAATCAACAAATCGTATAGTCATGATTGAATGGGGTAATAGCTTGGGTAGAGAATGTGTACCCTAATAATGTGTGTGTCATGTGTCACCCCTATTAAAAATGAACATATTTAGTGCATGAGGTCATGTGAAGGGTTCAAATTATACCACAAAATCAATTATGGACTCATATTTCCATCTCAGATTTTGTAGAACCATATTTGGATCATTTTGAGATCATTTAACTGTTGAATTTTTCTTTTTATGACTAAATGATTATAAAAATTATTTTTTTAAAATAATAATTAAAAAAATTTAAAAAAAAAATATTAGAAAAAATTACCACCATAGTTTATCATATATTAGTTTTTTGGGAGGAACTCACTTGGTGGGATGTGGTTCACTTGAGTGAAATATCATAATTTCCCTGAGTTGATTAAATAAATATTATTATTATTGAATATTAATAAAACTTTAGTAAATATTACATAGAATTATTTTAGAAACATTTAATACCCAAAAGTACAAGTTCTTCAACCACAGAAGATTGTGAAATAATATTTTTATCAATGTAGAGGTTAGATAATTATTGGACTATAATTTCATGGTCGTGAAAGATAATCACATAAAATATTATTATTGTTTAAAAACATTTTATAATTTTTTTAAAACATTAAAAAGGGACATGAATTTTTTACTCCATGGGAGATGGATAATGGTCTTTATTAGTGGTTCAATATAAGTGATAATATGTTATTTTAGGACACATAATCATTAAACCTAAAAAAATTTCTCTTGAAACATATTTAAAATATTATAGATATTATGAATTCAAAATAAAATAATGAATTCAGGATGTGAATTTCATATATTCAAGATAGATGAGAACGAATAAATAGAATGAAATAATTATGAAAATTGAAGTGGGTTATTGAATAAAGAGAGAATAATGTGAACCAACTACTTTAATGAGGGAAATAGTGATAATGAGGATTGTTTACTTCCTTATATGCACTATAAAGATTAAAAATCATAGGAGTTCATTGGATGAAATAAAACAATGCATTTGTATAATTACATGAAGTAACATTTATTTGGATAATAAATGTGGGAAGATAACTAAATTTAAAGGATTGACAATAGTGACTAATAAAATATGTCAAATATGGGAATGAGATTGTAAAATCCTAGTTTTTTAGGAAGCATATTATTTTAATAAACTAAAAGTTTATAATTCTATTATTTTTTATATTTTTCTAAAGGAATTGAAATATATTATTTAAAAGGCATAAAAGATAAGAATTGAACTAAAAACAATTTGTTCATTAATAGGAAACATCACAAAAAATACACATGAAACTAAGTATTACATACCATGGATTATTTCTCACAATGTATTATTACATCCTTTAAATTTTTGGAAATTAAAATAAGAAAATAAATATAAAAGAATAAAACCTTCAACCCTAGGATATCTCCTAGATCATTTTCAGACTAAAGGATCACCAACAGCAAAAGAAAACCTATAAGGAGGAATAATATCATGAAAGGAGAAAGCATATTGTGATATTTAAAGTGAAAACTATTGGAAAATAGGCTTGACTTGAGAAGTGTGGATTGGATAAATTAATTTAATAGGGAAATATATAAAAGTGAAAACCAAGTGTTATAAATATGGTATTTGGAAATATGATCATTAGAAATATGGTTGTTGGATATACAGGTATCCAATAGGTTTACTAATATCATAATTTTTAGTATTAAATTTAAAATAATATAAATCATGAATATTTAATAATAAAATATATGACATAATATTATTAATATTAAAAATATATTTTTGTACGTTACATATTAAATTTCTTTTTATTAAATTATGATATAATGTAATCATAGAATACAAATAAATATATTAAAATCAATTGATTCGTATAATCAAATTTTGAAAATATTAATAATTAGTAGTATTTAGAAAATATTATTGAATATAAAAGTAACATTTGTTCAAAAACTATTTTTATTTTTTAAAATTTTTTACTAATAAATTAAATTCATCAAATTTAAAATACTATTATATATGAACTAATATATAAATAGTCTTTAAATTTTAAGTTATATTCAATACAAATTCACTTATTATTTTCATAATAAACCACTTTATAGTTGAGTAGAAGCCTCACAATACCATATTTTAGAATAAATCAAATACATAATAAATAAAAACATAAATGCATAATTTATATTTATATTTCAAAATAAAACAAAAAACGTTGTCACCTTCATTTGTGTGGTACCTTGAGACACAAGCCTAAAACACTCATCACTACTAAGAAAATGGCTTTAATAGGGATAGAAATTTCTTTTATCATCACTGAAAACATGAGCGACATTAATAGCCCAGGACTTTTATCAGTGCTGAAACAATGCTAATATAGGGGACATTTATCAGGTCTAAAAAAGCACTGATAAATAGGATTTTATCAGTACTTTTAAAAACATTTATTAATAGGATTTTATCAATACTTTTAAAAGCGCTAATAAAATACCCATTTATCAATGATTTCATTTAGCATTGTTAAAGGAAACCATTATCATTTCTTATAAAATGAATTATAAAGGACATTTATCGGTGCTTTTAGAAGCACCAATAAATGTGTTTTTTACCAGTGCTTTAAAAAGAATTGATAAATGTCTTACTAATCAGTCGTTTTAAATGCTCTGATAAAGGGCCATACTGTAGTATACTATTACAACACACTGTAACAACACTGCAGTGTACTGTAAAAGCACACTGAACCACCATATTCACACCAAAAACATATCATATATCAACAGAAAAAAGTACTAATACATAATTTAAATTAAATGATATTTAGAACACAAATACCAAAAAAACTACATTATAGACATTTCAAACACTGGTTTATAGAATTATATAGATAAAAATTATTATTTATATTCAAAAACAATCCAAAATATCAATGTTAACATGATTTACATTGAATTTCTTTTCGAAACTGCTAACATTTCATGAGTAGTTTTGAACAAACAACATCAACTCAAAAAAATAATCCACCTATATATGAAAAAAAATTATTATGAGTAATACTAAAAGGAAATAAATTAAAAAAATATGAAATAATAAATTAATTTTATGGAAACTTATTTTACTATGAGAATATCAAGACTACCTATGTGATTGAGTAGTGCAAGGAACTTGAAATAATGTGATAAATTTCAACACTACTGAAGTGAACTGTTTTGTGAGAGAAGAAGTTTGTGGAAGGCTTGGTGTAGAAAGGGATGAAAGATGGACAGAGCACCCAAAATCGAATAAAATAATCCACCTGTATGAGAAAAAAATTATTATGTGAGTAATACTAAAAAGAAATAAATTAAACATACATATGAAAAAATACATTAATTCTATGTAAAATGATTTTATTGTGCGAAAATCAAGATTACCTCTTTAATTGACAAGAGGTAGCATCATTTATCTACCTACAAAGGTAGTGGAGGTAACTTGAAAGAAATTTATAAATGCACCACAGTAGGGCTGAAATGGTTTTTTGGTATAAGGAGCATGAAAGTTGGATAGAGCACCCCCAAATCGAACAAACTAATCCACCTGTATAAGAAAACAATTATTATGTGAGTAATACCAAATAAAATAAATTAAACGTACATATGAAACAATACATTAATTCCATGGAAAATTATTTTACTATGAAAACATCAAGATTACCTCTGTAATTGAGTGGAGGAAGTGGCGTTTCTCTTCTCCAAAGTTAATGGAGGTAACATAAAAGAAAGTGATAAATGCACTTCTATAGGCGTGAAAAGGTTTTAAGGGGAAGGAGCATGAAATTAGGAAATAGAAACCCCAACTTGAACAAAATAATCTACCTATATATGAAAATGATTATTATTTGAGTAATACTAAAAATAAATAAATTAAACATACATATGATAGAATATATTAATTCTATGGATAAAGATTTTTCTATGAATACATCAATATTAGCTCTGTAAATGAGCATAGGTAGCATCATTGTTCTTCCTATAAAGGCAGTAGAGGTAACTTGAAATAAAGAGATAAATGAACCACTATATGGGTGAAAAGGTTTTATGGGAGAAAGAGTATAAAATTTGGACAGAGAACCCCCAACTCGAACAAAATAATCCCCCAGTATAAGAAAACTATTATTATGTGAGTAATACTAAAAATAAATAAATTAACATAAATATGAAACAATACATTAATTTTATGGAAAATGATTTTAATGTGAAACCATAAATATTACCTCTATGATTGAGTAGAGACAATGTCATTTCTCTTTTTAAAAAGGCATGAAACATGGATAGAAATATTATAAAATATACAAACTCTGAAGGGAATAATGGAAATTAAATCACCGTTCCATTATATAATTTTTCTGTAAAATAGAGAAATTATATCGTAACATTACATTTGCATCTATCCGAAGGGTTTCCTTCATTATAGTTTATTCTTATGAGGGATTGGTAACATCATCATGTGCATGAGACATTATCTACACGAGCAGTCTAAAATTTTATTTAGATTGTGTTAATATAGTAGAGAATATATAATATTATTTGGAAAAACATAATATATTTAAAAAAAACTTTTACCTTCTCATTTAACTCTCTTTTTTAATGGTTTCAAGGATTTGGTTCCTCCTTTTAGAATCCAAATATATTAGTTATGGTCCCCTATAACATATAAGAAATTTTCTACAGTGATACCAACATGAACTAATTGTGATGTCCCAATGAAAGGGTCATCCTCGATTTAATTTTCATCTGACTCATCATTTTTTAGTCATAAGTAGGAAAATCGACCAATTCATGTTTGTTAGACTAGAGATATAAAATACTTTCATTTCTTGTGATTATAGTATGAACGACTCATCTTTTTCCCCTTCTACACTGAAATTAACCTTCACAAAGACCATTTCATCAACTTTCAATCTATTGATATTGTCAACCCATTTTCAATGGAAAAGATGCAATTGAAATATTGTAAAATCCAACTCATATATCTATTTGATAATGACAACATATGACATATTTTCATAAATCGGATTTCTATCCTTGGAACCAGATATGTGCATCGCTTCAAACAAAAGTGTAACACCACTATTTTTCATCATACTGAAGTCATCATGTTCTTTTTTATAGATCATATAACCATTGAATACAAACTGAGTGTAAGATATGTCATTTTCATTTGGTTCTTTGGCTAGCCATTGAAGTTATTTGGAAATTGAATTCATATTTTCAGATAACCCCTTATAAATTTGATCTCAAAACCATTATATAAACTATTGATTATGTATATCTGATATCCAAATTTTATCCCTTGATGGATTCAAATCTATAATAATTTCTTTATGGTATTCAGTGTATGGATCAACATATTCACTATTATGTAACATGTAAATATGTTCTTGCTCCCGCTCTATCAAGGTAATTGTAACAACAACTCTTCCTAAAATCCATTTTCCCATAAGGTGTTCATTGTGACAAAACTTTGGGAGACCTTTGATTTCAACATCTGATAAGTAATCTTTATAGAATTCAACAACTTCTTCAACAATACATCATTCTGCAATACTACCTTTAGGAAAACTTCGATTCTTCACATAACCTTTCAAAATCCTCATATATCGTTAAATGGGGTACAACCATCTGTAATACACATTACCACATTGTTGAACCACTATGGCCAAGTGAACTATCAGGTGGACCATTATATCAAATAATAATGGCGGGAAGAACATTTCTAATTCACATAATTTTTTTAAATCTCTTTATTCATGATGGGAAACATCATTGGGTCTATAACTTTACTAAATATGGATTTGAAAAAGAATCGGAGTCTGGTCAATGTATGTCATACATTTTGAGGGAGAATGCAATGGAAAGAAACAAACATTAAATCTTATATAAACATATAACAGTCATGTGATTTTAGTCCTTGTAAATTTCAAATAGCCATTGACACGAAATTCTTGATATTTAATGAATACCCATTTGAAAAATTTATACTCATAAGGTAAAGGTAAAAAGGCAATTTTTTCTATCTGGATAGAGTGTAAGCTGCTGGATTAAGAAAATTCTACCTTTTACCCTTCACCGGTGCCAAATCTTCCCTTATCCCCATTTAAATAAAGTCCAACTTATCCTTGATTTCATTATTCATATTTTAGGAACATTTATTAACGTGCCAATAACACTATCAAACACATTTTTTCCTACATTCCAGACATTAATAAAATGACTGGAATACAAACAATTCCAATATGGTAATTCAAATAAAATTTATCTCTTCTTCCAACCTGATTTTGTAAGGTTTTTTTAAAATGGTTTACTAAAAAAAATGTCAATATTCTTTACTTTTTTGTATAGTTGATCTCCCATTGTTAGAGATGGTGTTATACCTTGTTCGATATTCCCATCAAATTTTGTCATCCATGATATGTATTTATGTCATCTAGGTGAAAAATTTCAATGTCCTAAAAACAAAATCATTGAGGAATGTTTCAACTGAACTGAGTATCTAAATTTTTCACAAATGGGACATCCCAACATTCCTTTAATGTTATAGCCTGATAAATTTCCATAAGCAGGGAATTCATTTATCATTCCATACAACATGGAACTCAATGTGAATTCTTCACTTCTATGAGAATCGTACATTGTAACACCAATATATCACATCAATTTCAAATCTTCAATCAATGGATCCAAATATACATCAATATCATTACTGGGTTGCTTTGGTCCAGATATAAGCTGAGAAAACATAATGTATTTGTGCTTCATGAATAACCAGGGAGGCAAGTTATAATTTATAAAAAATGATGAGCCATGTGTTGTGAGTACTAATTTGTACACCAAAAGGATTTATTCCATCTTTAGAAAATGCAAGATGAATGTTTCTCGGCTCATCTCCAAATTTAAGAAACTCGTAGTCGATTTTCTTTCACTAAAGAGAATATTTTGGATAATGTAGGGTCCCATATTTAATTCTTTTACCTACATACCATGTTAATTGTCTTGTGATTTCGTGAAATCTATATATTCTCTTAAACCATGGAATGATAGTAAAGTGTCATATATATTTTGAAGGAACTGATTCATTTTTCTTGTATCGATCTGCACCGCACTTAGGGAATTTGATGTGTGATTCATGGTCCTTGTGAAACAATATACAATCATTTTGACAAGAATATAATTTTTACATATCATGCATATTGAAGATAACATTCATTTATCATCATATGTTCGGCATGGTAGTTCATTTTCTTCTGGTAGAATATCTTTCATAAGACAAAGTAGGTCCATAAAGATGGTGTCACTCTATCCATTTCCAGATTTCAAATTATATAACTTCAATACAATTGAAAATGTTGTGTATTTAGTAAAACCGATATACAATGGTTTCTTGGAACAACTAGTTAACTCCTCAAACAACTTTGGAAAATCATGAAGTTCATATTCAATTTCCATTGTCATTTCTTCCTTGTGATCTCTATAATTTTCACAAAGGTATTCATATCAAATAATTCATAAATCGTAGTATTGTCCCAATAAATGTCTATATTCAGTTTTTACCCGTGTTTAGTCCAAAATATATAGCTTTGATCTATTCTGTGATAAATTAAATGTTATTCATACTCTTCAAGACTAATTTTTATTGAATAACAACAATGTAAACATAGACATTGGATTTTAGAAGGGTTGTCTTGATGTACTCTTGAAAACTTGATGAATTATCTAAGTCTATATTTATATTTTTTTTGTCAAATGATTAGCATACATCCATTTTACATTCATATCAATCCTATTGGGTTAATAAAAGATTAATTTTATACAATATATAAATAAATACACATAATATATTCATGATCAAATGTGAAATTTTTAGAAAATTCTAGAAATGGAAATATGGATAATTTTTACTAGAATGTTTGAGCGCCTATATATTCCAAATACAATAATAAGCGCTATTGGATTTTGAAAAAATATAGGGAGATAAAGGCAGATAATAAATGATATTATCACTCAACATTATAGGTGTAAATCGAAAGATGGATAGTGTAATGACCCTAGCCTGAATTACCCAAACAACACCATGTTAGATCATCTTATAACCTCTAACACACCTCAAAGTCACTAAATGATGGTTTAAACATTAGGTGTAAAAAACCATAAATGGTAAGTGGTTCCCCCCCCCCCAAATAGAAACAATTAGTAATAGAGTTCAAACAATATTATAGCATGACCCGTAGGGTCAATGGACACAAAAACCAAAAATCATCATTACCCGATATAGGCATATCTATTGGACAAACAAATATGGAAAAAATGATGTAATAGCTATATAGACACACGTACATGTCATGCCAGTATAAAAACTAACTCACTTATAGTATATAAGAAATATCACATAGATAAAAACTTTATATTCAAACTTAACATGAACTAAAGGCAACATAATGATTCAAAAAGTGAAGGATTGATATGATAAAACATCATATGCTTAACTAGAGATGGCCCCTTTGAATCTTCTCCATAAGAAAACTAAGGACCATATTGAATTCTAAAAGGAACTAGATACTATGATACATATAACCAATAGAGGAACATACATCACTTCACTAACTTGGTTCTTGAAAAATAGCATCTGAAACTACATGTCCACTGAGGTGTCTATGAAAGGTGTCAACATATATATAATCATTAGGGAACCCCCCACGTGCCTCAAATCAGTAGTCAATAAAAAATAAAATACATTAAAATTTCTACATATTTATATACATATATCAAAAAATCATTTAGTAAGAAGATATAAAAAATTGTAGTAAAATAACAATGAATAAATAAAAGTTTCAGTGCCAAATAAAAACAACAGATCAGACATCGGTATTCAATACAAACAACGGACCACAAATCGTTCCCAAAACAATGGATCATGAACAAATTTTAAACAACAGATCATAAAAAATGAATCATAAATAAATCATAGAAGAATAAATGAAATACCAAACAAAAAATACACAAAAAAAGTCAGATGGTCTGCCTCCCTAGGTTGAAGAAAATCTGAGCCCCTCTTCAGATGTCGGATGAGATGTTCAAAGGCAATCGAGTGATGTGATTCGACCTCTAATTCACTAAGGAGGAGTATCGATAGCAGGTGGATTCCAAGGAAAGCTTCTATATCATGATGAGTTTTCAAATGGTTAGGGTTTTAAAAATAGACTAAGACACTTTTATAAGTTCTTACCAATAAGCGCTGATAAATCAAACTTTATAAACGCTTTTTTTAGCGCTAAAAAATCCCCATCTTTATCAGTATGAAAATAGTGCTGATAAATATTCTTTTATAAGTTCTTATTACTGAAGTGTTTTTATAGAATTTATAATTATAATTATAAATAAAAAATTGTAAATATTTATAAATACTTAATAAATATATATAAATATAAATATGGTAAATATATTCCTTTTAAAATATAATTATAATAATTTTATAATTATTTATTTATAATTAAAGAAATATTTTTTTAAAAAATAATTTATATCATTATATTTATTTATATAATTATACAAATATATATTTAATAAATATATATAAATATAAATATAGAAAATATATTCATTATTTAAGTAAATTTATTATAAATTTAATAATTATTTAAATATACATAATTACTTATTTATAATTATGTAAATACTTTAAAAAAATATTTATTAATTTATAATTATAAATACATAATTGTATAAAAATGGTGAATGTACATTTATAAATATATTTATTTATAAATATTTTTTTACAAATATTTTTTAACAATAATAATGAATATGTAATTTTGAGTGCTTGTATATATGTACAGAATGAGTGAAATTTAATAAATTTAGAATATAGGTACACTTAAACAATATTTAAAAAATAGATATGTTTTGTATGTGTGCATTTTTTATATAAAAATGCATTAATTATAAGTATATGTGAAATCAATATAACATACATTTGATCTATATTAAATTGAAAAATTAAATTACATTCAATTATATGTTGAGTACTACTTAATTAGTCAATATTTTTAATTCATATTAATTTGTAATTATATACCATTATTCAATAAATATGTGACAATTTAATGTAAAGTGCATAAATATCTTGTAATATATAATCATATTTATATACATTAATATACATTTATATATTTAATATACAAAATTTAATAAAATAAATTATCATAATTATCTAATTAGTAAAATTCTTAATATTTAAGAATGTATAATCAATCAATTAATTTTTATCCATAATTAATTAATTAAAAAAAATTAATACTTTTTTAATAAACATATTTTTTATATTTAATATATTTAATTATTTCATTTTATCAGCGCTAAAAATGAATTTATGAAAGAAATATTTATCAACACTAAACACAAAGTGCTGATGAAGCTTTCCCTTTATCAGCGCTAAAAATAAAGCACTAATAAAGGATACACTTTATCAGTACTAAAAATAAAGAGCTGATAAAGGATATCCTTTATCAGTGCTAAAATTAAAGTACTGATAAAGGTTTCCTTTTTCATCGCTAAAATAAAACCTATGATAAAAGGTTAAATTTATATGTACTTTCTTTATCACAGATAAATATTCCATTTATTCGTGCTTTCTTTAACACTGAAAAATATCCCATTTATTAGCATTTTATTCTATCGTTGATAAATAACATTGCTATTAATGTCTAGTTTTGTAGTAGTGAATATTTATAATCATCAATCAGTGCACAACATCTGCAATTACTCGCTAGATGGCCATATATATTATCTCACAGAACCACCAATACCATCACACTCAAAGACAAAAAATCATCCACCAAAAACCACAATCATTTTCATGGACTACCCAACCACACCAGAAAAGGCCAACAAAAAATGATCTCTACCAGCATAAAAATGACCACAAAAACCAAAATCATTTAAAATGCAAAGGTAAAACACCATAGTCACAAATTCAAGACCAACATGAACAATGTCTGCAATGTCACACCTCCTAAAAAGTCAACACCGCTCCAAAAACATATCCCAACACATCCACAAGAATCATCTCACTATAATGACATAACATGGGACTAATAGAATTAGAATCAAGATAATAGTTTCTAATGGACCAAGCCTCAATGAGCCCCAAACATCTATAGTACCACTATTACCTTCCTTCAAAACTAAAAAAATTAGGATTTAATCCATTAAGAAAACTAACACCATAAGAAACCCGAATTTAGAAAGATAACCACATCATTTATGAGGAAAAAGTTCAACAAATCTTTGAAACTCACCACACATATACCGCTTCTTTCAATTGATAACCACTTTGAAAAAACATAGAGAAATAAAATGAATGAGTAGCAAACAATCACCATGAGAATGAAACACCGCAACACCACTAGAACATCATATTCAACTGAAACCAAAGTGGTAGATGACCCCATCCCAGATGACCCCTTTACACTAAATTCACCCCTAACACCATCCCAAATCCACCATAGACACCTTTGTACCATACCAGATGGATGATAATTATAGGGTAGGGTGAATGGTCTAATGTGGAAGAACCTCCAATCATCATTTAAAAAAAACCACAAGACACTCGAGTTCCTTCGTGACCAACCAATATGGGGTTTTTTTATGAAGGTTGAGGCTACAAGAGTTGTGGTAGTAGTGGTCAAGGACTATAGAGTGCCAGGAAACAACCCACCAAATAGGAAACAAAAAAACCAAACTACCATAGGAGGCTGTGACTGAGAGGAAGAGAGGAATTTCCATGATTGGTGGGGAATAAGAGGAAAAAATTTAGAAATTCTATACCACTGAGAGAGACAGTAATGGATGGAAAATCAAGAGCCATGTTGATATTTATGATGAGGGAGAGAAGGAAGAAAACATGACCATTGAGATACATTGTATTGAAGATGTAGAATAATAGGGTCATGAGATTCAAGGAAGATGAAAGCAAGGATATGAAAAAACTTAACCCCTAAGAGCTATATTAAAAAAGAAGTCATATTCTAAAGGCTAATTTAAAATTGACATGAAATAATATTATGAACAATTAATGTTTTAGAAGGTAATTTTCCAATAAAATAGTTTTCCATTATATATTGTATTTTCATTTAAAATATATTTACTAAATTTTAGAATTTGAGTTGGGAAAAATTAAATTCATTTTTTTATTTTTCATTTTAATATTATCTTAGGATTAATTTTTGATATTATCCTAAGACAGTTTTTTATGTCTATAGTAAAAAATACTGATTTTTCCAATACCATCACTTTTATGAAATTATTGTAATAAAATAATAACTTAACAGTTATTTAAACCTTTTCCAATAAAAATATATTTATAAATTAAAATAATTCATTCAACAATTTTATTTTGAATTTATACAACTAATGTTTAACATTTTGGAAACTTAAGTAATATTTTACTCTAAAACTTTTTATTATTATTATATATTAAAAATTAGTTTTCATCATTTATAGAAGTTAAATTTAAAAAATTGATTTCATTTTTTAGATCTCTATATAAATTATACTTTATATTTTGAATTTTATTTTTTTGATAAAATTAATTGCACTATAATAAAAGTTAATTATCATGATAATGGTAAAATAGTAATTTTTATATAATTGTTTTATTAAAAAAAATTAATTTCCATTTAATAAATAAATTTATCTGTTTTATAAATTAATCAAGTATAGATTTTAAACATATATATAAATATATTAACTCTCGTTCATTTAGTAATCAGTACTAAATAGGATTAAGAGCACTTAATAGTAAAAGCAACATATCTCTAAAAAATATTTTTACTATATTTTAAATGTTTTAATTTTAAATAAAATTTTATATTATTTAGAAAATAAGTTATATTTTTCTCGAACCAATCCAAGTTGACTCTGATCCAGTCATCCTATTAAGCCTGAGATAAGACTCGAGAGGCATTCCCAATCCTCACGAGCTGACAACAAGTCTCGGGGAATTAACAAAGAATCAAGGGAACAATTTTGTCTAATATAAATTAAAATGAAAAAATGGAAAATAAAATAATAATCCCAAAATAAATAAAATAACCAAAATGAACAACATTTATACAAAAAATGAAAATACAAACCCATCAAAAAAACTCAAACTGAACTTGAGGACCACAATGTCTCCATGTGACCCCAAGGGTCACTCGGTGATATCAAACCAACCATCACCCATGGTGATCAAAACCAATCTTGAACCTAAACCAAAAGATAAAAACGTGAATGAATTATATAGATGACTATTAAAAATCAGTAGGAATTCTTGAATAATCCATTCCCAGTGAATTCCTTTTCAATAAAGAATCATCAATTTCTGGTTAGAAATACAACATAAAAAATTATACTTTTCACATATTTTCCCATTAAAAGAAAACCGATCCATTTCCATTTTCTATTAAAATATAGATTCTTTAACAAGGAAGAGGCATTAGAAATTTAATGTATAATTATGGAGTTTCCATGTTAAAAATAGGTAAAGTGAGTATAAAACATTTTCTCAACAAACTTCATAAACCTTTGAAAACCAACACATCAATTTTCTCCAAAGTACACCACATAATAGAGCAGTAACAATAATCACATAACAAGGGAAATAGAAAAATAACATGCATAAGTAACCAACCCATAATGCATCTCAATCATCCACCATAGATAACTAAGTTTTGTAGGACATGGGATAACTTAGGAGATCAGGGGAATAATCTAGAACATAATCACATATGAATCATCTCAAAGGCATGCCTCACCTGATGACATCAACTCACCCATATTCTCAATCATACCCAACTTGGTTTAATCGAGGGAAACTATCCCAGAGTGAAAAAATTCACATGCAAAGGGCCACTAGCCAGAGAGAAATCCTAAGATAGTACAAAAACAGTTAACTGAAATCCACTAACTATATCAAGTTCACATGTCAAGACTAATGTGGGGGGATCCAACAATTCCAAACAAGCATCCAATCACGTGTACATACATAATACATAGGAAAATCGCACAATAAGTCACCCCCCGAGTCACCCCAAGAAACAATCTCTTGAATTTCAACTATTTAATCATTAGGGATCCTCTCAGCGTGGGCCTCCAACAACATTCAACATAACCAGGAAAATATAATTATCCAAGGAGAGTTTTCAAGACCACGAATTTCACAAAAGTTCCAAATAAGCCTCAAAACCCTTCAAGAAACCCCTTGTTTCTAAAAAGAAACTGACACATTTCCTTCATATAGTCAAACCATTTTCAAATAACCAAACACACACAACTTTCAAGTTTGAAATGATTTAGAAATCCTTTTGAAAAATTTAAACCTCCATTTTAAAATCCACAAATACATTTAAAAAGTCAAAACATGCTTTAAAAATCACATTCCACTAGAAAATTCAAACATGGAAATTTACCAAACACTTGGTGTGTAGAGTTCCAAAAAGTAATAGCATATACTTCATAAAAATTATTAAAACCACCTCATTTATCATCAAAAACATTATTCTAAAAAACATGTATCACTAATTAATATATAAAGAAAGTGTGAAAATCAATAATCTAATGGTTCATAATTTTAAAGGGCATGTGTAAAGGGAATCCTACCTCAAAAAACTAGCACTTCAACAATGCCACCCCAAAACAACTCCATGAGGGTTCCAAGGAGAAAGAAAACCCAAAAGTAACTTCAATCAAATAAAACCCTTAATTAAAACAAAAATAATCATGAACCCTAGATACAAAAGACGATGGAAGAAGAATAAGTCAAGAGAAAATGAAATAAAGAGGAAGAAGAAGAAGAGAGAAGAATATTACCTTGAATATTCCCCACTAAAAGTTTAAGAAAACCTTATATCCACATCTTTGGAGAGGATATGAATATTGGAGAAGAAGGTAGAGATTCCATTTGGGACACACAAGATAGGAGAAGGAAAAAATGTTTGTTTGGGGTTAAAATATGAAGTGGATGGAAGGGGAAATTCACACTTTTAACTACGTGGACAAGTCGCACGGTTAGCCGGAATAGTTTTACAAACCATGTGGTGATCGTGCATCCCTCACTATCTAAGAGGAACAATACACACAATTATCCCACATAATTTCAAAAATAGTACACCAGCCGTGTAATCGCCACTATCTAAAATAAACATTTACTCTATGGTTTCCTGGGTGAGGGTGCACAGTTTCCTCCAACCATGTGCCACCTACTGTCAAGACCAAAAATATACACTTTTTACAAACAAATCCTATGAAGACTAAATAATAAACAACGGACCAAAAATAAACAAAGGAACACCTAAAAATAAAATCATGGATGTGAAAATTCTACCCAACATTATGCTTTCTTCCCTCAAAAACCCACAAAATATCTAGTTGATAAATAAAAGACAATAGTTCATATAGTCACATGATCTGATTCCCCAAACCAAAAATCACCTCAACAACCCACAAAATATAAACACACACTACTACTCGAAACAAGCCAATAGACCCCAAACCACTTCTCAAGAAATGACATAATACCTTAGAACATAATCCAGACACCATATGACACCTAAAACCACCAGGACTTCCCCAAGGGCCCAAACCATCACCTAGGAGAGGAGAAAGTAAGAATGAAACAAATGGAGACAAAGAATCACCAGATTCAACATAGGAGGCTAGAGTGGACTCCCCACCATTAGAAACTAACTAGCATCGATCGACATGAGAACTCCCCATATAGACCACCCCCAGCATAAGAGGGTCCCCTGATGAAATAAACTCCAAAAACACATCAAACCAATCCATGATTCATAATATTCATAAGATGATACTATCTATAGATAATCAAAAAAATCAAAACCAACTCCTAAAGGCTAACCGCACAAGGATAACCAATCATAGGTTCGCATCTGAAAAGTCACAACTACTAGAATTTCAAGAAACAAAGACCACCATGCCTTCTTACATCCAAATAGAAACATTCAAAAAAGAAGTACTTCAATGAAGAAATTAAAAATCTTTAATTTTATCACAAAATCAGACCTTCTAAGACAAAGAATCTATAACAGATAAGCTTAAACTGTCCCCATTCCAGCACTGAAGAGAATGCTGGAACATGGTCCTCCACACCCTAGTGATTACTGAACACATAAATAGTTTCACTTTGGGACCTATGGCTAGAGCCATAATGTCTTGAACCATCTAGTTCCCCATAGTTAATGAATGATAATCCCTGATCAGAACTCCTTCTTTTGGTGTCGTGAGTAGCCACACAAAACCCCAAATAGAACCAAATAAACATGACACACCATGATAATCACTTTGATTTAACAATTCACTTACTATGAAATAGGGAGACACACCCACCTAATCCTATTTCACCCCCATTTAGAGGATGAAAAAACCAGACACACAATAGAACACACCTTCACTCAAAATGAAAAATTTTCAGAATTTACAGAAGACACACATTCATTAAAATGGGAGATCAAGAAGGATACCCAACATCTTTCATTAATAAAAGGAAAAAAACACAAAAAAACACAACCATTATAGTAGAAGGAACACTCAAATGAAAATATTCTTCAATATGATCACAATATAGCACCTTACACTTATGAATGGGCTTGGGTGTCTTTCAATGGGGCGGATCCGGCTTCACATCTCTTCCTAGAAACACCCTGACAAAACTATTTCAAGTGACATAAATTTACACAAGTATTGAAGGAATTCAAAGAATTCAAACACGATAACCTATTATGACCAGTCTTTCCTAACTGATGACACACCATGATCCTACACTTAGAAAAATATGGTCAAAGAACTATAGTCCTTTTAATTTCATGACCAACACCAATATCTTTAGGCCAATCCCCCCTATCCTTATTGTAATTCCCTTCGCCACTTCTAGAGATTGGATAAATGTTAACAACCTCAATCAATACTGCTAACACAACTTCAACCCAAACAGTTTGTCTCACCACGTCAGCAAAGGAGGTTAGACCAAACTGTAACACCTTCAACTGCAGATCAAGAAAAATCCCATTCTAAAAATTTCTAGACTTCAAGGATTCATCTTCAGCCTACTCTCGAAGGTAAGGAACTAGATCCAAAAATAACCAAATAAATCTAACACTATTCCATCACCTTACTATAGAAAACACATCTCCTTCCCCTTCCCCACCTTCACTACCTTAGAGAAATACCACCAGATGACTGAATCCTTGAAGAAAACCCCAGTAAGATCTTCCCGAGTCTTGGTTCAAGAGATCAACTTCCACCACTTCTAGGCCAGAACTTCAAGAATTAAGGTAGGGAACATAACCTATAATGACTCCGGAAATTCTAGAAAACTAAATTTTATTTCAATTTTATGCATCCACTCTTCCGCTTCTAGAGGATACAATTGAATATAAAAGAGAGGAGGATTCAACTTCAGAAACTCAAGGATAAAGTACATAGGTTGATCAACAACAGGGCCCACTAATTGTTAACCAACCATAGCTACACCTCGAATATCCATAAAATCCTTAGTGGGGGTGTATACTAAGAAATACAAAATTCAAGAACTCAATCAAAACCAATTCATCAACAAGAATTCTCAAACTCAAAAGACTGCATAACTAATATTCCCAAGTCATAAGAAAATTCATAACATAATAAGTGGTTATTAAAACATCATATCCCTTATTATTAAGAATATTTTTGAAAAGAAAAACAAACTTAGGAAGTTTCATCATAAAAAATAGTATTTCATGGAGCCTCACACACATATATTCCCATGTCAATCTGGGAACCCATCAACTCATGAAATCAACCATCCACCCTTTCACACACATCCTCACATGTGAGAACTCATAAGAATACCAACGGTCAATCACAGCTTCTTTTCCACTTTCAAAATAGGAAATTCAACCCAAGTTTTCACATTCTCAATTTATATCCCACTTCACTTTTCATAAGTCTCTTTCAAAATATCACTAACTACTAAATAAGAAACCATATTCAAACTCTACATTTCAATCCATTTTATTCCACTCAAAAATAAAAATCCAGTGAATTCCATCAAAAAACCCAATTCATACCATTAAAAACATTTCCATCAAGAATCAATTGATTAAAGGCTCATTTATTATTATTTAAAACAATTTCAAAAACCCTATTTAAAATAAAATTCCACCTCCAATTTTTTTAGAAACCATAGGTTTTGATTATAGAAATAAAATATCATTAAAACCATCCCAGTTTTACCCAAAGATCATTTTATAAAAAATAATATTATAAATAATTATTAAAAATAATTATGAAAATCCATTTTCCATCTTCCAAAATCTAGACCATTAACACTTAAAAAATAATTTTCACAATTCAAAAATAGGTTTTTTCAAAAAAAAATTTAGAATCAATAGGTACCTAAACAACTCACAAGGGGGAACTAGTGTTGATGGGTGACCTAACCATATAGTTGGTGGTCGAATTCCAATCACTCCACCATCAAAGAGAGTCATTAATAAACATTTCCCTGACTCTAGATGGATTTCTAGGCCCTACGAGCTTATTGAGACCACTATCCCAACTCCCATTTCGTATTCCAAATATCAAGAAAACCATACGAACCAAAGAAATAAAATGTAACCCAACTTCCCATGGAATCCAATTGTTTGTTATAGAAATTGTTGAATATAAACTATCCCATACCTATACCCTAAGTTTCAATAATAATACTTCATCTACATTGACATCTCAAACAACAAAGGGTGATCTGAAAGAAAGGTCCTCTAAATAACCAACCTCCTTTGATACCATTTTTTCATGAACCAACCCAATTTGACCTGAAATGGCCACCCGAGTTTCCCCAAGACAAGGCCTGAGAGGTGTTAACGATCCTCCAAGGCTAGTAAATAGTTCTAAAGCATCAACAAAGAATCAAGGGAATTATTTCACCCAATATAAAACAAACCGAAAAATGGAAAATAAATATAGCTACCCAAAAGACATATAATAACCAAAATGAACATCATTTATAGAAAATCTAAAAATACAAAAAACTAATAAAAACCCAAACTGAATCTAACAACCACGACATCTCCATGTGAACCTGAGGTTCAATCTTCCATATCATAACCAACCATCACCCATGGAGATCAAAACCAAACTGAAACCTCCACCAAAAACAAAAAATAATAAAGAACTATAGGTGTGAGTATTAAAACATAATAGGTGCACCTGAACAATATATTCCCAGTGAATTATCACTAAAAAAAGAAAAATAAATATTAGGTTAGAAATAAAATATTAAAAAGTTGGTGTTTCACACATTTCCACTTTAAAACAAAACAGGGTCCATTATTATTTTTTCATTCAAATCCAGATTCTTTATCGAGGAAGTGAAATTTTCATTTTTAAGGATAATGAATGGGTTTTCATTTTAAAATGAGGTAAAGTGAGTATAAAAATTTTTATCAACACTTTTCATAAACCTTTTAAAACTAACACATCACTTTTCTCCAAAGTACACCATGTAACAAAGCAGCAACAATAATCCCATAATAAGGGTAATGGAAAAATATCATGCATAAGTAACCAACCAACAATGCATCTCAATAATCTACCAAATATAACTAAGTGTTGAAGGACATTGGATAACCTAGAATCTTAGGGGATTAATCTTGAACATACTCACATCTAACTCATCCCAAAGGTGTGCCTCACCCAATGACACCAACTCGCCCACACACATGATCGCTCCCTACCTGGTCTGACTGAGGGAAAATATCCCCAAGAAAATAAATGTACATGCTAAGGGACACTATCCTGAGTGAAATCCTAAGCTAGTGAATAAACCCTTCAACAAAAATCCACTAGCTATACTAGGTTCCTAATTCAATACTAAAGTGGGGTGATCCAAAAATGCCAAACAAGTATCCAATCACATGCACATACCCTATACATAAGCAACTCTAACACCAAGTCACCCTCAAGTCATCCCAAGAAAAAATATATTGCCTTTCAACCATTTAATCATAATGGAGCCTCTTAGTGTGGGACTCCCAAAACATTAAAAATAACCAATGAAATAAAATTATCCAATGAGAGTTTTAAAGACCACCAATTTCAAAAAAGTTCCAAATGGGCCTCAACACCCTTTGAGAAATCACTAATTTACAAAAGGAAACCAACACATTTCATTTACATTGTCAAAACATTTTAAAAGAACTAAACAAACACCAATTTCAAGTACAAAACCATTTAAAAATCCATTTGTGAAATCAAAACTACCATTTTAAATTCTATAAATAAATTTAAAAATCCAAACCATGCTTTAAAAAGCACAATATATTTGCAAAGTCTATCTGGGAAATTTATCAAACACTTAGTGTGCATAGTTCAAAAAAGAAATAACATATACTTCAAAACAATTATGTAAAACATCTCATTTATCATCAAACAAATATTCTAAAAATCATACATCACTAATTAACATATAAGGAAGGTGAAGAAATCAAGAAACAGATTATTCTTAAGTTCAAAGGGAAAGTGAAAAGGGATAAATAACTTAAACAACAAGCAATCCAATGATGCCCACTCGAAACAACTCCATGAGGGTTCCAAGAAGCAAGAACAACCAAGAGGAACCTTAACCAAAAAAAATTACTAATTAAATACCAAAGAAAAATAAACTCTAGATCCACAATACTAAGGAAGAAGAAGAACTAAAGATAAAATGGAAGGAGGAAGAGGAATAAGAGAGGAGAATATTACCTTGAATATTCACCCCAAAAACTCAAATAAAACCCTAGATCCAAAAATTTGGAGAGGATACGAATATTATAGAAGAAGGTAAAGGCTCCCTTTGGGTCAGATGATCCATGAAAAGGGAAAATGGTAATTTTGGCGTTAAAACCCGATTAGGATAAAAGGAAAATTTTACACTTTTAATGACCTAGACATGTTGCACGGTTTTTCAAATTGTGTGGAGACTGTGGATCCCTCAATTTACAATAATAACAAGTCGCATAGTTATCCCACACGATTTTCAAAACTGTTCACTAACCGTGCAGTCGTCACTATCCAAAATGAACATTTTCTATATAGTTTATTGGGTGAGAGTGCACAGTTTCCTCTAACCCTACACCAACCATGTTCCACTTTTTGTCAATCCTAAACATATCAATTTTTCACAAAAAAAAACTTCCAAGAAGATTAAAGAATAAACAAGAGACCAAATATAAACAAAAGACCACCTCAAAATAAAATCACAAATGTGACAGATTATATGGACCTTAAATTTAGATTCAAGATATGAAAATTTATTAATAAGTACTAGCTAATATATTTTACAAAATATTAATTACCAAGGTAAAAACTAGGTATAAGGTTAAAAAATTAATATAAAAAAATGTAAAAATCACGTGAATAAAGACTATATAATTATTTAAGACATTTTTAAAAATTATTGGTAGAGTATTTATCAACATTATATCACCCTATACCTCATTATTTCCCACTTTTGGAGTTATTGACCCCTAAATAGCATCATTACTTCCTTGAGATGTAATGGGTATTTATAAGAATTCCGTTTTTCTTGACATATAAAAGGGTATCACTTCTACTACATTTATCTACCCTTTATAAAAATATATATTTAATAGAAAAATTTCATAGTCTTTCAAAAAATCTATACCCATGATTTTGATCCCTTTATTTTTCCAATGGACCAATACACAGAGCCTTAAGGCATTACTCAAGGAAATACATCCAAAGGGAGAAGGTAATTCTCTCAACAGAGCACTCTAAGTTTATTTCTAATTCTACCTTATAAAACCGTTTATATTTTTGAACTTTTTATAATATAAATATTATTATTTTTCTTAATGTTATTATATGAATGAAATATCTCTTTTCTTCCTCCCACAAAAACCATTCGAAAAATTAATCCTAGTCCTGTGATTGTGTGGACTACCACCTCCATGAATGAAGGGTTCTGTTTTTCATAGTCTTTAAATAGCTGGTCAAAAAAAATTTATTTAATGAAAAAATATAATAATTATAAAATTATTAATTTTCTTAAATCATATTTATTTTATATTTATAAACCTCTGTAATTCAATGAAAAAAATAGAGCATCAACCCAGTGTGTGCAGACTACCTCTTCCAAGTAATGACAACATACATTTTACATTTCCACCAAACATGGATGAATTTAAATTTTTTCCTAATGTAAAAAATTATATATATGACACTATTAATCTTGTTTAATGATATTTTTTTTACAATATATAAGTAATATTAAAAATATATAGTCATAATAAACTTAACTTCCAAAAAATGAATATATCGAAGAACCTTTCTTAAATTGAGTCAGTATTAGAAACATATAGAACTGTATATATTTTAAGATATTCAATATAAAATTACATAAAAATATATAATTATAGATATTATAAAGCTTTTTTTCAATAACTTTGACAATGGTCAACATACCAATAGAGATACCAAGAAATTGACTAAACCACCTCATGCATCAAACATAAGCTAAACATATTTAATAAATACACAATGAATGATTATAAATAGACCTTTGAAAATAAAATATAGATTAAAAACATTATTTATAAATTTTTATTCCATGTTCTTAGGTGAACATATAGAAAAAATCATGACCTAAGGTAAGGGTTTTCCTGGCTTAACTTTTATTATTCAGTCATAATAATTCAATTTT
Organism: Viscum album; assembly: GCA_963277665.1. NCBI lineage: Eukaryota > Viridiplantae > Streptophyta > Magnoliopsida > Santalales > Viscaceae > Viscum > Viscum album. The sequence continues at coordinate 1,581,084,400 of OY728119.1, read as the reverse complement.
TACTATGGTTTTACAAGTTATATTTCATTTATTATATGATGATATTATAATTCCTCATCTCTAGAGAAAGTGATGTTTATAATTAAAATATTTACCTTGATTCATTTGTTTATCAAATGTATATCACTTTAAGAATAATTCTTATCCACATTAATGTTATTTTTCCCTCAATGTCAATATTTCCATTTCTTACTAATGTTTTAATTTTTTAGTGGAAACCAAATTATATATTATATTAGGAGAATTTAATATTTTCATTCTCCTATTTTAATTTTTTTTGTTAATATTTTTATGATGTGGCTTTTAAATGATGGTATTTCTAAATATTAAAAAGTTTTTCCATCATTTCATAGTCAAATGTTTTATCTTCTACTCCACATTCCCTTTCGATTATCATTATGTTTCTTAAGGATATATTATTTAAGATTCTAAAAATTAATTTCTTTCAAAAAAAATCACCTCACAATTTCAAAATTGAACTTCGAAATTGTTCTTTGGCTTCTTCTTTTTCGATAATGTTAACAATGTTTTCTAAAAACTCTTTTTTGATTTCACTACCATTTCCTATTTATATTAAAATGATTTGTTTCTATGGAAATTCTTCTTAATGAATCACCCTCTAAATTTTCTAATTAAATACACTTTTGAGTGACTGGATTTTGGGTATAAAATTTTATATTCTTGAGGACAAATTTCTTGAAACTATTTGTAAATGATGTAAAAACCATTTGTCATTCTATTGTTTTTATTTTTTCAAGATTGAAACCCATTCTCTACCCATGATTTTTTGTGATACGTTGAGTGAATGATATTTTATGGAACACATATGTATGGATGATTATGGCTAGGGTCCTATATCACCCACCAATGTATTTTTTAATGTTTTATATCTCATGAGATAATATAAAACGAGCCTTCCTTGATATGCTTAAAAATTAAATGGTGAGACTTCTGGGATATACTCATAGTCTAAAGGGTGGGACTTCTTTAATATGACCACAAACTAATGGTCATTCATCCTTGGATATTCTTACAATATGAAAATACCATATACTTATATTTGTTCCAAAGTTCTTTATTATTATAAGTCTCAAGGCCATGTTATATTTCCAAGTAATATGCCTATGATTGTGCTCCATGAATAGTGTTTATTATCATATGATTACACACTCTTTTTATATGGTATATGATTGTTCATACATGTTTTTCTATCATTAATCATTCAAAAATGTTATGGTTCCATGTTCATTTATAAGATATTTCTCCCATGATCATGATTAATGTTATGCTTAAGGTCTAACCATTAATGAGATAATGATAATTTTTCCACTACTAAATGTTTCATATCATCCCTTTATAATATTTTTATTCTATAGGTTATGAAGATGATTATAAATTATGAGAATTAAATAATAGAATATAATGTGGCTCAATTGTAGATGAATTTTTAAAATTGTTGTAGAATATGTTACTTATATATATAGTCTTAAAAGATTCTAAACCTTCCATTTTTAGGATTGTGAGATTATTTGAGAGTGTTAATGTTTGTCAAAAGTAAATGATGTAAAATAATGATATGATTGTCTTTGGTTTCTATAGTTGGTATCTGAGAAAAATTTATCTATTCTTGAGTATTAGTTCAGTTATTTTTGAAAAATATGATATGAGAAATTTATTGAAAACTATAAGAATAATTTTAATGGATAATTATAAGTATCTAATAAAATCCCAATGTTATGGAAATTAGATATTGTGTGGTTATCTTAGAAATTACTGTTGAATATCTAGTTTTTTTTCAATAACAATCACTAGATGTGTTTTCTATCTTTTCTTAGTTTATTTTAGATATAGTTTTTTAAAATCATCTTAAGGAATTATTAGACCAAAAAAGTAATTATAATGAGTTTGGATATTCTCCTTGAACACCATCAATGGGAAATAAAATCAGCTAGCCAACTAAAGATAACTGGCCAGCTGGTAGAGTTGACTGAACCACCTCCAACTCTATATTGCCCACTAGCTAGTCAAAGGATCTCACTAGATACCCGATATAAGCTTTATTAATAAATAATTCTACAGATATTTAAATGGATAATTGGTATCATTAGGCATGTAGTTGGTGGAATCAAGTGGCTACTAGTTTGATTCGATCTAGAATAGAAAAAAGAAATTTATATTTTGGTATAAAAAATTGTATTCACCTATTCAATGGATTAACCCATATCATTTCCCTTCTATCCATTATGAAGTACATATATAGACATAAAGGGAGGATTAGATCTCATCAACAAAGAACATAAATTTATAGTAAATGATTTTGATCAATCCATGATGTATATTTGAAAGATATTTCTAAGAAAACTTATATACCCAATCATTACAGGTTAACCGGTCTTTAGTTTCATTAATCATGTTTTCTTGCCTTTTCTCATTAAATAATTTACAACCTTGTTGTATTTATTAAGGTCCATCTTTTACCTTTTCCCTCTATTTATCTCTCTATTAATCTTTCATATTATTCATATTTTCAAAATATATTTTAGTTCTTTATAATGGGTTTGTAAAAAAACAAACCTCTCTTATCTTTGTATTCTTCTTTGGGGACTCGCCAAAGTTCAAGTTAAGGCCATTTTGGTTCCATTGTTTCCAGTAAAAACAAAGGATTCCTTTTTTCTTTGGTTTCTTTTTCTCTGTTAAAACTGAGGAATTTCATCCTTTATTATATTCTTGACTATTGTTAATGTTAAGGGGTCAATATAACCCTCTCAATATTTATTGTGGGGACAATACATAGTGGATCATTCTTGAGATATTGCCAAACTACTTTATCAAAGTGTGCATTTTAATTTCATTAATCTATTTTTTGATGGAATTAAATTTTTTATTTCATCTAAACTTTCTTTATGTAATTTTTTTACTCTTTAATTAATTTCTTGGGTGAAAATCAATTTTATTTCATAGAATTGTTTTAAAATTGTTTTTAAAGGTAATTTCCTCCTCTCTTTCTATCATACTCCAAACTACACTTTTCATCAGATAGATTTTTTTGTTTTTATCAAAATATCCTTGTTTTTTTTAAAATAAAATTTACATTTAAATATATTAAATTATTTCAATTGTAACATCATGACCTATGATCCACTGAACTCATACCCTAAGCCAGTGGGTCACATGACCTCAGGCACACCTTCCTATATTCTAGAGGCTTCTAACTAGCAGTGAGGGTGTAAAGGTTGTATGGTGGGGGAGATTATACCCTCAAATCAAAGTGTCCCAATGGATAAAATCATAAACATACAACAATATAATCATATATTAATAGATATAATAAATAAATAAAAGAAGAAAAAGTGAAAGATCAATTGGATAATAATCAAAATCCACTAAGCGGTGTCATATACATAGATACATGGAATGATGATATAAAAAAGGGGAATATGGGGGCATGCATATAAAATCATTCTATATGAAAACTAAAAAAAGAACAAAAGGATACTCCACTAGAATCTCGTGCATATGCCCAGTCCTCTGCTCTTATACTCCATCTATAAGTAAGAATATCAAAGACCTATAGTGGGGAACTTTCCAAAATCATAACCTATAATTAAATAATATTCTTGGGTACAAAAGGAAGCTTGAGTACAGTGTGAGATAAATTATCTGTAGTCAACCACCAACAGTAACTAGAATTCATCCAGGTAGTTCTTGTAAATAAATAGTGTGTAGTTATAAATGTAATAATAGACAATGAAAAATAAATGAAACACACCCAGATTAGGTTACTTAAGGACACTTGGAAGCTCTACTTTATTTATCATAGGACCAGAATAGATTTTAGATATGTCAATATATATATATATTAAATATATATATTGTGTTGTTATATATTTCATCCACCTATATGGACCAAGTATGTGCGAACGTAAGTGGCTATATACCTGGAATGCTAGTTTCTGGTTGGACTAGGGAATAACTCAGATATCCATGACCAATATAATGATCCTACAAGAAACATTAATAGAGTATATTCCCTATATATCATAATGAGTGGGAGAAGTCATGCTCTTCACTTGATATGGTTAGTGTTCCATCATGTAAAAACTCAAACAAGGGACAGGACACATCAATCCCATCATCCAACAAGTTTCAATGGTGTGAGATGTCATGCTCGACACCCGATGTGAGGGAGCATGATACCGTCATGCTCAATATAACCTTTACCATTGTATCACAACCTATACCAAGATGTAACCATATTTATAATATAATACATGATCCAATACCTCTCAAGAATCTCACTAGTCAAGTCCAATTCCATTAAGGCATTACAAATTCACAAGGAGAATTTAATAAATAATAAATAAATGGTGTGTACTTACCACCCTTTATAAACCATTTCCTTTAATTAATTCAATTTATTTAAGGAAAATAAAACCAATATGAATAATCCATCCCATATAATCAAATCCATTTCCATCAGTAAAATATGGAATTCCAATTTATAAATCCTAATGTGTCAATTAGAAGGTGTCATTGTCAATATGGAAGTTACCTATAAAGGAAAATACTTGTATAGATGGTCTAAGCATATTGGTAGTTCCTTGGGTTCAATTAAACATTCATATAGAAAAGGAAAAAACCATTTATAATCTAATATAAATTCTCAGAAAGCATTCAGAAAAATTAATTAATTAACTAAAAAGGGGAAAATAATCTGATACACCCAAGGGGTGTCCATAACCGAGGTCAACACCCTCTAATATACTAAATAATGATCAAAAGGTCTATAAAAATTCATGAGTATCAATTTAATATGAATAAATAAATTAAACGGTGATGCATGGAAAATAATATATTGCGACTGTTGGGTCCTAAAAACTTTGCAAAGGAAAATCAAATACTCCCATGAATTTAGAAAAGGAAGAATACTAAGTAGAGAAAGAATTATTGAAAACAATATTTAAAGGATAAAAATCGGGAAAGGAAAAATCCATACCATGAAGGGATACATCCTTCAAGGATTGTCGCTCTACATGGATATCCACTTAGTGGAGACACCCATGAACTAAATAGTTTACAGGATGTAGATTGTGGTGTTGGATCTATGAATGATTTTGTTCACATGATGGAGGTGGAAAAATTCTCCTAGTGTTCTACATTTTCCATAAACTCAAACAGCCCATAGGAAATGTGAAGCAGTGATCCTTCATGAATAGCCACTCCACATGGAGGCTCACTTTGCAAGGAGGCTATGAACTAATCCAGCTGTTAGATGGAGATGACGACCCCAGTCCCCTTAAAACATAGTCATTTTTGGGAAATAGGTGGAGAAATTCTCCCCACATATGATCCCCATGAACTCAAACAATTCGCAGGTGAGACAAAGCCAGTGGATTCTCATAAATGAAAAAAAGTTGTTTGCCGAAATGAGGTGGTAAATTTCACCACTGTGGATGATGGCCTCGTGCCCCTACTAATCGAGTCATCCAAATGATAGTTTTCTTCCTTGGGATTCCACAATATATACCGAGAAACCCACTGATCCATCTCTTCCACCTCTCTTTAAAAGGACCCCATGGGGGAATGAAGAGAGGTTTTTTTGGAGAACTTGAGCGATCTAAGGAACAAAGAAAGAGAGCACCAGAAAGGAAAAAATCTTTTGAAAATTTTCCATTAGTATAACCAACCACATAACATTAAATAAGGAAACATAATACTGAGTGGCAGACTCTGAACCCAGTTCCCCTCACGAATGAATTTCCCATGAAGCTTAGAAATAAGGCCCCTTATGCAAACCAGAATCGCGAGTGCTGATATGCTATACAGATGAACCTTTAACTGAATAGAAAATATATACATGTATCTAAATCAACGTCATATACCACCATGGTATGAAAATGGAACTCAGCACCGTGTAGCAAAGCACTATGTAGAATAAACCCGGTTCTGTGTAGAAAAACACTACACATACCCAACTAAGGTCCACATACCATCACGGTACACGAACACCCCCTTAATCCACATAGAAACATGTTATGTGGAGGAAACCCCCTTCCCCATAAATAAATGGTACACAGAATATGGTATTCTTGGGCATTCCACCATTTGGATTCAATCATTTCTTTCTATTTCAATTGCATTATCCATAGCCCCTTCATGAACCAGTCCAACAACACTAGGAAAAATCCTCTTCCAAAGCCACCAGACCTGTATGATAGAATCATCAGGTGCATCCATGCGCCCTTCTAAGTTTATATACCCATGGTAAGTGGATTAATGTGGGTAATCCCTATAATAAGGCGGACCCCAAGAATATCCCTATGTTTCCATTCCCATGATAATTCAAGTTTTGACCTTTGGATCCTCACATGTACCTTCCCATTCTAAATATCAAGGGAAATCACTGGATTTTCTCTTCAATGAAGGCTAGTGATAAATAAGCTAACATCACATTGGATTTTTCCTTGGATAATGAATGCTCCTCCTCTTTCCCAAAACCAATCAAAGGGTACTCCATCTGATGTAAGCCCCTTGCCCCTCTCTAATGAAGTTTTGTATCCCTGACCTCTCTGGCCATCGTCCTCCTACATTTCCAATAGTGGAGGAGATAAAGTGAGTGATTTTTTATATCTACCACTTCTTCTAGGTTCTCACACTTAGCATGACTAAAGTGGGTTTATAGATTAGTGGAAATCATGGTATCTTCATGATCCACCCTACAATTGAACTACAAGAACTCTAATTCCTACTCTAACCAAGACACATAAGATGCATTTATAAGGCTTGAGCTCAAATGGTTCTTCCATCTTGATGTAAACCCCAAATCATTCCCCCTTTAATGGGAATATTCCATGCATAAGATCCATATTTTAAAACGATGTGGACTTTGATTTCCAATTAGTTGGGATATGTAGGAAACCTCCCTGAAGTTCAAACCCAACACCATAATATTCACTTTTATTCACTGATGTCCTTACTGCATGATGATAAACTATATGGTCGATTCCTGGTCACACAACCATAAAAGGTGATGTATCCAGTAAAGTGACACTAAGCTATGTGGGTTATGATTCCTCTCATGAGGATATGTAAAAATCCAATCTTATGAGTTCAATCCCTACAATGAAACGATTCCCACCCCTAGATAATAGTAAACACTAGAGCACCATCCCATATGGCTTAAAACCACCACTGTCTTAGTGAACAATTGAGTAATTCTTGATCTATCCAATAAGAGCGTAACGTTAAAGAGTAACCTTGAATACATATAAGATATTTTGAACCCATGCATATTTATGGTTGATTTTGAAACCTAGGAGTACTATGTGGACACATGCTTGGGAATGAAGCAAGGATTTACGAATATATGAACATATCTTAAATATATAAGAAATTCCTAGAATAGGAAATAATTCCCCCCAAAACGGTGCAATGAGCCCAATGTCCCATCCTCTCAACCAATGTGAGTCCTTATGTGTCCCTGGCTAAATCATCCACAAGCACCTGCCTTTGGAAAGATGGTTAATTAATTATGGATAAGGGGGGTGTTGGGTGTTTCTAGCTCCATGAATAAACTCATTGGAGACTATTCAAAGATGTCATACCCGACATGGATTGATTTCACAAACACTTAATCCCCTGTAATAACCCACCAAGATTGCTTAACTATGGAACCTTGTTTGTAAGATAAAAAGTATATACTACCTAGTACCCATTAGATCATTTGTATTCTTGAGTATGACATGATTTGGGATGAAACAAAAATGGTGAACCCGAAATGAATCCTTAACCAAGGTGGCGATGTTACCCCACTTTAGGCCCCTTTCGCATCCAAAAATTAAGAAGGCCAATAGAGATCATAAAATATAGATGTGTTCATAATATTCTACTTTGATATGGTTTTTTTTGTCTATAATTGACACATATATTGCAGGTCTATAGAGCAACCTTCAATCCAATGACATCCCAATAGTTCTCCTAGACATTCACATCCGTAAATGAATAGGTGGTCGGGTCCCCAATGAATAATAGGACCCCATCTCCCACCCAACGTCTTCAACGCTGGGTTTAAAATGCACTGATATGGGAGTACCATCAAAATGGTACTCTCCCCACAATAGAGGAGGCAAATAAAACCCTCTAAGACATGAATACAAGCTAACCACCTCTTTATCCATGGCCGACATTCTAGCACAGGGCAGCCTCACTAGCCTTCTCCAGTCATTTCAGGTGTTTGTCCTCAGAACGTGACAACAAGTACCTCCCTTATCTTTGGGAGGTAAATGAATTCATCACCGATGGTTTCATCCATGATATATAGGGGTATCACTCAAGGGCCCCTACTGGAAGATGTATTTTCCAATGCCATGAAACCTCGTATCCTCATTCTGAAGAGGATCTCACATTGAAGGCTCCTACTAAAGTTCAACAAACACGAGTCCTCTAGGCTGCCCACTAAGGGCCAAAAACAAATAATCAAGAGTGGGTCATCACCCAAGTTCTTGAGGAAGAGATCCAAAGTGTAAATATGACGGAATAATATGGGACGACATACAGTTTTTCCCCTTCTTCTGAAGCTCACCACAGAAATATGGCGGAAGCCTACGAGCGGACGCATGTCCCCGCTCACTCAAATAAAGACCACCAAGAAAATATGGTGGCACATTATGTGCAAGAAAAAATTCCCGCTAATGATCACCAGTATCTCCACACAAATTGGGAATAAAATTAAATGCATATACAAATACATGGTTATGCGCATGAATGCCATCATCCAAATAAGACAACAAACTATAAGCAGACGCACATTTGTACCAATGAATATGAATCCCACCAGTCAAACACAGATACAATGAAGTATGGTAAGAGTCAAATTAATGCCCCCTCATTTTAAAACCACTATTCAAATACAATTACTATTAAATATAAGCTGTGTCGAATATTTGTGAATTCATATCAATCCTGTGATACAAATACAATGACAAACGAGCAGACACAAATCCCTACTCGTAAATCTGAATCCCACTAGTAAAATATAGTGCAAACTGGAGAAAACAACTGACATATCCTAGCTATAAACTTGGGTCATAATCATTTCTCTTCCCCAATATAGGTGAAAATCTAGTACCCGATGAAATACCATGGAGGACTGAAGCTGGTACAAACTCCTCCTCTGACATTGGAATGAGAATTTATCCCTGTTACATCCAAAGACATGTCTCAACACATCCAAGAAAAGATGGAGGTTTAGAAATCAATTCCTAGTCCTATTCTCCAGACCTGTCAAGACATAATCATGTCCACGGAAATAATAATGAGTTGAGCTCACAACCCCATCTCCCAAAGCTGGGTGACTCATCCATAAGATAAGACAATCACTCTGGAGTAGACCAGCATCCTTACTGTAGTCCTTGAGGGTAGAAGACCATATTATCTGATACAAGGACAACCGAATAGGAGACAAAAACCCAATACAACTGGGGGACGTCATTCCACCATAGTGGATACTCTAGGAAATGCATATATCTCTATTATAAGTCAAGATACTAATCGAAATCTCCCGACTACATCACGAGAACCGGCCAAATAGTAACCCGAATATGAAGGCCATTACCAACAATAGGTGGCCCCAATTTCCAATAAGAGACCACAGAAAAATGAAATATTCCCAAGGTAACAGAAAAAGGAAGAGAAAATTCATGATCTCACTCTACTAGAAGTTGGATTTCTGGATTCCTGATCGCATAGCAATTCACTATTCAATTCCACCCTTACACCTCTATTTTAAACTAGTTTTGTAATGAATATTAAAAATATAATAATAGATTTCACATCATGTTTTATTAAATGAATTAATTTTTATTAATTTTAAAAAGGTTATTTATACTTTTTTTGATATTTTCATTGATGGTGGATGAGAATTGGAGGCCAGGAGATCATCTAGAAGGAAAATGGGCCAAACCGCATGGCATCGCATGGTAATCTGTCCACTATTTTGAACATTATGAGGATTTAGTGCCTCTAAATGGGCTAAAATTTTGTTATCCCCTATAAAAGATCATGGGATACAACTCTAATTAAGGAACCAATCTAAATTCGGCCATCTGGTGGCCCATCCAAACCATTCTCTCCAGGGTACAGAATCTGACCGAATTCAAAAGTGTGTTTTTGTCTTTTGACCATATCTATTAATCCAATTGTCTAATGGCCTATAAATTTGACACAGAGATAGAAAATATGACTTAAAACAATTATTCACTTTTGTTCAAGTTGTGATATGGCTTTATACTATTCCAAAACTGAGACACAAGGGGTACTACAAAAACAGGGTTCCCAAAACCATATCTCATTTTGGCTATAAAAAGGCACCACAGGAACCTCATTGGGGAGTTCGGCCAAGGAGTGATGTGCTACCAATTTGGAGTTCCATAGAATTAATCTACTCATCTTTGAAGTTCTGGAGGCCACTAACCTCATAGGGGGATCGATAATGAAGAAAGACTTCGGCCCGAGCATGCTCCTCCACCCGATGTGAAGCTAATCGGTGGGCGTTCGTTGTGAGGGAGATACACACATGTCAAAGGAGTTACAATGCATATATTAGAAATTGTTTTGGAGTAATTTGGGTGTTAGAAAATTTCTTTCCATTTATCTTACATACTTTCATATTTTAATTCTTGTTTTGAGGCATGTGAATGAGATGCTTTTAATTTCTAACTGATCGGCATGAGGTTTTGAGTGTGCGACTTGTGTTGTTCTGATTGGGTAATAAAAGAATGCTTTTATTACCCACTTTATTGAGATTTCAATATGATTTGGAATTTCTTATTCCATGCATAAGTTCTAGACCTTGACAATATGATTGTAATGTCAAGGTTTGATTCTTCAAGAAATAAAATAAAGGCTTAAGAGCTAATCGGGATTCCAATTAATTTCTACCAAAGAATTACTCCAAACCTAAATTAATCTCCAAGAATGATGAACTTGAAGGTGTGAAGTGAACTAAAATTGAACCCTTTTATCTCATATTTTTCAAAACCCATTTGGTTTCTCAACTTTTAAACTTTCAATTAAGTAATTTCATCCTTACACTATTTTCAAAACCACCCCTATTTTAGTATTTCTTAGTAAAAACACACACTTTAAACCCACCAATTATCATTGAGAGATGACCTAGGGTCTTCCCTATACTATAAATCAACCTTAAAAACATAATCAATTTTACGTGTTGTGACAACACATATAATTTTTGGCGTTGTTTCTGGGGAGCGCTTTGGTTTTTAGGGCGTGTTTTTATATGTTTTTTTGTAAATTTTGTGAATATTTATTTGTTTTATCTTATACCTTTACCTATATCTTTGTGCTTTGATTTATTTCTTATGTAGGTTTTGTTCATGATTCACTCTAATCTGAGAGATTTGAAACTTTTTGAACCCGAACCGGAGAGGATCTTACGTCAGTGGCCCTGAGACGCACAGGACAACTCTTTGAAGAAGGACACACCACAACTTGAGAATTTTCGAAACCCCTCTTCTTATAGAACCAAATTAGAACCTTAAATTAACGAGTATAAAATGGATGAAAACAATCAAACACTAAAATAACTAACCTCACCTGATGTTGACATCCAACCCACATATATTCAAATGTAAGGCAAGGCACCCAATATTGAATTAAAATCTCATCTAATGCACTTGTTTCCTAGATTTCATGGACTCGCTCGAGAAGACCCACATAAACATTTAAAATAATTTCATACTGTTTTTTCAATATTAAAACCTGAAAATGTGGATGAAGAACAAGTAAAAATTGGGGAATTTCCATTTTCATTAGAAGACACTGTGAAAGAATGGATTTATTATGTCAATTTTCCAATAAGAGGCTGAGTGGACATGAAACTCATTTTTCTTGAAAAATATTTCCCAACCTCTCAAACAAAAACAATAAGGAGAGAAATTTGTTGGATAAGACAATCTCAAGGGGAAACACTTCATGAATATTGGAGATGATTTAAAATATTATGTTCAAGTTGTCCACACCACCAATTAAGTGATCAACTTTTAATTAAGTGTTATTATGAAGGTTTAATTATAATTGATCATAACATGATTGATGCTACTATAGGTGGTGCACTAGTGGATAAAACCCTAATCGCAGCAAGGACCCTGATTGAGAACATGGAACAAAACACTCAACAATTGGGTATAAGGTCCAGTGTACCCATTCGAGGTGTCCATGAGGTGAAAAGTACTAAATTTGAGAAGAAGGTGGACACGAAGTTTGAATAGGTAAGTACCCTTTTACGATAACTCGCTCTCTCCCAAGGTAAATATCAATATCCTCCTCTCATCCATTTTGAAATATGCTCTTCTGACACCCATTATTCTGACCAATTCCCCCAATTAAGAGAATCTTTTGAGAGTTATGAGTTAGTCTTTCCAGGTCTCCCCTATAACCAACAATTTATGCAAGAACCATACTATCCATCCAACTCTGGGTGGAAAGAAAACCAAGCATATAGGCAAGGGGGTATTCAAACCAGCCTCATAAACCATGAAACCAACAAGGTCAGAGTAGTCATCCACCACCACCACCCAGAAATCCTCAACCACCCCAAAGGCCTTTCCAACTCCCCTCTCCAAACCCTGAGCCTAGCCGAGAAGATACGATGAAACAAATGGATGCCAACAATCTCTAATTCCAACAAACCACCCAGGAATCCATACAAGACCTAAAAACCCAATTAGGCCAACTAGCTAACTCGGTGGGGGAAATTCAAAGTCATGAGTTGGGTGAACTACCATCTCAACCATTATTCAACCCTAGAGACAAAGAAAATTCTAGTTCCATAACCCTTATGAGTGGAAAACAACTAGAAAGTCAAATGAATCCTCCACTAGAGTCATCTCCTCCTAAGGAAACGTCCATCCCAACCATTAAAAATGTTCCAAATGTTGAGAATCCATGTCTTGAGAGAATCCCTTCCAAAGGAAAGATTGTGTATGTCAATGAGTCTCCTAGACAACCCATTCCTCTTCTATTTCCACAAAGGGCCACTCAACCTAAAAAACAAACTGAAACTGAACTTGACAAGGAAATATTGGAAAATTTTTAAAAAGTGCAGGTTAACACCCCCTTGATTGATGTCATGAAGAAAATTCCACGGTGAGCCAAGTTTCTAAAGAAGATGTGTACACACCGAAGGCTACTTCGAGGTGATGAAAAAGTCAGCTTGGGGAGGAATGTTTTAGCATTAATAGAGCTATAACTTCCCACCAAGTGTAATGATCCTAGGACATTCTCAATTCCATGCACCATATGGGAGTATTCTTTTTCTAATGGTATGCATGATTTATGTTCTCCTATAAATGTGATGCCTCACTCCATTTACTCTACATTAAAGTTTGGGGAACTGAAGCCCACAAGAATTATTGTTCAACTGGCTAACCAGAGTACTGAACACACCTCTAGTGTGTTAAAGGATGATCTTGTGAGGGTTCAAAATTTAATTTTTCTTACTGACTTTTATGTGCATAAAATGGAGGATGATTGGATGAATGGACATGAATAGATTATATTGGGGAGAACCTTATTTAAAACCACCAAAAAGATAATAAATTTCAATAATGGTACATTATCTATGGAATTTGGTGGTAACATAGTCCATTTAAACTTCCTTGATTCCATGAAGCACCCCTTAGAAGAACATTCCTCTCTCTCTGTTAATTCAATTGATGTACTCCCTTCCCTTTAAAAAAATCATTTCATTCCCCTAATCCCATTTTTGAGATTTCTTCATTGATAGAAATTCTACGAAATGATTCATGCATTGATTTTTTAGTGGTCGAGAGAAATGTAATGCATGTTTGTTGATTGATGATTTCTTTAACCCTGAGGATCACTTGACCATCACTGATACTTCTAAGCTTGTAAAAGCTCATTCCTCATCTAAGGATGACACCATTGAGTTGTTAGATGGGATTAGTGACCTATCATTTTCACACACACACCCATCAATCCAAAATCCACTTAAATTGGAAGTAAAACCACTACCTATAGATTTAAAATATTCATATCTTGAGAATGGAAACAAGTTGACTGTCATCATTTCTATTCCACTCCCTTATGAGCATGAATTGAAACTACTTGAACTTTTGAGGAATTATAAACAATATTTGGGATGGACACTTGCTGACATTCCTGGTATTAGACCATAAATTTGTACACATCATATATTGTTAAATGATGAGGCTAAAATAGTGAGGCAGGCACAACATTGACTGAACCCAAACCTCCTAGACGTTTTGAAAAATGAGGTAACAAATTATTGGCTACTGGAATCATTTTCCCCATTTCTGACAGCCAATGGGTTAGTCTCGTTCAAGTAGTTCCCAAAAAAACTGGCCTTATTGTAATCACAAATGAAAATAATGAATTGGTTCCAACTTGTGGGTAGAATAGTTGGTGTGACTATATAGACTATCGCCGACTAAACCAACACACTAGGAAGGACCATTTCCCTTTCCATTCATTGACCAAATGCTAGAGAGGCTAGAAGGTAAGTCCCTTTACTATTTTCTTGATGGGTATTCTGGATATTTTCAAATCCATATTGCCCCCATGGACAAGTAAAAGAAGACCTTCACTTGTCCCTTTGGAAAATTTTCAAATAGAAGGATGCCATTTGGTCTAGGAAATGATCCGGGTACTTTACAGCAATGCATGGTTAGTATTTTTTGGGATTACCTAGATAATTTCATGGAAGAATTAATGGATGATTTCACTGTTTATGGCTATTATTTTGATGAATTTTTGACTAGTCCTACTTCAGTCCTACGTAACTGTATTGAAAATAATCTCGTATTAAATTATGAGAAATGTCATTTAATTGTGTGACAAGGTATAGTTTTGGGTCATGTCATTTTTGGGGATGACATCCAAGTTGATAAATCAAAAGTGGATGCCATTTCTTCCATACCATTCAAAATAAATGTATAGGATGTGTGGTCTTTCCTAGGTCATTTTGGATTTTACCATCATTTCATTCATGACTTTAGTAAAATTGCACTCCCCCTCTCGCGATTACTCAAAAAAGAAAAAGGATTTTTTTATAAATAATGTGAGGGAGTTTTAATAAGTTATAATGGAGTCTCACTTCACCCTCAGTAATCCAACCACCTCGGTGGGATTTACCATTTGAGATCATGTGTGATGCCTCTAACTATGCAGTTGGGGTAGTTTTGTCACAAAGGTTCGATCGAGCTCCACATGTCATTGCCTATACCTCATGTACACTGGACCCTGCCCAAGAAAACTATAACACTACTAAAAAATAATTCATTTCCATTGTGTTTTCCTTGGAAAAATTTAGGTCATATATTTTAGGGTCTAAAGTCATTGTATTGTCAAACCATGCAGCACTCTGGTATCTCCTTAAGAAACAAGAAACCAAACCACATCCCATTCACTAGGAATGTGGTGGCTGGCCATATCAATAGGATTCCCCCATTATCGGATATTGACTCATCCCCTAGTATTCATATACACGACATGTTTCCCGATGTGCAATTTTATTTAGTGCAAGATGTTAATCCTTGGTATGTTGAAATTGTAAATTATTTGGTATAATATTGTATTCCAACTAATTTTAATAAAAACCAAGATAGTCGTCTAAAACATGAGTCTCTTTGGTACATTTGGGATGAACCCTACCTATGGCGCACATGTAGTGATCATGTCCTTAGGCGTTGTGTTCCCAATAGTGAGTTTCAGTCTGTCCTTAGATTCTGTCACACTCTTTCTTATGGGGGACACTTTGGTCCCCAATGGATTTCTCACAAGGTCCTTGATTCTAGCCACTTTTGGCCAACATTTTTTCAGGATTCCCATGATTTTTGAAAATCTTGTCCTTGCTGTCAAAGAATTGGGAATGTTTCTAAAAGAAATGAAATGACACAACAACTGTTTTCCTTTTATGACATTTTTTGATGTTTGGGGAATTGAATTTATGGGTCCATTTCCCAATTCCTTGGTCAAATTGTACATTCTTCTGGTGGTTAATTATGT
This sequence comes from Viscum album, assembly GCA_963277665.1. Classification (NCBI taxonomy): domain Eukaryota; kingdom Viridiplantae; phylum Streptophyta; class Magnoliopsida; order Santalales; family Viscaceae; genus Viscum; species Viscum album. The sequence continues at coordinate 1,581,068,335 of OY728119.1, read as the reverse complement.
GTCAAAATGGGAAGAGGCCTGAGCCACCAGGATAGATGATTCCAAAACAGTTGTGGAATTTTTGAGAACTAAGATCTTTTGTAGGTTTGGATTACCTGGGTTCATCATTAGTGACTAGGGTTCTCATTTCTGCAACCAAACAATGAAATCACTTTTGCATCGGTATGGGGTCAGTCATAGAGTGTCTACTACATATCACTCATAGACCAATGGTCAAGTTGAGGTGTTAAATAGAGAGGTAAAACAGATTCTTGAAAAAATGGTTCAACCCAACAGAAAATATTGGAGTCTTTGACTTGATGATTCATTTTGGTCCTACCGTACTACTTTCAAAACTCCCATTGTAATGTCACCATATCAACTTGTGTTTGGAAAGCGTTTTGACTTGCCTATTGAGATTGAGCACCAGGCCTATAGGGGAATCAAACAATGAAATTATAATCTTTCTGATACATGTTCTCAAAGGAAGTTTTAGATTCGAGAGTTGGAGGAAATGATAAAATATGCATATGAAAACTCTAGGATTTATAAGGAGTGAATCAAGGATGCCCACAACCATCTTATACATAATCATCAGTTCTACATTGGACAGAAGGTCCTCCTTTATAATGAAAGTCTGAAGTTGCATCTAGGTAAGCTTTGTTCCTGCTGGTTCTTCCTATACACTGTTATTAATGTATCTCTATTTGGTGTTGTTCAGGTTCAAAATGAAGAAACCAAAAAAACCTTCACTGTTAAGGGGCAGCGGCTGAAGCACTTCCACGAAGCCCTTCCAAAGTTCCCGATAGTGGAACTCGATGTTAAAGAATCAACATACTAGTGAAAGACACCAGGTTTTATCATTCCTTCTCACATTCTCAATTATTATAGTTAGGAAACTGCACATTCTAGGTGTGGTGGGATGGGTACATTTCTGGGTTAGTTAGGAATTTTCATCATCTTTTTTCTTTCTTTTATTTTTGGCCTTCTTTATGGTATTTCCAATTTTCCCATATTTTCGGGTTCATTAGGATTTTCATTGTCTTTATTATTTCTTCTCTTTTTCGCATTCTTTATGGTATTTTCACTTTTCCCCATCTTTCTGGGTTCATTAATACTTTCATTTTCATTCTTCTTTCTTATCTTTTTAGCCTTATTTATGGTATTTTTACTCCCGCCCTTATGGTCACCAAATCATGGAACTTACTGGAATTTCATGTTGGAATTTTTGATTCCATGTTGATTTAACATTTGATAAAAAAACCTGTATCTATTTTGGATTGAATGTTTTTATGAATTTAACATCATGGAGTGATTTTTAGTGAACTGGTTTTCTATTAATGATATAAATGGTTGTATCACTGTGAAACATTTGAGATGATTGATTCCCATTATGTGAGTAGTTTTTGGAAAAAAATGTGTCACTAATATCACCAAAAATATTTTTCACCAAACCACAAAGTGTGAATATTTATTACTTAATATAAGTTAAACATATGTTAGGTTAATAATTTTCAGCTTTAAATGATATTTCCAGACATTCGTTACTTATCTGATCGATTTCATTACTACACCAGATTGACCTCTGTGTGTGTACCTAATTTCCTACTGTTTTACACCCTCAAAAAAATTGGGTTGTTTCATGCTTAGTTCAAAAATCACCCCTCCTCAACCTTTAATCTTGTTATAACTATTTCATTTATTTTCGTGAGGAGATCAAACAAGGGTTGAGAGAAGAGTGTGAGATTTATTCCAAATGAAAGTTCTAAAAAAAATAAATGAGGGGAGTGATGAAATGTGCAACATATGGGGATATCTTGGTCAGGATATTATGTTTGGAGTTATGGGAAATCTTAAGTGAGTGGGCCTTGAAATATGATTTCAAAGGATGTAGGACATGCTCGGTTTGAAAAAAATCATTTAATGCTGAATAATGTTAAAATAACCAATATTTATTGGATAGAAAGTGGAAAGAATAGCATGAAATGGTTTTCACACACATAAGGAGAGTTAGTGGAATGGTTGACTTTTTAATTCCATGCTTAATTTGATATCATGAATCTCTTTGAATTTCATTGTGATAGGATTTATGAGACATCCTTTTTCATTTTCACTAGGAAGAACTCCTTGGTGTGGTTCGTGAATTGAGCGCATTACTTTAATGAATTAAAATTTCCTCAAATGTTAAATCTTCATGATTTTTGGAATATATACATGCATAATTTTTTTTGGATATGAGACTTTTCCCAAGAGTGAAAATTTTTAGGAATGGGGGTGTGATCACATAGTGATTCACTATTCAATTTCACCCTTACAACGTTGTTTTAAACTAGTTTTGTAATGAATTTTAAAAATATAATAATAGATTGAATATCATGTTTTATTAAATTAATTAATGTTTATTACTGTCAAAAAGGTTCATTATACTTGTTTTGATATTTTCATTGAAGGTGGAGGTGATTTGGAGGCCTGAAGATCATCTAGATGAAAAATGGGACAAACTGCATGGCATCCCATGGAAATATGTCCACAATTTTGAATAGTATGTGAATTCCATGCATGAAAATGGCCTTAACCTTTGGGATCATATGAAAAATATCATGGTATAAAACTCTTATTAATTAACCGAAGCCCAATTAGGCCATCTGGTGGCCCATCCGAACCATTTTGTCCAGGGGAAAGAATCTGCCCGAATTCAAAAGTTTGTTTCTGTCTTTTGAACATATATTTTAAGAAAGCTTTCTAATGGATTCCAAATTTGACAGGGAGACATTAAAGATGACTTAAAACAACTCTTATCTTTTGATCAAGTCGTGTTATGGCTTTATACTATTTTGAAACTCAGACACAATTAGTATCACAAAAATAGGGTGCCCAAAATCATGTCCCATTTTGGCTATAAAAAGGCACCATGGGAACCTCATTGGGGGCATCGGCCAAGGAGTGAAGTGCTACCAATTTAGAGTTACATAAGAGTCCTCTCCTCATATTTTATGTTCTGGTGGCCCCTATCCTCATATGTGGGTTGATAATGAAGAAGGACTTCAGCCCGAGCTTCCTCCTCCACCCGATGTCGAGCTAATCAGTGGGCGTTCATTGTGAGGGAGCTACACACATTTCAAGGGAGTTCAAACGCATATATTAGCTATTTGTTTGGAGTAATTTGGGTTTTAAAACATTTCTTTCCATTTATATTATATAATTTCATTTTTTAATGCTTTTTTGATGTGTGTGAATGCGATGCTATTAATTTCTAACCGATCGACATGAGGTTTTGAATGCGTGACTTGTATTATTCCAATCGGGTAACACAAGAATACTTTTATTATCCAATTTATTGATATTTTAATCTTCTTTTAAAGATATTATTCCATAAAGAAGTTATGGACATTGACAATACACTTGTTATGTCAAGGTTTGGTTCTTCAAGAAATGAAATATAGCCTTAGGAGTTAATCCTGATTCCAATTAATTTCACCCAATTAATTACTCCAAACCTAAATTAATCTCTAAGAATGATGAATTTGAAAGTGTGTAGTGAACTCACAATGAACCATTTTATCTCATATTTTTCAAAACCCATTTGGTTTCTCAACTTTTAAACTTTCAATTAAGTAATTTCATCCTAAAACTATTTTCAAAACCACCCCCTATTTTATTACTTCTTAGTAAAATCACACACTCTAAACCAACCAACGCTCCTTAAGAGACGACCTTGGGTCTTCCATAGACTATAAATCCACCTTAAAAACATAATAAATTTGAAATGTCATGAAAGAATGGTCAATTACATAAAACACTTATTAATAGAGGCTCAAGATCTGGTCAAACCATTACAAAAATTATGGGAGTGTCTGTAGTAGTTGCGAAGGTCCTCCCTACAATATTGCTATCAGTATTTTTGAAGTTCATCCTCATAGGACCCATGGGGGTTACTTTAAGTTAAATAAATGATCGATCATGATAACCTCTCTTCTAATGAGTGTCTTCATAGCCCTCCCCTTGACCAGAAGATCAGACAGAATGAAGGTTCTCCCCTTACTGTCATCCACCCTGATGGTCCTCCACCGGGTATATGCTACAAAAATTATCCCTAAATTTGGATGTCAATATATGATGGTAGTCCTATACATGATGATAGTAAATGAAATGACCCTACCTATAGTTACATCAAGAAAAAATAAGTTCCTCACCTTTTTTAAGTTCATCATGAAGGTCCTCCTCAAGATGCAAACTGCATAACTTCTCCCTGCATTTGAAAATATATCTATGATAGTAATCCTTGCCATGATAGCAGCCACTATGAAGGCCCTCTCCATAGTGATATCAAGTAGTGATAAGGTCCTCCCCTTGATGCAGTCTTCTCTGAAGGTCCTACATAGGTTTTAATCCATAAAAATTCTCTCTGAAGTCATACATTAAGCCAATATAGTAGTCTTCACCACCACATCATTGACTATGGAGGACCTACCCATAGTCAACATTCACACCAGTAAGAAGGTCCTCCCCTCTCTGATCCATACACAAGAAATCCCTTATATTTCGAGGTGCTTGTAAAGATAGATTCAAACATGTTAGATACTATTCCTATGATAATATACATCCTTTCTTAGTCAAAAGATGGTATGAGGCCACACTCATCTTCCAAGCCACCCCCATACTATCCATATATTGATGAGACTCCCACTAACCCCACTGCTTGGAATGAAAACATTAAGAATAATTTAAGTTGGTCCGAACAAGTAGAGGACTCTCAAGAAAATGATAAGACAAGTTTCTCATGGGAAGAAAATTATTTCAGGATTACATACTAGTTTTGTTTTGGCCCACAACCGCTTTTCAATTTGACCTAATGAGAGAGTTGTCCGATGAATGCATACATAACATTCATCTTGATATATGTAAAACTCTCCTTCATCTTAAATAAAAGTATTTACCCTATAATGGGTACACAGACCATGTCAATGTATTAGGAGAGCTTCGCTGGAAAATTGATCTAGAAGCCATTTCATCTTCACGACGTCCACAATCTGAAAGGCAGAAGAAAGATCTCAAACAGTTATGCCTCCACTCACTACAAAAGTTGTGTTACCTTATTGGTGACACACCATCTAATGTTTATATTTGGGTTTGGGGAAAGCATGGAGCATTAAACGTCATCCCACATCCCATCCAGTAGAACCCATTGGAAATACCATCCATTAATGTCATTATACCAAGATGACAGTCAAATAAAATACCTATTTTAGAAAAGAAATATTCTCGACAAGAACCATCTTTGAGTAAGTCTCAAAAGTGTCAGACCTGATGTGAATGATCCATTAAAAAATATTTAACCAGGAAACTAATAATATCTAGTGGGACTCCCACCTAAGGGAATCCAATCATCAAGCAATGCTCATGTCCTTAGAAACAAATAATTCATGTGAAGATCTGGCACCATATCTGGCTCACCCTCGATTAAGAATGAATGAGATCAAGGAAACGAAAATAGAAATAGATATGGTCGTAGTATGACATCAACCCCAGTCCACTGGGATGCATGATTTTTTAACAAATAATTCCCCAATAAGACTGAAAAATTTGAGCAGAGGAACAATTCCAGAGGTATAGAATAAACCCCATCCCACAGGGCTAGGGGCATTTTTAACTCAACTGCTTTCCCAATAGATGTTAGTCTTCTCCCACATACGGAGGACAACTAATGGAGAGTACACCAGTTCCATCTCATCCTGTGATTCATTTCCCCTACAAGGGAGGCATACTACATGGTCATATAAGGGTTACCTTTGAGTTACCCTTCTCCAAGAAAATTGACAAGGATCTCATAATGGAAGGAAAAAATCTAGGAAAGGATGAAAATAACCCTCCTACTATTCAACACTTGGTACACCACCCATAATGTGGTATAAATCAATGAACATTGTGTACATAAATCGCACATACCTCAATAAAAATGATGAAAATGATAATTATGAAAGAGAAGATGGTTCCCTACCGAAGTCCCATACCGAGACAGAAGGTGTGCATACCGATAACCAAAGAGATGTTCTAAATTTGGTCACTCCCTCAGAAAATCCCTCATTACCTATTTTGTAAATACAAAACAATAAAAAGAAGAAAAAAAAGGCTTCATAAACCCCCCCCCCCAATGAGAACAAGTCATTAGAACTCGAAGATAGGTTCGGTCGATAGGAGGAAGAAATCAAATAGTTGAGGTGAATCAACACCGAGCTGCTTTGATGAAACCATCATATTAGATATGTTCCCCAGGAAGAGCTTTAACACACCCTTCCAACAGGTGTGTCTCTGCTATAAGGGCTCATTTTAGAAAATGAAGCAAGTTCATAAAGCTAATCCAAGGAAATGTTGGGACCATCTATCTACCTTAATCCAATCTTGACAGGATATCTAGATTTCACTCCCTTGAAAAAATAGTCAAAACAAATTCTGAAAAATCCACAATGGTTTCCCCTGGCCGAGAATCCACCCCAAGTTCCACCAGCACCGACCTGACCAATTTTCCCCTACTTCACCCACCCATGTTCAAGTTCAACAATACACACATCAAGGGCTCATTAATGCCATCGAGTCATTAGAAGTTCGATTAGAATCCATGGAAGGGTGGAAAGATCTGATACAACTAGAACAAAAACCCTACCCTGACTGGATGAGTAATGCTCCACCACCACCAAATTTTACGAACCTCGTATTCCCAATATTCAATGGATTAGGTGACCTGAAACAATATATGATTCATTATTCACCTTATTGTGATCCCATGATAGGGACCCATAGAAACAAGAAGCAGTGTTATTCAGATGCTTCATGTGAACCCTACAAGGTTCAACCTTTGTATAGTATACCAGTTTTCTAGATGAGTTAGTAATAGGATGGAAGGACCACTGAAGATAGTTCCTTTTCTAGTTTTGTTCAAAGTTTCCAAAAACAACCGTCAATGAACATATAAACTGAAAAAAATTGGAGATTAAAAGAGTCTCATATTGCATTTCTAGATGGAAAGGTCTAACCTAATCTTTAAATTGAATGCTACCCCAATATGAGATTCTTACTATGTGCATCGATAATCTCCATGATGAGATACGAACGTCACTCATCCCAGTAAAAACTATGAGTGGATTTCAATAATTCTCTTCCATTTCTCAAAGGATATAATATTCCTTAAAGCAGACTAATCTAAAGTCCCAGGTAGCCCCATCAGCCCTAAAAAAGTGTGAGATGAGCTGAAGAGGCTTCTGCTATGCTTAAGCCACCCCTTGCACCATCCCTAGCTCTAAGGCCTACAACGAATCATGTAAGCCCCCTGGACGTCAATAGAATACTCCTCATCATCAAAAATGAGATAAGGGGACCTAGGAAAAATTAATTTTAGGAACTAAGGAATGAAATTTACTCATTATGAGATGACGAAGTCTGTGGCCACTTTGTAGATGCCATGAATTAAAACTTTCTTCATCTACCAAATACAAATAGGAATTATTAATAAGGTCATCAAAACTCGCTAAATTATTGTCCCATCCACCAGATAACAGGACACACCATTTAGTAGTGTTTTGTCTTCGAGGACCTTCTAAAAAGAATGATATATTATGGGAAAGTCAAATTTGGACCACCACTATCACAAGTGACATATGTTTCCACCACAAACCTAGATGAAGGGGGGGAGTGGGAAAATTTTGTTAACAAAAGTGAAAAAAGATTGATAGTTGGATGAATCAGAAAATAGTCAACCGAGCCGATGGTATGCTCCAAGCCCAGTTGAAGAAACCGAAAATGCCTTTGAAAGCTTCTGATGTAACTCAACTAACATCCTCGGCCCCAAAATCCTCCAAGAAGTAGTTGGATGGAGTGAAAGAAGATGAACATGAACCAAGGACAAAGTTATCCTTGACACTCTCTTATTTTATTCCATTAAATTTGAAGAGATGGGCATCACCCCCCAAACGATACTAATAGAAGAAGTCGATCGGGAAAAGTCATCATCATATGAGGAACTGATCTTTGGCTCCATTAATGTCATTCACTTAGTGGATCAATTCTCTAATGAAGAGTATGGATATGAATCATAGTTCCTTGTATCCTATTAGGTAGTTGTAAGAAGAGTCCCTAGATGACAAGGATACTCAGGAAGATGTAGTCCTGGAAGAAACCTAATTCCTGGATGAACTCCAGCTCAAACCATCAATGTTGCAGAAACTCGCAGAAGTTCCATTCAACGAACCCAATATAAATAAAAAAATTACCCTACCTCTACCAAATGACACTCTAGCCCGACTATCCTGGAATATCCATCGGAATAAGAATGAATATCTAATCCCCCACATCATGTAATAATACCAGCCCGACCAAATTAATAAAGTACATAAGAACAACAATCTCCAATCATGGGAACCGGTCCATCTTAGTCCAATGCTCAAGACCCTAATTTGCTCATGAAAGAGCATCCCCAAGTTGAGAGTCACATACCTTTAGATCAGAAATATGGAATTATGAAACAATTGGATTCAGTACCAGTAACATTTTCAGTTCAAAATTCCCTAAAGTTTTAAAAAGATTATAGATAAGCACTTACAAAAGATTTACTAATCCCCCCACGAGTTTTAAGATGAAGTAACCTCTGCTAAATTCTATTATATGAAGACCGATCTAGTATAATTATATTCCATTATCTCATTCATGGATCAAGATGGAGATTCCCTTATGTAGGGACACATCAAACACTTATATGTGTCCGACAAGATAAATGATGTCGATATATGAAAACTCTTCATTGATAATGGCTCTACAGTTAATCTAATCCTACTGCAAACACTTTGTCTTTTGGTTTTCAACAAGGATAGCCTGATGCCCTACACCACAACCCTATTGGTGTATGATAAAAGTGAGAAAAATGCATTGGGAAAAATCAAGCTCAAAACTTGTTTTGGTGACCTCATAGATGAATCATAATTTATGGTGGTATGAAAAAACACCGCCTTCAACGTCTTTCTAGGAAGGACCGGTTTTCATAAGCATGCAGTGATTCTCTCATCATACCATTAGTGTGTCAAATATTTCACCAATGGACAGAGTGGAACACTGAATGCCAATAAGGCCCCATTAAAATCGTGTGAGTCACACTATATCAATGTTGGATTCTATGAGAAGGAAGGGAAGTAACCCTTAGTTGATTGGATTGATTGGATCACCACTCCAAAATTTTGGAAATATTCCCTGACAACCCCTTCGGGTAGCTTAGTGAAGAATACATACTACCAATCAATCAGATGGAGTGCATGAGTCCAAATTTGGATGATGTTCGATAGTGATCATGATTTCAGTCGGGGCTTATGAGTCTCACAGTGTTGAAAGCTTCACTAGCCTATAAAATAATGGAGAATGGTCAAATGGAAATGCCCTCAATCCATCTACATGGTTCCAGATGATCATTGCCTCACCCACTAAGGAAGAAGAGAAAGAATACATTTGTAATTCCCTCACTCCATCCTCTCCCGAAGATTCCCCATTGTCAGTTAGATCAGAAGAAGCCTCCTCAGCCTCTAAATTCCAAAATCAAAACAATCCTCTCAACTCTAGAGATCTCATCATAAGACTTGTTTCTCTATCAGAAAAAAAGATGAGGAAGATGAATAGAAAAACCTTAGGGATGCCCGTCCAACATTTGAGGAGGGTGTCTCTACCACCGTTGATAGACTTAGTGAAATAAACCAGGGTACCGAAGAAGACTCATGGACCACTCTAATCAGTTCAACCATTTATTTTAAAGAGAAATAGGTCTAAACCTCATTCCTAAGGTATAATTGATATTTTTTCACCTGTAAATACACAGAAATGCCAGAACTTGATCCTGAAGTGGCCACTCGCCAATTGGTCTTTCCAAAAGATCATCATGGCTACAAGCAAGCCGGTAGAAAGATACAGCCAACACATGCTAAAAATATAAAGGCTTAAGTTGACAATATCATCAAATAAAACATAATTTTGGAGGTCCAATACCCCATCTAGTTGGATAATATTTTCCCCATAAAAAATAATAATTTGTAAATCATTGTTTGCATTGACTTCAAGGATCTCAATCGGCACTGTTCAAAAGATGAATTCCCTGTCCCAATTACAAAATTGTTGATCAATGAAACTACCATATATCAGGTTCTCTCTATCATAGATGACTATTTAGGATACAAAAAAATCTGAATGGCCCTATAAGATGAATATTCCATCACCGTCAGGGCCCCCAGAGTGTATTTTTCTACAAGGTAATGACTTTCAGCCTAAAGAATATTAGTGCCACATATCAACGCACCATGAATTTCATATTAAAACATTTATTGGGAATATTATTTGAATGCTATATTGATGACCTTGTGGTTAAATCATGACAATTCTTAGACCACTTGGCAGACCATGACACCATCTTCAACAACCTACGATAGCACGGTCTGAAAATGATCCCCTTAAAATGTACTTTTGATGTTACCTTAGGGAAATTCATTTGGTTCTCTATATGCCACCATGGAATTAATGTTGACCCCAATAAGAACAATTCTATACATGGAATTTCACCTCCTCAAAACTTCAAAGATTTGTGAGGAATCCAAGTAAATCTATCCTATATTCGGTGTTTAATAGCCAACCTTGCAAGAAAATGTTTTCCCTTCACAGGGTTAATGAAAAAAGGGGTCAAATATCAATGGAATAATGACTTTCAAGAAGAATTTGACATCCTAAAGAAATATATATCGATTCTACCAGTGATAATGCTTAACATAGAAGGAATACCACTAATTATGTATGTGACTACCTTAGAGAGATCCTTGGGTGCCTTCCTCACACAAAAGAATAACACCATTAGTGAGAATAGTCTCTATTATCTCATCTGAACCATTATCTATGTTGATACTTGTTTTTAAAATATCTAGAAGTGCTTTCTGGACCTAATATTTGTGGTCCAAAATCCTAGGCACTACCTATAACACCACAAGTTCCATTTTTTCTCTCATAGAAACTTGTTAAAGTATATTATAAGCTGTCCAATGTTGACTGGATGATTATCATAGTGGGAGGTCATCTTAAAATAGTTTTATATATGATTTATACCTCAAAAATCCATAAAAGACTAGGAATTAGAATATTTCTTAGCAGAACACCCCTCTACAATGATAACTCTTTTAGATGCTAAACTACCCACTGAATAGTTGTTCTCTATTTAGTTGGAATCCCAATCATGGGAGATTCATTTTGAAGGTGTATTCAGAAGCCTGATAGAAAGAAGGATGGAAGACCCCATGATCAACAATGTGGGGCTAGGATTCATACTCATATCTATAGAAAAGGTAGTCCTACCCATTTCTTCATACTGTTGAAGGGGTGCACAAATAATAAAGTAGAGTACTAGGCCCTCATTGCATTCCTATAGATGGAACTTCACGTAAAATTAGAACACTTGAAGATAAAATGTGACTCAAAACTAATCATCAAGCAAATAAAGGGTGACTATTATATCAATAAGGAAGAGATAATATCTTTGATGGGCCACATTTGAGAGATGATGTATGAATACCCATTATATCCAATATTAAATCATGTCCCTTGGTCAAAAAATACATAGGATGATGCGTTGGAAAATATAGCCACTGCCCTAGCTGATCCAGACTAGGATGAAATGGTCATCATCATTTCCCACTATCGAATGGACTTACCATTTTTTTATTCCAACATAGAAGAAATTGATGATATTAGTCCTATCCCTAAGTTGTATGGACCTACCACCGACATGATGACTCCCATAATAGACTACCTTAAAAATGGAGAGTTCCCACTAGATAGAGCCAGAATAGAACAAATCCAAAGACAAACAATTAAATTTATTTTGTATGATGGAAAGAAAATCAACAAAAAGCCCTTTAAAAGAGAGTCCTTGATGAGATCCTTCTCATATGAATTTATATATAAATTTTCATCACCATTATGAAATAAGTTCATGCCAAAGCTTCTAGGGTAGACCAATCAGGATCCAAGATCTCTCATCAAATTTGAAGACATGGTTACTATTGGCCCACTTTGATGCAATATTGTGCTAAGTTCACCAAAAAAGTGTCATTCCTATTAGTTACATGACAATTTCATCTATCAACCCCCAGAGTTACTTCATATATCTAATTAATCCTTACCATTTTCCATATGGGGAATGAATGTTGTGGGACTATATCGTCCTTCTAAGGCCAAACAATTCAAGTATATTCTCACAGCGACCAAATTCTTTTCCAAATGGGAAAAAGTTGTACCCCTTAAAAAGGCCAGGGAAAGAAGCATTTTCAACTTTTTGAAAGCCAATATCATCACCAGATTTGGTGTCCCTCGTATAGTACTGAGGGAAAATGGAACCAATTTTTTCTCTACTATGTTAAAAAATCTATAGGAGAAATATGGTATCAAGGCTGACCATTCATCCTGCTAGAATGCAGTAGCCAATAGATAGATAGAGGCCTTCAATAAGACCTTATCCAACATACTCTAGAAGATGGTAAACAAGGACAAGAAATTATGGTCGGACAAGATCCTCCATTCTCTGTGGGCTTACTAGAACATGACTCACACCACCACTCAAGCAACCCCATATTCATTATTATATGGGATAGATACAATTTCACCCATAAAAGTTCAACTACCATTACTTCACATTCTTATATGTGATCAACTATCCATAGACGAGCTATCAAAAAAAGTGGCTCAATGAGTTGGATCAACTAGATGAGAAAAGATTGAAAAACTTTCACCATTTGGAATTTTACCAAAACTAGATTGCACGAACCTTTAATAAAATGGTTCATCTCTAATCATTCCTTAGAGTAGAAATGGTGTTGGTCCTCAGAACCCTAATGATACTTGGGAAGAAACCTAAAAAATTAGAGCCAAAACGGGAAGAAATGTATATCATACAATAGTTCTATTCCAATGGATTATATGACCTAATTTCAATGGATGGGTAGCTCACCGCTACTCCCACCAATGAAAAGTTTATGAAGAAATATTTCATGTAGACAACACAGAATCATCCTAATCGCATGATGAAAAATTGCATGATAAAGTATCTTGATCACATGACATTATAATTCATGATAAAACACCCTTTTTGCATGACATTAAACTGCATAGTATAGATTTATTTACCACAAGATGTTAAAATGTAGGATATATGTTTTTCCTTTCACATTGGGGGATTCACGTCCTAACTGCAAGACATTAAATTGCATGGTAAAAAAGTCCTGATCACATGATGTTAAACTACAGGATGAAACCTCCTAACCACAAGACGTTAAACTACATGGTATTTATCATCCTAACCACATTATGCTAAACTATATAGGTATCATTGTGTTCCAATCATTGATTCATCTCAGATGAGTTAGATCGGTGCCGGAGAGTGATAAAATTCCCATGTTCTTATGTGAGATTCAGACAAATGGGAAACCACTTTCTTCCAAAACTACATGTTGTAATGTCTTGCACCCTCCTGGTCCATTAATTTTCAATTTTATGGTGTTTAGGATGCCTTGGACCCCATCAGTATGTCTGGAGGGCAGCGTATCGATGGTAGGATGACACCTTGGTGTCACCCATTGGTGACACCGATCAGTGTGTCTCCTATTGGTCTCACTGATTGGTGTATCCAATATTGGCATGTCACCTATTGGGGTGTCACCGATCGGTGTGTCACTGATCAGCCTGTCAACTATTGGTGTGTCACCAATCAGCATTTCCCCGGTCAGCATGGCACCGATCGGCATGTCCCCGATCGGTGTGTCACCGATCAGGGTGTCCCCGATCAGTGCCACACCCGATCACTGCCACGGAGGGGGGGGGGGGGGGGTTGGGGTGTTCCTTCCCTAGTTCTCTCAAAAGGTCACTTTTAAGTATTTTAACCTTTTTAAAGTATCTCAAAGATATTTTTATCAACATAATTTTTTTTTAAATTTCTTAAGAGTGGTTTGACCCTCAACGGACCCATTTTCCTCTTTTTAGATGAACTTCTTTAATGCAAAACTGTTATGGCCACATATCCGATGAGAATTATTAAATAACAATTAATTACATCATGTGTAACCGTCCAAACACGTGGTGAAGCCACGATCTGCCATTAAATCCATTCAAAATTTATATTCCATAACTTCAGGATCTCACCATTTATCGCACAAGGATTACTTCTTCTTCTTGGATGGTCTCTTTTTCTTTACTTGGTGCGTTTGGAGTCCCCCTTCCCAAGGCTAGTGGTGCGCGTGTGCTGGAGTATTCCCTAGTCATTATTGGATTCCTTAGAGTTCTTTCCCCAAAATTCGTGCATCCCCAGTTCTTGGAGCGTGGAGAAAAAAATCGACCATTGATCATCCAGGTTGGGGTTTTCCTTCATCTCCCTTTACTGTATTCCATGTAGGGTGGGCACGATGATGTTCCATTGGTAATGGATGAAACCAAACCTTAACAAAGATAAAAAAATTGGTTTCAATGAATGAAGGGGTGTGTTTGATGATGTTGTTGTACTCTTTTACGTTTTCTTATATGTTGTGAAGTATATGGGATTATGTCTATAGAAAATCGTTTCCATTGGTGGTCCTTTCTTGCACAATAAGGAAACTCTATTTTTCGGAATATTTCTGTAATTGAATGGATATAACATGGAAACTAGTTAATCACATAAACTCGGTTGATTAAATGGATTCCTAATGAATAAGAATCCTTTTGTGGTCACCCTGGTTAACCAAACATAAAGACGGAACTAAAGGAATGATGTGGTTGAATCTGAAAACTCCCTTGCTCTATTCTGGTGATGTGTATGGTTGTTCTTCTTGATTCGTGTGAGGTGACATGGATGGGGATGAGATCCCTAGTTAGGGAGTTCTTTATTTTTTGGATTATGGGGCTGTGTGAGGCTGTATGTTGGGTCTTAGTTTGGTTCCAGTACTTTGAGGGATCTCACATGTCCCTTTTGTTTTTGTGACTTTATAAGAGAACTGGGTGTGAATGTTTAATTTACTGCTTGGTTGTGTTTCCTTACTTGGCTTGTTGTTATGCCTGTTAGTTTCCCAATAGTAAATAATTATTTAAATGAAACCAATTGAAAGTGATAAGAAGAATGGGTTCAAAGGGGATTTGTTTTCAGGGAATGAGTTGTGACTTGGTTGGGGTTTTTGTGCTTTTTGTGAATGAATAGTAACGAGGGTGTTTTTGTATGGGCAAGTTTGGGAACCCCTAGGATGGGATGAGTGCTTGTTTACCTATGTGTATAAATTAGTTTTTATGTTTCTTATTCGTGCCCCACCCAAGTTGATAACTTCATACTGAACACCCCCATTACACGGGGGAGTGTGTTTTTTCCAAAAATCTTATGAGTGGATGGTCATTAGCTCCTTTTATGCTCCTTTTCCTGAGTATCCAGATACTCTTCGGGTAGGTTGTGATAGCATGAAGTCCATTATAGCCCAAGATTATTTAGACAGGGTAGTTGTGGTGGTTTTCCTAGGTGTGTGTGGGTAGTTTTTTTTTCAAGTGTCTTTGGGATGAGGCCGAGGTGTCTTCGGGCATGGTGGTAGTTGTTCTGGCCCAAGCGTCTATGGGCGTGGTTATGTGTGGTTGTTGCAGCCTAGGTGTTTGTGAGCGGAATGTGTGGTTGTGGTATCCCCGGTGTGTGCGGGCGTGGGGATGGCAGTGGGACTGTGGTGAGAATATCGAGGGAGGTCTAACGCATAGGATGTCTTCAATAACCTATGGGAAAGTGGTTCGGGGTACCAAAACTTTGATGTGTTATTACTATTATTTTTACTTAACTTGCGTTATTTGGGGAGTGTGCCTTGGTGAGGTTGGGTGGGTAGTTTCCTTGCTGGGTTCTTTGGTTATCTCCTTTTCTCACGGGGCATTATAGTGTCTCCCAAATTGTGCATGAGAGATTTTGGTTTTCCCTACTGAGTATACTTGTATGCTCACCCTATGTAGATAAAACTGCTTTCAGGTTTCTAAGAGGACTTCGAGGACCGTGCAAGACCTTATTAGGTCGGACATTGGGACCATTGACGTTAATGTTTTTCTTTTCTTTGGGTACTTTCCTTTTGACTTTTCTTGTATTTTTGTAGCACTTATTATTGTAAATGCATATGGGAATGGATTGGTTTGGCTTTACTTTTACTTCCAGTTTGGGTGTTTTTTGGGATTTACTATCTTATCTCCCGATCCTATTAAATAAAAAGGGTAATGCATTCCATATTACATGTGATTATATACCCTTGGTGCTAGTTTCCACTTCGAGACCTATTGAAGGTTGGTCTTGGGGGTTATTATATCTCCTTCAACCGGAGTAAGGAAGGGTTTGGCAATCTGTTGTCCCTTCCCTCATCTTTGTGATGGAAAGTCATAGCAGAATGGTATCAGAGGTAGGTTGAGAGATAGGATGGAGTTTGTAGTTATTCATAGAGAGGATTGCATGGGATGGTAGGGAAATAGTGTTATTCAATCTTGGCATGTGAAATAGGCTAGGGAAGACCGGCTTAAACATGAGATTTTAGGTCCCCCTGTGATCCGATGCAAGGAATATGGACCTACAGAATGATAAAGTGAGGCTACGCTGATTGTAGGGTAGAGACCCTAATAAAGTTACATGCATCATAATGAATTTTTTTCTCATGTGTCTTGGGTACTTTGGGGATCTAAAATAAATAAAACTTTTAAGAAAATTTTAAAATAAAATCTTCTGCACTACTTGGGCTTAGGCATTCCTTGTTTACCTTGTAGTTATGGAACCCAGATGATGACCATGAGTTGTGCTATAGATCAAGGATCAGGAGGCTAATTCAGCTGATCAGAAGAGGGCTGATTAAAGGAGGAGGACCAATGGAAGAATACTCTTTGTTCATTTCAGTGATAGACCCTTGGGAAGTAAGAGGGAAGCATCTCGGACATGGAGACAAAGAGAATGATTGAGGAGCTGGTGATAGCTTTCAGCTTAATCTGGGATTTGATGGAGTACTGGGTTCCTCTGGCTATAATCCGGATGTGGGGAGCAGGACATCAGTGGTGGATTCTCTATCTTGGGGAGAAGAGGGAGGCATAAGTTTCGTGGACTAACTTTGAGAGGGATTTCTGGTTAGAATTCCTTTCTTCCATGATGAAGGTGGAAAAAAGGTAGGAGCTACTCTCCCTGTAGAAGGGGAGAATGTCGGTAAGGGAGTTAGGGATCAAGTTCAAGGATCTCCTTCACTTTTCTCTGAACCTATTTCTGAATGAGGAGTCTCGGGTGAGACATTTAGAGGAGGCACTCCGATCTTCTCTTCAGTATGTTGTTTCTCCCTTCACTATACTGACCTACTTAGAGGTTCAGAAGAAGGTTGAGTTTGTGGATAGGATACAAACGCTGGTAGGTGTGCCCCGATAGGGGATCTAGTTTGGCTCGTCAAAGGGGAAATCTGTCAGTATCAGGCCTCCAGCATCAAGGCCTTCCAGGTTTCGGCCAGTGCGGAGCAAGCCCCGAAAGTTCCAGTTTCGATTTCCCAGTCCTCGCCCCTTCCTTGCGGGACCAAGACCGAGATGCTTCATATGTGGTAGTCATGGGTATCTTTGGAATCATTTCCCAGATAGAGTGCAATATAATGGGGGTGGGAAGGTTCAGTTCCCACCTCAGTAGCAGCAGTTTCCAGCCAGTGCCTTTCAGCTGCAATATTAGGGACAGTGAGCTCCCGCTCCTCCGATAGCAGATGTTGCAGAAGGAGGCTGACCACATGGTTCTCCTCAGGGACCTCAAACAAGGCATGGTCGGAGAGGTGGCTGAAAACTGAGGGGAAGAGAATCTAGTCATGGGCATTTTCTCACCATAGAGGCAGTAGTTTCAGCAGGTCCAGAAGTCATTCGAGGTACGATAAGCCTTTTTAGTACTCTTTCATGTGCCTTGTTTGATTCAGGAGCTTATCAGTCTTTTGTTGCACCCATTCTAGCCCATGATTTGGGTCTAGATACAGAGAGACTTCCTGTACCACTGGTTTTGATTATGTCAGTCAGAGGTCAGATGAGCTTGTCACGTGTTTGCTAATAATGCACACTGATTTTGGGACCAAATCAATCTAGTAGGGATCTTCTTTTGGTGAAGATGCAGCTATATGATGTCATTTGAGGCATCGATTGGCTGTTATTTTTGTGTTCTATTATCTACTGATTCCAAAGAAGGATTTTGTTTCAGATATGGTTGGTCGACGTGTGACTTTAATTATTGAGAAGGGTTTCAGGAGGGTAGCTGGTGAGTGGAGCCCCTTCTTTCCTTGTTATATGAGTTGTCAGTGGATTCAACGGACTTAGAGATGGTGGAAGTTTTGGGAACTGTTAGTAAGTTCAGGTATGTCTTCCCTAAAGAGGTGGTGACTCTACCCCCTCAATGTGATGTTGAGTTCTGGATAGACTTAGAACCTTGTACCCATCCAATATCGATGGATCCTTATCAGATGGTGCCTTCTGAGTTGTAGGAGTTTCAAATTTAGATTGAAGATCTAATGAATAAGGATTTTGTCTGACCAAGCGCGTCACCATGGGGTGCTCCAGTCTTGTTCAAGAAGAAGGAAGATGGTGGTCTCAAGCTGTGTATAGACTACCAGAGGTTGAACCAAGTAATTTTCAAGAACTGTTACCCCCTCCCAAGGATCGACGACATTTTTGATCATTTGAAGGCATGATGGTTCTCCAAGATCAACCTGTAGAGACCCGAAGCCTGACGTACATAGACTTTACATTACTTTTGCGGAATACTTGGTACATAACAAAAACACACACACAAGGATCGTAATAGTTTAGTGTCTTTGGAAACTCGGAACATAATATTCTAATCGTGGTGAAAGATCTTCAATATCTCCCATAAAGATCTTCCCTTTTTTTTACCTAAAACCCTTTTTTATATCCTGGGGAAAAGAAAACATAAAAGGGTGAGCTCAAATGCTCAGTAAGGGTAAACAAAAGAAATATCAATCACACCATATACACAGGCACATAACTTTTGGAAATCTTAACCTGCAAAAGAGATCATAATTTCATAACATGGGATAAATCATGGCAGTGAAATGTAATCACAATAATCATAACTTAAAACATGAAACTTTGTGGCATTCACACATAATCATAGAGAATCATTTCTTGTTAGTCAAGACTCATTGCCCAGACTATCTTAGTGGACAAAGTCCCTTTCTGAATCGAGTAACCCTCGTTTCAGTCCTGTTTCACTGAACCGGTATAACCTACCGTTCTAGCCCTATCTATCACATGAGATATAAAATCTTTACCCAATGCATTGGAGGGAGATATAGGTCCCACCCATCTCATAATGATACCATTCTTATGTGTGCCACAAAATCATAAATCATACATCATTGCATAACCCATGTAATACAAATGGGAATCTTAAACATCATGACATCATAAAACAATTCATATAAGATAAAGGAATTCATAAAAATAATTCCATCACAACATAATCAAATCAATTTAATAATAGGGATAAAAATAGAACCCTTTATTATCTTAGATGGAAAAATAATTTTGATAAAACACTTGAACTCCATTCTTGAGGAAAATATCCTTTCTACTTCAAAAACACTTTTCCTTTCTTAACATGTCATAAAATTTTAAACTAAAAGAAGTTGATTAAAAATAAACATGAATACTTTTAAAGGAAACTTCTTGGAAATAATGTTTTAGAAATCCATTCATGCCGTATAAGTTAAAAAAACATTCTTCGTACTTTTGTCGGAAAAGTCAAAAAGTACCTCGTACGAAAAACGACAAAATATTCCTTTCATATCTTTTAATAAAAACTTAACGAAGGGTAAAATTGGATTTAAAAAATTGTAGGTGGATGGAAATAATATTACATATTGAGGAAACATGGATGTGGATGATAAAATACACCCCCAGTAAATGCCAAAGTATAAACAATCTCGGATAAAAATGAGATTGTGATATTTCCCTTACCTTAGGTCCGATTTGCTTCGTATGTGTCCGAACCTCCTGTATAATGATTTAAATAATGTCATTGACTTATTAAAGAATCATATTCATTGTTATGATATCATATATTGTTCACTTATGACATTATATTACCCATTCTTTTGTAAATTCCATGTTAAAGAAGCGTTTTCGGTAAAATCGTTTCATTTATCGTAGGTGTTTTGACTTGTTGTTCTTGACATTATTATTACATATATCATGATTTACTTACTTCCAGAATATAAAATATGATTTATATATCATATATATTCAGTATATATATATATATATAATAGATAGATAAATGAAATGAAAAACACCGTTCATGGAGACAGTAGTCCGTACGTACGCATGAACGTTGTTTTCCTTTCCTTATTGTCTTGAATGGAAGTAAGTAGATGACATACATATATATATATATATATACATAAATCCAGTAGCTTTATAATGTCATATATTTCATTATTATTTCTTATATATACTTTATAATCATTCTTAAATGGTTAACATGGAGAATGAATCTCATCGCGTCGTGGAGACGGTAGTCCGTACGTACGCACGAGCGATGATATCATTTCCATAAATATTGAATTGAATTGGAGTGGATTATAAAATATATCAGAATCAATATTATGTTGTAATAACTATGTATAGTTATTCTTTACACCATTATACCCATCTATGTAAGGTGGTGGTGGAAAATAGATTACACCACGGCGTGGAGACGGTATTCCGTACGTACGCATGCGCGGTGATTTATTTTTCCGTAGGATGGATAGATTGTGAAATAGGGTTGTTTCATACTTATAATAACATATCAGTATATGAGTGATACTGATGTTATTACTTCATAATGAAAAAACCTAAGAAGAAGAAGTGGAAGAAGAAATAAAGATGAAAGAATTGATAACGGTAATTACCTCTTCTTTGAAGCGCCTCTTTGAGACCTCCTCTTAGGGAACTAAAATTGGTCTTTTAGGAAGACCAGAAACTCTAGGATGTTTCTAGGGAAGTGGATAAGAGATTTTAGCAGGGGTTGGCCAAGCTTGAGTGCTCAAATTGGTGTGAGGAGGAGGGGGAGGAGGTGTCCTTTTATAAGGGAGGAGAGGGGCACCTTAGGAATATCTCAAAATATTATTTTATATTAAAGTCAAAATAGGTTTATAATGGTTCCAAAGGGTCTTATTTCTGAGATAAAGTGGGGATGGGTCTAAATACTATCAACAAATAGGATTTATACAAGTTTAGGTTATTATTTTAACCTTATCAATTAGATTTAACTCTAAGTTAAATAATTTAACTTTTACCGTGTCTTTTTGTTTTCTTACTCTATATGGTTAATACACTTACTATAACATCACAAACGAACCCCAAATTGTTTATTATTAATATATATATCCTTATATAAGTCATTTGGAAGAACCTTAGATTTTTAGGAATAAAATAACAATTAATAATATAATATTTGATTTAAAAACTATTTTGTGTCAATTTTGACACTATTTGATATATGATATTTGTGAAAGTCATAACAAAATTATATGTTCGAACCAAGTTGATTAAATCAACACTAATATATCATAGTAACCTAGAAAATTAGTGGAATTCATAAAAAGTCTCAAATTACATTTATTTCGGTGTTTATAACATCAATTATGTCAATATTTCATTAATAAGATAATTACTACATCATCTTTGTGTCATAATAAATGATAATTATTTAATCCCTAAAAATTCTAAATAAATTCCTATGATGTAGATAATTGTATTAGATTTCTGTAGACTATTCATTTACGAAGTTTCATGAAGTGTATCACTAGATTAAAATTATTATACTTATATAATTTAAGAAAGTGACATGTTGTCACATTCTTTGGTTTTAATAATAATTAAATTATTTTCATTGAAAAAATTTAATTAAATGAATCTAATCCGACCCTTAGGTGATATGGGTCATTTTTTAGTCATCCAAAAGGATTTTTACATTTTTTAGGGTAATTTTAAAATATTATATTTACCATTAATTACCCGATTTACCTTTAACTATGGTAAATAAAATTTACCGTAGTTACTATTCATAATTTGCAAAAATAAAAAGTATCCTATTAACATAATTTGGACCCACTGATTCCAAATATGGAATCCATTTTTTAAAATTCAAAACACATAAGTTGCATAAATTAAATTAAAATTAATCCCGTTGTCGAATAAAAACGGGTTTTTGTTTAAAACATTGCAAAAGATTGAATTGATTTAACCTACGAATTCAAGGTAAAATCAATGCTAATGACATAAATTATATTAAATGGTAAAAATATATTCTATTTATACTTTAAAACCATTAAATATTATAATTTAACCACATAAGATATTACGATGAAAAAAGTTGTTTTTAATTAAAATATAGCGTGTTTTTACTATTCATTAAAATGTGAAAGTTACCAGAATAATATGAAAATTTTATCCAAAGTAAATATTTATTTCATGATTCCAAAGAATAATTTTATTTTGTCAAATTAAACTTATAAACATGTAAAAAACCAGATTTAAAGTGGGTGCGCCATCAAAAGGCGGCAAAACTGCATTTTTTGAAAAATACTTATTTTACCCGAAAAATTTATTTTGTTCTTATACCATGTTCTAGAAATGTGTAAGATGAATAATAATGTTATAAAATTCAAAATTTAGTTAATACTATTCATAACGGCTAGTTCATGACAATATTATAATAATATAACATTGTTTATTAAAACCCGGTATTGCGTACAACACACGCTATCGAAGAAGGTCACGATTGCGTGTAATGCAAGCCAAGTCAGGGTTGCGTGTTGTGAAAGAATCCTTCGTTATTTAGTATAACATAATCCAACCTTATTTCATTTATAAATTGAATATATATATATATATATATACTCAATGTTGTGTAGAATAACTATTATCAAAATTGTGTGTAACACGATCCAAGAATAGTGGTGCGTATACTGCAAGCTAATAAGGTGTTGCGTATAGCGCAAGGTAATCTTGGTGTAGAATACAACACAAGACATTAATGAAATTAAAAGAATATTTTTCATAAAAATCTAGGGGTGTTACATTCTACCCCCCTTAAAATGAATTTCGCCCTCGAAATTCGTCGGGGTTATAAATGGTTTACTATTCGAAAGTTTCTTTAATAGAAACCCATATCGTAAAGAGGAATACCAAAACCAATCTTTGAAAAAAAAAGTATGAAACGTAACGGTTACCCAAATAAACTAATCACTGGGTTTCCACATAGGTGAAAATATGGATATGGAAGAAAAATATAACCATCATGTTCTGATGGAGAGTGGTAGAGAACATGGCTATGGAAAATCCAGTAATCACAAATCCATAAATTTGTGACGATCTAAGGTACCATCTGATTCATTAGGTATAAGATCACTAGGACAACATTTTTGGTTTTCAAGATCATTTCCCAAAAGTTGAAAATTTGAATTAGAATAAATACTTTCTTTATTTTGGTACAATCTCACTGTTGTTCATGCCTTGAACAATTTCCACTTCATCTCTTAAATAAATGAAGTTGAATTTGTTATTCGTGAAGTGTTAGCAGATCATGTGATAGAATGACGGGTCATTCCATCTGTCTCAAACAAAAGGTTAGCAAAAATTATATACATAAGTCGATCTATAGAGAGATTAATCAAATATGGTTCCTAAAATGGACTTATACTTCATATATCATACTGCTTAATATAATAAAACTAGTTTCTACTAAACAGGGACTTCCTGTAGGCCAGTGGTAGGCGATAAAGGCCAGTCGCACTTCGGTTGTGGGTTCGATTCCCACAGCCTTATCCGAAGCGATGGGCTGTCGCCCGTCCTGCAGGTTGTCCTTTTTCTAAAACTATATTACTATAACATCCCATCAATAATATCGAAAAAAAACTTCTATCCTTAAACAATACTCACTTATGTCCAACATAATCCATTTCAATATTTAGGCTTATCCATAATACTGCAGTCCACTCTCATAATATAGTGAAAACGATTACCAGAGATTTAATACCATCGTTGATCCCCATATATCATAAGATATGTTTTGTTGGTCACATTCCAAACATTCAAAGTCCTTAATCATGTATTCTCTTGAATACCTTAGTGAAAACATGAATGCAGTTTAAAGTTAACACTTTTCACATACCAAAATCCTCAAAATTCTACATACTCAAACCATGATATCACTTAGTCCTTATATCAATCATGAGCTCATGAATACTATTAAACATTTCATTTTCTCGTTTTCCCTTCATTATGCGCATATCATCTTATTTCCAAAAAATATCTCAATCACTTTGAATACCACATCAATAAATATTGAAATACTCAATGATACAACATTATTTTGGAATCCCATTACATAAACACTTAATCATTCCACCACATCTTTGTCATATTCAACATTGCCAATAGTGATCGCATGTGACTTCCCTTTGTCCTTTGCCTTCAGTGGTTGCTCATGTTGATCATCACTAACCCTTGGATTAGGTCATTTATTAGCATAATGCCTCATTTCCTTGCACTTGAAGCATTGAAGTGTTGGTGGTGCGTTCTCTGCAGTGTTTGCTTTATTCACATCATTAGAAACCCTTTTTCCATTACTTCGACACTCAGCTGCTCGATGAACTTCTTTTCCACACTTAAAACATTTTCTAGTCCCTTTAAGACAATCTCCACCATGCTTCTTTCCACACTTTGTGCATAAGGAAACATTCATCTTCTTTTCACCATTATTCTGAGATTTCTCCTTGAACTCCATCTTTCGTTTCTTGTCAAAACCATGAGATGGATATGTAACACCAACTTCCATTTCTACCTTGATAGCACAACGCACAATTTCTTCATAGCTACTGAAGTCTCTTATAGCTAATGCCCTTCGAAGACTTGGTTTTAAGCCACTGAAAAATCGATCAACTTTACTTTTAGGTTGGATGATAATGCCAGATGCATACCTTGCAAGTCTTGTAAAATTCGCTTCATATATACCAACAGATTCATCATCCTTTTGCTTTAGTTCAAGAAACTCCTTCTCCATCTTTGTTCGAAGAATACGAGGGAAGTACTTATTGAAAAATAAGTTCTTGAACTCGTCCCATTCCATGGACTCAATTTCATCTCTTTGCCTTGTATTCTTGATAAGATTCCACCATTGATCAGCTTCACCTTCCAAATGATATACTGCTAAGATGACTTTATCATGTTCAGAAAATTGAAGAACTGAAAATATCTTTTCAGTGGTACTGATCCATTGTTCAGCAACAAGTGGATCAGAAGACCCACTGAATGAAGGTGGACGTTGCCTCATGAAGGACTCAATAGAATATTGTTCTCTTCTCTGATCATTTGGAAGTCCAGAATGATTCATAGATTGTATAAGTATAGCAATAAGATTTTGCACTCCATCTCCCATAACATTTGTTTGTTCAGGAGGACAATCATTGCATTGTCCATTGCATTGATCAACACGGTTCCTTCGGGTTTCAGTCATCGTCTAAAACCCAAAAAGAATAGTGTGAGAGGAAAAAATCATGCTAGGGAAAACAACATAATAAAGGGGGAGTACCTTCAATATCTAACATCTTAGGTTTAATTCTATGATCGTTAGCGTAATTATAGTACTATAACCTATACGTATAGTTAACCATAGGGACATCCCTAGATATACCTTAGAAATATCTCTAGGGATCTCACTAACGTTTTCGCATCCTAGTTTCCAAAGGTTGACTAAACCTTTCCTCTGATACCAACTGTAGAGACCCGAAGCCTGACGTACATAGACTTTACATTACTTTTGCGGAATACTTGGTACATAACAAAAACACACACACAAGGATCGTAATAGTTTAGTGTCTTTGGAAACTCGGAACAAAATCTTCTAATCGTGGTGAAATATCTTCAATATCTCCCATAAAGATCTTCCCTTTTTTTTCCTAAAACACTTTTTTATATCCTGGGGAAAAGAAAACATAAAAGGGTGAGCTCAAATGCTCAGTAAGGGTAAACAAAATAAATATCAATCACATCATATACACAAGCACATAACTTTTGGAAATCTTAACCTGGAAAAGAGATCATAATTTCATAACATGGGATAAATCATGGCAGTGAAATGTAATCACAATAATCATAACTTAAAACATGAAACTTTGTGGCATTCACACATAATCATAGAGAATCATTTATTGTTAGTCAAGAATCATTGCCAAGACTATCTTAGTGGATAAAGTCCCTTTCTGAATCGAGTAACCCTCGTTTCAGTCCTGTTTCACTGAACCGGTATAACCTACCATTCCAGCCATGTCTATCTCATGAGATATAAAATCTTTACCCAATGCATTGGAGGGAGATATAGGTCCCACCCATCTCATAATGATATCATTCTTATGTGTGCCACAAAATCATAAATCATACATCATTGCATAACCAATGTAATACAAATGGGAATCTTAAACATCATGACATCATAAAA
This sequence comes from Viscum album, assembly GCA_963277665.1. NCBI lineage: Eukaryota > Viridiplantae > Streptophyta > Magnoliopsida > Santalales > Viscaceae > Viscum > Viscum album. The sequence goes on along the minus strand of OY728119.1, from coordinate 1,581,041,817 downwards.
CAATTCATATAAGATAAAGGAATTCATAAAAATAATTTCATCACAACATAATCAAATCAATTTAATAATAGGGATAAAAACAGAACCCTTTATTATCTTAGATGGAAAAATAATTTTGATAAAACACTTGAACTCCATTCTTGAGGAAAATATCCTTTCTACTTCAAAAACACTTTTCCTTTCATAACATGTCATAAAATTTTAAACTAAAAGAAGTTGATTAAAAAGAAACATGAATACTTGTAAAGGAAACTTCTTGGAAATAATGTTTTAGAAATCCATTCATGCCGTATAAGTTAAAAAAACATTCTTCGTACTTTTGTCGGAAAAGTCAAAAAGTACCTCGTATGAAAAACGACAAAAGTTTCCTTTCATATCTTTTAATAAAAACTTACCAAAGGGTAAAATTGGATTTAAACAATTTTAGGTGGATGGAAATAATATTACATATTGAGGAAACATGGATGTGGATGATAAAATACACCCCAGTAAATGCCAAAGTATAAACAATCTCGGATAAAAATGAGATTGTGATATTTCCCTTACCTTAGGTCCGATTTGCTTCGTATGTGTCCGAACCTCCTGTATAATGATTTAAATAATGTCATTGACTTATTACAGAATCATATTCATTGTTATGATATCATATATTGTTCACTTATGACATTATATTACCCGTTCTTTTGTAAATTCCATGTTAAAGAAGCGTTTTGGGTAAAATCGTTTCATTTATCGTAGGTGTTTTGACTTGTTGTTCTTGACATTATTATTACTTATATCATGATTTACTTACTTCCAGAATATAAAATATGATTTATATATCATATATATTCAGTATATATATATATAATAGATAGATAAATGAAATGAAAAACACCGTTCATGGAGACGGTAGTCCGTACGTACGCATGAACGCTGTTTTCCTTTCCTTATTGTCTTGAATGGAAGTAAGTAGATGACATACATATATATATATATATACATAAATCCAGTAGCTTTATAATGTCATATATTTCATTATTATTTCTTATATATACTTTATAATCATTCTTAAATGGTTAACATGGAGAATGAATCTCATCGCGTCGTGGAGACGGTAGTCCGTACGTACGCACGAGCGATGATATCATTTCCATAAATATTGACTTGAATTGGAGTGGATTATACAATATATCAGAATCAATATGATGTTTTAATAACTATGTATAGTTATTATTTACACCATTATACCCATCCATGTAAGGTGGTGGTGGAAAATAGATTACCCCACGGCGTGGAGACGGTATTCCGTACGTACGCACGCGCGGTGATTTCTTTTTCCGTAGGATGGATAGATTGTGAAATAGGGTTGTTTCATACTTATAATAACATATCAGTATATGAGTGATACTGATGTTATTACTTCATAATGAAACAACCTAAGAAGAAGAAGTGGAAGAAAAAATAAAGATGAAAGAATTGGTAACGATAATTACCTCTTCTTTGAAGCGCCTCTTTGAGACCTCCTCTTAGGGCACTAAAATTGGTCTTTGAGGAAGACCAGAAACTCTAGGATGTTTATAGGGAAGTGGAGAAGATATTTTGGCAGGGTTTTGCCGAGCTTGAGTGCTCAAATTGGTGTGAGGAGGAGGGGGAGGAGGTGTCCTTTTATAAGGGAGGAGAGGGGCACCTTAGGAATATCTCAAAATATTATTTTATATTAAAGTCAAAATCGGTTTATAATGGTTCCAAAGGGTCTTATTTCGGAGCTAAAGTGGGGATGGGTCTAAATCCTATCAACCAATAGGATTTAGACAAGTTTAGGTTATTATTTTAACCTTATCAATTAGATTTAACTCTAAGTTAAATAATTTAACTTTTACCGTGTCTTTTTGTTTTCTTACTCTATATGGTTAATACACTTATTATAACATGCCAAACGAACCCCAAATTTTTTATTATTAATATATATATCCTTATCTAAGTCATTTGGATGAACCTTATATTTTTAGGAATAAAATAACAATTAATAATATAATATTTGATTTAAAAACTATTTTGTGTCAATTTCGACACTATTTGATATATGATTTTTGTGAAAGTCATAACAGAATTATATGTTCGAACCAAGTTGATTACATCAACACTAATATATCATAGTAACCTAGAAAATTAGTGAAATTCATAAAAAGTCTCAAATTATATTTATTTTGGTGTTTATAACATCAATTATGTCAATATTTCATTAATAAGATAATTACTACATCATCTTTGTGTCATAATAAATGATAATTATTTAATCCCTAAAAATACTAAATAAATTCCTATGATGTAGATAATTGTATTATCGTTCTGTAGACTATTCATGTACAAAGTTTCATGAAGTTTATCACTAGATTAAAATTATTATACCTATATAATTTAAGAAAGTGACATGTTGTCACATTCTTTGGTTTTAATAATAATTAAATTATTTTCATTGACAAAATTTAATTAAATGAATCTAATCCGACCCTTAGGTGATATGGGTCGTTTTTTAGTCATCCAATAGGATTTTTACATTTTTTAGGGTAATTTTAAAATATTATATTTACCCTTAATTACCCGATTTACCTTTAACTATGGTAAATAAAATTTACCGTAGTTACTATTCATAATTCGCAAAAATAAAAAGTATCCTATTAACAAAATTTGGACCCACTGATTCCAAATATGGAATCCATATTTTAAAATTCAAAACATAGAAGTTGCAGAAATTAAATTAAAATTAATCCCGTTGTCGAATAAAAACGGGTTTTTGTTTAAAACATTGCAAAAGATTGAATTGATTTAACCTACGAATTCAAGGTAAAATCAATGCTAATGACATACATTATATTAAATGGTAAAAATATATTCTATTTATACTTTAAAACCATTCAATATTATAATTTAACCACATAAGATATTACGATGAAAAAAGTTGTTTTTAATTAAAATATAGCGTGTTTTTACTATTCATTAAAATGTGAAAGTTACCAGAATAATATGAAAATTTTATCCAAAGTAAATTTTTATTTCATTATTCCAATGAATAATTTTATTTTGTCAAATTAAAATTATAAACATGTCAAAAACCAGATTTAAAGTGGGTGTGCCATCAAAAGGCGGCAAAACTGCATTTTTTGAAAAATACTTATTTTACCCGAAAAATTTATTTTGTTCTTATACCATGTTCTAGAAATGTGTAAGATGAATAATAATGTTATAAAATTAAAAATTTAGTTAATACTATTCATAACGGCTAGTTCATGACAATATTATAATAATATAACATTGTTTATTAAAACCCGGTATTGCGTACAACACACGCTATCGAGGAAGGTCGCGATTGCGTGTAATGCAAGCCAAGTTAGGGTTGCGTGTTGTGAAAGAATCCTTCGTTGTTTAGTATAACAGAATCCAACCTTATTTCATTTATACATTGAATATATATATATATATATATACTCAATGTTTCGTAGAATAACTATTATCAAAATTGTGTGTAAAAAGATCCAAGAATAGTGGTGCGTATACTGCAAGCTAATAAGGTGTTGCGTATAGCGCAAGGTAATCTTGGTGTAGAATACAACACAAGACATTAATGAAATTAAAAGAATATTTTTCATAAAAATCTAGGGGTGTTACACAACCTATGGTCAGGATATCACCAGATGAGGGTGAAGGAGGGTGACATCTCGAAGACTACCTTCAGGTGTAGATATGGGCACTTTGAGTTTTTTTTGTGGTTCGGTGTTGCGAATGCACATGCCATGTTCATGGGACTCATGAAATCTGTATTTCGGGAATATATGGACCGGTTTGTAGTCGTGTTTATTTACGACATCCTGATCTACTCAACATCATAGGAGTATCATGCCTAGCATCTGAGAATGATTTTTTGGGTTCTCTGAAAACACCAGCTCTGCAAAAAGTTTTCCAAGTGCATGTTTTAGACATGAGAGGTGCACTTCTTTGGACACGTGGTGTCTGATCAGGGAATAGTGGTTGAACCATCAAAGGTTGAAGAGTTTGTATCTTAGGAAGCACCCAAGAATGTGAATTAGGTTCATAGTTTCCTGGGTCCGGCAGGCTATTATTGGAGGTTTGTTCCCAACTTCTCTTGGGTTGCAGCTCCTTTGACATCTTTGACCAGAAAGGACCCAGACTTCGTGTGGAGTGAGAAGTGTCAAGAATCCTTCAGTTATTTGAAAGTTAAGTTGGTTAGTTCCCCAATGATATGGTTTCTAGAATAATGGTTATGTTTGAGGTGTTCTTTGATGCTTCACTCCAAGGATTAGGGTGTGTGCTGATGCAAAAACAGGGGTGATCTCTTACAGGTCTAGGAAGTTACATCACCATGAGCATAATTATTTCACCCATAAATTGGAGATTGCAACGGTCATGTTCTCACTAAGGTTTTATCATCACTACCTCATCGAGGAGTTCTTTTTGGTCTTCATAGATCATAAGATCTCGAGGTATATCTTCTCTTAGAGAGTCCTGAACTTGCAACAGCCGAGGTGGATGAAGTTTCTTGAGGACTATAACTTTGAAATTTACTACACCTTAGGAAAGGGGAATGTGGTGGCCAATGACTTGAGTAGTAATTTGTAGAAGGATGAGGTTAGAGATTTGGTATATACTTGTAAGGATATGGAGGAGTTTTCTCCCCTAAACCTGGATGTAAGGGTGGAGGATGGGAGAGGTTGTCTATTCCAGATGACAGTGTATTCATCTCTGTTGCAGTAGGTGGAGGAGGCTCAGTGGGGGGACTTAGAGGCTGAAGTGATGTGCGATCATGTTATCTAGAGAAATGATCTGGATGGATGGTTGGAATATGGACAGAATCAGATGTTGTTTTATGGAAATTTGTTTTTCCTCGTGGGAATGCGCGAGAGAGTTCTTGGTGAGTTCCACAACTCACCCCTGGCGGTGCACCCAACAGTTTACAAGATGTACCAGGTCTTGAGGGGTTAGTTTTGGTGGCCCATGGTGAAGTGGGCAGTGGTAGATTTTATGGCAAAGTGCCTCATGTGTTTGTAGGTGAAGACTAAACACCGCATCTCAGGAGGCATGCTACAACCTTTAGATGTCCCTGAGTGGAACTGGGATGTCATCTTGAGGGATTTCATCATGATACTACCTAGAGTTCAAGGGTGTTGTGATGATATCGTGATAGTGGTAGACCGGCTAAAGAAATTAGCTCACTTCCTAGAAATCAAGGATTCGAGTGTGGTGGATTCCATAGCACAGAGGTAAATGTACATGGTGGTGCGGTTGCATGGAGTTCTGAGGTCTATAGTCTCTAATCGGGATACCTGGATTACCTCATGGATCTGGAAAGGATTTCAACATGCTTTTGGCACCTGGATATTCCTCATCACTACTTTCTATCCCCAAAAAGATGGGCAGATAGAGCACACCATCCATACATTGGAGGATATTCTACGGGAATGTGTTTTGGACTTTGGGGGATCATGGGTACAACACATTCCTTTGGTAGATTTCACCTACAAAAATAGTTATCACTCTACCATTGGCATGTCTCCATTTGGATATTTTTATGGGAGGTCGTGTTTCTCACCCATGTGCTGGGCAAAGGTCGGGGAAGCATGTGTTCTTGTCCCCGAGGTAGTGCAGAGCACGACTGAGAATGTTCAGCTATACAAGAGAGGATGAAGGCAACTTAGGAATGGAAGAAGTCACATGTTGATCATATGAGTAGACCCTTGGAGTTCAAGGTTAGGGACCATGTGTTCTTGAAGGACTTCCCTCGGCGTGGGAAATAGAGGTTTGGCAGGGGAGTAAGATTTCTCCCAGGTTTTTTAGAGCCTTCATGGTGTTGCATTGGGTTGACGAAGTGGCTTATCAACTGGCATTGCCACCACTACTACTGAGGGTTCACAACATCTTCCATGTGTCTCAACTCCATTGGTATCTATACAATGATTCACATGTCCGTGACTGGGAAAATATGGATATCGAGGATGACACGACATTCGTAGAGCAACCAGTGAGGATCGAGGATCGTGAGGAGAAGGTGCTTCATGGATGAATCATTACCTCGGTTTGTGTGTTGTGGATTCATGGTGGCCTTGAAGAGAGTACCTAGGAATGGGAGGCATAGATGTGTGCCTAGTACCCATAGCTGTTTTGAGTTTTCTTCTATTTTATTTTTCACTTGTTTGTGATGTAGTGGTTGACCTTGTTAACTATGAAATGTGTTGGTTTCCTTGTTCTATGAGTGGGTGTGAAGAGTCCTGACTATGGAAAAGGGAGGACCTAATACGTAATCAAGATGCATTAAAGTGGATGCAATTAAACCCATGTGGATGAGTCAGTGCCGGCCAAAGAGGATGGTATCTTGACATGGGGGAAGGGACTTTCTAATCCATATGACATGAGGGAGAGGTGTTCCCAGATGTCTAGTGTGGTCTGGCCATGAGAGGTATCTTTCAAGGTGGTTGTTCGGACCCCTCTCAATACACCGGGTTTGGTTTTGATTCTTGAGACGAGAATAGTTTCAGAGTTATATAATGTAATGGATCGAACCCTCTTGGTCGATTACTTTACCAATTTCGAGTGTTTGGGACACCATGGACCGCATCAGTATGTCTGGAGGGTGACGTGTCGATGGAAGGATGATATCGTGGTGTCACCGATCGGTGCCACAAGGGGGGTCATGGTTTTCCTTCCCCAGTTCTCCAGAAATTCAAATTTTAAGTCTTTTAACCTTTTTAATGTAGTTCAAGGCCATTTTTATCGCTATAAACAATGTTTTAAATGCCCTAAGAGTGTGGAAACCCTCAACAGAACCATTTTACTCTCATTAAATGAAATCCTTTAACGAACAACTATTATGGACACCTCTCCGATGAGAATTACTAAATAATAATTAATTCCATCATGTGTAACCATCCAAACACATGGTGAAATGATGATATGCCTTTAAACCCTTTCAAAATTCATATCTTGAAACTCTAGGATATCACCTTTTATCGCATGATAATTCCTTCTTCTTCTTGACTAGTCTCTTTTTCTTTCCTTGGTACGTTTGGAGTCCCACTTCCCAAGGCTAGTGGTGTGCATGTGCTGGAGCCTTCCCTACTCATTCTTGGAGTCCCCAAAGTTCTTCCCCTACAATTCGTGCATCCCCAGTTCTTAGTGTGTGGATAAAAACTTTGATCATTGATCATCCAGGTAGGGTTTTTCATTATTCTCTCTTTACTATGTATCATGTGGGGTGGGTATAATGATGTTCCTTTGAGGATGGATTAAACCAAACCTTAACAAAGATAACAAATGGTTTTTAAAGAATTAAGGGGTGTGTTTTATGTTTTTGTTGCACTATTTTAACTTTTCATATATATTGTAAAGTATATGGGATTATGTCTACTGAAAATCATGGTCATTGGTGGTACTTTTTTGCGCACTAATGAACCACTATTTTTCTAGATAATTCTGTGATTGAATGGTTGTAACATGGAAACTGGTTAATCACATTAACATTATTTATTAAATGGATTACCAATGAATAAGAATCCTTGGGTGGTCACCCCAGTTAACCAAACGGAAAGATGGAACTAAAGGAATGGTGTGGTTGAATCTGAAAACTCCATTGCTATGTTTTGGTGATGTGTTTGATATTCTTCTTGATGCTTATGAGGTGACATGTATGGATATAGGATCCCATATTGTGCAGTTGTTAGTATGTAGATTTTGGGGCCATGTGAGGCCATACGTTGGGGCCTGTTTTGGTTTTAGTACTTTTATGGATCTCACAAATCCCTTTTGTTGTTGTCACTTTACAAGAGAACCAGGTGTGAATGCATAATTTGCTGCTTGGTTGTTTTTCCTTCCTTGGCTTTTGAATATTCCTATTAGTTTCCAGGTAGGGAAGAATTATTTAAATGAAACCACTTAAATGTGATAACAATAAAGGGTTCAAAGGGGATTTATTTTCATGGAATGAGTTGTGACTTGGTTGTGGCTGTTGTGATTTTTATTAATGAATAGAAATGAGGGTGTTTGTGTATGGGATGATTTGGGAACCCCAAGGTTGTGATTATTTCTTGTTTACCCATATGTATAAATTAGTTCTTTTTTTTCTTATTCATGCCCCACCCAAGTTGATCACTTTATTCCGAACACCCCCATTTTATGGGGGAGGGTGTTTTTCTCAACACTCCTATGAATGGCTGGTTATTATCTCCTTTTATTCTCCATTTCCCATGTATCCTAGACTCTTTTGGAAAGCTGTGATGGCCTGAATTCCATTATATGCCAATATTCATTATGCATGGTAGTTGTAGTGGTTTTCCCAGGTGTGTGCGGGTGGGTTGTTTCCCAAGTGTCTCTGGGACGAGGCGTAGGTGTCTTCGGTCGTGACAGTAGTTGTTCTAGCCTAGGTGTCTTTGGGTGTTGTGGTAGTTGTTCTGGAACTGGGGTATGTAGGTTTGGTTAAGTGTGGTTGTTGTGGACTTGGTGTTTTCATAAAGGATGTGTTGTTGTGGTAGCCCAAGTGTGTGAGGGCGGGTGGATGGTAGTGGGACTGCAGTGCGAAGGGCGGGGGAGGTCTGATGCATACGATGTCTTTAATAACTAATTGGAAAGTGGGGTGGGGTACCCAAACATCGATGTGTTATTACTATTATTTTAACCTGACTTGAGTTTTTTGGGGAGTGTTCCATGGTGAGTTTGGGTGGATAGTTTCCTTGCTAGGTGCTTTGGTTATCTCCTTTTCTCTTGGGGGATTTTAATGGCTCCCCACATGTGCATGAGAGATTTTGGTTTTACCTGTTGAGTATACTTATATTCTCACCCTATATATATAAAACAGCTTTTAGGTTTCCATGAGGACTTCGAGGACTGTTACAGACCCTATTATCTCGGACACTGGGACTGTTGACGTTGCTATTTTTCTTTTCTTTAGGTAATTTCCTTTAAAGTTTTGTAAGATTTTTGTAGCACTTATTATTGGAACATGCATATGGGAATGAATTGTTTTGGATTTACTTTTACTTATAAATTGGATGTTATTTGGGATTTTTCTATCTTATCTCCTGATCCTACTAAATAAAAAGTGTAATGCCTTCTATATTACATGTGATTCTATACCCTTGGTGCTAGTCGCCACTCCAAGGCCTATTAATGGCGGGTCTCAGGGGTCATTATCTCTCATTCAACTTGAGGAAGGAAGGGTTTGGAAATCTACTATCCCTTCTCTCATCTAGGTGATGGTGGGTCATGACATATGTGGCTGGATTTCTATTTTCACCAGATACATAGTGATACATAGACCTTATGTCCCAGGCCCAACCACCACCACCTTAAACCAAAATTCCACCTCTCCATGTATAGGCTAGAACTATGTGGGGAGGTCTTTTCATACAACTATGTATGACTTAGTTCCCCTCTATCAATGGGATATGTAAAGATTCCTCAATCCTAGATCTTGGTCTATCCACGACATGATACAAAATTCCTATGTTGTTCCTTTGACTACCTCTACATAGAGAGATAAGTCCATGATATTCCTTGTTTCTCACACTGAGAATAGCTCACATGATCTTAGGAATGGTGGTAAGGTATTTCTACCACACGAACAAAGAGTAACGGTACATGATAGGCCCCCTACCTTGAAATAATAGTTTAAAAATGACCCTTCTTTCTACGTATATACTAAGACTATGCACGGATAATCCTTTTATAACTATGCGTGGATTAATTCATGTACTCCCAAGATACTTAGGGATTCCAGGAGCCTACATCCTGGTCCATCCGTTATTAAAAAAAATCCACCTCCCGATGTATGAGTCAAATCGGTATAGGGAGCACACTTTTAGAACTAAGTGTGGTTTAATTCCTGCCCTCATAGGATACGTAGTGACACCCGAATTCTACATCCTAGTCCATCCACCACCACCATAAAAAATATATATAAATTTACCTTTTTCCTAAGTATGGACTAAACCCATGCAGGAACATTTCTATTTAGAACTATGGGTGGCTTGATTCATATCATCATAGGATACATAGTGATGCCATGATTCTACATCCTAGGTCCAAACTACCAAAAAAAATTACTTTATTTCATGAAAGAAATGTAAACCTGTGCATATGATCCCAAACCTTGATTCCTACACAAAATATTTTTCAAAAGATCAAGCCCCCCCCCCCACATACGAGTCATATATATGTGGGGTATTACATGCTTCAAAACTAACCATGGTCTACATATTTATTTTTTCTAGGATATACCCTTTCCATCCACAAAACACCATGCTCTAAGAAATCTTGGATCCCCATGAACCTCTATGGACATCAGAAATGGAAGTTCAGTGTCTTGGGGACACCTTTTTTTTACTATGAACACAATTCCACAACGGCTCTGCATAAGTTGCACACAAAAAGGCATCTCAACCAAAAGAAAATTAATCCTCAAGAGATGTTTTCCTACCATTTTACACCTAATAGATTCCAAGCCCTGTATCATTCATCTTTATCTGAGGGTCTCTGAGATCATGGTTTATGCTTTATTCTCCCCCCTCATGTCTGGGGTACGCTAGAATATCTCGACTTGATTAGCTGATACTTACTCATGATCTGTATGACCATTCATCCCCATGACATTATGTTAAACTATGCTGCTAGAATCCTCACCATATGACATTAAACTGCATTGCATAACAATGTTCTCACCTGAGAGGATACAAATTCTAGAATTGGTCACCTACAATGCCGCATCATAGAACTATGTACGGATTGGTTCCTATCTACATATGATACACAGTGACTCCAAAACTCTATGTCTTAGGCCCATCCATCCTAAAAAGTGAAACATGCCCCCTATACACAAGTTGGACCTACATAGGATTCTTTCATTGAATAAATATGTGTGGTTTGATTCATATCATCCCATGGGACACATAGTGATGCTTGGATCCTATGACATGGATCCAGTCATGTAATGCATAGAAATATTCCCTTATATACATTCAATTAAGCAAGGGGATTATACACATTCCTTATTTGTGAAACCATTTTAAGAATAATCACATGTCCCCTGTTTCATGTCGAGTCATCCATGTTCTCATCGCCTGATATTAAACTGCATGGAATCTACGTCTTCTCTGCATGACGTTAAACTATATTGTAGTTTTCCTAATTTCATGGTGTTAAACTGCATGATAAAACATCCTTGTTGTAGGATGTTAAATCTATACAACATCCCCTCCAACATAAAATTATCTTTCCCATAATCATGCCATCCCTAGGTGGTGGTTTAAATTCTTACCACCCCTTTTTTCTCACACAGAGCACAACTCACGTGGGCTTAGGGACATCAACAGGGGATTCCCCACAAATCCATGGAAAATAAATCCACAATAGTTGGTCGTAGATACATGACCATAATAGGTTTGATATAATTATCCCCTAAATGTTGGGAAACCCAAAGTCCTAACCACATGACATTAAACTAAAAGGTATTCCAAGAACCAGGTATGGCTTGATTCCTATCCATGCAGGATACATAGTGACATCTGGATGAAGTATCTTAGGCCCATCCACCACTAAAGGAAACAAATATATCTTAAAGGTACCATCTCTATGTATGAACTAAACCTATTAAGGGAGTTTATTTTTAGGAAATATAGTTATTCTAAACCAGATCCATCTCCAATAAAGGAATCAGAATGACCCACCCTACGTACAAGTCAGATATATGTAGAGAAGCCTTCAATTCCATGTATAATAATGGAATTAATGGTTCTACATATATCCATACACATCCTTCTCAACCATCAAAATACATGCTTTATGAATTCTTAGATCCCCATAATCATACCTGGCCATCAAAGATGGAGATTCAATGTCTCAAGGAAACCTTTGTTTGACTATGCACACAATTTCCCAGAGGTTATGCATAAGCTTCCCACCAAAATGGCCTATCAACCAAAGAAAAATTCATCCTCAAGAGAGTCGTTTCCTAACTCTATATGCCCAATGTCTTTCAAGCCATGTACCATCTCTCCCGACCCAAGATCCCTTATAACCATGGTTTAAACTTTCCTTCCTACCCACATCTTGGACATGTTATGATATCCCAGTCCGGTTATCCTCCAGTTACTTGGGGCTTCTATATCAATGTCCTAATCGCATGACATTAAAAATGAAATATGATTGATACCCAATGTTCACTCTTGGGTCCATACATGTTAAGGAATATATTTCATCCCATGTTTCTATGGATGAAATAAACCTTCACAGGAATTTTTGGTATGCGTCTCATCTCATTAGTGAGCTCTTTTCAATACACAAATGCCCCATTCATAATGCATGAACTAGATCCGTATATGGATGAACATTAAACCTTAAAATAACTATATCTAGCTTGATTTTGATCATTAAAGGATATGTAGTGATGATCAAATATCATATCTCAAGTCCATCCATGAAACAAGTTCCCCTATCCTTTCCTACGTAAGGGATAGACCTGTATATAGAACCTACTCACGCCTGTATGGGAATAATTTTTTCACCTATTCCTGGGAAATCATGGCCTGAAATTCTGCCTTTTTTATTCCGAAACCCCCGTCAATAACCATACACTTTTTCTAGAAAGGCTTGAATCTCCATATCCATCCATGGTCATTAGAAATGGATGGTCGGTGTCCTGAGGAATCCTTCGATTGACTATGCACACAATGCCCAGATTTCTCTACATAAGTTGACCAATAACAAGTCCTAGAAATCAAAGGAAAATTCATCCTTAGGAGAGGATTTCTCTATATTTGTATGCCACTATGATGTTTATGTATCACATCCCTCTTAGTTTCAGAAACCCCTAGATTATAGTTTACATCCTCTCTCCCCCTTCATGTCTAAACATGATAGAACATTTACGGTCAAACTATCATGGAAATTACGATATATTTACCCCTTTTTTGGTTAGAGTAAAATGAATTTAAATCATAATTCTCAAGTGTCCGAGTTTCATGATGTTAAACCACACCATGCTTCAACCCTCCTTTATTCAAGACAAATACATGTAGGAGTAGTCTCTCATTCATGATAACCATTGATACAAATTACCTCATACTTTTTAGAAAACACTCCTTTGACAAGCCCTCTCTAGTGGTTTTTTGACATACAAATTCCTATTAAATTACATGTCCATTAGAATTGTAAGGTTAGTTTCCTGAGAATACCTTTGTTTGATTATGCACATAATTCCCCAACAACTTTGCATAAGTTTCCCACAAAAAGGGACTACCAACCAAAGAAAAATTCTTCCCCAGGAGAGGATTTTCCTACTTTCATATGCCCCATGGATTCCATGACCCATATCATATCTTATATCCCGAAACTAAAAAATTAGGGTTAAGAAAAATCCCTCATTTATGTCTAAAAGATATTGGGAAATCCATGTCCAATGAATCCAAAATTGGTTCCCTTTCCTTACAAATCACAGTTAAATCTATTCAACCTAAAACAATAGTAATAACATTATGGTTTTTAGGACTTTAAAATAACCCTGAAAAAATAGATAAAAATTTCTAGGATGAAAAACCACAAAGGTCACCCTAGGAAACATTTGAGTAATATCTCAGTAAACATATACTTTTTACGTTTTTGGAAAAATATAAATCAATTAAAAACCCAGAGACACAAATATTTTTAGGTTGAAAACTCACAAAGGTTAATTTAAGCAGAATCTAGGTTTTACCTACTAAGACCACACCAAATAGGGTTTTGGAAAAAAAATCATGGTGATAACGGAAGAGATGAAATTTTTGTAGGGTTTTCCACGTATCCCTATCAATAGTCAAAATATGCTCACTAGGTCCCTCAACTCAAGAAAAAATTAGAGGTTGATTTGATTAATTTAATTTAATTACCCTAGATCATGATTCAAATCAATATCTGGTGAAAGATTTTTGTTTTAAATTTTTTCAATTATAATTGATTGACATTGCAGGGAAAGATAAAAGAGAAGCACGAAGAACAAGAGAGTTTCTAGTCTAATTAAATGGGAATGGGGAACGGTCCACAATATTAATTCCATCCCAAATTTAAAAATAAACATGGAATAGAATATCTTAGAATATTATAATGAAGCTTGACTAGCTCTTTCTAGAAGATTGATAATCACATATTGTGGTCTATCAAGGGATTAAACTAAAGTGGTCCTCTATTTAGCTTCAGCTTCAACCATTGGAAACACTCATTTCATAATGGCCCTGAGATATTTCTCTTTTTTTAATATCTTCAAAATTAACAATTTTTAACACCAATTATGCCTTCATATTTCCCACACGAGCCTCGCACTCCCACAACTCATCTGTTTGGGCAACCACTTGGTCATGAGAATTTGTTTCCCCACCTGTTAAATGGTGAAATTCTTTATTAATATCCAGAAAGGTTTTTATTTGATGATGTTATTCATTGAACTAAACAAATATACCTTCATAAGTAGCTATATACTCTCAAACCATGGTAATATGGTATATGAAAAACTAAAGGTTTCGGTAATCAAATCTTCTTGAACCCAAATCTATAAAAAATCATCAAAAGGTTTCCTTCTCATCAGTAAATTTATGTAGGGGAACTTATATGGAAAGGTTAAATTCTTGAATCCATGCCTCTTTATACATGGATAAGTGTTTCTTGATGATTTTAGGACATTGGTTTTTCCCCTATTCCATGATGGGTATATAATCAGAAAGCACCATCACAATATATAGAGCCTCCCTTAGTTGAGTTACTAAAGCAGGAGAAATATCCCGCTCTGCAGATGGGTCGAACTATAGAGCCAAACATATGGGAATGGACTCAATTTTAGGAATGTGTAGTGATGTCCCTCTTGGGCCCAGTTTAGTAGGACCACAAACTGTGCCCACCAAAAGTATGGGTTCTTATTCAATCTCTATATGGATAGGTTTCATGATCAAAGTCCCTTCCAAATGCATGTGATGGTGAATAGAATTAATTCTTATAGTAGGAATGGGGGAAGATGGTGTATGAGGTATAGTCAGGATAGGACTGGAATGAGTCAACAAACACAAAACTCATCAAATTTTCCTTGAAAATACCTCATTAGGATAACAATCCACCCACAGTTGGGACTACTCTAATGATAATTAAGTGGAGCCAACTGTGGGAGGAATAAGTACTTTCATTCCAGGGTCCTCCCTTATCATCATCAAACATATATTGTGAAGGATTACTGGATCATATCCCCTCTTGACCTGGGTGAATGGGAGTAATGTGACTTTTTTCAAGCATCCAAATTTCATGGAAAACCTGTAAGGAGTATACGGTTAATATATGGTTACTCTTTCAATACGGTCATTTAAGACTCCTTCCCGCAGCACAATAATGTACGAACATTGTTATAAAGAACCACACCCATAATTCACCATTTATCCACGAGGAATAGAGTACGCTGTGAATGGAATGTGAGAAAAATCACTCAGCAATTTGATCATGTTGTCAACATACAGGGTTTTGGAATGGACCACGACAATACTGAGTAGATTCAGGTGGAAGTCAGAATGAGGAACCATAGTGGTATGCCTATACTAATAGTAGGAAAAATTCCCTTCTATCCAGCCATATCAAAACTAAAAAGGCCCTCTAAGATGATGCAGGGTACTTCCCTTATGTATCTACCCCATCAATTCCTAGATATGGGTGAGAGGGAAGGGATGGCTTGGTTGATGGGTTGTCCATCCACCAAAGTGGCTTCCATCATTAAGGTATAGTCTTTGAAAACAGTGTAAACATTGTGGTAAGGGAAGATCCATCCACTTAGGAACATGGAAAAGAAACTTTCTAATCTAAGCTCATGTGATGTTTCTATACAAACCTCATAACACCAAGTGGTGTATTAAACCACCTCGAGGGTAGCACAGTAAGATATAGTAATGAGCCACGACTATTGGGTCAGATGGGTTCAGCTATGATGAACTCTCAACCTTGTCTCGTTCACTTTTAAGAATAACCCTATCCAATACTCAAATGAAATAAGTGAGTGAGTGTGAAGAGGTTGGCCAATTAGTCTCTCCATGATGATAAATAATTCCCCTACCAAAGGGGGTACTTTTTCAACATTCCTACAAGTGTTGGTCATAGGTAAAAATTCAACATAAATTTTTTTGAGGATGGGGGGTCCCCCTATCTAGTACATATCCCACAAACTGATTCCCACTTCACCATGGGACAAGTGAAAGGTGTTGGTGCTTGAATACCAGTGAATGAATAGTTGTGGAAGTATCTCACCTAGTGAATAAATGGAGAATTTGGAGACCACACCGCTTGGTATAGGTTCAGAAATTCCAGTGGCTCTGGTTATTCCAAGAAGTTTTGATAAACCCAAAACACCCAGGTCCACTCATCAAAAGAGCACCCTCTAGACCATAGATCCCATTTGAAGCTCCACCCTCCACAAGGATCATTCTATGAATGGTTGAAAATGGACCGGTAGACACAGAAATCCGATTCAAATTATTATTTTTGGCTATGATGGTTACTCTGCGTGAACATGGATCCATTTCGAATGAATATGTCCATTTTACCTAATTCAGATGTGATTTCCCACGTATTAGAGATGTGTGTTCGATCACGTCCCCTAGACATCTCCAAGTGAACAATGTGAATGTTCTGATCAATAGTAAGAAAAGTGGCGTCATCTTGAAGACTAAATTTATAAAGCTTTAGGTAACTTTACAATGGGTAGGTGGTGAGCTTTGAAAAAATAAGGTCTTTCATAATACTATCCTAAGGGATAACAGAGGACTCGACAATCATTTGAACCATTATCATCCATAGCTTCCTTTCTTCCAACTGCATTCGTTGAAGATGGAACTAAAGACATATCATTCCTACATAAAAAATCCATGAAAGAAAAAGAGTTATCCAACAAAAATTGGTAAAGGACTGAAGAAAGACTTATTATTAAAGGCCCCACATATGAATGGTCTATGGGAATTACAATCCGAGAACCAATGGTTTAGGAAAGGCTCACGAATTTGCGGCCCGCGAAGCATTTTCCTTCAAACTCATAGTTTGTGAAGCAAGAAAACCGTGTAAAACCCCACACTATGAGGAATCCTGAACTCACCATTCATAGAAAGAAGTTTTTCAGTTTCTAGATGCAATGTTCAGTTCACGGGAAAAGGGCATCCATAAAGGAGATAGTTCATGGAAACTAAGCGGCCGAGAGAATTGTGAGAGCACAACATTCTCCAAGAATCATGGTAGAAGGAAAAATGAAATGTTCCCCCTATATATAGGCGTGTTCCCCCTACATGTACACCTTATAATATAAACTAGTTCATGTATGGACTACTTTTTACATCAGAATAACAACTTCTTCATCCCGGTCAGACCCCATCCGATGGGCGTATTTCTTGGGTCCTGAACATTTCCAAAGAGAAATCAAATACCCCCATGAATTTATAAAAGTAAGAAAAAAGTAGAGTAATAATTTGAGAAAACAATATTTAATGGATAAAAATTGGTAAATAAAAAAAGTCGGACTATGAAGGTAATTATCTTTTGTGGATCACCGCTCCCCATGGTGATCCACTTCGTGAGGACACCCCTGAACTAAATGGTTCATGGGAGGAAGATGGAGGTTCCAACTCTACGAACTCTACCATTCGTGGGATGGAGGTAGAAAAATTTGCCTCCCATACTACATTTTCTGTGAACTCAAATGATCCATAGAAAAGACGAAGAAGAATTCCATCATGGACCGCCTCTCCGCATTGAGGTCCACTTCACGAGGCACCCACGAACTAATATATTTGCGGGATGGAGATGAAAACTTCCATATCTTACAAACAAAGTAATCTTTAGGAATGAGGTGGAG
The DNA here is from genome assembly GCA_963277665.1 of Viscum album. NCBI lineage: Eukaryota > Viridiplantae > Streptophyta > Magnoliopsida > Santalales > Viscaceae > Viscum > Viscum album. The sequence continues at coordinate 1,581,023,936 of OY728119.1, read as the reverse complement.
AAATCCACCCCACATATGATCCCATTCGAACTCAAATGGTTCACAGGCAAGGTGAAGCCAGTGGATTCCCGTAAACAAAACAAATACATTCATTGAAACAGTGTGGTAATTTTTTCTACCACAGAGGATGACCCCTTTCCCCCACTGACCGATTCATCTGAGGGTTGGGTTTCTTCTTTGGGCTTTATAAAAAGATGACAAGCGACCCACTGATCTAGCTCTTCTACCTCTCTATAAAAGGACCACAAGGTGGACTGAAGAGAGGGATTTTTTAAGGACCTGAGTGATCGAAGGCATAGAAGAAGGGAGCACCGCAAAGGACAGACTCTTTCAACGATTCCCTAAAGTTATAACCCACCAAATAGCATTATGGAATGAAACATAATACTAAGTGGAAGACTGCAGACCTAGTTCCTTTCACGGATGACTTTCATGCAATGCACAGAAATAATGCCCCTTCTTCAAAATGACGTCCCGCATAGCCATATACTATGCCAATGGAACCCTACACCACATAGAAAATCACTATGTGGATGGAACTCAGAAACATATACCAACATGGTACCCCAGAAAAACTCATCACTGTGTTGAAGAGCACTATACAGACGAAACTTGGTTCTACATAGAAAAATGCTAGGCATATCGAACCTAGGTTTGTGTGCCATCACGGTACACGGACGACCCCTTCACCCATATAGAAACACTCTATGTGGAGGAAACCCCATCCTATATAAAAAATGGTACATCGAAGGGGGTATTCTCAGGAATTTCACTCTTTGGATTCAAACATTTCCTTGTGTTTCCATAGCACTATCTATAGCCCCTCTAGGATCCAGTCCAACGACACTTGGCTAAAGCCTCTTCCAAAGCCACTGGACCTGTATGATATAACTATCAGGGGAATTTGTGCACCCTTATGTGTTTACATAACCATGGTAACCAGAGTCATGTGGGTAATACTTATAATATGGTGGACCCCCTGAATGTCCCCAAGTATACATTCCCATGGTAATGCGGGTTCTGACCTCGTGATGCTCACATGTACATCCCTATTCTAGGGATCAAGGGTAATCTTTATCTTTTCACTTCGATGAAGGCCAGTGATAAATAAGGGAATATCAAACTTTATTTCTATTTTGATGAGGAATTCTCCTCCTCTTTCCCATATCCAATCAAAGGTCACTCCATCTAAGGTAGGCCCCTAGACCCTCTTTAGGGAAGTTCTGTATCCTCAACTCTCCTACCATTGTCCTCCTCCTTTTCCACCAGTAGAGAGGGGAAATTGTGTGATTTGTCAGATCTACTACCTCCCCTTGTTTCTCACACCGAGCATGACTCATGTGGTATTAGAGATTAGTGGAGATCATGGTATCTGCATGATCCACCTACTAGTTAAACTATAAGAACTCTTATTGCTTCTCAAACCAGGATATGTAGGATTCCTCTCTAAGGATTGAGCTTAAATGGGTCTTCCCTCTATATTTAAACCCCAAATCATACCCCCTTTAATGGAAAACTTTCACATGTATGCCCCAAATTTTATAATGACATGAAATTTCATTCCCAATTAACTGGGATATGTAGGAAACCTCTCTGAGATTCAAACCCGACACCATCTTATTCAGGTTGTTTCGCTAATTTCCTTGTCACATGATGATAAACTACATGGTCGGGTCCTGGTTTGATGACCTTAAATGGTGATGTTTCCAGTAAAGAGACACCAAACTATGTGGGTTTTGATTCCTATCATGAGTATATATAGGAATCCCATATTGCAGGTTTGATCCCAACATTGAAATGATTCTCATCCCCCATGGATGATAATAAACTCTAGAGAACCATCCCATATGGATTAAAACCAGAAATGTCTTAGTGAACAACTGAGGAATTCCTAGACTATCCAATAAGAGGATAATGTTAAGGAAGAACCTCATATACATTCTGAAAATTCTAGTCCCATGCATATTTACGGTTGATCTTGCGACATAGGAGAAATTCATGGACACATTCTTGGGAATGAACCAAGGATTGACGAACATATGAGCATAGATTAAATATATAAGAGAGTACCAAAATATGAAGTAATCCCCCCCAAATGGTGTGATGAGCCTAAGTTCCCATCCTCTCGACCAATGTGATTCCATAAGTGTCATTGTTCAAATGATCCAATGAGCACCTGCCTTTGGAAAGTAGGTCCAGGAATCACAGATAAGAGGGTAGTTGGGTGTTTCTGGATCCACGAATAAACCCATTGGAGACCATCCAAAGATTCATACCCAATAGTGATGAATTTCACAAACACTTAACCCCCTACAATCACCAACTAGGATAGCTTAACTGTGGAGGATCCATCATAGGATAAAAAGGATATACTACCCATTACCTGTCGAATCATTTTCATTCTTGGGTACAATGCGATTTGGGCTGAAACAGTGACACAACGAGAAGACTAAGAAACACCAAAACTCCTGAGGAAAATTATGAGAAAACCTACCTTAGGGATATTGATGAATCCTCATCTGATGGTGATATCATATTTGAATTAGGTTAGGAGAAATCAAAGAAATAGTCCAACGCCCTAAAAATAGGGAAAAATAGATTTCACCTAAATAGAACAATAGATATCTGTATAAAATGAAATAGAAATGGAGAGGATTTTAGATTTCACCAATATTGATTTGATGCTTCTAACATATCATGATTTGGAGTCTGAATGTGTGAATTACCACAATGCCTATATTGAGAGGTTTGGGAGATCATGGGGGAGAGAAACCAAAACACCCGCTTGGGAAAATTAGGGGGAAGAAAAAATAGGGTAAATAGATTAATTAGGGGTAAAAATTTTATTTCACCCTCAAAATAGGGGGTTCTTGGTTTGTCTCCATGGTTTGAAAAAACATGTGCAAATTTTTCTCAAGTCAATGGTTAAGTAATTTCCTCGCATGGTTAAGGAGAACAGTTTTCCTAACTGTTCACAAACCATGAAAAAACTATTTTCAAATGTCTATAAGTTTTTTCATGGAAGTGTGCCTAAATCCACATAGTTTTCAATAAAACATGTAGTTCTTAATACAACTCATCCCCCCCCCCCACACAGTTATTAGAGATCGTGTGGGACAAGCTGTATTATTTCTACTAACTATGATGCCCAGTCATTTTTATCATTTTCTGGAACTCGAGGATCTAAACAAACCTCGTACGCTCATGGGACCTTCCTTAAGAAGTAGCGAACTTTTACAAATATTAACAAAGGATTTAAATCATAACATAAATGATTTTCATTGTGTGAAAAGGCAGGCCATTACAACCTCCCATCCTTAAAGAAATTTTTCCCCGAGTAGGCCTTCTAGGGGAAAGGATGTGTCATTAGAGAACAGATCTATCCACTATGTTTGTATATTAGCTTCCCACTCCCAAGTCTCATTCTATACTCGATCGTGCTCTATAACATTCATGCCAAAGGAACTGACCTTCCATGGAGCGTCTTCACAATCTGATAAAAAATATAAATTGGATACTCCTCGAAGGAAGCATCAACATACAACTCAACCTCATCAGGCTGAAAGACATGTGACATGTTTGGATGATATTATCAAAGATTAGACTCATGAAATACATCATGCATTGACTGATATCTTTGAGTATGTTCCATCGGGTAAGCCACTATTCTGATTCATTTCATAACCTCGAAGGGTCCAACGAACCTCGGTGTGAGCTTACCGAGATTCAAAATACATCTATATTCCAACATAGGAGATAATATATAGAAAACCCAATATCTAACCTTGATCATGAGAGGTCATTGAAATTTTTTGGAATAAAACTATAGTCTGGATTGAGCTGTCATCATACGATTTTTGATCAGGTAGACCTACTCAATAGTCTTCTAAACGAGATGCGGTCCAAGCATAGCTTCCTTTCTTACATCTAGCCAGAACAGAGGTGAATAGTAAGGCCTAAAATATTCAGATTCATAAGGATCCATCTCGATGGTATCCTGTAAACTATTATTATAAGCAAACTCAATAAGGGGAATGTATTTTTTCCAGAAACCCCCAAAGTTACGAACACATGCACAGAGCATGTTATTTAACACAAGAATCACGAACTTAGTTTGTCTATCAGTCTGAGGGTGATAATTCATGCTTAAAAGTACCTGCGTACCCAAGTCCATATATAACCCTTATCCAAAACGTGACATAAAATGAGTGTCTCCATCAGAAATGATAGAACGAGGAGATCCATAAATAAGTACAACCCCCTAACATACATCCTTACTAGCTCTTCTAACAAGAAGGTATCTCTCATAGGTCAGAAGTGTGTGAACTTCATCAAATGAGCCATGAAAACCCACACTTTATTGTTTCCATGAGGTGATATGGGCAGAATAGTCATGAAATCTATTTAAACACCATCCAATTTCCACCTAGGAATGCACAACAATTGTAAAATCCATATGGGTCACTAATGTTTTTCCTTTACTAGATGACAGGTGGAACCCCAAGTGATGAAGTTGGAAATTTCCCATTTCATACCAGACCACCAACACAAGAATCATAATTCTCGATACATTTTGGTGACACTAGGACGAATCACCTAGGTTGAGGCATGAAATTCCCACATCATCTCCCCCATGATGTCTTCTGATACCCATACACTCTAATAGAATAGTATTTTATCATCCCCATCCATGGTCCAACTTGAAGATGTATCATCATCTAATATTCACTCTCTTAGGACAAGGACTTCAGGAACATAGAGTTTCTTCATTATTACTCATTCGAAAAGAGTAGAGGTCACTATTGTGGTTGAGAGTATAGTATAACCATGTTTCTCCAAAACTTAAATGTGCATCTCGGAGAATAAGTCTATGAGTTTTGATTCTCCATAGGATTCCTAAACTACCCGTGTCTACGTCTTTTGGCTCAAAGAATAGGCTATTACGTTACCTTTCCTAGGAATATAAGCATGCTCAAAATCAAATGAATATAGATACTCAACCGATCTTCATTTCCTAAGATTTATATCTTACTGTGTAAATATGTAATTGTGTCTCTTATGATCACTAAATACTTCAAAATTCTATTTAAGTAGATAGTGTCTCCAACAATGTAGGGCATGAACTACAACATCTTACTCAAGGCCACATGTTGGGTAATTCTACTTGTGAGGAATCAATTAACAAGCCCCATACGAAATGAATCAGTCATACTACATTAGAACAGCTTCAATCCCAATACCTATTGTGTCATAGTAAACTATATAACTCCTTCCGGGATCTGGCAGAATCAATATTGACATTGAAGATAAATGACCCTACAACTCATGAATGACTGCTTCACAATATTATGACCATATGAATTTTAGACCTTTACATTTCAATACTCTAATCATAACTGCATGACATTATAAATCCTAGATGAGGAGTTTGTAATACCCAAATATCCCCAATAAAATCTGAACATCAAATATGTTTGTGGTCTACTCCCAGAAAACTAAAACTCTCACTTTCTGTGTGTCTACTAAAACTACTAACTCTGAGATAATGTGACCCAAGAAGTGGACTTTTTCAATTCAAAAGTGGAATTTATTGAGCTTAGCCTAGAGCTAATTCTCTCTTAGTGTATTCAGTAGGACCTCAATATGGGTTTCATGGTTTTTTATGGAGTGTTAATACACTAAGATATCGTCAAAAATGACTACCATGAATGAATCTAGATATGGGTGGAAGACCTTATTCATAAGATCCGTGAATACTTCCGGTGAATTTGTGAGTCTGAACAGCATGAATAGGAACTCGTATAGACCATACCTATTCCTGAATGCTTTTCAAGGAATTTATGAGGACATCACATGCACCTGGTGATAGCCTGACATCAAATCTATATTGGAGAACACTCTCTCTCCTTGGAGGTGATCAAAGAGATCATCTATTCTAGGGAGTGGATACCGATTATTTTCTGTGAGTTTGTTTAATCAGTGATAATCCATAAAAATCCTAAGTGTACCATTTGAATTCTTGAAAAAATGACTACAGAACCCCAAGGATAAGTGTTGGGGTATATAAATCCTTTATCCTATAGATCCTCTAATTGCTTAATGAGTTCAATAAGTTCTATAGGTTCCATCCTATAAGGAGGAATGGTCACTATTGATGCTCCTAGGACAATATCAATAGTAAATTCAACTTCTCATACAAGAGGTAGACCATAGAATTCATCAAGAAATATGTTACTGAAACTATCCACTATGAGAGGAAAAATAGCAGATCGTAACCCCTGGTCGTCTAAGAAAAGACTGGCGATCTGAACTATCACATTTCCAAGACTCTGAAACTCAGGTCCCGATTGCATGGCTTTCACATCCCATTCTACCTTACACACATTCCTAATACCCTCTGGTGATGTAAACATCACCCTATGATGATGTAAACATCACCCTCTAATGATATAAACATCACCCTCTGATAATGTAAACATCACCCTCTTATGGTAGCAGTCAATATAGGATTTATAGGGAACTAACCATTACATACCAATAATTTCATCAAATTCCATCATGTCGATAAAGAAAAGATTCCATACAAAGAGATATACACCTATCTCAAGGGTAAAATCCATACAATGGAGAACAACCTCTGATTGGATACTTAATGGGTATCAAAAGTCATAACTCCATGATAGTTCTCTATATCAAGGACCAAAATCTCTATAAAAGTATCATAAATAAATTAGTGAGACTCACCTATGTCAAATAAATCACAAACTAAAGTGTATGATACTATAATAGTACCTCATACAGTAGATGGTTCGACACTCTACTACTCTGGAATAGGCTAGACTGTATGTAATTGGCCTAAAACATTACCCTCAGTTACTGCCTAACTAACCTGAGCAGACCCACTTTTCTGGCACTGAGAATCATGAGTCTGACTACCTCTATCTTGATTTCCACCTCAACTTGATTGGATGGTGGTATTTCAGCTACCGTCCTAGCGTGTTCCTACTGGCCCTACATCTGAATGTGGGGTAAGAGTAGATCCCCACTTGCTAGTAATTGAAGGGAATGTCCTATAGAAGTGCTGGATATTTACCATCCTACTGTAGCCTCTGCACTCCACTAGATCACATAATCACTGAGGCTTCTTGTATCCCAGCTTCCCACACTGGGGACATATCAGAAAGCTGTACATACAAGGATCCTAATAGCTTCTACCACCACAATTATCCTCGAAATGTCTCTTTAACATAGAATAAAAACAACTTATAAATCTAGTTGTTGAACTGCCCTGACTCGCACCATCATATTCCCTCAAATGTTTTCTCTATGATAAGTTTTTGGTTGATGATTTCGGAAATATCGATCAAACTGAATACATTGACCTATGATCTAATGGCATAAACCATCCCATCCCTGAATCTCCTAGCAGACATAATGTTGTTACCCTCTAGAATAGGTTTGAATCCCCGAAACTCAGTAAAATGGTGGAGTATTCCATAACTAACATACTCCTCTACTGCAGGTTCATGAACTCTCTAACTATATCAGCCCTCAGAGTCTGGGGAATGAAATACTTGTTGAAGATCATCTGTAAATCATCCCATATGATATCTCTATGAAGGTCATCTTGGGTGATAAATCCCCACCACCACTTGATAGAATCTCATATCTTATACGCTACAAGATTGACCCTCCACTATAGTGGAATCTCTATGTGCTCGAATATATAAATGATGGATTTAATCCAAGACCTAGTAGCATGTGGTCCGCCATCCCCTGAAAAGGTGGGAGGAGGATGATAACTCTATTTTGTATACATATTTTGATCGGTTTTTACATATTAATTCATTAAATATTGATTGTTTTAATATAATATATGTTCTTGATATTAATGTTTTGAAAATTATTATGCATGAATGAAATTTGGAGAAATAATAAGGAAAACATAGAAAATGAGGAGAAAAAGAAGACTTCGTGGCGCGACCCCCGATTTTGAAGATTATGTAAGATGGAAATTCTGGATCATAACCAGTACACGCTATGTACTGAGATTACAAGACATGTAGTATCATTTTGGGACATTTTTCAGACCACATATAACAAATCGTGATGATGGAACACGTTGTGAACTGCAAGTACACGTCATGTAACTCCAAAACACAATGTGACTAGAGTCAAAACAGCGTATGAAGTTTTTGAAAATTAAACATAGTGGAGGATGACTCAGATCTGAAGTACACAATGTTTATGCTAGGTAAAAGTCATGAAAATTGAGATACTCTGAAAATTAAATGTGATGCAGGCCATAGGTTTTGGTATAAAATCCTACAAAAGGAACCATTGGCCACCCTTCCAAGGAATTATGAAATACTCTAGACCTAAGGGAGCTAGCACGACCATCGGAAGGATTCCGTAGGGATCCACCCTTCCATAGATAGGTTTTTATTTTGGTTTTGTTTTTAATTACTTTATTTTACGTAATTGTTGGATGATTTTTAGTTTAATTACAATATTTCTATTTTCCTTACTTGTTCCTTCATTATATTCTCTTCCTTTGTTTTATAATCTCTCCTCTATGGGTATTGGTTTATCCATCATCAGGGACCACCCGACGATGGTTGGATAAACCCATAAGGGAGAGTATAATCTGTTAAAGGGGGAATATACCATCATAGTTCTCTTTACCTTTGCTTGTAATGATGATTTTATTCAATAGTATCACTAAAGCAGAATAGGAATCTAGCTGCGGTTCTTTTTTTGTTTAGCGGTAGTTATAACCGCCGCTAAAAGGAGTGGCGGCGGTTTCCAGAAACTGCTGCCTAATATGGCGTCGTAAATCTTTTCACAGCAGTTATTTTAGTTTAGCGGCAGTTTTAGGGAAGCGTCGCAGCTGCCTCATTTCGCGGCGGTTTTAGTGGCGGTTATAACCGCCGCTAATAAATTCAAATCCAGCGCTATAAAATCGCCACTAAATCCAGAAAAACCGCCGCAAGATGAGACTGCCACGATGCGACTATTTCGCGACGGTTATAACCGCCGCTAAACGTATATTTTATTTTACGTTTAGCGGCGGTTTTGAGCGTTTAGCGGCGGTTTAAACCACCGCTAAAAAGTTGCCCAGTAAAAACAATTGCCAGATTCTACTTCCCCACAGCCTGAAAACCAAACCAGAACACATATAATAGAGAGAACAAGTATAATACATGAAAATAATGTTAGGGAAAGAGGTCAGTCTAGATGTTGAAGTGAGTCAATGGGTAGGAGAAAATATAGGGGATAGTTCAAGAAATATAGAATTTAATCTAGAAACAAGGTAATCAAATGTTTTAAATGTAAACAACCAGGACAAAGGTGACTTTAAAGATAGTAATAATGACCATTCCCTATTATTTTAACAAGACTTTGACACTACTAATGTGTTAAATGTCACTGATATAGCCATCTTATATGAATAGAACCAGGATTAATGATGCTCATTCCACATGTGCCCAAATAAGGAATTCTTTACTGAATTAAGGGAATTGAATAATGGTGAGGTATTTCTAGGGAATAATATGAGAGGTCACATCATGGTCATAGGCTCAATTTTACTAGAGCTTCATGATGGGTCTGTTAAAACTCTTGAATAAATTAGGTGGGTACCTGAATTAAAAATAAACCTAATATCCCTAGGAACCCTTAACCAGAAAGGGCACGGCTTTAAGTCTAGATCTAGAAGCCTTAGAGTTTCCCAAGGATCCCTCACTGTAATAAAGGGAACCCTTCGCAATGGTCTATTTGTGTTAGATGGAAAAGTGTATAGAAATCAGTTGAATAGTTATTCTGGTTCATAATGTGATTCCACCACCTTATGGCATGGGATACTAGGGCATGTTAGTGCCATGGGTATTAGTGAACTTAAGAAACAGTGCCTTCTAAGTAATATCACTCCTAACAGTTTACATTTTTGTGAAGACTGTGTATATGGGAATTCTAGGAGAATCAGCTTCAGTAGATCCATGTTTAAGGCTAAGGAACCTCTTGAATGTGTACATTCTAACTTGTGGGGTCCTTCTAGGGTTACCTCCCATGGTGGTGGTTTATACTTTGTAACCTTTATTGAAGATTTCTCTAGGAGAGTGTGGATTTATATTATTAAGCACAAGTCAGATGCCTTTCAGACTTTTATAAAATGGAATGTTGCGGTAGAGAGTGAGACTAATAAGAAACTTAAGGCCTTAAGAACTGATAATGGTTTAGAATATATATCCAATGAATTCATTGAATATTTTGAATCCAAGGAATTAAGATATATCGAACTGTTTTGGAAACTCCATAACAGAATGGGTTAGTAGAGAGAATGAATAGGACTGTTCTTGAGAGGGTAAGGTGTATGTTATCCCACTCAAAACTCTCTAGGTCCTTCTAGGCTGAGGATGATTCAACAGCAGTGCACCACATTAACTATTGTCCATATTCTCCTAACTCCTTTATGACACCTAAATAAATTTCGAAGGTCACACCCCAAAATCTAGCTCACCTTAGGATATTTGGATCCATAGATTACGTGCATTCATGTAATGATAAGCTAGATGATAGGGTTATTAAATGAATATTTGTGGGATATCTAGAGGGTGTTAAAGGGTATTATTTATGGGTAGATAAACCAGGTTACTAGAAATGCATCGTTAGTCAGGATGTGGACTTCCATGAATCTGGTGTGACCAGAGACAAAGTACCTGAACCTGTTGTAGCTCCTGATGAAGCTGAAGCACCCTTAGAGGTCCCAAAACCTTTAGGTGTTGATGTTCCTTTAAGATTAGGTGACCAACCTCAGTTTAGTGTTGGTCCTGCTCCTTTGGTTACCCAAGCCCAGCCTAAATTAGATCCCAATTTGGAATCTGAACCTGAGGACCAAGAACCTATTGGCATGATCAACAATCGGCTTACTTGAGATAAATAAAGGAGAGTTATTAAACCTCCAGCCCACTTCAACTAGTCATACATTGCTGCCTATGCTTTCAATGTAGCTTAGAAATTGTTTAATTATGAGCCTAAAACTTTTAAGTAAGCTTTTAAGTCCAAAGAATATAGTAATTGGCTGAGATCAATACAAAAAGAAATGAATTCCCTTCTTAAGAACAACACCTGGGTTGTTGTTCCGAAACCCAATAACCAGAAAGTTATAGGTTCAATATGGATTTATAAGAAGAAATAAAGCATTGTAGGAGAGTCTATAATCAAATTCAAAGCATGAATGGTATCTAAAGGTTTTATAAAATGTGAAGTCATTTATTATAGTGAAATGTTCTCTCCTTTTTTAAGCATTCATCCATTAGAATTATGCTTGCATTTTCTTCCAAACTTGATTTGCATGTTGAACAACTTGATCTAAAAACCACTTTTTTACATGGTAGTCTTGATGAAAGCATTTATATGAATCCTCTAGAACGATTTTCAAAATTGTTCAAACCAAACCATGTTTTTATTTTACATAAGTCCTTTCATGGGATTAAATAGTCTTCAAGACAATGGTATAAAAGGTTTGATTCCTTTATGAGTGAGAATCAATTTTCTATAAGTATATTTGATGCATGTGTGTTTTTCAAAACTGTTAAACATGAGTCTTTTTACATTTTATTATATGTTGATGACATGTTTTTAATATGTAAAAATATAAAGATCATAACTTCCGTTAAGCACCAGTTGATCTGTGTTTAGGGTGTGGATACTAACCACATACCGTATGAGAATGCAATGGAGGAATACCTTATCAAGGATTGGAAAAAGCTGTTGAAATCATAGTAGTCATTATAATTAAAAAATGATAACAAAACTGACTATCAGGACACAGAAATGAGCAGATCAGATTGAAAAAACAAAACATAGCCTTAAACTCATAATGGTGAATGAAAAAAATGTATAGGTCGTAGTTAAGAGAATAAATCGTTCCATAATCATGCATGTATGATGCATTAAATTACCATTTCCGGATTGATGTACCCCATCAAGAATGAGAACTTCTTATTCTGTTTTTTTCAACTGATGTACCCCTGCAAACAGAAACAGTATAGTATGTTCATCTTCCTTTAACGCACACCATATGCATCATTGTCTTGCCTACAGAAGGTGTAAATCAAACCTTCTATGCATGGACCCGAATTGTGTGCTTTGCACTTGTTGAACAACGCCGGTTCTTTTTCATCGTGTAGCAGGGATTCGTGGAAACACTTCTATACAATGCTGTATTTTTTGGGCAATGACAACACAGTTTTTAAATGTTGCAACTATTCATAAACATCAAGACATATCAATCTATCATGAAATCCATTTCTAAGGAATTTGAAAATATAGAGTCATGAATAAAGGGATAGAAATCTGCTGGGAGGCTTACCGTTTGCATCTGTGTACTCCTATTTCCATAAAAATTCGATCTTCTATCATCTGGTTTCTCCATGCAACCATGTTACGACAACCTGAAATCATATTGAAACAAAATATTGATGCATAAAAAGGGAATATAAGTGGATAAAATATGAATACCATTAAAATACATGAAATCTGATTAATACCCTAATTGAATTGATTATTTAATCTGAATACATGTATAACCTGAATGTTGTTCATATGTTGACATCATCCTTGCCAAAGGGGACATCATATTATGAATTTCCTTGTGGTCTCTAAGTAATCTTGCTACATATCAAATTTACAACATCAGTACACAAGAAAGAAAGAAAAGAACAATGAACACCTTAATGCAAAGATCAAACATACTTCAAATAGGCTCACTTCTGGATAAGAGAGTCCTAAACTTCAATTGTAAAACAGAGTAGTCCGATGCATGTTGTAAATCCAGAGCCATGCATCAACTAAAGCCGAATAGGTAGCAGTCTGAAAACATCAAGTGAGATGGATTTGATCCATCCTTGAAGCACTTAGGATTCTCAGAAAACCCGGACAGCCATGAATATAACAGATTCAATGGGAAATGAGGCCGCAAAACCATCCAAATAGAGGAAACCCAAAATAGTCAGATATGTTCAAACAATAAACATGCCAACTGAAAACTCAACTAACCATAATCCAGGCAGATATAGAATAGGATGACAGCTTCAATCCAGATCAAATCGGTAATCAGCTTTATGTACATCCTTCTTCTCTATGTATAACTATCCTATGTGCACATGACTTGTGTGACATTAATCGTAGGTAAATCTTATATGTGTTAAATGGGCATGTCTCGCATACAAGTTAAATGGGCATGTCTCGCATACACTTTAAATATTAATATGTATCCCCTGTACCCCCCCAACCCCCTTGCATCAGACCCCCCCTGCACCATCCCCCCACCCCAACCAAAAAATCATTGTCTCATGAAAATAAAAAAACAGTCTGGTGCATGCTGTAAATCCAGACCAATATAATATTATTCAGCCTCATGCAATATAATATTATTCAGCCTCATGCAATATAATATTATCAAACTCTTATAAACATAGTTAGATAAAATATACATGTATTTCAATGCCTCATGCAATATAATATTATTCAGCCAAAGCAATATGATTGCCCAAGCATAATCACAAAAATGTTTCCAATTCATAGAGAATAATCTAAAAGCTCAATTTCAGTTTACACCATAACCAAATCATAGAAATAAGAAAATAAATCTGCAAGGCACATACAATTCATAAAAATGCTCATAACCATGATTTATAAAGTAGTCATAACCAAACACATAAAAATAATAATATAGAACCCTTGGAAAAGTTCTTAGTAGGCTAATCAAAAAATTTATTCCTAAATGATGTATATGACACTCAAGAAATCAAGACATAAAAAGAAACATCATAAATCAATAAAATGCATAAAAGGAAAAAGAGAAATCAAGGAAATTTTAGGACATGAAAATGTGTGGTGGAAACTATGTGCCACAAATGTTACATATAAAAACCCACTATTTTCATATTACAAATTAACAATACAACTACTCAGGGTCTGATGATGCATCATCACCCTCTCCACCTTCATCTCCACTTTGTGCTATCACCTGTAAGAACATTATATTGAAAATTAAAAACGATTGCATATTTATATTAAAACTTTAAACCAATGAAAGTTAGCAAACTAAATGATTTTGATTTTTTGTGATTTACCTACATACCACCAGTCGATGCACTACCATCGGGGGCATATCTGCTCATCTGCTGACGTATTTCAATCAACTCTTTCTGCAATGCAGATATCTGATCCTCCTGCTGGTGAAATGTGTTTCGTAAAGAAACAATCTCTCTCTTATCATCTCCGGGTATGTGCTGACTAAAGTCAGGAGTAGATGCAGCTGCTATCCCCGATGGCCTGCTAAAAATCTCAGATGGTACGGGTCCCAAACCCATCCCACGCACTCTCCCAGCATGCTCCTTCCCAAGGACCTTAGCAACTAGGTCATCCTGGGAGACTAAGTAGGACTGCACATGATTGGCATCCCATAGATCTTTAATTTTTACCTATAAATTAAATATCAAAATATATTAACACAGTAAAAACTGATAATAAGTTATTATGATGAAAAATTGACTTCATACCCCAACTTCTTTAGAAGGATCGTTAACAAAACTTCCATCTGATTTCTTATGAACATCCAACCACAGTTCAGTCCTGGATGCTTCATGCCCTAAACTCTGTGACTGCATTTAACAAAGATAAATCAACAATTCAATATATTAAACAGATAATATTGTCTTATAAATATTTAAACTAATTAAAAGATTACCAATGTCATTCGGCTTCTAGAAAAACTTTTTGATCCCGTAGTGTGCGGGATGACTTGCTTTGCCCGGTTTGATGCATTTTGTCTTGAAAGATCATGAAATAAATAAAAGGAAATTTAATACTAATGTATTGAATGTCATGTCCTTTTCATATACATGTATAAATGTAAAATGAGGATAATATAATAATATATACTTCAATACCATCCACTTCTGATCACGATGTCTGTCAACAAAAACTTTCAACTGCTCTTTCGGTACCCCACTGGGTAGCTTCTCATACATTTGCTGCGTGGTCAACGAAGTATCGTTGACATCACACCATAATCTCCATTTGAAATCTTTCCACTTCTTACCTAGATTTTTTAACATCCACTTCTGTGCTATCATATCAGCAATGGTAAAGTGGAAGAACATCTGTATACAGAAATTCATTTTGAACATATTAGTAACATGACATTAAATTAAACCATAATGTAATAAATTTACCTTTATTTGAGAATCAAACACTTCATTTTTCCAGCTTGAAGGCATATGTCTCCAATTTTCATATGAAATGGGAAGGGAAATGGGATCTACTACCAACTAGCCTATAATATGGCCAAGTAACCCCGCGAAATCATCCGTAGGGACCCCGTAAGAATCAAATGGCACAACAATCTTCTCGCCATTCAGATTCCAAACATCTGAACTTTTTATATTTTTCTTCACGGTTGCATTTTAGTCTTCTTCAATGAGCAACCAATTAGTATAAACAAAATGCAATAAATTTATTTAATTAAAATTTTTACCTATGATAGTGACACTCCAGTGTGTCCGGGATGAACTAGAAGGGGCACGATGTTGCCCCACCACTGAGCCTCATGAAAGGGGAGTCGATGACTCACCCTCTACTGGGACATCCACGAAAGGTGTGAGAGATGGTGCAGGGGGGGTGGTGTAGGGGTGTCGGCACCTGGCATCTCAGATGTCGTGGGGAGGGAGAAAAATGGATCGCCATCTGTCGTGGAACTAGATGAAACAATATACCACTTCTTCCTTGTAATTCCTGTCATTTAATCAAATAAAATTAAGTTCAGAATATATATTTCAAAAAAATTATGCAGAAAAAAAATTAAAAATGATAATAGATGCCCAATACTAATAAACAAAATATATATACCAATGATAATGAATGACTGCAGAAATGAAACAAGTGGTTGCTAAATAAATAAATAATTGTACATACAATCATTTTCTCCTTCAATCATGTCGGTTTCCTGCTCCATTGCTTCATCCACTTCATTCATCCTTGCTAGACTAATATTTTCAATATCATGATCGACAACTAATTCTGCTTCTTGTTGCTGATTAAATTCAATTTCAGAGGTCAAATTTTCCACTTCATCACCCATATCATACAAATCTCTTTGTATTACATGAGCAACTACACTCCACCCTTCATCGGCAACATCATTCACATAATATACCATTTTTTCTTGTGATACTAAGATATATGGATCATGCAGTTCACGATCACCAACATCCATCAAGCGAGAGAAGTTCACAGAAGTAAATTGCAAGGAATCTCTTTTAACACCTCTGATAATATCGAACCATTTTCATTTGAATAAAACAACCGAAAAATGTCCGTGGTAGTTTAATTCAATAATATCATACATATTTCCATAGTATTTCACTTCAGAAAATGTAAATATACCACTGTTCTGGTTTTCAAACCCACTTCTCGATCGACTGTACGAAATCTAAATCCATTCACATTATAAGCGTCAAACTTTCTAACTTCTTTTAAAGAACCTCTAGCAAGAAACTTCAAATCTTCTAACACCTCTGCTCGAGTATCAGTATTCATGATCTGAAAAAAGAAATATACTTTATTAGATTCACAAAATGTATGTGTCAAACTAATATTCGTATTTATTGTAATATTTATGAACTTACACGTCGTGCAAACCATTCTACAAGCTCTTTATTAACAGTTTTCGTTATATCTTTATCATTTCGTGTTCAGCCTCTCATTTGTCTCTTTGTTTGTATCCTTAACTCTTCAATAAATGGATCTGCAATGTCACTATTCAGCAACACATATCTATGTGCTTGTAATAATTCCAATTCAGTCAGTGTCGCATTTGAGGTCCTCCCAACTGATCGGCCAATAGCAGGAAATATTTTGGATTTCCGATGTATTTGAGATTGATTCGATGTGTCGTCAACACGTCCAACTCGATTAAATCTTGTCTCAATATCATCCAAGTATCGAGAACAAAAGGTAAGACACTCCTCACCCAAATAGCCTTCAACAATTGATCCTTCTGGTTGAGCTTTATTTCTCACGTATGATTTCAAATGTCCGAGATAATTGTGAAATAAAATAAACATAATTATGCATTTAATTAAGTACCAAAAATTGTTTACTTAACTAGAAAACATATAAATAAAGTACCTCTCAATTGGATACATCCATCGATAATGAACGGGGCCTCCTAATTTAGCTTCCTCAACCAAATGCACAGTTAAATGCATCATTACAGTAAAAAAGGATGGAAGAAAGATCATCTCCATTGCACAATGGGTCAATAAAAACCTCTTCTGGAGGTTCTCAAGCTGAAATGGATGTAGAAATTTCTCACATAGTTGTCTGAAAAATGTGCAGAACTGCAGTACAACAACAGTAATTTTTTCAGGTAATAATGTACGCAATGCCAATGGTAGTAACTATTGTAACAAATTATGTGAATCGTGACTTTTCAATCCATGTAACTTACGATTCTTCAAGTCAACACACCTCGAGATGTTACTTGAATACCCATCAGATACCTTAACATTCTTTAACATTCAAAGGAATGTATCTTTATCCCTATTTTTCATTGTAAAAATTGTCAGAGGATACTTTTCATTCTCATCTGGCCAGAGATCACGTTTTATGTTCGTTGCTTGTAAGTCTTTGCGAGCATTGAGATGATCTTTCGACTTTCCATGCTCATTAAGCAATGTGAAAATAAAATTTTCACAGACATTCTTCTCAATGTGCATCACATCAAGATTATGTCGCAATAAATTAAATTTCCAATACGGAAGTTTGAAGAATATACTTTTTTTCTTCCATTGTTGTGTTCCGGTTTCGCTTGACGATGCACTTCGGACCCGTTTTCTGCTATCATTCAAATGATGAACCTTCCCAAATTCCGTTTCAACATTTTCAAGCTGTTTCAATATTTCAAAACCATTTAACAACTTTGGAGGTGGTCTAAGATCAATGGAACCATTAAATTTTGATCTGTTCAGCCGAAATCTATGATATGCATTGAGAAATCTTCGATGACACAAGAAACACCATTTTCTACTGTGAGGTAGCCGTTTGGGCTCAAAATCAAAGTTACAAATGGGACAAGCCAAACCCGTGTAACTGTTCCAAATAGATAAATTCCCAAGCCTAGGGAAGTCACTAATGGTCCACATTAAAGCAGCATGCATTGTGAACATTGTTTTAGAAGAAGCATCAAATGTCTCAACATCGTTTCTCCATAACTCCTACAATTCGTCAATCAAAGGCTGCAAGTATACATCAATATCATTTCCAGGCATTTTTTTTCCAGGAATAATCATCGAAAGGATAAAAGCAGTTTGTTTCATACACATCCACGGAGGAAAATTATAAGGGATCAAAATAACTGGCCAAATGCTATAATTGGTACTCAAAGTCTCCAATGGGTTGAATCCATTGGCAGCCAATCCCAATAGAGGATTCCTAGGATCAGCTGAGAAATCGAGATGCAATGAATCAAATGTCTTCAACGATTGAGAATCTTGTGGATGTCTCATTAACCCATCATTGTTATTATCTACAAAATTCCACTTCATGTGTTCGGCGGTTTTCGATGACATGAATAATCTTTTCAATCGAGGTTTCAAAGGAAAGTAACACAAAACCTTTGCAGGTGTGCTCCTTTTCTTCTTCTTCTCCATGAAATTATGTTCATTCAGACTTCCAACATCACTCTTTGCCTTCCATCTATGTAAATACCCGTAAATTTCAAGGAAATGTTTTTTTAATTTTCTTTTGAATTTTACAAGAACGTAGTTTCTGACGGCACCTGATTCCGAGGCCCGGTGTGCCTGGAATCATTTTCCGAAGTTTGGCTCGGGTACGTTCAGTGAACGGACGAGTGGGTTTTTCTAACTTTTAAACCGGTGATCGGAATCAAATTATGAGGGCACCGATGGAATTTCAACACCGGTACTTGCTTAGAAATTCCTCTTTTGGAGTTGCGTTTGCATGGGTGTGGTTTTTAATTTTTGGGCTTTAAGTTAAGAAATAAAATAAAGTGGTGCGACAACTTTATTTTTATTTCACTTAAGCCACTTAAAAGCCACTTAAAGCTACTTAAGCTAAGTTAAAGTGGATAGGGTAAAATTCAAAATATCCTACCCTCTTGGTAGGATATTTGTGGGGTGGGGCCCACACGAGCCCACCGTTTCTTTTCCGCTAAGTAACGCACCCGCAAAAACCCCTATTGATTGAAAGTCAACTGGAGCATTTCTTAAACAATTAAACGCTCCTATTTATTGGGAATTTTTATTCATTGAATTAATGGGTCGTTACTTAACTTATCTCTTTTTTCGTTTGTTGGCATGTTAATAAAATAAGACCAATGCTATTCTTCTTAAGTGTTGTTCGTTGAGAGGATTTGACAGAAACCTCAAGTTCTTCATCCCCCTTTGCGAAGAACGTGAAGAACATCGGCCTTCGATGAAGGGCGACGAAGAACGCTGAGCCCTCAGAGATCGATGACGCGACGCCAAGTACCGCGACGCCGAAGATTCTTCTTCCGCGACGTTCTTCCGCGACAATCCAACCCCGCGACAACCTTCAATCGACAACGACAAGGTAGGGGGTTACGCTTCTTTTTAATTATTTGTGGATTATTAACAACAATATGGATTTAATTATTATTAATTGAATCTGTATGTTTTTTATCCTCGGAATTCGTCGACATGACGCCAAGAACCGCGTGACAGCGACGCTCTTCCGCGACGTGACGATTCTTTTCTTCCGCGACGATCAATTCCGCGAAGAACGCATGCTCGATGACTACGGAGAGGTAGGGGCTTGATTCTTTAAATCTTTTTGATTAAATCCCTGATCGTTTAAATATTATTGGGTGAATATATTTAATACCGCTAACGTGGTGGGCGCGGACTAACGAACAAGTCCGAACCCACCGCACCTTTTCGTTCTTGGTGCGCAAAATGGCGGACGACGACAAACGGAGCCGCAAGGGCGATTCTAGGGCCTGGCGGTGAAGATTGAGTCCCGGGAGGACCGATGATGAAGACCTCATGCAACACGGATCACCGGAGTGCGTCTGGTGGCCCGCGGAAGCTCCTACCGGCAAAACCCGCTGCGACTGAAGCTACGGCGGCGAGCCGGTTCCGCGGCCGCGCGGAACCGGGAAGAGGGACGCGGCCTGGCCGCCGCGTCCGCTAGCGAGGCGGCCCCACCCGGGGCCGCGGCGTTACATCCCGTGGGGGCACCGCCCACCCCGCCGCTTCCTCCACTCGGTCGGCTCGCCGAGCCGAGCCGGGTCGACCCGCCGGCCGGGTCACGCCCAGGCCGGGCCGGGTCGGTCCGGGCCCAGACCCCCCGTCTCCGGACATTTTCGGTCTTTTGCTCATCACTTGATCTACGAGCCTCCGAACGACGCGCCGTCAGTGGCGATGTGATCCTTGGATCGAGACGTTCGTTTCGATATATCACACTCAAGGTTTCAGAATACTTTGGGTTCGGTCGGGTTGGTTCGTACACGAAACCAACCGGGCCCTTGGAGCGGAAACGCTCATATCTTGAGCTTCGGACGTCCGATTGACGTGCCGTCGACTTTGTTGTTTTCCTCTAAGTGAGAAAAATATTTTGGCATACTCCGCCCGTGGTTTGGACGTAGGTGGAGTACGGTCATGTTGGTTTTGCCTTAAAAACCAACCGGTCCCCTGGGACGAAAAAGCCAATAATTCTTAGACCGGGCGTCTGATTGACGCGTCGTCTGCGACGTTGAGTTCCTGTTGACGATACGGAACTTTTGGATACATCAACTTTGTACTATGTGTCCGTTGATGTATCAGCCTCTCGGCTCGTGGAGCGGACCCTCCCGAACGAGTTTGTTGTGTGTGGGAACCCTAAAGCTGGCTGCGACTGCTACTGTGACGACGACGACGACTGTGTAGAGATCCTCAGTAGATTCAATGGCGATGACTATAGCACTCAACGATCCTTTGTGTGTTAGTGCTACTGATCTTGTGTGGGTCCGATCCTATGTGGGTCAGTGCTCAGTGGTCCTGTGTGGGCCAGAACCTACAGGTCCTGTGTGGGCCCGATCCTGTGTGGGTCTTTGCGGGGGTTAGTTTCCTATCGATCCTTTGTGGGTCAGATTCTTTGTGGGTCATTTCGGGGGTTAGTACCTATCGATCCTTTGTGGGTCTGACGACTTAGATGGATCAGTGATCATTTATATCGTCATTTGAAGAAGTATACCTGTGTGAGCTGAAACCCTGTTTGTTTTCCTTTGTGGATTGTGTTGTGCTATCCTGTGTGGATTTACGTTTTTCTTTCCTTTGTGGATTGTGTTGTGCTATCCTGTGTGGATTTACGTTTTTCTTTCCGGTGTGTACTGGGTTGTACTTGAGCTCGGATGTTGGAGCCGAGCGTGAATTGATGACTTAGGTATATGTATGGGCATATACCTAAGCAGTGTCGGATATTACTTCGTGACTGTATCTTTCCTTTGTAGTTTATCCTTTGTGGATTTTGGGAGACCTTCGGGGGTCTCGGGGTCCCTACTGAGTAGCTTGTACTCACCCCTGCACGGGCTATGCCCGCACTATGTTGTGTTGGTAGCAGACGACGGACAGCGCTGATCATGGTGGAGGCTTGCAGAGCAGGACGGTACCTGGAGGTGGACCAATGGGCGGGACGTACTCGGAGCGGTCGGCTGGACCCAAGGAGCAGTGGAGGCTTTCTGTACCCACCCTTCAGGTGGGACTTCCAGAGGACGGCTCGATGCAGCGACTTTACTTTTTTAGTTGCTGTTTTTCCCCTTTCAGTTGTACTTTACAGTTGGGATTGTATTTCCGGCCCCCTTTACTTTTCCGCACTTACTGTTGTACCGGCTTTTACTTAGTGTTTACTTTTTCCGCTTGCTTACTCTGTGGTGCTTGTTTACTTTACAAAGGCAATGCCTTCCCTTTTTACCGGGATTTACGCCTTGGTGCTAGTCGCCAGCCCCTGGCCTATGGAAGGCGGGCTTGGGGTAGTCACGGCACGGGCCCTGAGGACGGGTCGTGACAATCTAAAAGAAGAACATTTCTTGAAATTCTGTCTACTTGAATCTTCTCCCCAATAAAGCATACAATCATGGGGACACGCATATATTTTTGTATAATTTAGACCAAGATTGTTAACAACTTTTTTCATATCATAAAAATATTCTGGGATTTTTTCTTCAGGAAATGCATCACGTATCAATTCCAATATCATGGACATTGCCTTATTTGTAATTCCACATAGACATTTGATGTGATACAACTTCACCAGAAATGAAAGTTTTGAATATTTCAAACACCCACAATACAACTCTTGATTTCCATCGTCAACTAAATCATGAAACACATTTTCCTCAGTGAAGTTTTCTCTTACACTTGACTCCACAAAATCAAGAGGAGGATCCAATGATAAGTGACAATCTTGATCTGCCTATGTTACAGTCTCAAAAACATCACTTGTCACGTTGCAATTTGTAGCACCCTCTTCTGGTTGTTCTGATATGTTTTGATGCTGATAGTGGTGCCTTGCAGTGCCGAATGCATCATTTATTAGGTTCTTCATTTCATTTTCCATTGTCGACGAACTTGAGACCTCATTCTGTGGATTAACATTAGTGCTCAATCTTTCTGTAACGTTTGATTCTCCATGCCAAATCCAACACAAATATTGATCAGGGAATTGCTTCAGTATTAAATGTTCATAAACCTCATCTCTCTTCAACCATGTTCTAAATTTACATTTAGGACATGGACATTTTATTCTCCCTTCAACGGATCGATTAGAAATTTCAAAATCTAAAAACTCATTCAAACCCTTAACATACTGAGGTGTGTTCCTCAGTAATGTGATCCAACTTTTATCGATGTATATCACAATGTTCCTACACAATAATAAAAAAAATTAGAACACATAGTTACTACTAAATTGAGAAAGTGATTCATATATACGATAGTATAATATTACAGAAACATAATATAATAAAGATGATCACCTGAGTTAGATATGAACCCTTAGTGTTTGGGACAGGGGAAGTTTCTTTGGTAAAGAGAAACAGTGTGCTAACAACGTGGTAGCTACTTTACCATGAAAACCAAAACACATTGTTAATTTGGAATAACCCCAATAATTGTGAGAAACACTTTTACAAAGGTGTGGATTCGCATTTTTAAGCTGAATTGGATTTACTAGAATCCTAGAATACAGTGGGATATTGCTTATGCATTGGGTTCCCCTATTTGAATTGACAGAGAAACTGATAACCCAAGGTATGGGCACTATGCAAGAGTCCTCGTCAAGATTGACCTAGAAAGAACTCTGGTTGAGGTGGTGGTCTTCACCACCTTTGATGATACGTTGAATCTAGAAATTATGTATGAGAGATTGCCCAGGTTCGGTGGGGGATTTTAATACTGTCCTAAGGTCGCAAGAAAGGTTGGGTCCTCATTTTTCTCATAATTCTACAGAGGAATTTTAAAGCTTCTTAGATAAGTGAAACCTAATAGAGGTCCATATTACAGGGGATAAATTCACATGGGGAAGGATTACAGGAAATAGAAGATAAGAAAGTAGGATTTACAGGTGCTTCTTCTGGATTAATGATCATTACGCTATCGCTGAAATTTCCAAACATACACTTGAAAAGTTCCACTCGGATCACAATCCTCTTGTCATCAAGATTCTCGAAGGCCCCACAGGGTCGTCCCCCTTACCATTCAAGTGTAATAATGCATGGCCTACCATTCATGGATGTAGGAAAATTGTCATTAGTGGATGTAATAGTGTCATTCATGGTGGTCCCTTTTTCACTTTCACGTCTATGCTCAAGTGCATTAATGCCCAGAAGAGGGAATGAAGCAGATGATCCTTCTCCATGTTGGATGATGACATTAAGGAGGCCGAATCGTGGATTGAACATTGTCTAATTGTCAATAAATAGCATAATTTACCATAAAGATGTATGAGATTTCTATAAAGCAGTTGTATTTAATTTTGGTGATAACAAGGATCTATTTCCAACAATAGTAAACTAGAATAATTTTTTTATGTCATCTTTAATAATGGTTGAAGTCTTTGAAAGTACTTATGATGGAAATTATGATTTTGACACTTCCTCAATGGAAATCAATTAAGTAAGCCCTACAGAAATAATTATGTCTTTTTTGAAAATCCAAAAGTGGTAGAGATGGTAGAGTAGTAGGAGGAGTTTCAGTTAGTGGATGGTACTATGAGGTCCTTTAACCACAACCACTAGGAGGCCCACGTTAGGCATAAAGAGCTGGGGGCTAGGGCAATGGACAACTTCATGCTTTGGATGTCTACGAACCAATGGCACACGATATGATTTGAGTTATTATTTGTGTTTATTATGATCTTTCCTTAGTATTATGAAACGTAGGTTCTACCCATTATTTTATCCCTCGACTCCTTGTGTGATAGTTAGAGATCAAAGTTGAGACATTATCAAAATAATGTCGTCTTGAGGTTCCTACCGGGAACACTTCATTTGAAATTTCATTTACTTGTAGTGAGAGGTATAAATTATCCCATAATGGTTAATGTGAGATCATTTAGTCATCACAATGGATCCCTATGATGTCATCATGGGCACATATTGGCTTTTCATGGTCCAGGAATAGATCTACTTTCACTATAGACTAGTCAGATGCCTATAAACTAATTGGATGAGGTTCTCCTTTTATGTGATAGATATATCAAGGACATTTTGGTGGATGTTGTGAATAAGATGTTTCAACCTATCACCCATCAGTTGGAATGGGCATCCCTTGGATCCATAAGAAATTCAGGCATCTGGGTTCCTTCAATTCTGGTTGATTATTTGAAATTTTTTTCTGATGTTATTTTAGGAATACCTCCATGATGGGAGATGGAGATTTCCAATTTATTGGATCATGGTATTTCCCTAATATTTTTTTGTGGCATATCAGATGGTACCTACTGTGCTTCATGATCAATGGTTTCATTTTGAAGACCTTTGTGGGAATTGTTTCATCAGACCGAGTATTTCTCCCTAGTCAACTCCATTCATGTTCAAGAAAATGTTTGAAGAGATCATATGGCTTTGTGTGTATTGTAGTTTCCAGAACCCGAAAATGATAAACATGAATTACCCCTTTTCAAGGATTGATAAATTTTTTCACCAGTTTTGAAGCGTGATATGGTTCTAGAATATTAATTTCAGTAACATATATCACTAGTAGAGCGTTTGCATGTCTGATATTCCAAAGTTTGATAGAAACATTTTACAAAACAAATCCTCCAAAAAACAAGTCCAATCTTGAAAAATAACAATTACTTTCTCTGATGCCAACATAAACACCTCCGACTCACAATTATGGATTCAATTCTAAAAACAAAAACTTTACAGATATACTTTGATATATAGTGAAATGACACTGGATAAACAAACATATATTTCAAATCATTTTCAATACATAAAACATTTCATCTCATAAAAATATCACATTCCCATGAATGAGAGGTCTAGTGATGTTGGGAATAAATTATATAAGAATAATATTTTATGATTAATGTGAAAATTTCTATATGGCCAAACCACATTAGACCCGCATCATGAATTATCATACGATATACACATTATTCTAAAATATAGAATGAATATCTTACAACAGGGTGAACTAGAATTCTAAATAAGTGAAAAAAATTTAAAATATCATCAACGATTATATCACATAGAGAATAAAATATTAGAAGGGGAGAAATGTCTTATTTAAAAGTACATGGAATAATAATAGTTCTCCATGAGTTATGATTTAAGGAAATGTATTATAAAAAAACTATATTTACCATGGAGAAATTGTGTGGGTTCATGTTATAATAAACATGATCCATGATAAATAATCATAGGCATAGGGTATATAAATGTAAAATTCCATCACAATAGAGAATAGAAAATAAATTTGGCACCAATATAAGAATAGTGAAAATCATATTTTGGAGTCACACACTTTCACCCAGGATTCAAATTCACCTTAAATACACAGAAATTTATATCACCTTCATGAATCACACACATGCACCGAGGATTGTGAGATAACTAAATAATTCTCATATATATATATATATATCATAAGATGTATTCTTCTAAACTATGAATTGGAAGAAGATAATTAGAAATCAAACCCTAGGGTTTGTATAGGTCGTCAGGGAAGCCGGGTCGCGGGGGGTCGGGGTCGCCGAGGTCGCGGGGTCACCGGGGAAGTAGGGTCGCCGGGTTGCGGGGTCGCCGGTGTCGCGGGGGGCCGAGGTCGCAGGGAAAGCGGGGGGCTGGGGGAGCGTAGGGTGAGAATGAGGGTCGGGATGGGGGAAGGGTCGGGGCCGTGTAAAAAAAATGTTTTGCGGCGGTTTTGTTGTAGTGTATCATGTTGTGCCTACATATCCACTTTATTTGTCATTGCATCCTTGACCATTTGTTTTAATAATGAATGAACCCCCACATGATTGAGATGACTTATTCATGGCCGTTGAATTTAATTACTCTTCTACATTTTACAATCTGAACTAAATGCATTTTAGCTATTTTGATTCGTCTGACCAAGTTGAATTCAGATTCTAGGGTAGTTTCATAGGGAGTGAACATTTATTATATTGATGAATCTATTTGGTTACACAATTATTTAATACAATTATGTTGTGAGTTAATTTGAATTAATTAATTTTTCAAAACTGCCCATGGAAACAGATTCCACTCTCTTATGTTTCTCTTTTGAAATTCATTTATTTTAATTGCACAATTAGTTTAATAAAATCAAACAGAAATTGGTCTCACCCAATATTTAGTTTAGAGTTGTCATCATTGTGTTCCCTGCTCTATGTGGGTATGTCCCTACACTTCTACTATGTTGTTCCATTATAGCTCGTATTGTTCAGGTTAATATAAATTTTCAATCTGACTCACATCCATAGGAATTAACGATGCCTTTCGAGCATGTCACATTTTGGCTTATTTTCTGAGGAGTAACAGAGTGTTTTAGATGAATTGAGATAAATTTTTTAAGTCAATTTCTTTTCTTATCCCATTTCGGCTTACTCATTTTAGTTTAGTAAATTTTTAATCCAATATTTTTAGTCATATATTATGTTTTTGGTAGTGTTTCATGGTGTGCAGGATGAGTTTTCAGATGAATCAACATTATACTAAAACACCATATGAATTCATTGAATATCCAGAGTATTAGACCACATGGGAAGCACTGGATTCAAAAGGGTGGACAGAGTAATACAACAATCAAAATGATTCTTATTCTCCTAGGAATGATGAATTTCAACCTCCACTATGGAATTCCACCTACTATAATCCCAATAGAGAAGCTCCCAACTATCAAAGCTTCCATGGAATTTTTTGGGCTGATAAATACACTCATGATGACTACTAAATTCAAAAAACTCAAGAAAAATAGCCTGAAGAAAGACTAACCAGTTTACTTATAACAACCCTGCTCTTTATTACACACTTAAACATGATTTGTTACATAAACATGCACTTAGGACAACTATGAGGATCGAGGGGTCTAGTATCTTAGGAAATTAGGGACATTGCATAAAAACTTAAACCATTAAATATACATCTTTATTAAAAACTTCTTTTACATGACAACACACATTCTTTCGTACTTATCATTTCATGGGTTAACCTGAGGACATTCATAAGAAAAGGGTGAGTTATAAAGCCCAGTAAGGGAGTAAAAAAGGCATAACATAAAGAATACAATGAATGTTAGGAAATAAGAATATTAATGGAATGAAAGAGAAAAATGAACATAAAGGAATGATATAACATTATTATCATAACATGTAAATGTGGAAACAACATTTAACATGATATTAGAACGAGCCAAGGACCGTTACACATGGAGCTTGGGTAAACCCTCATTACACTTGAATTATCCTGAGTAGCCCTCATTGCACTTGACGTATCATGATACTAATATTTAACCAATGTATTGGAGCACTATCAAGGGTCCCCGTAATGGCAGGGATACGACAGAGCTCTCGACGTTGGTCACCTCTATTCCTTAGAAGATGATGGAGGTGCATATACCTCCCCTACAAGAGGGGGAGAGACCATCATCTTCCTTCATATTAGCCTAAACATCCTCATTCGTTCCCTTATTGAATAAGTATTTTCTTCCTTCCTTCCCCTAAATTTCATTATTCCCTATGGTTCCCAACCTCGTTAACGGATTTCTTCATCTCTCACCATCTAATTCAGAGTTTACCGAGGCCTATTATCTTCTTAATTTGATGCTTGTTGCTTGATTTAAACACTTAAGCCCATCGGTCGATCTATTCAATAGATTTATATTCGATTTATGGGGTTTAAATGAATTCGAAACTATCGGCCTCTTGGATAATAGGAATATCATGATTCAGTTTTCTTCCGAGGAGGATCTAATTGCGGTGTGGTCCAGTGCTCCACGAGCTTGTAGTTGTCTTCAATTATTCTTGTTCAGATGGTCTTACAAATTTCATTTTCACTGATATCCTTCCATGATGGTGATCAGGGTAAGCGTTCTTGATCTCCCCATTCCATTTCAAAAAACCTCAATACTTCAAATGTTAGGGAATTTATTAGATCAGTACTTGTGTTTGGATAGTAGAAATAGGTCGGTTTGTGACCCTGTTTACCCAATAATTTGCAACGAAGTTGATGTTTCTCATAATCCAGTTGAATTTGTGTGGATATTGGTGGGGGATTAACACATATACAAATAATCAGTTTATTTTGAGAAGTAGTTTGACTATTGCTCCTTGTACATTTTTCTGGGTCATCGAGAGGCAATGTGTAGGCGTGCGAACCACACTCAAAGGTAAAACAAGAAGGGGAAAAGTGCTAGTGAACCAAGACCCTCTTCTTATTTGGAACCAGCTGGTCAGTTGGAATTTGGAGATTTAGTCCTGGTCCTGAAATAGGTGTGCTCGAGAGAGATGAACCCCAATGTTTCAGATTTGTTCACCATGTTGAAACGTGATTTGGGTGTTCCAGGTGAGCAGGGCACTTCTGGGTCAGGGGGGGGGGGGGTTAGAAGTTCATGGTGGATTTGGATCCCCTTCCCCAAATAATGATCTGGTTTGTGCTGGCACTGGAGTCATTTTCAAGCCATTTGATTAGACTATCAGGTAGACAAGGGAACTAATGTGGTGACTATGGGTTCTTATGCTAAGGTGGTGCGCTTTGATAGTGGAGAATTCCCTGAAGGGTAAGAAAAGAGTCCTACATGATTTTTAAATAGGGTGTAAGGGTTGTGTGAATCATTTACATGGTCTTGATGGTTGGAAGAAGGTTATAAAAGGATCTACCCTAAGGAAGTTTTTGTATAGTTTAAAGAAATTTAATCAATTCATTGGGTTGGATACTAGTGAGAAGGTCTTGGATCAAAGTGAGCCTACTAAATCCTTGTATGTTGGACTAGGATAGTCTAAAGCTGAGTCAAGTGATGAAGATTTTGGATACCTTACTGATGTTTGTGCAGGGGGAAACTCTATATAGGACTTCATAGCCCGAGGAGGAAGAAAGAAAGGAAGGGAGACAAGGACTTAGGGAACTACATCTTTGATAAAATGAAGAAATATAAAGGACGGAAAGATTATTCTTTCCTCCCAAAACCAATGGAGACAAGATCTTTATCTAAGTTAAGAGACAAAGAGAATTATAAGGTCTGCATTTCCAATGTGAAAGTACCTGGAGGTGGAGTTTCTAGGGAAAATGTGCTTCTTGGTGGAGTGATGGGAGACCCCATCCAGTTATCAGCCGGCCCAGTGCTGGAGGGTCTTGTTATTATTGATCTACATGGAGAATAAAGGGACCCATTAGAGACCTCTAATTAAATTCTGGCAGGCATAGAGGGGGATATTTACTTACAGTTTATTTTTTATTCAATGGAAGAATTGGTGGAGGACTTCCTTGTGATTAATTCCAAACATGAATAAGTGGACATGATGATGGAGAGATGTATTTTGGTGGACAAAAATAAGGTTAAAAGTGAATGGATTGATAAAAATAACCTAATATTGATTAGAGGATTCAATGAAAAGAAGAGGAGTAGAGAAGATTACATGAAAACATGGGACAACTTGGTGTATCACTTTGAAGACATTATAAAGGATGATCCAAATCTGTAGGTAACCAATCCTGCTGAGAAACTATTTAGGGTGAATAGTTCCAAAATGCTCAAGTTTTCATTCAATAATGAATAGGTTTCCATTTATGTTTTCTCTACTTAATACTTGTGATTTCTCAATTTTTCCTTAAAACTATTTCAATAATAAAAAATTGAATTTTCAGTCAGCATTGGAGGGCTATTAGGGTGAACCCTTCTTAATCATTTCATTTAATGTGTAAGTGTGGCACATGGATCATATAACATGGATTCATTATTCATCATAATTTATTCCATGATAATGGAATGTTGAATTCATACATGAAAATCTATAATCAATAAGTAAATGTGCATAAAGATGAATACCCTTGATAGTGAAATGGGTATGGTATTCACGACACAATGACTTTGGATAGGAAAATCATGGTGTAATTTCGGTAGCATAACATCATGACATAAGAATTCATAAAAATGGTTGATGAGAGAGAAATTAGTGTCTCATATTATGTACACTAAATGGAAAGTAAGTGTTCATATAGATACATGTTCCAACATATTTAATGGAATTTAGATTCATAATAAAAAATAATTTCATGAATGTAAATGAGGGGAGAGAAAACCCTTATGAAATTTCAACAAAGTAACGGGTGTACAATGGAGGCATTGATGAGAGAGAAAATGGTCTATCATCATTCAAACACAAGGAGGGAAGTATAAGGGAGGTTTTAGATCATACCCCAACCTTTTAATTGAAAATAAAATTTTATTACAATATAAATAAATTTGGACAAAAATGGGAAAGGAATAAATCCCTTACTTGGAAGTGTGATCCCAAAGGCTTGGGAGAGGCTTGAGAGAGGATTATTGGGAGCTTGGGGTGACATGGGAGGATTATAGAGAGAGGAGGGTAGGGGTTGGTCGAGCTCCAAAGGCTTTGAGTGAATAAGAAGTGGGAGCTTGTGTAAGAACCCGAACCTATTTTTAGGTATGTTTTCCTTTTCTGGTCATTTTTGAGAAAAAAGAGGAAATTATGGAAATTTTCAAAGTACATGCCCTATACTTTATGAGTACACGTCGTGTACTCGGTTACCACAGGTATCTGTGTTCTGCACGTGTAGCATCCATGCACACGACCATGCGGGGGTGACCTAGAGGCCACTTAAAGGAGCATACGGAAACAGAAAGTACATGCTGTGTACTCCAAAATACACGCCGTGTATTTTTTTTCATTAAA
This sequence comes from Viscum album, assembly GCA_963277665.1. NCBI lineage: Eukaryota > Viridiplantae > Streptophyta > Magnoliopsida > Santalales > Viscaceae > Viscum > Viscum album. Next base: position 1,580,992,493 of record OY728119.1, on the reverse strand, counting down.
TAGACCAGGGTCACGTATGACGGACAGAACACCCTACTTTTAGGTCATGTTCGTCTGAGAGAACCGGTATGGCCATGATCCTTATTTGAGTCCCCGAGCCTCCGTTCGATCCCCGATTCGACCACCGTCGATTGCGTTTGGGTCGCCTCAGTATGCTCTTCCTTCTTCTAGAGAATCTTTTCCTGATTCCCATTTTTTTCCATGTTATCTTCAATTGAAAGTTTTGAGCGTTTTTTAGATCTATGGCATTATAAAGAGATTCAAGCCTTGAGGTTCACATATAACGACATCCTAACGTCAAGGTAGGTGGTTTATGCCTTTCTATTTAAAGTCCTTGAGTTTTATGTGCAAATTTCCCAATACCAATGAATAGGGTATTACGTGTTTACCGTTTTAGCCCAATTGTTTGTCTGCTATGCTGGTATGCTTCAGTAGATGATAATTGATTGTGAATAGGGTTAATTTCTATGCTTTGGATGGGTTTCCCATGCATTTTTTGCCTTTTTTGACCATTGGGTCTAGTTTTCCTTTTAGACTGCAGTTTACTTTCCCATACCTAGTATTATAGGATGGTGTGACTATTGTTCTGTTATGCTATTGTGATGTAGAATGCTATCCAAGTAGTTCTTGAGGTCTACCTTGGCCATTACGCACTGCTACACTTACTTGACTTACACAGGGCTATGACAACCTGGTGTATATACCATAGGGAGAATGGACATTGAGGGATTCTCTAGAGTGTCTTTATAACTTACGATGCAAGACCACTAGGGGAATTGATGTTGAGTTCTTCCTCAGAGCGTCTGTATTTCCTTGATGCGGGCCATAGGTGGAATAAGACATTTAGTGATTCCATAGAGCGCCTTTAGTACATTTATGAGACCTTCAGTGTTGATGATCTGGGACGGTTGTACATCCATGAGATTGTACATCTGGATAGAGTTCCACACTCCATCATTTCATACAGGGATGCATGTTTTACTTCTCGGGTCTGGCAGGGGATTCAGAAGGCTTTGGGTACATAAGTACTTTTGAGTATATCTTACCACCCCCAGATAGATGGCTAGTCTAAGTGTACGATTCATGTTCTTGAGGACATGCTCTGTGCATGCATTCTGGATTTTGGAGGTTCTTGGGAGAAGCATATACCTCCTGTGGATTTTTCCTACAACAACAGTTTTCATGAAACTATTAAGATGACACCTTTTGAGGCTTTGTATAGTATGCCATGCCGATCACCCTTATGTTTGCTAGAGGCAAGAGAGGCAGCTTTGCTGGGACCTCGTCTTGTTTAGGAGACCACAGAGAAGATAGAGTTGATTCTGAAGAGGATGGCTACTACATAGTGTCGATATAAGTCTTATGATGATCAGCGGAGACGACCTCTAGAGTTAGAGGTCGGGGATTAGGTTTTCCTATGTGTCACACCGAGGTTGGGACACAAGAGGATTAGGAGACAAGGTAAGCTTTCACCGAGTTACGTCGAGCCGTTTGAGGTGTTGGAGAGATTTGGGCCGGTTGCCTATCTGTTGAAGTTACCTCACAGGTACCAGGCTATGCACAACGCCTTCCATGTTTCTCACCTTCGACATTACTTCTTAGAAATGTCTCACATCTTCCAACCCAAGGAGGTTGAGTTGGTAGTGGATTCATCCTTTTAGGAGCACCCTATCCGGATTCTGAATCAATGTTCGAAGGTTATATATGGTTGGTTTGTTCCTCTGGTATGAGTGCTTTTGTAGCACGGGTGAGTACAGGATGAGACTTGGGAGAGGGAGGTAGATGTATGATCGCAGTGGCCAGAGCTGTTCGAGGTTTCTTCTTCTACACCTCCTTGCTAGGGAAATTTGGGGAATAATTTCTTTAAGGGGGGAAGTTTGTAATAACTCATACCTTCATTTTAGGTATGCTTTTCCTTTTCCGGTCGTTTTTTAGAAAAAGAGGAAATTTTGGAAATTTTCGAAGTACATGCCATGTACTTTATGAGTACATGTTGTGTACTCGGTTACCACAAGTATCCGTGTGTTGGCCATGTAGCAGCCCTTCACACAACCATGTGGGGGTGACCTAGAGGCCGCTTAAATTGGAGTATAGAAATGGAAATTACACGCTGTGTACTCCAAAATTACATGCCATGTATTTTTATTCATTAAATAGACTGGGGTCGCTTCAGACGGATAAAACACCCTACTTCTAGGTCTTGTTCATCAAAGAGAACCCGTACGGTCACAATCCTTCCCCGATCCCTCAAGCCTCCGTTCGATCTCCGATTTGACCATCGTCGATTGCATTGGGATTGCCTTGGTAGGCTCTTCCTTCTTCTAGATCATCATTTCTTGATTACTCTTCTTTTCCAAGTTATCTTCAGTTGAACATTTTGAGTATTTTTGTAGATCTACGACATTCTAAGGTAATTCAAGCCTCGAGGTTCACTTATAACAATCTCCTAATGGCGAGGCAGGTGTTTTGTGCCTTTCTGTTGAAATTCCTTGAGTTTTATGTGCAAATGTTTTCAATACCCATGAACGAGGTATTGCACATTTACTGTTTTAGCCCTATTGTTTGCATGCTATGCTGGTATGCTTGAGTTGATGATAATTGATTCTGAATTGGGTGAATTTATGTGCTTTGGATAGGTTTCTCATGTATGTTTTTCCCGTTTTGACCTTTGGGTCTAGTTTTCCTGTTAGGCTGTTGTTTACTTTCCCATGCCCAGTATTGTAGGATGGTGTGACTGTTGTTCTGTTATGATGTTTTGATGTAGAATTCTATCCAAGTAGTTCTTGAGTTCCACCTTTCTCATTACATGCTTCTATGCTTGCTTGACTTACACAAGGTCATTAGAACCTGATGTATAGACCATAGGGAGAATGGATGTCGAGGGCTTCTCCAGAGTTACTTTATAACTTATGATGCGAGACCATAGGGGGAATTGAGGTTGGGTGATTCCTTAGAGTGTCTGTATTTGATTGATGTGGGCCACATGAGGAATGAGATGTAGAGTTCTTCCCCAGAGCGCCTTTAGTACCGTTACAAGACTATAGGGGGAATTGACGGTTAGTGCTTCTACAGAGAGTCAATGATTAAGATGAACTAGAGGGGTTAGACTGAGTGTACTACCCAGAGGGTTGCTTGTGTTGCTAGGTAGGACCAGAGGGGATAGGCTGTGAGTACTTCCCAGAGGGTTACCTATTGTGTTTTCCTACTTTCTTGTTATGTGGAAATTTGAATGCTTTGAAACTGTGGATTATTTACTGCTGAGTATTTCCTTGTTTACTACCTTCTGTTATTTACCTGCCATATACTCACAGACTATTAGGCACAAATCTCATGGTGGTTTCCTACTGGGATTTAGTATCACACTCTGTTTGGTCCATGCTTTTGGTCCCAAATAGATTATATTATTGTAGGTATAGATAAGGGAAAGTGTCCTTCTACTTCAGGTACTTGACATGCTGTGGAGCTGGAGAGCACGGGACCATGCTTAGGCTTGCGATGATGTGGATTTGATTACTATTTTTCTTTTGTACTTGGTTTAGTATTGTATTTCAGCAGTGTTCTTTGTTTCGCTGCTTTCCTAGACATATGTATCATGCATCATTTTATATATGTGCTCTACTTTATTCTATCAGTTTTCCACTGTTTATTTTTGTATGATACTATTACTTCTTCCTCTCTTGTATGTATTTGTTTACTTCCACTATGTACTCTACCAATGAGGGAATATTTTCCCTACTATCACACCCAAGTCCCTCGATGCTGGTCAGAAGCTTCTAACATTCGGGGAGATGTGCTTGAGGCCATGTGACCAACCGGGTATGGGGTGCCTCTGGGTGGCTTCCGGAACCGGGACATTACAAAGTGGTATCAGAGGAATTTTTTTTCATGACTTACTGTTTGGAGCCTTTATCTATGGATTGGATGGAATAGGTACTTGGTAATAAGCTATGCATAGGAGTAGTTAAACTGTGTACAGGGAAAATCCAATCTACCTAATTTAATTTCAATTTTTCTAGTTTTTCAATTATTACATTTGAAATGATTTCACCTCAAGTGATTCACATGATTTGTGCTGTTTTTACTGATTTCTTTGAGGTTCTATTTCCATTTCAACCTGATGAGATGAGGGTATGCCATTTCATGAATCATATATGCACCTGATATAAATCACATGTCATGCATTCTTTCCATGCCATCTAGGGGGAATTAGCAATTTCATATTGTTGTGATAGATGTTGTGTAGAATAAGCATGTTGTTGTGATAGTTTCCTTCATAATAAATACCTACTATTTGATAAGATATTTTTTTTAAGGTTTCGTTTGAATGAATACCAAAATTTGGTTCTTGAGATGTTATGGGGCCTCATGGACCAAAATTTGGTGGATCATTGCCTTTTTTGCCATGTTATAACGTGTATAAGGTGCCAAGATTTGATTCACGGGGAGTATGGGCCCTCACAGATCATATTTTGTAACTTTAAATTATTGTTTCAATGTTTCTCTGGGCTCTGGAGTAGTTTCTGAGGATTACTATCCAGAAAAACCTAGAATACGCGCCATATAGTTTGGACTACACACCATGTGTTCTTCTGTTCGGGAAGAAACTATTTTTTCTTAAGTACACATTGTGTACCATACATACACGTCGTGTAGTCTCTAGCCATGTCTTAGGCCATGTGGGAAGGAACACGGGATAGGGAAAACCAAGAGTGAACATATTGTGTACCATCCATACACACCGTGTTGTGTCGACCCTGTTCCCACCTGTGTCACTAAGAACATAGGTTGGCCGAGTCTTGTCAAATACACACCGTGTGCCATCTAAACACACCATGTAGTTTAACCCAGTTACCCTGCCATGTCATGAACAACACGGGTCGGTGTTATCCTTTCTCGTACACATCATGTATATCGTGAATACGTCGTGTAGTCATGTCTTGGGAGAGCCATGTGGCTTAACCGTGTAGAAGGACTCGGGCATGGGAAGAGGATTCAAGTACACGCTGTGTGTTGGGAAAACACACCGTGTGGTTTGGTTGTTACACGATCAGTTTTGGAAGAGGTAAACGCCCATGTGAATGACTTAAGGGAACACACCGTGTAGGAATCATACATTTAGTGTGGTCATGTTTTGTAAAACTTGAATATTTTATTTCTCGTGTTCCCTTATTACACTTATATGTTTCAGTTCCTGTTAATCCTGGTCTAAGGTGAGCATTTGACCTTGAAAATTCATGCCACCGAGACGTCCTCCGGTTGCCCGCCAGTTACAGGGCAGTGATCTGACGCTAGATATGGTTGATCAGGGACTTCCCGTAGATCCTCCTATGGTGCCTGTCATGGAATCAACTGTTATACCTGATACCGGTGCTGATGCACAATTCAGAGAAAGCTTCATAAGGATGATGTAGACTTTTCAGGGAACAATGCCTCCTACCCCGTCGATGGATGATTTGATGTAGGTATTCTAGCAGCAGCATCCTCCCACTTTCTCAGGGGGAAGATGAACTTAGGCTATAGAGTCACGGTTAGAAGCCAGGCTGACAATCTTTGAGCATCTGAAGACAGCTCCAGAGAGGAGGGTAAATCTCGCTACCTATATGCTTTGGGATTCCACCAAGAAGTTGTGGGATGTGATCTCATAGGAGGGATGCCATCAGGTTATGGCATGGGATGAGTTTCAGCGCATCTTTTTGACTACTTCTATCCGGATACCCTGAGGGCCAATCGAACCCAGGAGTTTATGAGTCTGGAGTAGGGTACTCTTTCTATTATAGAGTATTCCTCACACTTTACTGAGCTGCAGTGCTTCATGCCTATTCCAGGAGGTGATCAGTTATTCATGGCTAGGAATTTCGAGGATGTTCTAAGGCACGACATCCGATCGCAGGTGAACATATTTTGGTTGACTTCTATCACTTCTATAGTCAACCATGTGCTGATCATAGAGGGAAATCAGAGGTATTATGGAGTTTTGATCTAGGGTGGCTCGACATCTGGGGTTACTATTCCTCCTATTGATAGAAGTAAGCATCACAAGGAGTCTTCATGCAGTGATACAAGGAGGCAAGACACTCTTTCTGGTACCCAGGTGGTGTGCTACTAGTGTGGGAAGAGTGTGCATATGAGGCCACAATGCCTGAGAGACCCAGTAGAGTGATGATATTTCTACAAGATGGGTTATCTTTAGCGCTTCTGTCAGATCTTCTCACCATCAACTGATGATAGGGGTTCTTCTATGACTCCTCGTTTAGGAGAAATACCAAAAGTTTCTCACCAGTCTGGGAATTGGAGTTCTTTCGTCCTTAGAGGCCGAGGTGGGGGACATGACCGTGGTATCCAGTCACCCGGTTTCTAGTGACATCAGGGTGGATCAACTCATAGTGGTTAGGCTGGGTCATAGGGCCATGGAGGAGACAAGGCTATTGCAGTGGAGTAGAACTAGTAGGAGAAGGATCTGGGACCTTCTACAGTTCAAGGTACGATCTTAGTGGCCTCAGTTTTAGCTTCTGCTCTTTTTGATAGATGGGATTCCCAAAGATTTATATATGTTGCTATTGCGGAGATCCTTGGGCTCTGTATCTTTTCTTCTGCCAATATTTTGACACTAGAAACTCCGTTGGGGACTAGAACCGTGAGTGTACGTCAGTGTAAGGAGTGCCCTCTAGAGGTTGGTGGGTGTCACATTTTATGGGACCTCTATGTCCTTGAGATGACATGCTATGATGTAATTCTCAGAATGGACTGGCTAGTTACCTTCCAGGAATTCGTCAATGTTTATCGTTGTAGGGTGAGTTTCACGTCACCACAGAGTGGATCCTTCCTTCATAAAGGCGAATGGGATGTCCAGGCGAGCATATCGGCAACCGAGCATCATGGGATGAGAGGAGTTACAACCTAGATTTCTAGTCTATATCTAGATGATCATAGGACTTCATAGTTAGACTTTCCTCCAGTAGTGGATCGTTTCAGAGATGTCTTTTTAAAAGACTTTTCAGGTTTGCCTTCAGAGTTTGAGGTCGACTTTTTTTATTGAGCTAATTCCATGAGTGGCACCAGTGTCCAGTCCTCCTTATAGGATGGCTACACCAGAGTTATAGGAGCTAAAGAAGCAGTTGAAAGAGTTGTAGGAAACGAGTTTCATCTGACCTAGTACTTATCCTTAGGGTTCACTAGTCCTTTTTGTGAAGAGAAAGCGGACGGTACCCATAGGCATTGTGTGGACTATCATAAGTTGAACCAGTTGACGGTCAACAACCGATATCCCTTTCCTAGGATTGATGATCTATTTGATCATCTATGAGGAGACCAGGTGTTCTCGAAGACTAAATTGAGGTCTAGTAATCATCAGGTGCATGTTAGACCATTTGATATACCTCTCATAGCCTTCCATATCAGGTATGGTCTATATGAGTATATGGTTATGTTGTTCAGTATCATGAAAACACCTGTAGTTTTAATGGCACTGATGAACCGAGTGTTCAATCCATACTTGGATTCCTATGTGGTGGTCTTCATGGAAAATATCTTGGTGTACTCTCACACTCGACACGTCCATGATAACAATCTTGAGATTTTTTTGATTACTCTGAGAGATAATCAATTATATGATAAGATCTCAAAATATTACCTGTGGATATATCAGATTCACTTCTTGGATCATGTTATCTCACAGACAGGAGTGTCAGTGGACCTAGAGAAAGCGAGAGTAGTAGTTTCCTAAGAGCTTCCAAAGAACGTATTTGAGGTGTGGAGTTTTCTAGGGCTGGATGGATACTACAGACCTTTAATTTTGGACTTTTCATGCTTTCCAGCACCACTAACCAGCCTGACTAAGAAGGGTGTGAAGTTATAGTGGTCATATTCTTATGAGTTAGCCTTTTAAGAGCTGAAAGGGAGGTTAACTTCAGCACTTATACTAGTCCTTCCAGATCCAGGAAAGAGAAATACTATTTACTATGATGCATCAGGTATCGGGCTGGGAGCTATGCTTATGCAGGGAGATGGAGTCATCGCGTATGGGTCTCGGTAATTGCGACCACATGAGATGAATTACCCGACACACGATCTCGAGTTGGCTGCTACTGTTCATGGCTTATGTTGTTGGAGACATTATCTATTGGGAGATCATTTTGTGGTTTTCACTGAACACTAGAATCTCAAGTACATCTTTACTCAGCGTGATCTAAATTTGAGACAACGAAGTTGGGATTAGTGCCTAAACTCCTTTGACTTTGAGCTTTCCCACAAGCCTGGGAAGGAAAATGTAGTGGTCGATGCGTTGAGTAGGAGGACATAGACACAGGCAGTTCATGAGGCCATCAATGAGTGGCATCTCATGGATCTGTTCTCTGAGATGCATTTGGAGGTACACAACAGGCAGGGGTAGTCTTTTCTTTCTTCTATGGCTGTTACCTCTAATCTTTTTTATCGAGTACAAATGAGGCAGCTATCAGATTCGGAAGCCCTAGTCTTGTTGGAAAGTGTTTCAGAAGAGGACCCTATTCTTGGATGGACCATAGGCAAGGATGAGATGTTGTATTTGTAAGGGCACGTATGGGTGCCAACAAACATACATGAGGAGCTGATGCGGGAATTTCATTCCTCAGTTTGGGAAGTTGATCCTAGTGTCACCAAGATTTATCATGATCTACACCATCAGTATTGGTGTCCAGGTATGAAGAGAGATGTTGCTAGTTTTGTCATGAAGAGTTCCACCTATCAGCAAGTGAAGGCGGAGCATCAACGACCAATAGGGATTTTATAGCAGTTTCCTATTCTCGAGTGGAAGTGGAACGATGTCGTATTGGATTTCGTGATAGGTTTACTGAGGTCCCCTCAATGGAATGATGCAATTTGGGTTGTCATTGAAAGACTCACGAATGTTGCTAACTTCTTTCTGATCAAAGAGACCTTCAGTGTTGATGATCTGGGACGGTTGTACATCTGTGAGATTGTACATCTTCATGGAGTTCCACACTCCATAATTTCAAACAGGGATTCATGTTTTACTTCTCAGTTCTGGAAGGGGCTTCTGAAGGCTTTGGGTACATAAGTACTTTTAAGTACATCTTACCACACCCAGACATATGGCCAGTCTGAGTGTACGATTAAGGTTCTTGAGGACATGATCTGAGCATGCATTCCTGATTTTGGAGGTTCTTGGGAGAAGCATATACCTCTTATAGAGTTTTCATACAACAATAGTTTTCAAGAAACTATTCAGATGTCACCTTATGAGGCTTTGTATGGTATGTCATGCCAATCACCCTTATGTTGGCTGGAGGTAGGAGAGGCAACTTTGTTGGGACCTCGTCTTATTCAAGAGAGCACAGAGCAGATTGAGTTGATTCGGAAGAGGATGGATACTACACAGTCTTAACAGAAGTCTTATGCTGATCAGTAGAGATGACCTCTAGAGTATGAGGTCGGGGATCAGGTTTTCCTACCTGTCACACCGAGGTGGGGACACAAGAGGATTAAGAGACATGGTAAGCTTTCACCGAGGTATGTCGAGCCATTTGAGGTGTTGGAGAGAGTTGGTTTGGTTGCCTATCGGTTGTAGTTACCTTAGAGGTATCGGGCTATGCACGACGTCTTCCACATTTATCATCATCAACATTACTACTCAGACATGTCTCACATTTTCCAATCTGAGGAGGTTGAGTTGGAAGTGGATGCATCCTTTGAGGAGCACCCTATCCGGATTGTGGATCGAAGTACGAAGGTTCTATATGTCCGGTCTGTTCCTCTGGTACGGGTTCTTTGACAGCATGGGCGAGTACAGGATGAGACTTGGGAGAGGGAGACATACGTACTATGGCAATGGACGGAGCTCTTTGAGGATTCTTCTTCTACGCCACCTTGCTAGGGAAATTCAGGGAAGAATTTATTTGGGAATGTTTGTAAGAACTCAGACCTTTTTTTAGGTATGTTTTTCCTTTTCTATTCATTTTTTAGAAAAATAGGAAATTCTGGAAATTTTAGAAGTACACGTCGTGTACTTTATGAGTACACGCCATGTACTCGGTTACCACAGGTAGCCGTGTGCTGGTCTTGTAGCGGCCATGCACATGACCATGTTGGGGTGACCTAGAGGACGCTTATAGTAGAGTACGTAAATGGAAAGTACACATTGTGTACTCTAAAAGTACACATTGTGTACTCTAAAAGTACACACTGTGTATTTTTTTTCATTAAACGCACCAGGGTCGCATCTGACGGATAGAACACCCTACTTATAGGTCTTGTTCGTCCAAGAGAACCTATACGGTCGCAATCCTTCTCCGAGCCCTCGAGCTCCTGTTCGATCTTCGATTCGATTGCCGTCTATTGTGTAACACCCCAAGCTTCCACAGTACGCTTCTCTTTGAATAATGCAGTAGCGTGTGTTGTACGCAACTTCGAGTTCTAACACACACCACAACTAATCAAACTAACTGTTATGAATATTAATAACCACCTTTTGAAATTTTATACATTTAATCTTTCAAAATGGACTTCATTTTTGGATTCAAAATATCGAAATTAGATTAGGGTGAAGTTTTGGTACTTTTTGGATAACTTTCATATATTGATTAATAGTGAAAATTACTAAATTTTAATTAAAAGCAACGTTTTTAATAGAAATAATTAATAGTGATAAATTATGAATTTGAGTGATTTTAGAGTATAATTAGATTATATTTTTACCATTTAAACCAATTTTGTTCATTGGACAAAATTTCACATTTAAACTGGACATAAGCAAGTGTCAATATTTTGATAGTTATTATCTCTTAAAAACATGCTTTTTGTTTTAATAACGGGAATTAATTTTAAATTAATTTCTACCAATTCTGTGTTTTGAATTTAGAAAAATGGATTCCATATTTAGAATCAGGAGTTCTAAATTGTTTAAATAGGTATCTTTTATTTTTAGATATTTTGAATAATTAATTTGGTAAATATTTTATTTACCATGGTTAAAGGGTAAATCCGGTAAATAAGGGTAAAAAATAATATTATATTAATAATAAATTACCCTAAAACGTGTAATAACTCTATTGGTTGATACATGTATGACCATAGTAATCTATGGGTTGATTTTGGGACCCCATCGATCCACTTGTAAGTGATAATTACACTTTATATTAATTAAGTTAAAGTAAATACAAAAATGGCATAAGGATATATCTTTTAGAAAAACAATTTTTACATAGGGTTATATATGTTATATTTTATACTATAAATATTAATTAGAAATATAAAAGGATTTCCTACATAATTTCATCTTATTTATAATTTTTAGACATTGAATAATTAAATTTATTTATGACACAATAATGATGCAGTATTTTCCTTATTAATGAAATAATCAAATAATTAGTATTATAAATGTTAAAATAAATATAATTTGAAAGTTGTGATGACATAAAAAAATTATTTTGGTTAATATGACATGTTAGGATTACTTAAATGAATTTTTTTTGAATTAATAAAGTCGTTAATACTTAAAAATAAATAAATTATTAAATAGTGTCAAAATTGACATAAAAGAGTTTTTAAAACAAATATTATATTATTAATTAATATTCTATTCATAAAAATCTATGTTTCTTCCAAGAGACTTATATAATGATAGGTGTATTATTAATGGACCACTTGGGGGTCTCTTAGAAGTTTATAGTAAGTTTATTAACTATATAATACAAAAATACAAACAGACATGGTAAATGTCAAACTAATTAACTAAGAGTTAAAACTAAAAGATAAGGTTAATATAGTGACCCAAACCTGTATAAAACCAATTGTTTGAGTGGTTTTCTAAATATAATAACCTTAAACTTTAAATAATACACTTTTAAGACATTATAAACCGAATATGCAATTATTATAAAATCATATTTCAATCTTTTCCTAAGGTGACCCTCCCCCCTCTTATAAAAGGGCACTTCCCATTCCCTATGATTCACACCTTCAAAGCCTTTTGACTCAGCCAAACCCTACCCAAATATTCTCTCAACTCCCCTAAATTCAACATAGAGGCCTTAGTTTGTTCATAAATCCAACATAAGGAGCCCTTTCGATCAAATCAAAAGGAAGAACCCGAAGAAGAGGTAATTTTTTCACCACCATCTTTCAAGTTCCTTTCTTCTTCCACTTCTTCTTTATTTGTTATTTCCATTGTAAAATAATAAATCTAGTATCTTATATATAATTTGATGTTATTATAAATATTTCACAACTATATTCGTTATTCTATCCATCTTATTAATGATAATGTCACCATGCGTGTATACGTACGGCTTACCGTCTCCACATCGTGGTGTAATTTGTTATTCAACACTATGTTATTTGGATGGATATAATGATGAGTAATATGTATATAAATAATGAAAATAACATGATAATGACTCTGTAAAATTAATATACCATCCAATTCCACACATTTAATGAAATTATATTGTCGCTCGTGCGTACGTACGGATTACCGTCTCCACGATGCAATGAGATTCATTTCCACATTCACCATTCATCGACGATTATAAAAATATATATTACTAATATGTTTGTAATATATTAAATAATAATTCTACTGGAGATATATATATATATATATATATGAATATATATATATATGTACTTACATATATTTTATTCACTTAGTTCCGTTCAATACGTTATGAAAATGGAAACATCATTTATGTGTACGTACGGACTACCGTCTCCATAGAAGGTGTTTTCCATTTCATATATATGTATATTATAAATAATTATATTCTAATTATATATGATATATAAATTATTTTTTAAATTCTGTAAGTATTTAAATCATGATCTAAGTGATACAATCAAGAGTAACAAGTTAAAACACGTACGATAAAGAAAGCGATTATTACCCAAAATGATAATTTAACATGGAAATTATTATTAAATGGGTAATAAAAAGTCATAAATGAATAATGTATGATATCATAAATATTAATATGGTTCTTTTATAATTTAATAACATAATAAGGTCTTCAAAAAATAGGTTTAAAGTACCCTCGACTAAAGGAAAGTGCAAGGTAAGGGGTTTTCATCTAACTCCTTATTCCCGTGAGATTCATGTCATATTGCCACTATTACCTTTTGTGTGGTGTATGTACTACCCATAATTTTATTCTTTGTGTAATAAACTTTAATTTATGTGTATTTACATATTCATTGTATGATACCTCTTTCATGGGGTGTATGTTTTGTAAGTTACCAAATTGGTAAGGGTTAATTCCTCAATCTCATTATTATCCAAGATTGTTTATGTGTAAGTATTTACTGGGACATTTTTATCATCCATGTCCATTTTTCATAAAAATGATTTCAAAATTAATATTTTAAGGATTTGTGAAAGGTAATCTTTATCAAGATCATAATTTTAAATGTTTTAAAGATTTATCTTTCTAAATATTTTTAATTAATGTCCATGTTTTCAAAATGATTTTAAGGATTTATATATATGGACATGAATGTTTTGAAATTATAATTCTTTTAAAAAGTTTCAAAGTGGTATGGGAAACTTTGATTCATAAATCTATTTTAAATTATTTACTTTATAAATGTGTGACATTAAATGATTTTACAAAAAGGATATTTCTCTCAAAAAGTTTTACTCATCATTTTCAACTATGTCAGCATCCTTTATTGAATATTATTTTTGATTGAGGTTGATTTATTATGATACAAATAATTAGTATTGTATTAAAGGTTTTTTGATATGTTTGAATATGGATGTGTTATTTTTATACCATTTATGGTTTATGGGTAAAGTATTGACATTTCATATGCAAGTTTTAATACGAATATTTATGTTATGTTTAAAACTTTTCATATGAGGAATGTATTGGACTTAGTAAGTGACGGGTGGAGCCCGCTATAACTCCTCGATGTATCGGTATGTCTCATGAGACAAACTAGTTTCTTGGCACAAGGCCTTGACAAAATCTTATTTGTATTATTGGCACAAGGCATTGAATATGTGGTTATGATAGTCTGGCATTATGAATTCCATCATTATGAAAGTGGTTAGTGATATTTCATGTTATTATTAGACTAATAGAATATCCATGTGAATAAGTAAATGGAATTACTTCATATTATTTTTTCCATATTATGCTGAAGTTCAAGTTTAAAAGGATTTTGTTTTAGTTATACATTTCCTTAAATGTTTATGCTTATTTATGAAAGTTTCCACTGTATTGTTATCTTTACTGAGCATTTGAGCTCATCCCTTTCTATGTTTTATTTTTACCAGGATTCCAAGAAGTGTATTTTGATTGATATTTAGGGTTAATCCAAGGGAATAATGGCATTCATAAAGGATTATTTATGTTTTTTTATGTTATGAAGTATAATGTAACATTCATGTATGTAATCTATTTTCCAATACTGCTAAACCGATCGGTCCTTCTGGACTTGATTCCTTGTAATCATGCCAATATACTAAAATAATGCACCGAATCTGGGTAACTGGGGTCGGGGCATTACATTTGGTATTAGAGGAATTTTAGGAATAGCCTTGGAAGCTAGATTTAGATAAACTCTGATTAGAGCACATAGACCTAAGATAGACTTTGAGGATTAGTATAGAAGAAATTCCTAGAATTTTGTTAATGTAGAGATTTTGTGAGTTTTACAAGAAAATACATCCTTGTCTGGATACGAGATGGTAGAGGTGACTCTGGAACAGATGTACTTAGGGGTAAAACCCAAAAACACCGCTTTGATCTAGACTCGAACGGGAACTGATGCACGACAACGAGCCTTACTGTACTCTTGGTTTTGACACTCCCGGGAGATATGCTTAGGATAATTCTCATTTTCTTTACAAATCATAATGAATGGTTTATGAGTATATACTTCCCCAATGAGAACATATTTGTGATTTTGGATTATATCCATAAACCGTTCAATTTACATTTGGTATTTTACAAGTTTGTAATTATTCATTGCAATCCATAAACTGACCTAGTTTATGCCATTGTATAGAAATGGCACCCAATAGAAGGAATGTGAACTCCAGCAATACTTATGATCCAAATAGCAAGAAGGATCATGTCTTTCACGGTATTAAGCTAACATTTAGAAGGGAAATAGTCTCCCATGTATTATCAACTTAGGAAGAAATAGTATCATGTGTTAATAAGATAAATAAATAATTCTCTGAGTCATATGGCTTTGAATGAAAGCAAGAGAAGAAAAGTATGGAAGAGAGAAAGATGTATAAAGGGAAGGGGGAAAATAATAATTTTCCCATATGTGATAAATGTGGGAAGAAACACCCTGGAACCTGCCTAAAGGGAATGGGAGTTTGTTATGTGTGGAGGAAAAGGACACCATGTACTTGACTTCAAGGGTAAGAAAAAGGTTTCAAATGTACAATGCTTCATCTGCAAGGAGTTGGGACACTACACGAACCAATGTCCAAATCATCAGAGTATTACCCAAATGATGTTATTGGATAATAATCAAGTTATGATACTGCCACAGATGAGGAGGAATAATTTGATTTCTTATGTTGTTATTAGAAAATTATGTCATTTGAGTGTTGTGCCAATGATGTACTTGTTATAATAATTATGGAGTATATAAGGATTATACTATAGTACTATTTCATTAAGGACTAGAGATTATGTCGAACCAAGAAAGGTGACTCAATAGCAGGTCAAATTTTTGGAAAATATATGGTTGAGAAAAAGATAAACCATAATATGGTTCTGATACTGAATTATGGATTTTGGAGTAATACATATTTGATTTGGATAAATTATATTGGATATTCTTGACTACCTTGAAACTGATTAATGATTTTTATATTCCATCATTGTTGGAGTTTAAAATATTTTTTGTATTGAAAGACTATATCCAGTATTCTATAAGGAATAAGGGATCATGAATGTAATCAATAAGGTTTTATGGTAATTCAGGATGTTGTAGTGTTTTAAAAGAATACATGATGAAGGTGTTCACATGTTATTAAGTGGAAAAAAGGATCTCCATTGTGTTTACCTTCCATATAAATTTTGGACTATGAGTTTGGACAGAAGTATTTTGGATAATTCTAGTTTGAGATTGTTTTTTGATTTCCATAAAAGGATAACCCGGAGGTTGGGCAGCAACCCGTCGCGTCTGGCAAGGCCGCGAGACATGAACTCGTAACCGATGGGAGACAACGGTGTATCACCTACCACTAGCCCACATGATGTCTTAGATTGAATAATGTAGTATTTTTTAAAAAAAATTGGTAGATGAATTATAAATTCATTTTTTAAACCCTATACGTATAGGATAAATAGAATTTTGTTTAAGTTCTATTATCTTTTAAAGTGAAAGATAAGTTGTGGTAGAAATTGGTTAAAGGATGGGACTCTACTTGTCAAGTATATATTTTTCTTCTTATATTATTCTATGAAGAAATTAATTTTTATACTTTAGTGAAGGTATCTTAAAACCAAAAATGTGTTATCCTAATATCATATGTTTTGTTGAACCGATGGTATTTTAAATCATCATAGATTGATGAATTTAAGGCCCTCAATTTTACACTTGTTTGTGGTTGATGACCTCAATCAATACCTATAAATATTTACATTTTTTCTCCAATTATATGTCTCTAATTTTCACCAATGTTCTCCTAATTGAGATCATAATTTGGGGGTGACCCTTTCATTTCCCTTTTCCTCTTATTAAGACTAAATTTTATTAACCTAATTTCCGATTGGGGGTTTCCCAAAGGTATTTTCTATTTTCAACCTTTTATTTTTGAAAAATAATTTAAAATTATGAGAATAAAATTTATTGAAGGAGGAGAGAATGTAACACCCCAAGCTTCCATGGTACGCTTCTCTTTGAATAATACGGTAGCATGTGTTGTATGCAACTTCGAGTTCTGACACACACCACAACCAATCAAACTAGCCATTATGAATAGTAATACCCACTTTTTAAAATTTTATACATTTTATATTTAAAAATGGAATTAATTTTTGAATTCAGAATATCTAAATTGGCTTAGGGTGAATTTTTGGTACTTTTTGGATCAATTTCATATTTTCTTGAATAGTGAAAATTACTAAATTTTAATTAAAAACAAATTTTTTAATCGAAATAATTAATAGTAATAAATTATGAATTTGAGTAATTTTAGAGTATAATTTCATTATATTTTTACCATTTAATCCAATTTTGGTCATTGGACATAATTTCACATTTAAACTGGACATAAGCAAGTGTCAATCTTTTGATATTTATTATCTCTTAAAAACACGTTTTTTATTTTAACAATGGGAATTAATTTTAAATTAAATTATGCCACTTCTGTGTTTTGAATTTCGAAAAATGGATTCCATATTTAGAATCAGGAGTTCCAAATTGTGTAAATAGTTAACTTTTATTTTTAGACATTTTGAATAATTACTTCGGTAAATATTTTATTTACCATAGTTAAAGGGTAAATCCGGTAAATAAGGGTAAAAAATAATATTATAATAATAATAAATTACCATGAAATGTGTCCTAACCCTATTGGTTGATACATTTCCGATAATGGGCATATTTGGGTCTATTTTGGGTACCCATGGATCCACTTTTAAGTGATAATGACACTTTATATTAAATAAGTTAAAGTAAATACAAAAATGACATAAGCATATATATTTTAGAAATTTTTTTTTACATAGGGTAATATATGTTATATTTTAGACTATAAATATTCATTAGAAATAGAAAAATATTTCCTACATAATGGTATTTTATTTATAATTTTTATACTTTAATAATTAAATTTATTTATGACACAATAATGAACCAGTATTTTCCTTATTAGTGAAAGAATCAAATAATTAGTATTATAAATGTTAAAATAAATATAATTTGAAAGTTTTGATGACATAAAAAATTTTTATTGGTTAATATGACATTTCAGGATTTCTTAAATGAATTTTTTTCGAATTAATAATGTTTTTAAGACTTTAACAAAAATCAATTATAAAGTAGTGTCAAAATTGACTTAAAAGAGTTTTTAAAGAATATATTATATTATTAATTGATATTCTATTCCTAAAAATATAAGGTTCATCCAAAGGACTTATATAATGATAGGTGTATTATTAAACGACCACTTGGGGGTCACCTAGAATTTTATAGTAAGTTTATTAACTATATAATATAAAAATACAAAGAGACATGGTAAATGTCAAACTAATTAACTAAGAGTTAAAACTAAAAGATAAGGTTAATATAGTGACCCAAACCTGTCTAAAACCTATTGGTTGAGTGATTTTAGACCTATCCCCACCTTAAACTTTAAATAATATACTTTGGAGCCATTAGAAACCGAATATGAATTTAGTATAAAATAATATTTCTAGCTTTTCCTAAGGTGCCTCTCACCCCTCTTATAAAAGCGCACTTCCCCTTCCCTCTAATTCACACCTTCAAAGCCTTTTGGCTCGGACAACCCCTTCCTAAATATTCTCTAAACATCCCTCAATTCAAACTAGAGGCCATAGTTGGATCAGAAATTCATCCTAAGGAGCTCTTTTGATCAAATCAAAAGGAAGAACCTGGAGAAGAGGTAATGTTTTCACCATCCTCTTTCAAGTTCCTTTCTTCTTCTGCTTCTTCTTTATTTTTTATTTCCATTATAAAATAATAAATCCAGTATATTATATATAATTTTATGTTATTATAAATATTTCACAACTATATTCATTATTCTATCCATCCTATGAATGATAATGTCACCATGCGTGCATACGTACGACTTACCGTCTCCACGCCATGGTGTAATTTGTTATTCAACACTATGTTATTTGGATGGATATAATGATGATTAATATGTATATAAATAATGAAAATAACACGATAATGTCTCTGTAAAATTAATATGCAATCAAATTCTACACCTTTAAGGAAATGATATTTTCGCTCATGCGTACGTGTGGATTATCATCCCCACGACACGATGAGATTAATTTCCACATTCACCATTCATCGACGATTATAAAAATATTTATTAATAATATGTTTGTAATATATGAAATAATAATGATAATGGATATATATATATATATATATATATATATTTACTTACATATATTTTATTCATGTAGTTCTGTTCAATACATTATGAAAACGGAAACAGCGTTTATGCGTACGTACGGATTACCATCTCCATAAACGGTGTTTTACATTTCATATAAATGTATATTAAACATAATTATATTCTAAATATATATGATATATAAATCATGTTTTATATTATGGAAGTATTTAAATCATGATCTAAGTGATACAATCAAGAGTAACAAGTTAAAACACATACGATAAAGAAAGCGATTATTACCTGAAAAGTTAATTTAACACAGAAATTATTATTAAATGGGTAGTAAAAAGTCATAAATGAATAATATATGATATCATAAGTATTAATATGGTTCTTTTATAATTTAATAACATACTACGGTCTTCATACAGGAGGTTAAACTTACCCTCTACTAAAAGAAAGTGCAAGGTAAGGGGTTTTTATCTCACTCCTTATTCCCGTGAGATTCATGCCATATTTCCACTATTACCTTTTGTGTGGTGTATGTACTACCCATAATTGTATTATTTGTGTAATACACTTTAATTTATGTGTAATTACATATTAATTGTATGATACCTCTTTCATGGGTTGTATGTTTCGTAAGTTACCAAATTGGTAAGGGTTAATTCCTCAATCTCATAATTATCCGAGATTGTTTATGTGTAAGTATTTTCTGGGACATTTTTATCATCCATGTACATTTCTCTTAAAAATGATTTCAAAATGAATATTTTAAGGATTTGTGAAAGGTAATATTTATCAAGATCATAATTTTAGATGTTTTAAATATTTATCTTTCTAAATATTTTTAATTAATGTCCATGCTTTCAAAATGATTTTAAGGATTTATTTATATGGAAATGAATGTTTTGAAATGATAATTCTTTGAAAAATTTTAAAAGTGGTATGAGATAATTTTATTAATAAATATATTTTAAATTATTTCCTTTATAAATATGTGACTTTTAAATGATTTCACAAAAGGATATTTCTCTCAAAAAGTTTTACTCATCATTTTCAACTCTGTCATCATCCTTTACTGGATATTATTTTTGATTGAGGTTGATTTATTATGATACAAATCATCCTTATTGTATTAAAGGTTTTTTGATATGTTTGAATATGGATGTGCTATTTTTATACCATTCATGGTTTATGGGTAAAGTATTGACATTTCGTATGCAAGTTTTAATATGAATGTTTATGTTATGTTTAAAACTTTTCATATGAGGAATGCATTGGAATTAGTAAGCGATGGGTGAAGCTCATTATATCTCCACGATGAATCGGTAGGTCTCATGAGACAAACTAGTGTCTTGGAACAAGGCCTTGAAAAAATCTTATTTGTAGTCTTGGCACAAGGCCTTGACTATGTGGTTATGATAGTCTGGAGTTATGCATTCCATCATTATGAAAGTGGTTAGTGATATTGCCTGTGATTATTCGACTAGTAGAATATCAATGTGAATAAGTAAATGGAATTACTTCAATTTATTTTTTCCATATTATGATGAAGTTCAAGTTTAAAAGGATTTTGTTTTAGTTATACATTGCCTTAAATGTTTATGCTTATTTATGAAGATTTCCGCTATATTGTTATCCTTACTGAGCATCTGAGATCACCCCTTTCTATGTTTTATTTTTCCCAAGATTCCAAGGAGTGTATTGTGATTGATATGCAGGGTTAATCCAAGGGAATAATGGCATTCATAAAGTATTATTTATGGTATTTTATATGTTATGAAGTGTAATGTAACATTCATGTATGTAATCTATTTTCCAAGACTTCTAAACCGATCGGTCCTTCTGGACATGATTCCTTGTAATCATGCCAATGTATTAAAATAATGCACCAACTCTGGGTAATTGGGGTCGGGGCATTACAATTGTGTTGGGATCACCTTGATAAGCTCTTACTTCTTCAAGAGCATCGTTTCCTAATTCCAATTCTTTTCCAAGTTATCTTCAGTTGAATGTTTTGAGCATTTTTGTAGATCTACGGTGTTATAAGTCAATTCAAGCCTTGAGGTTCACTTATAGAGATCTCCTAATGACGAGGTAGGTGTTTTGTGCCTTTCTATTGAAATTCCTTGAGTTTTATGTGCAAATTTTCCCAATACCAATGAATGGGGTATTGCGTGTTTACCGTTTTAGACCTATTGTTTGTCTGCTATGCTGATATGCTTGAGTAGACGATAATTGATTGTGAATAGGGTGAATTTTTGTGTTTTGGATGGGTTTCCAATGCATGTTTTTCCTGTTTTGACCTTTGGGTCTAGTTTTCCTGTTAGACTGCATTTTACTTTCCCATGCCCAGTATTGTAGGATGGTGTGACTATTGTTCTGTTATGCTGTTTTTCATTAGAGTGCTATCCAAGTAGTTCTTGAGGTCTACCTTGGTCGTTACGCGCTGCTATGCTTGCTTGACTTACATAGGGCCATGAGAACCTGGTGTATAGACCATAGGGAGAATAGACGTCGAGGGCTTCTCCAGGGTGTCTTTATGACATACGATGCGAGACCACAGGGGGAATTGACGTTGAGTGATTCCTCAGAGTGTCTGTAGTTCCTTGACATGGGCCACATGGTGAATGAGATGTTGAGGTCTTCCCCAGAGTTCCTTTAGTACCATTACAAGACTATAGGGAGAATTGACGGTGGGTGCTTCCTCAGAGAGTCTATTCTTAAGATGAACCAGAGGGGTTAGACTGAGTGTACTACCCAGTGGGATGCTTGTGTTGCTAGGTAGGACCAGAGGGGATATGCTGTGATTACTTCCCAGAGGGTTACCTGTTGTGTTACTGGCTTGCTTGCTGCTAGGTAAGACCATAGGGGATAGGTTGTGAGTACTTCTCAGAGGGTTACCTGTTGTGTTTTCCCGCTTACTTATTATGTGGTAATTTGAATGCTTTGAAACTGTGGATTGTTTACTACTGATTATTTCCTTGTTTACTACCTTCTCTACTTTACCTTCCATATACTCATAGACTATTAGGCACAGATCTCATGGTGGTTGCCTATTAGGATTTAGTCTCACACCCTATTTGGTTCATGCTTTTGGGCCCAAACAGATTATATTGTTGCAGGTATAGATAAAGGAAAGAACCCTTCTACTTCAAGTACTTGACTTGCTATGGAGCTGGAGAGCACGAGACCAAGCATAGGCTTGCGATGCTGTGGAGCTGATTACTGTTTTTATTTTGTACATGGTTTAGTACTGTATTTCATCATTGTTCTTTGTTTCACTACTTTCTTAGACATATGTATCATGCATCATTTTATATATTTTCTCCAGTTTATTCTATCAGTCTTCCGCTGTTTATTTTTGTATGATACTATTACTGCTTCCACTCTTGTATGTATTTGTTTACTTCTACTGTGTACTCTGCCAATGAGGACATAGTTACCCCACTATCACACCCAAGGCCCTCACTGCTAATTGGTAGCCTCTAGTGTTCAGGTAAATGCGCTTGAGTCCATGTGAAAAACCGGGCATGGGGCGCCTCTGGGTGGATTCCAGAACACGGACGTTACATCTTGGGTGGGTTTATATTGGAAAAGAGAGGGAATTATTTATTATTTAGGTTTTGGAAACCACACATTAAACTAATCAAAACCACAAACAAACCCATGGTTTTTTCTCATGGATTTTTCCAAAGGGGAGTAGAAAAAAATACTTTATAAGTCCAATGGAAAAATTTCTTAACATATTTGGCTTGTTTATGTGGTGGTGAGTCACACTCTCAAGGAAATCATTTTAAAATTTAAAATGTTTTCTAAGTCATGGAGGGTCTATTAATTTCGCATAGAATTGAAAAAAAAATATAGTCACATTATTTTAAAGGTAAAACATATATCGGCCTAAAATACCATTTATATAATTTTATTACATCACTATTTGGTCTTTATGAAGTCATAAATCACATTATATATTAAAACGGTATTTAATTTTTACCCAAAAATTCAACTCTTTCAGAAAATTCAAACAAATCACTGTTGGATAATTTTTATGTCCTTATTAAAAAAATAATATTCATTACTCGAAATAACTTTCTAAATATGTGAATTTTTTACTTTTAAAATAAAAACCAACATTTATTGAAAATTAATGGGTTTTCTCAAAAACAGCTTTCAAATCAATATAAAAATTACAGTTGTATTCATAAAAATTATATGATCATTTATATTTAATAAGACACAATTTATTAATAATATTTTATTAAAATATTATATAATTCAAAAATCCATTAATTCAACAAAATATATTTCATTATTGAATATTAACTAAAAAACTATTTGTGCTTTAAAAACTATTTACAAAGTAACAAAAATAAAATGAATGTATATTCTCAAACATAATGTATATAATCCCAGTACTAGGGTATTGTTACATAACACCTTATAACACCCGAATATGACCTAAGCGTAAGGTGTGTGATGGTTACAGACTCTTGGGGTGGCTCGGATAACATCGCTTGGGTGGTAATCTCTATCAACTTCTACTTCACATATAAGCAGTTCTATTCGAGCTTAACGTGTTGAATATCAACTTGGGATTGGTCAAGAGAAAAGCCCATTGATTCCACCTCTTTTACGAGCTCCGAAAAATGGGATTCATATTGAGAAATTCTAATCGATGAGGCCATCGCTTCCTTCATCTGAGTAAATGGGATTCGTTAAAACCCTATATTTATACTAATCAATTGACCACTGTTTAACAGCTATATTAGAAATGTTAACCATTCTTATTGGTATTTTGAAATCCAAAATCATAAAACCGAAGAAGTTCATATGTTATATAACCATTTTACATAATAAGACATTTAATTAAATCGAGAGGAATTTTCATTAATAAAAGTTTAGGTTGTTACAATCTTCCACCCTTAAGAAATTTCGCCCTTGAAATTTACTTTTCCCACACTAAAATAGATGCGGGTAACTCTGCTTCATCACTTCCTCCAATTCCCATGTTTCTTTTTCAAACTTTTGGTCTCTCCAAAACACTTTCACATGGATCATTATCTTATTTCGTAGAACTTTTTCCCTTCGATATAATATCTTTACCATATACTCTTCATAATAGTGGTCATTCTCCAATAGTACCACCTCTGGGTTATAATAGATCATCTCACAAAAACACCACACTTCTCTTAAATGTGATAAAGGATTTCAAAAGTGCTAATGTACCTTAGAATAAGATTTCCCTTCTTACCAAATCTCTTAACTCTCTTCCACGGTGATATGTAGAGTAATACCAAGTCTCCGATATCAAACTCTAGGTCTCATCGATGATTATCAGCAAAGATATTTTTTCGACTCTGAATAGATTTAATGTACTGTTGGATGGTCTTAACCTTCTCTACCATTTCTTCAACCATTTTTAGACCTAGGAGATTTTTCTCCACAACTTCATCACAACATGTCGGTGTTCTACACCTCTTCCCATAAAGGGCTTCATAAGGATCCATTTGGATGCTTGAGTGAAAACTATTATTGTTAAAGAACTCAACTAGAAGAATATGGTGATCCCATCCTCCTTTGAATTCCATTGAGAATTATCTCAACATGTTCTCATGTTCTTGGATAGTCTGCTCAGATTGGACATCAGTTTGAGGATAATAAGTCGTACTAAAGTTCAGCTCAGTATTCAGAGTATGTTGAATACTCTTCCAAAACATAGAGGTTAATCTTGGATCTCAATTGAATACAATAGGTTGTTTTACTCCATGAAGCCTTACCATGTCCCTGATATATATCAATTCTAGTTGATCCAATGATAAATCCTCTTGAATTTTAATTAAGTGTGCAGTCATTATAAGATGATCTACAACAACCCAGAGAGCATTGTTTCTTTTTGATATCTTCAAAAGTCCAGTGAAAATGTCAATGGTGATATTCTACCATTTCCAGGATGGTATGAGTAATGGTTTCATCATCCCATTATAATTATTACTCTTAACCTTTACTTGCTGACATACCAAGAACATTGATGTATACTCAATGATCTCCTTCTTCATGTTATCCCACAAATAATTCTCTCAGAGATATCGATACATCATTGTGTTTCTAGGGTGAATTGAGAAATTCTAACTATGTGCATCATCCAAAAATTCATTCATTAACTCCTGATTTTAGGGAACACATAATCTTGTATCAAATATCACAATAACTTCTTCATTGACATTGAACTCCAGGGATTTCCCTTTTCTGATAGTTTCCACTTTATTCTGAATTCTCACATCATCCTTTTGAGCATCCTTCAACTTTTCCAAAAGAGGCGGTTGAGAAATAATTTGTGAAAGGATTGATTATTTTCCCTTATTTATGATTCCCATGTCCATCTTTATCAAATCTGTGAATATTGGATGCTTTTTAATTCTCATCAATGATAGAATCACTGGGTCTTTTCTACTTAGAGAATCCTCTACCTTGTTCGCTTTCCCTGGGTGGTAATGGATTGAGAAATCATAGTCTTTGATCAGATCTAACCATATTCATCGGTGCATGTTCAACTCTTTCTATATGAATATATACTAGAGGCTTTTGTGATCTGTATATATTTCACACTTCTCCTCAAAGAGGTAATGTCATCAATTTCTTAAACCAGTGATTACTACATCCAACTCTAGATCATGTGCTTGATATTTTTTCTCATTGAATTTCAATTGCCTTGAAGAATAGGCAATGACCTTATCATTTTGCATCAACACACAACTTAATACCTTCTTCAAATCATCACTAAATACCAAAAAAATATATCCACTTATGGGCAGTGGGATCATGGGCACAGTGATAAGCCTCCTTTTCAGATTCTTGAAGCTCTCTTTGCATTAATCAATCCATGTAAACTTGACTCCCTTCTGAGTTATCTTGGTAAGAGGGTTTGAAAATCATGAGAAATTTCTCAAAAATCAGTGATAATATTCATCTAACCCTAGGAAGATATGGATATCTATTACCGATATTGTCCTTAGCTATCCCTCAATTGCAGCTATCTTGGAGGGATCCACATATATTACATTGCTTGTGATGATATGACCCAAGAATGAGACCTCCATCCAACAGAACTCACACTTTATGTACTTTTCATATAGATTCTCCTTTCGCAAGGTCTCTAGTCCAGTGCTTAGATGATCCTCATGCTCCTCAATTGTTTTATATTATATTAGAATATTATCTATAAAGACTACCACAAATTTGTCGAGGTAATCTCTAAATACTCTATTCATAAAGTCCATGAAGATTTATGGAGTATTAGTGAGTTCGAAAGGCATTACTATGAATTCATAGTGCTCAGACCTTATACAAAAAAGCATTCTTGGGGATATCCTCCTTCTTCACCCTTACTTCGTAATATCTTGACCAAAAATCCACCTTGTTGAAGTATTGTTCTCCACATAGCTAATCAAACAAGTCAGTAATTCTTGGCAGACGATAATTGTTCTTTATCATGATTTTGTTGATCTCACGATAATCAATGTAAAGGAACATTGACCCATCATTATTCTTGATTAAGAGGACTAGTTTACCCCATGGTAAAGCACTTGGGTGTATAAACCCCTTATCAAGATTCTCTTGTAGTTGTTTCTTCAGCTACTCAAGCTACATAACAACCATTCTATATGGAGTCTTAGATATTGGCAATTCCTAGGGTATAAGATCAATTGAGAATTTAACATCTCTTCTAGGAGGAAGTTTAGGAAATTCCTCAGGAAACACTTCAGTGAATTCCCTCACAGTAGGCATGTCTTCAAGGATAGTTGCTTCATTAGACTCAATCAACTAAGAATGATATGTGTGATCATAGGGCAGTAATATCCACACTTGAGATGATGGTGATAAATAAGATTCATCATCCTCCTTGCACTTGTACAGAATCTAGGGTAGATTCTTCATATGGAGAGTGATTTTCCCTCTCATGGAAATTTATGTTGCCTCTATATAAGGAAAGACAATCCATGCTAAGAATTGCATAAAATTCCACTATAGGGAGTATGAAAAAGTGTATCAGGAAGTTCAAACCACAAATTGTCATAGGGGAGGAGTTATATTCATGGGATGCAATGATTTTCCCATTTAATATTCTCTCTTATATCTTTACTTCCATGAATTATGGTGGTGTTGGGATTTTTCTACAAAACCTTCAGGATATAAAAGAATTCATAGAACCAGAATCAAAAATTACCTTCGCTATTCTTGATTGAATAACCAACATACCCATCATCCCTTCATTTTTTGGGTTCACATTGGTGGTATTGATGGAAAAAGATCTCCCTTGTTGCCTTGTAGGTTGTTGGTTGCCTCCGAAAACTCTTGGTTTAGGGAACTGGTTTGCAAAGTGCCTGGGTTCTTTGGCAATTGAAGCAATGAACAACACATTGAGGGATAACGAGACCATTCCTATCCTCTGTCATTATCGTAGGTTTTTCTTGTAAGTAGTTAATTTTTAGGTTCCTTTCTCTTTCACACCTAAATTATTTCCTCACCCCCTTTATGCAATTTTCAAGGTGCTTCTTTATGCACATTTGGCAAGTGGGGTGCTGGATTTTCTTAGTACTGTTTGATTTATCCACCAGACTTCCATAATTGAAGTCCACCTTACATCTCTTATCCTCATGCTACCCCAAGTATTTTCTGATCTCCATTTTGACTTTGATGACACATCGGAAAATTTCCTCATATTTATCGAAGTCACATATCACTTGGGATTTCCGTAGGCTAGGTTTTAGCTCACCAAAGAAGAAGTCGACCTTGCTTTTGGGGGGTAACGACAATGCCAAAGGCATATCGTGCTAGTCTTGTGATGTTTTCCTAATACAATCTGATGGATTCTTCATATTTTTTCTTGAGTGAAAGGAAGTCCCTTTCCATCTTAAGTCAGAGGGTATGAGGAATATATTTATCGAAAAATATTTTCCAAAAATACTTGCATTCCAATACCTCGATCTCGTCCTTGGGGTTCATATTTTTGATTAATGTCCATCATTGATCAACTTCACCCTCCATATGATAAGCATCCAGAAGTACCTTCTCTTGTTCAGAACATTGAAGGATGAAGAATATCTTCTCAATGCAGTTGATCCATTGATCAGTGATTGAGGGATCAGATGATCCATTAAAAGTAGGAGGACTTTGTCTCATGAATATATTGATTGAGGCTTATTATTTCTTAGGGTAGAGGGGAGGGGGTTGAACGTTCCTCTTGACCCATGTATCTATTCAAAACTTGAGTTAACTAAGAGTGTATCATGAAAAATTTCGTGATTCTCTCTCCCATTGGATCAGGCATATCATTAGAACATTTATCACACTGATCTTCACATCAGTTGTTTTCTCGAGTCCTCCTATTACCAGCCATTGGATTTAATAAAAGGAAATTTATGGGTAACACATAAAGGGTAATCCAAAGACAAAAATGGATAAATTATAAATTAATTTTATTTCCATAACTTATGAATTTATAGGCTTCAATCTATGTTATCCATGATCTACTTCCCAACATATATTCTTAGGGGTAGTTTTTTTAATTCCATAAATAATGGTTCATACTAAGATTATGAATTTACCAAATCATATCCCCTGAGATTGTTATAACCAAGAGTGCAGCAAGACTCAAAGTCGTGCACCAGTTCCCATTCAAGTCTAACTCAAAACTGTGGTTTTGGGTTTTACCACTAGATATATCAAGGCCAGAGCCACCTCTACCTGCTCATATCCAGGAAGGAATGTATTTTCTTGATAAACCACTTAATCAATACTCACCAAAATTTATCTATGTTTTTATTAAACTTAGTCTTATCCCTAAGTCTTTGACTAGGGTTTTTAATCCTAATCCAAAAAGTAACTAAACTTATCCTCTGATACCAACTAAAACAACCCTGCTCTTTATTACACACTTAAACATGATTTATTACATAAACTTGAATTTAAGAAAACTATGAGGATCTAGAGGTCTAGTGTATTGGGAAATTAGGGACATTACATAATAACTTAAAATGTAAAATACACATCTTTATTGAAAACTTATTTTACATGACCACACACATTCCTTCGTACTTAGCATTGCATGGGATAACCTGAGCACATGCATAAGAAAGGGATGAGCTATAAAACCTAATAATGGAGTATAATAGGAATAACATGAATAAAAAAAATGCATGTTACGCAATAGGAATATCAATGGAACTCAAAGAGAAATAAGAACATAAATGAATGATATAACATTATTATCATAACAAAGAAATGTGGAAACAACATTTAACATGATATTAGAATGAGAAAAGGCCCATTGCACATGGAGAATGAGTAAAACCTCATTAAACTTGAATTAGAATGAGTAAACCCTCATTTCACTTGAAATATCATGATACTAATCTTTACCCAATGAATTGGAGCGCTATCAGGGCGCACCCTTCTTAATCATTTCATTTCAGGCATAAAATGTGCCACATGGATCATATAACATGGATTAATTATTCATCACCATTTATTACAAAAAATGAAGGAATGTGTAATTCATACATGAAACTTTATAATCAATAATTACCCTTGACAGAGAAATGGGCATGGAATTCAATACATAATTACTTTGGCTTGAAAAATCACGGTGCAATATTGACAGCATAATGGCGTGACATAAGAATTCATATAAATGGATGATGAGAAAGAAAGGGGTGTATCATCATATATACATGAAATTGAAATTAAATGGGTCATATATATACATTTACCAACTTATTTAATGGAATTTAGATTCATAATACAAAATAATTGCTTGAATGTAAATGGCAGGAAAGAAATCCCTTACGGAATTTCTGCATAGTAACAAGTGTACATGGGAGGCATTAATAAGAGTGAAAGGGGTATATAATCATTAAAAAATAAGGAGGTCAGTATAGGGTAGGTTCTAAATCATACCCCAACCTTTTTAATTTAAAATAAAATGTCATTACAACATAAACAAATTTGGACAAAAATGAGAAAGGAAGAAATCCCTTACATGGAAGTGTGATCCCAAAGGCTTGGCATAGGCTTGAGAGATGATTCTTGTGATCTTGGGGTGACTTGGGGAGATTATAGAGAGAGGAGGGTATGGTTTGGTTGAGCTAAAAAATATTTGAGTGAATTGCAAGTTGGAGCTTGTGTGGGTTTATATAGGAAAAGAGGGAGAATTCTTTATTAATTAGGTTTAGGACACCACACATTAAACTAATCAAAAACACAAACAAATTCATGGGTTTTTCTCATGGTTTTTAAAAAATTGGAGTGGAAAATATTATTTTATAAAGACAATGGCCTAAATTCTTAAAATATTTGTCTTGATTATGTGAAGGTGAGTCACACTCTCAAGGAAATCATTTTAAAAGTTAAAATGTTTTATCAGTCTTGGAGGGTCCAGTAAGGCACCATAAAATTGAAAAAACAAATATAAAATCACATTATTTTAAATTTAGAACATATATTGTCCTAAAATACCATTTATAGTATTTTATTACATCATTATTGGGTCATTATGATGTCAAAAAGCACCTTATATATTAAAATAGTATTTAATTTTTACCGAAAACTTCAACTGTTTCAGAAAATTTTAAAAAATTAACCATTGGATAATTTCAATATCCTGATTCAAAAAATAAAATTCATTTTATCTAAATAATTTTATAAATATTTCAATTTTTAATTTTAAAATAAAAACTGACATTTATCGAAAAATCATGGGTTTTTTCAAAAAAAGATTTCAAACCATAATAAATATTACAATTGTATTCATAAAAAATATACAATCAATTATATTTAATAAAAATTAATTTAGTAATAATATTTTATTAAAATATTATTTAATTAAAAAATATATTAATTCATCAAAATATATTTCTTAAATGAATATTAACTAAAAAACTATTTTTTATTTAAAATCTATTTATAAAGTAAAATAATAAAACGAATGTATATTTTCAAAAATAATGTACATAATCATAGTGGTAGGGTCTTGTTACAAAACCCTTTATAACACCCAAATATGACATAAGGGTAAGGTTTGTGATGGTGACAGACTCTTGGGGTAGCTTAGATAACATCCCTCGGGTGGTAATCTCTATCAACTTCCACTTCTCCCATAGGCAGTTCCATTAGAACATAACATGTTAGAGCTCAGATTGGGCTTGTTCAAGAGCTAAGCCCAGTGACACAACCTCCTTTACGAGCTCTGAAAAATGGGCTTTGTATGGAGCCATTCTATTAGACGAGGCCATCACTTCCTTTGTCTGAGTAAATTAGATTTATTAAAGCCCTATATTTATACTAATCAATTGATCACTGTTCAATGACTATATTATCAATGATAAAAATTCTTAATGATATTTTGAAATCCAAAATCATAAAACCAAATAATTTCATATGTTATATAACCATTTTACATAATAATACTTTTAATTATATCAAGAGTAATTTTCATTAATAAAAGTTTGCATCGTTACATTACTCCCTTAGTGTATTGAAGTGATGGACAAGAGGATGGACTATAATGAGGCAGAACTCAATGAGTAG
The DNA here is from genome assembly GCA_963277665.1 of Viscum album. Taxonomy (NCBI): domain Eukaryota; kingdom Viridiplantae; phylum Streptophyta; class Magnoliopsida; order Santalales; family Viscaceae; genus Viscum; species Viscum album. The sequence continues at coordinate 1,580,960,842 of OY728119.1, read as the reverse complement.
GGAGAATTGACTACTCACCTTGCTCAAATGATTTAAAATTTTTATTATATTGTTAATTTCATTATAATAGTTTCTAATTTATATACAGGTTTCTTAAGATATGATGAACATCAAGATGTGAAGGAGGTCCAAGCTATTGAAATATTGAAACCCCAAGAGAACACAAATTCAAGAATACCATTCCTCCCAAGAACCTGAGACGAAAAATTCAGATGACAGACTTTCCTCATTTCTCCCAAAATTAATTCTAGTTTTTGTTGAGAAAATAGATGATCATGAATCCAAACTCAGTGAACATGGATATTTGATTTCTCACCTTTATTGTTTTATTTCAAATTTAAATTCCCTAGTGTATAACTTAACATAAAAATATATTGTAGGGATTGATTGGTTTGAAGACAAAGAAGATCAGAATGTGGAGGAATTCAATACTGTAGAAACCAAAAAGGAAGAAATAACTGAGGAAAAAATGAAGAACATTTCATGGAGTATGCTGGAAACATTGAAAATGATGATCCTATATATTTGGAAGATGTTTTAGAACCTAAGGCATCCCTTCTATATATACAAAAATACCAAGAAGAAAAAAGATAATTTCTTTTGAAACTGTACGATGAAGAGGAAAGAAAAATGATGGAAATTGGTGATTGGATGGTTAAAGAGAGAAAAAATAAGAGGAGGTCAATGTAATACAATCTATAGAATTAGAGGAAGAATAAGTTGTAAAGAAGGATGATCTAGAGGTCAAGGAGGAAAAATCCAATGAATTTATGATGGATGATGAAAAAGTGAAGGAATAGGACAATATTAAACCATCCATCAACCTCATGGGTATTATCGAGACTAAATAAGAATGGGACTCCCTCCTATAATTTCAATATGAAGAGGAGAACACAAAGGATCTGACTGAAGAAGTTATTCTAAAATTTGATCTAGATGAAGAAAAGGAAGAGTCTATAGTGGAGTAGGTGTAACAGCCTGAGATTTTATGAGATATATTATTTTTAATTTCTTTGATGTCTCTTATTATACACTACACCAAGACTAGCTTGTACTATACGCAACACTGTATTAGCTTGCAGTATACGCAACACTATTCTTGGCTCGTGTTACAAACAAATTCAAGATCGTTTTGTGGAAATTATTCTATGCAAAATTAAGTATATATTTTCTTTAATTTATAAAGAAAATTAGTTTTGATTGTGTTATACGCAACACCAAAAGGATCTTTCACTACACGTAGCCCTGACTTGGCTTACATTACACGCAATCAAGACCTTCTTCGATAGCATGTGTAGTACGCAATACCACGTTTCACTAAACGAGATATTATTATTATGAACTAGCTGTTATGAATAGTAATACCCACTTTTTGAAATTCTATAAATTTTATATTTCAAAATAGACTTCATTTTTGGATTCGGAATATCGAAATTAGCCTGGGGTGAATTTTTGGTATTTTTCTAAAAACATTCAATTATTGATGAATAGTGAAAACACTTGGTTACTATTTAAAAACCGACTTTTTATTTAAATAATTATTTATTTTATTTAAATTTATTTTAGGTCAAAATAGATAAATAATATCTATATAAGTTCAATTTAATTCATTTGAGTCGTTTTATAATATTTTTAGATATATAAAAAAATTTATTGAACTTTTCACCGTCTTTTACCCACCTCCTTTGGTGAATTTTCAAATTTACATAAAACTTAATTTTACCGCTTCTATGAGTGTAATTTCAAAAATCTGAGAGACACGGTTTATGACAGTAAGTAAAATGTGGTTCAATGAGATGAAAATAATTTTTGATGAATAGTAACTTTTTAGTTTTATTTACCACGGTTAAAAGTAAATAGGGTAATTAAGGGTACAAATAATATTATTATTACCCTGACACATGTTTTAATTCTAATGGATAAGTTTAATTCTACCAAAAACAACCTTAGGAATAACATTTGACCATTTAGGTCTACTTGGATTAGATTTAGACATTTATTATTATTTAATTCAAAGAAGAGTTAAAAGAGTAAAAATCAAAGTTTAATAAGTAAAACATTTTTAATATAGGGTTATCACAAGATAAATTAGAAAATAAATATTCATTATAAAGATAAAAATATTTCCTACATAATGATATATTATTTATTATTTTTATACATTAAATAATTTATGTTATTTATTACACAATGATGATGCAGTAATTACCTTATTAATGAAATATTAACATAATTGATGTTATAAATACCCAAATAAATTTAATTTTAGACTTTTTATGAATTAAAATAATTTTATAGGTTAATATGACATGTTAGTATTGATTTAATTAACTTTTTTTGAACTAATCATGCTTTTATGATTTTCCCAAAAATCAAGTACCAAATAGTGTCAGAATTGACATAAAATAGTTTTTAAAAAATATTATATTATTAATTGTTATTTTATTCCTAAAAATCTAAGTTTCATCCAAATGTCTTATATAAGGATATATATATTAATAATTAACCACTTGGGGTTCGTTTTTCTTGTTATAGTAAGTTTATTAACCATATATTTTAAGAAAACAAAAAGACGCGGTAAAAGTTAAATTATTTAACTTAGAGTTAAATCTAAATGATAAGGATACAATAGTGACCTAAACTTGTATAAAACCTGTTGGTTGAGAGTATTTCGACCCATCCCCACCTTATCTTCTAAATAATTCAATTTTCAGCTATTAAAAACCTAATATGACTTTATTATAAAATAATATTTTATATTTTTTCTAAGGTACCCCTCTCCTCCCTTATAAAAGGGCACCCCTTCCCTCTTCTCTTCAAACCCTTTTGAGCCTTGAAGTTCAGCCAACCCCTGCCCATTTCTCTTCTAAAATTCCCTAGAAACATTCTGGAGGTTCTGGTCTTCTCAAAAGACCAACTCTAGTCCCTTAAGAGCAAGCTTAAAGAAGGTGCGTCGAAGAAGAGGTAATCTCTTCTACCGATTATTTCAAGTTTCTTTATTCTTAAACTTCTTATTCATTAGTTGTTTCATTATAAAGTAATAACATCAGTATCTCTAATATACTGATAGGTTATTATACATATGAAACAACCCCATTTTACCTTATATCCATCCTACGGAAAACAAAATCACCGCGCGTGCGTACGTACGGAATATCGTCTCCACGTAGTGGTGTAATCTGTTTTTCCACCACCACCTTACTTGGATGGATATAATGGTGTAAAGAATAACTATATATGGATACTATAACATCATAATGATTATGATATATTATATCATCCACTCTAATTCCATTCAAAAATTATGGTAATGATATCATCGCTCGTGCGTACGTACGGATTACCGTCTCCACGACGCGATGAGATTCAATCTCCATGTTAACCATTAAAGAATGATTATAAAGTATATTAATGAATAATAATGTTATATATAACATTATAATTCTACTAGATTTATTTATATGATATTTACTTAATTCCATTCAAGTCAATAAGGAAAAGAAAACAACATTCATGCGTACGTACGGCCTACCGTCTCCATGAACGGTGTATTTCATTTCATTTATTTATCTATTATATATATATATATATACTGAATATATATAATATATAAATAATTATTTACATTCTGGAAGTAATTAAATCAGGATATAAGTAATAATAATATCAAGAATAACAAGTCTAAACAAGTACGATAAATAAAACGATTTTACCCAAAACACTGCTTTAACATGGAATTTACAAAAGAACTGGTAATATAAAGTCATAAGTGAACCATATATGATATAATAACAATTAATATGATTCTTTAATAACTAAATGAAATTATTTAAATCATTATACAGGAGGTTTGGATACGTACGAAGCATATCAGACCTAAGGAAAGGGATAACTTTTCCAATCTCATTTTTATCCGAGATTGTTTATTCATAAGTATTTACTGGGGTTATTGTTATCATACATGCCCATGTTTTATAAAAATGTTTTCATGTATTTTTAAATTCCTTTTTACCCATTTTTTAATTTCACTACATTTTATGAAAGGTATCTTACTTTTGTTTACCACAAGAGGAACTTTTTTGACTTTTCCGACAAAAGTACAAGGAGAATGTTTTTTTTAACTTATACGGCATGAACGGATTTTTACAGTTTTATAATGCCTTATTTTCATGAAGTTTACTCTATAATATTTCATGAATATTTACAAAAAAATCATTTTCTTTTAAAATTTCATGGCATTTTGTGAAAATAAAATGATTTTGAATAAGAAAGGATATTTTCCTCAATAATTCATTTCAAGTGTATTATCAAAACCATTTTCCATCTAAGATGGCATTATTTCATATGTGTATGATTCAAGTATAATGTCTCAATGATTTAAATGGTTTCACTTTTCTTATGATGAAATGATATCCATTTGTTTTATATGGATTATGTTATGACAGGATGATGTTTATGAAACCCATTTTTATTATTTGGGTTATAATGAATGATTTATGCTTATGTTGTGGCACAAGTAAGAATGATTTCATTATGAGATGGATGGGACCTATATATCCATCCAATTAATTGGGTAAATATTTATATCTCATGATATAGACATGGCTGGAATGGTAAGTTAATCCGGTTCAGTTTTACAGGACTGAAACGAGGAGTGAACTCGATTCAGAAAGGGACTTTGTCCACTAAGATGGTCTTGGAAGCAATGCCTTGGATACTATGGAAATCATATCATGTGCTTAATGGTTTTCCACAATTACATGTTTTCTTCCCATGCTATTTTATCGTTATTGATGTTCCATTATGATATATGCCTTACGTACTTCCAAGATTTATGTATTTGCTCAAGATTTTGGTGTTTAGATTTTATGTTCAAGTTTTTGCATTCAAATGTTTATGGATTTTTTTTATGTTTTATATGTTTACCCTTACTAGGAATTTGAGGTCACCCTTTTTATGTTTCATTTTCCCCAGGATATAAACAATTTTTTTAGGTAAGAAAACAAAAGGGGAAGATCTTTATGGGAGACGTTGAAGAACTTTCATCATGATTAGAAGATTATGTTCCAAGTTTCCAAAAACACTAAACTATTACGGTCCTTTGGTGTTTGTTTTTTTATGTATTAAGTATTCCTCAAAAGTAATGTAATGTCTATGTATGTCAAGCTTTGGGTCTCTACAGTAGGTGAACTACAAAATTTGGTTAGATTTTGATTTTTAATTATTTTCATTAAACCTATCCTCAAATTACAGCCCACCACTATCCAAGATGAACCAATGGAGGTGGAAGAAAAAGACAACCCCAAATGCACAGTAGTTTTAGATGTGGTTAAATCCAAGATGGTTAGCTTTTTAAAATGTTCCAATTTATTAATAAAGGTAAAAGGATGATATGAAAACCATAAAAAGAGAAGCTATCGGAAGGCAACCCAGATTAAAAAAAAGCTTTATAGGATATAAATTTATATTATTTTATCAATTTAAATAAATCTCACTGTGGTTGGTCTCTTTACCTACATGATCCATAAATTTTAAATACTCAATAGCACATACATTCAAAGTTTATTTTTATTTTATATCCCTGGAAGGAAGCAACAATAAGAAACTTAAGAGAAAGAAACTCGAACATTTCATATAGTGGAATCAAAATACACATCGTGTACCTGGATAGAAATAACTTAAGAGACTCATTCAGAATCATCAATAAAAGGGGACCACTTTTCTACTTTTTTATATCTTTGGAACCCTAGTTTTTTCTAGCACATGATTTGAGAAAAATTAATCAATATAATTGTTGCATGGACTGAATTGAATCAGATTCACCCACAAAAATTCTTGAATTTTGGTCTGGTACCCACTAATCAAGGATACATAAGCACTGATAAGAAATATTTTTACATATTGGAAAATTTAAAATATGATGGTCATAAATAAAAACATATAAATGGAAATTGTAAAATTCACTTGATTACCTTAACTTGGAATCCCATTAAAATGATTACTGATATGATTTCTTTTCATGATGTTGATTCCTAGAAACATGCATTGAGTAAACCTGATTATTGATTTTCATTCATGACCTGATTGAATCATATTCTATTCTCATTCTTGAAAGGATTCTGAAGTAAATATTTCCTATTTCTCTAAGAATCTTTCTTGACTGAAACATGGGGCATGTAAACTGACTAGAACTTACATTGTTATCTTGTCAAATCTATGACTGTACAAAAGAACTTTTAAAATGATTAAGACATTTTATTAATGAGACCTTTTATCCTGAGATGCACCAGCATATTGATCCACCTTTAGCCCATAGAATCCATGGCTGACCTTGTTAGGATTAATCCATGCTATAAGACATTATTTACTTTTTCTACCCAACTCTTTGTATTTTTCATGATATTCAATTGGATGGGGGTGGGGGAGGTATTGTTTATGATGTATATGGGATTATATATCTTGAGAGGAGATTGAAAAGTGTTTTAATTAGATTGTGGGGAAGGTTCATATTTACATTCATTATATTCCATTGTATATCCCTCTTGTTTTTAAAAAAATGGATAAAAATTTGATTAAAAAAATCGGATGTGAATTGGAAGAATAAAAATTCACCATTTTTTAGACCAATGATTTTTATCATAAGTGGTTAGGTGGTGAATGTGAGGTTTATTCCAATCATGGGTTTCAAAAAAATAAGAAAAAGAAAAAAAAATAAAGATAGCAACAAGAGAGGATTATTTTTCATTATGATTACATTGAACGTGGGCATTCAACTTATTCTTTGGGGAGTGTGTGAGATGGAACTACATTTTTTTAGTAGAATTTCATTGATCTTGTATTTTGAATATCATGAAATGTACATTAGAGTTTAGCATCCTCCTTGAGACTTTCTTTATTTTCAACATTTTACCTACCTAACCTCTACCATAGATTCATATGATCCTTATTTCAAAGCTCTCATGATTAATTGTGATATTTGTCTTTACAGGGTGTAGAAAGTAGATTCGATGCAAGACTATAGTTAGGAAAATGTGATTAATGTATGATCATAACTCCACTAAATTATTACCTTGAGTGATGAGTGGAAAAATTAATGGTAAAGTAAATTTTAAATGGAATGGGTGTTGATGAAAGGTTGAAAAATATGTGTGAAAAAGTAGAAATTTCTTGAATTGAACATTTTAAATGAATCATGATTTTGGATATTATTTATTGGGTAGTCATTGTGATTCAAAAATCTCCAGTTATTACATGTTTTAATGAGCATCATAAACTAAAAATTCCCTTGTTGATGTATGGACCCTTGGTATTTCAATGTTGGGGTTTTTCTCAAGGATGAGCAAAGGTTTGAGTGGGGGTGTATTTGATAAACATATTTTGTATAAATTTTTTGATGGGTTTTTACATATTAATTCATTTAATATTAATTTATTTAATATAATATTTGTTCCTGATATTAATGGTTTGAAAATTATTATGTAGGAATGGCATTAGAAGAAATAGTAAGGGAAACATGGAAAATGAGGAACAAAAGAAGACTTCACGTTGCTTCGCTAAACTTATGGAGAAAAACTAGATTTTGAAGATGAAGTAAGATGAAAATTATGGAGAAGAACTAGTAAACATCATGTACTGAGATTACATGAAGTGTAGTATCAGTTTAGGACATGTTTCATACCATGTAGAACAAGTCGTGATGATAGAACCCGCTGTGAACTGCAAGTACACGTTGTGTAAATCCAGTACACGACGTAACCAGAGTCAAACCAGTGTATAAAGTTTCTTCAAATTCAACATGGTGGAGGAAAACATAGATATGAAGTACATGACATGTATTCTAGGTACACGCTATGATGACGATGATACACTGAAAATTAAATGTGATGTGAGCTGCAGGTTTTGCTAAAAAAATCCTATAAAAGGCACCCTTGGCCACCCTTTCATGTCATTTTGAAATGCTTTGGACCTTAGAGAGAAATCAGAACCATCAGGAGGCCTCCATAAGTCTCCACCCTTCCATAGATAGGTTTTTATTTCAGTTTTTTGTTCCTTTATTTGATATAATCGTTGGATGATTTTTCATTTAATTTCAATATTTCTATTTTCCTTACTTGTTCATTCATTCTCTTCTCATTAATTCTTTTCTAAATAGTCTGCTATGGGTATTTGATTATTCATCATCATGAACCACCTGATGATGATTGAAAAAACCCATAGTGGAGAGTAGAATCGGTTAAAGGGGGTGCTTACCATCATAGTTCTATTTACCTTTTATCTTAATTATGATTTTATTCAATAGTATCTTGTTGTGCCTATATGTCCAATTTATTCATCACTGAATTGATGAACATATGGTTCAATAACGAATGAACCCCAACATTATTGAGATTTTTTATTCATGGCCATTAAATGTAATTACTCTTCTGCATTTTGCAATCTGAACTAAATTCACTTTAGCTATTTTGATTCATTCGACGAAGATGAATTGAGATTTTTTGGTAGTTTGATAGTGAATGAACATTTCTTATATTGATGAAACTATTTGGTTGGGTAGATATTTAATATGATTATGTTTCAAGTGAAGTTTAATTAATTAATTTAGAAAAACCACCCCTGGGAACTGATTCCCCTCTCTTCTATTTGTCTTCTAATTTTTTTTTATTTTAATTGCACAATTAGTTTAATAAAATCATACTGAAATTAGACCAACCCAACCTTTAGTAAAGAGTTATCACTTCTGCATTCCCCACTCTCTGTGGGTATGACCTCGCACTTCTACTATGTTGTTCCATTGTAGAAAGTATTATTCAGGTTAATATAAATTTCTAATTTGACTCACGCTCGGAGGAATTAACAATGCCTTTCAAGCATATCAGATGATGCTATTGGAATTACTATGTCAAATATCTCATACTCAAGGCATGTAGAACAATTCCTTGAATATTATGTAGCATACGTATAAATCCCTCTCATAACAGGGCATCAGTTCCTACATTTGGAACAGGAAGAGGTACCACATGTGGCACTACAGGAGGTATGACTGGTGGATCAAGGACAACTACTTTAGGTGCATGGTCATCACTTCCTTTAGGGTGTTCCACTGGAGGAATTTGTGGCATCATGATACTAAAATGTCAAACACATACATCATAAAATATTTAGCAGTTGAAGAGATTTCAAATAAAAAAATAGGATATGTACAAATCCTTCCAATGAACAGATAAAACCCCTTTTCCTACCCCTAAGGCTGGGAATAAGAAGTAGATAGGGATCATGGTAGGTCATAAGAATTTAAGAGATACCCCACTATCCACTACTAAGTTAGATTTTGGTTCTGGTTCTCTGTTTCATATATATAGGATAGATAATTCCACTTTAGAAGTCATATTCATTTTAAACTTGTTCTTGTTCAAATATTTAAATCCATTTTAAATGAATGAATTATATGGATCATAATTCCCAATCTATAAGGTCCCATACTACTTATGAACCAAAATATGGTTTCCTATTAACCCATACCATAACATGTTATATCCAAAGTTACCAATGAACCATGACTCAATGTTCCATAATTGAAAGCTTATGGTTTCTTCTCTAACTTATACAGGAAAACATTATTATGTCAAGGCATGAACATTAAGTTTCAATTAAATTTTTCAATCCCTATATTAAACATCATCATAATTTAAATACATAATCAAGGCACTATCAATATGTAATAGGAAAAGGCATGTTGGAAATAGACGTGTCATGCAAAAATTCATGGAATATTAGTCCTATTATGCCTATAATGATGCATGTAATGCAACACCATCATTTCATCAGGCCTAGGTAAAAGAAATTACAATCTCAATAATACCAATATAATAACACCAAAAAACATTTGTGTCACCCAATATTGAAGTCTTATCAACTATAAATGACATAATTAATAATTAAAGTTACTTATCCCAGGTAATTTGGGTTTCCACTATATATGGGTTTGCTATGTCTAAGAACATGGTAAATTCAAAATTCATTTAACTCCTATTCTCCCTTTTAATACCCAAATAGTATAACAGTGTAAAAATAAAGGCTCTCATACCAATTTATAATGTTCCAAACTTGGATCCAATTAACCTATACCCTGAACTGGTGGATCAAATGGCCTAAAAAATTCATCCCTATACTCTATAGGATTCCAACTAGTAGCGAGGGTGTAAAGATGGTATATCGAGGGTCGAACAAAAAACATTAATGGGAAATCATCGAGGGTTGAAATCTATGGGGGAATACCATGTCAAGTGTTTGTAGAGGAAATGCATATAATGCTTATATTAACATCTCTCACCTATGGTCAGTGATTAGCTATCTCATCCCAAATCTCAAGCGGGACTCCTGATGGATTGACGGTGAGGGAAAGATTTCTTTTTGGAAGCAAAACTGGGCAGGCAACGCCATTGGATATCCGGGATTCCCATCGCCCACCATCTCCTTCAAGGAGGAAAGTCTTCACCCTTCTTTATTTAGGTTAGTTATGGACCCAAACCAAAGGTCAATGTTTGATCTCATTGTCATCAAATTTGAAGCAGATATATGCGTATTCACTCCCTCCAACTCGGGGAGGTTCAATTCAAAGGACTTTCGTCAGTCATCCCATTATCTAATTAAACACGATCGATGGAATGTTCTAGTTTGGTGAAATTAGATTCCAATGAAGTATAATTTTCTCCTTTGGCAGACCAGGAACCAAGATATCCCTTTGGATGATGACTTCAAAAGAATGGGCACCAGCCTGGCATCTTGTTGACTCTATTATAAGAACATGTGGGGGAGATGATGAACCACATTTTCTTTAAAGGCGATTGGGTGCAAAATGTATTGAGGGATTTCAGTGACTTCACTTCATAATCCTCTAGAGATCAATGGGACACCCCATTCTTGGAACGATGGTATAAGTGAATAGAGAAATCGAGTCTAGAGGAAACTTCAATTATGGTGACCCTTAGTGCTGCATGCTGGTGTTTATGGAAATCCAAAAATAGAGCTCATTATAAGGGGTGTTCTTCCACAGGGATGTCCACAATCATGAGGCTCAGGAGTCTACTGTTTGACATGGTGACAGTGATAAAAAACTATCAGGAAGATCCCTCTATTAGGGTGCTAATGGTCTCCTCTCCTACAACTCACCCCCATCCATAGGCTTGGGGGTCCCTGGGTTTGGTGGATTCCCCTTGCTGTTGGACTAGATTTGAACATAGATGAATCATGAATCTCTGAGAGAATTCATAGTGGAGAAGTAGTTCGGGACAACAAGGGTAGTGTGATGTTGGCCTTCACATCATATTATAGTAATGGAACCTCCATACTGGAAGAGGTAAAGGCAGTTCTTACTGGCCTCATCCTTTGCGATCATGCGAACATCCATCCTTCTGAGGTTAAAACAGAATCCATGGTTATTCATGATGCACTCCAAGAAAAAGTTCCCTCACCTTGGACCATCTCATACATCACCAAGATATGCAGGAAAATCATTAATAACAACATATAGGTTACCCACACCTGGCATGATGGGAACAAAGTAGCGGACCACCTGGCATCTCTTGCAGAACAAGGCTATAATGTCATTCAATTATTGTTTCTTTCTTGAAACCAGAGGGGGTTAACCTGATTCGAGGGGAAGACCTTGGTGTACATTAATTTAGGCCTCCCTAGGCCCTGACTCCCTTTCCTTTCTCCCTTATTTTCTTTCTTGACTAAAAATGAATCTAATGATGAAAGCCACTAGGTAGTGTCATATACATAGATGCATGGAATTATAATATACAAAAGGTGAACATGGGAAGGTATATATAATCATGATATATGAAAGCTAAAAAAAATAAAAAAAGGCTGATCTACGAGCATCTCGAGCTTATGTTTGATCCTCTTATCCAATGCTACATTTATAGGTAAGAATATCAAAGACTAGTAGCAGCACACTTTCCCTTATCAGAACCTGCAAAAAAATAATCTTCTCATGTACCAAAGGAATCTTTAGTAGTGTGTGACATAAAATCTTAGTAGGACACCACCAACGGTGTCTAGAATTAACCCAAGAAATGCCCAGAACAAAATAGTTTGTAACAATAAATGAAATATTATACAATGTGGAATAAATAAATAACATCCCTCTTAGGTTCCTAAATTAAACATGGTGGCTCTACCTGCTTCGGCTCATGGCCAGAATATATGTCAGATCGGTTAATATATATATATATATAGTAAATATATATATAGTATTTGTATATATTGCATCCAACTATATGGACCAAGTATGTGTGGACGTAAGTGGCCATATAACAGAAATACTATTTGCTCGCAGGACCAGGGTGTAACTCAGACATCTATGACCATTCAAACGTGTCTACAAGATTAAGAAATAGGGTACATGCCCTACATCTCATAATGAGTGGGAGGCATCATGATCGTCTCTTGAGATGGTTAGTGTGCCATCATTTCAACACTTAAATAAGGAACATGGAGTGTCAATCCCACCGTCCTACTAGTTTCAATGGTGATAATACTACCAAATCGGTATTTAACAGCATTGGTATTTAGTAGTGCTAAAAAAGCACTGATAAATTTAGCTTTATCAGCACTAAAGAAAGCACTGGTAAATTTAACCCATTATCAGTTCTTTATTTTTAGCACTGAAAAAGGGTACCCTTTCTGAGTGCTTTATTTTTACCGCTGATAAAGGGTTCCCTTTATCATCAATTTATTTTTAGTGTTGATAAAGGGTACCCTTTATCTGTGTTATATTTTTAGTTCTCATAAAGTTGTCCTTTTTTTGTTCTTTTTTAGTGCTGATAAAGGTCCGAATGAATAAAATGAAACAATTCAATAAATAAATAATAAAAAATGAGTTTAATAAGAAAAATATTAAAAAAATTATTAGTTAAATAATTATTGATAAAAATGAATAAATTGATTATACTCTATATAAATAATAAATACGAATAAATAGTATGCATTATATATATATATATATGCGAAATGAAAACTAAACAAATTAAAATTAAAAATAAGTAAATTAATAAAAATATTAAACATTTTATTAATTAGATGATTGTTGATAATATTAATAAATAGAATATATATTATTGTATATAAATATGATCTATATATTACAAAATATTTATGCGTTATATTTAGTAAATAATGATTTATAATTAAAAATTAATATGAATTTAAAATATTGACTAAATGCATAGAGTAATGGGCATATAATTGAATGTTGTTTGATTTTTCAATTTAACATACATAAAATGTTTGTTAAATTAATTTCACATATACGTAATTAATGCATTTTTATATACAATGTACAAACAAAAAACTCTTCCGATTTTTAAATATTATTAAAGTTTACTTATTTTTAATTTATTCAATTTCACACATTTTTAACACATATTCACTTAAAATTAGATATTCATTAATAATGTAAAAAAATATTTGGACAAAAATATTTATAATTTTTTTTATACAAATATATTAAAAAATTCATACTATATTTATAAAATTATATATTTATAATTATAAATAAATATATATTTTTTAAAAGTATTTATATAATTATAAATAAATAATTAGATATATTTTAATAATTATTAAATTGATAATAAATTTACTTAAATAATGAATATATTTACTATATTTATATTTATATTTATTTATTAAATATATATATGTATATAATTATATAAATATATATAATGAACTAAATATTATTTTTTTAAAATATTTATATAATTATAAATAAATAATTATATATTTAAATAATTATAAATAAATAATTAGATATTTTGTAATGCCCCGACCCCAGTTGCCTAGAGTCAGTGCCTTATTACATAACATTGGCATGATCAAAAGAAAGATCAAATATCGAAAGACAGATTAATTTAGTAGACTTGGAAACACTAGATATATTCATAAGTCTTATATTACATCATAAAAATGAAAACTACAACAACATAGTCTCCATAGTCCACACTCATATCCCCACATACTATCCCTGCAGGTCATTCATAAAATACTTCTTCACATCCTGGGAAAAATAAAACATAGAAAGAGGTGAGCTCAGATGCTCAGTAAGAATAACAATATAGCGGAAACATTCATAAATAACCATAAACATTTAAGGCAATGTATAACTAAAACAAAAGCCTTTTAAACTTGAACATCAGAATAATAATGCAAAGATAAAATAAAATAATTCCATTTACTTATTCACATGGATATTCTACTAGTTGAATAATCACATGCAATATCAATAACCACTTTCATAATGATGGAATACATAATGCCAGACTATCATAACCACGTAGCCAAGGCCTCGTGCCAAGAATAAAAATAAGATTTTGTCAAGGCCTCATGCCAAGACACTAGTTTGTCTCATGAGACCTACCGATGCATCGAGGAGCTATAGCGGGCTCTACCCGTCACTTATTAAGTCCAATGCATTCCTCATATGAACAGGTTTAAACATAACATAAACATTCGTATTAAAACTAGCATACGAAATGTAAATAATTTCTTCATAAACCATGAATGGTATAAAAACAACACATCCACAGTCAAACATATCACAAAACCATCAATACAATATGGAAGTTTTGTATCATAATAAATAAACTTCAAATAAGCTTAAAATTCGTCAAAGGTTGTTGACATAGATGAAATCAAAACTATTTGAGAGAAATATCTCTTTTTTTGAAATCATTTAAAAGTCCCATAATTATTAAATAAAACATTTACTTTGAAAATATTCTTATAAGCTTGTAAGGAAAGCTACTACAACTTAATAATGGTGTAAAATAGCCATATCCGCCGTATAAGTTAAAAAGACATTCTTACCTTAATTCTGTCGAAAAGGTTAAAAAGGACCATGTTTGGAAAATGACTGAAAGATTCCTTTATAAAATTCTTCTAAAAAGTAAAACAATGGTATAAATGACTTTAACCCATATTCTTTAAAATAGTTATAATTTTTTGAAATACATTTTTAGGAAACATGGATGTGGATGATAAAGAGGTCCCAGTATATTATTACGTATAAACAACCTCGGATAATGAAGAGATTGCGAAATAAACCCTTACCAATTTGGTAACTTAAGAAACATACACCACATGAAAGAGGTATCATACAATTAATATGTAAATACACATAAATTAAAGTGTATTAGACAAATAATACAATTATGGGCAGTACCTACACCACAAAAAAGGTAATAGTGGCGATATGGCATGATTCTCACGAGAATAAAGAGTGAGATGAAAACCCCTTACCTTGTAATTTTCCTTGGTTGGGGGTAGGTTAACCTCATGTATAATGGTGAAATATTGTTATTAAATTATAAAATAATCATTTAAATTAATATGATATCATATATGATCTTTTAACATTGCTTTGTTAATAATATATTAGTATTATCGTTGTTTCGGGTGTTTACTTACTCATTTACTTTTATATGTTTTGTTACATAAGCCATGTTTTTGATGGATAGTTTGTATCTTATTCATATCCAGAATTATATCAAGTCCTTAAACACTATTTTTAATCATCAAATTAGAATTATTCTTGAATGGATAAGATGGGGAATGAATATCATCGCGTCCATGGAGACGGTAGTCCGTACGCACGAGCAACAATATCATTATTTTGATATTAAAATAATATATAATTGGATGTAATATCATATATACAGAATAATTATCATGTTATATTTATTATTTACATGAATTACACATCATTATTATACCCATCCAAATAATAATATATTGAATAACAATTATACCACGACGTGGGGACGGTATGTCATACGTACGCACGTATGGTGACATGTCATTAAAATGATGGATAGAATAATGAATATGGTTGTACCATATTTATAATAACATCACAGTATATAGGATATACTAGAGTTATTATTTTATTATGTTAATAACAAAGAAAGAAGATGTTTAAGAAGAAATGAACTTGAAAACGGGTGGTGAAAACATTACCTCTTCTTCGGGTTCTTCCTTTTGATTTGATCAAAAGGGATCCTTAAGATGAATTTCTGATCAAAATAAGGCCTCTAGTTTTATTTTAGGGAAGTTTAGAGAGTATTTGGGTAGAAGTTGGCCGAACCAAAAGGCTTTGAAGGTGTGAATAATTGGTTATAAGTGGTGTCCTTTTATAAGGGGAGAGGAGGGGCACCTTAGGAAAATCTAGATAAATTATTTTATAATAAATTCATATTCGGTTTATAAAGGCACAAAAGTGATTTATTTAGAGGATAAGGTGGGGATTGTCGAAAAACACCCAACCAATGTGTTTTAGACAGGTTTGGGTCACTATATTAACCTTATCTTTTAGTTTTAACTCTTAGTTAATTAGTTTCACATTTACCATGTCACTTTGTATTTTTATATTATATAGTTAATAAAAATACTATATACATCCAAGATACCCCCAAGTGTTCCATTAATGATACACCTATCATAATATAAGTCTCTTGGACGAACCTTAGATTTTTAGGAATTTAATATCAATTAATAATATAATACTTTTTTTAGAAACCCTTTTATGTCAATTTTGACACTATTTAATAATTGATTTTTGTTAAAGTCTTATGATATTTATTAATTAGAAAAAAATTAATTTAATCAATAATAACATGTCATATTAACCTATAAAATTATTTTAATTGATAAAAAGTCTCAAATTACATTTATTAGGGTGTTTTAAATATCAATTATTTTAATATTTCACTATTAAGGTAATTACTGCATCATCATTGTGTCATAAATTAATTAATTTATTTAATGTCTAAAAATTATAAATAAAATATAATTATTTAGTAAATATTTTTATATTTCTAATGAATTTATATAATCTTATTTATCTTATGTATAACCCTATATTAAAAATGCTTTAGTTATAAAGATTTGATTTAACTATTTTAGATCTTCTTTGAATTAAATAATAATAAATGTCCTAATCTAATCCAAGTGGACCAAAGTGGTTCATATTTTATTCATAAGATTGTTTTTGGTCGAATTATTCTTATTAAATAGAATTAGTACATGTGTCAGGATAAAAATAATATCATTTTTACCTTTAATTACCCTATTTACTTTTAACCGTGGTAAATAAAAGTAAAAAGTTACTATTCACCAAAAATAATTTTCATCTCATTGAACCACATTTTACTTACTGATATGAACCGTGTCTCTTGTATTTTTGAAATTCAACTCACAGAAGTGGTAAAATTAAGTTTTATGAAAAATTCAGTTTTTTTAACTACCACTTAGTGGTTTCACTATTCATCAAAAAAATGAAGTTTTTCAGAAAAATACCAAAAATTCACCCTAGGATAATTTCGATATTCCGAATCCAAAAATGAAGTCCATTTTGAAAAATAAAATTTATAAATTTTAAAAAGTGGCTATTACTATTCATAACGGCTAGTTTGATTGGTTGTGGTGTGTGTTAGAACTCAAAGTTGCGTACAATACACGCTACTGTATTATTCAAAGAGAAGCATACCATGGAAGCTTGGGGTGTTACATTCTCCCCTCATTCAAATAATTTCATCCTCGAAATTTCTAGAATACCACCACATGAAAAGACTCGGGTGGTTCTTCATCATAAGTTCCTCAGGTTCCCACGTTGCCTCTTCCATCTTATGGTTCCTCCATAAAACTTTTACCAGACAAGTAGTCTGGTTTCTCAGCACTTGTTCTCTTGTATCAAAAATCTTGAAAGTCTCTTTGCAATAAGATAGATCGGGTTCCAGTTCTACTTCCTCATAGGTGAGAACATGCGTTGGGTCAGGCATGTATTTTCTCAATAGTGATACGTGGAACACATCATGAACTTTAGAGAGACTTGGCGACATTGCCAAATGGTAAGATACAACCCCAATTCTTTCTAGAATTTCAAATGGTCCGATGTACCTGGGACTCAATTTTCCCTTCTTAACGAAACGTATAACACCCTTCCTCGGAGATACCTTCAACAAAACCTGATCTCCTACCTGAAATTCCAAATCCTTCCTTCGGTTATCAGCATATAACTTCTTCCTACTTTGAGCTGCTTTGATGTGGTTTTGGATTACCTTCACCTTTTCCATCGTTTCCTCCACCAGTTCTGGGCCTACAAGTTTTCTTTCACCAACGTCATCCCAATAAGTTGGTGTGTGACATCTCTTTCTGTATAATGCTTCATATGGTTCCATCTGAATACTCGAATGGAATATATTGTTATAGGAAAATTCTACCAGAGGTAAATATTGATCCCACATACCCTGAAAATCAAGTGAGCATGATCTAAACATGTCTTCTAAGGTTTGAATAGTCTGTTCTGATTGTCCATCTGTTTGAGGGTGGTAGGCAGTGCTCAAACGAAGTTCAGTATCCAGGGCTTTCTGAAGACTTTTCTAGAATATTGAAGTAAAACAAGGATCATGATAAAAAAATAATCGATAGGGGTACTCCATGAAGTCTCGCAACTTCATTAATATATAGTCTTTCTAGACGTTCCAGTGGTAGATCTTCTCTTATAGCAAGAAAATGTGCTGACTTGGTAAGACGATCAACAATAACCCATATTGCATCATTCCTTCTAGGAGTCTTTGGTAGCCCCATGAAAAATTCTATCGTAATATTGTCCCATTTCCACTCAGGTATGGGAAGAGGTTGCATGACTCCTCCAGGCTGTTTCCTTCCAGCTTTCACTTGATGAAAAACCATACATCTTGACACAAAATCAGCAATCTCCCTCTTTATGTTGTCCCACCAAAAATGTTCCTTCAAATCTATATGCATTTTGGTGATCCTAGGGTGTATAGAGAAATTGGAACTATGAGCATCATCCAACAAATACCTTTTTAGATCAGGTATATTGGGAACACAAAGTCTCTTCCCAAATTTTAGAATTACTTCTTCATACACAAAGTCTCTCAATCTCCCATCGTTCACAGCTTTAATCTTCTTTTGAAACTCTTCATCATCGGTCTGAGAACTCTTTATCCTTTCTTATAAAGATGGTTTAGAAACCATTTGAAAAAGCATTGATGTTTCACCTTCCATGGTGATTCCCATATCCAACATTACTAGATCCATAAAAAGAGGATCCCTTTCAATTCTCATCATGTTCAAAACTCCATGATCTTTTCTGCTAAAAGAATCTTCCACCTTATTTGCCTTCCCCAGGTGGTAGTGTGTCATGCAATCAGAATCCTTGAGTAGTTCAAGACATCTCCTTTGCCTCATGTTGAGTTCTTTTTGTGAGAAAATATACTTCAAACTCTTGTGATCAATATAAATCTCACATTTTTCACTATAGAGGTAGTGTCTCCATATCTTCAAATAAAAGATCACAGCTGCTAACTTGATATCATGAGTTGGATAGTTTTGTTCATGAATTTTCAATTGTCATGATGCATAGGCAATAACCCTATCAATCTGCATAAAGATACAACAAAGTCCTTTCTTTGATGCACCACTATAATTAACAAACCCATCATTCCCTGATGGTAGAGTCAATATATGAGCATTGACTAATCTTCTCTTCAGTTCTTCGAAACATTCTTCACACTCTTTTTTCCAAACAAATTTAACCCTTTGCGTGTGAGCTTTGTTAATGGGTTAGCCAACCGGGCAAAATTCTGGACGAAATGTCGATAATAACCTACTAAACCAATAAAACTGCATACCTCAGTTATACTCGTTGGTGCTGGCCATTCTTGGATTGATCTTGTCTTAGAAGGATCAACAGAGATTCCATCTTTTGAGGAAAATATGGCCAAGAAAAGAAATCTCTTGAAGCCAGAATTCACACTTTCTAAACTTCCCATATAATTCATGTCTTCTCAGAGTCTTCAATATAATACACAAGTGATTATAATGATATTCATAGCTTTTGGAATATACCAAGATATCATCAATAAATACCACCAGAAAATCATCGAGATATTCCTTGAAAACTCTATTCATTAGATCCATGAATACAGAGGGTGCATTAGTTAGCCCAAAAGGCATTACTATAAACTCATAATGCCCGTACCTGGTTCGAAATGTTGTCTTCAGAATGTCTTCCTTCTTCACACACAACTGATGGTATCCAAATCGAAGGTCTATTGTTGAAAAGTATTGAGCTCCATGTAGTTGGTAGAATAAATAATCAATGCGAGTTAGGGGATACTTGTTCTTTATTGTTATAGCATTGATTTCCCTGTAGTCGATACAAAACCTCATAGATCCATCTTTCTTTTTAACAAAAAGAATAGGGGCTCCCCATGGAGAAACACTAGGGAGAATAAATCCCTTATTACTCAATTACTCTAGTTGTTTCTATAGTTCGACTAATTCCATAGTGGCAATTCTATAAGGGGTATTCAATATAATCCTTGATCCAGGAATTAAATCAATGGAAAACTCAACTTCTCATTCTGGAGGATGTCCAGGTAAATCTTCTAGAAACACATATAAATATTCTTTCACAATAGTTACATCCTCTATTTGAACATTCCTTTCCTCACCCATAGTCAATTCATTCTCTTCCTCCCCAATAATTGAATTTAGTTGAGCTACTGGAGGTGGATCTAGATAAGAATTAGGTGATGACGATTCTGCTCTAAAGATAATGTGTTCTTTATCATCATCATAAAAAATCATAACCAACTTCTTCTTACAATAAATCTTCGCATCATGCTGCAAAATACAATCCATACCGAGGATTATATCAAACTCAATCATAGTTATGACAATGAGATCAGCAGATAAAGAACATTTATGTGCTTTAATGGGGACTGATTCACAAAACTTTGTTGCAATGATACTTCCCTTTGGAGTTTTAACTGAAAACTACTATGTTAAATCAAATTGGAAATATCTAATCTTATTAGCAAAATGGGATGATATAAAACAATGTGATGATCTAGAATCAAATAAAGCATTTTCTAAACTTGAGGAAACCATTAAATTACCTGCCACCATGTCTTTTGGAGCTTCTACCTCAACAGTAGTGATAACATAAGCATGGCCTTGATCCCTTGGACTTTTCTGAGGAAATTTCCCCTGACGCTTAAGACATTAATTTTCATAATGTCCCATATCTCTACAATTATAGCATTCCACATTGACAGAAACTCTCTTTCCCTTGCAATCATGAGCTTGGTGGCCTTTTTCACCACACATGTAACAGACTCTCATTCCTTTTAAGCAAGTACCGGGGTGTTTCTTCCCACATTTACTGCAGGATGGATTTTCAACTTTTCCCTTATTCCCCTTATTTCCATTTTCAGATTGATCAGAAGATCTCTTCTTCTATTTCTTTTCTTTAAAGTTATAAGATTTAGAGAATTCATTTTCTGTCTTGATAGCACATGAGACAATGTCTTCGTACGATGAGAAGGATTGCAAGACTAATGCTCGACAAAGAAATGGTTTTAACCCATCAAAGAAATGATCAATCTTACTTCTTGGGTTATGTATATAATCTCCAGCATACCTTGCTAACCTTGTAAAGTTAGCCTCATACTTTGCGACATTCTCATCCTCCTTTTGCCTCAGACTCAAAAATTGTCTTTCCATATCTGTTCGATGGTCATGAGGAAAGTATTTTTCTAAGAAAATCTCTTTGAACTCCCTCCATTACATATTTGATACTTCATCATCTTCCTTCATGTTTTGAATAAATGACCACCATTGATCAGCATCTCCAGTGAGGCGGTAAACTGCCATGATAACTTTTTCTCTTTCATTACACACCATGGCATGGAATATTATCTCTAGGGAACTTATCCATTTCTCAGCTACTAATGGATTTGTACTCCCATTGAATGTTGGTGGTTGCTGCCTCATGAAGCGGTCTAACATTGATCCCCCACGTTGTGGATCTGGGTGCTCCATACGGGTAAGGTTAATATTCATAACCTGAGTGAGTTTTTCTAGTATGGTGATTAACTGATCAGCACCAGTTGCATCACCAACTACACTATAATTATCTTGATTAGGATAGAAATCCCTACATGGAGTGCATGTATTGATATGGTTTCTATTTCTTCCACTATGCACCATTTCTAAACAATGGCATAAACTAGATCAGTTTATGAATCAAAATACATAATTCCATACTTATAAAACACTTAACATAAATTGGACTATTTATGGATATAATCCATAATCATAAACAAATGTTTTCTTTGAGAAGTATATAGTCATAAACCCTTAATAATGATTTTTAGAGAAAATGAGAGTTATCCTAAGCATATCCCCTGGGAGTGTCGTAACCAAGAGTGCAGCAAGGCCCCCTTGTCATGCACCAGTTCCAGTTTGAGTCTAGCTCAAAGTGGTGTTTTCGGGTTTTACCCCTAGGTACATATGTGCCAGAGCCGCCTCTACCTGCTCGTATCCAGACATGGATGTATTTCTCGAAAAACTCACAAAATCTATACAATACCAAAATTTTAGGAAGTTCTTCTATACTAATCCTCAAAGTACATATTAGGGCTATGTTCTCTAATCAGAGTTTACCTAAATCTAGATTCCAAGGTTTATTACTAAACTTACTCTGATACTAATTGTAATGCCCCGACCCCAGTTGCCCAGAGTCGGTGCATTATTACATAACATTGGTATGATCACAAGAAAGATCAAATCTCAAAAGACCGATTGGTTTAGTAGCCTTGGAAACACTAGATATATTAATAAGTCTTACATTACATCATAAAAATTAAAACTACAACAACTTAGTCTCTATAGTCCCCATTCATATATTCACATACTATCCCTACAAGTCATTCATAAAATACTTCTTCACATCTTGGGAAAAATAAAACATATAAAGAGGTGAGCTCAGATGCTCAGTAAGGATAACAATATAACGGAAACATTCATAAATAATCATAAACATTTAAGGCAATGTATAACTAAAACAAAAGACTTTTAAACTTGAACTTCAACATAATATGGCAAAGATAAAATGAAATAATTCCATTTACTTATTCACATGTATATTCTACTAGTTGAATAATCACATGAAATATCAATAACCACTTTCATAATGATGGAATGCATAATGTCAGACTATCATAACCACGTAGCCAAGGCCTCATGGCAAGACTACAAATAAAATTTTGTCAAGGCCTCGTGCCAAGACTCTAGTTTGTCTCATGAGACCTACCGATGCATCGAGGAGCTATAGCGGGCTCCACCCGTCACTTACTAAGTCCATTCCATTCCTCATATGAACAGGTTTAAACATAACATAAACATTCCTATTAAAACTAGCATACGAAATGTCAATAATTTCTTTATAAACCATGAATGGTATAACAATAACACATCCACAATCAAACATATCACAAAACCATCAATAAAATATGGAAGTTTTGTATCATAATAAATAAAGTTCAAATAATCTTAAAATTCATCAAAGGATGTTGACATAGATAAAATCAAAACTATTTGAGAAAAATATATATTTTTTTGAAATCATTTAAAATTAAAATAATTATTAAATAAAAAATTTACTTTGAAAAAATTCTTATAATCTTGTAAGGGAAGCTTTGACGACTTTATAACGGCGGAAAATAGCCGCATCCACCGTATAAGTTAAAAAGACATTCTTACCTTAATTCTGTCGAAAAGGTTAAAAAGGACCTTGTTTGGAAAATGACAGAAAGATTCCTTTATAAACTTCTTATAAAAAGTCAAACAAGGGTATAAATGACTTTAACCCATATTCTGTAAAGTAGTAAGAATTTTTTGAAATACATTTTTAAGAAACGTGGATGTGGATAATAAAGAGGTCCCAATAGATTATTACGTATAAACAACCTCAGATAATGAAGAGATTGCGAAATAAACCCTTACCAATTTGGTAACTTACGAAACATACACCCCATAAAAGAGGTATCATACAATTAATATGTAAAAACACATAAATTAAAGTGTATTAGACAAATAATACAATTATGGACAGTATCTACACCACACAAAAGGTAATAGTGGCAATATGGCATGATTCTCACGAGAATAAGGAGTGAGATGAAAAACTTTTACCTTGTACTTTTTCTTGTTTGGGGGTAGGTTAACCTCCTATATAATGGTGAAATATTTTTTATTAAATTATAAAAGAATCATTTAAATTAATATGATATCATATATGATCTTTTAACATTTCTTTGTTAATAATATATTAGTATTATCATTGTTTCGAGTGTTTACTTACTCGTTTTCTTTTATATGTTTTGTTACATAAGCCATGTTTATTATGGATAGGTTGTATATCATTCATATCCAGAATTATATCAAGTCCTTAAACACTATTTTTAATCAACAAATGATAATTAGTCTTGAATGGATTCGATGGTGAATGAATATCATCATGTTCGTGGAGACGGTAGTCCGTACGTACGCACGAGCGACAATATCATTCTTTTGATATTAAAATAATATATAATTGGATGGTATATCATATATACAGAATCATTATCATGTTATATTTATTATTTCAATGAATTACACATCATTATTATACCCATCGAAATAATAATATATTGAATAACAATTATACCACGACGTGGAGACGGTATGTCGTACGTACGCACGTATGGTGACATGTCATTCAAAGGATGGATAGAATACTGAATATGGTTGTACAATATTTATAATAACATCACAGTATATAGGAGTTACTGGAGTTATTATTTTTTAATGGTAATATCAAATAAAGAAGAAGTTGAAGAAGAAATAAACTTGAAAAATGGTGGTGAAAACATTACCTCTTCTTCAGGTTTTTCCTTTTGATTTGATCAAAATGGATCCTTAGGTTGGCTTTATGATCAAACTAAGTCCTCTGGGTTTAAGTGAGAGAAGTTGAGAGAGTATTGTTATAGGTTTTGGCCGAACCAAAAGGCTTTTAAGGTGTAAATAATTGGTTATAAGTGGTGTCCTTTTATAAGGGGGAGGAGGGTCACCTTAGGAAAATCTAGAAATATTATTTTATAATAAATTCATATTCGGTTTCTAAATGCTCCAAAGTGATTTATTTAGAGTCTAAGGTGGGTATGGGTCGAAAAACACCCAACCAATGGGTTTTATACTGGTTTGGGTCACTATATTAACCTTATCTTTTTGTTTTAACTCTTAGTTAATTAGTTTCACATTTACCATGTCACTTTGTATTTTTATAGTATATAGTTAATAAACATACTATATACATCCAAGATACCCCCAAGTGGTCCATTAATGATACACCTATCATGATATATGTCTCTTGGCCGAACCATAGATTTTTAGGAATTGAATATCAATTAATAATACAATATTTGTTTTAAAAACTCTTTTATGTCAATTTTGACACTATTTAATAATTGATTTTTAGTAAAGTCCTATCATCTTTATTAATTAAAAAAAAATTTATTTAAGCAATCCTAACATGTCATATTTACCTATAAAATTAATGTAATTCATAAAAAGTCTCAAATTACATTTACTTGGGTGTTTTTAATATCAATTATGTTAATATTTCACTATTAAGGTAATTACTGGATCATCATTGTGTCATAAATAAATTAATTTATTTAATGTATAAAAAATATAAATAAAATATCATTATGTAGGAAATCTGTTTATATTTCTAATTAATATTTATAATCGAATTTATCTAATATATAATCCTATATTAAAAATGTTTTAGTTATAAAACCTTGATTTTAACTCTTTTAGCTCTTCTTTGAATTAAATAATAATAAATGTCCTAATCTAATCCAAGTGGACCAAAGTGGTTCATATTTTATTCATAAGGTTGTTTTTGGTCTAATTATGCTTATACAATAGAATTAGGGCATGTGTCAGGGTAAAAATAATATCATTTCTACCTTTAATTACCTTATTTACTTTTAACCGTGGTAAATAAAAGTAAAAAATTACTATTCACCAGAAATTATTTTCCTCTCATTGAACCACATTTTACTGACTGATATCAACTGTGTCTCTTGGATTTTTGAAATTAAACTCACAGAAGCGGTAAAATTAAGTTTTATGAAAAATTCAGTTTTTCTAACTACCACTTAGTGGTTTCACTATTCATCAAAAAATGATGTTTTTCAGAAAAATACCAAAAATTCACCCTAGGATAATGTCTATATTATGAATCCAAAAATGAAGTCCATTTTGAAAAATAAAATTTATAAATTTCAAAAAGTGGGTATTACTATTCATAACGGCTAGTTTGATTGGTTGTGGTGTGTGTTAGAACTCGAAGTTGCGTACAACACGCGCTACTATATTATTCAAAGAGAAGCGTACCGTGGAAGCTTGGGGTGTTACATATTTAAATAATTATAAAATTATAGTAAATATATAAAAAAAATATATTTACTATATTTATAATTATATATATTGATTAAGTTTATATATATATATTTAAAATATTTTATTTACATTTATATTTATAAATATTTTATCATCGCTTATGTAATAAGCATTGACATGAGGCTTTATGAGTGCTAAAAAAGCACCGATAAAAGGCATATTTATCAGTGCTAAAATATTAGCACAGATAAATATGGATTTTATCAGTTCTTTTTTAGTGCTGATAAGGACCTACCTTTATAAGTGATTAAATAATACGAACTAATAAAAGTGTTCTGATCTAATTAAAAAAACCTAACCTGTTGCGAACTCATCACGATATCAGAATCTTTTCGCAGAAGCCACCCATTATTGTTTCTCATCCTCAGTGAATCGATGCTCAAGTCACACAAACACACTCAAATCACACAAACCCACTGCATATAGTTGTTCGAACATCGTTCGACATCCAATTTTCAGTTTTAGTTAAGGTTTCCAAAGAAAATATCGAGATCTGGATCTGAGGGTCTCATATTTTCTTCAAACTAGTGAGGTAGGCCTGTGTTTTCCTTTGTAGGTTCTGACTTTCTTTCTATACTTTTTGTTTTGAGATCTAGATCCGATGGTTTCCAATTTTCCTTTGTAGGTTCCAATTTTCTTTCTCCATTTGTGCTCCGATTGTTGTATATTGTTTTGATTTTTTTATGATCCATTATTTTCTTGACTATTGTTTTGGATATCCTATTTTGGTCTTTTAAATTTTTGTTTTGAATCAATTTTCTTCGGTTTCCACATCTTTACCCATGCTTTCTTCTCTCTTTTGAATCAATTTCAATTATAGGTTCTGAGAAAATTTATTTAGTAAACCAATTCTTAGTCTGATGATGGTGTGAAGTAATAACAAAAGTTGATTTTATGAAATTCATATAAGGTAATTTATTTATTTAAATTATGTTTTAATATTCTGGTGTAAGGGCTTTTCCTTAAAAATTAACTTTCACATAATTGTGTTGTTTTATTTTAAAGTAAATCTTAGTAAGGGTGATACCATATTTATTTATTTTCAATGTCTCTCTATTTCCAAAATTATTATGGTGTTGTATTTATTTTACTGTGTTTTGATATTCTTCTATAAGGGTTACATATATTTTTATCAATTTAAGTATATTTTATTTAGATACACACACAAACACATATATGTAAATATATATCTTTCTATCTATTTATATGTGTTTTTAGAACATATATTGTAAGGGTGATTTTATAATTATTTATTCACAAATTATGGTTCTGGATTTCCAAATTATGAAGGGATTATATTTATTTTCATTAAAAATTATTTTTAAATGTGCATTTGTTTCAATTCTGTATATTATAAATTCCATGATATATATATATATATATCTGTGCGTGTGTGTGTGTGTGTGTGTGTGTGTTTAAATGTGTATGGGATAGACGTTGCAAGGGTTGGTGTGTTTTTCCCCTTTGTTTCTGATATATCTTGTTAATGTGTATTATTGCTTTATGCCAACCTCTTTATGGACCTCCATAGAATCTTAAGGATGGGTGAATATATATTATATGGCCTCCCGAGAATCCTTAGGTTTCTACATCATTTGTTCTAAAAAATAAAATGGAAGTTATCAAATTCTATATAATAGAAATTATTTTTAGGTATTCTTAATTTTTGGTATATATATACATTTAAGGTCTATATATACCATTAATTAATATTAATATAATTTATACATAAATAACCAATAAAATATTGTAAAATCATCTTACATTCAAAATAATAAAATTAGGTAACTCTATATACATTTTTTTGAAATAATTATTGTCTCCAAATTTTAAATAATTATTTTTTATAAAAAAGTAACCAAAATAATAATTATTTATAATTAATATAATTTAAAAATTATTATCAATAATATTTTTCTAGTTTCATTAGAAAAAATAGTATTATATATATAAATCAAATAATTTATTGTATATTTAAATAAATTTAAATATGATAAATAATATACACAAACATATATATAATTATATTCAAATAAAGTTACTAATATAATATATATATATAACACATATATATAATATTTAGGCAGATTCACTTTATTTATCTATTTATTGAATGAGGACTGACCTCAAATTTATAATTTTTTAAGGTGGAAGGCGTTTACCCCACTCT
Source organism: Viscum album (assembly GCA_963277665.1). Classification (NCBI taxonomy): domain Eukaryota; kingdom Viridiplantae; phylum Streptophyta; class Magnoliopsida; order Santalales; family Viscaceae; genus Viscum; species Viscum album. The sequence continues at coordinate 1,580,932,284 of OY728119.1, read as the reverse complement.
GGTTTATTTCCTGTCGAGGTTAGTGTGAACGAAGTACACGCCTCTATCAAACTCTTTTTCCAATCATATAAAATCCTATAATTTTTTAATAAAAAAACCTATTAAAAAAACCACGTTTTATTGAAAAAAATATAAAAAAATCCTCAAATAATTATTTTATTAAATTTTTATTCAGATCCTTAAGAATAAATTTGAGGAGAAAAATGAAAGTGATTCTTAATTAACTTCTCCTCCACATCAAATAAAAAAATTAATTTTAGTAACATACACTCATTAACTGAAATTACACTATACCAACCCTAGACCCCTGGGTTATGCAGCACTACACTTATGTATTCTGATTCTTCCATCTCCATCCTCTCTATTCTTTACCACCCTTCACTCTATCATTCTATAGTTGTGTTGAGCTTTTCTCTGAAAGGAGTTTGTGGATATAGAGGCGTTGAGTTAATGACTAGTGTCAATGGGGTAATTCTCACAAATGGGAGGCATTTTACCTTTTAGAGAACATAATGAAGTACAATTTTCATCCTCATTAGCATCATCTCCTGAATATTTATTAATTCATTTTGTTGCCTAGAGAGTCACCCCCATCACTTTTATGTTTCTTGTACTACTCTAAGAATTTTTCATCCTATGGATGACTAATACTTAGAGTATTTCAAGAAACATAGGTTCATATCCACAATAGATGGAGTATGTGTGTCAAACAAAAAAATTCAATGATAAATGTTTGGTAGATGAGATGATGAGGACACCAATTGTACTTCATTGTATTCTCTAATGGGGAAATGCCTCTCATTTGTGAGAATTACACCATTCACGCTAGTTATTAAATCAATGCCTCTATTTCTACAAACTCCTTACAGAGAAAAGCTTCATACAACCAGAGAAATGATAAATTGATGGGTGGGAATTAAATAGAGAGGGTGGAGATGAAAGAATCAGAATACACGACTGTAGTGTTGCACATTCTAGGGGTCTTGGGTTTCTATAGTGTAATTTCAGCAGACAAGTGTATATTTCTGAAATTAATTTAATTGAATTGACATGGAGGCAGAGTTAATGATGAATTAATTTTATTTTTTGTCCTCGAATTTATCCACAAGGATTTGAATAAAAATGTAATAAAATAATTGGTTTTGGATTTTTTATATTGTTTTTTTATAAAACATGGTTTTTAATAGGTTTTTTAATAGGGTTTTAATATGTTTTTTATATTGGGTTTTAATAGGTTTTTTTATAAAACATGGTTTTTAATAGGTTTTATTTAATTCGTTCACACTTAGGGAAATGATTCATAAGTCATTTGAGATATGTAAGAATCAACCACACCTCAGTTCGACGCATTGTGTGACCTCTATGACTCAATGTGTCCATTATCATTTTAAAATTTATAGTTTAGTTAAAAAAATATCACCCACTTAAAAAAATCATACACACTCATATTTTCTTGATGATTTAGGAAATCGATTCATAAGTCCTCTATGATGTGTAGGAATCAGTCTCACGTCAAACTCATACACGACGTGATTGGTATAGGTCAAAGAGCTTGTTTCCAGTTTAAAATAAAATTTAAAAAAATCAATACCTCTAAACTATTGATATTTATCACTTTATTTCAAGTTCCCTCTACTACCTTTAGAGTAAGAAAAACGAAGACGTATATACTCAATTATAGAGGTAATATTGATGTTTTTATAGTAAAATCATTTTCCATAGAATTAATGTATTGTTTCATATTTATGTTTTATTTATTTATTTTTAGTATTACTCACATGTTTAATTTATTTCTTTTTAGTATTACTCCCATAATAATTATTTTCTTATACAGGTTGATTATTTTGTTTGAGTTCAGGTGCTCTGTCCATCTTTCATGCCTTTCTACACTAAAACTTCCATAGACTTATTCTCCCTCAAAACCTTTCACCCCTGTAGTGTTGACATTTATCAATTTCTTCCAATTTCCCTCCAATTCTCAATCACAGAGGTAATATTGATATTTTCATAGTAAGATCATTTTCCATATAATTATTGTGTTATTTCATATTTATGTTTAATTTATTTCTTTTTAGTATTACTCATAATAATTTTTCTCTTATATAGGAGGATTATTTTTTCGAGTTGATGATATTTGTTCGAAGATTCTCATGCAGTATCGGTGGTTCAACAATGAAGGTCAATATAAATCCTGGTAACATTGATAGTAACGATTGTTTTGAGACTTTTGGATGTGTATGAATCATCCACACCTCAATATAACACATTATGTGATTGGTGTTACTCCAAATACTTATTTCTATTTAAAATTTACAATAATTTTAGTAAAAAGGTAAACTAACTCAATGTGTCGTTATGAGTTTAAAATCAAAATTTGACTTTAAAAAGTGTCACTCACTAAAAACTAAGAAAAGTTTCTAGTATTTTATTGATTATTTAGGGAATCGATTCATAAATAATTTGTGAAATTTAAGAACCATTCTCACATAAAACCGATACACAATGTAATCCGTATGAGTCAAAGTGCATGTTTCATGTTTAAAATGACATTTTAGTAAAAATGACCAGGGACATAATAAAAACTGAGAAAACACATTCATATTGTTTTGATACTTTATGAAAATAATCCACAAGTGATTTGGAATGTGTGTGAATCATCTACGCCTCAATCCGATGCACGGTGTGACCAGTATAACCCTAAGTTCATATTTATTTAAAACTGACATCAATTTTAGTAAAAAACAAACGGTCCTAATCAAAACTGAAAAAACATATTCATATAGTTTTGATACTTTAGGGAAATGATCCATAAGTGATTTAAGACGTGTATGAATCAGACACACTTCAATCTGATGCATAGTGTGACTGGTATGACTCCAAGTGCATATTTTTATTTAAAATCAACATAAATTTCAGAAAAAGAGTAACTTACCTACTCAAAATTGAGTGAACATGTTCAAATTTTTTAAATAATTTAGGAAAACAATCTATAATTCATTTGTGATGTGTAGGAATCAGTTACACCTCAATCCTATACACAATGTGATTGGAATGAGTCAGAGTGGATGTTTTAATTTTAAAATTACATTTTAGTAAAAAAGTCAATTGACATACTCAAAACCAAGAAAACACATTAATATTGTTTTGATAATTTAGAAAAATGATCCAAATGACTCAAAGTGCGTCTATTTATTTAAAATTGTCATCAATTTTAGTAAAATGGACAACTTTATTACTCAAAACAAATAAAAAACATTCGTATTATTTTGATATTTTAAAAATATGATCCATAAGTCATTTTTGTTGTGTAGGAATTATTTGCACCTAAATCGAATACATGATGTTTCCAATATGACTCAAAGTATCTGTTATCAGTTTAAAATAAACATTTTAGTTCAAAAAGTCTCACTCACTGAAAACTGATCAAACACACTCAGATTTTCTTGATAATTTTGGAAAAAGATTTATAAGTAATTTTTGACATGTTGGAACTTTTTTCACATCAAAATGATATAAAATGTGATCGGAATGAGACAAAGGTGTGTGTTTCCATTTTAAAATTACATTTTACTAAAAAAGACAACTGACATTCTCAAAACTGATAAAACACATTCATATTGTTTTGATACATTGTAAAAATGATTCACAAGTCATTTGAGACATGTTTTAATCAACCTCACCTCAATTCGATGCACAATGTGACTAGTATGACTCCAAGTGCATAATTTTTTAAAAAATTGACATCTATTTTAGTAAAATTAATATTTTATTTTCATTTACTTATTTATATTATTACTAACATAAAAATTATTGTTTATAAAAGGGTGTTCTTTTGTTCGAGCAGGGGTGGTTTGTTCAAAAATAGCATGAGTCAGGTCATGATTAAAAGACAATGGAACATTGATATTTTTTAATGTATTTAATAATTTTTATTTATTTAATTGTATAAAAAATGTTTAAAATGAATATAATATAGTGTTTTTTTCTTGTGTTTTTATTTTAAATTTCATTTAATTTATATCCTATATTGGAACTTTTTTTTGTTGAAATCTGGTGTGTTTCTAGTGCCATGGTGTGCTGTTACATCTCACTGCGGTATAACACTTTATCAGCACATCTATGAGTGTTGATAAAAGGTCATTTATCAGTTCTTTTAGTATTAAAAATAAATATATACTTTATCTGTGATTTTATAAGTGCTGATAAATTGTTCCTTTATCGGTGATTTTGAAATCCCTGATAAATGTGTCCTTTATCAATGCTTTTTTTTGCATAGATAAAGGACCCCTTTATTAGTGATTTTTTAGTGCTAATAACAGATAATGGATTTTAACCTCACTCATGTAGTCAGTTATGTTCAAGCATAGATAAAGGTTATTTCTAGTGAAGTTAAAGGCATATTCTGTAGTAGTGTGTGAGACACCTTGTTTTGACACTCAATATAAGGGAGAGTGATACTGTCATTCTCAATAGAACCCTTACCATCATATCATGGACTATATGAAAGAATAACCATATTTATAATATAATACAAGAGGCAATACCTCTCATGCATCTCACTAGACAAGTCCAATTCAATTAAGGAATTAAAAATTCAAAAGAACCATATAATACAGTATAAACAAATAGCATGTCCTTACCACTATTTATAAACCATTTCCTTTATTTCATTCAATTCATTTAAGGAAAATAAAATCAACATGAACAAGCAATCCCATATAATCAAATCCATTTATTTCACTAAAGCATTGAATTTCAATTTATAATTTCTGAAGGGCCAATTAGAAGGTGTCATAGTCAATAAGGTAGTTACCTACCTGGGTTACTCCACATATATATGGTCCAAGAAATTAAGTGGTGATTTGGGTTCAATTAAACAATCATATCACAAAATAAAAACCATTTAGGATCTAAGCCAAATGCGTAGAAGTCATTCGGGAAAATTAGGAAATTAAACAAAAAGGAAAAAACAAGCTGGAACGCCCAATGTGTGTCCATAACTGAGTTCAACACCCTCTAACATAAAAAACAAGGATCAAAGGGAGTATAACAAAGTGAGGTTATCAATGTAATATGATGCACTCAATTAAATGGTGATGCATAGAAAAGGACAATTTATAGTGCAATATAAGAACTATGAATCACCAAAACTCATGGGGGAAACAATGATACCACCCACCTTAGGTCCATTGAAAACTTTTCATCTGATGGTAGTCTCATATTTAAAGTAGGTTGGTAGAAATTGAAGAAAAAATCCAACACCTTGAAACTAGGGAAAAAGATCTTGCACCTAAATAGAGTAATGGATCTGAAGATAAACTAAAATAAAAAGGGATAAAATTTTATATCTTACCTATATGGATCTGATGCTTCTGAGTGATTATGATTTGGATTCCATACATGTTAGTTACTTCAATTCCTAGATTGAGAAGCTTGTATGTTCATAGGAGGAGAGAAACCAAAACATCCACTAGAGAAAATAAGGGGGAAGAATAAATATGGTAAATAGATTAATTAGGGGAAATTTTCATTTAACCATAAAAATAGGGGGTGCATGGTTCATCCGTATGGTTTGAGAAACTGTTCACAAACCATGATTAAGTCACTACTTAAATAATTTTCCTGTATGGTTAAGGTTCATAGTTTTCTTTACCATGTGCAAACCATGTGAAAACCCATGTTCAAATGTCTATAGTTTGTTTCATGGTTATGCTCCTATATTTTCATGGCTTTAGTAAAATATTTTGGCTCCAAAAACACATATTTTTTTCCCAGAATGTTTATTATAGACCGTGTAGGATAGGCCACACAGTTTCTACTAACCATACAACCAAGTCATTTTTTCCATTTTCAAGAACTCTAGGCTCTGAATGATCCATAAACTCTCATGGGACCTTCCTTAGTCCATAGAGAATGTTTAAAAATATTAACCAAGGATTTAAATAAAAAACAAATGATTTATACACTAGTGAAAATATGGGTCATTACATCAATGTTAAATATTTTTAAAATATAGCATCTTTTTCAAACACCCATGGTGCTACCAAAGGAAAATCTACGAGCTATGCACTTTATTTTGATAGTTCCAACTAGAGTTATTTAAATACATGTATTTAATCATTACTTATAGGTATTTGTTATTATATATTTAAAATTTTAATGTAATTTTATATTCATATTAGTGAAAAAATTGGACACTCAATAATATTGATAATTTTAAATTATATAGTAAAGTTATGAACAACCTGCATTTTGGTCTACAAAAAAATGAGTCTAATCATATATCCATATAAAAACTACTCATAAAATAAATAAAATATTAGAAGTAACAAATGATATAAAAATAATGTTAATGATATTAGACTTGATATGTATATGAAATATTTTGAAATTTTTAGAAGCATTATAATGAATCTATTATTGATATGTTTATGTGAGTTACTAATATGTGAAATGAAAGAAAGTATTCTAGTGATAGTAATACTGTATAAAATATTTTGAAGAAAATAATTTGGGTACTTCCGATTACTCAAGTACCCAAGTTAATGAAGATCCACGTAGCTATGGTCATAAAGGACATGTTATTTGAGAAACTTATTGGATCTCTCATGACATATTAAATCATAATGAAGCAATAAAAAGATATGGAATAAAAAGAATTAAACAAGAAAAGGATGATTTATTTTAAATAAATTAATGTAAACTCTTACATTGGTAGTTAAATAGATCATTTATCCAAGAGGATGAAAACATTATTCAAAGGAAATAAAACCTACCAATGGGCCAAAAAGTAGGATGAAAATTTTGAAAAATAAGTAACATATTTAGAACAAAAATGGTCCATATAAGACTATAATTCCCCTTATTCAAAAATATAAACAATGATAAGTATAATAAAATCAATAAAGCCTTTAACATTTTAACCTAGAGGGGATGTGATGATTCTCTCTCCTCAATCAATTCATGCGACAAAAGATCCAACTGTATCATGTTAAAGACATGGTTAATAATGAAGTAAACTCAAAATAATCTTATTTCTCTTCCACAAGTTCATATTTTCCTCTTCTAATTCCAGTTACCTAAGCTAAAAAGTTCTTAAATATTATTTTTTTCAACTGGAAGAAGGTTTTTTCAAACTAAATTCAATATAAAAATAGCATAAAAGGAAATATAATAAATTAATAAATGAAAATAATCAAATTTCAATACAAAAAGATTAATTATCTAAGAAATTGAATGTTCAAATAAATGTGAATATGTTTTAATTGATTTTAAATGATCTCAAATGATATCTTGAAAGAATAGACCAAGTTGAATAAACTCAAAATAAAATCTTGGGCTCTCAAGGAAATGGAAAAAAAAATTATTTATTTTTTTCAAATCAAACTAGCACCTCAAAAAATACTATAACCTTTTAAAAGGGATTTATCCAAAAAAAAATTTGTAATTATTCTCATAAAACTGGGTATCTAATTTTTGAACTCTATTTAAAATATTATCATTGTGTTATACTAAAAAGTATCTATCATTCATCCCATTTATTATCTAAAATATCATATTTAAAGTAAATTTGGGTACCAAAATATCTCTTAGATAATAATTGAGGACCTAAAATTCGGGTACAGAAAGCATAATTTCATAATTTTTTAGAAACATGTTTAAATAGTAATTACAAAAAAGCAGTGATGTACATGAAAAGTGTATTCTATCGATATTTGTGTGGTAACCCCTCTTAATTTCATCATCTTAAAAAACATGATGGATGATATATGACTTTTGGTTACAATTCAAGAAGTAGAATAATCAATATAGGCATAATCTATTTTCTCAATTACTCCCTTATTTTATATGTTTTATTCATTGGTGTTGTAAAAAAATTACTAATAATTTTTAAATTGTGTGATAATGGTTTTAAAATCTATTTCAAAAATGTTTCTTGTATGGGTTTTAATTTCAAAGAAATACTTTTGTTTTACACTTTTCATTATAAATTTTTTTATATTATATATTTAAAATTGCCTTATTCTCACAATATTAAATGATTTAGAATTAAATACAGTGAGTTATGTATTTGGAATAAATACCTTAGTCATTCTAGGAGACACTCTCTTAATAAAATCAACAAAAATAAACTTGTTCAAGATTTAACAAATTTAATTTCAAATATAATTACATCTATAAACCTTTTCAACAAGATAATAAATAAAAAAATTATTTAAAACCTAAAAAATAAGTATCAAACTCTAAATACCTTGAGATTCTTCACCTTGATCTTTTTGGACCAAATCTAGTTGAAAGTATTAGAAGAAACAAATATTTATTTGTTATTATTGATTATTATAAAATATTAACCTTGTTATTTTTATTGGCACATGAAAATGAGGCTTATAAAGTCTTCATAATATTTACTAAGAAGGTTGAAAATGAAAAGGGAAAAAAATCCTTTCCATTCAAAGTGATCATGGGGGGTATTTTGATAATAAATATTTTGATGAAATTTGTTCACTACAAGTTTATAATAATTCTTTTTCTACTCTAAGAAAACCTTTACCCGAAGGGGTTATCAAATGGTGGAATAAAACTATTCACTAAATCTCAAGATATTTATTTAATAATTTCAAACTACAACAATTCTTTTCATTCTAGGTGTTCAATTCCACTCTTTAGATCATAAACAATGTTCTTGTAAATCCCATCTTTAAAAAGACCTCTTATAAAATTTAGAAAAATTAAATTCTAAAAGTTTTAGTTTTTCAAAATTTCTAGATGTAAATGTAATTTTCTTAAAACTATGTATTTTATCCAAAATTTGGAAAAGGTATATTTCTTATGTAATAGTACTCAACTAAATCATACCAAGTATTCAATAAAAGTACCAAAAAACAATGAATAATACATTTATATCAAATTTATTGAAAATATTCCTAAAACATAATCCTAATTTGAATATGTCTTAGATAACCTTGATCTATTGAATTTTAATGATCCAACTTAATCTAAAGAGCCTATAAAAATGAATCTCCTTTTAGTCCTTTACATAAATCAGTTAAAAATATAGAGATCATCCATTATAAATTATATTTAGTGATCTGTATGTTGGTAATCATACTAAATGTTCTGTTTTAAATGAATTTACACATCAATATTTTATTTAATTTCTAAATATTCAATATCTTGATGATTTTATTAATGATGAAAATTGGCATTTTACTTTGCAGGATGATTTAAACCAATTAAAATGGAAGAAATTTTAGACTCTTATTGAATGGACTAACAATCAACCCATTATTGGTATGAAATATGTTTTATAAATAAATTAGATGAAAAAGGTAGCATCACATGTAAAAAATATAGAATCATAGTAAAAGTATATAATAAAAGAAGATTTCATTGATTATAGTGAAACTTTCACAACCAATACTTGGATAGAATCCATCAAAATCATTTTTTAATTCTCCACTCATTTAAATCTAAAATATTTTAAAATGAATGTTTAAATTTATTCTTTAAATGTTTTTATTTATGAAAATGTTTTTGGTGATCCACCATGGAGTTTTAAAAAAATAGGATTTTAATTCTTTTTTCTGATTAATCAAGTCTTTATATAGTTTAAAATAAGCCATATGTGCTTAGTATAAAAGGTTAACAAGTTTTCTATTTACAATTAATTTTAAAATGGTAAAATTTAATTCAAAATAAATTTTAAAACAATATTAAAATGTTCTTTTAATAATTCAAATTTATGTCTATGATGTAAATTTTTGATCAAAAAATATACTTATAATGTGTTTCGACATTGTTCCATCTAAGGAAATTGACATACCTATGACTACATATTGTAATCTATCATTGGATATTTCTAGTAAAATAGTTGACAACAAGATTTATAGAAGCATTATTGAGAGTATTTTTTACTATAATGTCCCATGACTCTCATACATAAATATTTCATCTTTTATTTGAATATTCAATACATAAAATTATGACCCATGATAGAACCATAATGGCTTAGTGTTTTTGGAAACTTGGATACATTAAATAATTTATTATAATATTTATATATGGTATCTGACTTAGTTTTTCACAACTCTCCCACTTATTACTGATATCGAACTTAAAATCTTTATTCATATCTTAGGGAATTGAAACATAAGAAACAGTTAGACCAACTGCTTAGTAATGGTAAATAAGGGAGATATAAATGATAATTTAAGAATAACATGAGTATTATGGTATTATAATTTGATATTAACATTTTAAAATTATACCAAACATGTCATATATCATAATCTTAAATCAGGGAATATAACTTAGCAGTTCATAATACATAAATCATAAGGGAATCAAAGAGCATGAGCCATGAGAGAATAGCATTGGCATAAGACATAAATTTATCTCATACACATATGTATACAAAATTGTTTACTTAGTCATGTACCATTTCAAAAACTATCATATTGGACTGGGTTTACTTACCATTACATCATAACCATAGTCAAAGTTCACTCCCAAGACTATCATAGTGGACAATGTCCCTTACTGAAGTGGGTTCACTCCCTATTCTATCCCTTATTATCTCATAAGATATCCATTTTACCCAATAAACTAAAGTGATATATAATTTTAGGAAGACCCATCACATGATGAAAATCATACATATTTGTTTCACAAGATCATATAAAATTCATTATATCATTACCTGATGAAAGAAAATGGGTTTCATAAACATTACAATATTTCATCACTGCATAATCCATTAAAAATAAACGATTTATATAAACTTCTTGTCTTCATACTAATAAACCATATAGAGAAATAATTATGATGGTATCATTGTATTATATTTCTAGTAAATATTAAGTAACCTCAAATGATATAATCTTAGATTAAAAACTTTTTTAAATGGATACATGGAAGGTTTCCTGAGGAAAATACACTTTTTACTTTGAAATAACTTATTTAAAATCATAAAATTTCACAAATATTAAAGAAAAATTTTATTTGAATATAAAATTTGAAACATGTGATGGAATACTCAAAACATATATTGGTCATGATGGTGAGAATTTTTGTTCATGATGTTTATGTTAAAACAAATATTCCTTTCACATTTTTGTTAAAAATATTATAAGTACCTCATTTGAATATTGAATAGAAGATTAATTTTAAACTTTTAAAAATTCAATAATGGGAAAAAATAAATTAAGAAATTCATATAAGGATAGTAATAATAGTTTTGAAAATATTTTCAAAAAACATGGATATGGAAGAAAAATTATTTTTGACTGAAGTGATAAATAAAGTCAGTTTTTTTTAAAACATTCTTTTGGTATCTTAGGTACTTAAAGAAAGGATAATGAAAATAAAACTTGTATTTTATAGAAATAAATATTATATATTAAAAATCATAGTATTATTGAGATAGAGGTCATAAAATATCATCATTTTAAACTCAATAAAAAATTATGATAAACAATGAGACTGTAACATAAATCCCTTACCTCAAGTTCCACTTACTTATAAATCACTTTAACCTCCCGTATAATAAATTTAATTTTATTATAATTCTATAAAAAATAATGAATACACTTATAATATAAAATATAATCCACTTATAACATTTCAACACTAATTTATTAATAATTATTTATTGAAATCATCGTTTCAAGGTGTTACTAGTTTCATTTTTCATGGAAGTTTCAATTATACAGTTCTTAAACATGCAATTTGATCTAATTTCCATCATATATAGAATTTTAACCATGATATAAATATAATATACATTAATTATACATTTAATTAGATTTATCCATAAAATTTAGATATAAAAAAATGAATTACATCATTCATGTAGATAATAGGTCGTACATATGCAAGAATGATGTTTCCATTTTTTTGGATGGATTGAATTAAATAAAGGTCAATAATAATTAAAAATTAAATAATCATAATAATTTTATAAATAAAATAGATGTTAATTAAATCCATTATTATATCCATCTAATTAAAGTGGTAATTAAAAATGAATTACATCTCTATGTAGAGATGATAAGTCATGTGTATGCATGATCAATGTATAAAATTTCCATATGACTGAAATAAGATGGATAATAGTTGTTAAATGAACATAATAAAAATATAGTATATTGAATTTAATTAATTAATTATTTAGTAATATTTACCATGTATTTAGAGCAATTAGAAGAAGAAATAAAATTGATGACACTTGATTAAGAGTTATAACACTTTGTTGAGAATAAAGGATGATTATATGTCTAAATCCTATTATATTATAATATTTATACATCTTTAAGTGATTTTTTAACCCTTATATCTTAATTTAAAAACCTCATTAATCATTTTAATAATTAGCACAATATCAAGGATTTCATCCCTTTAATGGTCAATAATACTATCATAAAAGGAAAAGTTTCCCATAAAAAGACAATTTTTATATTTTTCACAATATCTGATTCACTCAATTGAAGATAAGATTTTTATGAATTTTAAATCATTTAACAAAATATTTTTTAATATGAAACATCATTAAAGTAATTTTTGGAGTGATAAATTTACTTTTAATTTAATTTCATAAATATAATTATGGAATTTTAATATCAACCATTAACACATCTATAATATGTCATATTTATCTATAAAATAAATGGAACACAAAATTTTATCAAAATTTTATTACTTTCACTATTTTTAAAATATTTTAAAATATTTTTCTATTTATTTCATAAATATTGTGTCGGCATCGTGGAAGCATTTAAAGTGATTATTCAATCACTAATGTGGAATCCCACCTTTTTATTACATAACTTTTTATTAAATTTTTTAAGCAAAGGATCCTTTAAAGTTTAGTGACTTGAAAAAAAGGTACATAATACCTAAAAACATAAAACATTATTCTATTCCACGTTATAGGCTTCTTCTAGGTTCATCATAAGTAAATTTACTAAATATCATAAACTAGGGACATAAATCAAAGGAAAGGGTGATCAGAAATCTCAGTAAGGGTAAATCAGGAAAACTATTTACTTGTGATCTTGAGGAATATCAATAAGAACGTAAAGAAATACATAAAGGAATGAGAAAGATGAATATTATAATACCAATTACAACATTAAAATTATTATTTAGATTATTTTTTCCAATGGTCATATTGACCGACAGTCGTATTGACCAAAGGTCATATTGACCATTGACAATAATTTAATAATGGTCATATAATGGTCAAAACCAAATGGTCACTTTTCAATTATACTAACTTCATTATTAAAGGGATATAGTTTTGTTGAGCAAAAAATAACATCACATACATTTTAAGGAAACATTTATTATTCAAAAAGTTTTGGTCCTTAAAACTAAAAATTAAAATTAAATACCATGATAAAAAATATAATTTAATATATCAGATAAATATTTATAATTGAACTAAACCCTTTTGTATCTCCATGAATAAATAATAGAGATACTAAACTCAAGAGAGTGACATTATGAATTTATCTTTTTCTAAAACTAATATAAAGAGAATAATCAAAGAAAAATGGAACCAAGTTTACATATTTTTGAAAATAAGATAGTATATATTTTAATTGAATTAAAAAAAATAAAATATGAATAAATTTAAGTGGTATTTTAAACCTTGTTTTTTAGTTTAACCCCTTAGTTAGCCAATTTTATCTGTAAACTGGGTAAATTTTTTTTCAATCGTAAATGGTTATAATTTTAATTATAAGGTAAAAATTGGATCATAAATAGAGAAGAGATGATTTTTTCAAACATTATTCAGCTTACCTATCCTCTTTTAATATATATATTTTAATTTTTTTAATAAATTATATTTAACATTAAAGACTATTGATGTAATTTTAAGAACTATTCACATAATTTCACTTTGAAAACATTGGAATTAGAATATAATAAATTTAAAATGAAATTATAAATTATTATTTACTATAAAATCCATTAGAAATAATAACTCACCCAAAAAATATAACTTTTTATGTTTTCAAATTCATATACTTTATTTTTCTACAGCCTCCACACAGACTATTCCTAACATTGTGTATGAATTTAAGGTAATTATTCCATAAATAAATATTAAAAATAAATTAAAATTTTAAAAATAAATTAATAATGTTAAAAATAATCTTTTAGACTCATTAAATATGTATATTTACTCACATCAGTGTCATGGAAACTAATTAAATCTTTTATTATGACTTTTCTAGCATTACGCAAACATTTGGGAAATTATTTTTTTATATAACACTAAAATTAATATATATCCACATATATCATAAACCATAGTTTATATTTATTTATAAATTCTATGAAAAACTTCTCCCTTAAAAATTATTATCTTCATAACACAAATTTTTTCTTTTTCATTGCTATGCAAGCACTACGTCCGCACTGGAAATGATTTTCATGTTTATGAAGAAATAAAGTCTAATTTATATGTTTTGAATTATTTTTGTTTTATATTTTTTTATATTATCATAAATTAATCATTATATAAGTTTAATAAATTTATATATCATATTTTTTTTGTGGAGATATTATAAAAGATATGGTATTTCATAAAAAACTATATTTTTTACTGTTCACAAAAAAACATTCATCAGAAAAATCTAAAAAATACATCCTAGGACAAAATTGTATAATTAAAACACCACGAAAACTAAATAAAAAACGCTTATGATAAAAAACGTTTAATATAAATTCATAAAACACCACGAAAACTCATTTTTTTGGAAAATGTATTTTTATGACATAAATTGAACTAATACCTAAATCAAGTATAAAGACAATTACTATGTTATTAATTATATTATTTATAACTAAAATAGTCTTATATTTATTTAAAATAATATTAGATCCATAATCATACTATTTAATGATAATAAATGGCATTTTTACGAAAAATAGTATTTTTCATTATTCACTAGAAAATCAATATTTTCATAAATATCCCAAAATTTTACCCTAAAATAATTTCAATATGATGATTAAAAAATGATAACCTATTTATAAAATTAAATTTCTATAATTTGAATAAATTAATTATAATAGTTTCTCATAAAATTAAATCAAAGTCATTTTTTGAAGAAAATGTAGTTTTAAAGCATTATATTAATTTTTTGAAAATTAAGTTAACATTCCTTAAAAACTAAATAATAAATTTTTATTTATTAGATAAATTTTATATATATATATATATTATTTATTTATTCCTATTCATATCCATTAATGTAAATTCTATTTTATAAGAGTCATATTTAAATTATAATATGTCACAGTTCATTTTAAGTTCGGTGTTTTATCCTGAGAAATATATTAAACACTTAAAATGTATTTATTGAGAAATATATTATAAAATATGATGGTGTTTAATTTTATCCCCTTAAATAAATTTCTCCCACTTAATGTTTATCTTAGTAAACAAAGGTTCAAAATTTTAAAATAACGTTTTTGAAAACCCACATCGTACAACAGGATAATAAAACTCCCATTGAAGTAGGGAAGTGGGAAATACAATTGTTAAAATAAATAACATATTATAAGGTTATCATATAAGTATAACTTTAGTGAAATTTTATAATATATAAATGCGGTATAAAACTAACATCTGATTATTAATATTTAGGGATAAATAACATGGTTATGAGAAAGTTAATGACCACAAAACCATAAATCAATGAGGGTTAAAAAGACTGTATATTCATAAACAATAAAGTTAAAAGGATAATATTTTAATTCAAGATCATTTTCCTAAATTTCAGGTATTCTATTACTATCAATTCTGATTACATGATAAAATATATTTACTTGATTTATTTTCGTTTCATAAGTATAATTCCATCCTTTTGATGTACTTTGATCAATTCCACTCCATCTCTTACTCCAAGAAATGGATATTCAAGATGAATTTTTTCATTCCTAAATCACATAAATTATATTTTAATGGACCACATGATCAATAAATGAATGAAAAATAATTTTTTAATTCTTTTAAATTTAACAAAACCAAAATGGTTAGCATAATTTATCGAATATGGATAAATATAATACATTAATCCCAAAAACCACATCAATAACAACCAATTTTCAAATTAACCAATTCTATAAATATTTAACCATAACACCCCTAAAAATATTCTTGGAAAAAATGAAAACCCAAAAAACCATAAATACATGATCACATTTTTTTCCCAAAATAAACTTTAACATTTATCCCCAAAAAACATAAAGTTCCTCATTCTTTCACATAAAAAGAATATGAATAACCTGATTTTATTAAAATAATATAATAACATTGATTACCATAAAACTTATATGAAAACATATATATATCCAAGAATATACTCTATCCTTATTCCTCAAATAAAATCATAGGCTATTGAATATACCCCATAAATTTAAAAATGAAATAAAATTCATTGAACATAACCAAAATCACATTTTTATCAAATCACTAAATAATTTCAAGGTTACCAGTAATATCTCATTTACTCCATCAATTTAAACTATCTCTTTATCCTAAATAAAGATTATTAACTCAACATCAGTCACATATTAAGGTTTATGTTTCCCTTAAAATTTGTTATCTAAAAATATCACCTTACCACTAAATCAATTATCTTCTTTTTTAGTACCATTAAATATATGTTTTTGAATGATTAAATAAAAACTATTTTTGGAAAAATATTGTGATGTTTCATGATTTTTATAACCATAATATAATTGATATATCACTTCTAAAACATAATTCTTGAATCTCAATTCATAAAAATATCAATCCTTTCACTTATTCACATGGTATAGATCGTTCTTTTTTCTCGGAGTCAATGCTTTGATTAGGGACTTCAATTGGATAATCCCCAAGTTCCCCACATAAAATACATTAAATTAATTTGAAATTCATTGCTCTATGACCTTCATTTTGACATAGAAAACATTTTCCCCTTCTATTTATATATTCTCCTATGTGCTTCTTCCCATATTATTGATATGAAGGGATTTGAACTTTTATACCTCCATGATAATTCTCTCCAAACTTCCATAAAGTTCCATTCCCTTATTATTGTACATGTTAGGATACTCACCTAAATTTATTTTTCTTGTCATATATTATGATATTTGATGAGGCATAATCATTAGGTTTCACCATCTAGTTCCCATCTCTTTCAGTTTCTCACTAGGAAAATCATTATATTTTTTTATCACTTTTTTTGTCAACTTGATTCCTCTAGGATCCTTCCATTGACAAAAACCAAAATTCATAATGTGATAAAAAATATTCATAGTGGGTAAATAAATAATTATGAAAATTCATATATAGGATGTCTAAATATTGAAACTTAATTTTAAATATATTAATCCTTAGGATTAACCTAGACCTTCCATGATCATCATCTATTAAAATTATTCAATGTGGTTCATAAATAAAATGAGTATTAATTCAAGAATATCTATCAAGAGTGTAAAACCCGGTGTGAAGTATGTTCACATTCACCATGTATTGGAATGATGTTTGAGATATACTCAACCAACTCTTTTCAAGATTATTTTCCTTAAAAGAATATGTAGTAAAACTACATCTACTTTTAGTATCCATACATGATTGTGTATAATGGAAAACCATGAAAAATTTACCTCTCCAAAAAAATGGATATTATCTAATACCTAGACCTATTACTAAGTATTTCACCAAAATTATATAATTATAATCTTAAAAGATTAACTAAACCCTTCCCTGATACCAACTATAGCAACCCACGGTTTTCTTATATAAATATTTTATCATTTAAGAAGAATATTCAATACATAATATTTTGATCCATGCCAAAACCATAAATTTTTCGTGTCTTTGGAAATATATATACATAAAAGACTTGATCATAATAAATCTATAGTATCTCCCACTTATTTTTTCAAAAATAAAACACTTCTTAGATATATTAAACTTTAAGTCTTTCTTCATATCCTAGGGAATGGATACATAAGAAAGGGTGAGCTCAGATGCTCATTAAGGGAAAACAGTCGATATTTCATTGATAACTTAAGTATAACATGAGAATAATGTTATGAGATCAAGATATTAACATTTTAAATCCAGAAACATCATATCATAAATCATAATCTTGAATCATTACCTAAATATTGGAAGTTTATAAGGCATGAAACATAACATAATCAAAGAAAATAATCCATGAGATAATAACATTGGCCTGAGACATAAATATGTGGCATACATATAAGCATATAAAATAATTTTTTCATCCCTGAATCACTACCAATACTATTATAGTAATTTTTTTCCCTATTCCATAATATCGTAAGTCAAGGTTCACTTCTAAGACTATCATAGTAGAAAACGTTTCTAACTGAATTGGGTTCACTCTTTATTTTAGTCCTTATTATCACATGAGATACCTATATTTACCCAATGCATTGAAGGGCTATATAATTTGGTTACCACACATCATATAATAAAAATCATACATATGTGTGCCAAAAGATCAAAATCATTCATCATATAAAAACCCATGGAAAGGAAACATGTTTCATAAACATTTCAACATTTCATCATAGAAAACTCGTGGAAAATGAATGTGATTTAAAAAATATCTTTTTATCATAATCATAAACCATATAGAGAACTAATAACGATGGTATTATTTGTTTATATCCCTATTAATGATTATTTGACATCAAAATATGTCATATTTTATTAAAAATGAATTTAAATTGTAACATGGAACGTTTCTTGAGGAAAATACCAATTTCACTTTGAGATCACATATCTAAAATATAAAAATTTCCCAAATATTAAAAAAAATTAAAAATAACCTTGGAAACTTTTAAATAAAGCTTTAAAACACTGATTGATCATGATGGGGGTAATTTTATTAATTTCATATATGTTAAAACAAATATCATATTCATATATTTGTTAAAAAAGTCTAAAGTATCATGTTTGGAAAATGACCACATGATTCCTTTTAAACTATTTTTTAAATTATTCATGGTAAAACTGAATATAAATAATCAAATATGTATAGTATTAATATTCTTGAAAACATTTATTAAAAACATTGATATATATGAAAAAGATTTTTTGACCAAAGAGATCAACAATGTCGGTTTTCCTTAAAAACATTCTTCTGATCTATTGTGTTCCTAAAGCGAGGAAAATGAAAGGAAAACATGTAATATCAAAAAATAACTATAGGACAAGAAAAATCATGAGATTCTTTGGATATAGGTTATAAAATTCCATCATTTTAAACCTAATAAAAACAATCTGATAAACAATGAGATTGTAATATAAATCTCTTACCTCATGTTCTACTTTCTTAGAAAGCACTATAAGAACTTTTATAATAAATTTATCTTTATTATAATTATATTAAATAATAATTTACATACTTATAATATGAAATCTAATCCAATAATATCATTTCAACACCCATTTACTAATAAATATTAATGAAAATCATCGTTTCCATTTGTTAATCGTATCATTTTTCATAGAAGTTTTGGTTTTTTAGTTCTAGTCATTATAATTTTATCATATTTACATCATATATAGAACATTAAAAATTATATTAATATCATATATATTCATTATATATATATATATTCATATATAAGAGGTACATAAAGAAAAATGAATTACACTGTTCATGGAGATGGTAGGTCATACGTACGCATAAACGTTGTTTCCATTTTTTAATAGATAGAACTAAAGAAATATAAACAATAATTAGTCCTTAAATAAACATAATAATATCATAAATATCATATATTTTTATTAAATTCATTATTATAACTCACTGGTGGAAATCCAATCTATACCAATACTTTTTTTCCAACGGTTTAAAAAACCTGTTTCCATAAATAAACTATACCAACGGTTTTAGTAAACCATTGGCATAACCAATATAAGGTGGGTTTTTCTAATAGTTTAAGAAAACTATTGGAAAAGGTATAGAATTTCCCAATGGTTTTATAAAACTTTTGGGAACGTTTATATTAAATGGATCTATTGCTATGGTTTTTCAAACCATTGGAATACAAACCTTTACCTATGGTTTTTAGTAACCATTGGAAAAAAACCCCAATTATCCCCTGATGGATTTACCCACAGATCTCTCCTCCTTGAAAGAAACCTACTTCCCTACTGATTCCCTAGAATATATCCCCTCCTCCTCCGACAGAGATCTCCTCAAACCTTACTTCCTGACCAATTCGCAAGCAGACATCTCCTCCTCCTCCAACAGAGATCTCCTCAAACACTACTTCCCGACCGATTCGTGAGCAGATCTCTCTTCCTCTTCCAACAGATATCTCCTCTAACCCTAATTCCCAACTGATTTGCGAGTCACTTACTCCCGAATGGATATCTCCATGTTTTCAAGCCTAATTCTTGAGCACACTTCTTCCAGATTGTTAACCCTAATTACCTTTTGAATTATGTTTTATACTTGTAGGTAATTGCTGAATTCTGCATGTGTATGGGAGATGTGAGGGATACTTTGGAGAATTAGGTATGTTTTCATTTCATCAAATAGAAAATCAATTGTACTTATGGTTTATTAAATTTTATCTAAAAGGGGAATAATTTAGAATTAGATATTCTTCAAATTATATACTCAAGCTATATTTCATCTAATAGTATAAGGATTTTTCGCCTTTAATTTTGATTATACCTATATTTTATTTCTTTATTATTTTGTTTCTATTGATTGCTAAAAAGTGGTAATAGTTGAATATAATGATTAATTTCTTATCATTTTTTAAAATCGTAGTATACATTATTTTGATGTTATATTAACATGAGGATTTTATAATTTCTGTCTATATGTTTTTAACAGAAGATTCTATGTTGTTTTGAATGGAGTGATCAATATAATTTCCAAATAATTATGGTGTCATTCTAAAACATCCAAACAGATAAATTTTAATTGATTTTTATTTTTAATAACTAAACATGATGTTCTTGTACACTACCCTTTTAAAATTGTTACAAAATAATCTATAAAACTCACCAAGATTTGAGTAATGGCAGATAAATAACAAAGGGATGAGATACTTTTAATTGTGAAGATATACATAATCTTGTTTCTTGTAGTGTATAATATTATATTCCTTTCCAATGTGATTACTAACAGCTTCTATTTAGTGGGTAACATTTGTAAACGATCATTATTTTCTACAAATAATTATTGCTTCTTATCTTAGTGATCACCATGATTCTAGGTGTGGAGTCTATTTCTTTCAAACTGTGTTGTTTGAAAAATGTTGGTGATAAATTTTTCATCATTCATACATAATAAATAGAATTTGTGGGATAAGGATTTATATTATTGATTTATTATTTAGGAATATTCAGGTTCAAAACATGTTTCTTCATATCCTTGATACCATTTAAGTTCCTTTTCTGGAGCTTTTTTTACAATGGATCCAATTACTGATCCTTCTACTACTCTTGGGTAAATGGAGATATTTCTTATGAATTGGAACTAGTATGTTATAATATCCCTTTCTGTACATTTAATTATTTTATCAAAATCTCCATGCACTATTTTTACATTTTTATTTTTTTTCAAATAGTACTTTATATTTAGTTCAGTTTCATTTTTTAACACTGAATAGTTTTTATGTTGGGTTTTTCATTTTCTACTATGTTGTACTTTGATTTTTCATATTTTATAACACCCAAACCAATAAAACTATAGAGTGGGTAGAAAATTTGAGTATACTTTATTGAATTGTACTAACATCTCTTTCTAACAATTTCTTGTTACTCAACCATGAGACTATAACTCATCCAATCTCATCACACTTCTCTTTATTTTTTATTCCATCACTTAGTCAGATTCACCACCATTTCTCAGGCATGTGAACCGCTCACAATATTTCCTAAGATATCCATTATTCCCTTATCTAGGAAATGTGCATGGTGGATTTGGGAAAAATATATTTGGTTGTCCTAGATCCCTATAAAAAATAAACTATAGTGATCCTATTCCATTAGAATCCTAAAATGACACCTCAAATAATTTCCAATGGGGGTGATTATACATCATCTTTGAACTACTAAATAAAGTATTCCCTCCACCAGAATGAGGAAGTAATGAACTCCTCTTCCATGTTCATGTGAAATCTATATTTTCTAAAGATGTCATACTAACAACAAATATATAGGTGGGAAAAATCATAATATTTGTCCATGATCACATCATTAGTCATATTTTCATCACAAATCTTCATACGTTAAGCCTTATATTAATCATATGATTTGACATATACTTACCAGATCAATGAATGCTGATTCATATTCAATCACTAAAAATTTGTCCTACACAATATCTAAAAGTTCTCAAGATCTATCTTGGTTAAGCTCATCTAGGAAGTTTTGGTCATTGAAGATCAGCTAAAATCACTTCTAATAATGTTTTCATCTTCTATTACACAATAACTTTACACGACAGCCTATCTAGACCATTTAGTAAGAAAAAACCAAACCCATATTTTTAAGTCTCTAGGTTCTATAAAAAAAATAAAGATAAAGATGTTTTTCATCAACAATTCATATTACTTTTTCATCCCTTTAATTTAGTATTTTCAATGAATTAGATATGACCCATAATTTCTACATCCATCCCCAACATCAAAATTTCAATCACTCACTAGTTGGATTAGCTATACAGGCCAATATACACATTCATCACTAGTTAATCTGACATTAGTTTCATACTCAAATATCTAATAAGAGGGAGACACATGAACAACATACGTAATAGTGGAGGTCCAAATCAATGGCACAATAGGAAGAAGCCTGTGTGACTCATAAGAGGGGATAGTCTCCAAAGGAATATCAACATTAATGAGGTCAATGGATTCAAATCCAGTTTCCACCTGACCATTTTCTGTGCCATTCCCATCCCCTTAATGTTGTGTACAAGGAATGGGGTTTTCACCAGGATGACCATCCTACACTTGGAGGGTTCTTACCTAACCAACTTTCTAGATCAGTTGTTCTTCCGGCATCTCATTGCACAAATTATGGAGGTCATCAGAAGGATGGGTGTCACTAGAGTTACCATGAGAGTCACCCTCATGTGAGTTATCAATAGATTGTGATATGAACATATTTAAAGATCTTTGGATGTCATTAGTAGAGGGGGTGGATTTTCCATTTTTGCATTCATTGTCCAGAGAGAATTTCCCAATCTTATCAATATATGATGGTCCAGCAATGTCCCAACTCTTCAGATCAAGGACCAGAATACTCTCATTTATATTCCTCCTTCATCATTTAGAATCTTCATGTCCTATCGTGTGGAAGAAGGAACGATCCTTGTACCTTTTACATTTTGAGGGAAATGACCAAAAAAACATGTAATTAATACATAACATTGGCTTCCTTTCATATTGGATGAAGAGGTTTATGATTTCATCCCTTGTTTTTAATACCACTTCTTCCATAAGCATGTTATACATGTAAACATCTACAATAATTATCGTCCCAAACCATGGGTTTCCAGTATGTCTATCATTATAACTGGATGCTATCCAAAATCCCATATTTTGGAAATATTTGTGGTGATTGGCATGATGATCTCCTACTAAAACTCATCCTTAGTTAAATCAAGTAAATTGTTATCCTTTTCTCTAACTCATTCCTCTAGGTATCGACTCATTAAGAGTCCAAATCTCCTTACATAGAGTCAAACCCCATGAAATGATACACATGATTAAAATTGGGATTTTCCATTCATTAGCTTTAGTATAGTCCTAGACCACATCTTTAGTAGAGTTTCACATGAGAGAATAACTATCCTGCAAAGACATATCTGAAGTACCCTTTATGTTGAGTTTTATTATTTTACTTTCTTGTATGATTATGATTCGAAAATAACATTTTTTGAACAAATTAATATATTTACCACAAGAGAATAATAAAATATGAAATAATGTATAATGTAATTAAAATTCAAAAAATATATGTGTCCAAAATGTTTCACTTTTCAGGGATAGGTATAAAATTTGAGTTCAGTTCCATGTTGTGATTTTCAATATGGTGTTTTATTATAATGATGCTATGAATAATTGGATATGAATGACATCTAAACATCTGGATTCATCCTAAACTATTCAGTATATTCCATGCATAAGTTTTTCTGAATTATGTATGTTATATTGTAGTATATTTCCAGGTGTTGTATTGTGTAATGGAGAGGAAAAATAGTTGAAAAAAGTGGGTGGGTTTGTGCATTATATGGGAATAGTGGAATTCTGGGTATTCTGTGGGTAATAGAAGATAGTGAAAAATAGTTTAATTCGGTTCTTTGTTCTCTGTGTATAGAAAACAGTGTATTTCTATGTATTCCATAGTGAGGGAATTATGTGTATTCCATGTTTGTGCTTTGTTTATGGTATTGTACTATTTTTATGTGTTGTATTAGTTTTTTAAATTATATGTATGGTATTATACTATTTTTAATGTTGTTTTGTATGGTATTTTTTGTTGTATGGAATATTGAAGATGGTATTATCTACTATATTGAATATTGGACCTGCTCTCGGAAAAACAGTAGGTAAAATAGTGGGGGCTACTGAATACTGTGTGGGTAAATTAATGGTTTTTTTTGTTTCTATGTTTGTAGTGTTGTTGTACTGAATTTTACAGGAACTGTATAGCTTGTTGGAGCTGCTTTGGGAAAAAAGTGGGGGCTTGTGCTTTACTGGATTTTGCAGCAACTCTATACCATGTTGGAGATGCTCTAGGAAAAACAGGGGGGCTACTGCTTTACTGAATTTTGCTACAACTTGGAAAAATAGTGTGGTTTCTAAGCGGAATTTTTTAGGAAATCAATACCAACGGTTCATAAACCATTGGTATAGTCTTAAGGGTAATTTATACCAATGGTTACTAGAAAACTGTTGGTAGAACTCTATGCCAATGGTTTCTAACCATTGGTATAGTTTTCCTGTATATGTTCTACACCAATGGTTGAAAAAACATTGGAATATATTTATTCCAATGGTTCTCAAAAAACCATTATTTTAGTTCAATTCGATGTGTAATATACCAAAGGTTGAGTTATAATAATTGGTAAAGAGCTATACCCACACCATTACACCCAACGGTTATTGAAACCGTTGGTATAAAATACAACAACGGTTTTATGGTCTATACCAACGGTTTACAATAGTTGGTATAAAATTAGTTTCCAATAGTGACTATCCAAGTAAATTCATGATGAAAAATGAATAACACCATTATAAAGAGGTGGTAAACCATACTTACCCAAAGATGATGGTATTGATTTTTATATAATGGAAAGAAAGTGGATAGTGGTTGTTCCTAAAGGTACCAGGGAAACATAGGAAGCCAATGGGATGGTGTTTTTAAAATATTTCGTCATCATGATGATGATACTTGTCATATCCAATGATCTAAGCCCCAGTATAGTCTAAGGATCTCACATGAATTAAAAAGAGCACAAAATATAAACTTAAAAAAATACCTCTTTCGATCTGAAGATGTGCTTGGAATTTTCTTGTCATCAGTGACTACATCTTGAAGGATCCAAATTAGAATCCCTCTAGATCATATACACATGATTTAAAAATATAAAGGATCATTGATCATCGATTTTGGGTGCTACCGCACTGATCCAATGATGCCTTTGACATCATTATGATCACTGCATCAATGTACATTTGATGCATGGATATGGGCTTGATCTAATCACTTGGATTGAAATATTCCCTATCTAGAAGGTGGGATATGAGAGAGAGAGAGGATATAGAGAACTCATAGTGAATATTCATCATGCGAGAGCCTCTCTCCTCTTATTAATAGTGGATGCTCAAATACCTGGAAAGGGTTCCCCACCTTGTTTTATTAAACATCCACTAAATGAGTAATAAATAATCAATTATGAATAATTAAACTAAATCATAAATATTTTTTATATTTTATCACATACCTATAATATATATAAAATATATTTCATGATAAAACTAAGCCATTTAACCCGGCTCTTAATTCTTGATAATGTTAAATGGGGTTGGAATATTAAAATAATATTCGTTCGAATAATATTATTTCATGTATTCACTAAATACGTCATGAATAATTTTAATAAATAAATTCAACCCAATTATTATTTTATAAAATAATATTGAATTTATTTATTTATCGGTGATCAATAACACTTGGACAACTCTCAGACCCCATGGTGGGTCCCACCATTTATAATATACCTATTCCCTAGAATAGGGAATAATATTGAATACACTATTACTTGTGAACCTCTATACCCCTATATCGATAGTAGGGAATAATATTCATAGAACAATAGTAGATTCTAGAAACCCATCAAATCTTCAAAAGATAAAAAGAATAGTCATAATAATGATAACCAACCTACTAGCATATAATTTGTAATATAATCTCTTTATCTTTAGATATCTCATAGAGTAAGATTTATACTTGTGTAATCATTATTTCTTACTTTATTGTTTGTTGGTCTAACTGGAAAAATTTACCCTTGACATATATGGAAAAAGACTTATAAAGTTACTACCATCCTAATCAACCAGGCCCAAGATATTACTTCCTAAAATCGGAAGTGACAAATCTTATCTTCAATATTTAACCTATGTCATACCACCAATGAAGCACCCAACACAAGCTAACTCGACATTACTTCATTATTATTATTTTCCTTCCATAAAAGTACATGATCAAATGGAACACATTGATAATGATATCAATTCATTATACCAATACACATGTCTGTAGATAAGAAAAAATAATGACACCCAAAACATGTAGTGTTTATATTGAGAGGTTTTTCCTCATGATCTCACCTTCCAGAGATCAAAAATTATGAACATAATGGGAAGAAGTCCCAATGCTTATGATCCCCTAATGCCAAGTAGTCAGATATCAACTATGTCTAGTAATTATGATGTATCTAGATCATAGGAAATATATTTAATATTAATATCATAGTATCTTGAGTTTCTCATTATAGCATGGGATCTTCTTTAGCCTTTTGATATGAAAATTAATCTATGTACAATACAATTTAAATAATACATGCAGAAATGTATACACAACAATGGTAAGAGTAAATCATGCATAACTTATTGTATACATGAAATGGAAATTTAAAATTATTGTATAGTTGGGTCTAGGTAACCCACAATTAAAACACTCCCACTTACACGAGGTATAAATTTCTAACAATCCTTGTTATCTCTCACGTGATTAATATCATATTTTTGCTGAGTCACAACATTAGCTGCTAGGTCATCCACACCTCCATTGTGTGAAAATTTTTCTAAGTGTGACCTACCCTCCTTGAGTAAAACATCATAACTGATTTCATCACCGAGTATATCCCTTTTATCCACTTCCTAAACTTGATATCTTGACCAGTACCAATAATGAAATTATTATCATGAAAAAAAAATTACATACTAGGTTAGATTATAAGAACTATAAAATAATTTTCTATTCAATAACTACTTCTTATATTCCTTAGAAGTTGTAACGTACTCGGTATTTGTAGATATGGCTACAAATGGCTTTTATGAGATTGTATCGATCATTATCTTAGCCTAACTGTGATATTAGATCACATTGATTGAAGGACAACTAGTTCCCCCCCTAAAAACTAGTATCCTTCCTCTCCACATACCAAGTATGTATCTTTTTTACTTTCTCAAGTATAATCATCTAGTTCTGACTACATACCTTGTGGTTCTCTTAGATATAACTGATATTTGACAACAATAATGTATGTGTTTTCAATATCAATTATTTTACATATAATTTCATACACAGTCGATCTATTATATAAGCGTATTGAATTAAATTTACAATATTAATCTCCTCTTATTCCTATGCATGTGTTCATCGAGAGATATATTCCATATGACATTGTAGACAACTCTCTCTCAAATTGTTCAAGATTTTATTTTTCAATACTATGTTATTATATGTATGATTAACTAGGTCTAGGAAACCATTTGATCTACCTTAGTAGATCTTGTTCTCTATAACACAGGTTGCTACTTTAATTCAATCTATGAAGTATTTCTATTATTATGGTCTTAACTAACTTGAATACCAATAATTGTTTTCCATTTCTTACCAAACATATTTAACTTGAAAAAATATGGCACTCCCACTAACCTCTAACATACACGTGGAAAATATTCATTCAAAATGAATTTTCTATGATCATGTTGATTGATTAAATCCTAAACTAGATTTCAGTAACTTTTACCTCTTATTGGAATTTTATGATTTCTCCATCCCTTAATGGTTGTGTCACATAGACACCTTCCATGATTGGCGATCTCGACATCAAGTGATAAATAATATGAACAT
The DNA here is from genome assembly GCA_963277665.1 of Viscum album. NCBI lineage: Eukaryota > Viridiplantae > Streptophyta > Magnoliopsida > Santalales > Viscaceae > Viscum > Viscum album. The sequence continues at coordinate 1,580,903,849 of OY728119.1, read as the reverse complement.
AGAAATAAGTTATCAAAAGTAAAATTATAATGGATTTAGGAAGAATGAATTGTTCTAACCAATCTAGCCTTATTGGTACTGCACTTTTACCATCTATGTATCATCTCACTTGAATACCCATAATAGTTTTTAAAATAATATGACCCTTGGTACATTGATACATTGAATACAATATGGAATTTTAAATGATCTTATTATGTTTATCTAATTTCTGTATACTGCTTAAATGTATGAATTATTATTCGCAACAAATAATTCATCATCAATCATAGAGAATGTAAACCATCACCATTTTCTCCTTCCATTGTAGTATGTGCCTCTAAAACATCCCACTTCCACAAGCTCTTATGGAACATGTTCCTATGCCAACTATTTGTGTATCTCTAGCATTGACTAAAGCCAAGTCAATCTTGGTCCCACTATCTCAAGTAGATATGTTCACCCTTTTGTAGAAATATTCTATAACTTGACTATATCTTTTATATTATTGGGATTTATGTAATATCCAAATAAAATATTTAGGATGATTATTATAGATACACATTCTGTTTTTCTTGATGCAAGTTTTTTCATGTCCTCAACAAACACTTTACATACATAAAAAAGTTTTTTATGAAATAATGGATTATAATTATACTATAACTCATATGATATCCATTTATCATTATAGTTGGCATATAGTTATGGGATAACACCCTTATTTGCGATATATTTCTTGAAAAATAATTAAAGTATTTGAAATGAATATAAGTTGCAACATTGATACTTCTCTTCACTTTTATCCAAATTATAATGTATATTAGGAAACATGTGTTTAGGAATCTCTCCACGCTAAATTTTATTGATCAATGTTAACATGTAAGGCTCTTAATCAGTCCTATTTATTAAAATTATATCCATAATGTGGATAAAGAAACTTTCATTTAGAAATTACTCCATGCTACATTATATTGCTTGATAAATGCTTCGTCAATATATTATTCCACATTCCATCCTGAAGAAAATCATATCTTATGACCATTAATATATTATACTTTACATTCTTATTCATTAATAAACATGTAAAAGAATCTAATGAAGTATATTTACCACTATCTTACCCTTATAATAGTTCATTCTCTCTTTCTGAACTAATTTTGAAATATTTTTGGTGTACCTTTATCGCTAAAGGATTATTTGTCAAAAACTAGTAAGTATATATGTCGATAATACCAAATCTGTTATCTCCACTCATCCAAAATACCATAATGGGTATATACTTGATGTACCCTTTTAGTTTTACTAGAAAAAGAATTATTTTTTGAGAACTGGGTATATTAGTCTCATATTATATATTCATAAAGTATTTCATGTGATTCATGTATCACTAAACTGTTTCATGAGTATTAGACACTATAAAAAACATTCATTCCCAAAATTGGTATAAGGCCTCATTGTGTCCAAAGGACATGTAAAATAAATTTTTTAGTTATACTCAATAAAATTTATTCTGGAATCAATCTCTTGGAAATTAGAATTTGTATGTTTCTCACCAAACACTTAAGAACAACCTTTCTCAACCACTTAGAGAACACGTCTTACTTCGTGTAAAGTTTCTATACTTAATTTTTTACAATATTTGAATACACATATGTTATAGGCATCTTGTATTCAATGACCAAAACATATTACAAAACATTACAAATAATTGATCAATATATCTGAAGTAGAGAATAATCGCTTCTTAGATTTAGTTCATTGTATTCAAATTTCCTTATGTTTAATTTCATGATATGTGAAGTGAATAAACTCTTATTAAGAACCTATTTCTTTGAAGGATGTTGTGAAGGTTCTTTTGGAATCACACTTTACATTGGCCTAATCGCCTTTTCATTCAATTTTTTCATGATAAGAAATAAATATTAATATTTATTTAATGTTCTTATTTACTGGTTTAACCTTACCTAAATGGAAAAAAGTGTTTACTCCATCCTATTCATTTTTTATTAATATGCGAAACTTGAGTAATTGGGTGAAAATAAGAGGAGCACTACTGAAAAAACAGTCTATACCAATGGTTCAAAACTGTGGTTATAGCCCCCAAAACCGTGGGTATAGCTTATACCCAAGGTTTTGGGAACCGTGGGATGGAACGACGTTGGTATAGGGGTCTCAGCATATACCCACGTTTTAGGAGAACCGTGGGTATAGGGATAGTCTAAAGTGAACCGTGGTATAGGGAGAGTCTAAAGTGTGGAACACCAGCTCCATCGTGGCACATACAGACCCACGTATTTTTTAAATTCAAAAATTCCGCTGTTGGGGGGAATTGAACCCGCACTTCACGCAAAAGATCATTGGAAAACCAAACTAAGGGACCAACCAACCTGTGATTTTATATTGTTATATGTACATATATAACCGTATACATATTAATATAATTTTCGTGGTAAATTAATTGAAATCCCGCCAGCAGATTCGAACCCGCGCTTCACTCAGAAGCTCACGAGGGCGCCGCCCAAAGGACCAACCGGCCTACAATTTTTTATTGCTATGTATACATATATCACCGAATATATATTAAAATGAAATACGTGGTAAATTAAAATTCAAAAACATTGTCGGCGGGATTCGAACCAGAGCTTTCACGCATAAGCTCTGGGGCGGGCCACACCAAAGTTGCCAACTGACCTAGAATTTTTTGTTATTTTTTATACATATATCACTGTACATATATTAATATAATTTAAGTCGGAAATTAAAATTGGAAAAAGTGGACAGTGGGATTCGAACCCGCGACCTACAAACAGGTTGAAATATGTTTACCAACCAAGCTAAATAATTTTTGAATTAATATATTTATATTTTTGTAAATATATTAATATAAATCATGAAGAAATGCATCCCCGCCAGATTTTTTCAGTGTCCTGCATAATTTTTTCACCCCGCCATAACGCGGGAAAGCTATACCCACAGTTTTCTCTAAACCCATGGGTATAGGTCTTGCAAGACAACTATACCCACGGTTTTTAGCACAAACGTGGGTATAGGTTCACATACTATTCCTATACCCACGGTTTTCTGGAAACCCGTGGGTATAGACCTATTTTCCAGTAGTGGAGAAAGGGAACCGCTGAAAGATCATGATCCATCATTCAATTTACACATATATAGGGTAATCATCACTTTTTAAATACGTGCTTCACTTTCTCCCCACAAACTTCTTAGAGATGAAAAAACATGTAAAAATCATCCATCTCCTGATGTTGTATCCACAACTCACATCAGACATTGATGACATCATTATGAAATAACCATCATATGTTTTATACATGAGTCTCTTGTAATCAACTTTACAACCTCGAGTTTTGACGTGGATTAAAAGGTTTTGGGAACTCTTATACCATGAATTTATGATATCGTAGCATTCTTCACAAGAACCTATACTACACTTGAAAAATCATGCTAGTTTGGAAATTTACTTTGTCCAATATTAATCGTAGTGTTTTTGTATTATTACTTTAAATTTTCTATAAAAATAAACTATAATAGATTTTACTTTTTATCTTGATTACCGATTAATACATTGTTGATTAACTAATTAAATCATTAAATTTCTCCCACTATTTTATTTATTTCTAAGAACACTCTGTACTAGAATTGAAATAATCGGTCACTTGATTATTCTAGTGACATTGATCCTTGAACTTCCCATCAAAGTCTACAAGTTTTGGTTATGGCACTACTCAGAGAGTTCAAGGTAAGTGTTTGACTGGAAAAACACATTGACTCACAGATCCTTGATCTATTGACTATAGTCCCAACTTCTGACTTCAAAAATTTGATTTACTCAACACTTTCCTCAATAGTTGTAGAAATATATATTTGGCTACTTATTTTCTTCCAAATTCAGTTAATGCAACCTATCATTATCATAAGAACTCTCTACTAGTAAGAGGCACCCTTAGCTTTGGCTGATGAGCACACTGAACGCCCAATTTTGTTCAAATTCAAATAATGGAAGACATTTGGCAACTTAATATTTTTGTAAGGGTTTATATATATTTTTCTTGTCAAATGTAATCAATTTATATTAACATTGTTTATACAATGTTGTTGTTATCACGATTGAATAATAATATAAAAGCATTCATCATTTATTTATTCATTTTTTATTGTTTATTATTTTATTTTTTCCCACTATCATGTAAAATCATAAAAAAATAAATTAATCATAAAGAAAATAAACTACCTGATCAGTATTGAGTATCTAATATTGATTGAACTATTTAAATTTAATAGACCAAAAAAGACCTAGGGGAATCATTCATGAGTCGTATCTTTTTTCATGATGCAACTCCTCCCCATCTAGCGCACCCACTTCTCATTTGGATTTCGCCTCGTCTTGACGATGTCCACATCATACATCATCTTCATAAAATTACAAATGTACTCACACGTTGGTGAGGGGGATGAGGGGAGTAATATACAATAGATAAATTTGAACTAACAAGCCCTTATAAATATAGAAAAAAAATAAGGATGCACAGAGAATCTTAATTATTTACAATCATCGCATGCAATTATAAATAATTAAATAAAATAAATAGAAATCCATAGTTGGTCAATTCTCAAGATTGATCAATGGGTAAAATAACAGTGCCATAAAAATAAAATAAAATAAAATAAGTATGAGGTAAATTTAAATAAATTATATGAATTATTTAAATTTAAATAATTTTTTTAAATAATATATTTTATTCAGTCAAAAAATTAATTTAATTTTAATAAAAATAATTAGATAAATTATTTTATTAAATTTTTACCTAAATTAGACCCTTGGAACCATGGAATCTTAAGGAAGGGGTTACCTCATCATTCACGGTTGTCTAGCGATGGTCAGGAGGGACAGCTCCGAGATGGGGTTTGTAACATAGGGGATCAGTCGGCGATTTTAGGCGTAGGGGTTTTTTTTAGTTTTATGGGGTTGGTTTTAAAATATTTGGGGAAATGAGGTTGTCCAGCGCCAAATGAAGTGGCGCTGGACAAAAAAAGGGATAAGCGCCACATGAAGTGGTGCTTTGACCCCACACCCCAAAACCCGATATATATATATATAATAAATTTATTTATTATAATAAATATAAAAAAATACAAAAAATACATAATTATATTTTTTATAATAAATACAAAAATTATAATAAATTTACTTATTTATAATAAATATCTAATAAATATTATAATATTATTATAATAAATATACATTTTTTATACATTTTTTATACATTTATTACAAATATTATAATGTTATAATATTATAATATTCATTATAATAAATATCTAATAAATGTTTTAATAAATATTATTATAATAAATGCACAATAAATGTATAATAAATGTATAATAAATATTTATAATACATTTATATTTATAATAAATACTTATTATAATTAAATATAATAATATTTATAATAAAAAATATCTAATAAATGTATAATGAATATTATTATAATAAATATACATTTATAATATCTATTATAATAAATATTATTATAATATTTATTATAATAAATTTATGATAAATTTATTATAAATGTATATTTATTATAATAAATATTATAATATTTAATTAGAATAAATATACATTTATATTAATATTTATAATAAATATACATTTATTTATTATAATAAATCTACATTTATTTTATACATTTATTATAATAAATACGTATAATAAATGTATAATAAATATTACAATAAATTTATTTTTTAATTATAATATAATAAATGTAATATGTAATTATGTATCTTTATTGTATAATTATCATATCTATGAATAATTATATACTATAATTATATAATTATAAATATACATTTATTTATTATAATAAATATGTAATTATTTATAAATGAAATATACATTTATTTATTATAATAAATATACATTTATATAAATATTATTATAATAAATATTATTATAATATTTATTATAATAAATTTATAATAAATATTTATAATACATTTATTATAAATGTATATTTATTATAATATTTATTATAATATTTATTATAATAAATATTATAATATTTAATTATAATAAATATACATATATATTTATATTTATAATAAATATATATTTATTTATTATAATAAATCTACATTTATTTTATACATTTATTATAATAAATAAATATTATTAATAAATGAATATTTATAATTATAATATTTATAATTAATGAATATATTTATTAAAATATGTTTATTTATATTTATATTTATAATTAAATTTATAAATATATATTTTGAATTTATTATACCTTCAAAAATATAATATTTATAAATATATTCATATAATTATATTTATTTATAAATATATTCATTATTTATATATATATATTTATATAAATTTATAAATATATATTTTGAATTTATTATACCTTTAAAAAAATAATATTTATAAATATATTCATTATTTATATATATATATATTTATATAAATAAATATATTTATTTAAATATATTTATAAATATAATCATATAATTATATTTATTTATAAATATATTCATTATTTATATATATATATTTATATTAATAAATATATTTATAATTATAATTATAAATAAATATAATTATATGAATATAATTTAAATTTATTTATAAATAAATATTCATGAATATAATAGATTTATTATAAATATAAATTAATAAATATATATTTATAAAATGTATTGTATTTATAAATATATTTAATAAATGTATATTTATAATAATTGTATTACATTTATAAATATAATAATAAATGTATTGAAATACATTTAATAAATATACATTTACTATAAAAAATAAATTTATTAAATATATTTATTATAATGCATTTATAAAATACACTTACTAAATACATTTATTTAATAAATGAACTATATTTATAAATATATTTAATAAATATACATTTATTATAAATACAATACATTTAATAATTGTATTTAATAAATATAATACATTTAATAAATATAAATTTATTATAAATACAGTATAATACATTTAATAAATATACTTTTGTTATAAATACAATACATATAATAAATATACATTTATTATAATACATTTATTATAATAAGTGTATTTAATAAATATAATACATTTATTAAATATACATTTATTAAAAATACAATATATTTAAATAAATGTATTTGATAAATATAATATAAATTTATTATAAATACAATACATTTATTAAATATAAATATACATTTATTAAATATACACTTATTAAATATACATTTATTAAAAATACAATATATTTAAATAAATGTATTTGATAAATATAATATAAAGTTATTATAAATACAATACATTTATTAAATATAATGTATACATTTAATAAATATACATTTATTTAATAAATAAAATACATTTAATAATGTATACATTTATTAAATAAATGTATAATTAATAATAAATATTATTATATATTTATTGTATTTATTTTATTATACATTTATTATAATTAAATTTTTATTATAATTAATATTTACTATAATTATATAATTATTATATTTTTGTATTTATTATATTTATATTTCTCTAATTATTATAATTGTATATTTATTATATTTATTTATTTATTTATTTAGTACTATTATATATTTATCATAATTATATATTTATTATAGTTATTATTTTTATCATTATAAATTTATTATAATTCCATAATTTTAATTATAATAATTACATAATTATAAATATAATAAATATAGAATTATAATAAATGTATAGTTATAAATAGAATAAATATATAATTATAATTAATATATTATAATTAATGTATGTGTTATATTTATAATAAATATAAATAAATAAATTTATTATAAAAAATATAATTTATTATAATTTATTTATTCATGTATTTATTATAAATAAATAAAGTTCTTATATTTATAAATATATAATTATATATATATATATAAATAAATGGGGGTTGGGGGTGGTGTGGGGTCAAAGTGCCACTTGAAGTGGCGCTGAACAAACCCATTTCCCAAATTAAAAAAAATCCTAACCCATTAAACTAAAAAAAAACCCTACAGGCTAAATTACTGGGATCAGTCACTGGGAGCAGCGGCAGACCATTCAGATGTACGTGGTGTAGGGGCCCGATGGTGCTGGATCCCGGTGATGGGCGGCTGTGCTGCAAGCGAGGGCCTAGGCGCGGTGGAAAAGTGGATTCCAAATGCGACAAAAACATCCTCAAAGGGAAGAGGTGTGAGATCTTGGCGGTGGTACTGTGATGATTTCCAAAGGGAGGAGGTCTAGACGGGGAGCAGACCTCGAGCAGCGGGCGGATGAGCTGAAATATGTCTAGCCAGATCTGGCCGGTTTTGGCCTCAATCGGCTGGTGGCACACAAGTGAGCCACATAGTTGGATGGTGAGAGGGCCCCTTCAAAAGGAGGTAGGTGGCTCATCTGAGAAGGTTTTCGGTGGAACAGGAGCTACCGAAGAAGAAGGCCAATTACTGGAGGAGGTGCACCGGCCGGGTAAGGCGGCCAGAGGAGTGCGTTACCGGATGAGGGAGGGTGGCTGCCTAGTTACCGTGAGCTGGGAGGTAGGGGACCCTCATTGGTGAAATCTTAAAAAAGAAGATTCATCCTTTTTAGGTTATCCCTGTGAGTCTTCCCCATTTTAATTTTTAGACTCCCTTTTTTTTGTGTGGTTTTTCTTCACACATTATAATTTTTTCCACAACCCTTAAGACAAAAATCATCAGAATCTTTATCCATAAACAAAAAAAGGGGAAGAATACAAGTATAAAATATAAGTCCCACTAATTTTAATACCCTGAAAACCACAAATGATACTTGTTAAAAAATTTAGATGGCCATATCCTAACCATATGACATTGGATTGACGCTTGGTTTTTTGGACCAATTTAAATCTATACACTTAAATTTAATGACAAATAATTTTTCATGCCTCATAAAATCTACATGATCCCTCGGATAATAAATGAATGTTCTGGGGTAATAGAGAAAGAAGTTGGGTTGGGTGTTTTTATTATTTTTCATCGTCATGATGAATATACTTGTCTTGTCCAATAACCCGAGCCTCAGTACGATATGAGGATCTTCTATGAATTAAATAGGGTATAAAATAAAAATCCAAAAATACCTATTTTAATCTGAATCTGCGCTTGAAGTATTATTTCTGCCAATGATCCCTACTTGAATGATCTAAATGAGAACCCCTCCAGATATTCCACACACACTTAAAAAGTAATTTGGAGTGTCGATTGTCAAATTTTGTGTCCTAGTACTGCGACTGAAGATAACTACAACATCTTGAAGATCACCGCATCGACGTACCTTCAATGCATGGATATGTTCTAGATCTGATTACTTGGATTGAAAAATTATCTCTCTAAATATAAGGATACGAGAGAGAGGCTTTGATAAACACGTAGTGAATAGTCATTATACAAGATCCTTTCTCCTTCTATTTATATTGGATGCTCAATGACCCATAAAGGGTTCCCTGACCCCCATTTATTTAACATATACTAAATGAGTAATAAATAATTAATTATGAATAACTAAACTATGTCATGTATTATTTATATCTTTTCACATACTTGTAATATATAATAAATATATTACATGATAAAACTGACCCATTTAACTCGAATCATAATTTTCACTAACATTAAACGAACCAAGATTATTAAAATAATATTCATTTGAATAATATTATTTCTTATATTCACAAAATATCTCATTAATACTTTTAATAAATAAATTCAACCTAATTAATCATTACTTGAATAATGATGATTTTTTTTATTTATCAGTGATCGATAACACTTGGTCAACTCTCAGACCTCATGGTGGGACCCAACATGTCCAATATATCTATTCACCAGAATAAGGAAGATTATTGAATACAATATCTTGTTTGACCCTCTAAAACCGTATTTTTATAGTATTTAATAGTATTCATAGACCAATAGTGGAGTCTGTCAACCCATCAAGACCCCTACAGATATAAGGAATAGTCAAAGCAATGAAAACCAACCTAAGAACATGTACTGTGTAATATAATATCTTTGTCTTTAGATATATTGTAAATCAGGATACACAGTTGTGTCATAATCCTTTCTTACTTTATTTTTTTTGATCTAACTGGTTGGATTTACCCTCAACTTCCATGGACAAAGTCTTATGAAGGAATTACCATTTTGATCAACTAGTCCAAAGATATTACTTCATATAATCTAAAGAAAAAAACTTATCTTGACCATTCAACCAATGTCATGCAACCAATAATGCACCCAATACAATATAACCCGCCACAATTTCATTATCATGGTTTTTGATTTATATAAAACTATGTGATCAAATGGAACACATTGATAATTATCTCAAGTCAGGAGACCAATACACATGTCCGTATACAGGAACAACAAATGACACCCAAAACATGTGGTATTCCTATTGGTGGGCTTGAACTCATGATTTCACCAAACACAGATCACTAAGTGAAAACTTCATGAGAAGAATCCCCAGTTCTCATGAGCCCCCAGCACCAGATAGTCAGACATCGACTATGTTCAGTCAGTATGAGGTATCTAGACCATATGACATATATTTAAGATTAATGTCATTGTATCTCTGGGTTCTCATTATAGCCTGTGATATACTGTAACTAATTGATAAAATGATTAATCTAAGTAAATTACCATTTAAATAGTGTATTAAAAAGTGTACAGACAATAATGGTAAAATTACATCATGTATAACATACAGTATATAAGAAATGGTAATCGAAAAGTATTGTATAGTTGGGTCTAGAGAAACCACTATTACAACAGTTCCATCATCATAATAACAATTCAGTATATCGAATATACTAAATAATTTATTTTAGAATGTATACCATTGATTCAAATGACACATAAGAATAAGTAAAATTCAAAATGCTTAGTTAAATGTTATACCTCTTCTTTGAGAAGTATCTTTTCTCATACACCATAAGCCTTTAAGGGATGATATTTGGGAATGAAAAAACCCTCTAGGATATGGTTAATGAATATATGAAGGTATCATTTTAGGTATTTTATATGATATAATGTTGAAAAGGTGTGATTAAGATAGGAAAAACTATTACCTTTTATAAGTGAGGTGATGGGCACTCTTGGAATTACATAAGAAATTAAATTATTATAAATTAATTTTTATGATGATGTGAATCCAAATTGATATATTTTGAATATAGGATTAGGATATGTTGATATTGTATAATCCAATAATATTAAGATATTTAAGTGATTTTTTAATTATTGTCTCTTAGTTTTAACCATTTTCTCTTAGTTTTAAACCCATGTTATTCATTTTGACAATTACCACAGTATCATGTTTTTTACTCATTAAGGGTAAACATTGTTACCATAATAGGTAAAGTGTCCCATAAATGTACCATGATTGATATATTCCACCATATCTCATTCACATGTCCTAATATACATTTTTTATTAATTTTAAATCATCTAATTAAATATTCTATATTATAAAATATCATTAATGTCATTTTTGGAACTATTCATTTAGTTTGACTATAATTCCATCAATATAGTTATGGAATTTAAATATACACCTTTAAAAATTACCAATTTTGTTATATTTATCTATAAATTTTATGAAACAAAGAAATTAATCAAAATTTTATTTCTTTTAATATTTTTAAAATCATTTATTTTATTTTTCTATTAATTGAATAAATTTTGTGTCGATATTGTGTAACCATTTAAGGTAGTTATTCAATCACTAAATATAAAAATTAAAATAACATGTAAAAAATTAATTTATCATTCAAATAAATTTTTATTGTTCAAAATAGACACTTTTTTATCTTCTTGAAAAAAATAAGAGAGGTATTAAATTCAAGAGGGTGAATTTTTGTATTTATCCTTTTCCTAAATTATCATAATGGTCATAAGAAAAGAAAAATTGTATTAATTGGAAATATTTTAAAAAAATGATATTGTATATAGTTTAAATACATTCAATAAATTAAATTTGGATAGGTTTAAGTGGTATTTTAAACCTTTCCTTTTGGTTTAACCCCTCAGTTAACCAATTTTATCCTTAACTATGGTAATGACTTTTCAATTTTATAGGGTTATAATTTTACTTACAAGCTAATAACTGGATCATAAATGGAAAAAAGATTATATTTTCAACCATTTATAATTCTAATTTTCCAAATTATATATTTTTATGAATTTTAAATTATTGAATAAATTTTATTTAATAGAAAATATTATTAATGTCATTTCAAGAACTATTAATATAATTTGACATTGCAAATAAAATGAAATAAATGTAATAAAAATATAATACATTTCACAATAAAAAATACATTATTATTAACTATTAAATTCATTGGACACCATAAGTCACTGAAAAACAATTACTTTTGATGTTTTTAAAATCATTTAAATTATTTTTCTACTAATTTCACAACAACTATATCAACATTGTGTAATAATTTAAAGTAATTATACCATAAATAATAATTAAAAATAAATCAACATTTTTAAAATAAATTAATATTATTAAAAAAATATTTTAGATGCATTAACTATGTTTATTTACTCACATCTATGTCATAACAACCAATTTAATTTGTTATTTTGATTTTCTATCCTTGCACTAGCATTGCACAAGAATTTGGATAATTCAGTTATTATATAACTAATAAATTCATATATATATGCATAAAAATCATAAAAAAAATTATGAATATTTTTTAAACAATTTGAGAAAATATTTACACCTTCTCCAATATTATCTTTAGGAAACTAAATTTGACTTTTCCAGTGCAGTACAGGCACTATGCGGACATTGAAAATGATTTTCATATTTATCATGAAATAAATTCTAATTTATATGTTTTTAATTATTTCTAGGTTATACTTGTTTTATATTATCATAAATTATTAATTAAATAAGATTAATAAATTTTTATATCGTATGTTTGTATTGGTGATATAATAGAAGATACCATATTTCATAAAAGATGTATTTTTACTATTTACAAAAAATTATATTCGTCGAAAAAATAAAAAAAATACATCTTCAAATATATTTTAATTTATGAATTAAATATTTACATAAATTTTAGAAAAATTAATTCAATACTGGTGATAAAAATTAATTTTAATATAAATGTGTAAAACACAAGAGAAAATAAGTTTTTTAGAAAAATGTGGTATTTATCAAAAAAATGAACTTATACCAAAATTATGTATAAATTTGATTCATATGTAATTAATTATATTATTTCTAAATATATAATTCTTATATTAATTGAATATAAAATTCATATGAAAATGACATTTTTGTTGAAAATAAATGATATTTTTACAAAAAATGTTCGTTTCACTATTCACATGAAAATCAATCATTTCATAAAAATCACAAAATTTCACCATAGGATAATTTTGATATTATAATTTCAATAATAATATCCATTTTATCAAATAATTTTTCTAAAAATCTAAAAAAAAATTACAATATATTCTAATAAAAATAAATAAATAACATTTATGGAAGAAAACCTATTTTTAAAACATAAAATGACTTTACTAAAATTTGAGTACTTATTTAATAATAATTAATCACTAATTTTTTTTATTAGGAAAATTATATATATATTTCATAGTTTTTTTATTCTTATTCATATCCACAAATTTAACTAATGGGTTATAAAAGTAATATTTAAATAACTGTAAAAATATATCATGGTTCATTTTGAGCTCAGTATTGCATGTCATGAAAGCTATCAAACACTTTAAAATTTATTTAATGAAAAATATATTCAAAAATATTGATATTTTATATTTACCTCACTACAACCTAGACATATATATTTTTAGTGTGTGTCTTTATTCTCAAATTCAAGATAATGAAAAATAATATCATTGAACAATTTTATTAATAAAAATCCAAAAAAAAAATTTATTTTATCCTAAAGTAACATATTTCAATATTTCATGTTTTTTTATATCAATTATGAACAATGTTAACTAGATAAGAAAAGTAAAAGTTGGACTTGTCACCTTCTTGGAAATTATTTAATCTCTACACGTGTTAAAAAACAAAATTTAGTTCCTCTTTCCATAATTGAAGAGGAATAAGTATTTGTATGATTTTTTTGCTCACAATGTAATGACCCAAAGTTTCATTAATGGAAAATCCCTCTTGATCTTATTAAATGTCTCTTTATATAAAATGTTTTTATAAAATTTCAACTTCATTGGTTTTATGATATGAATTGTGACTGTTAATTTTATAGCCGTTGAACAGTGATCACATGATTAGTATAAATATAGGGCTTTAACACATCCAATTTTACTTAGACAAAGGAAGAGATGGCCTTATCCAATAGAATTGCCCCATACGAAGACCATTTATCGGAGCTCAGAAAAGAGGTGGCGTCCTTGGGCTTCGCTCTGGACCAATCCCAAGGTGAGCTTCACCATGTCAAGCTCGAACGGGACCATCTACGGGAGAAGTGGAATTTGATATAAATTACCACTCGAGCGATGTTATCCGAGTCACCCCAAGAGTCTATCACCATCGCACACCTTACCCTTAGGTCTTATGCAGCTGTTTTAAGGGGTTATGTAACTAATCAATAGTAATATGTTCATGTACATTATTTTTTTGTATATAATAACGAATATAATTTCTTGTCATTATTGATACATTGTAAATAGTTTTTAAAGTACAAATTGTGTTTTTATTTATTATTTAATTAAGAAATCTATTTTATTAAATTAAGCGATTTTTTAATTAAATAATATTTTAATAAAATATTATTATTATTATTATTATTATATTATATATAAATGATCATATATTTTTATGAATGCAATTATAATTTTTATTAAGGGTTGAAATCCATTTTTGTCAAAACCCGTGAATTTTCGATAAATGTCGGTTTTTATTTTAAAAGTAAAAATTAACATATTTAGAAAATTATTTAGATAAAATAAATGTTATTTTTGGAATCAGGATGTCAAAATTATCTAACGGTGAATTTTTCATAATTTTCTGAGACAGTCAAATTTTTGAGTAAAAATTAAATACCTTCTAAATATATAATGTGTTTTATGACATCATAATGACCCAATAGTTATGTAATAAAATACTATAATCTTTATGTTCGGCCAATATATGTTTTACCATTAAAATAATGTGATTTTGGGTTTATTTGGATTACTTTTCAAAGCATTAATGGACCCCTCAAGACTTATTAAACACCTTGTCTTTTTAAATTAATTTCCAAGGGAGTATGACTCACCTCCACATAAGCAACCCTATTATTTTAATAATTTCGGACTTTGGCCTTATAAAATATTGTTTTCCTCTTCCCTTTTCCAAAACCATGGGTAGAAACCGTGGGATGGTTTGTGGTTTGGATTAATTTATTATAAGGGGTCCCAAACCTAAATAATAAACAATTCCCTAACCTTTCCTATATAAACCCACCCAAGATCCAAATTACTCCTCACTAAAAGCCTTTAGAGTTCATCCAACCTCTACCCTACTCTCTCTATAATCCTCCCAAGGTTCCCCAAGCTCCCAAGAAGCCTCTCAGAAGCCTCTCTCTAGCCTTTGGAAGCACACTTCCAAGTAAGGGTTTTTTCTTCCTTTCTCATTTTTGTCCAATTTTCTTTAAGTTGTTTTGCCCTTTTAATTTCAATTATGAATGTTGGGGTATGGTTTTTTACCTCCCTAATACTTCTCTATTTATGTTGAAATGATGGGATACCCTTTTCTCTCTCATTAAATGTCACCCATGTACACCCATTACTATGTCGAAATTCCGAAAGGAACTTCTCTCTCCTCTTTTACATTCAAGCAATACTTTTATATCATGAATCTAAATTCCATTACAATTGTTGGGACATATATCTATATGACCTCCTTACTTTCCATTACATGTAAATATGATTAGGAACCCCTTTCTCTCTCATCAACCTTTTTTTATAATATCTTATGTCACGCCGTTACGCTGCCAAAATCGCACCGATTTTCTAAGCCAATGTCATTGTGTAGTGAATACCATGCCCATTTCTCCATAAAAAATATTCACCTTTATGAACATTTACTTATTGATTATAATGTTTCATGTTTTAATTACACATTCCTTTATCATGTAATAAATGATTATGTTTTATGAATCCATGTATTATGATCCATGTGGCACACTTATGCATGAAATGAAATGTTTAAGAAGGGTGCGCCCTTATAGCGCTCCAATGCATTGGGTAAAGTATAGTATGATGATACATCATGTGCAATGAGTTTTTACTCATGATAATTCAAGTTCAATGAGGTTTTACTCGTGCTTTATGTGCAATGAGGATTTACTAATGCTTTATGTGCAATGAGCCTTGGCTCATGCTAATTCCATGTTAAGTGTTGTTGCCACATTTCCATGTTATGATTATCATGATTTATCATGCCTTTATGTTCATGTTTCTCTTGTGCTCTATTGATATGACTAATTTCTAACATGTATTGTACTCCTCATGTTATTCCATGTGTATTCCCTTACTGGGCTTTATAGCTCACCCTTTTCCTATGCATGTCCCCAGGTTATCCCATGCAATGCTAAGTACGAGGGAATGTAGTGGTAATGTAAAGGAAGTTTTCAATAAAGATATTGTATTTCATGTTTTAAGTTTTTATGTAATGATCCTAAGCCCCAAAGACACAAAACCTCTCAATATTCTATGTTGTATCAAGTGAATTTTTATGTAATAAAGCATGTTTAAGTTGTAATAAAAAAGCAGGGTTGTCATAGTTGGTATCAGAGGATAGGTTTGGTTATTATTGGGATTAGAATTATAAAACACTAGTAAATCCTTCGATACAAAACTAAGTTCAATAAAAACTTCCCTAAGTTTTGGTGAGTGTTGAGTTAGTGGGTTATCAAGCAAATACATCCCTGTCATGATACGAGCAGGTAGAGGCTGCTCTAGCATAAATGTATCCTAGGGGTAAAACCCGAAAACACCGCTTTGAGCTAGACTCGAACGGAAACTGGTGCACGACAACGGGCCTTGCTGCACTCTTGGTTACGACACTCCCAGGGGATATGCTTTGGTAAATTCACAAGCTTAGTATGAACCCTTATTAAGGGAATAAAAAAATGCCCCTAGGAATATATGTTAGAAAGTAGATCATGAAAATCCTAGATTGAAGCCTATAGACTCATGAGTTAAGGAAATGAAAGTTTATTTATAAGTCAACAACTTTTGTCTTTGTATTACCCTTTATGTGTTACCCCTAACTTTCCTTTTATTCCAGACAATGGCCAGTAATAGGAGGACTCGGGCTAACAACCATTGTGAAGATCAGTGTGATGACTGTACTAATGAGATGCCCAATCCAATGGGAACGAGAATCGCGAACTTTTTCACGCTTCTCTATCAGCTAACTCAAGTTTTGAATAGAAACACGGGTCAAGAGGAACGTTCCACCCCCCTAAAAAATAACAAGTCACTATCGAGAGCTTCATGAGACAAAGACCTCCTACTTTTAGTGGATCATCTGATCCCACAATCGCTGAACAATGGATCAAATACATTGAAAAGATCCTCTACATCCTTCAATGTTCTAAACAAGAGAAGGTTCTCCTGGCGGCTTATCGTATGGAGGGTGAAGCTGATCAATGGTGGAAGTTGATCAAAAATACGAAGCCTGAGGAGGAGATCGAGGCAGTGGAATGGAAGGATTTCCGAAAGATGTTTTCAATAAATATTTTCCGTGCACCCTCCAGCTTAATATGGAAAGGGACTTCCTTTCCCTCAAGAAAAAAGATGAAGAATCTGTTGGAGCGTATGAGGAAAACTTCACAAGGCTTGCACGATACGATTCCGGCTTTGTCGTTACCCCTAAATGAAAAGTTGACCGCTTCTTTGGTGGGCTTAAGCCTAGCCTGCGGAAAGCATTGGCGATCCGTGACTTCGACAACTATGAGGAAATTTTCTGATGTGCCCTCAAGGTCGAAATGGAGATCGGAGAATCACAAGGGTATCATGGGGATACGAAGAGTAAGGTGAAATTCAATGCTGGTGGGCCAATGGATAAATCCAACGGTGCTAAGAAGATCCAGCACCCCACTTTCCAAAAGTGCGGAAAGAAGCACCCTAGAAATTTCCTTAAGGGGATGAGCAAATGCTTCAAGTGTAGAAGGGGAGGGCCCCTAGCTGTAAACTGTCGGCAAGAAAGACCCACAGCTGTGACAGAGGAGATGAATGCTTTATTCGAACCTCAACGCATTGTTTAATGCTACAAATGCAAAGAATCGAGTCATTTTTCAAATCAGTGCCCTAATCCTAGGGTTTCGGAGGCAACCAACAACCTCCAAGGCAGCAAGGAAGAGCTTTTTCCATCACTTCTGCCGAAGTGAACCCCGAAAGCAAAGTGGTGAAAGGTACGCTAGTTATTCATTCAGGAATATCGAATTTACTTTTTGATTCAGGTTCTATGCATTCTTTTATATCTCGAAATTTTAGTAGAACAATCCCAGCACCACCACAAATCATGGAAGCGAAGATGTCGGTGAGTACGGAAAATGGGGCAATCATTGCATCCCATGAATATAAGTCCTCCCCTGTTATAATCTGTGGATTGAATTTCCTAGCGAACCTCATCATACACCCTTTGGTGGAATTTGATGCAATTCTTGGCATGGATTGGATTTCCTTATATAGAGCCAACATAAATTTTCGGGAGAGGGAAATCACACTCCATATGGAGAATCGACCCCCAATTCTTTACAAGTGTAAGGAGGAAGATGAATCTCCTTTAGCTATATTATCCCAAGAATGGATATTACTACCTTATGAGCACGCATATCTGGCTCAGATGATTGTGTCCAAGGAAGAAACCATCCTTGAAGAAATGTTTATTGTGAGGGAATTCGCTAAAGTGTTTCCCGAGGAACTTCCTGGTCTTCCTCCTAGAAGAGATGTTGAATTCTCAATTGAACTTATACCCGAGGCTTTAACAATATCCAAGACTCCATATAGAATAGCTGTTGTAGATATTGAAGAGCTGAAGAAACAACTAGAGGAGAATCTGGATAAAGTGTTTATACACCCAAGTGATTCACCATGGGGTGCACCAGTCCTCTTCATCAAGAAGAAGGATGGGTCAATTCGGCTTTGCATAGATTATCGTGAACTTAACAAAATCACAATAAAGAAAAATTATCGTCTCCCAAGAATTGATGACTTGTTCGATCAGCTGCGTGGAGCACAATACTTCTCCAAGGTGGACTTGCGGTTGGGATATTATCAAGTAAGGGTGAAGAAGGAAGATATCCCCAAGACTGCTTTTCGCACAAGATACGGGCACTATGAATTCATAGTAATACATTTCGGACTCACTAATGCTCCAGTAATCTTCATGGACATAATGAATAGATTCTTTAGATATTACCTATACAAATTTTTGGTAGTCTTTATAGATGATATTCTAATATACTTCAAAACCAAGGAGGATCATGAGGAGCATTTAAAAACTGTACTAGAGACTTTGCGCAAGGAGAAGCTCTATGCAAAGTACAACAAGTGTGAGTTCTGGTTGAAGGAGGTCTCATTCTTGGGCCATATCATCACAAGAAATGGGATATCTGTGGATCCCTCCAAAACAGATGCAATTGAGGGATGGACGAGGCCAACATTAGTAACAAATATCCATAGCTTCTTGGGGTTAGCTAGATATTATCGACGATTTGTGAGAAATTTCTCACGATTGTCCAACCCTCTTACCAAGCTAACTCGAAAGGGAATAAATTTTTCTTGGAGTGATGAATGCGAAGAAAGCTTCAAGGAGTTGAAAAGGAGGCTTATCACTGCACCCATGCTCACTTTACCCACAAGTGGGTAACTTTTTGTGGTATTCAGTGATGCTTCAAAGAAGGGCTTAGGCTGTGTGCTGATGCAGAATGATAAAGTGATATCTTATTCCTCAAGGCAGTTGAAAATCCATGAGCGAAACTATCCAACGCATGATCTGGAGTTGGAAGCGGTGATCTTTTCCTTGAAAATCTGGCGGCATTATCTCTATGGGGAGAAATGTGAGATATATACTGACCACAAGAGTCTTAAATATATATTCACATAGAAAGAGCTTAATATGCTCTAGAGAAGATGGATAGAGCTCATCAAGGATTATGACTGTTCAATCCATTACCACCCTGGGAAAGCGAACAAGGTTTCAGATGCCCTAAGTAGAAAGGATCTAGCGATTCTATCAATGATGAGAATTTAGAAGGATTAAATCTTCTTAGACTTGATGAAAATGGACATGGGAATCATAGATAAGGGAACATCATCAATCCTTTCACAAATTATTGCTCAACCGTCTCTTTTGGAAAGGTTAAAGGATGCTCAAAAGGATGATGTAGGAATTAAAGAAAAAGTGGAAGCTATCGAAAAAGGGAAATCCTCGGAGTTTTATGTTAATGAAGAAGGAATTGTGCGGTTTGGGAAAAGACTATGTGTTCCATCATGTTTGGAGCTGAAGAAGGAACTTTTGGATGATGCACATAGTTCAAATTTCTCTATTCACCATGGGAGAACAAAGATGTATTGAGATCTCTGAGGAAACTTTTTCTGGGATAATATAAAGAAGGAGATCGATGAATAAACATCAAAGTGCCTGGTGTGTCAGCAAGTGAAGGCAGAGAGGCAGAAGTATAAGGGGATGATGCAACCATTTCCCACACCAGAATGGAAATGTGAGAACATCACCATGGACTTTGTCACCGAACTTCCAAGGACATACAAAGGCAACAATTCAATCTGGGTTGTTGTGGATCATCTTACAAAGACTGCACACTTCACTGCTATTCAGGAGGATTTCTCATTGGATAAATTGGCACGAATATATATCAGGGAAGTGGTAAGTTTTCATGGAGTACCACTATATATTGTTTCTGAACGAGATCCAAGATTCACCTCTAAGTTTTGGAAGAGTCTTCAACATGCTCTGAATACTGAACTGAACTTCAGTATGGCCTATCATCCTCAAACTGATGGCCAATCCGAGCAGACTATCCAAACACATGAGGATATGTTGAGAGCGTGCTCAATGGACTTTAATGGAGGATGGGATCAACATATTCTTCTAGTTGAGTTATCTTATAATAACAGTTTCCACTCGAGCATCCAAATGGTACCATATGAAGCCTTGTATGGGAAAAGGTGTAGAACACCGACATGTTGGGATGAGGTCGGTGAATGTAAGCTGCTTGGACCAGAAATGGTCGAGGAAATGGTGGAGAAGGTGAAAACCATTCAGTAGCATATCAAGTCAGCCCAGAGTTGACAGAAGAGTTATGCAGATAATTGTCGACGAGACCTTTAGTTTATAGTTGGAGACATGGTTTTTCTACGCATATATCTGTGGAAGAAGGTCATGAGGTTTGTAAACAAAGGGAAGTTAAGTCCAAGGTACATCGGCCCCTTCAAGATTCTTGACCGTGTCGGGGTTGTGGCCTATCTACTAGCACTTCTGCCTACTATGGCCAAAGTATATGATGTCTTTCATGTATCCCTCTTAAAGAAGTACATACCGAACCCTTCACCTGTACTCTCTTCTGAGGTGGTACAATTGGAAGACGATCTTTCTTATGAGGAGGAACCAGTAAAGATCTTAGATCATAGAGAAAAAGTTCCATGAAATAATACAATGCCCCTCATCAAGGTGTTGTGGTGAAACCAAAAGTTTGAAGAAGGGACTTGGGAATTAGAGGAAATGATGAAGCTGAGTTACCCACATCTATTTTAGTGTGGGAAAAGGAAAATTTCTAGGGTGAAATTTCTTAAGGGGGGAATATTGTAATGACTCAAAGTTTCATTAATAGAAAATCCCTCTTGATCTTATTAAATGTCTCTTTATATAAAATGTTTTTATAAAATGTCAACTTCATTTGTTTTATGATAAGAATTGTGACCGTAACTTTTATATCCATTGAATAGTGATCACATGATTAGTATAAATATAGGGATTTAACACAACCAATTTTACTTAGAAAAAGGAAGCGATGGCCTCATCCAGTAGAATTTCCCCATACGAAGCCCATTTATCAGAGCTCGGAAAAGAGGTGGCGTTCTTGGGCTTCGCTCTGGACCAAGCCCAAGCTGAGCTTCACCATGTCAAGATCGAACGGGACCGCCTACGGGAGAAGTGGAAGTTGATAGAAATTACCACTCGAGCGATGTTATCTGAGCCACCCCAAGAGTCTGTAACCATCGCACACTTTACCCTTAAGACTTATGTGGCTGTTTTAAGGGGTTATGTAACTAATCGATAGTACTATGTTCATGTACATTATTTTCTTTGAATATAATAATGAATATAATTTCTTGTCATTATTGATACATTGTAAATAGTTTTTAAAGTACAAAAGGTGTTTTTTGTTATAATTTAATTAAGAAATATATTTTATTAAATTAAGGGATATTTTAATTAAGTATTATTTTAATAAAATATTATTATTATTATTACATTATATATAAATGATCATATAATTTTATGAATTCAATTATAATTTTTATTAAGGTTTGAAATCCATTTTTGTCAAAACCCGTGAATTTTCGATAAATATCGGTTTTTATGTTAAAAGTGAAAATTAACATATTTAGAAAATTATTTAGATAAAATAAATGTTATTTTTGGAATCATGATGTCAAAATTATCCAATGGTGAATTTGTCCTAATTTTCTGAGACAGTCAAATTTTTGAGTAAAAATTAAATACCGTTTAAATATATAATGTGTTTTATGAAATCATAATGACCCAATAGTGATGTAATAAAATACTATAATCTTTATGTTCGGAAAATATATGTTTTACCATTAAAATAATGTGATTTTGGGTTTATTTGGCTTACTTTTCAAAGCATTAATGGACCATTCAAGACTTATTAAACACCTTGTGTTTTTAAATTAATTTCCATGGGAGTATGATTCACCTCCACATAAGAAACCCAATTATTTTAAGAATTTCGGACTTTGGCCTTATAAAATATTGTTTTCCTCTTCCCTTTTACAAAAACCATGGGTAAAAACCATGGTATGGTTTGTGGTTTGGATTAATTTAATATAAGGGGTCCCAAACCTAAATAATAAAGAATTCCCTCACCTTTCCTATATAAACCCACCCAAGATCCCACTTCCTCCTCACTAAAAGCCTTTGGAGTTCGTCCAACCTATTCCCTACTCTCTCTAGAATCCTCCCATGTTTATACAAGCTCCCAAGAAGCCTCTCACAAGCCCCTCTATAGCCTTTGGAAGCACACTTCCAAGTAAGGGTTTTTTCTTCCTTTCTCATTTTTTCCAATTTTCTTTAAGTTGTTTTACCCTTTTAATTTCAATTATGAATGTTGGGGTACAATTCCGCACCTCCCTCATACTTCACTATTTATGTTTAAATGATGGGAGACCCCTTTCTCTCTCATTAAATGCCTCCCATGTACACCCTTTACTATACTGAAATTCTGAAAGGAACTTCTCTCTCCTCTTTTACATTCAAGCAATACTTTTATATCATGAATATAAATTCCATTAAAATTGTTGGGACATGTATATATATATATGACCTCATTATAGTACATTACATGTAAATATGATGAGGAACCCATTTATCTCTCATCAACCTTTTTTTATGAATTCTTATGTCACGCCGTTACGCTGCCGAAATCGCACTGATTTTCTAAGCCAATGTCATTGAGTAGTGAATACCATGCCCATTTCTCCATCAAGGGTATTCACCTTTATGAACATTTACTTATTTATTATAATGTTTCATGTATGAATTCAACCTTCCTTTATCATGGAATAAATTATTATGTTTTATGAATCCATGTTTTATTATCCATGTGGCACACTTATGCATGAAATGAAATGTTTAAGAAGGGTGCGCCCTTATAGCGCTCCAATGCATTGGGTAAAGTATAGTATCATGATACTTCATGTGCAATGAGTGTTTACTCATTATAATTCAATTGAAATGAGGGTTTAATAATGCTTTATGTGCAATGAGGAATTACTCATGCTCTATGTGCAATGAGCCTTGGCTCATGCTAATTCCATGTTTAGTGTTGTTGCCACATTTCCATGTTATGATTATCATGCTTTATCATGCCTTTATGTTCATGTTTCTCTTGTGCTCTATTGATAAGCCTAATGTATAACATGTATTTTACTCCTCATGTTATTCCAGGTGTATTCCCTTATTGGGCTTTATAGCTCACCTTTTTCTTATGCATGTCCTCAGGTTATCCCATGCAATGCTAAGTACAAGGGAATATAGTGGTCATGTAAAGGAAGTTTTCAATAAAGATGTTGTATTTCATGTTTTAAGTTTTTATGTAATGATCCTAATCCCCAAAGACTCTAAAACTCTCTATCTTCTTTGTTGTATCAAGTTAATTTTTATGTAATATATCATGTTTAAGTTGTAATAAAAAAGCAGGGTTGTCATACACAAAATATAAGGATGAAACAAAATTTATTATATTTTGGGCCAAAATTTATTCTTTTTCCAATTATAAGTGATAGTTTTATCAATATAAGCACATTTGGAAATCATAATCACTAAGCATGCACAAAACATATTGATATTCATCATCACTTTTTGAGAGAAAACACTGTCAATAATGAGATATTGTGTAAGACTATACTAGAACATAAACTCAGATTATCCAATATCATCACAAAACTGCTTTTTTTTAATGTTTTAATTTTGTTAAGTAATATTTGGGAATGTATTTTTTGTAATTATTTTTCTAATTTTTCTTATATTTGTTTTCTCTTTTCAAATATTGATTGTTTTTTAAGCTTTTTTATTTTATTGTTTTTAATAAATCATATTAAAATATTTTGAATTATATTTTTATGATCACATTAATTATTTTATGCATGTTTTATCTCTTATTCATAAAACCATTTGGGTTTATACATATTTTTTCTAATAAAAAAGTGGGTGGAAAATTTAAATCATATGGGAAAGTAAGATTATAAAAAAAGGAAAAAAATTATTAAACTAATTAAATTTTCATGAAGTGAATAAATATTCATCATTTGCACATGGGTGAATAACTTTATCCATTGGGAAGATATCACTTTCAAAACAGATAGGATCTTGATTCAAGGGGGAGATATTTTATTCCACATAAATTGTATTTATAAATATTTTTCATTCTCCCACTTTAACATATTCTTATTTCCCATTAATTATTCTCCTTTATCTTATTTTTTATTTTAATCATAAATGAGTTTTTTTGATCTGAAAAATCAGGGATATTGTTTAACCTCTACTGTTTTTATGATCATATTCAATAAAAGGGATTTATAACCTTTTTTGGAATGTATTTTAGTTATAGTGTTTGAACATAATATTATAGAATCATTAGAAAAACATAATCCATAAAAATGAGTGTGGAGGGTGACCAGGAATACCCTCACTATGAAATAATACTGGATATGTGTTAGAATAACACCAGCCAATTGTTAGAGCTGAAAAAACCACTTACAACAATATGAATCACTCCATATTGCTGGTGGATCTCACAAAAAACATGGTGGAGGTTATAGAAATGAGTAATCATACACAAATTTCACCATCTATCTGGAGGAATTGGGCATCAAACTAGATGCTTACATCCAGAATAGTCAAAAGAGTATTAAATGTTAGTTAAAAATATTTAACTTTCGCCTTTAATGGATTAAATTGACTCAAGGATCCTCCAACACTGATAAATGTTTTAAATAGACATCAAGGTAGACTTGAGTATCATAAATAAATAACATCAATTACCACCAAATGATTCTTGATCGATCCACAATTAAAATTTTCAATCCCAGAAAATACCCATTCCCAATAATCAAAATTCAACTAGGCTTCAAATTCTTCAATCTAATTTATTTTTCCTTTTCTAATTTATCCATTTCCTCCCTTTTTATATATCTTAAGGATCCTATTATTTATTATTTATTTATCTCTCTATTTATCTTTAATATTCTTCATATCTTTTAAATTGATCTGAGTTCTCTACAGGGGTTTTGTAAAAAATAAACCAGTATCTTTTTCACACTACTGTAAATGGGGTTTATCCCCACGGATCTATCCCCAAGGTTCTTTAAACAGTGGTGATAGATTGGTTTTAGTTGTCTATACCCACGGTTTTATTAAAAACATGGGTATTCAAACTTCCATCTGACCTAACTATCGGGCTCCTCCTCCTTAAACTTCCATCGCACTCCCCCGATTCAACCCTACCTCCCCGACCCTCCACTCCTGGCCCTATCCTCCCCTCCCTAGCCACCGCCTCCCAGCCCTCTCCTCCCCTCTCTGACTCCCCTCCCCAGCCTCCGACTCCCGGCTTTGAATCCCGATTCTACCTCCCGGCTTTGCCTCCTGGATCTGCATCCCGACTCCCGACCTGGACCTCCCGGCCTTCTCCTCTACCTCGACATCCAGTCCTTCGCCTTTTAAAAAAGGTAATATTGTACATATTACTCAGAATTAGTATTTAATTTTGAAATGATTCAAGATCTATTCGTATTTGGTAAACTCCTGGCTTGTTCATCCTTTTGGAAATAAGTTCTGGAATACAAAAAAAAATTAGTCAATCATTTATTGAACTTTTAGGGTTTTAGAAACTTAAAATTTATCCCTATGTGGCGTGGATACTTTCAAATACTATTTTCTTGTCATGAGCTAAAGAAAAATTCATGAGTAATTGGATATATTGTGTTAATTTTGAGAATAGTGTTCTTGTAAGAGTGGGATCACAGATTCAATCCTCTTGAGGTGATGAACTCGAGGGCTTAGGTTTGTTTGAAAATATTTGGTATTTATTGGATTTTATGTCTTAAAAAAATCTCTATGAAATTGATTCTACTATGGGTGTTTCCATTGAAATGGAACAAGAAACAAAGGAATCCAATTTTGGCTTCTATGCTTGTATCTTGGTCGAAGTGAACCTAATCCCCATTAACATTGAGAAGGTAGCAATTTGTATGCTGGATAATGATTTTGGATTGAAAATTGAATATGAGGATACCCCACTTTTTTTTCAGGGTGCCAAGCCATTGAGATTGTTAAGGATGAACATCGTAATGATTTATCATGATATTTTTATTCTAATAAGAGGAAAGATATAAATTTCTATTTAATGAATAAGAATGGTGTTGATTCTCTGATAGTTGCTGACTCGAATTAGATAATTGACATAGGTTGTGAGTTAAGGTCAAATGGTACCTCATATAAGGATGCTCAGGACTACCCAGGTTAGGGGTAGGATATTTCATTAAGAGGCAAATCTTTTTGAATAGGGGTGGTTCAAGATACGGCTGATGGTTATGATTTGGTTAGGTTATGGGTAGTTTGAAACTATTCCATTTCAAGATGGACATGTTTGTGGTGAGAAAGATGGTAAGTGAAACTAGTATTATAAGGATATCGTGGTCCTAGATTCATAGGGAATGGATCAAAAAACATGGTATGAAGTAATTGTGGGGGATTATAATGATGTATCGTCTTGATATAGTAATATGGTTAGGTTACTAAATTGTCATTTTCTCCAATATTTTTAGGTTCTACTTAATAAAATAATGATGTATGATTTGTTATCCTTAAAGTTCTCATACTCTGTACTTACTATATTTGGTCTTTAATGATATTTTTGAGCTTTAATTATATTCCCTACCTTGTATAGGATGAATTATATTGTTCCTAATCACTTGAAATTGATTAATCTTCTTCTCCAACAAGTATAATCTCAACACCTTCATCTCATCACTTGATTGTTATGATCAAGTCTCACTTCTTAGTGTTCTTCTAGTAATTTGTCAAGGTAAAACCCCATTTATGAAACTTCACTCCCAATCTTAGATTACTGTGTTTCAAAAATGTTATTTCCTACTAGTTGAGACCATCATTTACCCTTATATAAAAATTATCTCTCATCATTACCCTTAATATGCACCAATTCTAATTATCACATTCTAACAACTACATCTCTAATGTCTATAATGACCAATGATCATATTATGGACGTGTAAAGTTCTGAATTTCTAGTAATATTTTGTTTAATTTTTATGAAATATCACACATATAATTTATTCAATGGTAAATTCCCATATAAAAAGTAGGGGTCGTTACAAACATGATGTAGACATGGAATTTGATGGATTTTCTTTATTAATTTTTCTTAAACTTACCTCGAATTCACTTATTACCCATCAATGAGTATGATTCCAGTAAATAAAACTTAAAAATATCATTCAATATCCCTGAATGGATTATATTCATCAATAATTTCTTAGTAATCAAACACTAAAAATGTTTTTTAAACACTGAACTACTGTAATGAATAATGGTTTTCCTAATTATCGAACCCTCAGAGTAAAGATCAACACTATACTAGCAATGTATTAATTAAGATTTAATCACCACCACATTAATCAATTAACTTAATGAGGGATATTAGACTCTAATACATGTTAAGTTTTCTGATCATCAAGGGCTCTTCAATTTCCTCTTTTTATTTGTCAAAAACACGGGGAACAACACATGAACTCTTCTCTAAGTTTCAACTGCCAACTCCCTAAGTCTCTCCAATAAGGAACACTCTCTATATATTCTCTATTTATCATCTACTATTAAAATAAAAAGAGATTCCATCTCCTTTTTAAAAAATAGAACATTTATATTCTCCAATCCTATGGTACTATAATTTATTCTCTTTATTCATGCTTAGATAACATGAATTTTCAACATCACCCACTTGGAATAAATTGCCACTGGCACTCTTATCCTCTTTTAACCACTCTTCCATCATTAATGTTCTCAACCAATAACCCATAATTCCTATAAAAATATTCCTTTATCATGAAGTTGAGAAACACTTAATAGATTGTGTTTTAAACCATCAACATAATGAGTATTTTTTTATTTAAGGTTCTCTTTCCCAATAACAATTAAACCAAGTCCTTTAACCTTTAGAGACCCATCATTTATGAAGGTAACTAAGCATAAATTTCATTTTTCAATAGATTTCAATGCATTTAAATCTTTTATCATATGTGAAGAACATCCAATATCCAAGATCCATGGACTTTTCCCTTTGGATACTTTGGGTGAAACTTCAACAACTAAATATTTCTCCTTCACTTTTCTATTCTTCTTTTGAGGATTTTGAGTATTAAAACTAAAATTTTTCAGGATGGTATAATGACGAGGAATTAATTTTCATCATGAATAGGATGGTCACACCTTCCATAGACTTATTCAAGAATATCAAACAAGTTCTGTGATTTCTATATAGAATTTACAATACGTTTATAACTTTTATTACTTTAAAGGGGTTGAAACCACCAAACATTGATTCTCAATATTCCCAAGTATATCATGATGTCTATTTTAAAAAAACATATCTTTTCCATATGAAAAAATATTCCAAAGTTCCAATAGAATCCATAAAAAGTAAATCTTTTAAGAATCATGTTGTACAAAATCTGTAGGATACCTTGAAACATTTTTTCAATATTAATTACAAAATTTTAAAGTTATAACTACTCTATTTTCATTAAATGTTTTATTCCCCATAAAATAACCCCTACCAAATAATATATAAAATTATAAATTCATATTATTAAAATAAAATTTTCTTCCCATGTGTATAATGCCTCTATATCAATAAAGGAGTATTTTACATTGAAATTTTCTTTTTTATTCCCCATAAATGACCACTTGGGAGTGTCTATCTTAACTTTTTTCTTTAGTTTACATCTCAAGGTAGACCTTTTTCCTTTTTTTCCTACTTATTCAATCATGCAATCCTCTTGTAATTAAATATGTTTTGCTAGCTACTAATATGATTTGATTAATTTAATAACAAAATTGATTATAATGAATTTTTTTAAATATGATTTACATTGTTTATTGAATGATAATTTTTCTTCTTATTATAGAATGGATAAAAGATAGATGTATCGTACCGATCATATTTCAACCGAGTTTTCAAATAATTTGGAGAATTTTTTAGATTTTGCATTTATCAATGAGTCAGATGGAGGTTGTATACAGTGTCCCTGCTATAATTATGTTGGAAGACCATGGTTAAGATGAGAATAAGTTAGTTACCATTTAACAAAATTTGGATTTCAGATGGTGAAGATATTCCCTCAAATCATTATATGTCATGGAAGTTAATTAAGCAGCTTGGAATTGCTACTAATAAAGTCCATGCTTGTCCGAAAGATTGGAGTTTTTTTTGGAGAAAAAAACTGAACATAATGACTGTAAAGAATATGGTACATCTTTATGGAATAAAACTGTAGATGGAAGACCATATCGTGTGCCACAGAAAGTCATGTGGCACTTTCCATTGATTCCCAGACTTCAAAATCTATTCATGTCTTCAGAAATATCAGTCAATATGCGATGACATTATGTTGAGAGAATTAAAGGTAATGATGAGATGGTTCATCCTGCAGATGGATTAACATGGAGAAAATTTGATGCACAACATCTTGATTTTTCAGCTGAGGTGCGTAATGTTAGTTTGGGGCTATCATGTGATGGTTTTAATCCATTTGGTCAGATGCTTACTACTCATAGCATGTGGCCGGTTTTTATTCATGTTTATAATCTTCCTCTGTGGATGTGTATGAAAAAACCTTTCACTTTCTTGAGTATAATGGTATCTTGACCTTCGGATCCTAGTAATGATATAAATGTATAATTGCAGCCTTTAATAAAAGAGTTGAAACAACTTTGGTATTTAGGTGTGTAGACATTTTATGCTTCTTCAAAGAATATGTTTCAGATGCGTGCTTCCCTTCTATAGACCATAAATTATTTCCTTGCCTATGCAATGATGTATGGGTGGAGCATGAAGGGAAAACTATCATGTCTCATTTGTATGTAGAATACACGATCGAGAAGGCTTAAATATCGTCATAGTTTTAGTTTCATGGGGAATCGCCGATTCTTTCCAATGGATCATCAATACAGGAAGAATAGTCAGAGGTTTGATAATAATGTTGACACTAAAGAACCACCTCAACGTATTTCAAGAAGTGATGTGCTTTATGAATTGAAAGATTTCAACTTTTCATTAGGGAAAGATCAGTTGAAATCTTGAAAAAGAAAGAATGTTGATACTGAAGTCAATTACAATTGGAAAAAGAGAAGTATTTTTTTTTGTGTTTCCATATTGGTCTACTAATTTGTTACGTCATTATTTAGATGTAATGAATATTGAGAAAAAATATGTGAAATGTTTCATTCAATTATTTGGAATATTAAGGGGAATACCAAAGATGATTTTTGATCTCATCAGAATTTATTGGATTGGGGTATTCGACTAGAACTACATCATGCTTGTATTGGTAAAAACAAATGTAAATTTCCCTATGCTTCTTATGTGATGACACTGGCAGAGAAAGATCAATTTCTGGAAGTATTGGAGAATATCAAGGTTTCAAATGGCTATTCCAGCAACATATATAAATGATTCAACAGAAGACATTTGAAATTGAAATCCCTAAAAACTTATGATTATCACATCCTTCTTCATGAATTGATTCCAATAGAAATTCAGCATTTTTTATCCAATAATTTAAGGGTGGTAGTGATTCAATTGTTTCATTTTTTTAGAGACCTTTGTGATAGAAGGTTATCCAAATAATTGTTGATAAAAATGCAGAAAGATTCACTGTTAATTATGTGTGAGTTGGAAAAAAATTCCTCCATCCTTTTTCACTTGCATGCTGCATTTAACAGTTCATCTTCCAACTAAGACACTTCTTGGTGGACCAGTCACTTTTCGATGGATGTATCCCACTTAAAGAATTATGTTCACAATGAAATGATATGTCTGAAATACGAATTATCCTTAAGGTTCCATTGTGAGGAGTTATCTGGCGCAACAATGTATGGATTTTGTTTCAACGTATTTTTCTGATGTGAGCACAAGACATAATAGACCAATGAGAAATTAAGAAGAGAAGTATGAGGAAATTCATCCCTCGTTTCCATCTCTTCCCAAAACAGGTGGAATTGTCGGGTCATATACATTGGTTACATTGAGCTTTGAAGAGTCGAATATGGCACATCGTACAATCTTGTTTAATTGTGGTTTTTTCGATGCCTATATCAAGTAAGTAATTTGACTATATATATGTTATCTCATACGATATCATATCATATGTACCTTATACTTTTATTGTCATTTTATGTAGATAACATAAAAAAATTATAAGTAGAGTTCATTGGTCTTTTCCGTTGAGAAGGAGAGAGGCTATGCATAGCCAAGAGTTCCCAACTTGGTTGAAATAAAAGGTATGACCACTACATTAAATACCTTAAAATATAGATATATATTTAATTATATTACTCATTTGTATTGCAGGTATTGAGTTTACCTACTGACTTCATTTATCAAGAATTAAGAGCTTTGGCTTTTGTCCAAAATCTTTGGTTTGTGACTGCAAATATTTAATAATAAATGGATATAAATTTGTTACAATTGATAAAGAGGTGAAAATTAGAACACAACATGATGGAATTATGTTAACTCCTAGAACATATTGTTATGCCAGTGCATCAGATAGTTGACCTCGATATGAAGATGTGTATTATTATGGACTGGTTGAGAAAATATTGTAATTGGATTACTAATCTCAAGGTCGAGTCACTATGATGAAATGTAAATGGTTTGATTCAATGATTCTCTGTTGTACATTTATTGATGATTGTGGATTTAGAGTTATTGACATGAGTCGATTCCTGCATACCAATGAACCGTACATTTTGTCATCAATGGCAAAACAAGTGTTTTAAGTGAAAGATCATTTGAAACCTGATTATGGTGTCATTAATGATGTAATCCCAAGACATATTTTTCATGATACTGGGGATGAAATTTTCACCATTGACGCCCCCATTGGTGTTGGCCAAAATATTGTATTTTATGACACAAATTTTCCCATTGTGAGAGATGATGTTGAACCTGAGGTAGTGGAGGGTAATATATAAAAGCAACCATATATATTTAGAGTTCATTCAGTTTACCTTGACATGAGTTTCTTAGGTTGGTACTAATGTAATTACTTTAATTTAGTTTTAGTTTGGAATGATATGTCTGTTTTAGTATTATTTGGTTTCGTTTCATTTAATTATATTTATTTCACTTCAGAAAATTGGGTTTAAAATGTGGTTTTAAAAATTGTATAACTTGGTTGTAAATTATTATTACAGAAATATGTTATGAAATTTTTTAAGTTGTATGTATGATTTGTAAAAATTGTTGCTAAAAAATATTTATTTCATTCTTATGCAGATTATGAAGAAAACTACAGAAGCTTACAAGAAGAGATTATTTGATGTTGATCCTATTAGATGAGAGCGTGAGTTGTCTTCAGTGAGTATATTAATTATAATATTTAACTTCTGCATTACATATAATATCAAGTTCATATTTTTGATCAAATTTTTTTAGGGACATATAACTCCAGAGTTTCCTCTTCCCAGTATGGGACCAAGCAGGGATCCTCTTAGACCTAGGCGGAGATCCCATCTTACCACTCCCCACACTAACCCATTAGTAGACATCCCATCTACCACACATTTCCTCCCTCCACTTGAGACCCCTTGGATGTTCCCATACATGCCTCTATCATCATCCCATTTACCCTCTTTTTCTCATTCCATGTCCACGTTGACTCGACCGATGTTCTCACCTGCACAATTTCCATATCCATTCATGTATCCCGAGACCTACTATGCATATTTTGACATGTCTATGACACCTCCTTTTCCTACCATCCATCCTACACATATTGAGTCTGTTCCTTCAGTTTCCACTCCTGTTCATGAAGATCAGCCAGAGCATGCGGTGGAACAGATACTTCCTTTGCAGGATGCTGATCCAGCACAGTCCACAGATGCATCACAACCTATTCAAGAGCTTGCATCATGTTTTTTTATTATAAATGTTTCAAATTATAGCATTTCACTTTTTTTCTATTGTATTGTCACTTAACTCTTCTCTTTTCACCTCTTATCTTATTTAGTGGGATATTCTAGTAGGCAACATGGGCGCACTCGAATGTGGGATGCCTAGAATCGTGAAACTCAGATTATGATGGATTACAATTCTCTAAATCAAATGGTAGGTAAAAATTCTAATAAGTGTATAAGTTTCATGGATACTTTAGCCAAATATCCTGATATCGTTCTAGTGGAACCAGTCTCATGGAGACATATCAGTGATGACATCAAGGATAGGGCATGGGCGCAGATATGGGTATGAAAATTTTATAAATTTATATTTATATTAGTAATGTATTTATATGACTTAACATGTTCATTGTAGAGTCGATTTAACTTTCCTAACGGTGAAGCTGCCAAAGCTTCTAGGTTGAGTGATCTTGGAGAGTATTGGAGGTCATACAAGTATGAGTTACATATTGGTTGGAGGAGCAGAGTGGGTACTGAGTTAGAGGGTGTACCCACAAACCCTGACTGTACAAAAAGCCGATATCAAAAAATGATCTCACATTGGAAGACTGAACAGTATAAGGTACTACCCATATTCAATGGTTTTTATATAAAATTTAATTTTTATTACATGTAGTGTTTTTTTGTTTCTTAGGAAGTGTCAGCAAAAAACAAGAAAAAACAAAGATGAAATGACATATCTACACACATTGGGGTGCACTATAATTCCTGATAAAGAGAAGCGACTGGTACGTTCATCTAAATTAAAATAATGTCCTTATTTATAACATGTCATCATAACTTATTAATGCTTTCCCTTGGTTAGTCCATGTGTCCTGGAAATCACATCTTATACTAGGATAAAGCTTGTCTATTTTTCCTTAACTAGTAGTATATTTCCTTGAAACCCACTTCAGAAAACCATTTCTGAAAACCATTTCTGAAAACCATTTCAGAAAACCACCAATCGGTTATGACTGTCATTTACCTCAATGTTTGTTGGTCTTTATTGCAACTCACTTCAATCCAATTTTTTTCATTTATCATATATGGTTGTAATCCAAGTTTGTGCACTTCTCATATGCAGTAAGCTGAATTGGGCATTGAAGGTCCTCTACCTCGTGCCAAATTATTTTGCTTCAGTAGGAAAAAAAAGATGAAACTGTAGTTAATTAACAAACACAAGATAAAATTGTAAGTTTGTTTATTTATATTTCAAACATTTATATGAAATTCATAATTTAATATGTTTATAATTTCAAAAGTATTCCTTGGTGGAAATGGATGGGAAGGAAGCTGACAAATTAGTGCCAAATGATCATTTGAGTCAGGTGTTAGGTGTGGGGCATCCAAGAAGAGTCCGTTGTAGACCATGCAAAAACATTTTCCCCTCTAGGTGTTGATCATCATCTGACTCCTCTAAGGCCTCTGAGTTTGAAAGTTCATAGGATGAATTAGCTACAACAAAGAAAATAGTATTATAGGAGAATGAAAAAAGTAAGCTAATGAATGAACATTTCATGAAAGCTCTGTCAGTTTTGAGTCATTCACTACCATCAGAGGTTGCTGCTACTTTTTATTCGTGTATGGAATCAATGAACTATTTAAATAATGCCTCGGTTGATTCCCATGAGGGTCCTAATTACGATGACAGTGGTAGAAATAGAGCTGGCGAGGATGTTGCTGATGATGTTGGAGGTGATGAGATTGATGATGATGATGCTGACGGTGCAGTTGGTGATGATTTTTCTAATGATGTTGCTACCGATGTTGCTGCTGATGATGATTATATTGGACATGGGGATGGCGATGATGGAGATGGGAGGGATATTAATCCCCTCCATTTTTGACTTAGTAGAGAGACTTGTGTTGGAGTTTAATGTTTTTTTGTATTGGTGGACTACTTGTATGTGAATTTCTTTATGAAATGAAATGAATTTTGGATTATGTTTTCATCAGGGGTGTTATTTGTCAATTATTTAGGTAATTTCCACATGCCATATATTTTTTTATGGTTTGGTGTGTTTATTATTATCTCACCATCTAATCTTGGCCTTAACCGTGGAGGGGAGGCCTGGGATGGGGGGGCTGCAGTGGAGGGCTGGGGGGGGGGCTGGGAGGGGAAGGTTGGGGGGGGGGGGGGTTGGGAGCGTTGGGGGGCTGTAGTGGAGGGATTGGAGGGGGGCTTGGAGAGGAAGGTTGGGGGGATGCAGTGGAGGGCTGGGAGGGGGGGGGGGGGGGGGGCTGGGAGGGGAAGGTTGGGAGGGCTGGGGGCTGCAATAGAGGGCTGGGGGGGCTATAGTGGAGTGATGGGGGGGGGGGGCTGTAGTGGAGGGCTGGGAGGGGGCTGAGAGGGGGGCTGGGAAGGGAAGGTTGGGAGGGTGGGGGGCTGTAGTGGATAGCTAGGGGGCTACAGTGGAGGGCTGGGAGGGGGGGGGCTGGGAGGGCTAGGGGCTGTAGTGGAGGGCTGGGGGGCAGTGGAGGGCTGGGAGGGGAAGGTTGGGAGGGATGGGGGGCTGCAGTGGAGGGATGGGGTGGCTGAAGTGGAGGGCTGGGAGGGGGGCTGGGAGGTAAGGGTTGGGAGGTGGGGTGCAGTGGAGGGCTGGGAGGGGAGGGGGCTGCATTGACTTAATCTCTCTTTCCTATACTCAGCATGCATAGGATGTTCATCAGGAGAGTATGAATGTGTCCTCCACTTTGAAGCAAAATATCTCATCTATTGAAGGTGTTGAAAAGGTTTAGTTGCTTCTGATATTTTTCTTTAAACTTAAAGGCACTGATTTGTAGTTCCTGGAGTGATTCATATTTTTTGTGTTTGGTTTCTTTCTAAACAGGGGCCTTACGAAGCTGCTGCAATTTCATTTGAGGCAATTCCTCGAACCTTGGCACAAAATTGTGGTGTTAATGTGATTAGGACTATGATTTCTCTATAAGGAAAGGCAAGTAACATGCACTCATTTCCCCATTCCCCTTTCGGTCATCGATTTATGATTATATTGTTATGTAGTTCAGTTATGACACAAAAAACTAAAACACTTTCCATGTGTATTTTATTTTCCTAAAAAAAACTATATGCCTTGGGATGTCAATGAATATCATATTTGATTGGTATACATTAAATATAGTGGAGGAGGGGCTGGGAAGGGGGGAGCTGGGCATGTGGGAGGAGCTGATATTTCAAAAATAAATCACTATCCTGACATTGAGGAACCACCCAACCCTATGGTAATACCATATCAACCAGATCAAACACCTTTAACACCTTTATTTCCACTAGGATCTTGATGAAAATCCTTTTCCATTATACCATGAGATATACAGTTTATTTGTATCCTAGAGGGTATGTGTAGGTTGTGAGTATAAAATTAATAGGTTTCCATAATATATATCCACATATAGAATAAATACATATTCAAGTGTATGATATGAACAAAAAAACAATCAAAATTCCCCAATGCTTGATCTAGTTTTTCTTAACTATCCATATGTGAGACTTTACCTACCTTATACAATACTAATGTGGGAAGATATATACATAATATATCATACCAGAAGTTCCCTCAACCTTCCATATAATTTTATTTCACTTTGAATCACATTCCAACTCATAAATTATCACCATTATGTATAAATCATGATTACCTAATGACACATCCACGTATTATATCACAAGAAACCTAGGTTTCAAATTTTTTTACCAACAACTAGATCAATATCCTAACAAAACCCTACACAAAGTGACTCATGTTCTTTACCATGACTGACTAATCATCCCAAAAATATAACATAGATACAATGAGAATTATACTCTAATCTAGTGGTCTCACATACTCCAATCATATCCTAATACATTTTATCCTCCTTTGTATCAATTAACATTATCATCATTTATCCTATGTCACTTAAATATGAAGGATACCACCAAAAATATGGGGGTCAAAACAAATACATGGGACCTGAACATTGTACACATGACCTCAATGACCTCAGTAACCACAATGAGAAACATTTATAATAGCCTATTTCAACACCTTTTTCATCACCTATGATAATGGTCAATATAATATGCATTATACAAATGATCCTCCATATTCAGAATCCTAGTGGTAAATGTCACTCATAGTAAGGTGGATTTCACTCATCATGTTCCCAAATAAGTGAATCAATTAGCAAATCTCATGAATCACCACATTAAAACATGTGATATCATTATCATCAATCCATTAAACCACACCATATAATATCCAGTGTATATATGGCCAAATTATACACTTTAAACATGATAATACCCCTATTTATCTCTTATGAGCTATGGAAGTTGCAAGTTGTTCAGTTCTCGGTTACATATACACAATCCTACCCTCACCCATTTAATACACAATATATGTAACACATCTATTATCTATACTAAAACAGGCTTCTTCCAGCTTACCTACCACCTTATTACACAGCCATGTCACCATCTAAAACAAATTGCTCCCTCCAAAATTGGGCATCCGTCGACCGTGTTCCCATTTCCCCCGTGCATCCATCCTCCACTCCTACCTCCATCTCAGGGTTTCATTTCATCTGTCGCAAGCCATTCACCTTTGCCTCCACCTTCATCAGTGAATCCCACACCCATTTCACCTCCACCACAATTTTTACAAATCTTTCTTCCATTTCCCCTTCGATGCCCCTCTTATGGTGCACACTGTTGTTTCCTCTCTGGTGTTGCACCTAGGGTTGTCATTCACATTTCCCCTCCCATTTCCAGTACCCACAAAACACTGAAGGTGTATTCCTAGATAATTTTTTCATGATGCACTATGGTTCATCATCCCAAATTTCCTCATATCCTCATACGTTGCCTACAGTTCCTTATACTTCGAAGAATTTTAGTCAGAAACCCACCAGATTCACTCCATCTCATTCCCTAATTCCTTAAAGATCATGATTTCTATCCTCATCTATAGTTGTCTACTATTTATACTCAATCGAATCTTGACCGATGTGTTTCTCACCCCGCAATAGGTATGTTCTCGTAATATCATTGAAATAATATCCTAGACAATTTGCAGTATTTCCCTTCGCATAATATGTTTTCATACGTTATTTCTCACTTAATATTTAGAGATGAGTATTGATTATTTTTATTTATATATTGCAAGTGAGTCACTCTGTACAAGAAGAGATCAAGGGAATTCTGTACTAATAAGTGCCAGATCTCTACAACAGGTATGTTTTCCTAAAATTGTGGAATTAACCTCCCTACTA
Source organism: Viscum album (assembly GCA_963277665.1). Taxonomy (NCBI): domain Eukaryota; kingdom Viridiplantae; phylum Streptophyta; class Magnoliopsida; order Santalales; family Viscaceae; genus Viscum; species Viscum album. The sequence goes on along the minus strand of OY728119.1, from coordinate 1,580,864,524 downwards.
TGCATCATTTTTCATTTTCATTTACACACTATATGAATGCAGGTTATTGGTCACAAAATCATGGAGTTAACCTCCCTTTCATCGAACATATGAATTCAGGTGATATGTTTTCACTATTGACTCCACTGTACATTGATTTTTGTGGACTAAAAACATAGGAAATAGATGATTATAATGCTTTTATACAATTATTTTTTCACTATTGACTCCAATGTATATTGACAAGGTAGTATTTTAAATGGGTGGGTTTGATTTGTTCATTTTCAAAATCAAATCAATTTTGAATTTTGAAAACCAGTATTTGACTGAGTTTAAGTTGTGTAATGAGTTTGAGATAAATCTCATGCTGGAGTACTGTAATTTGGCACTCTAATAAACAAAAAAACACTTTCTTCTACAATTTCAAATTAGAATTTTTTATAACTAACACTACATACAATCTGTGACTCTCTATTCTTATTGCAAGAGTATGACAAAATTAAATATTTTTTGACAAACAGAACTACTGAATGCACCCTGGATCGGGTTAACAAACATACCTTATGGGCAAAAACCTGGTATTTCTTGTGTTATAATCTATTTTGTATTATAGTGAGTTGTATTACCTTAAATAAACATACCTTAAGGGAACATATTTAGTTGGAAAACTGATTTTAGATTTGTTTTCTGTTATAATATGTTCTGTAATATAGTGATTTGTAGTACCTTATCAAATTTTTAGGATGTTTTATAATAGGTTGCAGTACCTTACCTGTTTGGGTCTACATCCAAATAAAACTTTTCGTGCATCTATATATTTCATGCAGGGAGATTCAGGCTTTGAAGTAGATTTCAGTGGTACACTCTGTTACTGTTACTAAATCTGAACAACTACAATACTCTATTCCAGCCTCTAAATGAGTTGAACAACATTATATAGGTTTTTGATGATTCTGTACACATGAAACATCTTACAATGAATCTTAAATCTTCAAAAAATTATTTCTATGATTTCAGGTATGATTATTTTATAACTAAAATACTGAATACTAAATGATTGTCCATTCTTATTGCAATATTAAGAAAAAATCAAATCTGTTTTGAGAAACATATCTTATGACAACACCAAGGATCGAGTCAACAAATATATCTTAAGGGAATAAATCTGGTATGTCTTGTGTTCTAATGTGTTCTTTATTATAGTGAGTTATAATACCTTACAAAAACATATCTTAAGGGAACTTATACAGTTTCATATTTGAATTCATAATTTTTTTCCTATTATAATCTGTTATAATCTATTTTATATTATAATGAGTTGTAGTACATTATCAAATTTGTTATACTATTTTCTAACAGGTTTCAGTATTCTACCCAAATCAGGTATTCAACCAAGATCTTGGAATTATAGTAATGTTATGTATGTAAAACAATTATCATGTATTTTTAATTTTAATAAAAGGAGAATGTTCATGTGTTCAATTATCTTATACATTATTTCCTTTCATTAATAAAAAATTCATATGAAATTGTGTTTTTTATGAGACTATTTTTTCAGCTGCTTATTTTCTATCACCACCAACAACAGTGACCAATGGATTGATTCATTTAAAAAGACAAAGAAATCTATCAACCTCATCCTAATAATTCTTGTGCCACCTCTACAAGACAACATGTCATCTCCTGCCTAACTACGTATTCGCGCTGACCGTTTTTAGATTTTCTCATGTTGAAATGTATAATGTAATGGGTAAGAAGTCTATTCTGTATAGCTCTGGTGGTTTCCTATATTTTTTGTAAGGTGATAAATGATATATATTGAAGTATTTCTATTTTTCATAGGGGAACGTGAGGGAATGGGGGAGGGGCCTGGTGGGGGAAGAGGTTGGGCAGGGGGAGTGGTGGGGGAAGGGGCTGGGCAGGGGGAGGTGTATGTAAGAGGGGGTGGTGTTGGGATTGGGTGGGAGACAATTAGAAGAGGTGGAGGGGAGGGGTAGAGCTGGGTAGGGGGTATGAGGAGGTTCTGGGAAGTTGGGGGGTGACAAGCTGGGTAGGGTGGCGGGGGGGAGAGGAGGGGCTGGTCAGGGGAGGGATGCAGAGGGGGGAGGAGGAGGGGGGAGGAATGGCTTGGGGGAGATTCTACTTAGTGGGCAGGGGAATGGATGGGAGGGGCTGGGCAGGTTGGAGGGGAGGGGAGGGGAGGGGTCTGCTGGGGGAAGATTTTGGGCAGGGGTGGTGGGGGAAGCGGCTAGGCAAGGGGTAGGCATAGGTGGGGGGAGCTGTTGGGATAGGGTGGGAGACAAGTAGAGGAGGGGGGAGGGGAGGGGGAGAGCTGGGTAGGGGGTTTGGAGGAGCTGCTAAAAAATTAGGGGGGTGACAATCTACCCAGACTAACCACTATTTCTCATCATGTGGGACTGGGTAATTGGATGTGATAACGTAGATTTATCATTTATAAGTTGAATCAAATCATATATAGTAGATATATAGAGAACATGATTGGTGTAATAAATAGACATGTAACAAGGAAATCATGGATCACGGTGTACTTTCAAGAGGTATGCACCCTTATAATTTTTCTTGATTTTTTAATCTTTTAACACAAGAAAGTCTTGAATATTTATAAAATTTTATGTTCATGGTGGATACTTTATATATATATCAATTGTTGAATAACATTGAAATACATTCTTGTGTATTTTATTTCATGTATTTTTTATCCAAAAGTTTCTCTCAATATGTCATTCTACTTGACTAAGCCAGGGGCAGGGGCTGGGCAGGGGGAGGGGGAGGGGGAGGAGCTGGGCAGTGGGGAGGGAGGGGGAGGGGCTGGGCAGGAGGGTTGGGCAGGGGGAGGGCTGGGCAGTAGGGAGGGAGGGGGTGGGGCTGGGCAGGGGGGAGGGAGGGGGAAGGGCTGGGCAGGGGGGAGGGGAGGGGGAGGGGGAGGGCTGGGCACCGGGGAGGGAGGGGGAGGGGCTGAGTAGCGGGGAGGGAGGGGGAGGGGCTGGGAAGGGGGGATGGGGATGGTGTGAGGTCATTATTTAGAAATGGATTTTGGATGCCAACTAGTGTTGTTTTATGTTCAATTGGATGGATCATTGTAGGAGAGATCAAGTAGTTTCTATGAGGAGATCGTTTTTTTACATTGTGTATTGGGACCGTTTGAGGAATACCATTTAAATAAGTCTATTTTTCTATACTTGATCAACACTTAAAAGGAGCTTGTGGATGGGGTATATAAACAGTTGTAGGAGGCTTTTAAATGGGGTATGTAACCAATCACTGAAGGAGTTTTAAATTGTGGTGTACAACACATTTTTGAATAAAGGATAGGGTGTATAACCATTTGATGGATTTTTATATTCATGGTGTATAACCAATTAATATTTATATTATTAGAGTATCCATGTTGTCTCATATAACTAACATGGAAAGTAGGATTTTCCCTAAACTTTGTAAATCATCTTATTCTGGTATTGTGCTTTCATTTTCATATGTATGAGGTAAGGATGATATTATTATACATATAGGGTCATGTATTTAACCATCCATAGAATGGATTGACAATTCTAGTTTAGTTGTTTAGATTTTGGGGATTATGTTGGATTATAGAACAACTAGTTTGACATGCCATGTATATGTGCTATTGTAGGTGCAGAATGGAGGTGCAGAATGGTGGGAGGTGCAGCTACTGCCTGGGGAACTTGTCTATACCCACAGTTTGGTAAACCGTGGGTAAATATGGGTTACTATAATTCTGCTGGTGCAGAATGGTGGGAGGTGCGACTGCTGCCAGGGGAACCTATCTATACCCACAGTTTGGTAAACTGTGGGTAAATATAGGTTGTTGTAAATCACTATACCCATGGTTTGAAAACCATGGGTATACATCAATACCTATGGTTTGAAAACCGTAGGTATACATCAATATCCACACTTTATTAAACCGTGAGTAATAACAATTTTTCATGGTCTATACCCACGGTTTTCAGAGAACCGTGGGTATAGACCAATTACGACGACACTACAGCCCATGGTTACTGAAACCGTGGGTATAGGGTATACCCAAGTTTTCAAGGGCTATACCCACGGTTTAAAACCGTGGGTATAAGTGTTATTTCTAGTAGTGTCATCTTCCTTTGTTGGAGTTCACCATACATAAATTGGTGTAATTTTTGGTTTCTTGGTATCATATAAAATCAAAGGATTTATTTCTACAATTATTTCTTAGTTTCAATTATAACTAGGGGATTTCATCCTTCTTTGGTTTCTTGTGTGTCATTAAAGGGAGAAATATATCCATCTTGAACATTTTTTAGAGAGGACATATTAGATAATTATTGATCTATTTCCAAAATCCTTTATCAATGAACTCCCTTAAATTTCAATAATATTTTTTTTATATATCAATAATGTTTTTATTTATGATAAACTCTTTAATTTGAACATTTAATTCTTAAATATATTTCTTTTTGGATAATCACTTTTTTTTTACAACATCAATTTATTTTTTTAGAAAATTAACACCTTTTAACAAAAAAAATCTTCATAAATTTACATAAGTATCTAAATATAATAACAAGGATTTGGTTTTGAAATAGATGCACCTATTAGAGATCACACTAAAAAAGTTAGATAGAGTACCAAATCAATCTTCACTCTACTGTATGATGTGTTCCCACAAGATAGTACACCAGGCTAGATACTCTCAAGGGATACACCTTGGTCAATCACATTGTCTTTACAATCCATTATAAAGGATATATTTTCCAATTAATTTAAGGTATTAGGTTTATAAGTATAGGTAGACATAACTAAATGAAACCTTATATGAACCAACAATGTTATAGGATTAACCAAGTGAAACATATGGAAATTAAAATTATCATACGTTAAAATAATGGTTTTATTGGGGAATATATCTTAAGATTGATATTATATATTCATATGATCATTTAATATGGTTATATTTTTTCATAATCATTTAGGTTTTAATATTTCATCAGAAATAGGATCTTGAAAATGAAGTTCTACATTGTACAACTCTAGAAACACCTCGTATATAGCTATAGATGCATATTTGTTATAAATGGATGATAATATTAATATATGCATATTATGAGGGAAAAACATGTTACTAGTCCTACCTAATATATAAAGATTTGTATTTATTAGAATATATCTCTTGATTTGTGATTATATTTAGATACACTTAAATATTGCTATTAGTAAGTGATCATTAAAATTATGATGACAAAAATTACTTAAGGTAGGAGAATAAAAATCCGTAGGTTTATAAGAATAATATTCATTCCATAAACTATATTTTTATAATTATAATATTTATTTATAATTTTTCAAAGGAATTAAAATAGATTTGGTAATAATTCATACTTCATAGAAATTAAACTAACAACACTTAATTAACTCAAAAAAAATTACATGAAAACTACATGAAATTAAGTATTACAAACCATAGAATATTACTCATCATGGAATGTTATATATTTTAAAAGTTCAAAAATTAAAAGGGGATAATAAATAAAAAATAATGAAATCATTAACATAGCGATATCACCTAGATCTTCTTCACCCTTAAATATCACCAATAGCCAAAGAAAACCCATCATGATAGGATAAAGAATATTGTGAGATCTAAAATTAAAATGATGAAATATGAAGTGTGTTTTAAGAGGTGTGAATGGAATGAATGATATTAGTAATGTTATATATATATAGTCTAGTTATTATTAATTTTGTTATTATAAATATGATCATTGGAAACATGGTCATTAGATATATATATATATATATATCCAATGGGTATACAAATGTATTTTTATTTTTAGAAGTAAATTTAAAATAATATAATTAAAGAATAATAAATAATGAAATAAAAATATAAAATTAAAATATTATAAATATATATGTTTGGTATTAATGTTATTATTATTAAAGTATGATATGGGGTATTCATAAAATAAAAATAATGATATTAAAATTAATGTATTAATAAAATTAAATTTTTGTACTATAAATAATTAATGGTATTTGATAAGGATTTTTTAATATAAAAGTAATATTTATTTTTTTAAGTGTTTAATATTTTATCCTAATAAATTAAACTGACCAATTTTAATATACTAATATATATGAATTAATATTTTAATAATATTTTAATAATATTTTAATAATATTTTAATAAGATATTTATATAAAATAATACTAAGAGCACTTAATGTTTTGAAATGGAATTTTTTAATAAAAATAGTTTTCTTTTATACATAGTATTTTCGTTTAAAAGTTAAATTTCAAAATTTTAATTTCAATTTTAAAATATTAACTTAATTGTTTAATTTAACATGTAAACATTATATAATGATTATTTTTTTGATATTTTTTTTAAAATAATTGATTTTCAGTTGAATAGTGAAAAAATACCGATTTTGTTAATACTATCACTTTTATGACATTCTCATAATACAATAATAAATTAATAGTTTTTTAAAGATTGTGTATATGAAAATATATTTATAAAGTAAAATTAAGAATTAGAATACCATTTTGAATTTATAAAACCCATTTTTAATGTTTTGTGAATATTAGTAATATTCTTCTCTAAAATTTATTTTCATGATCTTATATTAAAAATTATTTTTCCATCCTTTTTATTAATTAAATATAAAAAATTGGTTTAATATTTTACATCACCATGTTCATATTATGTTATAATTTCAATTTCATATTTATGCATAAAAATAAGAATATTGTAGAAAATGTTTGTTACTGTAATAAAAGTAAACCAATTATTTTCAAGGAAATATTTGATTAACATTGTGTAAATTATATCTAGTAAAATAACTCTTTCTCTTCTAAATAATAAATCTAATATAAATTTGAAATAATTATATAAGTTTATTAACTCTCATTCAATTTGTAATCAATACTAAATAATATTAATAACCCTTAATGATAATTGTTTTTCTACTAAAGTGTTTTTATATAATATGTTTATCAATTTAAAATTTAATTTTATATTATTTGGAATTTGAATTATATAATATTTATCATATATTTAGGTTTAGGATATAAAAATTTGGTATACACCATATGTGTGATTTGATCAAAAAAACCTCTAAGTCGACCCCCTATTTTATTCATGGCTTATCTCAGTTATGCTTCATGCAAAGGGATTGGTTGGAACAGATGAAAAATTCATAAAGGATTATGAGTTCTATATTTTGAAAGTTATTGTAAATAGAATGAAAATAAATTGGAATCCATGGAGGAAATCATGGGTGTAAGATAATGATAGAGTTTATGAAAAGTTTAACCTGGTGGATCACCCTTAAAGACCTAAGGATATCTCGGATCCTGGTTTGGAAACGGATGAACTTGTTGAGTATTCTGATAAGGAAGAAGAAGAAGAGTATGTTGTATCTTCAAAAGAAATTATTCTTGATGAGGAAGGAGGTAAACCTGCTCCTCAAGTCTTATTTTAAAAGGAACAACATGTTCCTAAATTTTTTTTTGATCTAGAATAACAAATTTCCTCAAAATAAGAATCTGTTTCTAAGGTAAGTAGAAATAATGTTGTGGAAGAGCATAGAGAAGAAGATATTTCTGTTGTGAAAGAAGCTTCCCTTGAGGAACTCCCAGAGGAACAAGCTATTCCTGAAGTTATTCCTTCTACTTAAGAGAGAATGGAGAAAGCCTTTCAGTTGGCTAGAAAGGACATGGCAGAGGAAATTAGGAATGAAATCATGGAGATAGAGATCAAGGATCCCAATATATCTATCCTGAGAGAGATTCACCTATTGAGGGGGGGCATCCACCCAATCTGGAAGTTTTTGAGGTTGCTAATATGGTTGATCAAAGATCATTGGATACATGGTACAAATTTCCCAGTTATTTTGATATGACTGATTCATAGGAAGTCTCAGTCAAAAGTCTTGATCTGTCTACTATGTTTCAGTGGAAATCAGTTTCTGATCTTGTCTTTGCAAAGGAACATGGGACTGTCTTAGCTTCTATTTCTGATCCTTTACAAGAACCTCCAACCTTAGTGAATAAGGATGATCTGAAAGCTTTTGAAGATACCCTACTGGCTGGAGTTAAGAAACACATGACTACCCAACCATCTCCTATAACCAATTTGAGTGAAAGAGATGCTTCACTATTGTTGGAAAAGGTTATATGGTAGATTCAACCCAAGATGCTTCATGAGATTCATGAAGTCATAGTTGAGAATAAACTGCTCAGTGATAAAGTAAAAACTTTAAGAGGTATGGTTCAAGATATGAAGAGAGTAATAACCTCATGATAAGAACCTTCTTCTCATCCTTTTGAGGATATTGTCAGTCAGACCCCACATGAAGTATCCTTGCTGATTCACCCTCATTTAACTTCTTTAGCTTAGAAAGTAGCTGAAAGAAACAAGCAGATTGTTCAAGAGATGCATGAGATTGTTATTGGTCTTAATAAGTTGAATGATGAGTATAAGGGTTATCCCTATAAAGTTATAAATTAACTAAAATACCTTACCTTGGATGTCACTACTTATCATATTAATGTAAAATCATCTCAACCTTCTTTAGACAGTGATTTTATCAGAGAATTTGTCAAGGAAGAACTTTAGGATGTTCTTAGTGGATTTGATAAAGAATCCCTATCTAAATTTATCAAGAACAGGGACAGAGTTCTTGATTTGGTGCGTATCCATTCCAAGATTTCCAATGATGCTCAATAAGAAATTTCTAAGAAGGTGGACTTGTACTTCAATCATATCTTCTCTAAGAATGACATGACAAACCACTTTGAGTACCTTGGGGAGAATCTAAGGATTCCTCCTGTAACTCAAACATTCAATAGTCAAGTCCAAAATCTCAATGATTTTACTCCTTTGTTGGATAAGTATATGGAGAATAAGGATGACTTTGAGAAATCTATACAGTATGGTGGTGAAATCATTTCTAACTTCATCAAACTTTTGTAGCCTTATCTTCATGTTCAGAGTACTGAAATTTTCATTCCTGCAGCTGCACCCTTGAGATCTAGTTTGCCTACCTTCTCATCCTATTCCCTAGCCTCCACATATATGTCTATCACTCAGGATCTGAGTCAGATCAGGATTTTTATCCTAGATCAAAATTTTCCTCAGTCTTCTACAACACCTACCTTGGCCCCGTCTATTTTTGAAGGACTCCCTTTACCTTCTCTGTCTACTGGTTCACTCCTTTACTCTATTTCTACCTCTGCTTCTACGGATTCTTCTTATGATGCTACTACCAAGGGAAAATAGAAGGCAATATAGTGCATAAGAATGATGCTTACTATCTTTTTATAGGGATGTTTTCTACATTCTTGTTCCTTACTTCTTGTGCTAAATCTTTTTATCCATCTAATGCATTGTGAACATTCATCGCCTATTTCTTATTTTACTATTTTTTATAATCCCAAAAGGGGGAGAAATATGTATTCTATATGCACTAAAATGTATTTTTTATGCACTAAATGTACATTAAAGAAGTGACACATTACCTAAGAATAAATATCTCACTCACATGATTTGTGATCATAAAAAAGGAGGAGATTTTTGGACTTCTCCTATGTTACTCATGTTTTAATGATCAAAAATCCTACACATTCTGTGAATTCTGTTAACCGTATTTAATCTATCTCAAATCGTCTGTACAGATGATTAGTATCTTTATGATTTAAATAAACCTATCCTAGATCTTAATTTCTATACATTAAGTTTAATTATTATACACTATGTTTAATTTAATTCATAATGATTTATTTGATGAATGACTAAGTCTAAACCATTTTATGAATATCACAGTTTAAGTCTGTATACAGTTATTTGACTAAGTCTGAGAAACCGTGAGTCTGCCACCAGTTTTGTTTCTCTAGAAAAGGACCCATACACCATAATCATCCATACATCATAACCATCCAGACACTATGACCATCCAGACACCGTGACCATCCAGACACTGTGATCACCCAGACATGGTGACCATCCAGACACCATCACCATCCAGACACCATGAACATGCAACCACCATGACCATCCAGACACCGTGACCATCCAGACACCGTGACCATCCAGACACCGTAACAATCCAGACACCGTGACCATCCAGAAACCGTGACCATCCAGACACCTTGACTATCCAAACATCGTTTCACGGAGACACCATTCCATGGAGACACCGTTTACAAACAAACTATGACACTGTTTTGTAATCTATATTGTTTTTTTAAATTTAATTTCTAACAGTCATATTTGAAGATTTTAAATGAACCGAAATAATTAATGTTTCTTTGTAGACATATCATCTGAAAGTATGAGGTATGAGGTGCAGAATACATGCATCCTGTCAGCTCCAACACATTCACTCCAAGAATAAAAGAGAAGTGCGGTCCAGAAACAACAGAGAGAATAATAACGAAGTACACATGAGTTTTACTAGGAAAAGAACCAACACATGAAACTCAATATTCCTGAAGAACACATGAAAAATTCTTGAATCAACAAGATGGAAAAAATAGAACAGAATCGTCGAAAACATCTTTTCATTAGAAATACCACTAAGAATATAATCCAGATCTAAATGAGTTATGATACTCTGTTTTCCATGAGAGGACTTTATTTCTAAATCTTCTTCATCCCAAAAGTCCAGAGCTCTATAGACTAACACTTAGAGCACTTCTAACCTTATCTCATCATTTCTTCTCTGTTGTGTATTATTTTTCTTATCTTTTGAGAAGTGTGTGTGTCTTTATTAAACACACACTGTCTCTTGCATCAAATTGAAGGATACAAGATATCCTTTCTCTTACATCCTTTTACACTTATGTATTCCAATAGATAAGTGTGGAAGAGGTTGTGTGTAACCTTTTATTTCATATCCCTGAATAACTATGGAAGAGGTCATGAGACCTGGATAGTCTTGTGTACTGTTGTAAATCCTGATATAGGCTGTGTATCAAGTTTATTTATATAAACTGCTTGGTAACATGTGATCACCAAGTGGAGTGGATTAGGTCTCACCTTGAGATTGCACCACTTGTTTTATATCTATTGTGTTGTTTATTTTAGTTGTCTCTATTTTACTGATTAATTCAGAATTCACTAAATTTACTTTGATAGTTAATCATATAAAGAAGTTATAATTGTTTTTCCTTATTATAATACCTTCAAAAGTAATTTTAATAATAGATATTAATATTACTGAGAATTAATAAATCTTCTAAGATTTTATTTTAATAGTTAAAATTTTATAATAGTATAAACTTGATTAGTTGGGTTGTATTTAACTTTATTGGGGAACCCTTTTAAGAACACTTTTTAAAGATAGATTTTGAATAGATACTCAATTAAACCCCTCTTGAGTACTCTACTCTGACCAACAATCATGAAGTTCATAATTTGGGCATTCACATCATTCACACAAGGTTCATGGAATTTATTATTTCTAATATAGGAAGAAAAAGGTCCCTAACTAACTAGGGATAACATATCACTACATCACAATATAATCACATTTTAAGCCTCATACTGGGTAGAATGAAAATGTTATGGGAATAGAGCTATGTCTCCTTCCCTAACCCGTGCATTGTGAGTGGAGTTAGAGGATCAGTAAAACTCAACCCATGAAAGGAGCCTCGGTCATTTACTCCACACCTCAAGCCATGTGCATGGCTTATCCATCCATTCCCCACACACAACCATATCACAACCAAACACAACTAGCACATACAATAATTGCAATCCATAATAATCAACATGGTAAATCATATTATACCATATCCCTTCAACACATTTCTAATTTACATCACTTAGTCCATTTAGCCTATTTCTCATTCTCAACCCTAGATCACTAATAATATTCAACAATTACCTTAGATTAACACATTAAAAATATTCCTAAATCCCCTTAGTAAATTACCTTCAATATATTTTCCCATTTCAAATACCATTATCAATTTAGCATATTCACCTTTTCACATGCACTAACTCACATAGGCATATCGAACATAATTCATAAGCCTCATAACCCAAAAACAATTAACCAATACCTCATTTAGAGTTACACTAAGAATATCAAATACTCAATAAGGGATCTACATTATCACACAATAACGTAGAACTTACTTAGTTAATTATAGGTCTAGAAATTATCGACGAACCACATGGGTGGCCTTAAAAAGGTAAAATCATCCTTGATGCATCCCTTGGGAACTATAGGGGTTTCCATTCATCATTTCATCTCCCAAAACACCATATCATACCAAGGGTTTAAATATCACAATAATAAGTGACAAAGAACAAAGTCAATCATGCACAAATCTACAATGAAACTATGGAATATAACTTATATATCACTTACCTCAAATTCGTTGGCGAACCTACTCCCATAGGTGGCCTTTGATCCATATTCAACCAAATATTAAAGGTTAACCCTAGATTTACCTAAAAAAGAAGGGTTTTAGTGATTCATATAGAGAGCAGATAAATATAAAAACCCTAAACAAGAAAAGGAAGAAAAGAGTATATTAGACTCACCTAGGGATTCAATCTGCAAACAACAATGCTCCAAACGGCCTAATATCGAAGGAGAATCACCTATTGGACGCTTGAGTCATACAATTTCGTTCCTAAGGTTGAAATAGGAATTGATAAGGGAAATCCTGAGTTAGGGTTAAAAACATTGGGATGGAATTTTTGTAAATTTCTCAACTTTATTGAGCTGCACGTTTTACCCGCATAGTATTCCAAACCGTGTGCAAACCATGCGTGGGACACTATCCCAAAATCAACCCTTCACATGGTTTATTGGGAATCCCACATGGTTAGCTTAACTATGAGATAAATATGCACAAAAAAATTTCCAAGGCTTCTTGGTTTTCACTAACCATGTGCAAATTGTGCAACATACCCAGAAAATATGTTTCCCTATTTCGTGCCCCAAACCCCCGTAACAACCCACAATCCTTCTCGTGAACTTTGGGAAACACTTAATTAACAAAAATAAAGGTCTTAAAGTAAAAAAATAAAAAATAAATCCCATATGATAAATATTTAATCTTACAACCTCCCCACCTTAGGACGACTCGTCCTCGAGCCGCTCTTCCCAAAGATCATTGGGATTCTGAAGAAAAAAGATCAATCCACTGGACCTGCATATCTGATTCACACTCAAAATTTTCTTCCTAACCATTTCCATGATTCTATAAAAGTTTAACCAAAGGCACAATATTTCCTCAGAATTCTTTGTTACCATGATCCACAATACTCACTGGATTCTCTTCAAAAGATGCATCGGCCTCCAGCTCTATATCGTCAATGTTTATCACATGAGATAGACCAGGTTGACACTGTTGGAGTTTTGAAACATGAAAAACATTATGCATACCACTATACCATTGTGTAAGATCCAATTGGTAACTCACTAGTTCAATACTCTTCACAATCTCAAACTTCCCCACATACATGGGATCCAACTTTCCTTGCTTTCGAATTTGATGGTGATTCAACCTTTATGAAACCCAAAGAAACACACTATAACCCACCAAGAACTTGAGAGATATATGATACAATATTTATACAAATAGTGCCTACTCAGAGCCATTTCCAAACTCTTTTGAATCAAATGAACCTTCCTTGAAGTCTCTGGTACAAAACTATGTCCTAATAGTACAAACTCCCTATCTTCTAAACATCATAATAGAGATCCACATGGCCTCCTATAGAGTGCCTCAAAAGGTTCCATCTAATCCATATCCTGAAAAAAATTGTTGTAAGAAAACTCAATGAGTGCAAGTTCTTTTCTCATGAACCACCAAAATCCAGAACACAAGCTCTCAACATGTCCTCTAATACCTAAATTATATGCTCTGACATCCCATTCTTCTACGGGTGATAAGTCATACTCAAAAGTACTTGGGTACCATGTACCTTTTTTAGCCCCTACCAGAAGAATAATGTGAAACATGGATCATGATAAAAAAATATGGTTCTTGTAACACTATGCAGCCACACTATCTCTCAAATATTAAACTCACCCAACTGGTCGACTATATAAGTTTCCAGGATTGACAAGAAATGATCAACTTTAGTCAACCAATCCACAATGACATAGGTTGCATCATTATTTCAAGGAATCCTTAGAAGAACCACTATGGAGACCATCATTATGTCATTCCACTTCCATTATAGAATGGGAAATGACTGTAAAAATCCACCAGGATGCTGATTCTCGACCTTCACCTGTAGACAAGTAAGGAATCGTACCACAAAACCCATAACCTCTTTCTTAATTCCTTTTCACCAATAATAACAACAAACACCATGATACATTTTAGTCAGTCCAGGATGTAGTACCCACTTTGAGGGATGGAACACACACATAAAATATTCACACACACCCGTCGGTACCAAAACACAACCCATAACATAGACAACTCAATCAACACCAAAAAACCAACTAGAATGTGAATCCCCACATTTATGATTTTTCTTCATAGAAAAAAAATCCAAATCCTCAAACATAACTTGCTTGACCCAACTCAAAATCATAGAATCAATCGCCAAAGACTCAAGGGTCATTTGTCTGTTCCCATCCTGCACCTCCAAGTGAATCTCAGCAAACAAATCCATCATTTTTCACTTAGAGTTGGATTCATAAACAACATGATTATGAGACTTTTGGCTCAGAGTATCCACAATACTATTCTCTTTCCTTGGCGTGTAAACTAACTCAAAATCGAAGGATTGTAGGAACTCAATAAACCTTCGCTATCGAATATTCAAATAAACAAAGAGAATATGTACTTAAGACTTTTATGATCGGTAAAAACACTAAATCATTCTCCCAAAAAGTAATTCCTTGAACACTTTAAGGAATTAACCACAATAGCTAGGTCAAGATCATGAGTAGGGTAATTTATTTCATGGGGCCTCAACTATCTTGACCCATAAGCTACAACCCAATCATCATGCATCAATACTGTCCTGAGTCCAACACTGGATGCATCACAGAACAAAGTGTACTTATTACCATGTTTAGGTAAGAGAAGAATCTCTATTGTAGTTAACAAATTCTAAAATTATTTAAAATCTTCTTCACATGTCTCCAACAACTAAACCTTAACACCCTTATTAGTTAAGGTTGAGAATGGTGATAACAAATGAGATAAATCCCTAATGAACCTCTGATAATAACTGGCCAAACCCAGGTAACTCCGAACATTAGAATAATTCTTGGGCTACTCCCAAGACACCACAACCTGCACCTTCTCTAGATATATTGACACACCTAACTATGAAATGATATTTCCCATGAAATGCACTTTATCAATCCAGAACTGACATTTTCTTAGTCTGGCACAAATCCTATGCTCTCTTAGTGTACACAATACGATGTCAATATTTTTGGCATGATCGTCAAGATTAAGTGAGAACACCAAGATATCATCAACAAAGAAAACAATGAACTAATCCATATAGGGGTGAAATATCGGATTCATCAATTCCATAAACATAGTTAGTTCATTAGTCAACCTGATCGACATCATTAAAAATTCATAAAACCTATACCTACTTTAGAAAGCTATTCGTGATATGTCATAATTTATCACCCTTAAGTGATGGTATCATAGTCTCAAATTGATCTTGGATAACACTAATCCACCACTTAGTTGGTAAGACAGGTCATCAATTTTGGGGACTGGGTTTCAGTTCTTAACAATCACCTTATTCAACTTCGTGTAATCGAAAAATAACCTCAACAACCTGTCAACCTTCTTAGAAAATAGCACGAGTGATACCCATGTGGATGTACTAGGTTGAATGAATCCCTTTTGATCCATCTCTTCTAGATTAATCTTCAGTTCCAAGAGTTCTACTGGCGTAATTCAATATGGTTGAATAGAAACTAGTTCTCTCCTGGTAGTAACTCGATTGTGAACTCCACATCCCTTTCGGGTGGTATTCCCAAGAAATCATCATGAAACACATCCTAAAAATGAACCACCATAGGAGGAAAGACATGTTGCTCCACCTCTCTATAATCAAGAATAAGGCATGCCACTTGGGCTATGAGTTCCATGAACTTCTGAAAAATTACACATGCACGACATGCTCAAACATCCCACTCACCACCAAAGGCATAATTGTATCTATCAGGAGACATGAACATTACACATTGATGGTAAGAATCGATATGCGATTGATACAACACTACTAAGTCTATACACAAGATCAGGACATAACCTAACATTTTGAGGATAAACAGGTTCCACAAAAAGCTATAACCACCGACCTCTAAAGCACAACCTCTACATTGTCTAATATCCTCAACTCACACCCCTAATAGAGTATCAATCAACCTAACCAAACACAATTATTTCATGGCTAGGCCAAACAAAACCACAAAATGTGCATAGATAAAAGAGTGTGTGGAACCTGTGTCAAAAAAGAATTAGTGAGTGTGGAAGCTACAAGAATCATACCTCAAATGGTAGACGGTCCATCCTCTCCACCTCCAGGTATAGAATGAACTATTTTCAGATGGATTATCTGTCTACCCTAGGTTCTAGCATGAGTACCGTGCACTGCACTTCCCTACTGGTGTGGATGGTCTCGTCCCAGATTTCTAAGTCCACCACCCCTACTAGTACAACCATGGGAGCTCCAACTACCTGTCTTATATGGGGTGATCGATACCATACCAGCACTCGGTATCTGCCTATGACTCCCATCCATTCATGGCTATCAAGGGTTTTTACAGAACCTTTGTATATGTTCAAACCTACCACAGGACCGAAACTAGACTAGTGGTTAGGGACAATGACCCTTCATGTGTCTCGGCCTACCACACTGATGACAGAACACATGATGACCACCCTAAGAAGCTAACCCTCTCTTATGACTATTATGTAAACATTTTCCCTATTAAAAAATTCCAAAACAATGTTTCCTTCCCTCAGATTCTATACTATTTGTCTGCCCAATTGGCACCACAAGTCCATCTCCAAAATCTACATTATGGTTCCCCTTTGAGATAAGGGTTTGGTCCACTACCTAGTCAAACCTATTCATATGAAATATGTTCACATGGGACCTAATATCATGACTAATCCCCTCCTGGAATTGTTTTTCCATAGTTTCCTCATCTCCAACCATAATCAGGATTAATTGGTTCAAGTTAGTGAAACGAATAACATAATCCATCACTGACACAACCCCTTGATTCAAAATTATAAACTCTACAACCTTCTCCTACCTAAAGGTTTCTAAGTAGTAATGACCCAGAAACTTTTCCTAGAAATCCTTCCACACCATTCCTTCAACCTGCTCCATCTGAACCATAATATCCCACCAACGCGTGGCCTGAGCTCTTAACATATAAACCGATAACTTGACTCACTTCTCAAGAGTAATATTGATATGATCAAGAGTAGTTTGTATAGAATCTATCCAAAACTTTGCTTCCTCTAGCCCACCCTCTCTAGTGAAGGTCATATGGTGCTGTAGATGAAACTCCCTAGTCAGATCAAACATAATCGGCACAACCAGACCTGGTTACAATTACATCATCTGCATAAAATGAGAAAGATTCTCATGGAAGTTTTATTACCTATTATATTGAACCATCAGATCCCATTTCTCCTCTACTGGGGGAGAAATATTAGCAATTTACTCCTATCACCAAACTAACAAATGTCTTCATGGAGGAATTTATCTACGATTCCAAACATTATAGTTATAACAAAAACCATAAATATTTCACAAATATAAAGGAATTATCTTTATTAGCCACTAACAAAACATTTCTCATAAACCACCCAAACAGGCCAGATCATACCTAGAAAACTACCCTCATCCATCCCTACTAAGGTCATGTCTAATAGAAGGTAACTAATTCACATGACTATAAGACTTACATTATACACCATTTCAGAACTACTCTAATATCACAACTTACTCCAATAACATTTCATTTCCCATACTTCCCTTTATCAATCATAATTCCTTAATTAGTGTTTAACATTTTCTCCCCCATTTCACTCATTTGAATTGTTTTTTTAGACATAATTTTCACCACTTTTAGGTGATTCAAATTTATTCTACCCTATATATCCCACACACTTGTCCCTTGTGTGTGTTTCTACAATGATGCCTACCACTTATATACATAGGTGCCTAGAATGATAAATTAATGAAAAAATTCATTCCATTATGTCCATGAGAAAAATATTATAAAACTCTAACATCCCACCATATGTGCATCACCCAATGGTGAAATATCTAAACAATTTATCAACACAAAACAAGAACAACAATTTCCGCCTTAGATGACTTTGTTTTTCACACGTACTTGTGATGGATAATCCCACACACGAGCTCATTACCAAGGACCAACACTGTCATAATCTCATGTCTACGATCCTCAAATAGTAAGAAACTGAAAAAAACTCCTTTTACACCACTTTGTAACATCCCCGACCCGGGTGCTACTAAATCGATTCCCCGAGCTGGGTCGTAACATGAACTCAAGCACGCCTCCCCATATGACAGAGCTTTCTGACTAGCGGTGAATGTCTAATAGGTCACATGGGAATATTATACCCTATTTACCAGAGTAATCCATAGCAGATCACAATATAAATAGAAGAAACAATAGGAAACAACCTATATCATGCTTATCCACACATCTCCCAAACTGGGTACAATCCAAAAGTAATAGTAAATATGTCATGTCATGCTGTAATGCTAAGCGAAAAAACCAGAAATAAAGGCGAACAATGGAATCCCCAAAATCGTTCTGACTTCAAATCCAGAACCTCATCCATGCATGTCCCATGTCCAACTAAACTCCCTAGCATTGTTCCCTTTCCCTTGTGCCAACCTGCAAGCATGAAAACTGCTCAGGTACCCAATGATGACCCGAGAATGGTGTGAGTAAAAATTAGTGGTCCACCACCAACAATGTCTAAAAATATCCAGTCTAACATATAGTTCATGAAAGTATAAATAAATAACTAGAAAATTAAAGACAATTCAGTGGTCACTAGTAAAAAATATCTACTTAGTTATGCTAACGAAGGTTCCAATTCATATTGAATCTTTTATTACTAGTTCATCATCAATAATAAAGTTCATAAGTTGGGAATTCACATCATTCACAAAAGGTTAATGGAATTTATCAATTATTATAAGGGAATAAATAATCCCCTAATTAACTAGGGATAACATATCACAACATCACAATACCCTCACCTTGAATCCTCAGTCCAGGAGGAATGCAACCGTTAAAGGAATAGTGTTATATTCCTTTCCCTAACTCGTGTATTGTGGGTGGAGTTAGAGCATTATTCCAACTCGACCCAAGGGAGGAGCCTCAGTACTTTATCCCACACCTAAATCCATGTGCACGTGATTATCCATACATTCACCACACACAACAATATCACAACCAAACACAACCAACACATATAACTATCATAATCCATAATAATCAACATGGTAAATCATATTGTTCCATAGACAATCAACACATTTTCCATTTACATCACTTAGTACATTTATTCCAATTCCCATTATCAATAATTTCTCACTAATCATATTCAATAATTCCCTTAGATCAACCCATTACACATATTTGTAATTCCCCTTATAAAATTCCCTTAAAAATATTCTCCCATTTCACATACCATTATCAATTTAGCTCATTCACCATTTCACATGCACTAACTCACTTAGGCATATAAAACATAATTTATAAGCCTCATACCCCAACAATAATTAACCAATACCTCATTTAAACTTCCACTAATAATATAAAATACTCAAAAAGGGCTATATATTATCACACAAAAACCTATAACTTCATTATCTAATTCTAGGTCAGGAAAGTACTGGTGCACACCATGGGTGGCCTTATATAGGAAAAAAATCCTTGATGCATCCCTTGGGGACCATGAGGGTATCCATTCATCATTTAGACTCCCAAAATACCAAATATTACCAAGCTTTTTAAAATCCCAACAAGAAGTGACAAAGAACAAAGTCGTGCTTGCACAAAAATACAATGAAACTATGGAATATAACTTGTAGACCACCTACCTCAAAACTATAGGTGAACACACTCACAAACATGGCCATTGATCCAAATAAAACCACCAATTTAAGATTCAACCTAGATTTACACAAAAAATAAGGGTTTTAGAGTTTGAATGGAGAGGGGAGAAAGATGCAATTCCTAATTGAGAAAAGGAAGCAAGGAGTATATTAGACTCACTCGGGGCTTCAATCCCCAACCAACGACACTCTAAAAAGACTAATATTGAAGTATAATCACCTATTGAAAAATTTTATTGTCCATGTTCATCCATACGGTTTCAATAGAAAGGGAGGAGGAAAATCCTGAGTTGGGGTTAAAAATCATGGGATGAAATATTTGTAAATTTCTCAACTTTACTGGGTTGCATAGTTTACCTACAAAGTTTTTAAAACCATGCATGATCCATTGTCCAAAAATTGACCCTTCACATGGTTTCCAGGGAATTATGCAGGGTCTACTTAACCGTGCGATAATCATGCGCAATCCTTTGTCCAAGGTTGCATAGTTACCTGGGATGCTCAACACGGTTTGCACTAACCATGCGCAAATTATGAAACATGTACAGAAAAATAATTTTTCCTCTTATTTCATGTTTGAACCCTCGAAACATCCCTGATCCTTCTCATGATGTTTGGGAAACACTTATTTGACTAAAATAAAGGACTTAAACAAAAACAAAAACAAAAACATACCTTAAAAAATCCCATATCTTATAATAATTATGGTTCTATTATAGGTGTATAATAAAATTATATTTATTATATATGTATACTAAAATTATATTTATTATAGATGTATAATAAAAATATATTTATAATAAGATATTTTTGAATGTTTATGAAGGTATATGAGACTTAAGGTAAGAGATTTTTGTCTCAGTTTTCCTTCCATGAGACATATGTTGTGATATGAACATATCTTATTTTATAATTTATATATATATTGTAATGGCCCAGACCTCCCCGAGCCATTACTTTTTAAAAATCG
Source organism: Viscum album (assembly GCA_963277665.1). Classification (NCBI taxonomy): domain Eukaryota; kingdom Viridiplantae; phylum Streptophyta; class Magnoliopsida; order Santalales; family Viscaceae; genus Viscum; species Viscum album. The sequence goes on along the minus strand of OY728119.1, from coordinate 1,580,843,423 downwards.
AGAATTTGGGGTGTTTTGGAAGGCAACATTTTCTCATTTCATGATTTTTCCAAAATTCTAGTTTTTCCATTAGTAGGTGAGGGCATCAATGAGTAAAGGAATTTGTAAGTCGAGGCGTCGGTAGGTCAAGAAGTCAGTTGGTCAAGGCATCAGTAGGTCAAGGTTTTGGTGTGTGAGGGCATTAGTGAGTTTGGGCATTGGTGAGTCAGGGCGTCGGTAGGTCGAGACGTCGGTAGGTCGATCGTCGTTGAGTCAGGCATAGGTGAGTCATGTCGGTGACTCATTGTTGGTGAGTTGCATCAGTGGATCAACATCGATGGATCATTCATCGGTGAGTTAGGCTTTATTGACTCACTATCGGTGACTAGTGTTGGTGACTCATCCGTCAGGGAGTAATTTCCAGTTTTTCCCAATTTTTTTCAATTTCACCCATCTTATATTTTATTTGACATAAATCAAGTTTAAAACCTTGTTTGAGTATTTTTAAGGAAATTTCAAAGGATATTAATTATATATTTAAAATCCTAATTATCTAAATACTTTAAAATTGTAAAAACGCATGGTCTTGCGCACAATCCATCTTTAATGTCCCTTGAAACCATTTCCCTTCTGTCGATATAGGATCTGGATTTTCTAAAAATGAGATCCTCTCTTCCTTTGAACCCTTATGATTCCCCTGCATGTGACTAGCACCTTTATTCCATGAGGAGTCACTTCTGTGTTGTAGACATGGATTCAGTTTTCCTTGGAGTCTTTCCTACTACTTGTGCTAACCCTATTTTTGGTGCAAGGTGGAATTATTGATCATCTATTGTTCCAGTTAGTGATCCCTTCATCTCTCTTTTATTTGTGTATCATGTGGGGTTGGTGTACTCATGTCCCCTTGTGAATATAGTTGGACCCAAATTTAATGAAGATAATAAGAAGTAATAAATGAGGATCTAGGAAGATGATGATGATGATCACTTTGTTTTATATATTATCCTTGATCCATGTTGTGTTTTTTAAGGTTTGCATGCCATCTAAAACTAATGGTCGTTGGTGGACTCTGTTTTCACACACATATAACATGTGAATATTTTTTTGTTTCCTTGTCTAAGGGTAAAATTATGAAATTGATTAGCTACATACACCTGGTTAAATATATATATGCACAAGGATGAAACTTGTTATGTGATAACATATGAGTTATCAAAGTGTAATTAAAAAATGAGGGTTTGTAAATCTGAATATGTCATTCTCTTTTGTGTGGCTTTGTGCTGTGTATGGTCCTATCGACCTTTTGTTTTTGTTGGTCATGTGGTGTTGGGGCTGGGAGTGTGGATACGAGTATGGGGTGGTATGGGTGGTGTAATGTAATCTTGGGATGAGATATTGGTTGATTTTGGAATGGATGAACTTTTTATATAGTGGGACTAAATCTAGCAAGTGGTCGCGCAGTAGGGATGCATGTTCTAGTTGTTCTATGTTTATGTTACTAGGTGTGTTGGGTGTGGTGTTTTTATGTAGATGGGATGTCAAGTATAGTTGTGATGAGGTGTGTGGGGGGTTTAGTTTTTGAGAGGAAGGAAAAGGCGACATGACTTTGAAGAATGACTGTGACAACATTTTGGCGGGTGTTTAGGAAGGGGAGTGTGCAGTGGGACTACAAGCTAGTTATGTTTTATTGTTTTGTTTGATGTGGTTCTTTTCATGTATTGGGGATGCTAAGGATGGTTTAAGAGGGACAATTTTTAAGAAGTATAGTGTTGACCTATGTGGACCTTTCACCTAGAGTTTCTAGGGACTCTGTGAAGTGTGTGTGGGTTACGATGTTACTTGTGGTGTGTTTTGTTTATTAGTTTCTCGGGTAGGGATGTAATATATAATTAAATTAATTGTTTAATGTAGAGTGATAACTGGTTAAATTAATTGACTGGGGGTATGTCTTGAGTTTGGATTGTAGTGAAGTGGCGTTCATTTATCTACTTCCTAAGTGAATGTTAGTGTTGTTGATAAATGCATTTAGAGGTGGAGAAAAGGGTAGTTTTGTGTGGGATGATAGTTTTTTTTAAAATAAATATGTTGGTATGAGTCTTTGGTACCTATATATACATGTATTTTGTGTGATTTATATATGCACCTCACCCATGTTGAGCACTATGTTCCGAGCACCCCTATTGTTATGGGGAGGTAGTCCTTTCCCAACATCCCGGACGGAGGATGTATGGATAGTTATTGGATATTCTCTACTCCCTCTTCTAGGAATTGGTAGCCCAAGACTCTTTGAGTAGGTTTTTTTGTGGTTGTGAGGTCCAGGTTTTTGCTACTGAGGTATGTTTCTGATGTGTCTTCGAGATGATATATGTTGTACTTTCCCATGTGTTTTTCAGATGAGGTTTTGGTTTTGTGTCCTAGGTGTCTGAGGTTAGGATGTGATGTAGTTGTGGACCATGTGTTTGTAGGTGGGGTTTGGTATGTCAGCCAGGTGTGTGTGGGAAGGTTGTGAAAGTTGGGATTATGGAAGAACATGGTATCATCAGGAAATTGTCCATTATGTATGATCAGTTAACCAGTGGGAAGTGGTGTGGGTTACTATATAATCAATGTGATTACTAAATTACTTTACTTGACTTGTGTTATTTGGTGACCATTCCTTGGTGATGTTGGTGTGGATAGTATACATTGTTAGGTGATTTTGAGTTTCTACTATTTTCTTACAGGGGAATTAGTATGCTTCTCCCACTTGTGGACAAGGGACTTTGGATTTTTCTACTCAGTATAATTGAATGCTCACCCTATGTATATAGAACTATTTTCAAGTTTCTAGGGAGATTTCATGGACTGCGTTGGACCTTACTAGCTTGGATGTTGGGACAGTTTCCATGTCACTGCTTAGTTTTTTTTTTCTTTTATTATTAACTTGGGAGATTTTCATTGTATTTCTAGTAGTTTTACTTTAAACATGCATGTTGGATTGATTTTGGATTCCTATATACATATATGTCAGGGAGTTGTTTTGAGGTGGATACATCTTATCTCCTGATCTTGGTTACTAAAAAAGGGTAATGCCTCCCAGGTTGTGATATTTCTGTACCCTTGGTATTGGTTTCCACCCCAGGGCCTATTGGTGGCAGGAATCGGGGTTCATTATCTCTCTTTATGCATTTCCAGCTCATGAGGGGCATCTTTGGAGGGATGGGTTGTGATATATTTCTCATTTGACATGTAATATCATTAATTTATTTATTCATATGGTATTCAAAATTTTATTTTATGTTATTCCTTCATGGGGATTACAATTTAATATTACCAAAGAGCTAAATATTTTAACTTACTATCTAATCATTTATTGGGATTATTTATGATTATGTTTCTGATGATAGAATCTTATGATCTATCTCTTAATTTAGTACTCTAATATTTTATAGTATGTCACTTTTTAAATAAATTTAATCTCCTTAAATAGATTAAGTTGCCCATAAATCTATGTTCAAACAGACCACGATCTATTATCATTTGAATGTTATAACTTATCCCTTAACTTGGAAGGAATAAATAAGATTAATTAAATTTTTAAATATTAATAATAATAATAATAATAAAAGAAGTGTTTTCCAGAAAAACTATTTTTGTGTGTGCAATATACTTTTATCATAATAAATTGATTTAGTCACTATTAGTGAATTATTTTAATGAAATATGTATATTATATCTTCATTCAGTTTTTTTAACATTCATATAACATTTTTACTATGCATAGGATAAAAATAAATCCATTTTTATTGTTAAAACAAAACATTTTCTAAAATGATATTTTTATCACATTTTTCTCACTTATTTTGAAATTAATTTATTGCACTTATAGATATTTAATTTGATAAAATGGATTCTATATTTGTAATCAAGAGGTACAAATTTAGTAAATACATCCATTTTTTTGGTAAAAAATGAATAGTAACAGTGGTAAAATTTATCACCTCGATAAAGGGTCAATTGGATTAATTTAGGTTAAATCTATATGATAATGTCATAATTATTCATACTAATTCTTATTATATGAAGGTGATTCTACCCTTTCCACCTAATTATTTAATATGAGTTATTTAATGTACATTTGTCTATAAAAATAACTTATATATTATTTAAATCAAATATAGTTACAAAATGTCATTCTCTTTGTTTTTAATATATTTTATGTGTTCACATGCAGAAAAAAGGAAAATAGTAATAAAAATAATTTTTTATTTTTAGATTAATGACATTATTTTCATCATATACATTTATTTTTAATTTTAAAAGATTATATAATTTTCATAAATGCTTCTGCAATGCTAAAATAATATTTATTTAATTAACATAAAAATACAATAATTGATATTAAAAAATTAAATTTTGATTAATTAGTGTTTATAATTATGTTTTTAGATATATATGATATATTAGATATTTTTAAAGCATTATATTCTAATTCACAATTTTTCATGATGTATTTGAGGTCAAATTAAATGAATAGAGTCAAAATTGATATTAATGATAATTTATCAAAATAATATTTTGTTAAATTATTTTAAATTCATAAAAATATTATCTTCATCCATGTGAATGTAATATAGTTTAACACATCATAAATGGTCCATTTATGTTTCATTTTTCTTTTATAGTAAAATTATTAACCCTTTATAATTAAAATAATGGTTACCACATTGAAGGTCAAAAATAATTAACCAAGGGGTTGATAAAAAAGATATGGTTTAAAATAAATCCTAAAATTGTCTAGATTATATTGGTTGATGAGATTAAAAACCTATTATATTTTATCTTTTAATACCTTTCCATTTGAAGGTGTTGGATATGATAAATAAATTTATTATAATTTAATCTTTTGAGAAATTTCAAAAGTACCTCTCACCTCAATTATAAAAGAGAACCCCCCTCACTTGTTTTCACCACTTTGATCCATCTATATTGACCAAACTATTAAAAATTATCTTCTCAAAATATCCATGTTCTTGAGGTTTTTTTCTTTCAAAAAGACCAACCTTATACACATTAAGAGAAGATCTAAATGATCTCTACCGAAGAGGAGGTAATCGTGTTTATCGACTCTTTCAAGTTTATTTCTTCTTATACTTCCTATTAATATTCTGTTAAAAAATTAAAATAATAACTAAAGTATAATATATATTCTGATATTTTATTATTAATATGGTACAACCATATTACCCCTTTTATCCATACTATGAAAAATGAAAGCACAATGTGTGTATACATACAACTCACTATCTCCACACATAGGTGTAATTAATTTTTCATCGCCACCTTACTTGGATGGTTATAATGATGGAAATAATGTCTATTTATGATAATTATGAAATTATATTAATTCTATGAATTTTATATACCATCTCATTCCTTACCCTTTCATCCATTTAGAAATGATATCATCGCTCGTGAGTAAGTACGAATTACCGTCTCCACGATGCGATGTGATTAACTTTATATGTCAATATTTCAAGAATGATTCTAAAACATTTTATAGAGAATAAATATATGCTTAATATAATTCTGTATATTATGTAACTACATTTAATTTACAATAACTGGAACTTACACGATAAAATATGCATGGAAAAATGAAGTAGTTAACACCCAAAACATGGGTAATAATGAAATATTATTTACAAACAACTGATAAAATAATATAATTGGATCATATATGATGAAATAAATATGTATTTGGTTATTTTATAAATTAATAATAAATTGAAACCCATTAGAAATGATATTAAATCAAGTTAAACTAAATGGAGGTGTGAGGTAAGGAACTTCGTCTCAATTTCCAATTCATTGTGACATATTTTGTATTGTGTACTTATTAATTTTTTTATGTGGTGTATATACTACCTATATGAGATAATTTTTCATTTTACATTACATTTATCTTAAATATATACATTCTTTATGTAATGTAAATGAGTATTTCGTAAATCGTATACCATTTTATATGGTGTTTACTTTGAAAGTAATTTGATTTACTGGAGAAATATTGATAAATTTGTATCCTTTAATCAATATGGATGATGAGGAATATTGATTCATTAATTAAATAGATTATTTGATATATGAGGAATGATTTGGAATTTTAGTTAGGGTTGGGTCATGGTATTAAACAACCCATTGATTCATCGACATGTTTCATGAGAAAAAATTAGTTGGCCAATTTAAACAGGCTTCTACCTATAAAATTTTAAGCCATCTTGTGAATTGTCTTTAAGGTAGAGGTATCATGTGCCTAAGACATGACATCCAATGAATAGTAATTTACTTAATAATTATTCTATTATTACCCATGAATTTTTCCCAAACATATTATCTTTGGATGCATTTCATTCTCCTGATTTTGACTAAATAGAATGTGTGCCCAATTAATTACCATGGCATATTGATTATGCCTTATTATTTATGAACTATTGAATATGCTTAAATTATTATTGATTCATGATATATCCTATAGTGTGTAACCCTTAATAAGCATTTAATCCAAACCATTTAATTGTTTCCCTTTCCCTAGGTTATGAAAATTAAATATTTGAATGAGTTTCAAGGATGCAATTTACATTACTTTATTATATTATTTCTTTAATTACCAATTTAATAAGGGAACCATGTATGTATGTTTTTTCTTAAAGACTAAAAAACTGATAGATCTATGGTAATGTTATCCCTTATTTCTATGTCTTTGTAATAAAATAACTACAGAGTGTAGGATTATAGAATTTGAGTTGTTATATTTGATATCATAACAAGTTTAGTATAAATCTTGGGAACTATATATTAAATAAACATAGATAAAATGAGATTTATAATAATTCCTTATAGAATTAAAAAAATTCCATCAGATGAATTTATTATTTTGTGTCTCAATACTCATTATGATTATGAGCTAACCTAATGTGTAAAATTTTTCAGTGATGGTACCTATTTGAAGGAAGGGAACAATACCTACAAACAATGTAGGTATTTTATCATAAAGAAAGCCAATATAGTTTGTGTTGGAGTTGAGAATATCATAACCATATTAGGAAATTTTTCTCAAGTTATCGTGAATAAAATTTATTGAATAGAGCATCATGATTCTTCATGACATGATATGCATATGTTGGATCATTCCATGCTGAAGGAACCCTCATATTTTAGTGGGACTATTAATCTAGTGGTAGCTGGGAAATGGATCAAGTTCCTTGAAAATATATTTCTATCATTAGGATGTGATAAAAATGAAAAGGTAGTACTAGAAGTATATTGTCTTAAGGGATATAATAATCAATGATGGTCATTGATCCAGGATACTTGGTTGGAATATGAAATAGAACACATAGAATAGAGATATTTTAATAAAACATTATTTGAAAAATATTACCCATATTATCCATGAATTAAAATAAATAGATTATTACTTATCATAAATAAAAAAGAAGAGGAGAGTGTTATATATTATGAGATTATCTTTACAGGACAATCTAGGTATGATATATATTGCATACATAACTAAAAAATAAAGATCAATAATTTCATTTAAGGTCATAAGGAAAGTCTCCAAATGGAATTGGATTCTAAAATATTTTAATCATATGATGAAATAGTATTATGTTCCATCAAAGCATATAAGGATGTTTATATACACTATATGTTCAAGGGAAGTCCAGAGAAAAATTGTTTTGCAGAGAACAATGAGAAAGTTAAAGCATCAAATAAGAGTAGAGGAATAAAGTAATTCCCATAATGTAAAAAATATGGAGATAATCATCCTAAGAAATAGTTTAAGGGCAAGGTAGTTTCTTATAATTTTGGATATAAGGGTCATGAAGCTAATGAATGTAAGGGGAAGAAACAAATCAATGTTGTTTTTTGCTTCAACTATAAAGAAATGGATAATTATTCAAACCAATGTTAAAATAATCAATTGAACATACCAAATAACGGGTTGAGGAGAGAAATACAAGATTATGCAATCACTACAGCTGAGGTATAAGTTCCCAGTGATGTTGTGGTAGGTACTTTAATCTTATCCTCAAAAGTTTCCAATGCATTATTTGATTCTATATCCACACATTATTTTATATCTTATATGTTTGAAAATAAAATTATATATTTCCCTTTCACCTTAAGAAGAGATTTTTCAGTAAAAAATTATAGTGTAAGTCTCACTACAACAAGGATGTGTCTGAAAGATCCCATTATGGAACATAAATGTGCTCTATTTTCTGACCTTATTATCATACCTATAGTTCAATTTTATATAATTATTGTTATTAATAATATAAAAAATTATTATAAAATAATTTATTAAAAATAAAATTAGATCATGATTAGTTATGATGGAATGGAATGATTTATCATTAGAGAAGAGACGTCATCATTCAATTCATGTACAAATCCACCTCCAATAGCTTTTATAAATGAGATTCTTGGGGAGGAAGATAATACATATATAAAATTTAATCATATAATTGAGGATATAAATATTATAGAGGAATACATTGAGTTATTTCCTAATAATTTCCATGATACCCACTAGAATATGGGATTGAATTTTCCATTGATTTAATCCCTAATGCAAGATCTATATAAATTAATCCTTATAGAATGGATACTATAGAATTGGTGGATTTAAATAAAAAACTGGAGGGTTGGATTGGTAAGGTAATCCTTCACCCTAGTGTATCACCATGTGGATCCCCTATTCTCCTCATTAATAAGAAAATGTATATGTGAGGCTGTGTGTTGATTGTAGGGGAATAAATGTTATTAAGATAAAGAACAAGTATCCTCTATTTCAAATTGATGGTTTATTTGATCAACTTCAAAGAGCACAATTTTTTTTGAACGTTGAACTCTATTCTAGATATCATCAATTATGAGTGAAAAAGGACGATATTCTGAAGAAATTTTTTTGAATGAGGTATAGACATTATTATTTTTTATTAATTCTATTTGGACTCACTAATGAACCCTCTGTTTTCATGGATCAACTGAATAGAGTATTCAAGTCATTTCTTTATGATTTTTTGTGGTATTTATCGATGATATCTTGGTTTATTCTAAAATATATTAATACCAATAAGATCACATGTGGATCATTATTGACACTCTTAGAAGGAAATATTTATATTTACAATTTAGAAAGTATGAATTCTAGCTTTAAGAATTTTTTTTATTGACCATATTGTCTATAAGGATGGAATCTTAGTTGATCCATCAAATAAAAAGGTAGTCCAAGAATGTATTACACTAACAAATATAATTTAGGTACATAGTTTCATTGGGTTAGTTGGTTACTACCAATATTTTGTTCAGAATTTTTACTAATTAGATAACCCATTAAAAAAAAGATCATATGTAAATGGATTAATTTTGAATGGGAAAAATAATGTGAAGAATGTTTTTGAAAAATTGATGAGAATATTGGTCAATTACCCATTTTTGAATATAAAATTTGGAAATGATGTGTTTGTGATATAAAATGATTCATCAAAAAAATAAGGGGTTTGTGTCCTTATGAAAAATGATAAAGTTATTTCCTATGCATCAACATAGTTGAAGACTCGTGAAAAAAATTATCCAAATCATGATCTTGAGTTAGAATCCATAATCGTTTCTATGAATATATGGAGACACTATATATAATATGAAAAAATGTGACATATATGTGGATAAAAAGAGTTTAAAATACATCTTTACATATAAAGTATCAACATGAGGAAAAAATAATGGCACGAGTAACTCAAAGATTATGATTTCTCAATACACTACCACACAGGAAAAGAAAATTAAGTAGTATATGCATTAAGGAGGAAATATCATGGACTTATGACCCAAATAAGGATTGAGAGAGATACTATGTTCATGGATTTTGTAAAGGTCAATATTGTAATTATAAAGGAAGTGGAGACACCACTCCTTTTTAAAAATATTTCCAAACCAAATTTATTAGAGAATATAAAAAGTTCTAAATCAGAAAATGATAATTTTCAAAAGAAAATTAAAGCCGTGAAGGATGGAAAATTGGAAGACTTCGTGTATGAGGATGGAATTATGACATTTGGAAAGAGAATATTTGTTCCATCTATACATAAGCTGAAAAGTGATTTTTTGTATGATTCTCCTAGTTATAATTTCTTTATACACCATGGTATAACCAAGATGTAGAGGGATTTGATAGAAATTTTTTTTTTGGATAACATAAAATTAGAAATTTCTAATTATGAATCGATATTTTTAGTTTTTCAACAAGTGAAGGTTGAGAGAAAAAATGCTAGAGCAGTCATGAAACCTCTAAATATTCATTTTTAAAAGTTTGATGAAATTAATATGGACTTCATCAGTAGAGTACCAAAGAACCCTAGAGAAGATTATGCAATATGGTTTACTTTTTTATTATCTTACCATATCAGAACAATTTCTTTCTATAAGATAAGATTTACCTCTATGTATCCTAGCATGACTCTATATCAATGAAGGTTTAAGACTTCATGGTTCACCACTTTAAATTGTTTCTGATCATGATCCACGATTTATATCAATATTTTGGAAAATTATTCAGAAGGATCTTGACACTGAACTTCATTTGAGAACCACATATCACCCATATATTGATAGGAATTCGGAAAGGAATATCCAAACTTCAGAAAATATGTTGAGATCTTGCTCTCTTAAATTTCAAGGATTGTGGAATCAATATTTACCTTGAGCATCATTTTCCTATTATAATAGCTTCCATTAAAGTATTAAAATGGAATAGTATGAATCTTTTTAGGGAAAGAGATTTCATACACCAACTTTTTGGGATGAATTTGGTGAATGGAATCTTGTAGGCCTTGAACATGATGAAACAACAACAAATGGTAAAAACTATTCAAACCCATATCAAAGAATCTCAAAGTATTAAAAAGAGATACACTGATAATCCATATAAGGATTCAGAATTTCAAGTGGGATGTCACATTTTCTTGAAGGTATCTCCATGGAATGGTATTACAAGATACATAAAGAAATGGAAATTGAGCTCCATAGATATTTTACCTTTTTAAAACCTTTAAAGAATTGAAATTGTGGATTACTATTTACAAATGCCACTTAGAATTTATAAAGTACAAGATGTGTTCCATATCACTTTGTTAAGGAAGTACATGTCAGAACAAATTCAAGGTCTCACTTATTAAGAAATAGAATTGGGACATGATTTATCTTATTGTTAATAGCATATCCAGATTCTGGACACTGGATAATAAGTGTCAAGGAATCATATGACTTGGCTAGTGAAGTTTCTTTGACAAAATAATAAAATAAAATATGAAATGTGGGAACCTAAGGAAGTTATAATGAATAACTACCCATATGTATTTATGACGTGACATTTTATAAATTTTGAGGGAAAAAGTTTTTGAAGGAGTGAATAATTTAACATCCCATGATTTTGTGGCATGTCTTTTTAAATGAATTTAATATCTTCAAATAGCTTATATTTGACATAAATTTGAGTTGAAACACACAATTATCTACTATTATATGACCATTATAACTAATCTATTAATTTTTTTAAATAAATAGGACTAACTAAGTTTAAAAAAAATTAATAATAAAAGAAGTGTTTAAAAAAACTATTTTTGTATGCATAATACTGTTATATCATAATAAATTGAACTAGTCACTATTGGTGAATAATTTTTATAAAAAATATATATATTATATCTTCAATCAATTTTTCTTAACATTAATATAATATTTTTACTATACATATAGTAATAATATATCCATTTTTTATTCTGAAAAATAACATTTTCTAAAATGTTATTTTTATCGTATTTTGTGCACTTATTTTAAAATTAATTTCTACCAATTATATGTATTGAATTTAAAAAAGTGGATTCCACATATGGAATTAGGAGGTATAAATTTAATAAATAGTTCCCTTTTATTTTTGTTCCAAAATTAATAGTAATAGTTGTAAAAAATTTCACCTTGGTAAAAGGTAAATTTGATTAATTTAGGTTATATTGTAGTGATAATGTCATAATTATTTATCTTAATTATTATTGCATGAATATTATTCGATAATTATCACATAAAAATATAAATTGAGTTATATAATGGAAAATATCCAATGAAAATGAATTATATATTATTTAAATCATAAATAGTTACTAAATGTCACTCTCTTTGTTTTCAATAGATTTTATGTGTCCACATGGGGACAAAAGGAAAATATGAATGAAAATAAAAATTTATTTTTATATTAATGAATATATTTTCATAATATAAATTTACTTTTAATTTTTATAAATTATATAATTACCTTAAATTATTCTACAATGCTAAAACAATATTTATTTAATTAACAGAAAAATAAAATAGTTGATTTTAAAAATATTCATTTTGATATATTTTAAATGATTTAATGTCTATAAAAACTTTTATAGAACTATATTTTATATTAGACATGTGTGATAGAATTATATTTTAATTAAACTTTTGTATTTATGTATTTCTGGTCAAATTAAATGAATAGTGATAAGATTGGTATTAATGAAAATTTATCAAAATAATATTTTATTAAATTATTTAAAATTTATAAAAAATATTATATTTGGATTTGTGAATTTAATATTTTTTAAAACATCATAAATGTTCCATTTGTGAGTAATATTTCCATTTATAGTAAAATTATTAACCCTCTATAATTAAAATAATGGTTATCATAGTTAAAGTTAAAAATAATTAACCAGGGGGTTAATCAAAAAGATATGTATAAATTACACCTAAACCTATATAAATTATATTTTTTGATGAGACTAAAATCCTATAAAATAATATATATTAATAAATTTCCATTTTTATTCATTTTTCATGATTGATTAATTTATTATAATTTAATATTTTGTAAAATTTCAAAAGTGACCCTCAACTCATTTATAAAAGGGCGCATCCTCACTCACATATTTACATCACTTTTAGACATCTAGATTAAAAAAACTATGCCCAATTTTCTTTTTAACATCCTTATCCAAGTTATATAAGTTATGGTCATTCAAAAATACCAACCCATGACCCCTTAAAGGAATATGTAAAAGATCTCGACCAAAGAAGAGGTAATCATTTTTATCGATTATTTCAATTTTATTTCTTCTTATACTTACTATTAATGTGTTGTTATCAAATTAAAATAATAAATATAGTATAATATATATTATGAGGTTTTATTATGAATATGGGACAACCATATTCCAACTTTTATCCATCCTATGAAAAATGAAATCACCGCGTGTGCATACGTACGACTTACCGTCTCCACGCAGTAGTGTAATTTATTTCTCATCACCACTTTACATGGATGGATATAATGATGGAAATAATAGATATATATTATAATTATGACATCATATTAATTCTATAAATTTAATATATCATCTCATTCTTTACCCTTTCATCCATTTGAAAATGATATCATCTCTCATGAATATGTACGGATTACTGTCTCCATGATGTGATACTATTCATTTTCCAGGATCATCTTTCAAGAATGATTTTAAAAATTTTATCTAATTAATAAATATAAACATAAACTAATTCTTGATATTTTGGAATTACATCCAACGTAAAAGAATTGAATATTTTATGACAAAACATGCATGGGAAAAATGAAGAATTTAACACCTGAAATGTGGGTAATAAAGAATTATTATTAAAAAATGAGTGACAAAAATAGGATCATATAAGCGGTCATAAATATGAATTTGGTTCTACTATAAATTAATAAAAAATTTAAAAACATTATATAGGATATTAAAGAACATTAAACTAAAGGGAAACATAAGATAAGGGACTTCGTCTGATTTTTTTTCTTCATTGAGACTTATTTGGTATTATGCACTTATTTTTTTTTTGTGGTGTATATTATACCCATTTGAGATTATTTTTAATTTAAAAGTAAATTTATTTTAAATATCCATATTTTTTATATCATGTATATGAGTATTTCTAAAATTGTATACAATTTTTATATAGTGTTTACTTTGAAATTTATTTAATTTACTATAGAAATAGTGACAAATATGTATCCTTTAATCAACACAGATTTTTTTTGATGAAGTATATTGAATCATTAATTAAATATATTATTCAGTATATGGGTAATGATTTGGATTTGTAGTGATGGGTGGGTCCTGATATTATGTATCCCCTTGATGTATCGATAGGTCTTATGGGAAAAATCAGTTGGGTAAATTAAATGGGATTCTACTGATAAATTTTTAAACCATCCCATAAAAGGTCTTGAAGATAGAGTTATCATGTTCCAGAGAAATTATGTCTAATGATTGACCATTTTATTCATAATTATTTTATTATTATCCATAAGTTTTTCAAACTGATATTATCTGTCGATGCATTTCATTTTTAAGTTATTGATTGAATTTCATGTGTGTTCAGTTAATTACCTTACAATAATAAATTTTCAATTTTAATTATGAACTATTGAGTATTATAACTTTTTATTGTTTATTGATATATTATAATATTTTTAACCCTTACTGATCATTTAATCTCACCCTTTCATTTGTTTTCCTTTTCCCTGGTTAAGAAGATAAAATATTTGAATGAGTTTCAAGGATGTAGTTTAAATTCCCCTATTATTTTCTATGTTTAATAACCAATATAATAAAGGAACCATGAATGTATTTAGTTATTAAAGGTTTCTAAAATGATTGAACCTTGGTGATTTTATCCCTTGTTTCTATTCTATTGTAATAAAATAACAACATATTCTAGGCTTCTGGAATTTAGGTTATTACACTCAAGAGACTCATGATGTTTCTTATCCACTATTTATGTCATGGGAATAAATGTTTCCCCTTAATTATCCTCTTTTTATATACTCAATATTTCAAATGAATGTTTTTTAAAAAAACTATCTTTATTATCTCCTCGGTTGGAAACTCGTTTTCCTCCAAAACCTTGTTTTCTAAAATTGTTTTCAATTTTTGTTAACAATTTCAAATTTATTTATTTTATAAATTTTTACACATGTTTAACTTTTTTTACTTAATTTATTTAAATTAATCTTTATATTGTTTTCTAAACAATTCCCATTTGTATTTTACCAAAAATGGGAAAGGAATATTTATTTTAATGTGTATGGAAAGAATGAAATTTTATATTATTTTCTTTAAAGATTACATAATAAGTATTCAAGGTTATTTTCAAAGAAAAGTATTTTCAAATTTTATCATATTTAAAAAAAAAATTCAAAGAGAAAAAGATATTTTTCAAAGGAAATGTTTTAAATGATTTTAAATATCCCTTTATAAGTTTTCAAGGTTAATTTTAAAGAAAATTATTTCTAAAATATTTTAACAATTCTTAGTTTTAAAAAAAATATTTTCAAATAAAGGTTATTTTTCTCAAGAAATGTTTCAAGTTATATTTCAAAATCATTTTCCACCTAATATTACATTATTTTATTTTACGTATTCATTATTTAGGATATGATCTAGGGATACCATTTTTATTCTCTGAATGGGTTTTTTATGATGGAATGATGTTTATGAAACTTGTTTATCTTAAATAGGTTACCCCAGGAGTAAATTATTTTGAAACCCATTTCTTTTCAAGGGTTATAATATTATTAAATGATGAAATTATTTTGAAACGTGCGCATTTTCTACAGGTTATGTTATGATGGAATGTTTATGAATTCCATTTAATTTCATGGGTTATAATATTATAAATGTTTTGTGATCTTTTTTCACACATGCATATTATTTTCAGTATGTGATGGGTGGGACCTATATCTCCCTTTAATGCGTTGGTTAATGATTTATATATAATGAGATACATGGGACTGGAATGGGGAGTGAACCCAGTTCAGTAAGAGACTTTTTCTGCTATGATGTTATTGGGAGTAAACCTTGACATATATGATGGTTTGGGGAGTGAACCCATTCTACCATGATAGACTTGGAAGTGATCCTTGAATACGATGGAAATTATTTTCTTTGATTGTTCTTATAAAAAAATCAATTTCTTATGATAATGTTATGATCTCATGGATCATGTTATTTTATTTTATTATTATTCATATATTATAAACTATGAATATTTTTTCATGACTCTATATTATGATCTTTTATATACAAGGTATGGTTTTCAAATGTTATTCACTTGTCCTCATGCCCTTTTGTTTAGGTTATTCTTTTGTATCTCCATTGTTTACCCTCACTAAGCATCTAATCCAACCTTTCCTATATTTCCTTTCTCTAGGTTATAGGAAAGTGTATTATGTGGGATATATCTAAGAAGATATATAGTTATGAATAGCATAGTGGGAGATGATGAAATTTAACTATTAACCAATATTTTATGTTTCAACGTTTCCAAGGGAACTATACATTTACAATCCTAAGAATGTTCTTATGTAATGTAATGAATATTCACCTAAAAAGATTTAATATATGTTTATTGGAATCCTAGTTCACTATAGTTTCTATCATATGATAGGTTTAGTTAACCTATTAAAATGAGGATTACGAAAAATTCAATGAGTTCCCTAAGGACATGTTTAAGTATAAGTCTAAGGATGGTTCAAAGTATAAAAAAATGTCATGTAAGTTTGGAAATGTATAGAGAAACTTATTTCTAATAAATTATATCCCAATATGGATACTACAAGTAAATATGGTTTGGTACAAGGTTTGTTAGGGATAATTATTCGAAAATGGCACATTGATATGGAATGGATTTCTAACTAACGCACTAAAATGGGCTTGCTACACACCTGGTTTAACACACCAAAGGGATATTATTTATAAATTCATAAAATCATTACGAACCATCATGAAGGGTTTAAATAGATGATAATAATTAATAAACTAGAATAAAACTAAAGTTTCATAGGTTTAAAAGAAGGTGTCATGTTTCATACATCCTATAAGTAATTGTTCACTATTATGTGTTTCACAACTTTGATTATTATTTCTTACACTATTCTTTTTGGATTTAATAAATGGATAAAACCCAAAGAAATCATGTTAATACCGAGTGTTATAGACAATGAAATGAATTTCCACCTGAGCTTCCAAAAATAATGGAAGTTGGAATGAAAAATAAAATTGTTATTCTAACCCAAATTTCTCAATACATGATTCACTCTAAACTACCCAATGAGAAAAATAATGAACAACATTCTATTGAGTCCTTGATGATGAAATATCCACCTTCCTTTAGTGAATCCAGTGATATTCTAGTTTTGAGCAATGGATCAGTACCATTTAAAATACATTTTCCATTATCCAATGTTTGTGACATGAATATTCATTTTATATGTCTATCATTTTGAAGATGAAATGTACTAATGATGGAATATCATACAGAATAAAATAATCCATGATGAAATTAACTCCATGGATTGAGATAATCTCGTAAACTTAATTTTAAATAAGTAATCCCGTTGTATTATTCATATGAATATAGAGAAGGATTTCCTTGATCTAAAGAAAAATGAGGATTAATCCATTTGTACTTTCAATGACATTTTCAAGACTTATGAAGTATGATTCTAGTATTATCATCCAACTTGAAATTAAGTTTGATCGATTCTTTAGTGCATTAAAACCAAGTCCTTGAATGGAATTGTCCATAATGTAATTTAGTATATATGTAGAAATCATTAGATGTGCTATCAAGGTGGAAATAGAGGTTGGATTTATATATCAAAATAATGGTTTTTATAATAATAGAACAATTAAATTCAAAGGAAAATATAAAAACCATGAAGATAAGAATACGATCTTTCTTTTATTCTCAATCTATGTGAAGAAACATTAAGGAAATTCTATTAAGGGGACTTGTAAATGTTTTAAGAGGGAAAGGGAAGGTCATAAAGAAATAAAATACTGAAGTGATGGTAAGAAATTTGATAATGATAAAAAAGAAGAGAAATATCCGTAGAAAGAATCACCCACACCCCAGTGTTTCAATTTTATGAAGTATGGGATTTATAATAAAATAGTGGCCAAATGTAAAGGTTAATGATTATGATCTACATTAGTAACCCATGAAGAAGAGTCAAGAGGAAATATAAGGTGATCACTATTTCTTACAAAGGTTGTGATGAGGACATTGTGAAAGGGGCACTTACTATCCACTCTAGAACTACTAATGTCTTATTTGACAATAGATATACCCATTCTTTCATGTATAAATGATTTTATAATGGAATCATGATTCTAACAAAATTTTTAAATATATAATTAGAAGTGAAAACCTCTAATGGTATAATGATCAAATATCAATCTTATTATTTTTCCTTGGTTGAAGTTTGTGAGTATATTTCTCCTAAAAATCTTTCCATTATTCCTCTGGTTGAATTTTATGTTATCTCAGGCATGGATTCGATTTCTATTCATAAATACCATATTAAATTTTGAGGAAGGGAAGTGACATTTGAAATTCAAAACCAACCTATTATTTTATATTAGTTTGATGATAAATTATAAATTCCAATAAAAACCACATCCATTTTATGGGTTTTAATTCATATTAAAGAGATATGTTTATCTTAGATGTTTGGAGAGAAACTTAAAATCGATGATACACCTATTGTACATGAGTTTTTATGTTTTACAGAAGGGTTTCCTAGACTTTTACCAACACATGTTGTTGAGTTCTCAATAGAAATAATACCTACTGCTAGAAAAATTTCAAAGACTCCCTATAGAGTTGCCCTGATTCAGTTTCAAGAATTGAAAATACAACTCTAATATAATGTTGGAAAGGGATTAATTTATCCATGTGAGTCACCTTGGGGTTCCCCTATTATTTTTGTTAAAAATAAATATGGATCGATGAAACTTTTCATTGATTATTCAGAGATAAACAAGATCAATATTAAAAATAAGTATCATTTACCCTGCATTGATTATATATTTGATCAACTATACAAAGCTCAATACTTTTAGAAGATTGGAATTATTTTTGGATATCATAAATTGAGGGTCAATAAAGAGGATATATACAAAAAAATACATACAAGTTATGGAAACTAATAATATATAATGATTTCATTCATTCTTAATAATACACCTATTATCATCATGGATTGAATAAATAGATTATTTTGATATTACCTTGATTGGTTTTTGGTAGTATTTATAAATGATATTATTATCTATTAAAAGAGAAAATAAGAGCGTGATGATCAATTTATAATTGTACAAAAGATAATAAGGGAGGAGAAACTATTTTAAAATTTTACAAAATATGAATTTTGGATGAAAAAGGATTTATTTTTGGGCCACAAAGACCCAGGAGAGTGTATATCGATAGATCTATCAACAATGGAGGATATTGAGTGTTGGCCTAGAATAACCACAGTGACTGAGATATTTAGTTTTATTGGTTTTTTTGATATTATTGAATGTTTGTAGATAATTTCTCACTACTATATAATCCACTCATAAAGTTAACTTGTAATGGATCCAAGTTCCTCTACATAAATGAATATGAGGAAAATTTCAAGGAACTGAAGAGAAGATAAGTCATAAGACTTTTATTTAAATTACCCTGGAGTTCATAAGGGTTTGTAATATATAGTAATGCATCAATGAAAGGATTTTTATGTGCTATTATGAAGAATGAAATGGTTATTTATTATTCTTTACAACAATTGAAGGTTCATGAGAAACATTACCTAACACGTGATTAAGAGTTTACTGCATAAATTTACTGATTAAACATATGGAGGCATTATATTTTTGGAGAAAATTAATATATATATATTAAAAAAACGTTTAAATTATATTTTCACATCAAAATAGTAGAATATGCACTATAGAATATAGTTATAGATTATTTAAGATTATGAATTCACAATACATTACCACCCTAGGAAAGAACACATGGTGGTTGATACATTGATTCAAAAGGATCATTCTAGCTTGTCCATGATGAGGATCATGAAAAATATAATATTTTTTTATTTTAAAAAGGATGTATCTTGAAATCCTGAATGAAGGGGTGAAAAATTATCTTTCTCAATTGAATTTTCAACCATCTATCCAATTAAATATTAAAGAAAAGTAGAAGAAAGATGGGTATCTTAAAAATAAGGTTAGAAGTATTCCTAAGTTTAACCTTGATACTGATGGAATGATAAGGTTTTTGAACCATGTATATTTTACTTACATTATACATTTATAGATAGAGTTTTTATAGGAATATCATATTTCTTCATTCCCTATACATCTGGGAAGTATAATGATGTATATATATTTGAAAGAGTATTTTTTATGGGATAGAATCAAGTGAGATATCTCAAAGTTTGTGTCTTGGTGCTTGGTATTTTAAAAATTTATGTCTAAGAAACAAAATTTTAATGATATGTTACATCCATTACGTATACCATAATTAAAATGGGAAACAAGTACCACTGGTTTTGTCATTGTACTCCCCAAAACATCTAAATGGAATAATACTATTTGGGTTGTAGATGATCTCTTTGGAAATTCATCATACCTCATCGCTATCATATAAGACTTATCAAATGATCATATTTCTAGAATATACATTAAGGAAGTGGTTAGGTTACATGTAGTACCACATTCAATTGTATCTTATTAGGATCATAGGTTTACCTTGTAGTTCTAGAGAAATATTCAATTGCATTTGGATACAAAGTTATGTTTCAAAAAAACATATAATCCTAAGATAAATGGTCATTATGAGAGAATAATTCAAACCCTATATTATATTTTGGGATATTTTGGTATTTATTTAAATGGTTTTTTAGATAAACTCTTTTCTTTAGTTGAGTTTTGATATAATAATAGCTTTAACTTGAGCATTCAGATGCCTCATTATGAATCTTTATATGAGCAGAAGTATAGATCTCCAAAGTGATGGAATTAAGTGGAAGTAATAAATCTATTGGGACTTGAGATATCTAAATAAATGTAATATAAGGTTTTATTCATTCAACAACACATAAAGGTAGCTTAGAGTCATTCAAAAAGTTATACTGACAATCACTGATGTGAACTAGAATTTGAAGTTGGGGAAAATGTGTTAATTATAATTTATACATTGAATAAGGAAATGATATTTGGAAAGAATGGAAAACTAATCACCTATTATATTATTCCCTTTGAAATTCGTTATTATATAAAAATGGTATCCTATCAATTGGTGCTTCTAAAAAACCTCCCTTAAATTAATGATCTGTTACATGTATATATCCTAATAAAGTACATACCTAAACCACAATATTCACTAAAATCAGAGGGGATAATTTTGGAGAATGATATTTCTTATGAGGAATAACCTATGTATATTTTGGATCATATAGAGAAATTTCTATGAAATAATTCCACTTCTCAGGTCACAGTTTTGTGGTGAAACCACAAGTTTGAAGAAGTAATGTGGGAACATAAGGAAATTATGAGGTATAAGTATCCTAATTTATTTGTTTCAGAGTGGATAATTTTAAGGTCTAAATTCAATTTAAGGTTTTTATAATGTAACACCCTATGTTTTTTGAATTATATTTTTTTTGAATAAATTGAAATTTTTTAATAGCTTGTGTTACATGTAACACCGAGTTTTAAAAAACCGAAATATATTATTATTCTTATTTAAACATTATCATTATAATATATTTGTTAAACTTAGTAATATTAATAGTAATGAATAATTTTAAAACAGTAAGTAAAATGGTTTTGTACAAATAAAACATAGTGATAAAAATAGTACTTACCTTTTAGAAAAGTATTTGTTTGTTTTGAAAATACTATTTTATAAAAAAATTGTTTTTATTTATTAGTGTGAGAACAGAAACAATAATTTTTGAAACTTTTTGAAAATTAATTTGGTAAAATAAAATTATTTTTTTAAAATTAGCATTTCAAAATTATCTTAGGGTTAACGTTTTTTATTTTTCTAAAAAGATTATTTTTTACCAAATAGTGAAAATAAATATTTTTAATGAAAAAATTTTATTAAAATAATTTATAAGGTACTTTTTTAAAAGGACTTAAAAGTCATTTTATCTCAATTATATATTAGTTAATCCAATTTATTTCCTTGTAATCACTTATAATTTGAATTTTGATATAAACACTTTTTAAACTTTTGAATGTTTTCTATTTAGAAAACTATTTTAACATCATGTATGCGAGTTTTATTTTAAATTAAATATTTCCACTTTAGTGAATATTAGTTGGAATATGGGTTCCATATTTTTAATAATAATAATTTATATTATCTAGTAAGTTTAACATAATTTTTAACCATAATTAATAGAAAAAATTTAAAAATATTTATTGCGGTTAATAAAAATATGGGTTTATCAGGGGCTAAACTAAGAATATAAGGGATAATGTGATTATAAAACTTGTAAAGTTACTATTTTATAGATATATTTCAATATAATACTTCACAAGTTCTAATATATGTTCATTTTTAAGCTATTTTATTGGTAATGACTTTATTATTTATTATTATTTTAGGAAATTTCCAAGTAGTTTCCAAGTAGGATCATTTCCCCTACTTATAAAAGGCCACCGCCACCCTTCAATTATTCAAACCTATAAAGGAATCTAGATAATCTAAATCTTGAAAAAATCTCTCACCAAAACCATTATCCATGTTCTAGAGATTTTTTCCTTCCAAAAGACCAACACTAGGGTCCTTAATAAGAGATCCAAAAAGGTGCTTATAAAGGAATGTAATTTCTTCACTAAACTCTTTTTTTATTCTTCTTTTTCGACCTTCAATAATGTATTAACACTTAAATTATAATTAAAACAGTATATAATTATATATATTTTTTATTTTAATTAAATTTAATAACCTATATCCAAATCCACATCCATCAAATGGGATACGAAATCATCAATCATGTGTAAGGCAAGCTACCTCCTTGTGAACTGATGTTATTAATTTTCCATCAACACCTCTCATGGATAGATATAATAAATAAATAATTTTTTATATATGATATTTATGATATTATTATTCATCTATAATTATTATATCACATAAACCTTTATACCTTCCATTTTGTGGGAATACGATAATTTTTCTCATGTGTATGGCGTACTACGACCTCGCAAGGCGATGTGATTCGTTCACAATTTACATAGAAGGTAATAAGGATGGGTTTCATGAAAATAAGTGATATATATGATATACAAATTATTTTATAATTTTAATATACTATTTACATTTTTTTCTTTTAATCCTTTGAGAAAATGGAAACAATGTTTATGCATACGTACGACCTACCGTCTACAACAACGATGTATTTAATTTTCTATATCTTAATATTATGGATTAATTTAAAAACATATACACTAAAAATATATAATATTTATATCATGATAATAATTATGTATATTATGAATCCATTCTCAATATAAGAAAAACAAAAATCAAAAAATCAAAACATACAGGAAAAACAAAGCAATTATTGCCCAAAATGTGACTTTAACATGGAATTGTTAATAAAAGGGTAATAAAAGGTGATAATAAAATAATATAATGTATTATATATAATTTTTATTCTATAATAGATTTATAATAAAATTATATTTATTATATTTGAAGTTTTAACATGTATGAAGGGAGTTGATACATAAGGTAAGGGGGTTTTGTCTCAATTTGTCTTCCTGGAGACATATGTCATGTTTTTCACATATCTTATTTTATGTGGTGTATATAAAGACCATTTTAAATTTAATATTTTGAATTTATTTATTCTAATGATATTTTAAGTTTCATTTAATGTTATTCCTTTATGGATATTATAATTCAAAGTTACCAGAGTGGTAAACATTTCATGTTACAATCTCATCGTTTATCAGGATTGTTTGTGATTATGTTTTTTATGATAAAATCTTATAATCCATCTCTTAAAAAACCTATGAGTTATCTTCTCCACTAGTTATGTCCTGATAATACATTTTTTTCTTTCATTTTATTATATTTATGTACTCAATGGTTCAAAATAAGTATTTTAATAAAAAAAGGTCTTTATTTCTCTCTTAAGTAGAAAACAACTTTTTCCTCTAAAACCATGTTATAAAAAGATGTTTTAAAAAATATTTTTAGCATTTTCAAAATGATTTATTAAATACATTTTAAAAATTATTTAATTTTTTTACAAATTGTTTGAAAGAAATCTTCATGTCTCTTTTTAGACAATACCAATTTGTATTTTAATGAAAACATGAATAGAATATTTGTTTTAACATGTACGAAATGAATGGAATTTCTCTCCATAATAAACATTATTTTCTTAGAATCTTCCATTATAATTTTTCAAGGATATTTTCAAAGAAAATTATTTTTAATTTTTATATGTTTTGATAAATTGTTTTTAAAGAGGAAAGGATATTTCATCAAGAAATGTTTTAATTATTTTTAAAGACCCCTTTATTAGTTTTCAAATTTATTTTCAAAGAAAATTATTTCCAAACTATTTTAAGATTTATTATTATTAAAAATTTATTTTCAAAAAAATTTTCTTAACCTAAAGAAATGTTCCATGTGATTATTCAAAATCATTACCATCTAAGATGACATCTGTTGATGTTATATATGCCTTACTGGGTATATGATCCAAGGATACCATTCTTATTCTTTCCATTAATGGGTTTTTATGATGAAATGATTTTTATAAAACCTTTTTCTCAACCTTGGGTTACATCATGAGTAAATTATTATCAAAACCACTTATTTCATGGGTTATACTATGATTAAATGGTGAAATGATTATGAATCATGTCTCGTATACATAGGTTATTATATGATGAAATGTTCATGAAACCCATTTTATTTGATAAGTTATGACATGATAAATGTTTCTTGATCTCGTGGAACAGATGTATATTATTTCCATTATGTTATACTTGAGACCAATATATACCTAAAATTAATGGGGTAAATATCTGTATCTTCTGAGATATATATGATAGAAACAGGGAGTGAACACAATTTAGTAAGGGACTTTGTCTTCTATGATGGCATAAGGATTGAACCTTGACTAATATGATGGTTTGGAGAGTAAAAAAATTCCAATATGATAGACTTGTAAGTGATAATTGAATTATATTTATATTACTTTCTATAATTATATGTATTTTATAATTTCAGTTCTTATACCAATGTTTAGATCTCATGGATCATAACCTTTCTTATGTTTCCTTTCCCTAGGTTATCGGGAAATTTATAATTTATGATATGTATAAAATGGGAAGTAGTTATTAATATCATAGTGGGAGATAATATATTTCACCTATGAACTATTTTTTTATGCTTCCAAGATTCCAAGGTAACGATACCTTTACGATCTTTAGGCCTATGTTTGTTTAATGTAATGAATATTCAATTAAAAATATTTCATATCTATGTATGAGAATCATGTGTCTCTATAATTTTGTTCAGTTATTATAAAAAAAATAAATATATTATATATTCAATCCAATATAATAATATTTATCTTATCTTTTTTGTAGACAAGTGATAAGAATAAATTCATTTTTCCACTAAAAACTGTATTTTTTTTAAAATCAGTTTTATATCATTATGCCCATTTATTTTGAAATATATTTTATATAATTATAAGAAATTTATTTTAGAAAATTCAATTAATTTTATTTAAATCATTTCGAAATTATATTAGGGTGAATTTTTGAGAAGTTTCTGAAAATACAATTTTTTTATGAATAAGGAAGATTACTGATTTTTATTAAGACTTTTAACTAATATTAAAGCATTTAAAAACAATATATTTTAATATGGTTTTAAAAATAAATTTAGATCAATTATATATCTTTTAAACTAATTTAGGTCATTTCAATTAATTTTATATTGAATTTTGATATTAAAACTTTCTCCACTTATGAAACTTTTTCTTTTTCAAAACCTGATTTCTTGTCACATTAGTGGGTTTAATTTTCAATTAAAATTTTACAAGTCAGTGACTTTAATTTCTAAAAATTAATTCCATATTTTTAATAATTAATTTATATATATATATATATAAGTTTAACATAATTTTTTTTCATAATTAATATTAAAAACAATAAAAATTATTTACCACGGTTAAGGTAAAAATGGGATTGTTGGGGTATTAAACTAAAACCGATAAGGCTTAACAATGACCATCACACCAATTTTATATCCATATTTAGAACATGTTTCTTCTAATTTCTATAATACCACATCTTTTAGCCTTTTATCTTGTCAAAAAATTTGGGTACACATTTTTCTTTTAAAAAATTACTCACCTCACTTATAAATGGCCACCTACTCTCCTATCCTTTTCAAAATTTGAAAAAACATCATCTTAGATAAAACCTAAAAAATCACTTTCTTAATTACCTCCTAAAATAATAGTATCCTTATTTTGGTTATAACACTAACCTAATAATCCTTTTGGTGGAAACCAAAAGAAGTTGTCCAATGAAGAGGTAATGTCCATGACATAGTGTTTTATATTATTTCTTCCTCCATGTCATTAAATTATTATTAAAATATGATGATATAATAAAATAAGTATATTAAATATACTGATATGTTATTTTTTTAATTTAATAACCTAAATTCTTCACCTCTTCTATCAAATGGTATATGAAATCATCGCTCGTGTGCACAGGGAAAACTGCCTCACAAACTAATGTTATCTGCTTTCTATCTCCACCTATCATGACTGGATATAATGATGTATTTAATTTTTATATAAGATATTAATTATATTATTATACCAATTTAATAATAATACCACATAAAATTTCTTACTTTCTAACCCATCGAAAAAATAATGTCAATCATGTGTACAAGGGACTTCCGCCTCGTGAACCGATGTGTTGTGTTTTTCATTTCTATTTTACATGGATAGTAATAAAAAATGATTAAATGAATAAAAATTATTTTTTAATGTAATTATACTTTTTAAATTATGGAATGACATATGAACTATTACTTTCAATTATATGGGGGATATGATAACATTGTTGGTGTATACAGTGGAATACAGCCTCACGAAGCGATGTGATTCATTTCTCACGTACTCTTTACATGGAACGAAATAATAATAGGTTTAAATTAAAATATGGGCTATATATAAAATAAAAATTATTATTTTATGGTATTATATTATTTAACCTTAATTATTTATTTTCTTCGAGAAAGTGGAAACATCTTTCATTGGTACGCCCGACGTAACGTCTCTATGAATGGTGTATTTCATTTTCTATCTCTAAATTTTTTGGATTATAATAAATAAATATATGATGAATATATATGATATTTATATAATATTTAAAATTATGGATAATATGGAACCATGATCAATATAAGTGGGCTGAAAATAAAAAATGAAAACATACAGAGAAAAGAAACCAGTTATTACTCGAAACGTGATTTTAAGAAGAAATTATTGATAAACAGATAATAAATTTCATAAGTAAATCATATATAGTTTTATATTTATATATATGTTTCAATAATAGATTTATAATAAACTTAAATTTAATGTACATTAGGTTTTAATGTCTATGAGGGAAGTATATAATTAATGTAAGGGATTTTCATCTCAATTTTTTCTTTTGTGAGACACATTCCATATTAACCACTAATTTATTTTAAATTGTTTATATACTTCCCATGATTTTATTTAATTATCATTATCCTGAATATTATTTGTATTTAAATTTCCATTTGAGTATCTATCATTCATGGGGTTTACAGTTTCAAAGTTACCAAAGTGGTAAGGAATTTTCAGTCTCTCTATTTTTTCTAGGATCCATATACAAATTCACCACTTGTTTCTTTTGTGTGGAGTATATACAAACCCAATGAAATTTTATATCATGAATATAATTACTTTAATTTTATTTAAGGTTTCATTTCATGATATTATATATTGAATCATATGAATCAAAATATTACTAAAGTGGTAATAGTTTTTTATCTTAATTTTCCTTCTTTGAGAGATATGTTGTGTTTTGAACCTATCTTCTTCTATTTGGTGTATATAAAAACCCATTTACATATAATATAAATTTTTTTATGGTATTTTATGTTTCATTTAATTTTATTCTTTTATTGGGATTATTATTTAAATTTTCCAATTTGGAAAGGGTTTTATTATAAAATCTAATCATTTATCAAGACTGTTTATCTTTATGCTTATAATGATGAAATATTATGATATATCTATCAAGAAACTCATTAATTTTATTATACTATTTTTAGTTATTTATAATAAATTGTTTCACTTAATTTTACTCTCTTTGTGTACCCCATTTTTGAAAATAATATTTTGAAGGAAAATATCATTTATTTATCTCCTTGGTCGAAACCCCCTTTTTCTTACAAAATCATGCCTTATAAAAATGTTTTCAATAATGGTTTTAAATTATAAAAATGAATTTTTAAAGAATTTTTTACCCATGTTTTAATTTTTACCAAATGTTTTGAAAATAATTTTCATGTTATTTTCCAAACAATTACTATTTGGATTTTACATAAAATATAAAAGGAATATTTTTTAACAAGAACAACATTAATATAATTTACCACTATCATGACTATTATTTTATTTTAATATTAATTTATAAGTTTTAAACGTTATTTTCAGATAAATTTATTTTGAAACTATTTTATATTTTATAATCGGGTTTTTCAAAGTGAAAATAATATTTTTCTTAAGAAATATTTTAAATGATTTTTATATATTAATTTATAAGTTTTCAGAGTTATCTTTAAATAAAAGTATTTTGAAAATGATTTATGATTTAAAAAGTGTTTTTCAAAATCGAAATGATATTTTCCTCAAAAAATGTTACAAGTGATCTTTCAAAATCATTTTCTTTTAATGATGACATCATTTGATGTTATTTATTCTTTAATGAGGATATAATCCAAGGATAACATTATTATTCTTTATATGAATTGTTTATCTGTATGATGACATGATTTTTATGAAAAATATTTCTCTTACATAGGTTATACCATGATAAAAAGCTTTTGAAATCTCCTTCTTTTTTCACGAGTTATGCTATGATGAAATAATTACAAAACCAGTTTCTTTTCCATAGGTTATGTAATGATCCAATATTATGAAGACCCATTTATTTTCACGGAGTATGATATGATGACTATTTTATGATCTTGTGGAACATGTATATATGATTTTCATTATGTGATGGGGGTTATGTTATAAATAAGTAAGTTGGTTATGTTTTAACCAAGAAAGGTGGTTATGTTATAACCAAGGATGGTGGTCACATTATAACCAAGGATGGGTGGAACCAATATATCCCTCCAATTAATTGGGTAAAGATTTATATCTCATGAGATATATGGGACTTGAATGGATAGTGAACCCAGTTTAACTAAAGAATTTATCCAATATGATATTCTTGAGAGTGGACCTTCACTACTATGATGGTTCGGGGTGTAAACACATTTTATTATGATAGTTTTGGAAATAATATTAGAATACTAAGGAAATTATTTTTCTATACTTATGTGTATGCCATATTTCCATGTATTATATCAATGTTATGCTCTCATGACTCATATTATAATATTTCCTTTTGATTCATGTCTTATAAATATTCAATATTTATTTCATGAATAAATATTTTTACCTTTGATATAGAGGGTATGGTTTTCATATATTATGGTTATGTTATTATACCATTATGCCCATTTTTACATATTTTACTTGTTTTCCCTTAATGATAATTTGTGATAACCATTTATTATGTTACTTTCCCCCAAATTATGATGATGGGTACTATATGTCAATTGTATTATAAGGGTTGTAGTTAAGTGGAACTAAGTGGGAGGTGATGTAGAACAATTATAATCAAGTTGTTTATGTTTCCATGTTTAAAAAGGTAGTATACCATTATGATACTTAGTTGTGTATTTTTGTAATGTAATGAATATTCATTTAAAAGTTGTAATATCTGTGTATAAGAATTTTGGGTATCTAAAGTTTCCATAAAAGGAAAGGAATTGTTATCCTTTAGAAACTAGGATGAGTAAACATTAGTGAAATCGCTAGGGATATTTTTCAGGATATGTCTTGGGATACATCTAATGATAATTCTTAGGTTGAGTTAAAGTATAGGAAAATTTCTAGGAATTTTGATAAAGGATATAGTGAGTGGATTATATGAAATTACATCCATGTCTGGAAACTACAAGTGGATGGGGATCTAGAACATAGGTACCTAGGGGTAATAATTCTGAAAAGGTCACATTGATATGGACTCAATCATAACCTGGTGAATGAAAATGGGCCTTGTCACACTCATTTTTTGACACTCTTGGGTGATATTATTAGGAAATTCACAAAATATTTACACACCATAATTAATTATTTAAATAATGAAGTTGAATTAACTAGGTTAATCCTATAGTATCATAGATTGAAAATGAGGTGTCATGATTTATACATCTTATAAGTGATTTTTTTGTGATTATGTGGTTTCCCAATATGAATACTGTTAATCAGACTATAATCTTTAGTTTCATATGATTTTAGGAACCAAAAGGAACATGATTAACATTGAATATGATAGACAATGTGTTGATGAGAAACACAATGGTATGATGAATAAAGTGAAGGTTATTACAATTTTTCCTAATTAGTTATCAAAATTTATGATTAAAAAAATCCACCTTAACCAAATATCAAAATCATCAAAGAAGATAATTATAGTGTTCATTGATAGTTCGGGTGGTGAATACCATTTAGGTAAGAAGATTCAGCTTCCTATATGTCAAGAATATGGGAAGAAGAACTCAAGATAATTCCTTAAAGAAATAAGGATATGTTTTATATATAGATAAGAAGAGAACATAGAATATAATTTCTAAGGAAAAATGTAAATTCAGTTATTTTAATATATGATAATATTATTCTCCCTAAGATACTATCAATGACTGAATGTTTAAAATGTGGAAAGTATGGTCATTATGTGAATCAATGTCCAAAGGGGAAACCTCATGAAGAGAATCATAATTTTTTTATGAGTAATGGTTATATTTTTTATGATGAAGTGACTACAAATGAAATATGAAAGAAAATAAGAGTTAAGGAATAAAAATAAAAATATAGGTTAATGGTTTAAAAATTATGTTGAATTATTGGAGTGTTTATGTGTTGGTATTCAAGAATTATGTTATATGAATCATGAAATATATAAGGATTATTGAGTATAAGTTTTTCAATAAGTATTTTTAAGAATATGTTGAATGGTACTGATGACCTATAAAATGGATTTAATGGAAAAGTGGAATTTCATTGAAAAAACATGATTAGGAGAAGATAACCCTCAATATGTTCCTAATGTTGAGAAAATTATGTTTAGTTTGGATAAATAAATTATTGATATAGATAAAATAAACTAGATATTATTGAAAACCCCAAAACTGGTTAATGATTTATTGATAAGGTGGTTTATTTTATCATTGATGGAGTTTAATGATTCTTGGATTTAAATAATTTACTCTATAATTTGTGATTTTATTTATGAAATGGGGAAGAATGCATGTTTTCTTGGATTTATAAGTTGACATCAGATATTTATTGTCTTGTTTCAAAATATTTGTAATTCAATTTTTGTTAGAAAAGTAGGATCCTTAATAATAACTATTCATGAAATGGATTAAGCTGAGCATTGCATATTGTTGGATAACATGTTCAAAACTTTTCTTGATAATACCTAAAGATGGAAGGGAGGAATTCTCAATATATTATGGATCTAGTGATTTTTTATTCCTTTAGGATAACCAAATTAATCTTTATTTCTTGGAGTAAGATATGAAGTGGAAATTTATCTAAGAACAACCCAAGGATGAAATTGTGTTTATGATTCAATGGAAAGATTAGACCTAGTTATATAGGTCTCCTTAAAATTATTGATCATATCGGGATGTTAGCCTATTGATCTAGGCTTCCACCAAATCTATATTAAGTCCATGGTGTGTTGAAGATATCTCTTGCGAGGAGTACAAACCTCATTCTTCACATGTACTGAACATTGAGGGTGTATCACTAGGCATGATATTTCTTATAAAGAAAAATATGTTCAGATTGTAGACTAAAAAATGTTCTATGAAATAAGACCACTCACCTGGTCAAAATTTCATGGTGAAAAACTTGTTTAAGGACGTTATGTTAGAACCTGAGGATGTAATGAGGTATATGTATCCTCATTTTTTGTAATCAATGTGATGAATTTCGAGGATGCAATTCATTTTATGCGGAGTAGAAGATAACACCCAAAAATTTAGTGAAATAGTTTATTTTCCAATAAATTTTATATTTTTAACATTTTTTGTTACACACAACATTGATTTTAGCTTTAATTACATTCAACACTATGTGTAGCTTATATTAAACACAACACCGAGTTTAAATGAAATATGACATACTATAACAATATAATTATTTTATATGTCACTTATTACCTAGACTATTGAATGAAGAGTATAAATAGTATTGACTAAAATATGAAAATATATGGTTTAAACATGTATATATGTTGAATTCTTTGGTAACAAATTAATTAGAAATGAAAATCAAAACCATTTCAAAATTAATGAAGTCTTTCTTCTAAAAAACTATTTTTATGCACAAAACACATTTTATTTCAATTAACCAAATAAATAAATTTCTTTGAATTATTTTAATTAAATTTTTATATTATATATTCACTAAATATTTTTAACATTCATCTTATGTGTGTTTTATACAATAGATAAGAATAAGTCCAATTTTTCACTTAAAAACTATATTTTTCTAAAAATTATTTTTCTCACATTTTGAAAAATAATTTTAAAATATTTTTTTTGGATTTAAGAAATATTATTTGAAAAAATTAAATCCATTTTTTAAATAACCATATAAAAATTATATTTGGTATAAGTTTTTAGAATTTTCTAAAAATATAAACTTTTCGTTAAACAGTGAAAAATATTGGTTTTTATTTATAATTAACATTTCTATTGAAGTATTAAAAAGAATATTTTTTTAATATGGTTTAAAAAATAAAATTAGTTCAATTATATATATTAATAAAATTCATGAAATTTGGGTCAGTTTTATATCTATTTTTGATATTAAAAGATTCTCTAATTTTGAAAATTTTCTATTTGAAATCCCGCTTTCTCATCGCATCTACGATTTTAATTTTAAAATAAATTATGCTAATTTTTTGAGTTTAATTTTGAAAAGTGAATTCAATGTTTGTAATAATAATTATTTATATTATATAATAATTTTAAAATTATTTTTGACCATAATGAATAGTAAAAATAGTAAAAACAATTATCGTAGTTAAGGTAAAAATGGGTTTATTATGGGGTTAAACTAAAAAGATTACTGTTAAAAATGACCCAAAACTTTTCCAAAACCCATTAGTTGGAAATATTTATACCTTATTTAATATATTTTGTTTAAGGGATTTTTTTATCCATTTTCTTGTGAAAAATTTGGGTACACCTTTTTCTTTAAAAAAATTACAAGTGTGCCACTCACCTAACTTATAAAAGGTCATCCCTCTCCTCTCATCCCCACACTTAAAAATCCTAATAGTACAACCAATACCTGAAATAATCACTTCATTAATTATTTAATATCATCATATATTCTTTATTGTTTTCATAAATCTAACCTAATATTCATTTTGGTCTAAACCACAAGAAGTTGTTTGAAAAGAGATAATGTCCCTATGTAAGAGTTTTATTTTATTTCTTCTCCATATATTAAAATTATTATTAAAAAATGATAAAAGAACAACCATGGTATATTAAATATGTTTTTATGTTAATTTAAAAACCTAATTCCTTCTCCTATTCCATGAAATTTTGTACAAAATCATTTCCTCTGTATACTGTGGACTACTGCCTCACGAACCGATGTTATTCGTATTCAATCCCCACCTCTCATGACTATATATAATGATTTATTTAGCATTTATATGTAATATTTATGATTTTATTATACCTATTTAATTATAATACCACATCTACCTTCTAACCACTCAACCCATTGTAAAATAATAACGTCACTTTTGTGTAAAATGGACTACCGCCCCAAAACCGATGTCATATGCTGTTAATTTCTATGTTACTTTGATGAAAATAAGGATTGATTAAATAAAAACATATTATATTTGTAATATAATTATACTTAATGAATTATGATCTCACATATTCCTTCTAACTTTCCATTTCTTCGGGGATACAATAATGTTTCTCTTGTATACAGAGGATTATCGCCTCGCAAAGCAATGCAATTCACTTTTCACATTCCCTTTAAACAGATTGTAATAAGGATTGGTTTAAATAAAAAAACTAATATATATATATATAAATGATTCTATAATTTTAAAATATTATTTAAACATATTTATTTTTTTCCTTCATGAAAATGGGAACAACGTTCATGCATACATACAACTTGCCGTCTCCATGAACAGTGTATTTCATTTTCTATCTCTAACATTTATGGTTTATAATAAATACATATATAATGTATATATATGATATTTATATCATGGTTAAAATTAATTATATTATTTAACCATTAAAAAAGTAAGAGGTCTAAAAATAAAAAAAATCAAAACATACAAAAAAACAAAGCAATTATTACTTGAACCATGATTTTAAGAAGTTATTATTGTTAAATGGATAATAAAAGGCCATAAGAAAATAATATATTGTATGTAATTTATATTATTATTTTCTGAAATATGTATATATATATATAACAAAATTATATTTATATTAAAGTAGGATCAAATGTGTACTAAGGGATTTGAGACTTAAGGTAATGGATTTCGGTTTCACTTTTTACTTTTGTGAGAGAAATTCCATATTAACCATTTATTTCTTTTACATGATGTGTATAATACACTTGAATGTATTTTATTATGATGATCAAAAAAAATATTTTTATTTACATATACATTTTAGGATCTCTCTCTTATACAGATTACAGTTTCAATGTTACCAATACAGTAAGGGATTTCAAGTCTCTATTTTATTTTTGGGAGACATATGAAAATTCATCCCTTGTTTATTTTGTGTGTTGTATATAATACCCCATTGAAATGTTATATCAATAGACAACTTATTTTTATGATATTTAAATTTAAATTTTATGTTATTCTTTATTAATTATTACTATTCAAAAGATTACTAATGTGGTAAGATATTTTTTTCTCAATTTTCCTTATTTGAGACATATATTGTGTTTTTCACCTATCTTCTTCTATGAGGTGTATATACAGCCCCCTTTACATGTAATATCATGAATTTATTTTTTCACATGATATTTTAAGTTTAATTAAACATTAAACCTTCAGGTTTATTACAATTTATAGATACCTAAGTTGAAAGGGTTTTATGATACAATCTCATCTTTAATAGAGGTTGTTTGTGTTTATGCTTTCAATTATGAAATTTTATAATATATCTCTCAATAAACTCATGAATTTTCTTATACTTTTTTTATCTAATGATAATAAGGGTATTTAATTCATTTTCCCATATTTATGTACTCAATATTTTAAAAAAATTTTTTATAAAAAAATTTCTTTATTTCTCTCTTTGGTCGAAAATCCATTTTTATTTTAAGATCATTTTTTATGAAAATATTTTAAAAAATGTTTTTAAAATTCTTAAAATGGTTTACTAATTAAATTTTAACCAATGGTTTAATTTTTAAGAAATTTTTTGAAAGTATTCCTTATGTATTTTTCCAAACATTTCCTATTTGTATTTTACTAAAAATGTGAACGAAATTTTTGTTTTAACATGTGTGACGTGCATAGAGATTCCTGTTGTCATGTCCATTATTTTATTTTAAGATTACTTTAAACATTTTTAAGTTTATTTTTAAATAAAATTATTTTTATTTTTTATGATTTCAAAGGTTATTTCTATTTGGATAATATATTTTCCTCATTAATGTTTTTCAATGATTTTTAGAGTTTCCTTTATAATTTTTCAATATTATTTTTAAAGAAAAGGAATTTGAAAAGGATTTATGTATTAAGAAGTTTTGTTCAAAGTGTAAAGGATATTTTCCTTAATAAATGTTCCAACTGATCTTTTAAAATAATTTTCCATATATGATTACATCCTTTTATGTTTCTTATTATTTACTAGGGATATAATCCAAGTATACCATTATTATTATTTCTCAAATGGTTTATGTTTTTGATGACATTCTGTTTATGAAATATTTTTCTCTTCCACTAGTTATAAAATGATAAAATTCTTATGAACCCCACTTCTTTTTCCGTATGATATTCTATGATGAAACAATAAAATGATTATGAAACCTATTTTTTTCCATGGGTTATGCATTGATGAAATGTAACAAATCCCATTTCTTTTCATGGGTTCTAATATGATAAATGTTTTATGATTTTTTGGCACATGTATATATATTTTCAATCTATAATAGTGATTATATTATAACCAGTAATGTTAGTTATATTATAACCATTGATTGTGGTCAGGTTATAACCAAGGATGGATGGGACCTATATTTTCCTCTAATGTATTGTGTAAAGATTCACATATCATGGGATAAATATGACTATAATTGGGAGTGAACCCAGTTTAGTAAGGGTCTTTCTCCACTATGATAGTCCTAAGAGTGAACCTTAACTACTCTGATGTCTTGGGAAGTGAAAGCATTCCACTATGATAGATTTTGAAATGATCATTGACTACTAAGGCAATTATTTTATTTGTTTATGTGTCTACCATAATTACTTATATTATGTAATTGTTAGGTGCTTATAACCCATGCTATATTATTTAATTATGATTAATGTCTTATTAACTTTGAATTGTTTTTTCATAACTCAATATTTTGATATTTGATATGAATTGTATTGTTTTTATATATTATACTCTTGTTCTTAAAACCTTATGCTCAAGTTATGTTTACATATTTCCCTTGTTTTCCCTTACTTTAAATCACATATCACCTTTGTTATGTTTCTTTCCCCAAGTTATGATGATAGTTATTATGTGTGATATGTATAATAAGGGTTATTTTTATAAGTAACTAAGTCGGAGATGATGTATAACTCTTATGAACTAGTTTTTTATGTTTCAACATCTCTAAAGGCACAAAACCTTTATGATCCTCATGCATTTGTTTAAGTAATGTAATGAATATTCATCTAAAGATGTAATATATATATATGATATTTTTATGTCTCTAAAAGGTCATCAAATAAAAAGTTAGAGATGGGTCATGGGGAAACATGAGAGGAAGGTGATGTAGTAGACGGAGGTGTAAGGATATGGCCTTTTAAAATTACATATTATAGTAATTTTACAATACAATTCTATTTCTTTTGTTCCAAAATATTTTTTAGGTTTAGAGTTTTAGAAAATTAGTAAAAAATATTAAATACTAATCCCATACATGACAAGTGAAAACTTATACACATTATCCATTTTTCACCAATTGTTTAAAAAAAACACGGTCTCTTTTCACAATTTATATTCACAATTTTTCCCTTGATCCCAACCTTGTATCTATTTACCCTTAAATCCTGGGAAAAACATTTTAAAACTATAGAAGATGAAAAAATATTATTAAGTTATATAAATAAAGGAAATCATTAGTCTAATGAAAACACATTAAAACATTTTCTTAAATGCATACCATTTCTCCCTAAAAATGGAATCATCTATTTAAAAATATCCTTATCTTAGCTTTTTAAAATCAATCATTTTACATGAAAACTTATTGCTGGGAATATAAAATATAAGTAGATAAATTAAAAAATCATATTCTATATCATTCTTACAATTGGGGTAACCAATATTCAAAATATACATCATTGTAGTACCTAATGCATTGGTGGTTATAACTTAACCATCCATCCTTAGTTTTTCATGAAACCACACTTCACTAGTTAATTAGCTAACCACACATTCTTAATTTACCAAGGAAATACCACTAATTAGTTTATAATAGAAGTACCCATCATCCTAAATAATTCCCAATAATCATAACATTTACATAAATCATGAAATCTTACATTATAAAACACTCTTTGAAGAAAATATACATTTCATTTCAAAATAACTCATTTTGGAAAACTATAAATGTAAAATGGAAAATATTTTCTTTAAAAGTAACAATATAAACTTGTAATGTGATATTTTAAAAATTAAAGAGACAATATGATATGAAATTCCATTCATTCCATATATATAAAAACATTCCTTCTAACATTTTTAAAAATAAAATATAAAAGAATATGTTTTTAAAGAAAGTCCCTTATGTAAAATCTTAAAATGATCACATTTTACAAAAAAATTGAGACATATTATAAAATTATAATTTAAAAAAAATCTTTTCGATATTAATACTTTCAAAAAATTAATTTTAATAATATGGACATTAAAGAGAAATATTTAGAAAATAAATCATTATAATAGTTAAAACATGGTTTCTTAGTTAAAGAGTCCTTAAAAAATATCATATCATTGAAGTGAGATATAATAAATGAGTCCATTATGTGTATCCTATATAAATCCACATAAAACAAGTGAAAATAAAACATAATATAATAAAAATCATTTCACACATAATCATAGAATGAAATAATCAATTAAGTAGAATGTAAACTCAAAAAATGGAAATTGGGTTAAGAAATCCCATACCACAGGTTTGAATTCCTTCAGATATGTTCCAAAGTACCATATAATGGTTTAAAGAATGTTATTAATTTATTTCATTGATATATTCAAATTTATATTACCTTATACGATCCTTTTATGACATATTACCACACTTTTATTAATAATATTTCATTATTTTCATTATTTTGAGTGTGTTTGTTTCATGGTTTCATGATTGGTTCATTATTGTATAATTATAGATTTTCTTATAAAATGGAAATAATAATAAATAAGTGGAATAAAATGGTATAAATAAAATTATATAAATATAAATGGTCCAGCATATAATTATTTTTAATATTATTATGATTGATTTGATAAAATGTTATCGGTAAATATTTAGTTTATTTTGGCGGTTTTTTTGACCATCATGAACCTATTTAGTTTTATTTAATATTATGTATATATATATTAGGTTAAAAACATGAACTATGTTATAATAAACCTATTAAATTATTATTTCATCATAATAATAGTTTTAGGACTATCCTATACAGTGTTAATGGAAAACAAAAACTCATTATCCATAGAGATTGTTAACCACCATGATTTGGAAAATGGTTTAATTTCGTTGAGTTAGAGGAGATAATAAAAGGGATGAATATAATTTATTATAAAAGAAATATAAAATTATAGTATATAAGTGATAGTTTATTTTTTTATTCATTTATAGATTAAATAGTTTAGGATAAGGTAGAATAAGAAAATAAATTAAGAGAGGTGGTTTGAAAAAGTTACCTCTTGAATATAACCTCCTCGAAGAAGCCCTTAAGGATCTTGGAATAGGTATTTTTCGGTGCCCAATAGAAATTGAATATTTTGAGAGTGGTTACGATAACGTTTTTATTAAATTTTAAGATCTTCAAGCCTTGGGAGATGAGAATGGGGCGTGGTGGGCAGTGGTATTTATACTTGAGGAGTAGTGGTTTTATGTGATTAAATAATAATATTTTTATTTTTAAATCCAACCACATTTGGGTAGAATTAATTACAAAGAATTATATTGATAATTATTATTATAAAATCTGGTTATGGTATAGAAACACATCTATCACCAATTTAAAGGTATATTTTTAGGTATTTTAAGCTTTTACCATTTAATTTTAACCTATTTCATTATTTTACCCATATTATGGTAAATATATTTTTTTCAACACAGTAAATGTTTTATGCCTGAAAATGAAAAGAAAATTAATAAATAATTTTTTCATTATGATTAAAAATATGGAATCCATTTTTACATATTGAATTCATTTAATAAAAAAATTAAATTTAAAATAAACCGGTAAATAATATATTATAATATTAATTTTACATTATTCTTATAAGGTTCTCAAAATAGTGAACGTTTTCTGAAATAACTTTAATCATGTAATCACCAAATCATATTCCCAATCCCATGGTTACCTATAGGATAAAACATATGTTCCAAAAATAAAATTATTTCTCATTGATCAAACAATTTAACTAAAAGAATATCATACTAATCAGGGCATCATGTAGGATAGTTGTAGGTGAATCACCATTGTCACCCATTGGTTGTGGGTTTATCCCCACAGCCTTTCCAGATGTGATGGGTTGTCATATGGTTTCCGGATTTCCTTTTCAAAAACAATGTTAATATAATCCTTATAAAGTTATATAAATTTTTAATAAAATTTTCAAAAAAAACCTTAGTAAATTTAACCTCATTGTTTGTCTCATACTTTTCATTTTTCATCCCAAAAACGTAAGAACCCATTCTTACCTAAAATTCAGTGATCATATAAACCAAAAAAACTTGAAATACCTTTTAACTTATTTCCACCAAAATTAATGGAATTTTTCTTCAAATTTTTATTTTTATATCATAAAATTATGGGTTCCATGCACTGTAAAATTATCACCATTTTATCAATTTTCAAATATATCGATTCAATCTAATATATGATGCAAAATTTATGAAAATAAAACCCACTATATAAAAATCTTTAAGCATTACATGACTCTCATAATATTTATATAATACTAATATATCATAAATTTAAAAACACAATACATAAACACATCCATCATTAAACATACTTCTTAAAACATAAACCATGATTCACCATATTATAACTTAATACTTCATTCCTACATTTAAAATTTGAATTATATCCTTATGATTAATCAATATCAACCTATAAATTTTTCACACTTTGAAAATAAGAAAATAATTCATACCTTATTTTCATATATTTGTATTTCTTTGACATCACATTTATCTTATGACATGGTTCCCAAATTCCATAAATTAAATGATCATGTCCTCTGTCGAATTTCCTTTTTTGAGAGAGTTGGTAAAGTTGATATTTTGAAATAAAATGAAGAAGATACCATGACCCATAATTTTGGGGGGGGAGGGGGATTATGAGATAAGTCTAACAGTTTCTTATAGGTCATTTTAATAATTATAAAGATGTTAAAATCATTTAAACTAGATTTTATAATAATGGTGATAATGAAATCATCTGTAAGGGATAAAAAAGTTGTGAAATATTGATTTCCCTTAATTATGATAAATGATACTTAATTTGTTGAAAATAACATCATTAAACATGAAATGAATTATAAAATGATAAAATTAAAATTTTCCTTTTAAATATAATACCCATAGAAACTATATAACACTTTAATGATCAAATAATTTATCCCTAAATTAAATTAATTTCTAATTATAATCAAAAAAAATATCATTAATCTAATATAAATCTGTCAATTTAAACCCTTAAAGGAGTGTATAATATTTTAAACTTGTAAAAAACCATGAACTTTTATACCCATGATGATACCTATAACTCTTAAGAAAACCTTACAAGGAAATATCATATTCTCCAAAGTTTTCTAAATCATTATCTAATACCATCTTTAAGTACATGACCATAATAATTAAATATTCTAATGATTTTAAACTATAATTATATTTATTTTGTTCTAAAATATCTTTTAGGTATCACATTTTAGAAAACCTGGACAAAATATTACATAGTAAACCCATAAATTACTAGTGGAAACTGACACCCATTATCCATTTTTTCACAAAATTAATTTTTTAAAATAAATCATGGTTTATTTTCATGATTGATCTACTCAGTTTTCCCCTTGATCCCATATTTTTTTTATCTATTATCCTTTAAATCCTATGAAAAAACATTATAAAATAGGGGATGAGAAAAAAATATCCATAAGAGACATAAACAAAGGAAACCATTAGTCTAGTGAAAACCTGAAACGACCCAAAGTTTCATTAATGGAAAATCCCTCTTAATCCAGTTAAATGTCTCTTTATGAATTTTTTTAGAAGATGTCAGCTTCTATGGTTTTATGTTAAGAATTTTGACCGTTGTTAATATAGATGTTGAACATTGATCACATGATTAGTATAAATATAGGAACTTAACAAATCCAATTTACTCAGACAAAAGAAGCGATGGCCTCATCCAGTAGAATTTCCCCATACGAAGCTCATTTGTCAGAGCTAGGAAAATAGGTGGCATCCTTGGCCTTCGCCCTTGACCAAGCCCAAGCTGAGCTTCACCATGTCATGCTCGAACGGGACCGTCTACAGGAAAAGTGAAAGTTGATAGAGATTACCACTCAAGCGATGTTATCCGAGCCACCCCAAGAGTCTGTCACCATCGCACACCTTACCCTTAGGTCTTATGCGGAAATTTTAAGGGGTTATGTAACAAATAAGTAGTACTGTGCTCAAGTACCTTACTTTTGTATATAATAATGAATATAATTTCTAGTCATTTTTGATACATTGTAAATATTTTTTAAAGTACAAATGGTGTTTTTAGTTATTATTTAATTAAGAAATATATTTTATTAAATTAATGGATTTTTTAATTAAAAAATATTTTAATAAAATAATATTATTATTATTAAATTAATTTTTATTAAATATAAATTATCTTATAATTTTATGAATGCAATTAAAATTTTATATTAAGGTTTGAAAGTCATTTCTGTCAAAACCCGTGAATTTTCGATAAATGTTGGTTTTTATTTTAAAAGTGAAAATTAACATATTTAGAAATTTTTTAGATAAAATAAATGTCATTTCTGGAATCATGACGTCGAAATTATCCAACGGTGAATTTTTCATAATTTTCTGAGACAGTCAAATTTTTGGGTAAAAATTAAATACCGTTTAAATATATAATGTGTTTTATGACATCATAATGACCCAGTGGTGATGTAATAAAATACCATAATCCTTATGTTCGGACAATATATGTTTTATCATTAAAAGAATGTGATTTTTGGGTTTTTTTGACTTACTTTTCAAAGCATTAATGGACCCCTCAAGACATATTCAACACTTTTCCCTTTTAAATTAATTTCCATGGGAGTGTGACTCACCCCCACATAAGCAACCTTATTATTTTAAGAATTTCGGACTTGGGCCTTATAAA
The DNA here is from genome assembly GCA_963277665.1 of Viscum album. Classification (NCBI taxonomy): domain Eukaryota; kingdom Viridiplantae; phylum Streptophyta; class Magnoliopsida; order Santalales; family Viscaceae; genus Viscum; species Viscum album. Next base: position 1,580,800,203 of record OY728119.1, on the reverse strand, counting down.
ATATTGTTTTCCTCTTCCCTTTTCCAAAAACCATGGGCAAAAACCATGTAATGGTTTGTGGTTTGGATTAATTTAATGTAAGGGGACCCAAACCTAAATAATAAAAAATTCCCTCACCTTTCCTATATAAACCCACCCAAGCTCCCACTTCATCCTCACTAAAATCCATTGGATTTCATCCAACCTCTTCCCTAATCTATCTAGAATCCTCCCAAGGTTCCCCAAGCTCCCAAGAAGCCTCTCACAAGCCTCTCTCTAGCCTTTGGAAGCACACTTCCAAGTAAGGGTTTTTTCTTCCTTTCTTATTTTTATCAATTTTCTTTAAGTTGTATTTCCATTTTTATTTCAATTATGAATGTTGGGGTATGGTTTATCACCTCCCCCATACTGCCCTCCTATTTTTTGAATGATGGTAGACCCCTTTCTCTCTCATTTTATACCTCCCATATACACCCATTACTATGCCGAAATTCCGAAAGGAACTTCTCTCTCTTCTTTTACATTCAAGCAATAATTTTGTATCATGAATCTAAATTACATTACAATTATTGGGAAATGTATATATATGACCTCCTTAATTTAGATTACATTTAAATATGATGAGGAACTCCTTTATCTCTCATCAACCATTTTTATTAATTCTTATGTCACGCCGTTACGCTGCCGAAATCACACCGATTTTCTAAGACAATGTCGTTGTGTAGTGAATACCATGCCCATTTCTCCATCAAGGGTATTAACCATTATGAACATTTACTTATTGATTTTAAATTTTCATGTATTAATTCCATATTACTTTATCATGAAATAAATGATTATGTTTTATAAATCCATGTTTTATTATCCATGTGGCACACTTATGCATGAAATGAAATGTTTAAGAAGGGTGCGCCCTTATAGCGCTCCAATGCATTGGGTAAAGTATAGTATCATGATAGGTAATGTGCAATGAGTGTTGAATCATTATAATTCAATTGCAACTAGGGTTTACTCGTGCTTCATGTGCAATGAGGGTTTACTCATGCTTTATGTGCAATGAGACTTGGCTCATGCTAATTCCATGTTAAGTGTCGCTGCCATATTTCCATGTTATGATTATCATGCTTTATCATGAATTTATGTTCATGCTTCTTTTATGATCTATTGATATGCCTATTTTTAAACATGTATTTTACTCCTCATGTTATTCTATGTGTACTCCCTTACTGGGCTTTATAGCTCACCCTTTTATTATGCATGTCCTCAGGTTATCCCACGCAATGCTAAGTACGAGGGAATGTAGTGGTCATGTAAAGGAAGTTTTCAATAAAGATGTTGTATTTCATGTTTTAAGTTTTTATGTAATGATCCTAATCCCCAAAGAAACTAAACCTCTCGATCTTCTTTGTTGTATCAAGTGAAGTTTTATGTAATCAATCATGTTTAAGTTGTAATATAAAAGTAGGGTTGTCATAGTTGATATCAGAGGATAGGTTTAGTTATTTTTGGGATTAGGAAACCCTAGTAAAGCCTTAGATACAAGACTAAGTATAATAAAAACATCCCTAAGTTTTGGTAAATACTAATTAAGTGGTTTATCAAAAAAAACATCCCTATCTGGATACGAGCAGGTAGAGGCGGCTCTGGAACATATGTATCCTAGGGGTAAAACCCGAAAACACCTCTTTGAGCTAGACTCGAACGAGAACTGTTGCACGAAAACAGGCCTTGATGCACTCTTGGTTACGACACTCCCTGGGGATATGTTTTGATAAATTCATAATCTTAGTATGAACCCTTATTAAGGGAAAAATGCCCCTAAGAATATTTGTTAGAAAGTAGATCATGAAAATCCTAGATTGAAGCCTATAGACTCATGAGTTAATGAAATAAAAGTTTATTTTTGAGTCATCAACTTTTGTCTTTGGATTACCCTTTATTTTTTACCCCTAACTTTCCTTTTATACCAGCCAATGGCCAGTAATAAGAGGACTCAGGCTAAAAACCGTTGTGAAGATCAGTGTGATGGCTATACTAATGAGATGCCAAATCCAATGGGAGCAAGAATCGCGAACTTTGTCACACTTCTCTCTCAGCTAACTCATGTTTTGAATAGAAACATGGTTCAAGAGGAACGTTCAACCCCCCTAAGAAAGAACAAGTCACTATTGAGAGCTTCATGTGACAAAGGCCTTCTACTTTTAGTGGATCATCGGATCCCACGATTGCTGAACAATGGATCAACTCTATTGAAAATATATTCTCCATCCTCTAATGTTCTGAACAAGAGAAGGTTCTCCTAGTGGCTTATCGTATGGAGGGTGAGGTTGATCAATGGTGGAAGTTGATCAAAAATATGAAACCTGAGGAGGAGATCGAGGTGTTGGAATGGAAGGATTTCCGGAAGACGTTTTTTGATAAATATTTTCCGTGCACCCTCCGGCTTAAGATAGAAATGGACTTCCATTACCTCAAGAAAAAAGATGAAGAATCTATTGGAGCATACGAGGAAAAATTCACAAGGCTTGCATGATACGCTTCCGGCTTTGTCGTTACCCCCGAATGCAAGGTTGACCGCTTCTTTGGTGGGCTGAAGCCTAGCTTGCGGAAAGCATTAGAGATCCGTGATTTCGAAAGCTATGAGGAATTTTTTTGATGTGCCCCCAAGGTTGAAATGGAGATCGGGGAATCACAGGGGTATCATGGGGACACGAAGCGTAAGGTGGACTTCAATGCTGGTGGTCCGATGGATAAATCCAACGGTGTTAAGAAGATCCAGCACCCCACTTGCCAAAAGTGTGGGAAGAAGCACCCTAGAAATTTCCTTAAGGGGATGAGAAAATGCTTCAGGTGTGGAAGAGAGGGGAAACTAGCTGTTAAATGTCGGCAAGAAGTACCCATGGCTGCAACAGAGGAGAGGAATGCTCAGTTAGAACCTCAACGCACTGTTCAATGCTACAAATGCAAAGACCCGAGTCATTTTGCAAATCAATGCCCTAATACAAGGGTTATCGGAGGCAACCAACAACCTCCAAGACAGAAAGGAAGAGATTTTTCCATCACTTCTGCCAAAGTGAACCCCGACAATGAAGTGGTGACATGTACTCTAGTTATTCATTTAAAAATAGCGAATTTACTTTTTGATTCAGGTTCTACGCATTCCTTTATATCTTTAAAGTTTAGTAGAACAATCCCTGCACCACCACAAATCATAGAAGTAAATATGTTGGTGAGTACGGAAAATGGGGAAATCATTGCATCCCATGAATATAAGTCCTCCCCTATTATAATCTGTGGATTGAAATTCCCGGCAAACATCCTCATACTCCCTCTGGTGGAATTTGATGTAATTCTTGCCATGGATTGGCTTTCCTTATATAGAGCCAACATAAATTGTCGGGAGAGGGAAATCACACTCCATATAGAGAATCGACCCCCGATTCTTTACAAGTGTTAGGAAGAAGATGAATCTCCTTTAGCTCCATCATCTCAAGCATGTATATAACTGCCCTATGAGCATGCGTATCTGGCTTAGATGATTGATTCCAAAGAAGAAACCATCTTTGATGAAATGCCTATTGTGAGGGAATTCGCTGAAGTGTTTCCCGAGGAACTGTCTGGTCTTCCTCCAAGAAGAGATATTGAGTTCTCAATTGAACTTATACCTGGGGCACTACCAATATCCAAGAATCCATATAGAATGGCTTTTTTTGAGCTTGAAGAGCTGAAGAAACAACTACAGGAGAATCTGGATAAAGGGTTTATACACCCAAGTGCTTCACCATGGGGTGCACCAGTCCTCTTCATCAAGAAGAAGGATGGGTCAATGCAGCTTTGCATCAATTATCGTGAACTTAACAAAATCACGATAAAGAAAAAGTATCCTCTCCCAAGAATCGATGACTTGTTTGATCAGCTGCGTGGAGCACAATACTTCTCCAAGGTGGATTTTCGGTCGGGATATTATCAAGTAAGGGTGAAGAAGGAAGATGTCCACAAGACTGCTTTTCGTACAAGGTACGGGCACTATGAATTCATAGTAATGCCTTTTGGACTCACCAATTATCCAAAAATATTCATGGAATTGATGAATAGAGTCTTTAGAGATTACCTAGACAAATTTGTGGTAGTCTTTAAAGATGATATTCTAATATACTCCAAAACCAAGGAGGATCATGAGGAGCATTTAAGAACTGTACTGGAGACTTTGCGCAAGGAGAAGCTCTATGAAAAGTACAGCATGTGTGAGTTCTGGTTAAAGGAAGTCTCATTCTTGGGCCATATCATCACAAGAAATGGGATATCTATGGATCCCTCCAAATCAGATGCAATTGAGGGATGGCCGAGGCCAACATCGGTAACGGATATCCGTAGCTTCATGGGGTTAGCTGGATATTATCGACGATTTGTGAGAAATTTCTCATGATTGTCCAACCCTCTTACCAAGCTAACTCGAAAGGGAGTAAAGTTTTCTTGGAGTGATAAATGTGAAGAATGCTTCAAGGAGTTTAAAAGGAGGCTTATCACTGCGCCCGTGCTCACTTTACCCACAAGTGGGGAACTTTTTGTGGTATTCAGTGATGCTTCAAAGAAGGGCTTAGGCTGTGTGCTGATGCAGAATGATAAAGTGATATCCTATGCCTCAAGGAAGTTGAAAATCCATGAGCGAAACTATCCAAAACATGATCTAGAGTTGGCGGCTGTGATCTTTGCCTTGAAAATCTGGCGGCATTATCTCTGTGGAGAGAAATGTGAGATATATACTGACCACAAGAGTTTTAAATATATATTCACACAGAAAGAGCTTAATATGCGCCAAAGAAGATGGATAGATCTCATCAAGGATTATGACTGTTCAATACATTACCACACTGGAAAAGCGAACAAGGTGGCAGATGCCCTAAGTAGAAATGACCCAACAATTCTATCAATGATTAAAATTGAGAAGGATCCAATATTTTTAGAATTGATGAAGATGTACATGGGAATCATAGAGAAGGGAACATCATCAATCCTTTCACAAATGATTTCTCAACCGTATCTTTTGGAATGGTTAAAGGATGCTCAAAAGGATGATGTGGGAATTCAAGAAAAAGTGGAAGCTATCATAAAGGGGAAATCCTTGGAGTTTAATGTTAATGAAGAAGGAATTGTGCGGTTTGGGAAAAGACTATGTATTCCATCAAGTCCGGAGCTAAAGAAGGAACTTTTGGATGATGCCCATAGTTCAAATTTCTCAATTCACCCAGGGAGAAAAAATATGTATCGAGATCTCAAAGAAAACTTTTGGTGGGATAATATGAAGAAGGAGATCCCCGAATATACATCAAGGTGCTTGGTGTGTCAGCATGTGAAGGCGGAGAGGCAGAAGTCTAAGGGGACGATGCAACCATTTCCCATACCACAATGAAAATGGGAGAACATCACCATGGAATTTGTCACCAGAATTCTGGGGACATCCAAAGGCAACAATGCAATCTGGGTTGTTGTGGATCGTCTTACAAAGACTACACACTTCATTTCTATTTGGGAGGATTTTTAATTGGATCAACTAGAGCAGATATATATCAGGTAAGTGGTAAGGTTACATGGAGTACCACTATCTATTGTGTCTGACCGAGATCCAAGATTCACCTCTATGTTTTGGAAGAGTCTTCAACATCTCTAAATACTGAACTGAACTTTAGTACGGCCTATCATCCTCAAACTGATGGCCAATCCGAGCGGACTATCCAAACACTTGAGCATATGTTGAGAGCATGATCAATAGACTTTAAAGGAGGATGGGATCAACATCTTCCTCTGGTTGAGTTCTCTTATAATAACAGTTTCCACTCGAGCATCCAAATGGCACCATATGAAGCCTTGTATGGGAAAAGGTGAAGAACACCAGCATGGTGGGATGAGGTCGGTGAACGTAAGCTGCATGGACTAGAAATGGTTGAAAAATGGTGGAGAAGGTGAAAACCATTCAGCAGCATATCAAGGCAGCCCAGAGTCGACAGAAGAGTGATGCAGATAATCATCGACGAAACCTTGAATTTAAAGTTGGAGACATGGTGTTTCAACGCATATCTCTGTGGAAAAGGTCATGAGGATTGGAAAGAAAGGGAAGTTAAGTCCAAGGTACATCAGCCCCTTCGAGGTTCTTGATCATGTTGGGGATTTGTCCTATCGACTAGCAATTCCACCTACTGTGGCCAAAGTACATGATGTATTTCATGTATCCCTATTAAGGAAGTACATAACGGACCCTTCACGTGTACTCTCTTCTGAGGTGGTACAATTGGAAGACGATATTTCTTATGAGGAGCAACCAGTGAAGATCTTATATCGTAGAGAGAGAGAGAGAGTTCTACGAAATAAGACAATGCCCCTCGTCAAGGTGTTGTGGAGAAACCACAAGTTTGAAGAAGCGACTTGGGAATCAGAGGATTTGATGAAGCTGAGTTACCCACATTTGTTTTAGTGTAGGAAAAGGAAAATTTTGAGGGCGAAATTTCTTAAGGGGGAGTATTGTAACGACCGAAAGTTTCATTAATGAAAAATCCCTCTTGATCCAGTTAAATGTCTCTTTATGAAATTTTTTTTATAAGATGTCAACTTCTTTGGTTTTATGTTAAGAATTTTGATTGTTGTTAATATAGCTTTTGAACAGTGATCACATGATTAGTATAAATATAGGACCTTAACAAATCCAATTTACTCAGACAAAAGAAGCAATGGCCTCATCTAGTAGAATTGCCCCATACGAAGCCCATTTTTCGGAGCTCGGAAAAGAGGTGGCATCCTCGGGCTTCTCCCTTCACCAAGACCAAGCTGAGCTTCACCATGTCAAGCTCTAACGGGACCGTATATGAGAAAAGTGGAAGTTGATAGAGATTACCACTCGAGCGATGTTATCTGAGCCACCCCAAGAGTCTGTCACCATCGCACACCTTACCCTTAGGTCTTATGCGACTGTTTTAAGGGGTTATGTAACAAATAAGTAGTACTATTCTCATGTAAATTATTTTTGTATATAATAATGAATATAATTTCTAGTCATTTTTGATACATTGTAAATAGTTTTTAAAGTACAAATGGTGTTTTTAGTTATTATTTAATTAAGAAATCTATTTTATTAAATTAAGATATTTTTGAATTAAATAATATTTTAATAAAATAATAATAATATTACTAAATTAATTTTTATTAAATATAAATGATCTTATAATTTTATGAATGCAATTAAAATTTTATATTAAGGTTTGAAAGCCATTTCTCTCAAAACCCGTGAATTTTCGATAAATGTTGGTTTTTATTTTAAAAGTGAAAATTAACATATTTAGAAATTTTTTTAGATAAAATAAATGTCATTTCTGGAATCAGGATGTCGAAATTATCCAATGGTGAATTTTTCATAATTTTCTGAGACAGTAAAATGTTTGGGTAAAAATTAAATACCGTTTAAATATATAATGTGTTTTATGACATCATAATGACCCAATGGTGATGTAATAAAATACCATAATCCTTACGTTCGGCCAATATATGTTTTATCATTAAAATAATGTGATTTTGGGTTTGTTTGACTTACTTTTCAAAGCATTAATGGACCCCTCAAGACATATTCAACACTTTGCCTTTTTAAATTAATTTCCATGGGAGTGTGACTCACCTCCACATAATCAACCTTATTATTTTAAGATGTTCGGAATTGGGCCTTATAAAATATTGTTTTCCTCTTCCCTTTTCCAAAAACCATGGGAAAAACCCATGGGATGGTTTGTGGTTTGGATTAATTTAATGTAAGGGGACCCAAACCTAAATAATAAAGCATTCCCTCACCTTTCCTATATAAACCCACCCAAGATCCCACTTCATCCTCTCTAAAATACCTTTAAGTTCATCAAACCTCTGACCTAATCTCTCTAGAATCCTCCCAAGGTGACCCAAGCTCCCAAGAAGCCTCTTACAAGCCTATCTCTAGCCTTTGGAAGCACACTTCCAAGTAAGGGTTTTTTCTTCCTTTCTCATTTTTGTCAATTTTTTTTAAGTTGTATTTCCCTTTTAATTTCAATTATGAATGTTGGGGTATGGTTTCACACCTCCCCTATACTGCCCTCTTATTGTTTTAATGATGGGAGACCCCTTTCTCTCTCATTATATGCCTCCCATATACACCTGTTACTATGCCGAAATTCTGAAAGGAACTTCTCTCTATTTTTTTACATTCAAGAAATAATTTTGTATCATGAATCTAAATTATATTACAATTGTTGGGATATGTATCTATATAACCTCCTTACTGTCCATTACATGTAAATATGATGAGGAACCCCTTTCTCTCTCATCAACCATTTTTATGAATTCGTATGTCACGCCATTACGCTGCCGAAATCACACCGATTTTCTAAGACAATGTCGTTGTGTAGTGAATACCATGCCCATTTCTCCATCAAGGGTATTCACCTTTATGGGCATTTACTTATTGATTATAAAGTTTCATGTATTAATTACTCATTCCTTTATCGTGGAATAAATTATTATGTTTTATGAATCCATGTTTTATGATCCATGTGGCACACTTATGCATTAAATGAAATATTTAAGAAGGGTGCGCCCTTATAGCGCTCCAATGCATTGGGTAAAGTATAGTATCATGATAGGTCATGTGCAATGAGTGTTTACTCATGCTAATTCAAGTGCAATGAGGGTTTACTCGTTCTTTATGTGCAATGAGGGTTTACTCGTGCTTTATGTGCAATGAGCCTTGGCTCATGCAAATTCCATGTTAAGTGTTGTTGCCACATTTCCATGTTATGATTATCATGTTTTATCATGAATTTGTGTTCATGTTTTTTTATGCTCTATTTATATGCCTATTTTCAAACATGTATTTTACTTATCATGTTATTCCATGTGTACTCCCTTACTGGGCTTTATGGCTCACCCTTTTCTTATGCATGTCCTCAGGTTATCCCACGCAATGCTAAGTACGAGGGAATGTAGTGGTCATGTAAAGGAAGTTTTCAATAAAGATGTTGTATTTCATGTTTTAATTTTTTATGTAATGATACTAATCCCCAAAGACACTAAACCTCTCGATCTTCTTTGTTGTATCAAGTGAAGTTTTATGTAATAAATCATGTTTAAGTTGTGGTAAAAAAGCAGGGTTGTCATAGTTGGTATCAGAGTATAGGTTTAGTTATTTTTGGGATTAGGAAAACCTAGTAAATCCTTAGATACAAGACTAAGTATAATATAAACATCCCTAAGTTTTGGTAAATACTAAGTAAGTGGTTTATCAAACAAATACATCTCTTTCTGGATACGAGAAGGTAGAGGCGGCTCTGGCACAAATGTATCCTAGGGGTAAAACCCGAAAACACCGCTTTGAGCTAGACTTGAATGGGAACTGGTTCACGACAACGGGCCTTGCTGCACTCTTGGTTATGACACTCCTGGGGGATATGTTTTGATAAATTCACAATCTTAGTATGAACCCTTATTAAGGGAAAAATGCCCCAAAGAATATATGTTATAAAGTAGATCATGAAAAGCCTAGATTGAAGCCTATAGACTCATGAGTTAAGGAAATAAAAGTTTATTTTTGAGTCATCAACTTTTGTCTTTGGATTACCCTTTATGTGTTACCCCTAACTTTCCTTTTATTCCAGCCAATGGCCGGTAATAGGAGGACTCGGGCTAACAACCGTTGTGAAGATCAGTGTGATTACTGTACTAATGAGATGCCAAATCCAATGGGAGAGGGAATCGTGAACTTTGTCACACTTCTCTCTCAGCTAACTCATGTTTTGATTAGAAACACGGGTCAAGAGGAACGGTCAACCCCCCCTAAGAAAGAACAAGTTGCTATCGAGAGCTTCATGATACAAATGCCTCCTACTTTTAGTGGATCATCTGATCCCACGATCGCTGAACAATGGATCATCTCCATTGAAAAGATATTCTCCATCCTCCAATGTTCTGAACAAGAGAAGGTTCTCCTAGCGGCTTATCGTATGGAGGGTGAATCTGATCAATGGTGGACATTGATCAAAAATACGAAACTTGAAGAGGAGATCGAGGCATTGAAATGGAAGGATTTCCAGAATATGTTTTTCGATAAATATTTTCTGCGCACCCTCCGGCTTAAGATGGAAAGGGACTTCCTTTCCCTCAAGCAAAAAGATGAAGAATCTGTCGGAGCGTACTAGGAAAACTTCACAAGTCTTGCACGATACGCTTCCGGCTTTGTCGTTACCCTCGAATGCAAGGTTGACCGCTTCTTTGGTGGGCTGAAGCCTAGCTTGCGGAAAGAATTAGTGATCCGTGACTTCAAAAACTATGAGGAAATTGTCTGATGTGCCCTCGAGGTTGAAATGGAGATCGGGGAATCACAGGGGTATCATGGGAACAAGAAGCGTAAGGTGGACTTCAATGCTGGTGGTCCGATGGATAAGTCCAACGGTGCTAAGAAGATCCAGCACCCCAATTTCCAGAAGCACCCTGGAAGTTGCCTTAAGAGTATGAGTGAATGCTTCAGGTGTGGAAGAGTAGGGCACCAAGCTATTAACTATTGGAAAGAAGGACCCGCGGCTGCGACAGAGGAGAGGAATGCTCCGTTCGAACCTCAACGCGTTGTTCAATTCTACAAATGAAAAGAATCGGGTCATTTTGCAAATCAGTGCCCTAATCCAAGGGTTATCGGAGGCAACCAACAACCTCCAAGATAGCAAGGAAGAGCTTCTTCCATCAATTCTGCCGAAGTGAACTCCGAAAATGAAGTGGTGATAGGTACGCAAGTTATTCATTCAAGAATAGAGAACGTACTTTTTGATTTAGGTTCTACGCATTCTTTTATATCTCTAAAGTTTAGTAGAACAATCCCAGCACCACCACAAATAATGGAAGTAAAGATGTCGGTGAGTACGGAAAATGGGGAAATCATTGCATCCCATGAATATAAGTCCTCCCCTGTTATAATATGTGCATTGAATTTTCTAGTAAACCTCATCATACTGCCTCTGGTGGAATTTGATGCAATTCTTGGCATGAATTGTCTTTCCTTATATAGAGCCAACATAAATTGTCGGGAGAGCGAAATCACACTCCATATGGAGAATCAACCCCCGATTCTTTACAAGTGTCAGGAAGAAGATGAATCTCCTTTAGCTCCATCATCTCAAGCATGGATATTACTGCCCTATGAGCACACGTATCTGGCTCAGATGATTGATTCCAAAGAAGAAACCATCCTTGAAGAAATGCCTATTGTGAGGGAATTCGCTGAAGTGTTTCCCGAGGAACTGTCTGGTCTTCCTCCAAGAAGAGATGTTGAGTTCTCAATTGAACTTATACCTGGGGAGCTACCAATATCCAAGACTCCATATAGAATGGCTGTTGTTGAGCTTGAAGAGCTGAAGAAACAACTACAGGAGAATCTGGATAAAGGGTTTATACTCCCAAGTGCTTCACCATGGGGTGCACCAGTCCTCTTTGTCAAGAAGAAGGATGGGTCAATGTGGCTTTGCATCGATTATTGTGAACCTAAAAAAATCACGATAAAGAACAAGTATCCCCTCCCAAGAATCAATGACTTGTTTGATCAGCTACGTGGAGCACAATACTTCTCAGAGGTGGACTTGCGGTCGGGATATTATCAAGTAAGGTTGAAGAAGGAAGATGTCCCCAAGACTGCTTTTCATACAAGGTACAGGCACTATGAATTCATATTAATGCCTTTCGGACTCACCAATGCTCCAAAAATATTTATGGACTTGATGAATAGAGTCTTTAGAGATTACCTAGACAAATTTGTGTTAGTCTTTATAGATGGTATTCTAATATACTCCAAAACCGAGGAGGATCATGAGGAGCATTTAAGAACTGTACGGGAGACTTTGTGCAAGGAGAAGCTCTATGAAAAGTACAGCAAGTGTGAGTTCTGGTTGAAGGAAGTCTCATTCTTGGGCCATATCATCACAAGCAATGGGATATCTGTGGATCCCTCCAAAACAGATGCAATTGAGGGATGGATGAGGCCAACATCGGTAACGGATATCCGTATCTTCTTGGGGTTAGCTAGATATTATCAACGACTTGTGAGAAATTTCTCACGATTGTCCAACCCTCTTACTAATCTAACTCGAAAGGGTGTAAAGTTTGCTTGGAGTGATGAATGTGAAGAATGCTTCAAGGAGTTGAAAATGAGACTTATCACTGCGCCCGTTCTCACTTTACCCACAAGTGGGGAACTTTTTGTGGTATTCAGTGATGCTTAAAAGAAGGGCTTAGGCTGTGTGCTGATGCAGAATGATAAAGTGATATCCTATGCCTCAAGCCAGTTGAAAATCCATGAGTGAAACTATCCAACACATGATCTGGAGTTGGCGGTTGTGATCTTTGACTTGAAAATCTGGCGGAATTATCTCTATGGAGAGAAATGTGAGATATATACTGACCACAAGAGTCTTAAATATATATTCACATAGAAAGAGCTTAATATGCGCTAGAGAAGATGGATAGAGCTCATTGAGGATTATGACTGTTAAATACATTACCACCCTGGAAAAGCAAACAAGGTGGCAGATTCCCTAAGTAGAAAGGACCCAGCAATTCTATCAATGATGAGAATTGAGAAGGATCCAATCTTCTTAGAATTTATGAATATGGACAAGGGAATCATAGAGAAGGGAACATCATCAATCCTTTTACGAATGATTGCTCAACCGTCTCTTTTGGAAAGGTTAAAGGATGCTCAAAAGGATGATGTGGGAATTCAAGAAAAAGTGGAAGCTATCAAAAAGGAGAAATCCTTGGAGTTTAATGTTAATGAAGAAGGAATTGTGCAGTTTGGGAAAACACTATGTGTTCCATCAAGTCCAGATCTAAAGAAGGAACTTTTGGATGATCCACATAGTTCAAATTTATCTATTCACCCAGGGAGCACAAAGATGTATTGAGATCTCCAAGAAAACTTTTGGTGGGATAATATGAAGAAGGAGATCGCCGAATATACATCAAGGTGCCTGGTGTGTCAGAATGTGAAGGTAGAGAGGCAGAAGTCTAAGGGGATGATGCAATCATTGCCCATACCAGAATGGAAATGGGAGAACATCACCATGGACTTTGTCACCGGACTTCCGAGGACATCCAAAGGCAACAATGCAATCTGGGTTGTTGTGGATCATCTTACAAATACTGCACACTTCATTTATATTAGGGAGGATTTTTCATTGGATCAACTGGCGCAGATATATATCAGGGAAGTGGTAAGGTTTCATGGAGTACCACTATCTATTGTGTCTGATTGAGATCCAAGATTCACCTCTTTGTTTTGGAAGAGTCTTCAACATGCTCTGAATATTAAACTAAACTTCAGTACAGCCTGTCATCCTCAAACTGATGGCCAATCCGAGCGGACTATCCAAACACTTGAGGATATGTTGAGAGCATGCTCAATAGACTTTAAAGTAGGATGGGATCAACATCTTCCTCTGGTTGAGTTCTCTTATAATAATAGTTTCCACTCGAGCATCCAAATGGAACCATATGAAGCCCTGTATGGGAAAAGGTGCAGAACACCGGCATGTTGGGATGAGGTCGGTGAACGTAAGCTGCTTAGACCAGAAATGGTTGAAGAAATGGAGGAGAAGGTGAAAACCATTCAGCAGCATATCAAGGCAGCCCAGAGTTGACAGAAGAGTTATGAAGATAATCGTCGATGAGACCTTGAATTTAATGTTAGAGAAATATTGTTTCTACACATATCTCCGTGGAAAAGGTCATGAGGTTTCGAAAGAAAGGGAAGTTAAGTCCATGGTACATCGGCCCCTTCGAGGTTCTTGATCGTGTTGGGGTTGTGGCCTATCGACTAGAACTTCCACCTACTATGGCCAAAGTACATGATGTCTTTCATGTATCCCTATTAAGGAAGAACATACCGGACCCTTCACATGTACTCTCTTCTGCGGTGGTACAATTGGAAGACGATCTTTCTTATGAGGAGAAAACAGTGAAGATCTTAGATCGTAGAGAAAAAGTTCTACGAAATAAGACAATTCCCCTCATCAAGGTGTTGTGGAGAAACCACAAGTTTGAAGAAGCGACTTGGGAATCAGAGGATATGATGAAGCTAAGTTACCCACATTTGTTTTAGTGTGGGAAAAGGAAAATTTCGAGGGTAAAATTTCTTAAGGGGGGAATATTGTAACGACCCAAAGTTTCATTAATGGAAAATCCCTCTTGATCCAGTTAAATGTCTCTTTATGAATTTTTTTTTATAAGATGTCAAATTCTTTGGTTTTATGTTAATAATTTTGACCGTTGTTAATATAGTCATTGAACAGTGATCACATGATTAGTATAAATATAGGACCTTAACAAATCCAATTTACTCAGACAAAAGAAACGATGGCGTCATCCAGTAGAATTTCCCCATACGAAGCCCATTTTTCGGAGCTCGAAAAAGAGGTGGAATCCTTGGGCTTCGCCCTTGACAAAGACCAATCTGAGCTTCACCATGTCAAGCTCTAATGGAACCGTCTACAGGAAAATTGGAAGTTGATAGAGATTACCACTCGAGCGATGTTATCCGAGCCACCCCAAGAGTCTGTCACCATCGTACACCTTACCCTTAGGTCTTATGCGGCTATTTTACGGGGTTATGTAACAAATAAGTAGTACTATGCTCATTTAAATTATTTTTGTATATAATAATGAATATAATTTCTAGTCATTTTTGATACATTGTAAATAGTTTTTAAAGTACAAATGGTGTTTTTAGTTATTATTTAATTAAGAAATCTATTTTATTAAATTAAGGGATTTTTGAATTAAATAATATTTTAATAAAATAATATTATTATCATTAAATTAATTTTTATTAAATATAAATGATCTTATAATTTTATGAGTGCAATTAAAATGTTATATTAAGGTTTGAAAGCCCTTTCTGTCAAAACCCGTGAATTTTCGATAAATGTTGGTTTTTATTTTAAAAGTTAAAATTAACATATTTATTAATTTTTTTAGATAAAATAAATGTCATTTATGGAATCAGGATGTCGAAATTATCCAACGGTGAATTTTTCATAATTTTCTGAGACAGTCGAATTTTTGGGTAAAAATTAAATACAGTTTAAATATATAATGTGTTTTATGACATCATAATGACCCAATGGTGATTTAATAAAATACCATAATCCTTATGTTCGGCCAATATATGTTTTAACATTAAAATAATGTGATTTTGGGTTTGTTTGACTTACTTTTCAAAGCATTAATGGACCCCTCAAGACATATTCAACAATTTGCCTTTTTAAATTAATTTCCATGGGAGTGTGACTCACCTCCACATAAGAAACCTTATTATTTTAAGAATTTCGGACTTGGGACTTATAAAATATTGTTTTCCTCTTTCCTTTTCCAAAATACATGGGCAAAAACCATGGGATGGTTTGTGGTTTGGATTAATTTAATGTAAGGGGACCCAAACCTAAATAATAACGAATTCCCTCACCTTTCCTATATAAACCCACCCAAGCTCCCACTTCATCCTCACTAAAATACATTGGAGTTCGTCCAACCTCTAAAATACTCTCCCTATAATCCTCTCAAGGTTACCCAAGCTCCCAAGAAGCCTCTCACAAGCCCCTCTCTTGCCTTTTGAAGCACACTTCCAAGTAATGGTTTTTTCTTCCTTTCTCATTTTTGTCAATTTTCTTTAAGTTGTATTTCCATTTTAATTTCAGTTATGAATGTTGGGGTATGGTTTTTCACCTCCCCCATACTTCCCTATTATTTTTTGAATTATGGGAGACCCATTTCTCTCTCATTATATTCCTCCCATATACACCCATTACTATGCCGAAATTCGGAAAGGAACTTCTCTCTCTTCTTTTACATTCAAGCAATAATTTTGTATCATGAATCTAAATTCCATTAAAATTGTTGGGACATGTATCTATATGAACTCCTTACTGTACATTACATGTAAATATTACGAGGAACCCCTTTCTCTCTCATTAACCATTTTTATGAATTCTTATGTCACGCCGTTACGCTGCCAAAATCACACCGATTTTCTAAGCCAATGTCATTGTGTAGTAAATACCATGCCCATTTCTCCATCAAGGGTATTCACCTTTATGCACATTTACTTATTGATTGTAAAGTTTCAGGTATGAATTCCACAGTACTTTATCGTGGAATAAATTATTATGTTTTATGAATCCATGTTTTATGGTCCATGTGGCACACTTATGCATGAAATGAAATGTTTAAGAAGGGTGCGCCCTGATAGCACTCCAATGCATTGGGTAAAGTACAGTATCATGATACATCATGTGCAATGAGTTTTGACTCATGCTAATTCAAGTGAAATGAGGGTTTACTCGTGCTTCATGTGCAATGAGGGTTTACTCATGCTTTATGTGCAATGAGCCTTGGCTCATGCTAATTCCATGTTAAGTGCTATTGCCACATTTCCATGTTATGATTATCATGCTTTATCATGCATTTATGTTCATGTTTCTTTTATTCTCTATTGATATTCCTATTATCAAACATGTATTGTACTCCTCATGTTATTCCATGTGTACTCCCTTACTGGGCTTTATATCTCACCCTTTTCTTATGCATGTCCTCAGGTTATCCCACGCAATGCTAAGTATGAGGGAATGTAGTGGTCATGTAAAGGAATTTTTCAATAAAGATGTTGTATTTCATGTTTTAAGTTTTTATGTAATGAACCTAAGCCCCAAAGACACTAAACCTCTCGATCTTCATTGTTGTATCAAGTGATGTTTTATGTAATAAATCATGTTTAAGTTGTAATAAAAAAACAGGGTTGTCATAAAACCCATAAAATATTTTTCATATAAACATGCCTTTTCAAACTGAAAAAGGAACAATCTTTTAGAAAATATCATTATCTTACCTTTTGAAAATAAATTTATTTCTTTGAAAACTTATTAGAAATAATATAAGATATAATTAGGTGACATGGGACATCATTTTATATATCAATCTTACATATGTAGTAGCCAATATGGGTAACCTCCAACTCTAGAGTACCCAATTAATTGGAGGATATTATGTTACAACCTTTCCTTGTTTTATCATGGAACTGCATGTCATTTGTTAATAACCTAATAACCCATTCTTGGTTTATCACAAAATCATCCATCATTTTTTATAATGAAACCACATTTCATCATAAATAATTTTTAATAACCATAAAATAAACCTAAATCCTGAAATCTTTCATCACAAAATACTATTTTAAGAAAATAAACTTTTCATTTTGAAATCACTCATTTTGAAAGACTACGCATGTAAAATGGGAAATTTTTCATTAAAAGAAAAATTATAACGTGTAATGTAAGCAAAAAAATATTAAGTAGACATGATAGTAGGAAATTATATACATTACATATATGTAATAAACAATCCTTTTGATTATTTTAAAAGAAACTTTAAAAGGAATATTTTTTTTATTGAAAGTCCCTTATGTAAAAACTTAAAAAGATCCCCTTTTGAAAATATGTTAGATAAATAAGAAAATTTTATTTAAAAAAATAATTTATCTCCATATAAATACATTCAAAAAATTCATTTTAAAAATATGCTCATGAAATTTAAATATTTATAAAATAAATCATTATAACATTTAAAATGAGGGTTTTTACTTAAAGAGTCCCTTACAAATATCTTATCATTGAAGTGAGTGTTAATCAATGAATCTTTATGTGTATCCTCTATAAATACACATATAAAAGTATATGTATAATAAAATATATTAAAAATTAATTTCACACATAATATTATCTTGACATAATCAATAAAGTAGAAGGTTAACCCAAAGAATGGAAATTGGGTTAAGGAATCCCTAACCCCAGGTTTGAATTCCTTCAAACATTTTAAAACCTCCTATATAATGGTATGAAATATGTTATTAACTAATTATATAACTATATTCATATTTATAATACCTTATATTATCCTTTTATAACATCTTAACAAATTTTCATTGCTAATATTTCATTATTTTTATTATTTAAGGTGAGTTTATTTCATGGTTTTTTGGCCAGTTAATTTGTGTATAATTATGGACTTTATTATCAAATGGAAATAATAATACCTAAGTGTAATTAAATAGTATTAATTATATTCCATAATTATAAATGTTCCCATATATAGTTTTTTAACATGATGATGATTCATTTGATAAAATGTTAATGATAAATGTTTATTTTATTTTGGCGGTTTTTTCGACCGTCGTGATATTTTTTTGTTTTATTTAATATTATGTATATATATTAGATAGATAACATGAAATAATTGATAATATACCTATAAAAATCAAATTTAACCATAATTATAATTTTATGACTAGCCATTAAGGTGTTAATGAAAAATGAAAACTCATTATCCACGGAGATGTTTAACCACCATAATTTGGACAATGGTTTCGTTTCACCGAATATGAGGTGACATTAAATTGGATGGATATAAGATATTTCATTTGAAATATATAATTATATAATATATATGATACTATATTTAATAATACTTTATGGATTAAGTAAGTGAGGATAAGTTATAATAATAAAAGAAATTAAGAGGGGTGCTTTGAGAAAGTTACCGCTTGAATATCACCTCCTTGAAGGACCACTTCAGGGTCTTGGAATTTGTCTTTTGGGAAGACCTATAAAACTATCACATGGGGAGATTTTGTAGGATATTTTTGTTCATATATTTTAAGATATTCATATCTTGTTAGGATAAAGGTGGGTGGGGAGGATTGGTATTTATACTTGAGAATCAGTTGTTTTAAGTGATTAAATAATGATTATTTTATATTTGAAGCCAACCACATTTGGGTGTCATTAGTTACAAATAATTATATTGGTAATTAATTTTTTAAATTCTTTTTATGTTTTAGAAACAAAAAACACCCATTTAAAGTTTATTTTTATGTATTTTAAGCTTTTACCCTTTAACTTCAACCTGTTTAATTATTTTACCTAAAATGTGGTTATTTTTTTACCATGGTAATTTTTTTATGAATAAAAATGAAAATAAAAAACTACTTAATTGGGAACTTATTATTCCAAATATGGAATACATTTTTCTAAATTAAATTCATAGAATTGGAAAATTTTAAATTGGAAACAAAACTTACAAAAGTGACAAAAAGATGGATTTCAAGAAATGTATATTTCAAGAAAAATATGATTTTATAATAACTATATGAGTAAAAAAAATCAAAATATGAAACTAAATTAAAATTTAATGATATTTAATCTATTAATTTAATCTAAAAAATTCTCTTTTATGTATTATTTTATTTAATTAAAATGTATAATCTTTATGTACTCTGAAAGAGTTTTCAAGAAAATCCCGCTTTTAAAACCAAGAATAAACTTATTCAAAAATAAAATATAAAGTTTACTAAAAATAATGTAACTGGTTGAAGTATGACCTAATAATACTTATATTACATGAACTAAATTTCAAAACATAATTTGACTTTAATTTTTTTAATTTATTAAAAATACATGACACATACAAAAAAATGATATTTTTCACTATTCACTGAAAACCCAATATTTTCCATAAAAACAATCCCCCCAAAAAAACTTGATATTCTTAATACCAAAATGAATTTTATTTTAGGAAATTAATTTTCAAAAATTTCCCAAAATTAATTATAATATCCACTCAAAAAAATCAAGAAAACCCATTTAAAAAAAATGTATTTTTGGAAGAATAAAATAACTTTAAAAAAATTTGACAGACTATTTGAAAATAATTCACTAATAATTTTGATATTGTTATGAACATTATATATTTCACAATTTCATTTATAATATTCATATATGTAAATTTAATGTTTATATTATAACTATCACATTTAATTACTAAGATTATGTTATTTGTTTAAGATCAATGTGGTGTATCTTGTATGACATTGAACGTAGTGTTTCATTTTACCAAACTAGGATGTTAAAATAAGTCACTATACTGTAATGGTGAAATTACCTTGATATGGTTTCATCATGACAAAATCCACTTGACTATTCCTCATGATTAAATTCCTAGCCTATAACATAATATCCTTAACTCCATCATTTAATTTTATGAAACTTAAATTCCACAACATAACTCATTAGGATTGTAGTATGATATTAAAACAATAGTATAGATTTATCCCTCTACTAAGAACAAATCCTAAAACTTCCACCTAACTCCCTCATAAATCATTAGAACACCCAGACACATGTATAAATACCCCTATATATGTCCTAACAATTAAATCCAAATCAAAGTACCAAGTCTCAAAACACCCCTGCACTAGGACTAAAAATTCAAATTCCACCAAACTTTCACCCAAACTAAAATGATATTGTTCATTACATTGTAATTATTTTATTATCTTATTATCTGAATAGCCCATCCTCTTTAATATTTTGGTAAAATTTTCATTATTTTCTAGGTACGAACCCTAATAACTCATTTCTTCCCCAGTTCTATAATTTTCTTTAATTTATGTACGATTAACTTTTCACTCCCAGTTGGAGGTATTTAATCTTTTTTATTCCTTTTTATGTGTTTAAAGTTCTTGGGATAAGTTTGGATGGGTTTGGGTGAGTGGGGAATGGTTTGGGAAAACATTGGAGGCCTTTTTAAGGTTGAACGAATTTAGCATAGTTAGAAGAAATAGTGCGAGATGAACCATGCGGGGAGTGAATTATGCATGGATTATGCACGGTTTGTTTAACCATGTGGGGTGGGTTGTGCGAGGAGCCCCTTCAGGGAAATAGTAGGGGCATGGTCAGTGTAAATTTTTTCTAACCGTGAGAGATAATTGTGTGGCATATAAAAATTGTTTTTTTTTAATTCGGTATTAGTTGGGATTGACCTACAAACACCCAAACTCCCTCCCACTCGAGCCTCACTCGGGATTTTCTCTTTGAAAGGGTTAGGGGTGATATCCCACTTGTTTTGGAAGAAAATTGAAGGGTTTTCTTAGTGTGGTTGAGTTGATTATTATCCAATAATTATTTTCACTTAGTTCTTTGTGGTTTTCTCTAGATCTAATTTTCCCTCTCTCTTAGTTTTCTAGATCTACACTCATTTTGTGTAGATATAGGGTTTTTGTTTAATTGGGTGTTGATTTTAATGCTTGTTTATGATAGTAAAGGTGATATATAGTTGTTTTAGTGGAGTGTTTTACCAGATTGGATTTCGGTAGCATGTGGGTCGAATTCAACAGAACCCTAAAGGTAGGTGGTTCTCTCTCGACTTCACTTTGTTAGAACTAGTGGTTTTGGTTACAATTAATTTTTTTTATTGAAATTAATTGTTATAATGATTTGAAAATATTGTTGGAAATCCATTTGGTGATGATTTAAGGGATTTTGGGGAAAATGGTTTATTGTTGCCAAAAGGGTATCTACCATGTGATTTTAAAATGTTGATTTTAAAATCATTAGTGGATGATTATGATTTTTTTTGAAAGATAGTTTTTTACAGAGATTTTTTATTGAAATGTAGTTGGGAATGGAAGGTTTTTTAAATGGTGTTTTTAATGAATGTGTGATTTATTAAAGTGAATTGGCATATTTTGGAAATGGTTGTGTGCTTATTTTGCAGCCTTGGTGCTTTGTGCTTGTTTGTTGATTAAGTGGTATGGATTTTATTGATTGTGTGGAAGTGGGAAGGAAGTATCACTATAAAATGTGATGTATTGTGTTTAGAAGAACCACCATTATGGATAGTGGTTGGGATGTACAACTAGTTCGAAATGTAGTGAACGGGTTAGACATAATCTCTATCGTTTTGGTTTCCATGTTGTGTATTGTTTTGCAATATAGAATTTTTTGTTCCAATGGGAAATGGTGAAACAGATTCTGGAATGGTTTTTTGGTTTACCTTGGGTTGCACAGTTTGGGTAAAGGTGGCTTGGTAAGGGTGTGTTTGTCTTATTAGTAGTTGTTTAATTATTTAATGTTTTATCTAAACTACTTTATATAAACGTACTAATGGGTTTATCCTTGTGGTGTGTGTAGGGAAGTAATTTGGTGAAAACCTACTGAGTATTTTTAATAACCCCTTACTTTTCCACTTTATTTCTTTTGCAGATGTTGTGTTCTAAGAAACAGTTACGAGAAAAGAATCTCATTTTGCTAGCGATATAGCATGATGCTTTGGTGATGTTGTGGTTCTTGGAGCATAGACTTTGGTGTGAAGCTATAGATGGTGTCCTAGTTCTTATGCATTCTTATTGTAGTCATCTAATTGGTACTGTAAGTTGTGTTTGGGTGTTTTGGTATTTTCGATTTGTTATGAAACAATTGGTTATCTTTGGTAATGTATGGGTTCAGTTGTTTTCTCAACCTGCATCATGTAGTTTTTGATATTGGATTGGTTGGTTGTTTGGATTTATCTTAAGGGAAAATCATTTCCCAATTTATTATCGAAGCCCTCAACATTTATTTCCAGCCTTTGGCACCTTGGGAACGTGACTTAAGTCCAAGTAGAATTCCATTTCCCTCTCAATCCAGTAAAATGGTGCATGATGTTACAAGTTGTGTCAGTTTGTTCGGTCCTTGGCTTTCAAGTGAGTGAAGTTACTCGATCCTTTGGTGTTGATTATGGGTCTTGGAGTTGACATTCGTTCTTGGCCTATTCCTTGAGTTGGGATGGTAGTGAGGAGTAGGATTGTTGGAACATGAAATTTATAACATAAATGGATATAGGTAACCCTTTTATGGTGAACTTCATGTTACTAGGGAGTTGGGTACATAAGTGTTTGGAGACAGTTATAGGCCTTAGATATCTCATTGTCATGGGTGTAGCCAATGAGATGAGAATGGCATGTTTAGTATAAATGAATTCCCACTAGTATTCATATTTCATTGGGGTATAATGATTTATGATGTGGTATGAATGTGTGAATTTTGGAAAATTATGAATTTTGTTTCAAAACAGAAGGGTTTGAACCATTGAAATTCTTTCTACATTAAAAATGGGATGATTTTTAAAACATGGTAGATTTTTCAAAATAGAGAAACACAGGAAATGTGAACTTGTGGAAATCCTGGTTGTGAAAGTTATTATGTAGTTGAAATTGAAAATTGAATAACCTATATTGTTAAGGGAGTGAGACATATGGTTGTTTTTTTATTGATAGAAATGGTACTGGGTAGGCGACGTAGAGACCAACCAGAAAAAGATACTAAAAATTTGGTTGCACCTGAGCCTCAGGTGAACCAGAAGCTAGTGCAGTGCATAGTGCACGCTTTCTAAGCTATGGAATGTGGGAATATGTTGGATGAACCAAGGAATTTAGATCATGAAGTTCGGTTTCAAAGGCAGAATCCACCCATCTTTAGGGGTGATTCAGATCCAGAATGGGCTGAAGTGTGGCTGAACAGAATGAATAGGATATTTTACTTCTTGGGAACACTGGAAGAGATGAAATTGAAACTAGCCATGTATATGTTGGAAGATCACTCCCTTCAGTGGTGGGAGCTGGCGGTCCATGCCGGGACAGGCCAAAGTGTGACAGGGGAGGGTTATGAGGAACTATTTAATAAAAAATTCTACCCTCATACATTGAGAATTCAATATAGAACATATTTTTTAGTTTGACGCAAGGGAAATTGTTGGTAATAGAATATGCGGCTATGATTATGAACTTAGTACAATTTTAACCTGATGTGGAGGGTAGTACATCGTTTAAGGCACATATTTTTGAAGTTGTGTTGAAATAATAAATTCATTCCATGATAGCATCACTGTGTATAGATGATTACACAGAAATCTAATGACAGTTCAAGTAGAAGAGGGACACTTATTTACAGGTTGGGAGTACAGTTCAAAATCTAATGACAGGATCAGTGAATCTTCCTATGAATCCTCAGAGTAATATGGAATGTTTTTAGTGGGTTTATATAATCCGCATCAAGTGGAATTGTATGACACAACCTCAAGCAGGTCATAATTGTAAGAATATGGGGGAATCTGCAGTGTTATTGTCATAATTCTATGAGGTCAGGTGTTAGTGAAACTCCTCAAGGGTCTCGTGGCTCTTATGCCTTGACGGTATGGGGGAAGCAGCATACCCCTCAATAGAAGACTAAAATTAGTCATGGTGATTCGAGGAACACCATGAATCATCATCAGTTTAATAAAGAGAAGATCATGGAAAGTAATTAGTTGTTTGGAGTTGAACAGGTTGTGATGGATGATCAGTCAGGACCATCCATGGTGCGAGGTAAAATTCTTTTAAATTCCACATTGATTCATGATTTTTTTGATACAGGTGCTTAAAATTATTTTCTTACTTCTCTCATTGTTGATTTTTTGGGATTAATGGTGGAAATTATTCCTTTTGTTTTGAAACTTCAAACTCCCCTAGGTCAAATAGAGTGTTGATCTTTCTTCTACAGATTGTGTCATCTAGTTTTGGATTGTATCAAATTGATGTGGGATTCCTTAGTGCTCTAGATGGATGGTTATGATATAATCATTATAATGTATTGGTTGGAAATGTTTAAGACCTACATCGATTGCTATGTGTGAATGGTTAGTTCTGTGATAGAGGATGTTGTTAAACATCTCTTTAGAGTGAAGATGAATTAAAAGATGGGTGCAATGGATTTGCTGGAACCAGCTTATAACACAATTTCATATCAATTAGAGGCCTTTTCGTTGGAATCTATAGAAGGTGTTGAGCATAGTGTTCTTTCTGTGGTTTTGGATCAGTTTATGGATGTATTTCTTGAAGAATTCTTAGGGTTTCCACCTATGAGATAAGTGGAGTTTATGATTGATCTCATTCCAAGGACCAGTCCTATCTCATTTCCATCTTACTAAAAGGCACTAGTATAATTGTAAGAATTAATGGTGTAGTTGGAAGAGTTAGAAAACAAAAGATTCATCTGGCCTAGCACGCCTCTATGGGTAGTTTCGATTTTATTTTGAAAAGACAGATGGAAACTTAAAGCTCTGTGTTGATTATTGTAGACTTAATTAGGTTATGATAAAGAAATGATATCCACTTACACACATTGATGATTTGTTTGACCAGTTGAGTGGAGATCAGTGGTTCTCCAAATTGACATGAGGTCAGTGTATCACCAATTGTGAGTGAGGAAGGAGGATATTCCAAAACAGCTTTCAGAAGTAAATATAGCGATTATGAGTATGTGTATATTCCCTTTGGTTTAATGAAGTCACCAGTGGTGTTCATGGAATTGATGAATCAGAAATTTTAGAGATATCTGGATTCTTTTTTGGTTTTATTTGAGAATGATATATTGGGCTATTCGAGGAAAGGGGTATAACATGATCAGTACTAAGAGATAGTGTTATGGATCTTAAGGGACCATCAGTTGTATGCCAAATTATCAAAGAGTGACTTTTAGATACAGCAGGTTCATTTCCTTGGACATGTTATTTCTGAGAATGGTGTTTCAGTTGATCTGGAAGAGATAGAGGTTGTTATCTCATGGCAACCTCCAGCGAACGTTTTTAAGATACGGAGCTTCCTTGGTCTAGATGGGTATTATAGACGTTTTTTTTTCGTGATTTCTCATGATTTTCTTTGACGATGATAGATTTGATAGGGAAGAATATTCCATTTCAATTGGATGAGTAGTGTAAGATTTTTTTTGAAGAGTTAAATGGTCTCCTTACATGAACACCAATCAAGGTTTTTCATGAACCGGGAAAAGGGTATGTGGTGTACTGTGATGAATCCAGATTAGGTTTTTGGTGTGTTCTCATGTATGGGGGTCATTTGGTTTCATATGGCTCACAGTATTCGTGGTTTCATGAGAAGAACAACCCAATACATGATTTGGAGTTGGCAGCAGTGGTTCATGATTTAAAGATGTGGCATCATTATCTTTGTAGTGATAAATTCACAGTTTTTACCAATCATGAGAGCTTAAATCATATCTTCTGACAACGGGATTTGAATTTGAGTCAAAGGAGATGGATGGAATATATCCATATGTTTGATTTGTTCTTAATGTAAACACTGAGAAAGGGAAATTCGGTGGTTGATGCTTTATGTAGGAAATCATATGCTCGGGTGGTGAAAAAGACATCAGATCATTGGTAGTTGATGTTAGTCAAATCCGACATGTGGTTAGAATGTGAGGAATGGGGTGATAGAGAGGATTTATTTCTGGTTTTGTGGGTTTCGTATATGACTGGTTTGGTTAAAGAGGCACAAACATCTTATTCTGAATGTGTGGCAATGAGGTCGAAACTCAATGGAGGGGAGAACATTGAGGGCTCAGAACTGAATGTAAATTCAGTATTGTGTTTTCAGAATATGTGGGTGGTACCTGTGGCTTATAAGGAGGAACTTCTCAGGTATTATCATAATTCCAGCTGGGTTTTCCATCCCAGAATTCAGAAAATCTACAAGGCAGTGAAAGCATAGTTTTGGTGGATTTGTATGAAAAGGGATGTGGTCGAGTTTGTCTAGAAATTATTGACATGTCAGCAAGTTGAGGAAGACCATTATCATCCTGCAAGATTGTTGTAGTCTTTACCTATCCTAGTGTGTAAATGGAAGTAGATATCAATAGATTTTGTGATAGGTCTTCCAAGAACGATCATCAAACATGATTTCATATTGTTGATTGTGGATTGGATCACAAAGTCGGCCCATTTCATCCCGATTTGTGAATCTCATACGGTGGAGGATTTGTCCAAAATCTATATATGGGAGGTGCTAAATAGGCATGGTGTTTCAGTTTCAATTGTATCAGATAGAGATCCTGAATTCATATCTCATTTTTGGAAATCCTTACAGAAATCCCTTGGGTCACAGTTGACGATGAGCACGGTGTATCATCCTCAAAAGGATGGCCAATCCGAGAGGATGATATAAACCTTGGAGGATATGTTAAGGTATTTTGTGTTGGATTCTGGTGGTTCATGGGAGGTTCACTTACCATTGATGATGTTATCCTATAATAATAGTTATTAGTATTCAATACATATGGGTCCGTTCGAGACATTATATGGGTGTCTGTGTCGTTCTCCACTATATTGGGTGGAAGCAGGTAAGACTTTGAAGGTCGGACCGAGCATTGTCCAAGAGAATACAGAGAAGATCAATTGATTAGAAATAGGATGAAGACATATCAATTTAATCATAAATTATACATGGACAATCGTCGATGACCATTTTCATTCGAGGCAGGTGATCCTGCGTTTTTTAAAATATCTCCTAGGTTGGGACATCACCAGTTTGGAAAGTAGGGTATGTTATCTCCAAGGTATATTTGGACTTTTGAGATACATGAAAAAATCAAATAAGTGGATTATATTTTGGCTTTTCCATCATGGTTTAGTGTAGTGCAAAATGTGTTTCGTGTGTCACAGTTGAAGAAGTATTAGCCGGATCATGACCGTGTAATTCGTTGGGTTCATGTTGAGCTAGAACCAGATGCTTCCTTGGTGCTCGTGTTCGTGTGGATTGTGGATAAGAAAGATAAAGTATTAAGAGGTAAAAGCATCATTTTAGTTTAGGTCTTTTATTATCATGGTTAGATTAAGGAGGAGACTTGGTAGTGGGAGAAAGATATGACTGAGCAATGGCCTGAGCTCTTTCAACAACGAGGTGGTTCTCTACTTTCTAAGGATGAAAAGTCTAATGGTGGGGAGAATGTAGCACCCCCCAAGTTTGAGTTATATAGGCATGTTTCATGTATTCTTATGGTTTTAAAGTTATTAGGATGAGTTTGGATGAGTTCTTAGGATGAGTTTGGATGAGTTTGGAAGCATTTGGTATGGTTTTGGAAATCTTTAGAGGCCTTTTTAAGGTCGCATAGTTTGAGCACGGTCAGGAGAAACCATGCGAGATGAATCGTATGGACAATGGGGAATGCATGTATTACACATGATTTTTGAGCCATGAGGGGTGGGCTGTGAGAGGTGCCCCTTTGAGCAAATAGTAGGTGCACAATTATCACACGGTTTTTCTGACCGTGCGACCTAACCGTGTGGCCCGTAAAAATTGTTTTTTTTATCTAGGATTAGTTGGGATTTCCCTAAAAACATCCAAACTCTCTCCCACTCCATCCTCACTCAGGATTTGATTTTATCAACGGTTAAGGGAGCTCTCACACCCATTTTGGAATAAAATAAAAGGGTTTTCTTGGTTTGGTTGAGCCGATTCTTCTCTAGTAAGTCTCCTCGCTTAGTTCTTTGTGGTTTTCTCTAGATCCATTTTTCAGCTCTCTCCATTTTCAAGATATCAATTCGGTGTGTGTAGATATAGGGATTTTTTCCCTTGGGTTTTTATTTCAAGTATTTTTGATGATAGGGAAGGTATCTAGAGTATTTTTATTGGAGCATTTGCCTAGATTGGGGTGTGGTTGCGTGTGGTTCGAATTCGTCGGAACCCTAAAGGTAGGTGGCTTCTCTCTTGACTCCACTTAGCTAGAACTGGTGGTTTTAATTAAAATTAATTTTCTTTTCTTGAAATTAATTATGATAATTATGTCTGGATGTTGTTGGAAATCAATTTGGTGATGATTTGGGAAATTTTGGGGAAAATGGTTTTTTTTTTCAAAAAGGGGTTTGGTCGTGTGATTTTAAAATTGTTAGTGGCTAATTATGAAAAATGTTTTGTGAAAGATGTTTTTCAATAAAGATATTGTTTATTGAATTTTTATTGGGCATGGAAAGTTGGTTAAATGGGTATTTTCAATAAATGGTTGATTTATTGAAGTGAATTGGCAGGTGTTTGAAATGGTTGTGGGCTTATTGTGTGACCTTGGTGCTTCATGATTATTGGTTGATTAAGTGTTATGGATTGTGTTAGTTGTTTGGAAGTTGATGGGAAGTACCACTATAAAAGGTGATGGATAGGGGTCAGATGAACCACCATTAAGGATAGTGGTTGGGAAGTACCACTGGTTGGAAATGTAGTGAACGGGTTGGACAGAAGCTCCACCGATTTGGTTTTCTTATTTCATGTTGTTTTTCAAGATGGATTTTTTTGTGCCAATGGGAAATACTGAAATGGATTATGGAATAGTTATTTGCTTTCCCTTGGGTTGAACGGTATGGGTAAAGGTTGATTGTTAAGTGTTTATTTAGAATATTAGTAGTTGTTGAACTATTTAATGTTTTATGTAAACTACTTTATATAAATGTGCTAATAGTTTTATTCTAGTGGAATGTGTAGGGAAGTCATTTGGGGAAATCCTATGGAGTATTTGTACTCACCCTCTACTTTGGAACTTTGGTTCTTTTACAGATGTTGTGTTCCAGGACATCGATAAGAGTAAGTCATCTCATTTTCTAGCAGCATGACATGATTCTTTGGTGATGTTATGTTGCTTGGAGCATGGAGCTTGGTGTGGTGCTACGGATGGGGTCCTAGTACTTATAAAGTCTTGTTTTAGTCATCCTCTTGGTACTTTGATTTGTTTTTGGGTTTTTTTGTATTTGGGATTTGTTATGGAACAATTGGTTGACTTCTCATAATGTATGGGTTTGGTTGTTTCGTCGATCTACATCATGTAGTTAAAGATAGTGGATTAGTTGGTTGGTTTTATCTCAAGGGAAAATAATTACCCAATTTAATCTCAAATCCCTCGGCATTTACTTCCAACCTTTTGTGCCTTGGGAATGTCGCTTAAGGCCAAGTAGCATTCCTACGCCCTCTCAATCCAATGAGATGAGGTGGGATGTTACAATTAAAGAATAATATACTTAGATAAAAAATGACTATTTTTCTAGAATATGTAACATACCATCCAAAATACATGTCCATCATACTCTAACAAACATTTCATAGACCTAAGGCACATTACATATTTCCTTAATATTTTATAAGTGCCAAGGGTCTCTCTCATGAAATGGAAATGATTTACTCTTTATACTTTATAAATATTAAATGATACAAAACATGAATCAATGAGCTTATATATTTAACTATTAACCATATATGGTTTAATAGGAAAGTGAGAAAAAGAAAAAATACCCATATAAAAGATATATAACTAAATAAAAACTCAACACTATCCCCCGAGTGTAACCTAACAACCCTAAATGCCACATCTTCCATTATTATATTCAAAAGGAATCAAATTATTGATTAAAATAGAAATGAAAACCAAAAATATAAGTCCACATTTACATTGGGGGATGTATGGAGAGTGTTAGCTAATTCCCAGTAAGATAACTCTATGAATATATATAATTCCATTTACTAAAAAAACTCAAATTACTAATTTAAAATATATATAGAAAATATATGTATCACATAATTTTAGTTGGAAAACCAGTGAAAGTTTCATTTATATGTAACACCCTGACCCCATTTACCTAGAGTCAGTGCATTTTTACAAAACATTGGCATGATACAAGAAATCATGTCCCGAAATACCGATCGATTTTGTATCATTGGAAGTACTAGATAGATTCATAAGTTTTACATTACATCACGAAATAAAAACATCAACAACATTTTGTCCCCTTTTGAAAATGCTTATATTCTTAGCCTATCCTAGTAGGTCAACCATAAAATACTTCTTCACATCCTAGGAAAAATAAAACATATAAATGGGTGAGCTCAGATGCTGAGTAAGGATAACAATATAGCCGAAACTTTCATAAATAAGCATAAACATTTAAGGAAATGTATAAGACTAAAACAAAAGCCCTTTAAACTTAAACTTCAGCATAATATGGAAAAGATAAAATCGTATAATTCCATTTACTTATTCACATGGATATTCTATTAGAAGAATAATAACATGCAATATCAATAGCCACTTTCTTAATGATGGAATGCATAATGTCAGACATCATAACCACATAGTTAGGGCCTTGTGCCAAGACTACAAATAGGATTTTTTCAAGGCCTTGTGCCAAAAAACTAGTTTGTCTCATTAGACCTACTGATGCATCGAGAATCTATAGAGGGCTTCACCAGTCACTTACTAAGTCCAATTCATTCCTCATATGAAAAGGTTTAAACATAACATAACAATTCATATTAAAACTAGCATACAAAATGTCAATACTTTATCCATAAACCATGAATGTTATAAAAATAACACATCCACAGTCAAACATATCACAAAACAATCAATACAATATGTACAACTTGTATCATAATAAATAAACCTCGATCAAGAATAATATACTATAAATGATGTTGACATTGTTGAAAATGATCCATAAAAATCTTTGAGAGAAATATCCCTCTTTCATGAAATCATTTAAAAGTCACATAATTTATAAAGGGAGTAATTTAAAAGATAGTTTTTAATCAAAGTGTCCCATACCATTTTGAATCTTTTGAAAGGAATTAACATTTTAAAAAATTCATGTCCATATAAATAAATCCTTAGAACTATTTTGAAAACATGGGCATTAAAGATAAAGGTTTAGAAGAATAAATCTTTGAAACATTTAAAATGATGTTTTAGTAAAAAAGTACATTAACAAGAATCCATTGGAAAACTCTTTTATAAAACATGAACATTGATAATAAATATGTCCCAGTAGATACTTACGTAAAAACTACCTCGGATAATAAAAAGATTGTGAAATTAACACTTTCCTTGTACTTTTCCTTAGTCGATGATATGTTAACCAGCTGTATAATAGTTAAAACATTGTTATTAAATTATAAAAGAACTATATACATAAATATGATATTGTAACACCCCAATATTCCACGGCACGCTTCTCTTTCAACAATACAATAGCGTGCATTGTACGCAACTTCGAGATTCTAACACACCGCGACCAATCAAAGTAGCCGTTATGAATAGTAATGCCCACGTTTTGAAATTATTTAAATTTAACATTTCACAATGGACTTTATTTTTGGATTCGGAATATCAGAATTAGCCTATGTTGATTTTTTGTTATTTTTCCGAGAACTTCCAATTTTTGATGAATAGTGAAAAATACTTAAAAACAACTTTTTTAATAAAAATTATTTATAGTGATAAATTATACTATTGAGTGGTTTTAAAGTAAAATTAGAATATAATTTTACCATTTTATCCAACGGTGGTCATTAGAATTAATTTCACTTTGAAATTGGACATAAACAATTGTCAATCTTTTGATTGGTATTGTTTCTTAAAAACACGCTATTTGTTTTGACAGTGGAATTAATTATAAAATTAATTAATGCGATTTATATGTTTTGAATTTTGTAAAATAGAAATCATTTTTCAATTTGGAATATCAATTATAGCTTAGGGTGAATTTTTGGTATTTTTCTGAAAAACTTCAATTTTTGATGAATAGTGAAACCACTAAGTGGTAGTTAAAAAAACTGATTTTTCATTTAAATGAAATTTTACCACTTCTGTGAATTGAATTTCGAAAATCCGACATACATGTTTTTCATTAGTAAGTAAAATGTGGTTCAATTATATGAAAATAAATTTTGGTGAATAGTATCTTTTAAGTTTTATTATTCGCGCTTAAAGGTAATTAGTGTAAGTTAATATAAATATAATGTTATAATAATATAAAATTACCTTTACACTTGTCCTGCCCTTATTGGATGGGTAATGGCCGACCAAGAAAATCCATGGGTCAACTTGGGGACCCCTTGGAGCCACTTGGGTAAGAAAATGACATTAGTAAACTTTTTATTTAAAGTAAAAATAAAATTATCAAACATGTGTTGTTTTACTAAAACAATTATTACATGGGGTTATATAAATTAACTTTTTAACTATAAATATTCATTGGAAAGCTAAAAATATTTCCTATAACATGTTATTTTTTTATTATTTTTAGACATTGAAAAAATAAATTTAGTTATGACACCATGATGATGCAGCGATTACCTAATTAACGAACGATTTAAATTAAATAAAAAGATAAGGTAAAATCTAAGAATTACACTTGTAAAAAAAACCTATTGGATGGGTGGATTTAGAACCCTTATCACTTTATACTAGAAATATATAATTGTGGGACCTTTGAAATCCTAAAAGCACTTCATAATAATGTAACATTTCATGACTTTCCAAGAGTGCCCCTCCTCTCCTCTTATAAAAGGCCCCCACCTCTACCACCTTATTCACACCTTCAAATCCATTTTTCTTGGCCAACTTCTGCTCAAATACTCTCTCAACTTCTCTCTCTTACTCTTAGAAGCCTCACTTTGGGCAGAAG
This sequence comes from Viscum album, assembly GCA_963277665.1. Taxonomy (NCBI): domain Eukaryota; kingdom Viridiplantae; phylum Streptophyta; class Magnoliopsida; order Santalales; family Viscaceae; genus Viscum; species Viscum album. The sequence continues at coordinate 1,580,767,038 of OY728119.1, read as the reverse complement.
TCTTCCCAAGGAAGCCTTTGGCTCAAATAAAAAAGAGTTACCCAATTTTAAGGTAATGTCTTCTCTTATGTTCTTTTGTTTTATTTTGCTTCTCCAACCCGTTAAACTCTTTTATTACTTTATTTTGTAACACCAACTATATATTCAATATACTAGGATGTTTTTATGAGAAATATTCTATTTACACTTACACACACCTTCGTCTAATGGTTAAAGAACATACTGTTTCTATAGGTGGCAAATTACTGCCTCACGAAACGATGATTGTTCAATATTATTTTAACACATCTCATGGTGGCCATTAAGATGTCACTATATTTATATATGATATATATTATGTTTATGTTTTCATTACGCTTCTGTATTTTTTATTTATGACATACTTTTATGATTTCCATTATGGGTAAACGCGATAATTTTATTTTAGGAAGTGCGGACTACCACCCCCTGAAAGTGATTTGAATCGTTAATGACAAATGTGGGACATATAAAGTATGGATTAAATGATATTATATATGATATTATACTGGAATTATAATATAACTTTATGTAATTATGATTTAATTCCATTAAATACCAAATAGAAATGAAAGTAGCTTTCATGCGTACGTACGACTTACCGTCTCCATGAACGGTGCATTTCATTTATTAGCTCTAAATGTTATGTATTATTATAAATTCATGTATATACTGGATATATATGATATATATGATATCTACATCATAAATATAATTCTGGATATAATGGATATTTTACGACATGAACAACTTGTAATTATAAGAAGTTTATTTTTGACTCAAGTACCAAAGATCGATAAAACAATCATTATTGACTTAAATAATTACATAATGATCATAACATGGTAACAAGTCATATAAAAGGAGTAATGAACTTGAAAAAGGTTCTTAAGAAAGTAGAAATTAACTCTAGTTTATTATTCAGGAGATTAAAGAATGATCGAGTCAAGTCGGACATGAGGTAAGGGACTTCGTCTCAATCTTCTTTCATTGAGGCATATTTTGTTTTAATACAAGACTTTATTTTATACAGTGTATAAACCCCTTTGAATTTTATGTTGATTCAAAAGGAATCTTTTTTTATGAAGCGTTTTACTAAACGACAAAAGGGAATGTTTTTGTCTTACGTATGCGGCAACAATGACTTCTCCGCCGCCGTGACCATTATTTGAGTTTTGACTTCCTCTACAAGACATAACTTTTTTAAAATGAAAAATAAATACCATGTTTTACTTTTCTTTTATTTTGGTATTGAAAATGGTTTTGATAATGTTTTTATTATATCAATGTGTTGTATTGATATCTTATGATTGAAATGTGGAAATGTTATGTTTCCTTTATACATGTTTTATGTGATACGATTATGTTATGGTTTATGATATGTTTAAACCTTTTCATATAAGGAATGAATTGGACTTAATAAGTGACGGGTGGAGCCCGCTATAGCTCCTCGATGCATCAGTAAGTCTCATAAGACAAACCAGTGTCTTGGCATAAGGCCTTGAAAAAATCTTATTTGTATTCTTGGCACGAGGCCTTGGTTACGTGGTTATGATAGTATGGCATTATGCATTCCATCATTATGAAAGTGGTTATTGATATTGCATGTGATTATTCGACTAGTAGAATATCCATGTGAATAAGTAAATGGCATTACTTAATTTTATTTTTGCCATATTATACTGAAGTTCAAGTTTAAAAGGCTTTTTTTTAGTTATACATTGCCTTAAATGTTTATGTTTATTTATGAAATTTTCCGCTATATTGTTATCCTTACTGAGCATCTGAGCTCACCCCTTTCTATGTTTTATTTTCCCAAGATGCGAAGAAATATTTTATGACTGACCTACAGGGATAGTCTAAATGGGATATGAGTGTGGACTATGAAGACTATGTTATTGTGATTTTCACTTTATGATGTAATGTAGCATTTATGAATGTATCTAGTGTTTCCAAGGATACTAAACTAATCGGTCTTTCGGGACTAGATCTTTTTTGATCATGCCAATGTTACATAATAATGCACCGACTCTGGGTAACTGGGGTCGGGGCGTTACAGTTGGTATCAAAGGCAGTTTAGTACTAACCTTGGAAGCTAGATTTAGATAAACTCTGAATAGAGCACATAGCCCTAAGATATACTTTGAAGATTAGTACAGAATAACTTCCTAGAATTTTTGTATTATAGATATTTTTGTGAGTTTTCTGAGAAATACATCCCTGCCTGGATACGAGCAGGTAGAGGCGGCTCTAGCACAGATGTACCTAGGGGTAAAACCCGAAGATACCTCTTTGAGCTAGACTCGAATAGGAACTGGTGCATGAAAACAGGCCTTGCTACACTCTTGGTTACGACACTCCCGGGGGATATGCTTAGGATAATTATCATTTTATTTACAAACCATTATGAAGGGTTTAGGAGTATATACATACTCAAAGAAAACATTTTTATGATTATGGATTATATCCATAAACTGTTCAATTTATGTTAAGTGTTTTACAAGTATGGAATTATGTATTTTGATTAATAAACTAATCTAGATTATGACATTGTTTAGAAATGGAGCCTAGTAGAAGAAATGGAAACTGTATCAATGAACGCACTCCATGTAGGGATTTCCCTCCTGCTCAAGATAATTATAATGGAGCTGGTGATACAATTGGTGCTGATCAGCTTATCACCATACTAGGACAACTCACTCAGGTTATGAATAATAACCTTACTCGTACGGAGCACCTTGATCAGCAACATGGAGGATCAATGTTAGACCGCTTCATGAGCCAACAATCACCAACATTCAATGGGAGTACAAATACTTTAGTAACTGAGCAATGGATAAACTCCTTAGAGAAAATATTCCACACCTTGGGGAGTAGAAAAAGGGAGAAAGTTGTCATGTCAGTTTACCGCCTCACTGGAGATGCTGATCAATGGTGGTCACTGATTCAAAACACAAAGGAAGATGAAGAAGTATCAAGTTTGGAATGGAGGGAGTTTAAGAAAATTTTCTTAGAAAAATACTTTCCACATGACCATCGAGAAGATATGGAAAGGAAATTTCTGAGTCTGAGGTAGAAGGAGGATGAGAATGTCACAAAGTATGAGGCTAAATTTACAAGGTTAGAGAGGCATGATGTAGATTATATACGTAACCCAAGAAGTAATATTGATCATTTCTTTGAGGGGTTAAAACCATTTCTCTTTTGAGATTTAGTATTACAATCATTCTCAACGTATGAAGATATAGTCTCGTGTTCTATCAAGATAGAAAAGGAATTCTCTAAATCTTATGACAATAAAGTAAAGTAAGAGAAGAAGAAAACGGTGGAACAAGAGACAGATAAAGGGAAAAAGGGAAAGAAGGATTTTCCATTATGCGATTATTGTGGGAAGAATAATCCCAGTACTTGCCTAAAAGGAATGGGAGTTTGTTATAAATGTGGAGAAAAAGGTCACCAGGCTCGTGATTTCAGGGGAAAAAAAGAGGATTTCAAGGTAGAATGCTACAATTATAGAGAAATGGGGCATTATGCAAATGAATTTCCTAAGAGTCAGGGAAACTTACCTCAGAAAATGCCAAGGGATCAAGGCCAAGCTTATGCTGTTACTACAGATGAAGTAGAATAATTATTGTATTTGTGTTTTTGGACTCAAGAACTATATTATGGTTATAAGAATAATGTGAAATATATATGAGGATTATACTGCAGTACATGTTGTTTTCATTAAGGCTTTAATATGATGAAGGTAATCATATTTTTAGTATGTGACAATAAGAGAAACATTACTTTATTTTGGGAATCTGATGAATTGATTTTGGAATTTAGAGACCTTTTAGAGAAATTCTGGATAGAGGTATTTTGGATAACTATAATGGTTGGAAAGAATTAAGTTTAACTTTGGGTAGTATTGTTTAAGGTTAAAATATTTCTAAAGATTATTTTTGGAATATTACAATACTATAGTTTTAGAAAAAGGACAACCTGCAGGTCGAGGGATAGCCCGTCAATTCGGACAAAGCTGCAGGAATCGAACCGACAACCATAGTGAAATAGGCCTTTATTACCTACCACTAGCCTACAAGAAGTACCTGGTTATTATAAAATAGTTTTCCTAATCTAAATGGTATGTTTTAATATTTTGAACCTTGTACGATTGGGATATATATAATATTTTTTATTTCTATTATATTTTTGAGTGAAAGATGAGTTTGTGGTATAAATTAGTTGAAGGTTGAAACTCTACTTGTCAAGTATATATATATATATATACATCTCTCTTATACTATGAATAAATTAATTCTTAAACTTTAAGAAAGGGATATTAAAAAAATGTGTTATCCTAATATCTTATGTTTTGTTGAACTGATGATATTTTAAATCAACATATATTGAAGGCTTTGAGGCCCTCAATTTTACACTTGTTTGTGATTGATGACCTCAATCACTCCCTACAAATATTTACGTTTTTCCTCCAATTATATGTCTCTAATTTCCACAAATGTTCTCCTAATTGAGATCATAATTTGGTGGTGACTTTTTCATTTCCATTTCCCTCTTATTAAGACTAAATTTTATTAACATTATTTCTGATGTGGACTTTCCACAAAGGTATTTTCTACTTTCATACTTTTATTTTTGAAGAACAATTTCAAATTGCGAGGATGCAATTTATTGAATGAGGGGAGAATGTAACACCCCGAGCTTTCACGGTACACTTCTCTTTAAATAATACAATAGATTTCATTGTACACAAAACTACGTGAAAAACTTCTTATTATGACGGGGTATTTGCGACGGGCTTTATTCCTGTCGCAAAAACTCTGACGAAAAGCGTATTTGCGACGGGAATATATTCCCATCGCAAATGGTCAGTTATTTGAGATGGAAATACAAGACCCATCGTAATAGCTATGGCGCGGTTTGCGTGCCAAAACGCGGGAAGCCTATTTGCGACGGTCGCCTTCTACCCATCGCAAGTACCCGGTGGTGATAAATACTATTTGCGATGGGTAAATCGTCCTGTCGCAAAATATTATTCACCAGGTGTTATTTGCGATGGGTCCCATCGCCAATACCGGCGGTAGTAAAGCCTATTTGCGACCATAGCCTTTGACCCATCGCAACAACCCGGCAGTGGTAAATACTATTTGCGACCGGTAAATTATCCCGTCGCAAAAAATTATTCACCAGGTGTTATTTGCGACGGGTCGCGTCGCAAATACCGGGGGTGGTAAATAGGAATTTTCGATAGGGATATCCACCCGTCGCTAATGGTGTGTCGGCATGCCACTATTTGCGACGGGCCCATCGCAAAAACCCTTTTAACCACCGCCCGTAATTAATGCGGGTGAAGGTATTTGCGATGGGGCCCGTTGCCAATACCGGTGGCGGTAAATAGGAATTTGTGATTGTGATATCCACCTGTCGCTAATGGTGTGTCAGCATGCAACTATTTGTGACGGGCCCGTCGCAAAAACCCTTTTAACTGCCACCCGTAATGAATGCGGGTGAAGGTATTTGCGACGGGATACCGTCACAAATACGACCGTCACAAATAATCTAACCTATATATACACCCCACATGTTTTTTGTCCATTACATTCAGATCTCTCTTCCTCTCTCTCTTTAGATTTCAGTTCTAAGTAGAATTTTTTTTGTTTTAATTTTTTCTTTCGAGAAGAGGAGATAAGGAGTTAGAAGGCACAGATTACTTCAAAATATTGAAGGTATTTATATTTTTTTTAAAATTATTTTTAATTGTTAATTTTATTTTTAATTTTTAATTTTAATTATTTTAATAGAATGTTTAGTAGCTATATAGTATAATTAGATTAAGTGGTTGTAAAAATTAATCCTTGTCTCGATACGAACAAGTAGAGGCGACTCTGGCACAAATGTACCTAGGAGTGAAAACTCTGACAAGGTGTTTCGAGCTTGACTCGGGGTAACCTGGTACATGACAACGGGCCTTGCTGCACTTTTGGTTCGACACTCCTGGAGGTTGTTTTGGTAATAATTAGAAATAAATATATAATTATCAAATAATTAAGAAATAATTAGATTTTATTAGATTTTATTAAAATAATTATCAAATAATTAGGAAATAATTCGATTTAATTGATTGGAAATAATTAGGAAACAATTAAAAAAATTAAGAAATAATTAAAATAATTAAAAAAAATCACAATAATTAGGAAACAATTAAAATAATTAGGAAACAATGAGATTTAATTAGGAAACAATGAGATTTAATTAGGAAACAATGAGATTAAAATAGGAAACAATTATAATAATTAGGAAAGAATTAGATTTAATTAGGGAACAATTATAATAGTTAGGAAACAATTAGATTTAATTAGGAAACACTTATAATAATTAGAAAACAATTATAATAATTAGGAAACAATTATAATAATAAGGAAACAATTAAAATAATTAGGAAACAATTAAAAATATTTTGAAACAATTAAAAATAATTAGAAAACAATTAAAAATAATTAGGAAACAATTAAAAATAATTAGGAAACATTTAAAAATTATTAGGAAACAATTAAAAATAATTAGGAAACAATTAAAAAAAATTAATAAAAAATTAAAAAAAATTGGAAACTATTAAAAATAATTCGGAAACAATTAAAAATAATTAGGAAACAATTAAAAAGAATTAGGAAAAAATTAAAAATAATTAGGAAAGACTTAAAAAGAATTTGGAAAATTAGCAAGCGTGATTGACCGCTCATCTAACTCTATTTTCTTTTCATTTGTGTGTTGAGGCTTGACAGGAAACTTCTACATCCACATGTAATATTTGTTTTTACTGTCAAAATTATCAACCTCCTCGCCAACATAGAGGTAAGGAGGTTTATAATTTTGACAGTAAAAGAAAATATTACATGTGGAGGTAGAAGTTTCCTGTCAACCTCAACACACAAATCAAAAGAAAATTGAGGTAGATGAGTGGTCAATTACATTTTTTTTTCTATTCAATGATTGATAAACCACCCGACCTATATGCATATCTTCGCATTTCTAATTAGTAACATAATTATTAACATAATTAGTAATATAATTAGTAACATAAATAGTAACATAATATAAAATATTATATTATTCTAATATTAATAGTTAAATAATACTAATAATATAATTATTTTATGATTATATGTTTGATATTTATAAAAAAATATTAATATTAATAAATTATAAAAAAATTATAAAATATTACAGTTATCAATATTTTCAACAAGATTTTCTTTATTCTTAACATGTTCAAATCTTAAAAGGTCGCCAATTTTCAGGTTATGCCCAATAAAAAGGTTGCGTCAACCGTGTCCAATGTAAACTCTATAATTGTTGTTGCTTGGTTGATCACCTCGCAAGTAGCATTGCAATAGGACAACCCAAGTCATGTATTTCTCATCTATAAGAATCATATCACATGACTTTTTACATAGACCATTCTTTCTTGAAAAAGTAAGGGAAAGATACTGAACTTCTCTTAATGCTTCAAGGAAGAATGGTCTATATAAAGGTTCAGGTGAAATAAATCTTAAAGATGAGAACGACATTACTTATGTCGTTCTATTGCAACACTACTTGCGAGGTGATAAACCATGTAATGAAAATTATAGATTTTAAATTGGACATGGTTGACAAAAACTTTTTATTGTGTATAACCTAAAAATTGACTGACCCTTTAAGATTTTAACATGTTAAGAATAGAGAAAAATCTGTTGGAAATATTGAGATTTGTAATAATTAGTAGTAATTAATAATAATTAATCAAAAATCAAATAAATTCAAGTACATGGTTATAAATTGGCACAATATCCAGCGGATTGGCGGCTACCTTTTGTTCAACATCTCATATCTTTGCTACTTTCTCCCACCGAAATCAGTATGAAAAATGTGCTCTAACGTATGTCAGAGCAAGTTTTTCATTTTTGATTTCAGTCGGTAGAAAGTTAAAAAGAGATGAGTCATCGGACAAAAGAGGCTCTTTTCCCTCACAACTCATCTCCTTGCAAGAAGATGAGTCCTCAGGAAAAAGAGCTGTCGCCAATCCGTTGAAAATAAATAAGAATAATTAGTAATATAATCTCCACAATGATGATTACAAAATTTTATTTCATTATTCAAGAATATTTCATTTTGCCAAGTATTCCTAGGTATTTCTAAATTAATATTAATTAGTGGGGATGATTACAAATTAACTGTGTCACCTATAATTATTGGTAATTACTAAGAAATAACTGTAATTATGTATCTTCTTTTTCTAGGATATTTTTTTTCTTATATAAAATTATTTAATAAAAGTAATGGTTTTAAATTTTTTAGAAACATATATATGAATATGGAATAAGGAAATCGACATCAATCATTATTAGATGATTGTGCTTGGATAAATCAGCATAGAAATCCAAACGGTTCTAGTTTAAATCATGTATATGTTGATGGTGTTGAAGCTTTCTTATCATTTGCATCATCAAACCCGGAATTTGTTTCATAAGGTAAAATTAAGTGTCCTTGTAAAAAATGTGATCTGAGAACGTTTGAAACATTTGACATCGTTGGGAAATATCTCTTTTGTTATGGTTTTCAATTAGATTATATTTTTTAGTATCAACACGGTGAACGTAGTTCCAGATAAGATACTAATAATTTGATTCCAGATCCATCACGGTTTCATAATTTATTACATGATGTTGCAGGGTCATTCGTTCAACAAACTAAAATCGAGGATAATATAGATTTACCACCCGAGTTGGCACCATCTGAATTTGCTGAGTTGTTCAGGTCTGCTTAGGATTCATTATATCCTGGTTGCAAGATAAGCTAATTAGAAGCAGTTGCAAAATTTATGAGTATTAAATCAGATAATGGAATGTCAAATAACTATTTTGATCAGATATTTTGTTTGGTTAAAGCACTGTTACCTGAAGGAAATGTGATGTCTACTAATTATTATGAGAGAAAGAGACTAGTTCGTAATCTGGGCCTTAGTTATCATAAGATCCATGCATGTTCAAATGATTGCATCTTATATTCTGGTGAAAATGAGTCGTTGGATAGTTGTCCCACATGTGGAAAACCGAGGTATAAAGAAGCTCAATCAAGGAAGTCTGGATTGGTTCCTGTAAAACAGTTGAGATATTTCCCTCTTACACCCAGGTTGTAGTGTTTATTTATGTCTCAGAACACAACGACAATGATGTCATTGCACAAAACCAATATTTCAAATGGTAAAATCTTGATTCATCCATCTGATGGTGATTCATGGAAGTCATTTTGATCAACTGCATCTGTATTTTTCTTTAGAATCCCGGAACGTGTGATTGGGTCTTTATACTGACGGTTTCTTTTTCATTTGTATCTTTTGGTAGTCAGTATTCTAGTTGGACTGTCTTTATAACTCCGTACAATTTGCCTCCATGGATGTTGATGAAAGATCCTTATATATTTTTGACATTATTAATCCCAGGACATCCGAAAAAGAATATTGATGTTTATTTGAAACCATTGATTGATGAGTTAAATTTATGGTGGAGTCATGGTGTTGGTACATATGATGCTGCTGCGAAACAGAATTTTGTAATGAAATATGCTTTGATGTGGACAATTAGTGACTTCCCAAAATATGGCATGTTATATTGTTGGAGTACACATGGTCCAAAATCATGTGCTTAATGTATGGGAGACAACAAAGCATTTATGCTCATGAATGGAAAAAAACCTTACTATTTTGACTGTCATCGCATATTTCTTCCAATCGATCATCCTTTTTGGAGGAATAAATCTCATTTCAGAAATGGAATAATTGAAAGAGATGAACATCCAAAAATGATCTCAGGTACAGAGTTACAATCAGTTGTATTTTCATTACCTTCCATCACTTTTGGACCGATAATAAACCAACAGAAAATTCATGGCCTTGGGAAAGAACACAATTGGACAAAAAAGTGCATTTTTTGGAATCTTCCATATTGGTCTGATTTGTTGGTCCGACACATGTTGGATGTCATGAATATTGAGAATAACTGTTTTGATAATTTATTTCATACAGTTTTGGATACACCGGGTAAAACCAAAGATAATGTAAAGGCATGATTAGATCTTGCCCAAATTTGCAGGCGATCAGAACTTGAATTGTTTGAAAATGTCAGATCACAGAGATTAATGAAGCCAAAATAAGCTTATACACTGACCAAAGAGAGTTGCTTATTATTTTTTCAGTGGATTGCATATTTGAGACTTCCAGATGGCTATGCTTTCAACTTGGGAAGATGTGTTAAAAATGGTCATATTACCGGATTAAAAAGTCACGACTGTCATGTTATAATGGAAAGACTTATGCCTATTGGATTAAGAGGTTTTTTGAATTCTAAGATTTGGGATTCGATAATAGATATATCATATTTTTTCCGAGACATGTCTGCGGCGACAACACACTACGATACACTAAGCAAACTGGAAGAAGCTGTTGTTGTAATTATATGAAAACTGGAAAAAATATTTTCGCCGGCTTTCTTTGACTCAATGGAACATTTGATATTACATTTGACACATGAATCAAAATGTGGAGGTCCGGTTTAGTTTCGATGGATGTACCCATTTGAGAGATGCATGCATAAATTGAAGAAAAAAGTCTCTAACAAAGCATCAGTTAAAGGCTCAATTGCTGAAGCTTATTTTCAAGAGGAAATTGCTTTATTCTGCTCTCATTATTTTGAATCTGAATATCCCTCAAAATTTAACCTCTTGGGATGGAATGAGGGGAATGTTGATGATGATATGGACAATCAATTATCAATTTTCAATCAGCCTAAACATGTCTTTGATGGAGTTCATGATAGATGGCTTTCAGATGATGAACATCATACAGCTCATACATATGTTCTACTCAATTGTTAAGAAATGTCACCAACTGTATAGTGAGTGATCTTATCCCTTATTCTATAGATTCAATTATAGTAAATTAATCATATTGTATTTGTAGGTTGTATAATGATCATATCAAGAAATAATTTCCACAAATTAAAGCAGCTGGCTTAGTAGAACGTCGGCAAAAAAAATTTTCCTACTGGTTTCAAAAACTGGTAACATTCATTATTTTTTGGTTTTAAATATAAAATAAACTTATTACTTGTAATAGTGATAAATGTTTTACAAATTTTCAGGTGTCTGTACATGCTGATAATATTGATAGTCAATTGTGTATATTGAGTAGCCCACCATCTAAAATGGTTAAATCCTATAATGCATATGTGGTGAATAGTTATCGCTTTCAAACACATGAATATAGATAATCAAAGAAAACAATGAATAGTGGTGTTTGTTTGAAGGGATCACATCATAGAGATATTGAAGTTTACTTTTACGACATGCTTGAAGAAATTATTGAACTGTGTTATTTGGGACAGAATTATGTAACAATGTTTAAAAGTCGATGGTTGGATACTGAGAGAGGCTCGCATATTCATCCGAATCAAGGAATTGTTGATATTAAACATAAAAGTATTCTTACAGTAAATGAACCATTTTTATTGGATCATCAGGAACATCAAATTTATTATGCAAAATACTGTGCTACTACAAAAGAGTTGGATGATTGGTGGAGTATAATAAAAGTTAAATCTCGAGAAAATCAGTTTACTCAAACTGAATGTGGTTCCACTGAAGTGAAAGGAAATGAAATTTTTCAGGACACTCCTCAAAACACATATTTTTTACAAAGAGACATGAATATCAAGGATGGCACCCCACAGTTAAGGGTTGATGGTGACGATGTTGTCAATGATTTTACAACTGAATTTGAAATGACAAGAGATGATGAAAGTGAAACTAATATGGAAATTGATGATGTTGATGAGGAAGATGAAGACATTGACATTAACAACTATGAAGCTGATGATGAAGATGAACATTCACACAATAAAATGCTAGTTAGAATCATACCGAATATATATCTATACATAATAGTTATTTTCAACTGTTTGCTAATAACAATCATTTCATGTTTTAGATGGACTCAGAAATGTATCTTCAATTGCTGGAGGCTGATCTACCTATGGATGATGAGGTTCTTGAGTCATATGACCCTTAGGCTACTGGCACTACATGGAGCACTTGGAGGGGGCATGGTCTTGCCAGAATGATGATTCCAGATCCTATCTCGGAGCGACGTCCACCTCTTGGATTCGATGCGCACATGCGGTGGTATGTTAGCCTATGTATTTTAGTTATCTTTCATTATAATTTATTAATATTCTAATTGTTTGATTATTTGTTCTTTCTCCACAGTTTTACGCATATAGCTATTGGACAGGGGAGCGCTATCTTGCGCAATTTTTTTTCTCATCCCTGGATCACATGGGATCAGATTCCCGCTGATGTGCAGGCCTCCATGTTCGATCATTGGCTGGTACTTAATTAAATATTATTTATTTTGAAATTTAATTAATTAATAACTTTATATTAGGGTTTATGGTATCCCATCAACTAGAGCATGCATGCCACTATCCACGCAGCATGGGTGGTGTATATGCGTGATTGTTTCCATCAGTTTCTGCATAATTTGAGAAAGACGGCTGTGAAGAAAGCCGGAGTGACAGAATTTGATGAGTCCTGTAGAGCCCACCGACCAGAGAACATTTCATCTCATGTTTGGGATGGATTATGTACATACTAGTTGGGTGGTTGGTTTCAGAGGAGATCTACATTGGGTCGACAGAATCGGGGGAGACAAGAGGTGATGCATCGAGCCGGTAGTCGTACATTCAGTGCACATAGAGAGTGTTTGGTAAGTACTTTTTTTAATATTTTATACAACATTAAATATAAACAATTTATTTTATATTCATATAGGAAGCAGAGTAGCCCCGTATTACGACGTACAACGTTTATTGGAGGATGTACACTGACCCGGCTACTGGAGAGATTAGAGGTGACCACCAGCGTCAGATTATGGTTAATATTATTTTCTTTTCAGTTTGAAAATTAAATTCATATAATCATTTCATTAATTTAATTTCTAATTGAAACTTAAGTAGTCATATGAGGTCACGACCTCTCAGACACAGGCTGAGAGTCAAGACGAGACAGGTGATCAGACTAGTGCCCACCATTTTGATGAGATGACATGGATGCAGGTGACCCAGTATGGCTTCGAAAAGGGCTGAGTAGTTGTTATCGGCTCTCATTTGACTCCTGCAGCTTATTATGGTACTACTGCGATGTCGGCGTCCAGCTCGAGAGGATCTCGTGGAGAGACATCATATTCTGCCTCACAGTATCATGAGTAGCTGCGTGCTCAGAGTCAGCTATAGAGGAATAGCGTCAGGGGCAGGAGCAGATGCGTCAGCAGTACGATGAGGAGATGCGCCGATGACAGGAGCAGATGCGTCAGTATCAGGATAAGGAGAGACTTCGATATGAGGAGAAACATCAGGGGCAGATGGAGTATATGCATCGTCTGACTCATAGTTTAGGGATGAAGTTTCCTCCACCACCTCCTCCAGGGCCTCTAGATTATCCACCCCCTAGTGATTTTTTTAGATGTAATAAACATTTGACTTCATAGTTTATTGTCATATTAACTATTTACAATTCCTCTTTCATATTGGTACGAATATTGATGATTTAATTTGTTTTTATTTTTTTAATATTTTATTACTTATTAGTATTATTTTTAATGTCTGCTTATTTTAGTAATATTACTTTTAATATTTTATATTTATTTTTAATATTGAGAAGTTTATAATTTTATAATTTTATTAATATTACTAATATTACTAATATTTTTTCATAAATATGTATGTTTATTTTAATAATAATAATAATATATTAATTTTTTATATTATTAATATTAGTACTATTATTATTTTTTGATATTTATATTTCCTAATATATAATATTATATTATTTATATTCATATTATTATTATTTTTTGATATTAATATTTCATAATATATAATATTATATTATTTATATTCATATTATTATTATTTTTTGATATTAATATTTCATAATAATATTATATTTTTTTATTATTAATATTATAATAATATAATTTATTTATATTATGAATATTATTATTATTATTATATACATAATTTAATAATAATAGTATTATATTAATTTTTTATATTATTAATATTAGTATTATTATATTATATTATATTATTTATATTCATATTATTATTATTTTATATTAATATTTCATAATTATATTTTATATATTTTATATTTTATATTATAATAATATGATTTTTTATATTATTAATATTATTATTATTTTTATATAATATTATACGATTTGAATTAATTTTTTTTTTTTTAGTATTTGTGATGAGATTATTTGCGACGGGATTTTCCGTCATAAATATTTTTTACTATAACATTTACGACGAGAAGAATACCCATCGTAAAAACATTTCTGCGATGGTCCGTTGCAAATACCTTCGTCGCAAGTATTTTTTAAATTTCGTATTTGCGACGGGTCAGAAACCCGTCGCAAATACCTTTTTTATAGATAAACGAAAATCCATTTGCGACGGGGGGAAAATACCGTCGCAAATACTCTTTTTGCGACGGGACCACCGAAAAAACACCTATTTGTGACACTGTTTTCGGCAACGGGTGATTTGCGACGGGATCCCGTCACAAATCACCCGTCACAAATATTCAGTTTTCCTGTAGTACAACTTCGAGATTCTAACACACCACGACCAATCAAAGTAGCCGTTATGAATAGTAATACCCAATTTTTGAAATTATTTAAATTTTACATTTCATAATGGACTTCATATTTCGATTCAGAATATCGGAATTATCCTATGTTGAATTTTTGGTATTTTTCCGCGAACTTCCAATTTTCGATGAATAGTGAAAAATACTTAAAAACAACTTTTTAATAAAAATAATTTATAGTGATAAATTATAATATTTAGTGGTTTTAAAGTATAATTAGAATATACTTTAATCATTTTATTCAGTGGCGGTCATTAGAATTAATTTCAATTTGAAATTGGACATAAACAATTGTCAATCTTTGGATTGATATTGTTTCTTAAAAACATGCTATTTGTTTTGACTACGGGAATTAATTATAAAATTAATTAATGCAACTTATATGTTGGGAATTTTTAAAAATAGACATCATTTTTGAAATCGGAATATCAATTATAGCTTAGGGTGAATTTTTGGTATTTCTCTGAAAAACATCAATTTTTGATGAATAGTGAAACCACTAAGTTGTAGTTAAAAAAACTGATTTTTCGTTTAAATGAAATTTTACCACTTCTGTGAATTGAATTTCAAAAATCTAACATACATGGTTGTCATTAGTAAGTAAAATGTGGTTCAATGAGATGAAAATAATTTTTGATAAATAGTTACTTTTAAGTTTTATTAATCGCGGTTAAAGGTAATTAGTGTAAGTTAAGGTAAATATAATGTTATAATAATATGAAATTACCTTTACACTTATCCTACCCTTATTGTATGGGTCATGGCCGACCAATAAAATCCATGGGTCAACTTGGGGACCCCATGTAGCCACTTGGGTAAGAAAATGACATTAATAACTTTGTATTTAAAGTAAAAATAAAATTGTCACAAACATGTGTTTTTTTACTAAAATAATTATTACATGGGGTTATAGAAGTTAACTTTTCGACTATTAAAATTCATTGGAAAGATAAAAATATTTCTTACAATATATTATTTTTTTTATTGTTTTTAGACATTAAAAAAATAAATTTATTTATGACACCATGATGATCACCGATTACCTCATTAACGAACGATTTAAATTAAATAAAAAGATAAGGTAAAGTCTAAGACTTACACTTGTCAAAAACCTATTGTATGGGTGTATTTCTAACCCTTATCACATTATCCTTGAAATATATAATTGTGAGACCTTTGAAATCTGAAAATCACTTCATAATAATGTAACATTTCATGACTTTCCAAGAGGTCCCTCCACTCCTCTTATAAAAGGCCCCCACCTCTACCACCTTATTCACACCGTCAAAGCCATTTTTATCAGCCAACCTCTGCCCAAATACTCTCTCAACTTCCCTATCTTACTCCTAGAAGCCTCACTTTGGGCATAAGTCTTCCCAAGTAAGCCTTTGGCTCAAATCAAAAAGAGTTACCTGATTTTAAGGTAATGTATTCTCTTATGTTCTTTTGTTTTATATTGCTTCTCCAACCCCTTAAACTCTTTTATTACTTTATTTTGTAACAAAACTAGTATATTAAATATACTATGATGTTTTTATGAGAGTATTTGATTTAAACTTACACACACCTTCGTCTAATGGTTAAAGAACATACTGTTTCTGTGGGTGGCGAGTTACTGCCTCACGAAACGATTACTGTTCACTATTCTTTTAACACCTCTCATGGTGGCCATTAAGATGTCACTATATTTATATATGATATACATTATGTTTATGTTTTCCTTATGCTTCTTTATTTTTCATTTATGGCATACCTTTATGATTTCCATTATGGGTAAACGCGATAATTTCATTTTAGTATGTGCGGACTACCGCCCCCTCAAAGTGATTTGAATCATTAATGCCAAATGTGGGATGTATAAGGGATGGAGTAAATGATATTATATATGATATTATACTGTAATTATAGTATACCTTTATATCATTTTTATTTCATTCCATTAAATATGAAATAGAAATGAAAGTAGCGTTCATGCGTACGTACGACTTACCGTCTCCTTGAACTGTGTATTTCTTTTCTTACTTCTAAATGATATTTCTTATTATAAATAAATGTATATACTGGATATATATGATATATATGATATCTACATCATAAATATAACTCTGGATATAATGGATATTTTACCACATGAACAACTTGTAATTATAAGAAGTTTATTTTTGACTCAAGTACCAAAGATCGACAAAACGACCGTTATTAACTTAAATAATTACATAATGTTCATAACATGGTAACAAGTTATATAAAAGGAATAATGAAATTGAAAAAGGTTGTTAAGAAAGTAGAAATTAACTCTAGTTTATTATTTAGGAGATTAAATAACAATCGAGTCAAGTCGGACACGAGGTAAGGGACTTCGTCTCAATCTTCTTTCATTGAGGAATATTTTGTTTTAATAAAAGACTTTATTTAATACGGTGCATAAAACCCTTTGAATTTTATGATTATTCAAAAGGAATATTTTTATACGAATCATTTTACTAAATGAAAAAAGGGATTTTTTTGTCTTACGTATGCGACGACAACGACTTCTCCGCCGACGTGACCATTATTTGAGTTTCAGATTCCTCTACAATCCATAAATTTTTTTAAATGAAAAATAAATACCATGTTTTAATTTTCTTTTATTTTGGTATTGAAAATGGTTTTGATAATGTTTTTATTATATCAAGGTGTTGTATTGATATCTTGTGATTGAAATGTGGAAATGTTATGTTTCCTTTATGCATGTTTTATGTGATACGATTATGTTATGATTTATGATATGTTTAAACCTTTTCATATAAGAAATGTATTGGACTTAATAAGTGACGGGTGGAGCCCGCTATAGCTCCTCGATGCATCGGTAGGTCTCATAAGACAAACTAGTGTCTTGGCACGAGGCCTTGACAAAATCTTATTTGTAGTCTTGGCACGAGGCCTTGGCTACGTGGTTATGATAGTCTGGCATTATGCATTCCATTATTATGAAAGTGTTTATTGATATTGCATGTGATTATTTGACTATTATAACATCCATGTGAATAAGTAAATGGAATTACTTAATTTTATTTTTGCCATATTATGCTGATGTTCAAGTTTAAAAGGCTTTTGTTTTAGTTATACATTGCCTTAAATGTTTATGTTTATTTATGAAAGTTTCTTCTATATTGTTATCCTTACTGAGCATCTGAGCTCACCCCTTTCTATGTTTTATTTTCCCAGGATGTGAAGAAATATTTTATGACTGACCTACGTGGATATTCTAAAGGGGATATGAGTGTGGACTATGAATACTATGTTATTGTGATTTTTCACTTTATGATGTAATGTAACATTTATGAATGTATCTAGTGTTTCCAGGGATACTAAACTAATCTGTATTTCAAGACTTGATCTTTTTTTTATCATGAAAATGTTATGTAATAATGCATCGACTCTGGGTAACTGGGTTCGGGGCGTTACAGATTTCATATGTAATCTTATAATATTTCTTTGTTAATAATATTTTAGTAGTATCATTGTTTCGGGTGTTAACTGATTCGTTTTCCTTTATATGTTTGGTTACGTAAGCCATGTTTGTTATGGATAAGATGTATTTGATACATATAAAGAATGAAATTATGTTCATAAACATTAATTTTAATAATAAAATGAAAATTATTCTTGAATTATTATGATGTGGAATGAATCTCATCGCGTTTGTGGAGACAGTAATCCGTACGTACGCACGAGCGATAATATCATTATATTGATGACAAAATAATTTGTAATTGGATGTTATATAATATATACATAATGATTAACATGTTATATTTATTATTTACATCAGTTATACTCATTATTATACACATCCAGAGAATGAAGTGTTTGAATAACAAACTACACCACGATGTGGAGACGGTAATCCGTACGTACGCACATATGGTGACTTTGTCATTTATAGGATGGATAGAATAATGAATACGGTTGTACCATTTTTATAATAACATCAAAGTATATAAAATATACTTGATTTATTATTTTAGAATGGATAAAACAAAGAAAGAGGAAGTGGAATAAGAAAATAACTTAAAAGAGGTGATGAAATATTTACCTCTTCTTCAGGTTCTTCCTTTTGATTTGATCAAAAGGGATCCTTAGTTTTTCTTGATAACCAAACGAAGGCCTCTATGATGAAGGGAGGAAATTTGGGAGGATATTTGGGTAGGGTTTGGTCAAGCCAAAAGGCTTTGGAGGTGTGAACTTAATAGAAGGGGAAGTGCCCTTTTATAAGAGAGGTGACGGTCACTTTTGGAAAAGTCAGAAATATTATTTTATAATAAAATAATTTTCAGTTTCTAATGGCCCCAAAATAAATTATTTAAAGACTAAGATGGGTATTTTTCAAAAACCACTCAACCAATAGGTTTTAGACAGGTTTAGGTCATCATATTAACCTTATCTTCTAGATTTAACTCTAAGTTAAATAGTTTGACATTTACCATGTGAATAATTAAATGGCATTATTTCATTTTATTTCTGACATATTATGCTGAAGTTCAAGTTTAAAAGGCTTTTGTTTTAGGATTATAAATTTCCTTAAATATTTATGCTTATTTTTGAAAGTTTCTGCTGTATTTCTTACCCTTACTGAGCGTTTTAGCTCACCCCTTTCTATTATTTATTTTCACAGGATTCCAAGAAGTGTATTGTGATTGACATGCAGGGTTAAGACAAGGGAATAATGGAGTTCATAAAGGATTATTTATGTTGTTTTGTATGTAATGTAACATTCATGTTTGTAATCTATTTTCCAAGACTGCTAAACTGATCGGTCCTTCGGGACTTGATTCCTTGTAATCATGACAATGTATTAAAATAATGCACCGACTCTGGGTAACTGGGGTCAGGGTGTTACAGTTGGTATCATGGGAAGTTTAGCAATAACTTTGGAAACTATATTTAGATAAAATTTGATTAGAGTACATCACCCTAAGATAAAATTTTAGGATTAGTATAGAATAACTTCCTAGAATTTTGGTATTGTAGAGATTTTGTGAGTTTTTCAAGCAATACATGCATGTCTGGATATGAGTAGGTAGAGACAGCTCTGGCACATATATACCTAGGGGTAAAACCCGAAAACACCGCTTTAAGATAGAATGAAACGAGAATTGGTGCACGACAACGGGCCTTACATCACTCTTGGTAACAACACTCCCGGGGGATATGCTTAGGATAATTATCATTTTCTATACAAACCATTATGAAGGGCTTATAAGTTTGTAATTACTCAAAGAAAACATTTTTATAATTATGGATTATATCCATAAACTGCTCAATTTATGTTAGGTATTTTACAAGTTTGGAATTATTCATTTCAATTCATAAACTGACCTAGTGTATGCCATTGTATAGAAATGGCCCCTAGTAGAAGGAATGCGAACACCAAAAATACATATGATCCAAAGAGTAATAAGGATCATATCTTTCATGGTCATAACCTAACATTTAGAAGGGAAATAGTCTCTGATGTTTTCTCAACATATGAAGAAATAGTATCATTTGTTAATAAGATAAGTAAAGAAGTCTCTGAGTCCTATGGCTTTGAAGGGAAACAGGAGAAGAAAAGGATGGAAGAGAGAAATATGGATAATGGGAAGTGGGAAAAGAATAATTTTCCCATATGTGATAACTATGGGAAGAAACACCTTGGAACTTGCCTGAAGGGAATGGGAGTTTGTTATAAGTGTGGAGAAAAAGGACACCAAGTACATGACTGCAAGGGTAAGAAAAAGGTTTCAAATGTACAATGCTTTATCTGTAAGAAGATGGAACACTACGCAAACCAGCGATATAATCATCTGAGTATTCCCCAAATGATGTTATTGGATAATAATCAAGTTATGATACTACCACATATGAAGAGTAATGACTAGTGTTCTTATGTTGTTATTTTGGAATTATTTCATTGAAGTGTTGTGTCAATGATGTACTGGAAATAAATTAGGACTGTACTACAGTACTATTTCCTTGAGGATTTGAGATTTTATGGTACTAAGAAAAGTGACTCTATAGCGAGTTAAATGTTTTGGAAATTACATAGTTTAAGGAAAGATAAACCTTAATATGGTCATAATATTGAGGTACTAATTTTGGAATAAGATATGGTTGATTTGGGTAAATTATATTGGATATTCTTGAATACCTTGAAACTGATTAATGATTTCTCATCATTGGAGATTACAAATTTTTTGATAGAAGGAGTATATCTAGTATTCTTTACAGAATAAGGTAGCATGAGTGTAATCAATAAGGTTTTATGGTAATTCAGGATGTTTTAGTGTTTTGAAAGAATACATGATGAAGGTATTCACATGCTATTACGGGGTAAAAAGGATCTACATTATGTTTACCTTTGATATAAATTTTGGACTGAGAGTTTACAAAAGTATTTTGGATAAGTCCAAAGGTTGGAATGGATTAATTTTGAAAGGTTATTTTTGGATTTTTATAAAAGGACAACACGCAGACCGTGTGACGACCCGTCACGTCAGACAAAGCTGCGGGAATCGAACCCACAACCATAGTGCAATTGGGATTTATCGCCTACCACTGGACTACATGAAGTTCCTTGATGGTATAATGTAGTTTTTTTAAAGGGTCTGATATGTGAATTATAAATTCATTATATTTGGAACCCTATACAATTAAGATAAATAGAGTATTTTTGAGTTGTATTATGTTTTGGGGTGAAAGATGAGTTTGTGGTAGAAATTTATTAATGGATAAAACTATAATTATAAAGTAAGTATATCACCTTATGATCTTATCCAATCTCCTAAATAAATTCCTCAACATTAATAAAAGGAACTTAGATCAAAAATTTTGTCCTAGATGGTACCTTAGATCATCACAAATTTATGACTTTGGGATTATTGGCCTTTTCATAGCCATGTTCTCTACCACTCTCCATCAGATATTGATGGTTAGATTTCTCTTCCATATCCATATTTTCCTACATAGAACCCTAGTATGTGTTATTTTCAGTAACCTTCATACTTACCACTCTTTATTTTAAATAGAGGCATCATTAATCCATTTTTCGATGTGGGATTTCAACTAAGATATTTTGAAATGTCAACCCCAAGATTCCAATACCAAGCATAAATTGCGAGGACGTAATTTTTTGAAGGAGGGGATAATGTAACACCCCAAGCTTCCATGGTACGATTCTCTTTGAATAATACAGTAGAGTGTTTTGTACGTAACTTTGAGTTCTAACACACACCACAACCAATCAAACTAGCCGTTATGAACTGTAATACCCACTTTTTGAAATTTTATACATTTTATCTTTCAAAATTGACTTCATTTTTGGATTCTTAATATCAAAATTAGCTTAGGGTGAATTTTTGGTACTTTTCTGATAACTTTCATATTTTGATGAATAGTGAAAATTACTAAATTTTAATTAAAAATAACTTTTTTTATAGAAATAATTAATAATGATAAATTATGAATTTTAGTGATTTTAAATTATATTTAGAATATATTTTTACAATTTAATCCAATGTTGGTCACTGGACATAATTTCACATTTAAACCGGACATAAAAAAGTGTCAATCTTTTGATAGTTATTGTTTCTTAAAAACACGCTTTTTGTTTTGATAGCGGGAATTAATTTTAAATTAAAAAATGAAACTTCTATATTTTGAATTTGGTAAATTAGACTTCATTATTGAATTCGTAATATCAAAATTATATTAGGGTAAAGTTTTGGTATTTTTCTGGAAACTTTTAATTTTTGATGAATAGTGAAAAACACTGAGTTATAGTTTAAAACCGAATTTTTATTTAAATAATTATTTATTTTATTTAAATTATTTAATGTAAAAATAGATACATAATACCTATATAAGTTCAATTTAATTCATTGGAGTTGATTTTTAATAATTTTAGATATATAAAAATTTCATTGAACTTTTCACCGTCATTTACCCATCTCCTATGAGCTTTTGCAAATTCAAATAAAACTTAATTTTACCACTTCTGTGAGATGAATTTCAAAAATCATAGAGAAAAGTTTAATATCAAGGAGTAAAATGTGGTTCAATTAGATGAAAGTATTTTTTGGTGAATAATAACTTTTTACTTTTATTTACCACGGTTAAAAGTAAATAGGGTAATTAAGGGTAAAAATGATATTAATATTACCCTAACACATGTCCTAATTCTATTAGACACATTTATATCTACCTACAACAACCTTAGGAATAAAATATTATTATTTAGGTCCACTTGCATTAGATTAGGACATTTATTATTATTTAATTCAAAGAAGAGTTAAAAGAGTTAAAATCAATGTTTAATAACTAAAACATTTTTAATATGGGGTTTCAGATAAGATAAATTAGATTATAAACATTCATTAGAAAGATAAAGATATTTACTATGTCATGGTATTTTATTTATAATTTTTAGACATTAGATAAATAAATTTATTTATGACACAATGATGATGTAGTAATTACTTTATTCATGAAATAATCAAATAAATGGTATTATAAATATTACAATAAATATAATTTCAAAGTTTTTATGATATCCACGAATTTTATAGGTGAATATGAAATGTTAGGATTGATTCAATGTATTTTTTTTTGAGTAATAATGTTGTTATTATTTTAACAAAAAAACAAATATCAAATAGTGTCAAAATTGACATAAAATAGTTTTTAAAACAAATATTATATTATTAATTGATATAATGTTCCTAAAAATCTAAGGTTCGGAAAAAATAATTATAAAATAATATATATGACACTAATGAACCAATTGGGGTTCTATTGGCAGTATATAGTATGTTTATTAACCATATAGTGTAAGAATACAAGAAGACACGGTAAAAGTAAAATTATTTAACTTAGAGTTAAATCTAAATGATAAGGTTAAAATGGTATCCTAAACTTGTCTAAAACATATTTGTTGAGTTTAGTTAGATATATCCCCACCTTAGACTTTAAATAATCAAATTTTGAGACACGAGAAACCGAATTTGAATTTATTATAAAATAATATTGTAAGTTTTTCCTAAGGTGCCCCTCACCCCTCTTATAAAAGGGTACTCCCCCTTCTCTCTAATTCACACCATCTAAGCCATTTAGCTCGGCCAAACCCTGACAAAATACCCTATAAAATATCCTCCCTTCATCCTAGAGGCCTTAGTTTGATCAGAAATCCAACCTAAGGAGCCCTTTTGATCAAATCAAAACGAAGAACCCGAAGAAGAGGTAATGACTTCACCACCCTCTTTCAAGTTCCTTTCTTCTTCCACTTCCTTTTTCTTTTTTGTTTCCATTATAAAATAATAAATCTTTTATATTATATATATTGTGATGTTATTATAATTATGGTACAAACAAATTCATTATTCTATCCACCATTTGAATGATATGTCACCATACGTGCGTACGTATGGCTTACCGTCTCCACGTCGTGGTGTAATTGTTATTCAATACATTATTATTTTGATGTGTATTTGATGTAATTAATAAATATAACATGATAAGTATTATATATATATTATATTCCATCCAATTATATATTATATTAATATCAAATTAATGATATTTTCGCTCGTGCGTACGTACGGATTACCGTCTCCACAACGCGATGAGATTCATTTCCAAGTTCACCATTCATCGACGATTATAAAAATATATATTACTAATAATAATGTAATACATGACATAATAATTCTACTGGATATATATATATATATATAAGTATTTATGTACTTACATATATCTTATTCACTTACTTCCGTTCAATACTATATGAAAACGGAAACAGCGTTTATGCGTACGTACGGACTACCGTCTCCATAAACGGTGTTTTCCATTTAATATATACGTCTATTATAAATTTTTATATTCTACATATATATGATAAATAAATCTTGTTTTATATTCTGGAAGTATTTAAATCATTATCTAAGTGATACAATCAAGAGTAACAAGTTAAAACATATATGATAAAGAAAGCGATTATTACACGAAATATTAATATAACATGGAAATTATTATTAAATGGATAGTATAAAGTCATAAATGAATAATGTATGATATCATAAATATTAATATGGTTCTGTTATAATTTAATAACATACTATAGTCTTCATACAGGAGGCTAAATGTACCCTCGACTAAAGGAAAGTGCAAGGTAAGGGGTTTTCATCTCACTCCTTATTCCCGTGAGATTAATGCCATATTGCCAATATTACCTCTTGTGTGGTGTATGTACTGCCCATAATTGTATTATCTGTGTAATACACATTAATTTATGTGTATTTACTTATTCATTGTATGACACCTCTTTCATGAGTTGTATGTTTCATAAGTTACCAAATTGGTAAGGGTTAATTCCTCAATCTCTTTATTATCCGAGGTGGTTTTTATGTAAGTATTTAATTGGGACATATTTATTATCCATGTACATGTTTTATAAAAGAGAATTGAAAGGGATTATTTTAAGGGAATTTTTACTAAAACATCATTTCAAATGTTTTAAATATTTATTCTTCTAAATCTTTCTCATTAATGTCCATGTATTCAAAATGGTTTTTAAGGATTTATTTATATGGACTTGAATGTTTTTAAAATGATAATTCCTTTCAAAAGTTTCAAAGTGGTATGAGACACTTTGATTCAAAAATGTCTTTAAATGTCTTATTTTCTAAATTGTGTGGCTTTTAAATGTTTTCATGAAAAAGGTGTATTTCTCTCAAAGAGTTTTACAAATCATTTTCATCCATGTCAAAATCCTTTAATAGACTTTTAACTTGTTTTGAAGTTCATTTATCATGATACAAATCTTCCATATTGTGTTGAATGTTTTGTGATATATTTAATTGTGGATGTGTTATTCTTATACCGTTCATGGTTTATGGTTAAATTATTGACATTTCATATGCTAGTTTTAATACGAATGTTTATGTTATATTTTATCCTCTTCTTAAGATGAATGTGTTGGACTAGTATGTTCCGGGTTAGGGTCCGGTTACCGCGGACCATCCGTGTTGGTGTCTGGTTATTAGAGGCTTTCCGGTTGGTGTCTGGTTATTATAGGCACTCCGGGTTGGTTTCCGGTTATTAGAGGCACTCCGGGTTGGTGTGTGGCTATTAGAGGCACTCAGGGTTGGTGTCCGGTTATTAGAGGCACTCCGGGTTGGTGTATGGTTATTAGAGGCACTCCAGGTTGGAGTCCGGTTATAGAGGCTCTCCAAGTTCGGTTCTGGTTACAGTTATCCCTTAGGTCTTGGCATGAGGTCTTGACACAGAAATTAAAGTTCGGCATTATAAATTCCATCGTTATGAAAGTGGTTATTGATATTGCATGTGATTATTCGATTAGTAGAATATCCATGTGAATAATTAAATGGAATTATTTCCTTTTATTTCTGGCATATTATGCTGAAGTTCAAGTTTAAAAGGCTTTTTTTTAGTTTTATACATTGAATTAAATGTTTATGCTTATTTTTGATGTTTTCCGCTGTATTTCTTACCCTTACTGAGCATTTGAGCTCACCCCTTTCTATGTTTTATTTTCCTAGGGTTCCAAGAAGTGTATTGTGATTGACATGTAGGGTTAAGCCAAGGGAATAATGGAGTTAATAAAGGATTATTTATGTTGTTTTGTATGTAATGTAACATTCATGTATGTAATCTATTTTCCAAGACTGATAAACTGATCGGTCCTTCGGGACTTGATTCCTTGTAATCATGTCAATGTATTAAAATAATGCACCAACTCTGGGTAACTAGGGTTGGGGTATTACATAATGTCTAAAAAATATTAATAAAATTCCATTATATAGGAAATATTTTTATATTTTTAATGAATATTTATAGTCTAATTTATATTGTGTGTAACCCTATATTTAAAATTGTTTAGTTATTAAACTTTGAATTTAACTCTTTTAACTCTTCTTTAAATAAAATAATAATAAATGTATTAATCTAATTCAAGTGGACCAAAGAGGATCATATTTTATTCCTAAGGTTGTTTTGGATCGAATTATACTTATCCAACAGAATTAGAACATGTGTTAAGTTAATTATAATATCATTTTTACCCTTAATTACCCTAATTACTTTAAACTGTGGTAAATAAAAGTAAAAAGTTATGATTCAGCAAAAATTATTTTCATCTTATTGAACCAACTTTTAATTAAAAATATTAACTGTGTCTCTCATATTTTTGAAATTCAACTCATATAAGTGGTAAAATTAATTTTTATACAAATTTTCAAATACTCATAGGAGGTGGGTAAAAGACGGTAAAACGTTCGATAAAATTTTATATATCTAAACTTATTATAAAATGACTCCAATGAATTAAGTTGAACATATATAGGTATTATGTATCTATTTAGACCTAAAATAAATTAAATTAAAATAACTAATTATTTAAATGAAAAGTCGATTTTAACCAATAAAGCAATGTTTTTCACTATTCATCAAAAACTGAAAGTTTTCAGAAATATACCAAAAATTCACCCTAAGCTGATTTCAATATTCCAAATCCAAAAAATGAAGTCCATTTTGGAAGATAAAATTTATAAAATTTAAAAAAGTGGGTATTACTATTCAAAACGGCTAGTTTGATTGGTTGTGGTGTGTTTGAACTCGAAGTTGCGTATAACACAAGCTATTATATTATTCAAAGGGAAACGTACCATGGAAGCTTGGGTGGTTACATTCTCCCCTCATTAAAATAATTTTGTATTCAAAATTTCTAAAAAATTACTATATAAATAGATTCGGGTGGTTCTTCATTATAAGTTCCTCTGGTTCCCACGTTACCTCTTCCATCTTATTGTTTCCCCATATAACTTTTACCAAACGAGTCATCCAGTTTCTCAGCACTTGTTCTCTTGTATCATGAATCTTGATAGGATCTTTACAAAAAGACAGATCAGGTTCCAATTCAATTTCCTCATAGGAGAGTACATGCGCTGGGTCAGGCAAGTATTTTCTCATTAGTGATACGTGGAACACATCATGAACTTTGGAGAGACTTGGAGGCATTGCCAAACGGTAATCCACAACCCCAATTTGTTCTGTAATTTCTAAAGGTTCGATGTACCTAATACTTAATTTACCATTCTTACCGAATATAATAACTCCCTTCCATAGAGATACCTTCAAGAAAATATGATCTCCTACCTGAAATTCGAAATCCTTCCTATGGTTATCGGCAAATATCTTTTGCCTAATTTGAGCTACTTTGATGTGGGTTGGGATAACTTTCACCTTTTCCATCATTTCCTCAACAAGTTCTCGTCCTATGAGTTTTCCTTCACCAACATCATTCCAACAAGTTGGTGTGCGACATCTCTTTCTATATAAAACTTCATATGGTTCCATCTAAATACTGTAATAGAAGCTATTGTTATAGGAAAATTCTACGAGAGGTAAATATTGATCCCACATACCTTGAATGTCATGTTAGCAAGATCTCAACATGTCTTCTAAGGTTTGAATAGTCCATTTTAATTTTCCATCAGTTTGAGGGTGGTAGGCAGTGCTCAAACAATGTTCAGTATCCAAAGCTT
Organism: Viscum album; assembly: GCA_963277665.1. Lineage (NCBI taxonomy): Eukaryota > Viridiplantae > Streptophyta > Magnoliopsida > Santalales > Viscaceae > Viscum > Viscum album. The sequence goes on along the minus strand of OY728119.1, from coordinate 1,580,738,686 downwards.
TCTGAACACTTTTCTAGAATCATGATGTAAATCGGGGATCACGATCAAAAATAATCAATTGGGGTACTCAATTAAGTCTTACAACTTCATTAATATATAGTCTTTCCAAATGTTCAAGTGGAAAATATTCTCTTATATCAAGAAAATGTGCTGACTTGGTAAGATGATCAACAATGACCCATATTGCATCATTCCTTCTAAGAGTCTTTGGTAGTCCCATGACAAAGTGCATCGTAATATCATCCCATTTCCACTCAGGTATGGTAAGTAGTTCCATGAATCCTCTAGGATGTTGTCATCTAACTTTTACTTGTTGTAAAACCATACATTTCGATATGAAATCATAAATATCTCTCTTCATGTTTTCCCACAAAAAATATTCTTTCAAATCTCTATAAATTTTAGAGCTACCAGGGTGTATAGAGAGATTTTAGATATGAGCATCATCCAAAAAATCCCTTTTCAGATTAGGTATATCGAGAACACAATGTCTCTTTCCAAATTTCAAAATCCCATATTCATATATGAAGTCACTCAATCTCCCATCATTTATAACTTTAAACTTCTTTTGAAACTCCACATCCTCAGTCTGAGAACTCTTTATCTTTTCTAGTAAAGATTTTTTGGAAACCATTTTAAAAAGTATTCATGTTTTGCCTTCTATGGTTATTCCCATATCCATCTATACTAGATCCATAAAAATATTATCCCTTTAAACTCTCATCTTGTTCAAAACATCATGATCCTTCTGACTCAAAGCATCTGCCACCTTATTTTCCTTCCCTGTGTGGTAGTGTATAATGTAATCATAATCCTTGAGTAGTTCAAGCAATCGTCTCTGCCTCATGTTTTGTTCTATCTATGAGAAAATATAATTCAAACTCTTGTGATCAATATAAATCTCACATTTTTCACTATAGAGATAGTGTCTCCATATTTTCAGAGCAAAGATTATAGCTGCTATCTCAAGATCATGAGTGGGATAGTTTTTCTCATTGATTTTTAGCTATCGTGATGCATAAGCAATAACTCTATCATTATACATAAGGACACAACCAATTCCTTTCTTTAAAGCATCACTATAAATAATAAACCCATTGTTCCCCGATGGTATAGTAAAGATAGGAGCATTAAATAATCTTCTCTTCAGTTCTTCAAAGCATTCTTCACACTCTTTTGTCCATAAAAATTTAACCCCTTTACGTGTGAACTTGGTTAATGGGTTAGCCAACTGGGAAACATTCTAGATGAAACATCAATAATAACCTACTAAACTAATAAAATTGTGTACCTCAGTTATACTCATTGGTTCTATCCATTCTTGGATTGCCTTTGTCTTAGAATGATCAACTTAGATTCCATCCATAGTGATAATATGGCCAAGAAAAGAAATTTCCTGAAGCTAGAATTCACACTTGCTAAAATTCCCATATAATTAATTTCTTCTAAGAGTATTTAGGATAATGTGAAAGTTATTTTTGTTATCTTCTTAGATTTTTTGAGTATACCAATATATCATCAATAAATACCACTACAAAGTCATCAAGATATTCCTTGAAAAATCTATTCATTAGATCCATGAAAACAGAGGGTGCATTATTCTGCCCAAAATGCATTACTGTAAACTCGTAATGCCCGTACCTGGTTTGAAATGTTGTTTTCGGGATGTCTTCATTCTTCACACACAACTAATGTTATCTAGATCAAATTTCAATCTTTGAAAAATATTGAGCTCCATGAAGTTGGTTGAATAAATCATCAATGCGAGGTAGGGGATACTTGTTCTTTATTGTTATAGCATTGATCTCCCTATAGTCAATGCACAACCTCATAGATCCATCTTTCTTTTTAACAAAAAGGACAGTGGCTACCCATGGAGAAATACTAGGGAGAATAAATCCCTTACTACTCAATTCCTCTTTTTGTTTTTTTAGTTCTACTGAATCCACAATGGCCATTCTATAAGTGCTCTTTGATATTGGCCTTGAACCAGAAATTAATTCAATGGAAAACTCAATTTCTCATTCTGGAGGATTTCCACGTAAATCCTCTAGAAACATATAAATATATTATTGCACAATAGGTAAAACCTCTATTCGAAAATTCTTTTCCTCAACCATAGTTATTTAATTCTCTTCTTCCCCAATAATTGAATTTAGTTAAGCTACTGTGGGTGGATCTAGATAAGAATTAGGTGGTGACATTTCTACTCTAAAGATAAGGTACTCCTTATTATCATAAAAAATTGTAACCTCCTTATTTTTACAATAAATTTTCACATCATGGTCTAAAATCCAATCCATTCTGAGGATTATATCAAATTCAATCATGGGTATGACGATGAGATCAGAATATAAAGAACATTTATATTCCATAATGGGAACTAATTCACAAAACTTTGTTGCCATGATACTTCTCTTAGTTGTTTTGACTGACAACTCCCTTGTTAAGTGAAATTGAAAATATCTAATTTTGTTAGTAAACTGGAACGATATGAAACAATAGGATGATCCATAGTCAAATAAAGCATGGGATAAACTTGGAGAAACCATTAAATAACCTACCACCACGTCTTTCAGAGCTTCAACCTCTGCATAAGTGATCCTATAATCTTGGACTTTCTCCCTTGTCCTTTTTTGAGGTAAGTTCCCTTGGCGCTTAAGAGCTTGGTGGCCTTTTTCACCACACTAGTAATAGACTCTCGTTCCCTTCTAGAAAGTACCGAGGTGTTTATTCCCACATTTACTATAGGATGAAAATTCAACTATTCCTTTCCTCCCATTATTTCTATTTCGATAGTGTTCAAAATATCTCTTCTTCTCCTACATTACTTTAAAGTTGTAAAACTTAAAGAATACTTTTTCTATCTTGATAGCGCATGAGACAATATCATCATATGATGAGAAGGATTCTGAGACTAATTCTCGATGGAGAAATGGTTTTAACCCATCAAAGAATTGATAAATCATACTCCTTGGGTTATATATATAATCAGCAACATGCCTTGATAACCTCGTAAAGTTAGCCTCATATTTTGTGACATTCTCATCCTCCTTTTTTCTCAGACTCAAAAATAACCTTTCCATATCCGCTCAATGGTCACGAGGAAATTATTTTTATAATAAAATCTCTTTAAACTCCCTTGATTCCATATTTTATACTTTATCATCTTCCTTTGTGTTTTGAATCAATGACCACCATTGATCTGCGTCTCTCATGAGGCGATAAACTGTCATGAAAACTTTTTACCTTTTGCTACTCCCCAAAGTGAAAAATATTTTCTCTAATAAATTTTTCCATTTCTCAAATACTAATGGACGTGTACTGTAACGCCCCAACCCCAGCTACCCAGAGCCGGTGCATTACTTCGTAACATTGGCATGATCACAAAAGATCAAGTCTCGAAAGACCGATTAGTTTAGTAGCCTTGGAAATACTAGATACATTCATAAGTTTTACATTACATCATAAAATGAAAAACAACTACAACAACATAATGTCTCCACAGTCCACACTATTATCCCCTCATAATATCCCTGCAGGTCATTCATAATTTACTTCTTCACTTCCTGGGAAAAAAATAAAACATAGAAAAGGGGTGAGCTCAAATGCCCAGTAAGGATAACAATATAGCGGAAACTTTCATAAATAAGAATAAACATTTAAGGCAATGTATAACTAAAACAAAAGCCTTTTAAACTTGAATATCAACATAATATGGAAAAAGTAAAATGAAATAACGCCATTTACTCATTCACATGGATATTCTACTAATCGAATAATCACATGCAAAATCACTAACCACTTTCATAATGTTGGAATGCATAATGCCAGACTATCATAACCACATAGCCAAGGCCTCGTGCCAGGACTACAAATAAGATTTTGTCAAGGCCTTGTGCCAAGACACTAGTTTGTCTCATGAGACCTACCGATGCATCGAGGAGCTATAGCGGGCTCCACCCGTCACATATTAAGTCCAATGCATTCCCATATGAAACGGTTTAAACATAACATAAACATTCGTATTAAAACTAGCATAGGAAATGTCAATAATTTCACCATAAACAATGAATGGTATAAAATAGCACATCTACAGTCAAACATATCAGAAAAACCTTCAATACAATATAGAAGCTTTGTATTATAATAAATCAACTTCAAATAAGTGTAAAATCCATCAAAGGATGTTGACATAGATGAAATCAAAACACTTTTTAGAGAAATATCTCTTTCTATTTTTGAAATCGTTTAAGAGCCATATAAAACAAAACATTTTCTTGAAAATATTCTTATAAGCTTGTAAGGAAAACTTTGAAGATTTTATAACGGCGGAAAATAACCGCATCCGCCGTATAAGTTAAAAAACATTCTTACCTCAATTCTGTCGAAAAGGTTAAAAAGGACCTTGTTTTGAAAACGACGGAAAGATTCCTCTTATAAAAAGTCAAAAAGGGTATAAATGACTTTAACCCATATTCTTGTAAATAATAAAAATGTTTTGAAATACATTTTGAAGAAACATGGATGTGGATGATAACGAGGTCCCCGTAGATAATTATGTATAAACAACCTTGGATAATGAAGAGGTTGTGAAGTAAACCCTTACCTTGTACTTTTCCTTGGTTGGGGTAGGTTAACCTCCTGTATAATGGTGAAATAATTGTTATTAAATTATACGATAATCGTATACATTCGTATGATATCATATATGATCTTTTAACATTGCTTTGTTAACAATATCTTAGATTTATCGTTGTTTCGGGTGTTAACTTACTCGTTTTCTTATATGTTTTGTTACGTAAGTCATGTTTTTCATGGATAGGTTGTATCTTATTCATATCCAGAATGATATCATGTCCTTAAACATTATTTTTAAATTATCAAATGATAATTATACTTGAATGGATACGACGGAGAATGAATCTTATCGCGTTCGTGGAGACGGTAGTCCGTACGTACGCACGAGCGACAATATCATTATTTTGATATTAAAATAATATATAATTGGATAGTATATCATATATACAGAATCATTATCATGTTATATTTATTATTTACATGAATTACATATCATTATTATACCCATCTAAATAATAATATATTGAATAACAATTACACCACGACGTGGAGACGGTAAGCCGTACGTACGCACGTATGGTGACATGTCATTCAAATGATGGGTAGAATACTGAATATGGTTGTTCCATATTTATAATAACATCAAAGTATATAGAAGATACTAGAGTTATAGTTTTAGAATTTAGATAATAGACAAAGAGGGAGTGGAAGAAGAAAGAAACATGAAAGAGGGTGATGAAAATGTTACCTCTTCTTCGGGTTCTTCCTTTTTATTTGATCAAAATGACTCCTTAGGATGGCTTTCTGACTAAATTAAAGCTTCTAGGATGAAGGTAGAAATGTTGGGAGAGTATTTGGGTAGAGGTTGGCCGAACCAAAAGGCTTGAAAGTGTGAATAAGGTGATAGAGGTGGGGGCCTTTTATAAGAGGAGAGGAGGGGCTCTTTTGGAAAGATTGAAATGTTACATTATTATACCATGCTTTTCGGATTCTAAAGGTCACACACTTATATAATTCGTGGATAAGGTGATAAGGGTTTGAAATATCTTCATCCAATAGGCTTTGGACAAGTGTAAGCCTTGGATTTTGCATTATCTTCTCATTTTATTTAAATCGTTAAATAATGAGGTCATCGCCGCATCATAATGATGTCATAAATAATTTAATTTATTTAATGTATAAAAATTATAAAAAAAATACTATGATGTAGGAAATATTTTTAGCATTCTAATTAATATTTATAATCAAAATTTGGACTTGTGTAACCCCACTAAAAAACTGTTTTAGTAAGACAAATCATGTTTGTGTCAATTTACTTTTAACATTAAATAAATATATATTAATGTCATTTTCCAACTAAAGTGGCTCCATGGGGTCCCCAAGTTGACCCATGGGTTGTCGTGGTCGGACATGACTCATCCAATAGGAGTAGGACAAGTTTCATGCTCATCTCATATTATTAAAACATTATTTGTACCTTAAACTACACTAATTACCTCTAATCGCGATTAAGAACTTAAAAGTTACCATTCACAAAAAAATTATTTTAATCTCATTGAACCACATTTTACTTCTTAATGACAACCATGTATGTCAGATTTTTGAAAATCAAATCACAGAAGTGGTAATATTTCATTTAAATGAAAAATCAGTTATTTAACTACCACTTAGTGGTTTCACTATTCATCAAAAATTGAAGTTTTTCAGAACAAAGCCAAAATTTCACCCTAAGCTATAATTGATATTCTGAATTCAAAAATGATGTCTATTTTACAAAATTCCAAAAATATAAGTTGCATTAATTAATTTTATAATTAATTCCCGCTGTTACGACAAATAGCGTGTTTTTAAGAAACAATTTATATCAAAAGATTGGCAATGGTTTATGTCCAATTTCAATGTTAAATTAATTATAATGACCACCATTAGATAAAATGGTAAAAATATATTCTAATTATACCTTAAAACCACTAAATAGTATAACTTATAACTATAAATTATTTTGATTAAAAAAGTTGTTTTAAGTATTTTTCACTATTCATAAAAATAGAAGTTCTCAGAAAAATACCAAAAATTCAACATAGGCTAATTTTGATATTCCGAATCCAAAAATGAAGTCCATTTTGAAATATAAAATTTCTATAATTTTAAAAAGTTGTTATTACTATTCATAACGGCTACTTTGATTAGTCGCGGTGTTTTAGAACTCGAACTTGCGTACAATGCAAGCTATTGCATTATTGAATGAGATGCGTATCGTGGAAGCTCGGGGTGTTACATTATCCACTCCTTCAATAAATTGTGTCCTCGCAATTTGAAATTTTTCTTTGAAAATAAAAGGTTGAAAAGAGAAAATACCTTTGTGGAAAACCCACATCGGAAATAAGGTTAATAAAATTTAGTCTTAATAAGAGGGAAATGGAAATAATAAAGTCACCACCAAATTATGATCTCGATAAGGAGAACATTGGTGGAAATTAGAGACATATAATTAGAGGAAAAATTTAAATATTTGTAGGGAGTGATTGAGGTCATCAATCACAATCAACTGTCAAATTGAGGGCCTCAAAGCCTTCAATCTATGTTGATTTAAAATATCATCAGTTCAACAAGACATAAGGTATTAGGATAACACATTTTATTGTTTTTATATCCCTTTACTAAAGTTTAAGAATTAATTTATTCATTGAATAAAAGATAGGTATATATATATTTATGCTTGACAATTAGAGTTTCAACCTTCAACTCATATTTCACTCAAAAAGATAATAGAACTCAAAAATATTATACTTATCCTAATTGTATAAGGTTCCAAATGTTAACACATACAATTTAGATTAGTAAAATTATTTGTAATAACCAGGGACTTCCTGTAGGCTAGTGGTAGGAAATAAAGGCCTGTCGCACTATGATTGTGGGTTCGATTCCTGCAGCTTTGTCCGACGCGACGGGTTATGCCCCACCCTACAGGTTTTCCTTTTCATAAAACTATAGTATTCCAAGAATAATCTCCAGAAAATTTTTAACCTTAAATTTACTATCCAAGGTTCAACTTAATCCACTCCAACCTTTATAGTTATCCAAAATACCTATGTCCAGACTTTCTCTAAAAGGTCTCTTAATTCCAAAATCAATTTATCAGATTCCCCAAACAATGATTAGTTTCTCTTATTGTCACATACTAAAAATATGATTACCTTAATCATATTAAAACCTTACTGAAATCAAAAAGTACTGCAGTATAATCTTTATATATATCACATTATTCTTATAACCAGAATATAAGCCTTGAGTCCAAAAGCACCAATACATTAATTATTCCGCTTCAACTGTAGTCACAGCATAAGATTGGCCTTGATCCCTTGGCCTTTTCTGAGGTAAGTTTCCCTGACGCTTAGGGCATTCATTTGCATAATGACCTATTTCTCTACAATTGTAGCATTCAACTTTGACAGCCTCTTTCTTTCCCTTGCAATCACGAGCCTGGTGACCCTTTTCTCCACATTTATAACAAACTCCCATTCCTTTTAGGCACATACCAGGGTGATTCTTCCCGCAATTATCACATAATGGAAAATCCTTCTTTCCCTTTTTCCCTTTATCTGTCTCTTGTTCTCCCGTTCTCTTCTTCTCTTGCTTTACTTTGTTGTCATAAGACTTAGAGAATTCCTTTTCTGTCTTGATAGCACACGAGACAATATCTTCGTATGATGAGAAGGATTGTGTTACTAAATATCGACGGAGAAATGGTTTTAACCCATCAAAGAAACGATCAATATTACTCCTTGGGTTACATATATAATCGGCAGCATGCCTCGCTAACCTTGTAAAGTTAGCCTCCGACTTTGCGACATTCTCATCCTCCTTCTGCCTCAGACTCAGAAATTGCCTTTCCATATCTGCTCAATGGTCACGAGGAAAGTATTTTTCTAAGAAAAGCTATTTGAACTCCCTCCATTACATATTTGATACTTCTTCATCTTCCTTTGTGTTTTGAATCAATGACCACCATTGATCGACATCTCTAGTGAGGCGGTAAACTTCCATGACAACCTTCTCCCTTTCACTACTCCCCAAGGCATGGAATATTTTCTCTAAGGAATTTATCCATTGCTCAGCTACTATAGGATTTGTACTCCCATTGAAGGTTGGTGGTGTTTGCCTCATGAAGTGGTCTAACATTGATCCTCCACGTTGCGGATCAGGGTGCTCCATACGAGTAATGTTATTATTCATAACCTGCGTGAGTTGTCCCAGTACGGTGAGAAGCTGATCGGCACCAGTTGAATCACTAGCTCCACCATAATTATCTTGAGCAGGAGGGAAATCCCTACACGGAGTGCGTGCATGGATACGGTTTCCATTCCTTCCACTAGGCGCCATTTCTAAACAATGGCATAAACTATATTAGTTTATAAATCAAAATACATAATTCCATACTTGTAAGATACTTAACATAAATTGAACTATTTATGGATATAATCCATAAAAATGTTTTCTTTGAGGAAGTATATACTCATAACCCTTCATAGTGGTTTATAAAGAAAATGAGAATTATCCAAATCATATCCCCCGGGAGTGTCGTAACCAAGAGTGCAGCAAGGCCCGTTGTCGTGCACCAGTTCCCGTTCGAGTCTAGCTCAAAGCGGTGTTTTCGGGTTTTACCCCTAGGTACATCTGTGCCAGAGCCGCCTCTACCTGCTCGTATCCAGACAGGGATGTATTGCTCGGAAAACTCATAACATCTCTATAATACCAAAATTCTAGGAAGTTCTTCTATACTAATCCTCAAAGTTCATCTTAGGTCTATGTGCTCCAATCAGAGTTTATCTAAATATAGTTTCCAAGGTTTGTACTAAACTTCCTCTGAAACCAACTGTAACGCCCCGACCCTAGCTACCCAGAGCCGGTGCATTACTTCGTAACATTGGCATGATCACAAAAGATCAAGTCTCGAAAGACCGATTAGTTTAGTAGCCTTGGAAATACTAGATACATTCATAAGTTTTACATTACATCATAAAATGAAAAACTACTACAACAACATAATGTCTCCACAGTCCACACTATTATCCCCTCATAATATCCCTGCAGGTCATTCATAATTTACTTCTTCACTTCCTCGGAAAAAAATAAAACATAGAAAAGGGGTGAGCTCAAATGCCCAGTAAGGATAACAATATAGCAGAAACTTTCATAAATAAGAATAAACATTTAAGGCAATGTATAACTAAAACAAAAGACTTTTAAACTTGAATATCAACATAATATGGCAAAAGTAAAATTAAATAACGCCATTTACTCATTCACATGGATATTCTACTAATCGAATAATCACATACAAAATCACTAACCACTTTCATAAAGTTGGAATGCATAATGCCAGACTATCATAACCACATAGCCAAGGCCTCATGCCAGGACTACAAATAAGATTTTGTCAAGGCCTTGTGCCAAGACACTAGTTTGTCTCATGAGACCTACCGATGCATCGAGGAGCTATAGCGGGCTCCACCCATCACATATTAAGTCCAATGCATTCCCATATGAAAAGGTTTAAACATAACATAAACATTCGTATTAAAACTAGCATACGAAATGTCAATAATTTCACCATAAACTATGAATGGTATAAAATAGCACATCCACAGTCAAACATATCACAAAACCCTTAAATACAATATAGAAGCTTTGTATTATAATAAATCAACTTCAAATAAGCGTAAAATCCATCAAAGGATGTTGACATAGATGAAATCAAAACACTTTTTAGAGAAATATATCTTTCTATTTTTGAAATCGTTTAAGAGCCATATAAAACAAAACATTTTCTTGAAAATATTCTTATAAGCTTGTAAGGAAAACTTTGAAGATTTTATAACGGCGGAAAATAACCGCACCCGCCGTATAAGTTAAAAAACATTCTTACCTCAATTCTGTCGAAAAGGTTAAAAAGGGCCTTGTTTTGAAAACGACGGAAAGATTCCTCTTATAAAAAGTCAAAAAGGGTATAAATGACTTTAACCCATATTATTGTAAATAATAAAAATGTTTTGAAATACATTTTGAAGAAACATGGATGTGGATGATAACGAGGTCCCAGTAGATAATTATGTATAAACAACCTTGGATAATGAAGAGGTTGTGAAGTAAACCCTTACCTTGTACTTTTCCTTGGTTGGGGTAGGTTAGCCTCCTGTATAATGGTGAAATAATTGTTATTAAATTATACGAGAATCATATACATTCGTATGATATCATATATGATCTTTTAACATTGCTTTGTTAACAATATCTTAGATTTATCGTTGTTTCGGGTGTTAACTTACTCGTTTTCTTATATATTTTGTTACGTAAGTCATGTTTTTCATGGATAGGTTGTATCTTATTCATATCCATAATGATATCACGTCCTTAAACATTATTTTTAAATTATCAAATGATAGTTATACTTGAATGGATACGACGGAGAATGAATCTTATCGCGTTCGTGGAGACGGTAGTCCGTACGTACGCACGAGCGACAATATCATTATTTTGATATTAAAATAATATATAATTGGATAGTATATCATATATACAGAATAATTATCATGTTATATTTATTATTTACATGAATTACAAATCATTATTATACCCATCTAAATAATAATATATTGAATAACAATTACACCACGACGTGGAGACGGTAAGCCGTACGTACGCACGTATGGTGACATGTCATTCAAATGATGGGTAGAATACTGAATATGGTTGTTCCATATTTATAATAACATCAAAGTATATAGAAGATACTGGATTTATAATTTTAGAATTGAAATAATAGACAAAGAGGGAGTGGAAGAAGAAAGAAACATGAAAGAGGGTAATGAAAATGTTACCTCTTCTTCGAGTTCTTCCTTTTGATTTGATCAAAAGGACTCCATAGGATGGCTTTCTGACTAAAGTAAAGCTTCTAGGATGAAGGTAGAAATGTTGGGAGAGTATTTGGGCAGAGGTTGGCCGAACCAAAAGGCTTGAAAGTGTGAATAAGGTGATAGAGGTGGGGGCCTTTTATAAGAGGAGAGGAGGGGCTCTTTTGGAAAGATTGAAATGTTACATTATTATACCATGCTTTTCGGATTATAAAGGTCCCACACTTATATAATTCGTGTCTAAGGTGATAAGGGTTAGAAATATCTTCATACAATAGGCTTTGGACAAGTGTATGCCTTGGATTTTGCATTATCTTCTCATTTTATTTAAATCTTTAAATAATGAGGTCATCGCCGCATCATAATGATGTCATAAATAATTTAATTTATTTAATGTCTAAAAATTATAAAAAAAAATACTATGATGTAGGAAATCTTTTTATCTTTCTAATGAATATTTATAATCAAAATTTGGACTTGTTTAACCCCACTAAAAAACTGTTTTAGTAAGACAACTCATGTTTGTGTCAATTTACTTTTAACATTAAATAAATATATATTAATGTCATTTTCCAACTAAAGTGGCTCCATGGGGTCCACAATTTGACCCATGGATTTTCTTGGTCGTCCATGACTCATCCAATAGAAGTAGGACAAGTGTCATGCTCATCTCATATTATTAAAACATTATTTGTACCTTAAACTACACTAATTACCTCTAATCGCGATTAAGAACTTAAAAGTTACTATTCACCAAAAATTTATTTTAATCTCATTGAACCACATTTTAATTCTTAATGACAACCATGTATGTCGGATTTTTGAAAATCAAATCACATAAGTGGTAATATTTCATTTAAATGAAAAATCAGTTATTTAACTACCACTTAGTGGTTTCACTATTCATCAAAAATTGAAGTTTTTCAGAACAAAGCCAAAATTTCACCCTAAGCTATAATTGATATTCCGAATTCAAAAATGATGTCTATTTTACAAAATTCCAAACATATAAGTTTCATTAATTAATTTTATAATTAATTCCCGCTGTTACGACAAATAGCGTGTTTTTAAGAAACAATTTATATCAAAAGATTGGCAATTGTTTATGTCCAATTTCAATGTTAAATTAATTCTAATGACCACCATTGGATAAAATGGTAAAAATATATTCTAATTATACCTTAAAACCACTAAATAGTATAACTTATCACTATAAATTATTTTGATTAAAAAAGTGGTTTTAAGTATTTTTCACTATTCATAAAAATAGAAGTTCTCAGAAAAATACCAAAAATTCAACATAGGCTAATTTTGATATTCCGAATCCAAAAAAGAATTCCATTTTGAAATATAAAATTTCTATAATTTTAAAAAGTGGTTATTACTATTCATAACGGCTACTTTGATTAGTCGCGGTATTTTAGAACTCGAACTTGCGTACAATGCAAGCTATTGCATTATTGAATGAGATGCGTATCGTGGAAGATCGGGGTGTTACACGTACTCCCATTGAATGTTGATTGTTGTTTCCTCATGAAGCAGTCTAACCTTGATCCTCCGTGTTGTGGATCAGGGTGCTCCATATTGGTAAAGTTATTATTCATAACCGGAGTGAGTTTTCCCAGTGTGGTGATAAGATGATCAGCACCAGTTGTTTCACCAGCTCCACTATAATTATCTTGAGTAGGAGGGAAATCCCTACATGGATTACGTGAATTGATATGGTTTCCATTCCATCCACTTGGCACCACTTCTAAACAATGGCATATACTAGATTTGTTTATGAATCACAATACATAATTCCAAACTTGTAAAACAGTTAACATAAATTGAACAGTTTATAGATATAATCCATAATCGTAAAAAAAATCTTTAAGAAATTATATACTCATAAACCCTTCATAATGGTTTGTAATGAAAATTAGAATTATCCTAAGCATATCCTCTAGTAGCGTCGTAACGAAGAGTGTCGCAAGGATCATTGTCGTGTTCCAGTTCCCATTCGAGTCTTGTTCAAAGTGGTGTTTTCGGGTTTTACCCCTAGGTAAATCTCTGCCAGAGATGACACTACCATCTCATATCCAAAAAGTGATGTATTTCTGGAAAAACTCAAAAAATCTCTTCAGTACCAAAATTCTAGGAAGTTCTTCTATACTAATCCTCAAAGTCTATCTTAGGGTAATGTACTCTAATCAATGTTTTTCTAAATATATCTTACAAGGTTTGTACTAAACTTACCGTGATACCAACTGTAACGCCCCAACCCCAGTTACCCAGAGTTGGTGCATTATCACATAACACTATCATGATAAAAGGATTCATGTCCCAAAAGACCGATCAGTTTAGTATCCTTGGAAGTACTAGAGGTATTCATAAGTTTTTCATTACATCATGAAATAAAAACATCAAAAAAAATTTCTCCCTATTGAACACACTTATATCCTTATCTTATCCTTATAGATCAACCATAAAATACATTTTTACATCATTGGAAAAATAAAACATAGAAAGGGGTGAGATCAGATTCTCAGTAATGATAACAATATAGAGAAAAATTTCGTAAATAAGTATAAACATTTAAGGAAATGTATATGACTAAAAAAATCCATTTAAACTTGAAATTCAGCATAATAAGGAAAAGATAAAATCAAATAATTCCATTTACTTATTCACATGGATATTCTACTTGTCAAATAATCACATGAAATATCAATAGCCACTTTCATAATGATGGAATGCATAATGCATGAAGTCATAACCACATAGTCAAGGCCTTGTACCAAGGATACAAATAGGATTTTATCAAGGCCTTGTGCCAAGACACTAGTTTGTCAAATTAGACCTTCCGATGCATCTAGGAGCTATAGCGGGCTCCACTAGTCACTTAATAAGTCCAATGAATTCCTCATATGAAAAGGTTTAAACATAACATAAAAAATAATATTAAAACTAGCATACTAAATGTCAATACTTTATCCATAAACCATGAATGGTACAAAAATAACACATCCACAGTAAAACATATCAAAAAACTTTTAATACAATATGTAATATTTGTATCATAATAAATCAACATCGATCAAGAATAATATCCTGTAAAAGATGTTGACATAGTTTAAAATGATCTGTAAAAATCATTGGGAGAAATATCCATTTTTCATGAAATCATTTAAAAGTCACATAATTTATAAAGGAAGTTATTTAAAATATATTTTTGAATCAAAGTGTCCCATACCACTTTGAAACTTTTAAAAATAATTAACATTTTAAAACATTCATGTCCATATAAATAAATCCATAAAACCATTTTGAAAACATGGAAATTAATGGGAAAGGATTAGAAGAATAAATCTTTAAAACATTTAAAATGATGTTTTAGTAAAAAATTCCCTTAACAAGAATATCTTTTAAAACTCTTTTTTGAAACATGGACATGGATAATAAATATTTCCCTGTATATACATATGTAAAAACAACCTCAGATAATTACGAGATTGTGAAATTAACCCTTACCTTGTACTTTTCATTAGTTGGTGGTATGTTAACCTCTTTTATAATAGTTAAGACATTGTTATTAAATTATACAAGTACTATATACCTAAATATGAGATCATATGTGATTTTATAATATTTCTTTGTTAATAATATTTTAGTAGTATAATCGTTTCGGGTGTTAACTGATTTTTTTCCTTTATATGATTGGTTACATAAGCCATGTTTGTTATGGATAAGATGTATTTGATTCATATACATAATGATATTATGTTCGTAAAAATTATTTTTAATCATAAAATGAAAATTATTCATGAATGATTATGATGTGGAATGAATCACATCACGTTCGTGGAGACGGTAATCCGTACGTACGCACAAGCGACAATATCATTATATTGATGGAGAAATCATATGTAATTGGATGGTATAAAATATAAACAGAATCATTAACATGTTATACTTTTTATTTACATCATTTATACTCATTATTATACCCATCCAAATAATGAAGTGTTTGAATAACAAACTACACTACGACGTGGAGACTGTAATCCATACATACGCACGTATGGTGACTTTTTCATTTATAAGATGGATAGAATAATGAATATGGTTGTACCATTTTTATAATAACAACATAGTATATAGAATAAACTGGAGTTATTATTTTATAATGGAAAAAACTAAGAAATAGGTATTAAATGAAGAAAATAACTTGAGAGAGGTGATGAAATATTTACCTCTTCTTCAGGTTCTTCCTTTTGATTTGATCAAAAGAGCTCTGTAGGCTAGCTTTTTGACCAGATGATGGACTCAAGGATGAAGGGAGGAAAGTTTGGATGATATTTGGGTAGGGGATGGCCAATCCAAAAGGATTTGTACATGTGAAATTAAGAGAATGGGAAGTTCCCTTTTATAAGAGAGTCGAGGGTCACTTTAGGAAAAGCTTGAAATATTATTTTATAATAAAATAATTTTCGGTTTCTAATGGCTCAAAAATGAATTCTTTAAAGGATAATGTGGGGATGGGTCAACCACCTCTCAAAAAAGAGGTTTTAGACAGGTTTATGTCATCATATTAACCTTATCTTTTAGATTTAACTCTTAGTTAAATAGTTTGACATTTACCATGTCTCTTTGTATTTTTATATTATATGGCTAATAAACTTACTATAACTAGCAAAAAGAACCTCATGTGGTTAATTATTAATATATATAACCTTATCTATGTCCTTTTTCCAAGAATTAGTTTTGTATGAATATTATATCAATTTATAATATAATATTTGTTTTAAAAACTCAATTATATCAATTTTGACACTATTTAGTATTTGATTTTTTTAAAGCCATAAAAACTTTATCACTTCGAATAAAATTAATTTAACCACCCCAAACATGTCATATTAACCTATAAAATTAGTTTAATTAATATGAATTTTCAATTTACATTTATTTGGATATTTATAATATCAATTATTTTAAAATTTAATTAATAAGGTAATTATTGCATCATCATTGTGTCATAAATAAATTAAATTATATAATGTCTAAAATTTATTAATAAAATAAAATTATGTAGGAAATATATTTATCTTTATAATGAATATTTATAGTCAAATTTATATTTTTTGTAACCCTATATTAAAAATGGTTTAGTTATTAAACATTGAATTTAACTCTTTTAACTCTTCTTTAAATAAAATAATAATAAATGTACAAATCTAATAAAAGTGGACCAAAAAGGATAATATTTTGTTCCTAAGGTTGTTTTCAGTCGAATTATAGTTATAAAATACAATTAGGACATGTTTTAGGGTAATTATAATATCATTTTTACCATTAATTACCCTATTTACTTTAAACCATGGAAAATAAAAGTAAAAAGTTACTATACAACAAAATTTATTTTCTTCTTATTGAATCAAAATTTACTTACTGATATTAAACGTGTCTCTTGAAATTTTTAAATTCAACTCACAGAAGTGGTAAAATTAAGTTTTCTACAAATTTTCAAATTCTCCTAGGAGGTGGGTAAAAGACGGTAAAAAGTTCGATAAAATTTTAAATATCTAAACTTATTATAAAATGACTCTAATGAATTGAGATGAACATATATGGGAAATATCTATCTATTTTGACCTAAAATAAATTAAAATAAAGTAACTAATTGTATAAATAAAAAGTTGGTTTAAACCAATAACACAATGTTTTTCAGTATTCATCAAAAATTAAATGTTTTCATAAAAATACCAAAAATTCATCCTAAGATAATTTCGATATTCCAAATCCCAAAATGAAGAAAATTTTGAAAGTTAAAATTTCTAAAATTTTAAAAAGCGGGTATTACTATTAGTGACGACTAGTTTGATTGGTTGTGGTGTGTTTTAACTCAAAGTTTTGTATAACATAAGATATTGTATTATTGAAAGGGAAACGTACTGTGGAAGCTTGGGGTGTTACATTCTCCCCTCCTTAAAATAATTTAGTCCTAGAAATTTCTAGAATATTACTTCATAAAAAGATTCGGGTGGTTCTTCATCATAAGTTCCTCAGGTTCTCATGTTGCCACTTCCATCTTATGGTTTCTCCATAGAACTTTTACAAGACGAGTCGTCCGGTTTCTCAGCACTTGTTCTATTTATAAAGAATCTTGACAGGCTCTTCACAAAAAGGCAGATCAGGTTCCAGTTCAATTTCTTTTTAGGGGAGTATATTCATTGGTTTAGGCATGTATTTTCTCAATAGTGATACATGGAACACATCGTGAACATTGGAGAGACTTGGACGCATTTCTAAATGGTAAGCCACAGACCTAATTCGTTCTAGAATTTAGAAAGGCCTAATATACTTGGGACTTAATTTACCATTCTTATGAAATCGTATAACTCCCTTTTATGAAGATACCTTCATGAAAATATGATCTCATACCAGAAATTCCAAATCTTTCCTTCAGTTTTTGGGATAGCTCTTCTTCCTTCTTTAAGCTTCTTTGATGCGGGTTTGGATAACCTTCACCTATTCCATCATTTCCTTAACAAGTTTTGGGCCTACGAGTTTTCCTTCACCAAAATCATCCCAACAAGTTGGTGTGAGACATATCTTTCCATATAACTCTTTATATGGTTCCATATGAATACTTGAATGGAAACTATTGTTATAGGAAAATTCAACCAGAGGTAAATATTGATCCCACATAACTTGAAAGTCAAGTGAGTAAGATCTCAACATGTATTCTAAGTTTTTAATAGTCTATTATGATTGTCCATCTGTTTGATGGTGTTTGGCAGTGCTCAAACAAAGTTTAGTATCCAAGGCTTTCAGAAGACTTTTCCAGAATCTTGATGTAAGATGGGGATCACGATCAGAAACAATCGATAGGGGTACTCCATGAAGTCTTAAAACTTCATTAATATATAGCCTTTCTAAAAATTTAAGTGGTAAATCTTCTCTTATATAAATAAAATGTTCTGACTTGGAGAAAAGATCAAAAATGACCCATATTGCATCATTCCATCAAGGAATCTTTGCTAGTCCCATGAAAACTTCCATCGTAATATCATCCCATTTCCACTCAGGTATTGGATGAAGATTCATGACTCCTCTAGGATGTTGTCTTCTAGCTTTCACTTATTGGAAAACCATACATCTCGACAAAAAATCAGCAATCTCTCTGTTTATGTTGTCCCACAAAAAATATTCTTTCAACTCTCTATACATATTAGTTATACCAGGGTGTATAAAGAAATTGGAGCAATGAACATCATCCAATGATTCCCTTTTTAGATCAGGTATATCGAGAATAGAAATTCTCTTTCCAAATTTCAAAATCACATATTCATATACGAAGTCACTCAATCTCCCATCATTCACATCTTTAACCTTCTTTTGAAACTCCACATCATCAGTTTGAGAACTCTTTATCCATTCTACTAAAGATGGTTTGGAAACAATTTCAAAATGTATTGATGTTTCACCATCCATGGTTATTCCCATATCTATCTTTACAAGATCCATGAAAATAGGATCCCTTTCAACTCTCATCTTGTTCAAAAGGCCATGATCCTTTCTATTCAAAGAATCTGTCACCATATTTACCTTCCCTGGGTGGTAGTGTATAGTGCAATCATAATCCTTGAGTAGTTCAAGCAATCATCTTTCCCTCATTTTATGTTCTTTCTGTGATAAAATATACATAGAACTCTTGTGATCAATATAAATATCACATTTTTACCATAGAGATAGTGTCTTCATATTTTCAGAGCAAAGATTACAACTTCTAACTTAAGATCATGAGTGTGATAGTTTTTCTCTTGATTTTTAGCTATCTTGATGCATAGGCAATAAATATATCATTCTGCATAAGGAAAAAACCAACTCCTTTCTTTGAAGCATCACTATAAATAACAAACCCATCATTCCACGATGGTAGAGTCAATATAGGAGCATTAAATAATCTTCTCTTCGGTTCTTAAAAACATTCTTCATACCCATTTGTCCAAACAAATTTAACCCCTTTATGTGTGAGCTTGGTTAATGGGTTAGCCAACTAAGAAAAATTCTGGACGAAACATTGATAATAACCTGCTAAACCAATAAAATAGGGTACCTCGGTTATACTCCTTGGTTCTGGCCATTCTTGGATTTCCTTTATCTTACAAGGATCAATAGAGATTCCATACTTAGAGATAATATGGCCAAGAAAAGAAATCTCCTAATGCCAGAATTCACACTTGCTAAACATCACATATAATTTATTTCTTCTAACAATATTTAGGCTAATGTGAAAGTGATTTTTGTGATCTTTGTAGATTTTTGAGTATACCAAGATATCATCTATAAATAAAACTAGAAAGCCATCAAGATATTCCTTGAAAACTCTATTCATTAGATCTGTGAAAACATAGGGTGCATTTTTTAGCCCAAAATGAATTATTGTAAACTCATAATGCCCATACCTGGTTCGAAATGAGGTTTTTGGAATATCTTCCTTTTTCACACACAACTTATGATATCCAGATCGATGGTCAATATTTTAAAAATATTTAACTCTATGAAGTTGGTCAAATAAATCCTTAATTCGAGATAGGGGATACTTTTTCTTTGTTCTTATAACATTGATCTCCCTTTAGTCAATGAAAAACCTCATAGATCCGTCTTTCTTTTTAGAAAAAAGGACAGGGGATCCCCATGGAGAAACACTAGGGTGAATAAATCCCTTATTACTCAATTCCTATAGTTTTTTTATTTAGTTCCACTAATTCCAAAGTGGCCATTCTATAAGGGTTATCTGATATAGGCCTTGAACCATGAATTAAATCAATGGAAAACTCAATTTCTCATTTTGGAGGATGTCCAAGTAAATCCTCTAAAAACACATCAAAATATTCTTTCACAATAGGTACATCCTCTATTAGAACATTCTTTTCTTCACCCGTAGTTATTTCATTCTCTTCACCCCCCATATTTGAATTTCGTTGAGCTACTATGGGTGGATCTAGATAAGAATCAGGTGGTGACATTTCTGATCTAAAGATAAGGTACTCCTTATCACTATCAAAAATTGTAACCTCCTTCTTACAATAAACTTTGGCATCAGCGTCTGAAAGCAAATCCATTCCAAAGATTATATGAAATTCAATCATGGGTATGACGATGAGAACAGCAGATAAAGAACATTTATATGCCTTAATGGGAATTGATTCACAAAACTTTGTTGCGATGATACTTACCTTAGGTTTTTTGATTGATAGATCCCTTGTTATGTCAAATTGAAAATATCTAATATTCTTAGAAAACTGCAAAGATATGAAACAATGAGATGATCCAAAGTCAAATAAAGCATTATATAAACTTGAAGAAACCATTAAATTACCTGCCACCACGTCTTTCGGAGCTTCAACCTCAGCAGTAGTGATCACATAAACTTGGCCTTTCTCCCTTGGCCTTTTCTGAGGTAAGTTCCCTTGGCTCTTAGGAAATTCATTTTCATAATGCCCATTTTATCTACAATCCTAGAATTCAACATCGATAGCCTCATTCTTCCCATTGCAATCACGAGCTTGGTGGCCTTTTTCTCCACACTTGTATCAGACTCCCATCCCTTCAATAAAGTACCATGGTGTTTATTCCCACATTTACCGCAGGATGGATATTCAAATTTTCACTTATTCCCCTTATTTCCATTTCAAGAGTGTTCAGTATATCTCTTCTTCTCCTGCTTTTCTTTAAAGTCATAAGGATTAGGGAATTATTTGTTTTGTCTTGATAGTGCATGAGACAATATCTTCTAATTACAAGAAATATTTTGAGACTAATTCTTGATGGATAAATGGTTTTAACCCATCATAGAATCGATCAATCATACTCCTTAGGTTAAGTATATAATCTTCAGCATGCCTTGCTAACCTCGTAAAGTTAGCCTCATATTTTGTGACATTCTTATCCTCCTTTTGTCTCAGACTCAAAATGTGACTTTCCATATCTTCTTGATGGTCACGAGGAAAGTATTTTTATAATAAAATCTCTTTAAACTACCTCCATTCCATATTTTATTCTTCATCATCATCCTTTTTGTTTTGAATCAATGACCACCATTGATCTGTATCTCCCATGAGGCGATAACATTCCATGACAACGTTTTCCCTTTAGCTCCTCCCCAAAGAACGAAATATTTTCTCTAAGGAATATATCCATTTCTCAGCTACTAATGGATTTGTAATCCCATTGAATTTTGGTGGTTGTTTCCTAATGAAGCGGTCTGACATTTGTCCTCCGTGTTGTGGATCAAGGTGCGTCATACGGGTAAGGTTATTATTCTTAACCTGAGTGTGTTTCTCGATATGGTGATAAGCTGATTAGTACCAGTTGCTTCACCAGCTCCACTATAATTATCTTGAGTAGGAGAAAAATCCCTAAATGGATTGTGTGCATTGATATGGTTTCCATTCCTTCCACTAGGCACCATTTCAAAATAATGGAATAAACTAGATTAGTTTATGAATCCAAATACATAATTCCAAACTTGTAAAATAGTTAACATAAATTGAACAGTTTATGGATATAATCCATAATCATAAAAATGTTTTCTTTGAGAAAGTATATACTCATAAACCCTTCATAATGGTTTGTAAAGAAAATGAGAATTATCCTAAGAATATCCCTCAAGAGTGTCGTAACCAAGAGTGCAGTAAGGCCCGTTGTCGAGCACCAGTTCTCGTTCGAGTCTAGCTCAAAGTAGTATTTTCAGGTTTTACCCCTAGGTACATCTATGCTAGAGCTGCCTCTACCTACTCGTATCGAGAAAGGGATGTATTTCTTGGAAAACTCACAAAATCTCTATAGTACCAAAATTTTAGGAAGTTCTTCTATACTAATCCGCAAAGTCAATATTATGGTAATGTTCTCTAGTCAGAGTTTTTCTAAATATATCTTCCAAGGATTGTACTAAACTTACTCTAATACCAACTTTAACACCTAGACCCCAATTTCCCATAGTAGGTGCATTATTACATAACATTGGAATGATAAAAGGAATCATGTCCAGAAATACTAATCAGTTTAGTAGCCTTTCAAGTACAAAATACATTCCTGAGTTTTACATTACATCATGAAATAAAAACATCAACAACATTTTGTACCCTTTTGAACACACTTATATCCTTAGCCTATCCCTGTAGGTCAACCATAAAATACTTCATCACATCCTGGAAAAAATAAAAAATAGAAAGGGGTGAGATGAGATGCTCATTAAAGATAACAATATTGTAGAAACTTTCGTAAATAAGCACAAACATTTTATGTAATGTATAAGACTAAAACAAAAGCCTTTTAAAAATAAACTTCAGTATAATATGGAGAATATAAAATCAAATAATTCAATTTAGTTATTCACATGGATATTCCACTAGTCGAATAATCACATGCAATATCAACAACCACTTTCATAATGATGGAATGCATAATTCCAGACTTAATAACCACATAGTCATGGCCTTGTTCCAAGACTACAAATAAGATTTTTTAGGGCCTTGTGCCAAGACACTAGTTTGTCTCATGATACCTAACGATGCATCAAGGAGCAATAGTGGGCTCCACCCATCAATTACTAAGTCCAATGCATTACTCATATGAAGAGGTTTAAACATAACATAAAAATTCATATTAAAACTAGCATATGAAATGTCAATACTCTATTCATAAAACCTGAATGGTATAAAAATAACACATCCACATTCAAACATATCACAAAACCTTAAATATAATATGGAAGATTTGTATCATAATAAATCAACCTCAATCATGAATAATATCATGTAAAGTATGTTGACATAGTTAAAAATGATCAGTAAACATCTTTGAGAGAAATATCCCTTTTTCAAGAAATCATTTAATATTCAAATAATTTATAATGGAATTCATTTAATAGATAGTTTTGAATCAAAGTGTCCCATCCCACTTTGAAACTTTTGAAAGGAATTAACATTTTAAAACATTCATGTCTATAAAAATAAATCCTTAAAACCATTTTTAAAAGATGGAAATTAATGAGAAAGGTTTAGAAGAATAAATATTTAAAAAATTTAAAATGTTGTTTTAGTAAAAAATTACCTTAACAAGAATCCCTTTGAAAACTATTTTATGAAACATGGACTTGGAAAATAAATATGTCCCAATAGATACTTACGTAAAAACAACCTCGGATAATAAAGAGATTGTGAAATTAATCCTTACCTTGTACTTTTCCTTATTCGATGGTTTGTTAACCTCCTGTATAATAGTTAAAACATTGTAATTAAATTATACAAGAACTATATACATAAATATGATATCATATGTGATCTTATAATATTTCATTATTAATAATATTTTAGTAGTGTCATCGTTTCAGGTGTTAACTGATTCATTTTACTTTATATGATTTATAACGTAGGTAATGTTTGTTATGGATCGTATGTATTTTATTCATATAAATAATGATATTATATTCATAAAAATTATTTTTAGTCATAAAATTAAAATTATTCTTGAATTATTATGATGGGGAATGAATCTCATCGCGTTCGTGGAGACGGTAATCTGTACGTACGCATGAGCAACAATATCATTATATTGATGAAGAAATCATATGTAATTGGATTTTATATAATATATACAGAATAATTAACAGGTTAAATTTATTATTTACATCCATTATACTCATTATCATACCAATCTAAAGAATGAAGTGTTTGAATAACAAACTACACCATGACATGGAGACGGTAATCTGTACGTACGCACGTATGGTGACTTTGTCATTTATAGGATGGATAGAATAATGAATATAATTGTACCATTTTTATAATAATATCACAATATATACAAGATACTGGAGTTATTATTTTCTAATGGAAACAACAAAGAAAGAGGAATTGGAAAAAAAAACTTGAAAGATGTGATAAAATATTTACCTCTTCTTCGGTTCTTTCTTTTGATTTGATCAAAAGGGATCCTTAGGGTGGCTTTATGACCAAAGGAAGACCTCTAAAATGAAGTGAGGATATTTGGGAGGATATTTGGGTAGGGTTTGGTCAAGAAAAAAGTATTTTTAGGTGTTAAATTAAGAGAATAGGAAGTTCCATTTTATAAGAGAGGTGAGAGTCACTTTAGGAAAAGATTGAAATATTATTTGATAATAAAATAATATTCGGTTTCTAATGGCTCAAAAAATGAATTTTTTAAAGGATAATGTGGGGATGGGTCGAAAACCTCTCAAACAATAGGTTTTAGAAAGGTTTAGGTCATCACATTAACCTTATCATTTAGATTTAACTCTTAGTTAAATAGTTTGACATTTACCATGTCTCTTTGTATTTTTATATTATATGGTTAATAAACTTACTATAACAAGAAACGTGAACCCTATGTGGTTCATTATTAATATATATAACATTATATAAGCCCTTTTGTCGAACCATATATTTTTAGGAATATTACATCAATTAATAATATAATATTTTTTTAAAAACTCAATTATGTCAATTTTGACACTATTTAGTATTTGATTTTTTTTTAAAGCCATAAAAACTTTATCAATTTGAATAATTTTTTTTAACCAACCCTAACATGGCATATTAAACTATAAAATTATTTTAATTCATAATAAGTCCCAATTTAGATTTATTTAGATATTTATAATATCAATTATTTTAATATTTCACTAATAAGGAAATTACTGAATCATCATTGTGTCATAAAAAATTAAATTATATAATGTCTAAAAATTATTAATAAAATACGATTATGTAGGAAATATTTTTATATTTATAATTAATATTTATAGTATAATTTATATTTTGTTTAACCCTATATTAAAAATGGTTTAGTTATTAAACTTTGAATTTAACTCTTTTAACTCTTCTTTAAATAAAATAATAATAAATGCCCTAATCTAATTAAAGTGGACGAAATAGGATCGTATTTTATTCCCAAGGTTGTTTTTGGTCAAATTATAGTAATCCAATAGAATTAGGACATGTGTTTCGGTAATTATAATATCATTTTTTCCCTTAATTAATCTATTTACTTTTAACTATGGTAAATAAAATTAAAAAGGTACTATTCACCAAAAACTATTTTCATCTTATTGAAACACATTTTAAATACTGATATTAACAGTTTATCTTGGATTTTTGAAATTAAACTCATAGAAGTACTAAAATTATGTTTTATACAAATTTTCAAATGGTCCTAGGAGGTGGGTACAAGATGGTAAAAAGTTCGATAGAATTTTATATATCTAAACTTATTATAAAATGACTCCAATGAATTTGATTGAACATATATTGGTATTATGTATATATTTTTACCTAAATTAAATTAAAATAAAATAACTAATTATTTAAATAAAAAGTCGATTTTAACCAATATAGTAGTGTTTTTCACTATTCATCAAAAATTGAATGTTTTCAGAAAATTACCAAAACTTCACCCTAATCTAATTTTGATATTCAGGTTCCAAAAATGAAGTCCATTTTGAAATATAAAATTTATAAAATTTCAAAAGGTGGGGATTACTATTCACAACGGCTAGTTTGATTGGTTGTGGTGTGTTTGAACTCAAAGTTGCATAAAACACAAGCTATTGTATTATTCAAAGGGAAACGTTCCATGGAATCATGGGGTGTTACATATATGTTATAAAAAATTTATCTTGAAAGAGAGAATGTAAATAATATTCTAAATAAAATAGTTAAATTTTGTTAAAAAGAAAAATAATTATAAATCAAGGATCATAACAAAGTAAAGTGTCCAATGAATTTAAACATTACATGAGATCATAACCTCAAACATGTTTGGACAATCCAAGACCTCAATATATAGAAACACCTATAAGCATATGGTATAAACCAACTACAAAGACCCTAACCTACCCTTTTCCCTATCAAGAACCAACGACCAAGAGTGAGAGAATTCATTATTTGGGGATTAATCATGAGATAAATTTCAACTCATATAACACTCATCATTGACATCCTACATTTAACTTACATAGTATACTAAATCGTTCTTTAAACCTGTATCACCAAAAATATCAATACTTTAAATGATTCACTGTTTCCTTCCATGGTTTTCCAAACCATTCTCAACCCTTGGATCATTCAAATTTTATTAAAATTCTCATAATTTTTATTATTTAAATTCAAACACAAAAAATATAATGTCATATATTAAAAAAAATTGATGCTATAATTCACCCCTCCATAATCCATTTTACCCCCCAAACCCCCTTATGATTCACCTTTGAAATCATAACTCAATTTAGACGACTAAAAATCACATTTTACTTTCTCATGGAAGTGAAGAAAATTATTTTATTTATATATACCTTTATAAAATTATTAATCAATTTGGATAAAGGAGGATCAATCAATTTGAAAATTTTTATAAAGTAAATAAAAAATCCCCCATTTTACAAAAAAGTAGTAGATTCAAAAACACTTTTAATACTTCTCTTCTTGGTCTGTACTCCCTACCGTAATGATTCACCATCTACCAAAAAAATTATTTCCCATATATTCACTATAAAATGCCTTATCATCATGGGGGTACTCCCCCAAAATAATGAAGTATCATATAAATTTCTAGCTCATAATCATAGGAATATTATCAAACCCCAATTTTATTCAATTATTTGAAAACATCCAAACATAAAACTCCCTTTTTCTCAAAATCATACTTGTATTTGATACAAACGAGTTCATTTATTACATAATAATTATTTAATACATATTTAATTTAAAAATTGTAAGAGAATCTATAAAACCTTAATTTTGGTTAAAAATAATTATTAAAACCAATACCAAAAATTGAATTTCATTCACACAAATATTCCACCAAACATTGAAATTTGGCCACACAAATTTTAAATTTAGTTTCAGAGGTCTTACAAAACACTTTTGATGAAATAAAACAAATTGGGGAACCCCCCCATATTGAAAATTATAGAGAACATAACATGATTCTATTTTATATCTCTCAATGAAAAAATGGATATGTGGAACAGAAGTTATGATTTATTAAAGTGGAACTCTTATTTTCAAATTTCCTATGAGAATTTGAGATATATAATGACTATAACTAAAGAAAAATTTAGTTATATGTGTTAATTTATGAATAAAAATATGTATCTTAGAAACATTACATCATAAATGATTATGTTTTATTGTTTTCAAACCATATAAAAACTATTAGAGTGTTTCTAAAAATATGTTTAAATATTCATAGTTTACTTGAACAGTTAAAAAAACCATTCACTAACTGTGAAAATAGTCATGGAAAACATTTTTACACGTCAAATTTTTTTGTTGGGTTTTATAACCTAAAAAAGACTGTGAATTTATTCCAGTCCAAAGAATCATGGTTTTCCAAAAAACAATGAATATTTATTCCATACAATCTATAATATCACTTAAAACTATGCACCCTTAGAATAAATTATTCTAACACCCTTACTTCATTATTTTGACCTTAAATTCTATAAATACATCCAACGAACTAAAATCCAACTATTAGTAATTTTTCTTAGCTTTGGGAATTAATTTTAAGGGGTACAATGCATTCGATCACCAGTATCATTATAAAATTTCCTTAATCATTATGAGCTTGTGTTAGTAACAAAATATCCTTACCAATGATTTTATTCATCTTCTAGTTGGAATTCATCTCTATCACATGATAAGTATAAAGTGATGAATCACGTAAAGAGATATAAGATAAATTTTTACTTGGTTCACCCAAATTTGTATAATTAAAAGAGGATATTATAAAAATGTGTAAATATAATAAAGTTTCTAACAAAATAGTGAATTTCATTATATTTTAGAGGATTGACACTATCCCTCATGGATTTGAACCATTAAAATGTAGATAACTCAATGATCTCAATAACCAAGGAAGATACCTACTCCATTAAGTTAAATTGAATCAATATTCATAATATGATAATGATTTCACACCATTTATGGGGCATCAATCAACTCCTCATTCATCAATGTGAAAAAAACCTTAATATAATATTGAGATGGATTGGTAGAACTTCCTCCATTCCTATATCTTTCATTTTATAAAAAATCATAAATTCCAACTCTTTTATTATGATCCATACTTCTCTTTCACTTATTTATAAATAAATAAATATCTTCAATATTTATAGAGGCTCTATTTTTTTATAATAATTATTCTTCAATTCACATTCATTGGGATTGAACAATTCATCAAAAAATTTATATTTAATTTTGATTCTTATTTATATAATTTGTGTTATGAAAAATCCATAAAATGTAGTAAATTTTCATTCTAGATATTCTATTTGTCCCAAAATTATTTCAATGTGTCCATCAACTTCAAGGCATGAAAAATTTCCTCACTCAAAATCCAAGATTCATATTACCAAAAAATTTAACATGGCAATGGTGTAATTACCTCCATTTTGATGAGAAGTCCCTTCACATTCAAGAATCATGGATCTTATTTCTATATTCAATGTGTGAAAAAATAATAATAATAAACTTTGAATAAAACCTTTACAGTGTTATTCTCTTCCCATTATATATTCTCCATATTCTAGGTTGACCACCAAATATCTACTTCAAAATTTTCACAACACATTGGTACCAAATACAACTTGATTTCTCTTACATCACCGAAAAAAACTTCAATAATCTTCAAAAATATCACCTTTAAAGTGATAATCATCATTCATTAAAATAACCACAAGAATAGATAAATAAAAAAAGTTAAATTTGTTCCAGACATAACTCATTTCAGGGTGATTTATTTTCAGAAAAACCTCCAAAATATTTAGTTATTTCTATCTACACTCTAAAAAAATATGACATGTGTTTAGAAATAATATTTTGTAGGTACATTATGGAATGACTTCATTACTTATGGTGCAAAAACACTTCAATTCATATAACTTTTATCTAATGTGAGACTTACTATGGTGTGATAAATATAGTTGCGGTGTGCTTTTTTTCTTACTGATAGAATAGATCTATCTCTCTCCAACTTCTTCCAATCATCCCCAAAATTCATGGTATCAAATATTTATGTCTTCTAGAACATATTTGGATATATTTCCACTATATTCCTCAACAAAAATAGCACATAAATACTCCTTAGTGTTTTTTTAACAATATCACTTTTGGGTTTATTGAATATTCTTTAACAGAACTTCATCAAAAATCATCAACACCAATTAGTAACAAATGGTTAAACCTCTTAAAATAATATAGTTTATCAATAAATCACCAATAATCTACTCTAATACCACATGAGATAACATCTTTGTGATAAATATTATTTAAACAAAATTTTATTCAAAAAAATACTTCTCCCATCATCATTATATTCAAAAATTCTCAAACAATCACTTCTTATCTCCTTGAATGTATGTACCTCCATTTTAGGTTTTCATAATGGAATAGATTGACATAATAAAAAAGAGATAATATTTCCATAAATCTATAATACATCTATTCTATGGAACATTTGTCCCATTTTGTCAATAAACCCAATGTGCACATCTCTGAAAGTTCACTTGAGGGGGTTTAAAATACCAAAAATGAATCCACATGAACCATCATAAATTTACATAAATAGAAAACCTTATTATGGATTTTAGAGTCTATTAACCAAACAATCTATTCAGATAGATATTATTAGTCTCAAATAGCCAGATGATTCCTTTTAAAACATCCTTGGGTAATGAATCAATAATGATGTCATTAATTTTTTTTGACACACACTCTAACTTTTCTTATCCATATTCAAAATTCAATTTAAAGTGATATTTTAAATTGTTTTTTTTCTATTTGAGTGATTTATAAGATTTTTTTTAATATTGAAAAAACTCAATCTATCACACTTAATTGAAATATGACATTTCATATCAAAATCGACATCTTTAAAATGGTGTTTCATCAATAGTTATTATGCACATTCTTGACTATATATAATATACATAACATTATCAATGCTCAATGAAATAGTGTGTTATTTATTATTTATTAGACAAATAAATAATACTATAAGATAAAATTCATCACTTAATGTATAATTCATATTATCCACTAAACCAACACAATATGTACCCATAAAACCCAATAATTCCCATTGTGAACTATCACTATAAAATAGTAAAAAATTCATCATTCCATTGACATATTGTAGTATCCATGTCATTAATATAAAGTATATTTATTTGGGGCTGTTTTTGTGCATCGTGAATTAATAATTGGAAAACAAAATGATAGTTCATATATATATTAAATATAATAATCACCCAATGAGTTGCCTATGTTTTGTCACATCAACCTAATTTCCATCATCACCCCTTAACAATATCATCTAGGTAAATATCAGTGTTTTAAACTTCTTGGAGTCTTCTATTAAAAATATATTGAGTACCTCATTATCATATTTATATTATGTAATAAAATTAACATCCCTTCATTATATCACATATAAACCAAGGAATATTTATAACTTACTAATCGAAGACATCGTGAACTCACACAATTTTAATTCTTAAAACTACATGCAATATGCTATAATAAATAATCTAAATATTATTCCATCAACATAAATAAGCACATTAATCTTTTTAATTATCATATTTTGATGTATATATTTTTATTATCTCACACTAATTGGAATATAATAATTTTCAAGTGTTGATTAAGTCTTAAATACCAGGATTTTGGGGTTTTCTTTAGGCTGCAAAATTCTATTTTCAACTGGTACACATTGTTTCCATCAATATTAATAATATATCCTACAATTTAATAATTTAATCATATAAATCAAGATATAAATTAATTAATATCTATTTGGAATTCATTGGGAACACTTTAAATCCCATTTTTCAATATAACATCCAAGAAAAGTAAGATTTTTTTCTAGTCACACCACAGAGAAAATGTCTCCTTTGTAGTAACGCCATTAATTTGGTAATATCAACTGCACATCAACCATGAATTATTATGAACTAATTTTTTTATTGATATTTTATTGACTATCCCCATGATTATGATAATATTTTTTATGGACTCAAAAAAATTCCATGTTCATTTATACCAGAGTTGTCTAGACATTGATGATGTTTTCTTTATTGATTTTACATGTACATGTTGAATACTTTACATCTATTATTATCTTTTAATTTTCACCATCATCATAATATTCATATAAATTATCTAGGAATACTTTTTCTCTCACAACACTTCTCATTTCAACATCAATATCCTTTGAATATTTCTAAGAATTTTGGGAATTTTTCTCATTTTCCATAACAATGATTTTCCAACTCTCAAATATTTTTCACAAACTTTTTTAAAGAAATTATAAGACATAAACTAGGATTAATAACCAAGAAATATAACTACATACACATGAGAAGCAAATTTCTAATGTTTCTCTTTATTGAAGATAAATCACTTGGTCTTGAAAAATATAAAGTATTTCAGCACAAGAGAAATTTTTATTCCACATCACATATTGTGTATTTTCTTCATCTGGACAAACAAAATCATCTATATTGGTAATATATAACATTTTAAAAATTAATTCTAACCAATATATGTCTGGAAGGAATTTTTCAATGAACATTGGATTGGCTATATTGTGAATGATCATGTTACACCTATGTAGGACACTATTTTATTAAGGATTTATAATTTTCAACACAGTGTTCCTAACACCATGAAAATTATAATATTTTTCCAACTAAATATTGGTAAATTCGACACCATCTTAAGCCTATAATTATTTAATTTTTTCCCTATTAATATTTTCTCCCAATTTATTATAAGTTGTAGTAAACTTGATTATATTTCATCTATAGTATATCACTTTTAACTAAGAAATACTACGATAATCATTGATGAATAAAACATATAACCATTTAACATTTATATTATTAGTTGATATTGGCCTACACACATCTATATGATCTAACTTAATTATCTTCATTGACCAATTATCCTTTGGCAAGTAGTTCTTCACAATAATCATTCCCTTTTTATAATTATCACACTAATTGATACAATCATGTGAAATTTTATAGATATCAAGATCTATATTATTTTTCAACCATCCATCCAATAAATTATTTCTCAACTGAATATGTATTTTATTATGCAACATATAATACTCTTCTTTGGTTAGAAAACATATATTTTACTCTCCACTTATTGTAACTAGGATGTTATTTGTTTTATTTTTTGATAATAGTTATTGGATTTGTTGAATATTAAATCATGGTTGAATACATGTGAAGACATGTTTCTCTATGATTATCATTTGAAGACTAGATAGTTCCCATATAGACGGGAACCACATTTGGTGGGAAATGCATGCCATATGTGAATGGATGTGAATGATCATTATAGATCTTGAGAGGAAATATTAGATCCACTACAGTGTCTATATGGATAAAGAATTGCAGAAAGGAAAAAACCTTGATATTTAAATATAATAAGGTCATGAAATGATGAGATAGTGATATAGATAATGATAATGAACCTGGTATTTTTGTAAGGTTAGTATGATTAACATCAATTATTCAGTTTTACCCATTTAATATAAGAATTATGATCAATAATGAAATAAATTAGAAAAGTATAACAGACATACGGGGAAAAATGAAGATCATTCCATAACATAAGTAACCACACCAAAATACAATTTTCCATGAGATTATATTATATCATACATTAGGATAAATTAGGATTTGGTTAAATGGTGGAACCAAAGCATATATGATCCTTGCATAGTAGGTTTTATGTATGAATCATTTCACATATATGCATAGTTAACATAGGAGATACTTGGGAGCATACACCGTGAAGTAGGGAAATGTGATGAAAACAATTATACATCAAAATAAAATGGAAGTCTTTATATGATAGTTTTACTAAACTTCTAATGAATACACCCAACTGGTTCATATATAATAATATGTTTTAATGTTTTAAAGTTGCGTAAGATTGACTGGTAAGTCCCAAAAAAATATATATGATATTAAACCAATAAGGATATGAAAATGTTACACTGTGAGATAAGTGATCAAAATATGATTGAATCAATAAAACTTTAAAAAAAATTATAAAGTAAAAATTATGTGGAGAATAAATTTCATATAAATAAGTTAGGATAAATATGTTTCATCTAGGAATTTGATATTCTTAGAAGATCATGCCATAGTTGTAGGATAATTCCACAATTATTTGGACTCTAAGAAGGCCTATATTTCATCATAAAACATAAAACATAAGGGATTTCATTTTATTATAATGGAAGAGATATAGTTTTTTATTGATCCATGAATTTTCATTATGACATTGTGTATCAGATCAAATACTGTTTAAAGATATATAAGATTTAGAGTATCATACAATAATCATCAGGATAATTTTAAATGATACTATACAAGATTTTTTGGGTATGGTATTTAACTATGAACCACACTATAGTAGAGAATATATTTCTACATAATTGATCGATTCAAGGAAAGACATTACTTAGTGAAGTGATATTTGGTTTGTATTTTAAAATGTGGGGATATAGAATGAAGTTTATAGAATAAAATCAGCCTAATTGAAATGCTTTAATAGAAAATAAATGCAATGGATACAATCAATAATCATAGAGAAGTGATATCAATCTTATCCATTAAATAACGGTTTGGATGTGTAGAACACTTTATAAAAACTACTCATGGAAGGTCTGGAAAAGTAATGAGAGGAATATATAGACATATCAAATTTATATAATAATATTATATTAGATACATGATGAATTTATATTAAAATATCAAATTATTTGAATATAGAAGGC
Organism: Viscum album; assembly: GCA_963277665.1. Taxonomy (NCBI): domain Eukaryota; kingdom Viridiplantae; phylum Streptophyta; class Magnoliopsida; order Santalales; family Viscaceae; genus Viscum; species Viscum album. The sequence goes on along the minus strand of OY728119.1, from coordinate 1,580,704,316 downwards.
TCAAAGAAGAAAAATAGAGTTCTATTGATACATATGGATATCGAAGTAGTGCATTAAAAATAATTACCTTTATAAATTATTCTTAATATGGAGAAAGGAGTATTTTATTTGTTTTATTACTAAATTAAAATAGCCTATCCTCATATCAAATGGTTTCTCAAATATTATATTTGAAGACACAAAAATGAAACTTAACATTAAAGAGTTGATCCCATACAAATTTAAAGAGGAAGAGCACAATAAGGAGGATTTTAACTGAGTATCCACTTAGAGATGACTATTCAAGGTGTGTAAAAAAGCTATGATGATCTGAATAAACCATAATACCTAAAAATAAATCAAGATAACCTCATTTCTTTAAAATAAAATTTTATTCACTAAATTAATTCACAAAGGAGAAGAAGAAGAAGTGGACCTTAGATTGACAATGAGTATTTCCTAACACTTATAAGGGAAGTAACCCTTGTAAAAAAGTGACCATGATGTAAAATATATGTCTATTGAATAGTGTGTCATGGTAGATTCTAGTAAATCAACACACTTCCATGTGGATGATTCTATTATTATCGCATATTGTTGAACTAAGTAAATTTCATTGTGTTTTGTGTGATTTACTTTCTTTTTTATTGTGATTTAATATTCAGTGTGATTAGTGATAAGAGAAATTGAGATTGAAAATATTCCATTCAATTAGGGGAAAATATCCATATGGTAAAGGGAAATTCAAATAAGAAGAGTGTTACATTTTTTGTACAATATGTTTCAACCCCCCCCCCCCCCACACACACACTTGTGGGGATTAAATTAAATCATGTCCCAACACAACCAATGAGCTATAGATTCCCATTTGAGTGATTCTATAGCATCACAACAATATATTATTTTAATTTAACAAAGAATACCTTATACATGAAATTTAATCCTTTCCTTGAATCACTTAATTTAGTTACACATTGAAACTTTTGAAAAATGCCATCAATAATAAAAAAATTCATGTTCTTCAAAACTATTACTATGATTTTGATTTTTTGAGATCTAATAATTTTCAAAACATAATCTTTCCCAAAATTAAATATTCCTTCTTTTTCCACTTAATTACCATGAGAAGATAATTTTTCCACTATATATGTTTTTCATTTTCAATTAATCATCTACCCTCCAATATATACAATCTTTTTATTTTAATGAAATATATGAAAAATTCACCATATTAAATATTTATTTCTTAATCAACATCCACTACTTCACCAATTTGGGTAGAGAATGCACATAATCCTCCTCTATTACTTTTAAATAATTTTCATAATAAAAATTCGTTTTTTATTTTTATCCTTCTTGATAATGCTTCAGGTCACTGAATATTTCCTCACAATACTTCTTTTGTCACACTTCATTGTATTCTTGGGGTGAAATTAGTAACATTATGTCTATAAATTTACAAAAAAAAATATCAATTAATAACATTCAAAGTATATGAATTCATTCTCATATATAGTTTTCTTTTATGACTTGGTGTGACACTTTTCTAAGGAAAATATGTTTTTAGTATGCCCTATATTTCAAGAAAAATAACACCTAATTTTTTGTCTCTTTTTTTGTGTCTACTTTAATATTCATATATCCTTCTTGGGCTTTTGTGTGTAACCCAAATAAATCTTTATCAAATTTGTGGGTGTATGGGGATTTTAATCAAGCATCATTACTGTTTTATTATGATTAGGCCGTAATTTTGTTTTGTATTTATTCTTTAAATGATTTATTTTCTCTAAAACCTCCAAATTATTATTTGGATATCCATGTTTTACTTACAAATAATTCATATCCCATTCATTATAGTCTCCTTATATCATTTGAGGATTCCATTTTTTTTACCATCAACCATTCATCAAAAACTAACAATCTCTATATTAATTTATTTTACTCTATCCTTTACTATATTAGACCAGGTATCAATGATTCTAAAATTATAACACCAAAATATTTTAAATCATACATATTCTATTAAACCTAATTTTTTCAATAGCTTGATTCAAACACAATACCAAACTAAAACAAACCATGTGACATTATAAAATAGTTAAAATAAATTCATATAATTGGTGGGTAAAAATAAACGTAACTGAAATATGAAATATATTTATAAATAAAAATAAATGTCATTATTAATAGAAAATCATTGATGAAAATTTAATTAGTATAGAAAAATGAGTAATAATAATAATTTTGCCTTTCAAATATAACCTTTCTAAAAATTCATTTTTTATGTGTTTTCTTTTGAAACAAAATTATTATAAATAAAATATATTTTTTTATATTAATAATATATTAAAAATAATTTTTTTAGTGATTTATTGGAAATAAGAATCAGAATAGTTAATATTTTTAAAAAGTTATTTTCCTATGAAAATAGTTTTATTAGATTTTTATATTAAATTTTAAAAGTTAAATTCTCAAAATTTTTAATTTAAAAATGAAAAAATAAAATACATTTAGATTTATAATGTTAATATTATCTTAAGATACATTTTTATGATTTTGTTTAATTATTTTATTTTTAGTAGAATAATGGAAAATACAGTTATTACCAAAAAATAAATTTTATGACTTAAAATTTATTTAGGAAAGACCTATAAGTTTATAAAACATTTTAATTGATAAAATATGTGTTTAAGTATTAATATTATTCATTTTTAAATAAAATTATGAATTTTTAAAACCTATATTTTTTATTTTGTGAAATTTAGTAGTATTTTCCAATAAAGGAAACTCTTTTTTGTTCTTTATTTTAATTTATCATTATTTTGGTAAAATTATTATTTTTCCTTTAAATCCATATAACTTTCATTTCTTATAAAATAAAATAATTTATATAATGAAAAAAATATTGATAACGTCATCATATAAATAATTTTTTTCATAAAATACACTTCTAAAAATGGGTTTCTATACATTACACGTGCTAACATTAAAATTGATTATAATTACACATATAAATTTTATTTGATAAAATTTTGGTGAAATTTATAGTCATTATGTAAAAATTAGGTAAGAATACCCATTTTATTTTTATCCATTAAGAGTAAACTACTTAGGTAAATATTAGTTACCAATGTAAATCAAAAAATAAAGAACTTTAAAAAACAGCTAGTTTTAAATGTTTTGAAAAATGGTTAAAACATATTTTAAAATAGATTTTGTAGTGATTATTAAAATTATATCACCTAAAACTCCACTATCTCTCACTTTTATAACCATTTACCCTTAAATAGTTTCATTCTAGTTTTAAAAAAATAATAGTATTCAAAAAAATTTAATTTTCTCTTATTATAAAAGGGGGTCACTGACACCCTCTCAAAGTAAAGTATCCACTAAAAATTGAAAACCTATAATATTTTTCTCTACAAGAAGAAAATTTCATGCCCTAAACCTATGGTCACTATAAGTTATCCTAATAATTTCATTTCTAAGCATTATATAAAGAGAATTTTAAAGGCCCTAATGTAAGTATTACTTATTTATTATCCTTTTATTCTTTATATTTATCTTTCAAAATTATACAAACCAATGTTATATAATGACTAGAGTATAGTTATTATATTAAAGTGTCATTATATTAAAGAAATATTCGATGTTTATTATTTTATATCTAATAAGAAAAAAAGAATGGTGATTGTGTATTTGAGAAAATTATTACCTCCACAAAGTGACATCTTTTATTTTTCACCATTGCCTCTTTTAATTGGTATAAAGATTTAATTAAATAGTAAAATTTAAATATATAATATAATTATTATTAATATGAAGATAAAAATTATAATCCCTCATCAATCCCTTTCATTCATTAGTAAAATGAAATCTTTAATCATGTGTTCGGTCGACTATCACCTCTATGAAGTAACAAATATCATTTTTCATATATTTAATTTATTATTTCCTAAAATATTTTATAAAATAATTAACGACTTTAAAATATAAAAATAATATCATTATTTTTTTAATAATTATATTATTCTAAAATAAATAACTTTCCTTACCATTATTATTCATTAAATATTCTATGTTCATGTATGGGTTGACCTAACCACCTATATGAATAATGCTATAAAACTTTTCCATATATTACAATGGGAAATTAAACACTAATATTATTAAATGTTAATAATTAAATAATTATTTTTATGGGTATATAAATGTTATAATACTTATTTAACTTAGTATTAAAATATCATCATTGATCTCAAAAACTACCGAAATAATCCGACAGCAATTCAATTTTTATAGAAAATAACAAAAATATTATGGGATAAGATAAGATCTATATAAATAAATAATAGTTTTATTTCATATTATAATTAATTATCTTGAAATTATGAAGTTGGTATCAAATAATGGGCACTAAAATCAATATCATAAATCATGTGTGAAACGATTAAAGTTACTAACACCTGATGGTAAAAATAAGAAATAACTAACTAATATATTCATAATAAATGACAATAAATTAAGGATATAAAAGTTAATTTATATGAATAATTTTATTCAATAGAATATTAATATATTTACTTTTTAAAAGGAGGTTAAATCATATTGAACTAAGATTGGAAACAAGGTAAGGGTTTATATGGATAATTTAAAAATCCCTGAGATATGTTTGATATTGGGCTCCATAATTTCTTTTATATGGTGTATTAAAATCCTAATTTGCTTCAAGTATAATTAATATCTTTCATTACATGATAATTTAATTTCTATTTAACGGTATCTCTATTATGTTTCTTTATTCTTTTATACTATGACTATAAGGATTTTTATTAACTCTCTCTCTTTGTTGAGTAAAAATTATTCTTCTTGAAATTATTTATTAATGATTTTATTATTCCACCCAAATTTTCCAGTTAAAGGTATTTTAATATCCCCTATGGTGTAAAATTAACTTTTAATTCATATATTTTACTGTGATATAATTCCATTCTCAAAAATTTTATCATTGTTGAGAATAATTCCCATATTTGTTAAGTACTATTTCCTCTCCTTGTCTATATTTTTCTTTCTTGTAAATTTTTACCTTTATAAGTAGAAACTAAATTACGTGTTATAACATATGAAGTTCATATTTCATTTCCTTTCATTTAAAAATTATGTTTTGTTTCTCTTTTTTCATTGTGGGTGTTCAGTAAATGTATTTTTAATATAAGAAAAAGAAAATTATTTTTCACTCACATATTATCTATGACTCCACATTTTTTGGATATCTTTATATTTTTTATAAACATGAAAAAGGTAATTTTAAAATACATTTACTTTTATGATTTTTTTTTAAATTAAATCATTTAAATATTTTCTTTATAATTCATTTATAAAAAATAATCTCTTTTAGTGTTTCTATGTGAACATATCTTTTTGTATTATTTTTAGTTTTATATGAAACTTTTTCCATAGAATTAAATATTTTTAAAAATAAATTATTTTTCTTCTAGTAATATAAAATATTTATTTTAAAATTATTTTGAATGATCAATGATATTTCTTATTTATGATGTGATTTTTCTAAAACACAAAATAAGTGTTTTTAATATAATTAATTTTCCTTTGATATGTATTATGCTTGATCAATTATATTAATCAAATTTCACCATCCGAACTCTTTAACTAGATAGATATTGATTTTTTACTAACTAGGGAAAGCATGGTAATCCTATATGTTGTTATTCCAATATATATTTTTATTTATTAATATTGAAATTTGACTATGTATTGATTAACCATCCTTGTTCTTTATATAGATAACTTATGTCCATATTATCTCATTTATTGGATGAAAAAGTATTTATATTATCTGTTTTTATATCTCAAAATGAATATATATTTATTACTAATGAAATATAATTATTTATAGAATTTATATTCATATGTTTCACATGGTGAATGTGGTGTAATAGTAGGTTCCCTAGAAGCACCTTGAATAGTGATTTTGATTATCATATCATGTAAACAGTTAGATATACATGATGGATTCTTACCATTATAGTGTAGATATTTCTATGTCTACTATTTAATAGTAATTTTTATAGATTAATTGTTGAATCAAAAGGTTATAGTAGATCACATTCTATAATGAGAACCTTAAGATACTATGAAATTAATCTTAAACAAAGGTCTTATGGTCAAGCTACATCTTACTTCCTGGACACATTAGATGTTTAAATATTAGGTGCGTAGGGATCATAATCATTGAGACTTTATCTCAAGAAGTTCACACATAGTGATTTATAGTAGTGAGATCATGAGGACAAACTCGGCAATAGGAACACCACATGTTTTTGGGGTCATTGGTTGTTCCTATATACAGAGATATGTATTGGTCTCCATACTTGATATCATTACCGATTTATTACATTTAATAATGTACTTTGAAGCATGGAAAGAACCATGATAATGAAATCATGGTGAGGTAGCTTGTTTTTGTTGCGTAATTGGTGGTATAACATTCTTTGAATGGTCAAGAAAGAATTTGTCACTTCTAGGTTGAGGAAGTTATATATATATTGGGCCTTGTTGATCAGGATGGTAGCACCTCCATAAGAACATAGAAAAGTCAGTTGAGGTTAAATCCATCTAGTTTGATCAAAAATTTATAAAGAAATAAAAGGGTGATAACATAAGTGTATATCATGTTTTATGAGATATCTAAAGACAAAGAGATTATTTTACACGGAGCGTGTTCGTAGGTTGGTTTTTGTTGCTATGAATTTCCTTACCTCTTTAGAGACCTTGATTTGTTGCTCGAATATTTTCTTGGTCTATGAATATTATTCAATACTATCGTGATAATGTTTTAGAAGGTCACACACAATAGTGTATTCAAGAATCCGGCCTATTCAATTAAATAGATATATCAAACATGGTGGGCCCCACCCCTGTGGTATGAGTGTTTTCTAAGTTATCAATCACCGATAAAAAATAAATTCATTATAATTAATGTGAAGAATAATTGGTTTTAATTTATCTATATTATTTACAAGTTACGTTAATACGAGAAATAATATTAATCTAAATAATATTATTTTAATATTCTAGATTCATTTAATATTAAGCGGGAATACGAATCAAGTGAAATGACTTCATATTATCATGTAATACATTTAATATATATATTACTAAAATATGATAAAATATAAATAATATTTATGATGTAGTTTAGTTAATAATAAATTTATATATTTATTTTTTAGTGGGCACATATTTTTGGGGGTCGGGGAACCCATTCGGGTATATTGACTCACACTATAAAAATAGGAGAGAGGCTCATTATTGTCGTGTTGTTCATTCCAACAAAGTGATAACCTCTCTCGCATATTTATTTCTAGATAGATAAAGATTATCTCTTAGCACTAACCAAAGTACACATTCTACGGATTGAAGGAAACAAATCATGGTGATTGATGCGATGCAAAAGGACCCATCGGAACTCTGTGATAGCACCCAAATTACGAAGAACGATGAGAGTGAAGATTTTTGGGGAGTGTGTGGAAGATCTTGAGGGTTTTAGTTTTTGATCCTTTGATCAACAATCAATTGTGACAAGATTTTTTCATGTATTCTTTGGTTTTAAACAAGTTAAGTTTTTGTTGTATTTTATGTGCTCTGATTAATTTAAACAATATCCTCAAACTATACCAGGGATCAATTCATTATAGATGAAAAGTATCATCATCCTGATGATGAATTTTTTAAAAAAAATACCTAGCCTAATATATTTTACTATGACCCCAATAAATTCAAAATTCATTATGCTAAAAGAAGTGGTAGGTGCTACCCAATATTATATTTCCCCTGATGCATTGGTCAATCCCATGAGACAAAAGGTTTGGGTATTTGTTGTATTCCAACCCAATTCAAGCATGGTGTCTTGGTTATAACCTTCATGGCATGAATAATTTCTTGGTTGCATCCTTTATGGTAAGAATAATTTTTTGGCTAATTCCATAATGGTAAAATAAGTTTGGAATTATGAATTTTTTCACCATGAATTTAGTTATTATTATCCATGTGATTGTTTATTTTTTATTCCATCCATGGATTTATTTCAAGATCATGTGTTTATTTATATGAAATTATTTGACTCTTATTTATTCTTTCCATATTATTTATGCCATGAAAACTTCTAATATATGTTTTTGTTTACTGATCATTTGAGTAACCCTTATTTTGTTTTCATTTCACCAGTTTAGGAAGAAAATTATTAAAATTGAATTACATATAAGTAAAAAGCATGTGTGGATAATTTTTTTTGAGATTTTGAAGGTTTATTATGAATTATTTAGTTCCAAATATAGGTGAAAAAGGACTATTACTTGAGAAAGACCTAGGATTTATTTTTTAATGTTATTTAATACTTCTGGGGAGTTATAAACCTAAATGGTACTTATAATGTGAGCTATCAAATATTTTATTTATGTTATTGAAATTGACATGGTCTTGTATATGAATCTAAAGTTGGTATCAAATCTAGTTAGTAAAGTATGTGTTTTTAGAATAAAATCTAGTAGTACGGGTTTGGGGTGTCAAAGTTGGCATCAATGTAGGGTTTAGATAACTTTATAGGTTAGTATTTTATTTTAGGATAACTTAAGGGATGATAATTTATGGTTTATACTTATTAAAAAGGTAAATATAACTCTTTATGTTATTTGAGGTTATATTGAATATTTTAGGTATTTAGAGAAGATAAATTTAGTAAAAACTCAAGGGATAAGTCTAATTATAGGATAACATCCCAATGTTTCAGTAAAGTGGAGATTATTTTGTTCTCTAGGAAATTATATCGCTATCTAAATACGAGAATGTGGAATTGAATGTGGCATAGATTCACCTAGTGGTAATCACCCTAAAAAGGTTACTTTGAGTATCAGTTCACACTTCACTCCAATGCATATTGAGTGGGCTTAAGATTACACATCTGCCTAGATACTATCATGGTATATTCTTTGTTAAATAATAATCATTTTACATTCCATTGTGAAGGATTTACTATGTTAAGGGATTAGGTTATAGAATATGAGAGAACCCATCCTAAATAAATCCAGATTTAACCAAGAGTAATTTAAGTTAAACTAAAAACTAATGTAATTACTTTGAATAGTAAGAAATTGAGAGTTTTATTTCTTAATCTTTCAACAATTCCTTTATGGTTTTAATTATTCATAACCCATTTTAACTAAATTTTCTTATTAATAATTTAATCTTGAAAGAATCATGTAAATGATGAGTACAAAGGACAATGAAGAGATTTTCCAAATGAGAAACCTTACGAGATTAGAACTAAAGTGAGAACCTTATGTTTATACCAAACTATATATTAAGAATCATGATTTCCAATATCAATATATTTATATTTCCTAACAAAAAATATAATATAATGATGTCATTTTGTGAAATTTCAGGAGATAAATACGATGAAGGAAAAAGATTCAATTTCTTATATGTAAAAAATATGGGAAGAAACACCCAGGAGAGTGTCTCAAATGAACCAAAAGATACCTCATGTATGGAAAAGGTGTACATAAAGAAAAAATTTCAATATAAAGGTGAAGCAATTGGTTAACATGATTAGGGGTAAAGATAAATTTTCAATTCATACCTAAGATATCAAGTTAGACACATATTTCGTAATTATGTCATGAGTTATTCCTATATTTTATATAAATTTTACAAATTTAATTAGTTAGAGAAGATTAAAACTATGAGGAAAAAATTTATTTAATAGGGGTAATTTAATAACCCATTATTTTAACTTATATTATTTTCTTTTAAAACCAAATTTCTTCAATATCTTGCTTCAAATGAAACATTGTACCAAAACAAACCAAGAGATGTTATATAAATGTTAAAATGTAGCTTTATAGTTGGAGGGTATAAATATAGGTAACCGAATTATGATATATATATATATATAAATAAAAATAAATTTCATTATTAATAAAAATTAATTTAGGATATTTCAGTAAGTATAGATAAATAACAAATAAGACTAATTCTTTCTAAAAAATGTAACATTTATTAAAATTAAATTTTATATTTTTTTAAGAAACTAATTATATTTTGGATAAAATAAATTATGGATATTAATAAAATATTAACACCAATTTTATTAGTAATTGATTTGCAATAATAATAATAAAAGTTAATATTTTCTAAAAAGATATTTTTTATGACAACAATTTTCATTAGATTTTTAAATTATTTTAAAGTAAAATTCTCAAATTTAGATTTTTAATTTTATAAAAAAACATTATTTCTAGATCTATCATGTTAATATTTTATTAAGATTATTTTTTTGGGATTATTCTGAAATATTTGGTTTTTAGTTGAATAGCGAAAATATAGTTTTTACCAAAACTATAAATATCATGACTTTTTGATTATATGATAAAGAACTAGAAGTTTATAAAACACTTTATTTGATCAAATATATGTTTAAGGAGTATAAATATACATTTTTAATTACTATTCTGAATTTATAAAACCTGTGTTTAACATTTTATGAACTTAATGGATATTTTCCAACAAATGAAACTATTTTTTGTCATAATTAAACTCTACATTTGTAAAATTATATTTTTTATTTATTTTAAAGAATTGTAAATTTTATTTTATTTATAATAAATAAATTTATATCATTATAATAAAAAAAATCCTACAAATAGATTTTAATATTAAAAAGAATCTTTTTGAAGATGGTTTTTTCATGTTACATACACTAACATTAAAATTGTTTTTTAGCACACAAATTAATTTTATTTTATAAATTTATTTTCATATTTTTAATCAGTAGATCTAAATGTTTAAATTATATCCATTTTATTTTTATTCATTAAATTTAAATAACATAGTTAAAAGTTAGTTACCACGCTAAAACCAAAAATGGAAAAATATAAAAAACCAAATCTTAAATGACTTGAAATGTGTTTTAAATATGTGTTAAAATTATTTTTAGGGGATTTATAGGAATTTAATCACCACAAAATATATTATTTATCACTTTTGGAGCCAATTACCCTTGAATTATTTCATTCCTATATTAAAAAATAATGGGTATTTAAAAAAGTGACATTTTAATCACAAATAAAATGGGATCAATTCCACCATATCAAATCAAGAAATACCTTTAAAAACATAATTGAAATCCTAAAATAATTCCAATAATATAATTAAATTTAAATACCAAAATCCTCTAATCACAAAAAGTTACCCAAAGTATTTCATTTACAAGGATACTTTAAAGATCATTTCAAGGTCCTAAAGTGAGTATTACTTAATCCTTATCATTTTATTATTAATTATTAAATTCCAAAAAATATCATAACCACAGTGATATAATTAAAATATTATCATTATTATATTTAAGTGTTCTTATATTAGTGTAAAATACTTAATTATTCATTTCCATGTGCTGAGATAAAACAAAACAACTATGATCGTGCATTTGGGCAGACTACCGCCTCCATCAAGCAACGTATTATATTTTTCACCCCCTCCTCTCATTGCTCGTTAAAAGTATGGAATTGAAAAATAAATGTGACATATATAATATAATTTTTATTATTAATAAATAAATTATAATCCCATATCATTTCCTCTCATTTATTAGGAAAATTAAATCATTAACTTTCATTATGTGGACTACCAGCTCCATTAAGAAACGAATCTAGTTTTCATATAGTTTCTTTATTGTTTATTAAAATACCTTAAAATATGATTGAAAATGTTAAAAATATATAAATAATATCATTATTATTCCACAATGTTTATATTATTCAAAAATAAACCACTTTCGTAACCATAATTATCCATTAATTAGGGTATGTTCAAGTTTGGGTCAGCCTAACCACCTACTTGAATAATATGATAAAACTCTAACATGGATGATTATAAGAAATTAAATAATTAAATAATTATAATTTAATAATAAAATCATAATTGGTTAATAGTTCTATAAATTTTATATTAACTATTTAACTTAGTATTAAAATATCATCTTTGATTGATAAAATTTCCAAAATAAGTTGTACTGATATAATTTTCATGGAAAATAGATAAAAAAATCATAGAATGAGATAAGATATTTATAAATAAATATAATTTATCCGTTATAGTACCATTAATGTTATAGGAATTATTAAATAAAGAATGGGTAGTAAAATCAACATCACAAAGCATGCATAAACAATTTAAGTTACTAACACCTGCTAGTAAAAATAAGCAATAAATAAGTAATGTATTCATAAAAATGAAAATAAATTAAATATAAAAATTGTAATATATATTAATAATTTATTAAATATAATATTACTATAGTAATTTTTTTATATAATTGTTCATAGTGCATTCAACTAGGAAGGTAAACATGGTAATGGTTTTATTTTATCATTTTCAAATCCATGACGCATATTTGACATTGTACACCATAATTTATCTTATATGGTGTATTCAATTCCCTATTGCATTCAATTATAATGAATATATTTTGTTCCATGATAAATTAATTTTTTTATGGTATCCTACTTTTGTTCTTTGATTCATACATTACCATTACCGTAAGAATTTTTGTTAACTCAACTCCCTTAATTGTGTTAAAATGATTCTCCTTTAAATAATTTATACAAAATTAGTTTCTTCAACCATAGTATTTCATTTAATAGTAAATTATATTCCTCTCAGGGTAAAAATTACCTTTTTAATTCAAATCGGTTTCCTTAATAATATTTCATTCTTAAAAGTTATATCATTTTTTAGGATAATTCTCATCTTCCCCATTGACCTTTTTTCCACATTTCCCATATTTTACATTATCACTAATGTTATCCTTTATAATGGGATACCTAATTATGTTTTATATCATGTGAAATTCATATTTACTTTCCACTATTTTTTAAAATAAGTTTCATTTCCCTTTTCAAATTGGGGTTTCTGTAAATTTATTTTTAGTATAATAAAAAGGAAATTCATTGTCACTCGTATCTTATAATCTATATTTTTTTGGATTTCCCAATATTTTTTAAAAATATTTAAAATGATCGTATGTAATTACAATGAATTTATTATTTAATGTTTTGAAATAAAATCATTTTAAGATTTTTTTATATGGTCCTTTATCGATAAAAAAAATATCTTTTAGAACTTCTATGTGAACATATTTTCACTCCCGTTTACATTTTATATGAAAAACTCTTACTAAGATTTCATTGTTTCTAAAAAAACTAGTTTTTCATGTTTTATAAAATATATATTTACTAAATATTTCAAAATATCAATGATATTTCTTATTTCCAAAGTGGTTTTTTCAAAAAATCATAATAAGTGTTTTTATCCAAGTTATTTTTCTTGGTTATATATTATTTATGATTGAGGATATTCTTCAAATGTCACCATAAACCTTCTTTCTCTAGATATATTATTATTATTTATCGAATAGGGAAATTATTAATATCTCATGTCTTGTTATTCTAATATAGATTGGATTACTTTAGAAATTTGGTTATGTATTGTTTAACCATCCAACTTCTCTATCCTGATGGTTTATTTCTATGTTATCTCATTTATTGTCTGGAAAATTATTGACATTACATATGTTTTTATATCAATATGTATGTTTACAGATTAGTAAAAAAATTATTATAAATTGAAATTATTTTCACATCATACATTAGGTGAATGAATTGATATTAAAGAAGTGTTGGGTGGCGCCTAATATTACATAGCTCCTTGATGCATCGGTTGGTCTCATGAGACAAAAGGTTTTGATATTTTGTGTATTCCTACCCAATTTAAACTTGGATTTTTGGTTGTGACCTTGATGGAATGAATGATTATTTGGTTGTTTCCTTTAATATATCAATGAACCCTTTTCATACATGAGTATCACATCATATTAATGATAAATAATATAATAGTAATACACAAAAGAATCTAAAGTTTTAATTTCTTGATAAAATTGCGTTCCTCCATCACTTCGATAAAATAAAAATTAAACAATTTTTAAATAATTTGTATTTATCCTCTTAAAACCTCTCATATTCTCCTTAGTGATTTTATTGACTTGAGGACATACTGCAATGAATGGGATGTTCTTAAAGTCCAATACGGGTATGAATAACATATAAGTAATACATGACAAAAATAAATAGAATATGGGTGAGTATAATCATCATCAGTGTATCACAATAATGGGATCATCATTATAAGCATGATAAAATCATTTTAAAAAGGTATGTAATATTCTATATTCATAATAAAGAAACATCATAACATAGTGGTCAAATTCCACACATAGTTGTAAACAAACCTATAATCATGATCATTCATAACATATGTGTATATATCATAACATCATAATTATGAATAAACCTAGCATCTAACTTATGCATAATACACATAATATAATGAGATATATCGCATTTACCAATGCATTAGAGGGATATATAATTTCAACCCCACCCTACCCACCATAAAATATTCATAATAATTAATTCTACAAGGAAAGGAAACATATAACAACTTTAGTAATTAAATAAACCCATAAAAAGGAATGGGTTTAATAATGGGGTTTTAAAGAAAAATTTCAAGAATAACCATTGTTTTTACCAAACAAATAAGTGAAATAAAATATTTTCATAAAAAACCATAATGATTGAGTGGTGAAGAAGAATATTAATTAGACTAAATGATATGTTTTAGGAAATAATGTCATATTAAAAAATCATTAAAATTGTCTTATAAGTAACTTCAGAAATGTTAAAACATGTATATCCCTATAAATAAAAGAAAAATAATCATGAAATTGAATATTATGAATATTGTATAAATATATATAATAAATATAATGTTAAATAGGTGATAACCCAAAATTGAGGGAGTTGGGTTTGAGAATTCCCAAACAATAGATCCCAATTTATTTCATCACTTTTCAACCTCATGTATAATGAATTTAGTTTTATTCAATCATGGAAGCATAATTTAATTATAATAATTTATTTCACTATTAAACCATCATAATTATTGGACTCTATTTTATAATACTCTTGTTATATTTGTTTTTTTATTAAGTGTATTCATTAAATTATCTTTTATTGTTTTTATTTCACCATTATTATTTTCATGGTCATTTATAAAAAGGTAAAAATAATTATAGAACCCTAAAATAAATATAATTCAATATTTTTATATTATATATTATTTATACTATATATCCATGAACGTGGTGATAAATAGAGAGTTAGAAATGTCATCATAAGTGATTAATCAACCTTTGATGAGATATTGTCAAAAGTGGAGGAAGAGAACCAGGACATATAAATATGTTATAAATATAATAATTATTGTATATAAACATTATTAATATAATTTTAACAAACTAATAAATTTATCAGGGAATATTTGGGTATTAAATGAATAGATTAAAATAGGAAGAGAAGAGGAAAATCAGAGAAAAATTTGTTGGAAACTTTCCCTAATCTCAATACTTCTTTTTTATACAGCACTAAATTCCTTTAATTCTTGTATTTTGATTACTCTAAAACATCCCTAAGCATTATAAGGGCCTTAATAGAGTAAATTTTTGTATTGTTTTGTCTTTGGTAAGTGAGGTAGGATTGGTTTTATAAGGGGAGGGATATGGGGCATTTATACTTATGGAGAGGGGTGTTCTTAAGAAGTATTGAATAAAATATAATTTCCCAGTAACAACTTATAATAGTGAAATTTTTGAAATTATGAAATATTTTTTCATAAAACAAAACTATTTTAGGACTTTTAAACACTTTATCATTCTAATTTAATAGTTTAATCAAAAGAAAAAGAGAAAAACCAAAAACTATTTTTAAAAGAGACACATTAGGCATTAAGAGTTTGGAAAATAATTTTTAGGTTTGGAATTTGAATTTAATGAAATATTTAACTTATATAACATGTTTTTTCTTCGTCCATGAATTATATTATTGATTAGGTTCTTATTACATCATTTATGGTGTCATTTAAAACATATAGGTTAGGAAGAAATGATATTTTTACTATTAAATTATAAATTTAACTATTTAAATAAATTACCAAATAATAAAACTTATAAAATTTCAACATAGTGATTATAATGACATTAATTTTATCAACATAGTTTTTAACATAGTTAATTTTAATTTTTAAGATAAAAAATTTTATTTTTAGGAAATACATTAAAATATATTTTACTAAAAATATGCTTATTGTTTCTTTGCGTTTTTAATATTTTTTTATTTTATAGAATTAAAATATTTATATTTTCCTAAATTAATCATGATAAATATTTTTTATATTACATTTTATTATTTTTAGGTTAAATAATTAATCTAACATTCAAGTTATTATTCACATAACCCCTATATATACCTCTTAATTCATTCATTTATCATTCACATATTTTCTTCCCAGGGTTATATATTTTCTATCTATAAAATTATGATTAGACTACCATGTTTTTATTTTCCATATTTTTTTCCATGGGAGAAATAATTCTAGCATAAAAGAATGAATCAAACTTTAATATTCAAACTTATCTAATTTCTATTATTTTACCTATTTTAATATTTTTCATTTTTATGTGTTTAGTTGTTGACTAATGTAATGATGAATAAAAATTTTATATTGGTCAGAGTGAAGTACTCAAGAGGTGGTTGAATTGAGTATAAAAAAAATTCTATACCAAAATTAATTTCAAAATAAAATATCATGATTTAGAAATCTCCAAGTTAACTAATATTGTAGGTATATTTAATTTATGGTTTCAAAATATCCTCTCAATATATTGATTAAAATTTAGTTATAATAACATGTGGTTATCTTAATATTTTGATATAATTATATGAACATTAAATATTAAATATATCACATGTAAAAGCCAGCTACCAAAGTACAATTTTGAAAAAGAGATTTTAAAAATAGTTTGTAAAAAATAGTAAGATAAACATTAAAGAACATAGTATAATTATAATACAATAGGTTTAATCTCAAGATGATAAATAATCATATCCACTTTAAATTCATCTATCATCACACACATTTATTAAATAATAAACTGATACCCTCCCCAGATCAGTTATATAGAGTACAAAAGTATACTAGGTTCTCTAGGATATTACCAAGCCTCTTATACAATATCCATGGTAATATAAATATGAATTAAATGATATAAGGGTATTTGAGTACTCTTAAATAACCTAAAAGAGTGTGTTCTTTAATGTATTTGGGGAAACGATCATGTATAACTCAAATGTTTTTAAAAATAGAGAGATGGAAAGAGATGAATGTTTGATAAAACGTTTGATAAAAATTAAAATGTTCTGTAGAGGTCTCTTATCTTATGGATTTATTCTTTATATTCTAAAAAATAGATGTTAACACTAGGGAAGTTATTATATCTGGTGATTAAGTTCATATGAAAAGGGATTGTTGAGTTGTTAAGAGCCGATTACCAAATCATGTTTTCCACACACTAATGTACACTTCATTCCTATATTCATTTTTATTTAAAAAGAAATATATTTCGTAAAATATATATTGGGAGATTATCTTTTGGAATCCTCATACACATCATGAAATCTAAGCACACTAAATTCCTCTGAACAATAATTTAATTTTCCATTGAAAGTGGATTGAATGTGTTATATTAAAATATAATACCACATAATTCATGGTCTCTTAAAGGTTCCATGCCATATTTTCCATGGTCACTTCATGATGCAGCTAAAAATTATGTAGTTAGAACCCTTTTAAGGTAGTACAATTGATCTATTGTTCATAAACTCACTTCAACTGATCTTGTGATCACTTGAATACCATATGGTCACTTCATTAATTTTCCAAAATACAACTCTATTATAAAGACACTTGACTTAATCATGTGTTCAATTGGAAGAAATTTATGGTCACTCTAATACTTTTTAGTTTCTCTAATATAAGGATATATGATACAGTCACTTCACTTCAACATGAAATCAGTTTAAAGAGTGTTTCGTCACTTAGTTCGGTCAGCTAGTTTCTCAAACACTTAGTGATAAAACTGATATAGAATTGATGATATATAAAATTTGGTCTCTCTAATTAGTTTTATGATCAAAAGGTTACTCATTTTGTTGGTCGACAATTTTGTAATAAATCTATCATGATTGATTAGATAGGCATGTGGTCAATCTATTTTCTATGCAGTGGATACATCCCTTCATGAATGTTCAAAATACGTATAAAAAAATTCATGTGGTTGATCTATTACACTTACAATTCCTTGAGTATTTAGAGAAATTTTCACTATTGCTAAATTAATATCGATTGTATGGATTTTTCGGATTTATATTCAATATAGTACATAACTAAATTTACCAAATTTATATATTCTAACATATTATCATTTACAGAGCAATGAATATTTCCAAAATTCTCATAATTGTTTTACTTACATAAAACATAAAATTGATTAAAAATAAAATAAACATAATCTATGATAATTAAATGAATGAATTTATGGACTACACCAACAATCTACCCCTTTTGGTTATCAAAAATAATGACAGTAATAAGTATTAAATATGCACTAAATAGCTATTTAATTAAACCATTACAATATGTTATATCATTTCATTTACCACTTAATTCCTTTATTCTACTTTTGGGATTATCTAAAATATTTCATAAAGCATGATAAGGTTACTATAAATAGTAAACAAATAAATTGTAGAATATATCGAGAAAATATAGGAATAAAAATAATTTATTTGATTTTCAAAAAAAATATTTACAAAAGTCTTTATCTGAGTCCTTAATTAGAATATAATTTATCAAAGTGTTGGTTGGTAGAAGGGTCCATAGGGTCTTATCCTTTATTAATAACTAGATTATAAGATTGTGCAGGGTGATGGGAAAAAATAATATCCTAGAATCAAAAGGGTTTTATAAATAGGCATGATATGATGAAGGGGATAAGGAAGGCTTGGAAAAAAAAAGTATTGTAGGGGGTTTAGTAGGAGATTTAGTGTTTGGAGTAAAGGTAGAAGCTGAATTTTTCATAGTAAAATGGGTTGTTTTAGGTATAGAAATATCCATGGGTTCAAGAATGTGTGAGTTGGAAATATACATATAAGGCTCCAAGATCCTGGTAATGTCCAACAGAAATCTTTACTCATGATAAATAATATATATAAATTCATCCTTCTCTAATACAAACTGATCTATAATATTATTAATAATCAATAGTTTTTACATAAAAAAATTTAAGGTAGTGGTTTTGGGAGGAATGTTTAGGTCTCTAGCCAAATATCTAAACTATGAAATCAAATTTTCTAATGTTAAATCCCTACAAAGATAATACATTATGGAAACATTAATAAAATATTTTTCCTTCCCATTATTCATTGTTTCTTACTTAACCATTTCATAATGTTTTTCACTATGGGTTTAAATACCCATCTATACTATATTTCTTATATCCTTAATGTTTTCTAATATAATATCAATTTCTCAGGCACAAGTCTCCTCATAATATATTCTGCAATTAATCTTATCCATTATATCTATCAATTTTTATTTTTAAAACACCTTCTTATCCTATGAATCCTTCAATCTCATGAGACAAATTATCTACTTTTAGAAATATATTGGGTTGTATATGATCAAACACACTTTAATTGGTAATGGAAACGTCTTCTTGACTATCATTTAAATTATCACTGCGATTACTGAGAAAGATTTCATTCAACACTTCTAGTATATCAATATTAAATATGATGAATTTTGATGAAGCAATGACTAAGCTATAAGAAGACTAAAATTATTGAGGTGGAGAAAATATAGATTGAGAAGTTGAATTGGGTCTATGTTTTGGAGCATAAGAACTCTAATAAGACTCATAAGGTCTAAACATAGGGCCTAAAGAGTCAAACTTAGGACTTTTAATTTATTGAATGGAAATATCTAAATCTTTAAGAACATTGGGTAGACTATTATCATCTTGACTATGTTTCTCATCTCCATTTCCAAGAGCAGGTGTATCCAAGATAACAAAAAGATTATTATGAGGTGAATCATGTCTTGGAGGTGTATAATAAAAAAATGATGATCCCCTATCTCAAACTTGAGAGGACTATATATAACGATAATTTAATCCTCATCACTCCTAGAGTCAGTAAGATATAGTACAAATAGCAGATATCCTTCATTCTTATCGCCCTCATAATGTTTCACTCCTTACATGGGTTTTTTAAACCCTAAAACCAAATGATACTAAGCCAATACACATTAATAAAAATTTAAATCTTTCTCATTTCGATCAAATTATACATCTTCATCACTATGTTCAAAAGAGTAAGAAGCCTATACTTCTTGATCGGGTTCTAAACATGCACCAATTTCATATTTATCCTAAACTCAGTTTTTTTGACAATTAAATCCCCAATATAATTTTTCATCATTAGTAGGCCACAATTGTTTTTAAGGGTTTCAACCAACCATCATCCATTTATAAGTGGTTTGGTTTAGGAAAACACTAGTTGAGTTTTTAGACATTTATTTATTTTTATTTACTAATCCTTTAAGCTTCATCAAGGAAAAAATAAAATTTAAATAGGGAAAAGATTTAAAATCAGAACATATTATACTTCTCTTACCCATGTGTCTGATGAGATATATGAGAAAAAAATATACACTCCCTTTACTGTTAAATAGATAATGTAGAAATCCTAATACTTGACAACACTATGGACCCATTTTTTTGGGAAAATAAAATATTGGATGAACATGATCAAGAAATGAAATTCACCACTAAACTCAATTACATTCAACCATCTTGGGGATCTATTTTGTATCAGCTCTTCTCGAGCTTTTTCAAACTCGAAATGATGATTTTTTATGTGATTTGAGCTTTGAAATTATGCAAAATCACCATTATGAGTTACCTCATGAATCATATACCAAAAAATAAATTAAAATATTTCATTCTTAATATCAATAATCATTCAGATATGGTCCCATATTTGTCCAATTTCAAGGTTTATACTAAGATAAAAGTATTTTACTAAAGGTGGGAAGAAGGGTCTCTCTTTTTCAATAATATAATTTATCCACACATTCTTTATCACATATCTTCACACAGAACAACTCAATTTAAACTTGTTTGAGTATAATTCCTTCTCTAGAACTACTTCTCTTAAAAAATATGAAACTTTATTGGATTCAAAATCTCACTGATGCTAGCCTTCAACATTTTTGAGGTTCTTAATAATTAATGATAATATTCAAGGAATTAATGGTTTATCACAACCACTGACAATAGAGAATTAGGGATTTGTAGGGTATGTTTTCTTGTAAAGGAAGGGTCAAAAGAGAGTCAGTCTTGGGTGTCGATAAGTGGGATTCAATTTAGATTCTTATATAGGTTATTAGATATATTTATGGATGGATGTACAATAAATAATGGGAAACATAAAAAAATATTTATGACACTTAAAATTACATGAGGTAGCTTAAAAATAGTAGATAAACATTTTAACTTATACTCAATATAATCCTAACTTATCATTGCATAATAATCATTGAAAGAAAATTAATACATTTCATAAAATAATAACTTAAATTAATTAAATAAATATATAATGAATTATGCATAAAAAAATTATACATAGTTAATCATTCAGAATTAATGTATGATATAATTCAATATATCATAATTTATATGATTTATAAAAATTTAGCAAGTTGATTTTCAGTGTTAATTAATTCAGGATTAAATACACTTTTGGGAAATGAACTCTCTAATGTTTTTTTATTATATAGATGTATTTTTTCTTTAAATGAGATACATAATTTTTATAATTGTTAATATAACTTATGTTGCCCCAATTATTAGGGAAATTCCTAAGTTGACATTAATAGTCTTGTGAAGTATGTTTCATCTATTGAATTTGTACACAACAATTTCTTGAGTCTAGGTATTCCTCTTCTATAGTAGACAATGAAAAAAAATATGATTTCTACTACACCATGATTCTAGAGAATTTTTAATAATGTAAAAGTTATATAGGTAATTCTTATATATAAATTACTACCACCAAAATCAATATTTGAATAGCTAATTAAATAAAAAACATGTCCCTGAGAATAAAATAGTCCTTAATGGGTCATAATCTTGAGGTATTTAAAATTTATTTTAACAATAATGAAATACTGTTAAAAGGTATTTTCTAAAAAATGAGCTGAAATACACACATTAAACACAATTTTATGCCATATAGATATTATGTAAAGAAAACCACTATTCATACATCTGTAAGCAGTTTAGACAATTGGTTTTCTAGTTTCATCAACATTCAATTTACAGGTGGTGATCATTGGAGTGTCACTTGATTTTATTTTATCCATTAAAAATTATTATAAAATATATTTAGAATAATTAATTTGGATTAAAATAATTCCTTCATTATTTTTAAAGATTTGAAAATCAAGAAAGAGTTTTAGTTTACCCATCAAACTTATTTCAAATTCTTTCTAAATTAGTTATGAAATTTCAGTACATAAAGAATGTATTGAATATAAAAATAGAATACCATAAACATATATTTAAGAAACCAAAAAATATTTTTATGTTTCTTCCAAAGATAAGGTTGAATAAAAAATACCTTTTGTAAAACCATTTTAAATAATAAAAGTGATGATCTTACCATACCAAGCTACGTGAGCTTGTTTTAGACCATAAAGTTCTTTTCTCAATTGAAAAACCTGATTTAGAAAATAAGGATTTGAAAAAGAAAAGGATTTTTCAAGAAAAATTCTTAAAAATTTAACCATTTAGAAAGTCACTATTTGAATCCATTTGATATATTTTGAAGTTTTTATATTCTACATAAGTAAGTTGTATCCTAAATAAATCAAGGAAAACTATTGGGGAAATGGTTTCCTCATGGTCAATTTTTTTGTCTTGATTGTATCATTAAGCCACAAATCCAGATTTTTTTATAATATATATATATATATATATATATATATATATTCATCAACCACTTGTATATATTCCCATTTAGATCCAACAGTCAGATAGTCTTCGGTCTTTCCAATAGTTCCCATACTCCATTCCTTTCCTACTGATTCAGTTTCACTTGCATATAATTTATCAAATTTTCTTTATAGATTTCCACATTAATGTTCTTGGGTTTAATATGTGACAAAAAGGCTTGATTTTCAACCTATTTTTTGATTTATTTTTGAGTTTGAGTTTATCTATTTAGATCTCTAACAATAGCATCTACTGGATAGTCTCTATGGGTTTTAATGGTTCTAGGTATTGAGGTTCTAGTGTCTTATTTGTTTTCCTTAGGTTCTGGTCCCTCAAAATGTTATTTACTAGGAGATTTTTCATTAGAATCAACATCATGTTAAATAGTCTTGTAGGTGTTATGGATATTCAAATTGGAAATATCAACCTCTTGGTTTTTTATTCAGATTAAAGTGGATATATTTCGTAAAATTTTATATAAATAGTTTATTCCACAAGATGTTTTCTTTTATAAAAGAATATATAGGCTTTGCTACATGTGGAATAACCAAAGAGAATTCACTCATTTTTGTTGGATGAAATTTTAACTAGATTATTCTTTGTATTGATAAAATTAACTTTTCAACTGAAAACATTTAAATAATTCACCTTATGCTTTCTGACATTCCATAATTCATATGGATTCATATTTAAAAGAGGTATAATTATGAATTTGTTAATTAAATAATAATATTTATTTATATATTCATACTAAAAATAGACTAGTGAGTCATATTCACTAAGCATGGTTCGTGTAATTTGTTGAAGGGTTTTATTTCCTCTGTTAACCATCGCAATATGTTGATATTTTCAAGGAGTTAATAAATTATGATTATATTTATATTGTGAGATTAAGGATTTAAAATGTTTAGTTTCATAATTTAAATCATAATCAATTATCACAATTTTAATGGTAAGTTCATTAAGGTTCTCTATAGATTTTTCATATTTTTTAAAACATCTACAAGCCTTATATTTTTGTGTTGATAAGTATATTTGTGTGAATATTTAATAATCATCATAAATTACATAAGAATAATTTTTTCCTAATAAACATGATACTCTATATGGTCCAAGAAATTTCATTTGAACAATTTTTAGTGGTTGTGTGGTAGAAACTTCCTTCTTTGGTTTGAAAGAAACTTTAAACTGATTTACCTTTTGAGAGGGATTACAAAATTTTTCTTTTAGGAAATTTAGTTTAGGTAAATCAATGAAAACCCCATTTTTGACTAGATTTCTAATGGACTATATATTTCAGTGTCATAATATCCTATGCCACTACCCAGATTCATGATAAAAGGAAACTAAATAAGATACATTTTGATAAATTAAATAATTTAAATAAATTGAATAAAAATTTTCATTCCTAAAATAATTAAATAAAAATTTAAATATAGAAACATTAATCATTCTAGAGTTATTCAAAAAATTTACATGAAAATTATCCTCAAATAACTGATATTTTTTATTCTATTATATTTTAATCCATCGATAAACAAAATTTATAAATTAAATAGGTTTTAGAATTACCAACTTGACAAAAGCCTATAATTTTTATTTTCTCAATGTCACCAAAGGTGTTGTTTAAACCATTAACTCTCTTAGACTATAAAATCACGAGAATTCACCTATCATATGTCTAGAACACCCATTATCCATATACTATAACATCTTATAGGATATTTTCAAGCAATTTTCCCATAATTAAAAAAATATAGAAAGATTCTGGTAACCATGTCCATTTGGTTCTAGAAAGGATAGCAGTTAAAGATTTGGGAATACACGTCTATTTGAAATATTTATTTCAATATTTATTAACATATTTCAGAGTATTAGAAAAATATACTTTTGGAACCAAAATTTATTTTTCCAAATTTAGATGTTTTATCTATACTGTTTACTAATGATTTACTTATAGTATTTTATCTTAGAATAAACTAGTTTTTATATAGTTTATTTGTATCCAATATAATAATAGAAATGAGATCTTAGTTTATGTATATCATGAATTCCTATAATTTTGTTGACTGTTTTAGTTCATACTACAAAACCTTTAATATATTTCTTTATTTTCTTAATTACCAACTTTAAGTCGTTATTTTTATTGAGAATCATTTGATTAATTTATTTTTCAATTACAATATTAGATTTAAAAATAGAACATAAATAATGATTTTTCTTTAAATTAACCTATTTATATTTCAAATCATTAAAATTTTCTATCATAATATTTTAATATTAAAATAAATATTCACTAGATATATCATTTTCATTATCATTTTTAATTTTAGAAGTGGTATATGTATAATTTGTTACCTTATATGTTAATCCCACAAGTAATAGATATTTTTTCTTATTTTAATCTTTTGAGAAAGTATTTGAGTCATTGGAGCAATCCTCAGAAGTACTCCAAGCAACCTTCAAAGATTTCATGTATTTATTCCCTTAGTACTCAAAATTTTTCAGTTATTTAAACTTTGGATAATCATTTTTGATGTGTCCTTTTCATTTACATTCATAACAAGTTACATCTCCAAAATTACCGTCCTTCTTACAATCTTCTTTATGCTCATATTTTCCCCTGAATTTTTACTGCATAAATAACTTTTTCATTATAAATTATTTGAAATTAATAAAAAAAATGAACCATCACCTTATCATTATTAGGCTCACCATCACTTCTACTAATTATCTCTTCTTAAATTACTTATTTATCTATTTAATAAGAAGCTTTGAATTTAATTGACTTTTTTGTTTCTAGATCTTCATCATTAATTTTATTATCCTCCATATACAACATTATTTTTTATATTAACTCATTTAATAGCAGATTTTTCACATCACATGATTCATGAATGGATATAGAAATGCATCTTCATCTATCAGGTAAACATCTTATAATCCTTAGTACTTGAGGATAGTCATCATCAATTTTCCCTAGTGCATTCATCAGGATTTTAATCACATTAAAATTGTCATATAATTATTAAATAGATTCTTAAAGATCCATCTTAAATGTTTCAAACATAATTTTACTGCTATTTCAATAGATTTTTTTAACATTAGATATTCTTTACTAAGACATAGATAATGCATTCCAAATTTCAAAAGTTTTAGCACATGAAGATATTCTATTGCATTCATATTCTCTAATTTTATAGTATAAATCATCCAATGATGTATAGTTATATTCATAACTATCATTAGTTCCATCCCTATAACAAAGTGCAATAACTTTTTTATTTTCATATTTATCATAAATTAATTTCCATATATCATTACCCATAATATCAAGACAAATTTTCATTTTAATATTCCATTGAACATAACTTTGGTAATTAAAATAATGAAGTTTTTTGGTAGTATTTATCTCAAATATAATATTATTCATGAATATTGAAATTTATAATAAACATAATTTTAAATATGTTGGTTCAAAACATAATCATGGTTAAAAATAAAAAATAGATAAAAAAACATTTGATTCCAAATGTTGGTCAGAGTGTATTACTTAAGTGGGGATGAATTAATTACCCAATAAAAATTTTGTTTAAAAAATTAATTTCAAAATAAAATCCATAGATTTAGAGATCTCCTAGTTAACTAACACTTTCAGTTTATTTAAATTAATATTTTGAAACAACCTCTAAGAATATTGATAAAAACTCTGTAATAATTACTTGTGGTTATCCAAATATTTTGAGATTATTATACTCAAATTAAATAGTAATTATATCACAAGTAAAAGATAGATATCTAAGTACAAATTTAAAAAATATATTTTAAAATCAATTTTGTAAACATAGTAAGAAAAACTTTAACACTTAAATCAGAATTAAAATATGATAGTTTCAATCTCAAGTCGATACCTAATCTTCTCTACATGACAGCCAAATATTTCCAAGAATTTATATAAAATAATAAATAAATTCACATATGAGATTGGGTATAAAAATTACAAAAGTACACAGGGATTTTTTTAAGATATTAACAGGCTACTTACACAGTTGTCATGGGAGTACAAATATGAAGAAAATAAAGCAAGAGTATCAAAGTTCTATTATATAATATACAAAATTATATTCTCTAATATATTTGTAAAAGAGGATAAGAACAACTCAAAATATAATAGAGTGAGAGATATAAATAAAAGTTCAATGATGTATTAGATCAATGTTATAAATTTATATAGTGGTCTCTTATCCGGTTGATGCCTTCGTTTAGTTCTAAAAATTATATGTGAAGACTAGAGAAGTTATTATATCATACAATGATTTCTT
Organism: Viscum album; assembly: GCA_963277665.1. NCBI lineage: Eukaryota > Viridiplantae > Streptophyta > Magnoliopsida > Santalales > Viscaceae > Viscum > Viscum album. The sequence continues at coordinate 1,580,676,929 of OY728119.1, read as the reverse complement.
GATGAAAATAGAGTAAAATGTTATTGAAAATAGAGTACTGGATCATGTATTTCTATACATATATGTATATTTTACTTCTGAATTTAGTATTTTTTTAAATAAATCTCCTTATAAGAAGAACTTTTGAAAAATCATCATTGAAAATTACCATACTCAGCATAAAATCTTGGTTCAATAAATTCCTCTGAATGATCATTTAATTCTTCCTAGAAATTTTTTGGAAGATATTATATTAAAATATAATCCCACCTTAGTCATAGTCATTTAAAGAGTGCCACATCAGATTCTCCATGGTTTCTTCAACACTTAGTGTAAATTTCAAGGTTATAACCCTTAGATGGATGTGTGGTTGATCCATTGATCATATAGTTACATGAATTGAACATTTTGTCACTTGATATAAATATAGTCACTTTCATACTTCTCCAAAATCAAACTCTATAATATGGTCACTTGACTTCAACATTTAACTGATTGGAATCAACTTGCAGTCAATCCAATTCTTTAAGGTTTTTTTTTACAAAAGGTTTTATGGTTGATTAAATTAAACACACATTTAGTTTATAGTATCTTATTCTGGACATGATTTGGATCCTAATATGCTGTTATAAAACTAAAAGAGTGCCATTGAGATATAATGTTTGGTGGATCTCATTAGTATTTTCATCACTTGGTTACCTGTGTGGTCGATTGTGGAATTGGAAAGAAATCTAGCATAGTCAACAAGATAGGTATGTAGTTGATCCATTTTTTGTGAAGTCTCATCAAGGCTTTTTGAAATTTTGGTATAGATCCAAATGGATTTATACATTCTATAGAAAACTTCTTTTGGTAGATCAATTACTCTTATGACCACTTGATACGTTAGATACAATTTCACTCTTTCAGACACATGGTCAATTTTCTAGCTTTTATGGATTTAAAGATGATGCATTACTTATATAAATTTAATATGTTCACAGATTCCTTCATATGGTCATTTCCAAACTTAGGAAATGTTCCATATTTTATAGTAAAAATTCAACTTCCATAAAATACTAAATTTATTAGAAATAAAAAAACATGAGTTGAGATTATTAAAACTTGGAATTTCTAGAAAAAAAGATGAAATATATTTATAATACTGTAAAAAGTAATATAACACAAAATTATTTACGAAAAAATATTATTTTTAAGGTATAGGTCATTACATTAATTGAAAGAATAATTTCTTGGAAGATTCCTTGATCACAAAAGATGTCTGCTGTTTTGTATTCTGTCACCATGAATTTATTTATTGTCATCCATGTGATTTTTTATATTATTATTTCATTAATTTATTTATTTCAATCTAAATTGTTTAGTTATATATAATTACATGACTCTTATTTATTCCTTCCATAGTAGTCATTCCATGATGGCTTCTAATATCTGTTTTCCCAAACTAGGAGTTTGAGATCACCATTATTGTGCTTTTATTTCACCAGGTTATAAAAAATATTATTATACATGATACGTATTAAAGAAAAAAATCAAATGTGGAAAATTTGTATTTTAAAGACTTATTATGTATTAATTATTACATATGGTAGTGGTAAAAATGTCCACTAGTTGAGAAAGACATGGTATTTATTATTTAAAGTTCAATTTTCATTATTAAAATATCTAAAGCTATAAAAGTTACATAGAATGTTTGTAATGAAATATTTAATTTAATGTCATGTAATTGAGATATTTTTCATACAAAAATCTATAATTAGTATTGAACCCATTTTTTATCATATGTGTTTTCAATGCCAAATCTGGGAGTGTCATTCTGATGATTCCCAGGAATGATATTCAATTTCAAACTTATAATCAAACTAATTCATTGAGTCTTCTGGATATATATAATTGATTCATTTATATTCCACCATAAAATAAGATTTTTTTTCTTCTTATTAACGTATATATACTATATAATCATAGAGAATTTAATTATACTCCTTTATTTTCACTCTCCAAACATCAATTTATTCGAGATAATCTTCTAGTCCAACCTTGATCTATATTCTTCCCTCAAATTTAGGATTTTCACCATCATTATTCTCTAGTTTTGGTTTCTCTAATATATCCTTAAAGACTCTTCATTTTGATCTTTTCAGTCCCCAATTTCTTCAACCTCCATCTCTTCTAAGCATGCATCCTTTTACGAATGAATTTTTTTCATTTTAAAATATTTTTACAATGAATTTATCTTCCCCTACACATCTTTAGATTATTTATTTTTGAAAAAAATCATCTTTATCATTATCTAATAACTTCTTATGAAACTATTTAGAGAGGATTCAAACTTTCCACACTTAATTAAGAAGATAGAAATATGAATTTTAAATTTATTTTCTACCTTTTAGATTTCAGAAAAGGAAACAGACAACCTTGTTAAATTCCATTTCTTAAGGATCATCCTTCATTGTGAGTTTCTTCATCCCCTTGAACACCAATTCATGAGTATTATCCTTTTCAAAGGACTTCTAGTCAATTTTACACATTTCATATATAATATGAGTGATTTAAATACTTAATTCAAATATATATCTTTAAGCACCCATAATTTTTCATTGACTTATAGTGGAGTTATTCTTAGGATCCACTTTAAGATTTTGATGTCATTGAGGGTTTCTTAGAGTCTATACATTTCATCCAAAATAGCATTCAGTTGATCAAATAATAAATCAAAATAATCATTCAAGTGAATCCTCAAGTCTTCATACATATTCTATGAAACCTTAAATTTAGTTTCACATACCTAAAATCCATCATCATAGAAATTTAGTAACTTTATCTAAATCACTTGTGAGGATTTATTGTAGATTACCATATTATGTATTATATTGGATAGAGAATTCCCAAACTCATTAAATACTTTCATATTATCAATAAACTCCATATAATTTTTTTAGTAATGTTATGATTTCCCTTATAACCAATATCCTATATAAGTAATTCATATATATATATATATCCATTCCCAATGATATAAATTGATTTGTGTTTGATTCTTCTATAATTGAAAATTATTTTCATCAAAGATCAGAATTCCACTACGGTTGAAAATTTATACCATGGATTCCAGGAGATATATTTATCCAAGAACCTACCACAATAACACAACTTTTGGTTGCAAAAAAGTAAAATATTCTCAGAGTTTGGGTGAATTGTGGTTTTTTATTTTATCAAATAACACTAACTGATGTTTTTGTTCCACTATTTTTTGGAACACCTCTCTCCATCAAGATAACTATGATGTGATAAAGTAAAGAGAAAAACTATAAATTTTTATTTCATTTATACAAATGGGGACAATTCAAACATAATATAATTGTAATGTATCATAATCACATGATTCGATAAATCTTTATTTAAAATTTATGCGTGTCCACACTAAACTCTCAAGTTTACAACCCTCAAAAAGTAGATATCCCACTACTCTTAATCATACAATAATCACACTACTCCTCTAAGAAACAATGTGTTTCTCTTCATAAACAAAAAATATAATTACATCATTGATGGTCTGTCAATATTATCCTTCTTCATCCACATGATGAAACACCTTAATCACATAGTGAGATAGACTCTTGGATCCCCCTTCTATAATATTTATTTTTATTGAGGATAAATCTTGAATAACAACTCGTTTCTTATAATCCAATATCCCCCTTCAAACTTTATATATAAATATATCTCTTCAATGATAATTTAATCAAAACATAACATTTCTAATTTATGTATAATTAAACTTGATTTGGATAGGAAAATTCAACTAAAATATATCTTTAATTTAATATAATTTTTCAAAAAATACAATCGTAAAATATCCCATAAAGGATATGATATTTTAATTCTAGATACCTGTCTTGATATGAAATTATTTTAATGTGACCAACAACTTCACAGCACGATGTATTTACTCTGTAAAAAATATACATTTTTCACACTACTAATTTAGTCACCACTATGTTGTAATTACCTATTTAATGGTAAAAAGATCTTCCCCTCATAAATTCATCCACTAGACTCCGCTATTTTTATAATTTTGAAATAATAGGAAATTCATTTTACTAAACCATTCACAATGTGAACCTATTCCAATCACGTAATCCCTATATTCTAGTGAAACCACCAGATATAGACTCTAAATACTTTATAGTCATATAAACACCAATGCAATTTCCCTTCCAGATATATAAAAGATTGTACCAATCTTCCATGGGGTCAACATCATAGTGTGAATTTTCATTCACAATACTAACCTCGGAATAAGTTGATCTAACGTAGATCAATCTTGGTGTGACATAACCCATTGTAGTTTGATTTGTTATCAATTAATATTCCACATGTTTGGGTCATTATTATGTAGCCTCATTCTAAATCTTACATAATTTTTTAACTAATATTTTATAGCCCATTGTGACATGAATTCATTCCTCTTGGCATAAGAACTCTTAATACCATAAAATTTTAATCCAAAAAGAATCCTAACGCGACCTGACTAATATGATTGCAGTTTTATTTCTATCCTATAGATAAAACTTCTCCAGATTTCTCTATCACATTTTTATCACCTTGAAACATCATGGTATCAAATATTCATTAACCCTAAATCACTTTTAAACCATCTCTATCAAATTTAAAAAAAACATTCCAGAACTAATCCAAGGGGATTTTTTCTAACAACATGAAATAACATAATCTATAAAATTAAAAAATTTCAAAAATATCACATCAAAACATATCCTAGGATTAAAATTGTAGATTATTACACTTAGTCCAAACATTAATATAATGTTTCAAATCCATTTGAATCCAAAACAATCTTGTACCCATTAAATCTCAAAAAAAATCAAAAATAAGAAGTTTCCAAAAAAATCACAAACCAAACATCTACCAAGCACAAAGATCCAACATAAACATGTAAATACAATTTAAAAATCCAAAAACCTTTAGATAAAATTAAATTATTATCAATAAATTATTTTCTAATATAAAAAATAACTCACAAAACAAACTCAGTTCTACCCATTTCATCAAAAAATATATATATTTAAAAATTCAAACCCAACCAATCATTGATATATATCTCATGGGGGTAAAAATATTCAGATATAATACTCCAAAATACATTAAAAAAATTATTTTAAACCATTTAAACTCAATGTTATTTGGATTTATAAACCATAGTAAGGGTAATGATGGTATGGTTTTCAAAAACCTTGAAAATAACCATACATCCTTGCATAAACATCAACAAATATAAATTCATAATAATCAAACACAACATATTTTTCTATAAAAATTATTCTCCTCTTTAATAAAATTACTTTATAATATAACTCTAACAATAAATAACTAAAATATTATAAAATGATACATTTTAAGTCTTGTATCATATAATTAAATAGTTTTAATAATATTTTACTACCAAAATTAGTATTGTTCAAATAGTATAAATAAAAATAATCCAAAAACATTTTTTATAATATTATTTTCTTTAATTATATATGCTTACATATCAGGTCAAAGAAAATCGTACATCAATCAATTAAAATAATTTTATGTAAATCACATATAAACCTAAAATTATATGCCATATATTTTGAAAATAATTCCAAGGAGAGAGATACATCCTTCTCACACACAAAAATATTCTCTTTTAGAGAGGCTACATTGTCTAATGGTTTTCTGATGGTACTTTAATTTTTTTTATAAAATTGGCCATTGAATTGGTGATATTGTTTGGGGTTTTTATGTTTCTTAGGCTCAGGGGTGTGTTGGTAGTGGAACACACCTTGTTGTTGGTTGTTCTGATATATTAAGATATTCCATTGAGTTTTATGCATTTATACCTATTTAAATTAGTTTTTTTAATTAATCAAAAGTTTTTAAAATTATTTAGTTACGATTTACTAGAGTAAGATATGGTCTCAGGTGGTTGGATGGTGGTCGATAGATAATGGGATAAGCTCAGTAAAGGATTTTTGGGTTGTTATTAAAGAGGGTTAGGCTTTGGTTTGAGGTAGGCGGTTCTCAATTCTTATAATTCTTCAGGTTTTAGGATCCCTATATTATTATTATTATTATTAATCTTATTTTTTTTGTATTTTTGATTATTATTTATGTCAATAATTTTTTGAATGTTTATGTATTCTTTTAAAAGGATTAAAAAAACTTATAAAATATTTTGTACATGATATTAATTGAAATAAACTCACTTTATTGATATATAATTGGGAGATTATAGTAAAATAAAATAAAACTATGTAATGCACATCATTTATTATTAATCACTGGGGAATAAGTACAACCATTAGAAGTGCACAAATCAATAGAGGAAACTAGATAGAAAAAATAAAATCTTCATGACTAGAAAATATTATGAATCATCTTCATCCTTGATGATCTAAAATAGAAAAACAAAACCTATAATGAGGAAGATCGACATTAAAGAAGAATGAATTGTGAAAAAATCTATAATATGAAATAATAATTGTATCATCTAAAGTGATAATAGAGTGAATGAATGATTTAGTATTCCTATATATTGGAATGAAATCTTCCCATTATAGAAATTATCATTGCAAATATGGTTGTTGAAAATATAGTTATTTCAAATATGATCATTGGTCATATTTCCAATAAGTATAATGAAGTCATTTATTACTATGTTTTAAATTTAAAATAACATAACTGACAATGAAATAAAAATATTATATTAAAATATTATGTTTTTATATTTATATGTGTGTGTTATGTATAAAAATTAATATTATTATTATTTAAATATGAAATTATATTTATACGAAATTCAAATAAATATTTTAATATCAATGGAGTATTAAAATTAAATATTATAATATAGATATATAATTTTAATCTCTTTAAACGTGTTTAGAATAGAAATAATATTTCATTTTTCAAATAAAATTTCTGTTAAGTATTGAATATTTTATCCTAATTGAGAATTTTTAATTTTTTTAAATATTATTATATATGAACTAACATATTAAATTTTTTTGATTTAAAATTGATATGAAATAATATTAAGAACACTTAATGTTTAAAAACATCATTTTTCAATAAATGAAAATTTTCATTATATTTTATATGTTTCATTTAAAAGATAAATTATAAATTTTAGAATATAAATAAAAGAAATATAACTTATTTTTTTGGACTTATAATTTCAAAAATAAATTATCATATATTTTTGTTATTTTTATAAAAAAATTGATTTCAGGTGAATAATACAATATACCAATATTGTGATTGTTATAACATTGTTAGTATAAATATATGAATTAAAAATTCATGAAACATTTTTCTTAGACTAAATATTTATTTTATATGTGACTTTATAATTTTAAAATTTTTCATTTTTATTTATAAACCCATATTTTACATTTCACAATTTAAGTTATATTTTCTAAAAAAAATTAATACATTATACATTTTTTTTGTTAAAATTATTTTCTATCAATTCTAAAAATTTAATTTAACAAGATTTATTTCAATTTTGGAATAATTAGGTCCAAACTAAATAATAAGGACCAATTTTTGTCATAAATGTCAAATAAATTGGGTAAAAACTAGTTACTACGGTGAAAACCAAAATTTTAAAAATGAGAAACCTAAGAGTTAAAGGTAAAGACATGTTAGAAACATTATTTAATTGAGTTTTTAATTTATTCATAATAATTTTATATTATCATCTCTATTATTTCTCAATTTTGATCCATTATTCTTGAGATTGACTTTCCATTATTCAATTTTTTAGTTACTAACAAAATTACAACTCCTATTCACATATTGAAGGGGCTCTCTTCTCCTCACTTAACCTTTAAAAAAACCCTTATATAGGACCTAATACGACTAAAAACTATAATAAAAACTTATATCAAGATGATGGAGGTTCTATTTTTCTAAAAATAACTTCTTTCAAAGTTTTAACCCCTTTCGAAAGGAGATTACCCAAGTAGTGAGGTATAAATTTATAACTTATTCTTCCTATTTTATTTTTCCTTAAGATCAATTCTCCATTATCAAGAAACATTTAACCACATAAAATTATTAAAAAAATTATCATGAAAATAATTCTATATTTTTATAATTATGGTACAATATTTAATCAACCTTCCCATTTTTCCTAATAAAAGTGAAAAAGAAATTAGTTTCTACGTAGAATACCACCTCCAGAAAATGTCGTGTTTATTTTTCCATAACCACCATAAAGGTATGGTTATAATATTTAATTTAATAAATAATTATTATATTTATAAAATATTAAAATTATAAAATGATAAAACTTATTATTCATTTCTTCCATTCTATGGAAAACAAAATCGTCAACCATACATACCTGTTGATTACAACCTCCAAGGAATGATTGATTTCTGATTTTATTTTCATCACTACCTTACGTGGATGTACATGAGAATGGTTTAAGGTATAAATAATTTTTTATGATATAATTATGGTTATGTAATTATGAATTGTAAAACATATTAATCATATGATCAACAAATTATTATCATTAATTCAATTATTTGAAATAAGTTTTCTAAGAGGAAATTCATTAATTCATATTATGTATTATTTTCATAACCATTAATTACTCTTATAAATAATTTTTAATTAGGATATATCACACTAATAATTCAATGGCCTGGACCCACCTGGTCCATTACTTTGCCAAAACATGGCTCTATTGTGACGGTGGCACTATGAGGGTGGCACCGTGAGGGAGGTACCGTGATGGTGGCACCGTGAGGGTGGCACCGTGAGGGTGGCGCCGTGAGGGTGGAACGATGACGGTGGCACTGTTAGGGGTGACACCATGACAGTGGCACCGTAAGGGTGAAACCATGATGGTGGCACCATCAGGGTGACACTGTGACGGTGGCACAGTGTGGGTGACACTGTGACGGTGGCACTGTGAGGGTGGCACCGTGATGGTGGCATCATGTCCTCACCGAGCGGTCTTCGTTATTTCCCAGTTCCCGACTTTTCCGCTCCAGCAACATATCTTTTGACATAAAGATGATTTAATTCCTCCTTTAAAAACCATTTAAATACCATAAATAATACCTAAAATCTCTCAAGAGTCAGGAACCCTTAACTTACCAAAACGTGTGGTTTTTCCTTGGTGTCCCGCCCTTCCCCGTACCTTTTAGATATGCCCCTATTACTTGTTTCCTTATGGGTAAAGAAAATTTTTAAACACATAGCCGTTATGACCACCTCTCAGAGGAGAATTGTTAAATGATAACTCATTCCATGGTGCGTAACAACCCAGCCATGTGGTGAAACCAAGATCCAAATTTATAACCGTTAAAAATTCCATATCCCGTAACAACGGTATATCATCTTTATATCATGCTAGAAATTATTCCTTCTTCATATTGGCTAGTCTCATTTTCTTATTTGTGCATTTGGAGTTACCCTTCCCAAGGAAAGTGTTGCGCCTGTGCTGGAGCCTTTATGCTCACCCTTGGAGTCCCAGACATTCCTCCCTTGGAAGTTATGCATCCCCAATTCTTGGCGTGTGGAGAAGAATTTTGATCCTCGATCAACCAAGTAGGGATTTTGCTTCATCTCTCCTTACTGTGTATCATGCGGGGTGGGTACGCTACTATTTCTATGGGAATGTATGAAACCAAACCTTAAAAAAGATAATAAACAAGCTGTTAAATAATGATGGGGTGCGTTTGACAATTCTTATGTACTATTTTATAATTTCTATATGTTGTGAACTATATGGGATTATGCTCACTGAAAATCATGGTCGTTTGTGGTCTTTCCTTGCGCACTAATAAACCCTTGTCTTCTGTGATGATTTAATGGCTCCAAAATTAGAATTTGGTTAATCACGTAAACTCATCCGATTTAAATGAATGACCAGTGAGCAACAATCTTTGTGTGATCACCCCGGTTAAACAACATAAAGAAGAACCTAATTAATAATATTCGTGAATTTCGAAGTTTCCCTACTTGGTTTGGTAGTAGGTGTGTTTTTCCTACTAGATTCTGATGGGGTGATGTGGATGAGTATGGGATACTCTGTTGTGGTGTGATTGATGGTTGTGAATCTGAAGCGGTGTGGGGTTTTATCTCAAGTCTTTTTTTGGTTCCAATACATTGAGGGATCTCACAAATTTCTTTGTTGTTGTAACATTACAAGAGAACGGGGTGTGAATGATTAAAAGTGTTGTTTTACTATTTTTCCTTTCCACAACTAGTGGTTATGCCTGTTAGTTTCCTAGTAGTGCATAATTTTTACTTAAATGGAATCACTTGAACATGAAACCAAGAATGGGTTCAATGGGGAATTGGTTCTAGGAATGAGTTGTGACATGGCTGTGAGTGGCGTCCCCTTTTATGAATAAATAGTAACGAGGGTGTTTGTGCTTAGGTTGGCTTTGGAAACTCTAGGTTGGGATTAGTTCTTGTTACCTATACATATAATTTTAATTCTTATGTTTCTTATTCGCACCCCACCCAATTTGAGCACTTAGTGTCGAACACCCCCATTTCATGGGGGAGGGTGTTTTTTCCAACACTCCTTTGAGTGGCTGGTTATTAGATCCTTTTCTACTCCCTTTCCCGAATATCCCAAGACTCATCGGGTAGGCTGTGACGGCCTAAGGCCCATTATAGAGAAAGATTCTTTGGGTAGGGTAGTTGTGGTGGTTGGCCCAGGTCTGTGCGGGCAAGTTGTTTCCCAAGAGACTTCGGGATGAGGCCCATGTGTCTCGGGCGTGGCAGTAGTTGATGTGTCCCAGGTGTTTGCGGTCGGGATGTGTGGTAGTGATGGCCCAGGTGTGTGTGGGAGGGGAGTGGCAGTGGGACTGCATTAAGAATGGCAGGAGAGGTCCGATGCATAGGATGTCTTCAATAACCAATGGGAAAGTGGCGCGGGGTACCCAAATATCGATGTGCTGTTACTATACATTACTTGACTTTCATTATTTTGGGAGTGTTCCTTGGTGAGGATTGGGTGGATAGTTTTACTTGCTAGGTGCTTTGGTTATCTCTTTTCTCACAGGGCATTAGGATGCATCCCCACTTCTGCACGAGAGTCTTTGGTTTTCGCTATTGAGTATACTTGTATGCTCACCCTACGTATATAAAACTGATTTCAGATTTCCAGGAGGACATCAGGGATTGTTCGGAACCGTACTAGCTAGGACGTTGGGATAGTTTTAGTTTCTGTATTTCTTTTCATTTGTACCTTACCTTTCTTGTTTCCATGTACTTTTGTGGCATTTACTTTGTAACATGCATATGAGAATGATTTTCTTTATCATTACTCTTACCTGGTTTTGGTGTTGTTGGGATTTACTATCTTATCTCTAGATCCTATTAAATAAAAAGGCTAATTCCTTCCATCTTGTGTGTGGTTCTATACCCTTGGTGCTAGTCGCCACTCCAGGACCTATTGAAGGAGGGTCTCAGGGGTCATTATATCTCCTTCAACATGAAGAAGGAAGGGTCTGGCAACCTGTTGTCCCTTCTCTCATCTTGGTGAAGGCGGGTCATGACAAAATGGTATCAGAGGAGTAGGTTGAGAGATAGGATGGAGTTCGGAGTAGGGCACAGTGATGATTGCATGGGATGTTAGGGAAAAAGTGTTGGAAAATCTTGGTGTGTGAAATAGGTCGGGGAAGACCAGTTAGGACACAGGATTTTAGGGCCCCCTATGATCCGATACAAGGACTATAGGCCTATCGAACGTCCAAGTGAGGCTACACTGGTTACAAGTTAGAGACCCTAGTAAAGGTACATGCATCATAATGACTTTTGTTCTCGTTTTTCATGAGTATTTTTTGGATTTAAATGAATAGGAAGTCTAAGAAAATTTAGGAACAATATTCTAAACTACCCTGGCTTAGGCATTCTTTGTTTACCTTGTAGTTATGGCACCTAGGAGATGACCATGAGTAGTGTGGGTGATCGAGGCCCAGGAGGTTGACTTGGTCAATCGGCAGAGGACTGGCCGAGAGGAGGAGGATGATCAGTGGCATAGGATGCTTCATGCCTTCTAGCGACAGACCCTTGGGAAGTATGAGGGAAGCACCTTAGACATAGAGACAGAAAGCTGGCTAGAGGAGCTAGTGATATCTTTCAGCTTGATCCAGGATCCGACAGAGTACTGGGTTCTTCTGGATATAAGCCAGATGTGGGGAGCAGCGCGTCAGTGGTGGACGCTCTACCTCGGGGTGAAGAGGGAGGCTGAGGTTACGTGGGCTGACTTTGAGAGGGAGTTCCTGGAAGAATACCTCTCTTCCATGATGAAGGCTGAGAAGAGGTATGAATTACTCTCCCTCCAATAGGGTGGGGGGGTATGTCAGTGAGGGAGTTGGGGATCAAGTTCACGGATCTCCTTCACTTCACTGAGGACCTTTTTTCGGTTGAGGAGTCTTGGGCAAGATGTTCAGAGGAGGCACTTCGACCTTCCCTTCAGTATGTTGTTACTCCCTTCACCTTACTAACATACTTGGAGGTCCAGAAGAAGGTTTAAGTGGTGGAAAGGATTCACACACAGGTAGGTGTATCACGAGAGACAATCTAGTTGGTCTTGTCGAAGGGGAAGGTCGTCAGCAGCAGGCCTCCAGCATCAGGGCCCTCTAGGTTTCAACCAGTAGAGAGTAGGCCTCATCAATTCCAGTTCTGATTTCCTGGCCCTCACCCTTTCCTTTCTGGACCAGGACCAAGATACTTCATATGTGGAATCCTTGGGCACCTTTGGAACCAGTTCCCGGACCAAGTTTAGTACAGTGGGGGTGGGCAGGTTCAATGCTCACATCTATAGTAGTAGTTTCTAGCTAGGCCCTTTCAACAGTAGTAGAGGCATCAAGCTCCCGCTCCTCCGAGGGTAGGCGTTGTAGGAGGAGGCCGACCTCAGGGCGCTCCTTAGGGACCTCGACCAGGGTGCGTCCGGGGAGGCGGCTGACAGCCGAGGGGCAGGGGAGCTGGATGTGGACAGTTACATGCCACTGAGGCAGTGGTTTCAGCAGGGTCAGAAGTCGTTCGATGTACGATCATCTTGTTTAGTACTCTTCCCTATGCCTTGTTCGATACAAGAGCTCCACACTCCTTTGTTACACCCAGTCTAGCTCGTGCTCTGGGTTTAGACACTGAGAGACTTCTAGTGCCCCTGGTGCTGAGCACGCTAGTCGATGGTCAGACCAACTTGTTTTATGTTTGCCGAGGGTTTAGACTGACGATAGGGCCACATCAATCTATCAGTAATATTCTACTATTGTAGATAGAACCATACGATGTCATACTAGGCATTGATTATCTGTTCTCTATATGTGTCATCGTTGACTGATTCCGAGGAAGGTTTGTGTTTTTGGATTTGAACGGCTGAAGTGTAACTTCCATCGGCCTGCGTGGTTGCCAGAAAAGCAGTAGGCGAGAGGAGCCCCTCCTTTCCTTATTAGCCACACTATCAGTGGAGTCGGTGGATGAAGACATGGTGGAAGTACCAGGGATCGTCGGTGAGTTTATGGAAATCTTGCCTAAAGAGGTGGCGACACTACCCCCTCGACGTGATATTAAGTTTGGGATAGACATGCAACCTAGTGCCCATCCGATTTCGATGGCTTTCTACCGGATGGTACCTTCTGAGTTGCAGGAGTTGCGGATTCAGATTGACGATCTGATGAAGAAGGGTTTTGTTCGACCAAGTGCATCACCATGGGGTGCTCCTGTCTTGTTTGAAATGAATAAAGATAGTGGTTTGAGTCTGTGAATAGAATACAGGAGACTGAATCAGGTGACGATCAAGAATCTCTAACCTCTTTCGAAGATAGACAATCTCTTTGAACATCTAAGGGGAGAAGGTTGGTTCTGTAAGATCGATCTGCGGTCTCGATATCACCAGTTGAGGGTGAAGGAGTGTGACATCTCAAAGACTACCTTCAGATGTAGGTATGGACACTTTGAGTTTGTAGTCATGTTGTTAAGTGTTACGAATGCACCAGCTATGTTCATGGGACTCATGACCTCCGTCTTCCAGGAAAACCTGGATCGGTTCGCAGTCATGTTATTGACGACGTTCTGATCTATTCAAGGTAAGAGGAGGATCACACTGAGCACCTGAGAACGGTTTTAGAGTCCCTCCGACAGCACCAACTCTATGGGAAGTTGTCCAAGTGCAAGTTCTGGATGCGAGAAGTGCACTTCCTTGGGCACGTGGTTTCCGAGCAGGGAATAGTGGTGGACCCATCGAATGCCTAGGTGGTTTTTTTGGGCAGCACCCAAGAATGTGGCAAAGGTTCATAGTTTCCTTGGACTGACAGGTTACTAATAGAGGTTCGTACCCAACTTCTCCCGAGTTGCAGCACCTTTTACAGCTTTGACCAAAAAAGACCAGGCTTTCGTATAGGATGGTCAGTGTGAGACAACCATTAGCTATCTAAAAATGAAGTTGGTAATTGCCCCAGTGCTGAGGTTTCTAGAAGAAGGGGCGGCATCTGAGGTGTTCTGTGATGCTTCAGGATAGGGCCTCAGGTGTGTGCTGATGCAATGACAAGGGGTGATATCTTATGGGTCTAGACAGTTATGTCCCCTGGAGCGTAATTATTCCACCCACGATCTGGAACTTGCAGCGGCCATGTTTTCACTAAAGTTGTGGCAGCATTACCTCATCGGGGAGCACTTTTTGGTCTTCACGGATCACAAAATCTTGAAGTATATCTTCTCCCAGTGGGACCTGAAATTACGGAAATGAAGGTGGATAGAGTTCCTTCAGGACTACGACTTCGATATTTCCTACACCTTAAGAAAATGGAATGTGGTGTATGATGCCTTGAGCAGGAAATTGCAGAAGGACACGGTTCGAGAGTCAGCAGATGCTTGGAAGGCGATGGAGGACTTTGCTGCCCTACACCTGGATGTAAGGGAGGATGGTGGTAGAGGTTGTCTATTTCAGATGATAGTGTAATCTTCTCTCCTATGGCGGGTGGAGGAGTCTCATTGGGGAGACATAGAGAGTGAAGTAATGTGTGACCAGGTTAACCAAGGCGATGCTCCAGAAGGGTGGAATAAGGATGGCAAGAATCAGATGCTTTTCAGAGGGAAGTTATTTATTTCGGAGACGATGCGCGAGAGAGTTCTTGGTGAGTTCCACAACTCCCCCTGGCAGTACACCCAGGAGCTTCCAAAATGTACCAGGGGTTGAGAGGTTAGCTTTGGTGGCCCAGGGTGAAGCGGGCGGTGGCAGAGTCTGTAGCAAAGTGCCTCGTGTGTCAGCAGGTGAAGGCTGAACACCACATCCCAGGGGGTCTGTTACAACCTTTATATGTCCCTAAGTGGAATTGGGATGACATCTTGATGGATTTCTTCACGGGAATACCCAGAGTTCAAGGGGGTTGTGATGCTATCTGGGTATTGGTGGACTGACTGGTGAAATCAGCCCACTTCCAAGAAATCAAGGAGTCAAGTACAGTGGATTCCCTAGCACAGAGATATGTGGATGCGGTGGTGTGGTTGCACGGATTCCTGATATCCATAGTCTCGGATAGGGATGCACGGTTAATCTCATGAGTTTGGAGAGGATTTTAGCATGCTTTTAGCACCCAACTACGTCTTAGCACTGCCTTCCATCCCCAGACAGGTGGACAGATAGATTACACTATCCATACATTGGAGGATATTCTACGATGATGTATTCTGGACTCTAGGGGATCGTGGGAACGACACTTTCCTTTGGTGGGTTTTTCCTACAAAAATAGATATCAATCTACCTTTGGAATGGATCCGTTTGAAGCTTTGTATGGGAGGTTGTGTCGTTCACCTGTGTGCTAGACAGAGGTCAGGGAGGCAGGTATTCTTGGCCCAGAGGTGGTGCAGAGCACGACGGAGAAGTTTCAGCTTGTATGGGAGAGGACGAAGGCGGCCCAGGACCGGAAAAAGTCATATGGCGATAATAGGAGGAGACCCTTGGAGTTCGAGGTTAGGGACCACGTGTTCTTGAAGGTATCCCTCGGCGTGGGAAATAGAGGTTCGGTAGGGGGATTAATCTTTCTCCCAGGTTTGTTGGACTGTTCAAAGTGCTACAGCTAGTCGGTGAAGTGGCTTATCATCTAGCACTACCACCTCTGCTACTGGGACTGAACGATGTCTTCCATGTGTCTCAGCTCCGACGGTATCTACACGATGATTCACAAGTCCCTGATTGGGGAAAGCTAGATATCGAGGATGGTGTGACTTTTGTGGAAATACCAGTGACGATCGAGGATCATGGGGAGAAGGTGTTCCTTGGATGGACCATTCCTTTGGTTCGTGTGTTGTGGAGGCATGGTGGGATCAAGGAAAGTACCCGAGAATGGGAGACGCAGATGCGCGCCCAGTACCCATAGCTATTTTGATTTATGTTATATTTTTTTTGTACTTGTTTTTGAAGGAATGGTTTTCCTTTTTAACTATGTAATGTGTTGTTTTCCTTATTCTGTGGATTTCTGTGAAGAGTCCTAGCTATGGGTACGGGAGGACCTGATCCCTAATCAAGATTCATTAATGTGGATGCGATTAAACTCGTGTGGGCGAGTCATTTCCACCCAAAGCGGATAGTATCTTGACATGGAGGAAGAAACTCCCTAACCCAAATGACTGAATAGTTTGACCCTTGAGTGTTTCCAGGTAACTTGAGGGAGAGGTGCTCCTAGATATCAATGAGGTTCACTCTAGAGAGGTATCTTTCGAGGTGGTTGTTCGGAACCCCATCTTTTATTCAGGTGTAGTTTTGATTCTTGAGGGCGATAATAGTTTGATAGGTATCTGATATAATGGCCCGAACCCACCTGGTCCATTACTTTTCCAAAACATGGCTCCACTATGAAGGTGACACCGTGACAGTGGCACCGTGACGGTGGCACAGTGACAGTGGCACGGTGAGGGTGGCACCGTGAGGGTGGCACCGTGAGGGTGGCACCGTGTGGGTGCCACCATTATGGTGGCACCGTCAGGGGTGACACCGTGATGGTGGCACCGTAAGGTTGACACCGTGAGTGTAACACCGTGATGGTGGCATCGTGTCCACACCGAGTGGTCTACGTTCTTTCCCAGTTCCCGACTTTTCCGCTCCCGCAACATATCTTTTCACGTCAAGATGATTTAATACCGCTTTCAAAACCATTTAGAGCCCATAAATAATATCTAAATCCCCCATGAGTTAGGAAACCCTTAACTTACCAAAACATGTGGTTTTTCCTTGGTGTCATGCCCTTCCCCGTACCTTCATGATCTGCCCCTGTTATGCATTTCTTTATGGGTAAAGAAAATTGTTTAACGCATAACCGTTATGACCACCTCTCTGAGGAGAATTGTTAAATGAAAATTAATTCCATCATGTGTAACCACCCAACCACGTGGTGAAACCATGATCCAACTTTATATCCATTCAAAATTCCATATCCCATAACAACATGATCTCATCTTTATATCATGCTAGAAATTCTTCTGTATTCCTATTGGCTAGTCTCCTTTTCTTATTTGTGCATTTGGAGATCCCCTTCCTGTGGAAAGTGGTGTACCTATGCTGGAGCCTTTCTGCTCACCCTTGGAGTCCCCGATGTTCCTCCCTTGCAAGTCACGCATCCCCAGTTTTTTGCGCTTGGAGAAGAACTTCAATCCTTGATCAACCAAGTAGGGATTTTCCTTCATCTCCCCTTACTATGTATCATGCGAGGTGGGTATGCTACTGTTTCTGTGGGAATGGATGAATCCAAACCTTAACAAAGATAATAAATATACTATTAAAGAATGATGTGGTGCATTTGACAATTCTGTTGTACTCTTTTATAATTTCTATATATTGTGAACTATATGGGCTTATTCTCACTGAAAATCATGGCTGTTGGTGGTCTTTCCTTGTGCACTAATAAACCCTTGTCTTCTGTGATGATTGAATGGCTCCAACATGGGAATTTGGTTAATCACATAAACTCGGCTGATTTAAATGAATGACTAGTGAAAAAAATCCTTGTGTGATCACCCCGGTTAACCAACAGAAAGAAGAACCTAATGAATAATATGCTTGAATCTGGAAGTTTCCCTACTCTGTTTGGTAGTAGTTGTGTTTTTCCTACTAGATTCTTATGGGGTGATGTGGATGGGGATGGGATCCTCTATTGTGGTACGATTGATGGTTGTGAATATGAAGTCGTGTGGGGCTGTATCACGAGGCTTGGTTTGGTTCCAGAATTTTGAGGGATCACACAAATTCCTTTGTTGTTGTAACATTACAAGAGAACCAGGTGTGAATGTTTAAAAGTGTTGTTTGGCTATTTTTCCTTTTTACAGCTTTTGGTCATGCCTATTATTTTCCCAATAGTGCATAGTTTTTACTTAAATGGAATCACTTGAACATGAAACCAAGAATGGGTTAAATGGGGAATTGGTTCTTGGAATGAGTCGTGGCTTTTATGTGAGTGGTGTGTGATTTTATGAATAAATAGTAATGAGGTTGTTTGTACTTAGGTTGGATTTGGAAACCCAAGGCTGGGATGAGTGCTTGTTACATATACATATAATTTTAGTTCTTATGTTTCTTACTCACACCCCACCCAAGTTGTGAACTTAGTGTCGAACACCCCCATTTCATGGGGGGGTGTTTTTTCCAACACTCCTATGAGTGGATAGTTATTATATTCTTTTCTTCTACCTTTCCCAAATAGACCAAGACTCTTCAGGTAGGCTGTGATGGCCTGAGGTCCATTATAGTCCAAGATTCTTTGGGGAGGGTAGTTGTGGTGGTTAGCCTAGGTGTGTGAGGGAAGATTGTTTCCTAAGAGTCTTTGGGATGAGGCCGAGGTGTCTCAGGCATGGAAGTAATTGTTGTGGCCCAGGTGTTTGCAGGTGGGATGTGTGGTAGTGATGGCCCAAGTGTGTGTGGGTAGGGAGTGGCAGTGGGGCTGCAGTAAGAATGGTGGGAGAGGTTCGATGCATAGGATGTCTTCAATAACCAGTGGTAAAGTGGCGCGGGGTACCCAAATATTAATGTGTTATTTCTATACGTTACATGACTTGCATTATATGAGGAGTGTACCTTGGTGAGGATTAGGTGGATATTTTTCCTTGCTAGGTTCTTTTGTTATCTCTTTCTCACAAGGCATTAGGATGCCTCCCCACTTGTGCATGAGAGTCTTTTGTTTTCCCTACTGAGTATACTTATATGCTCACCCTGCGTATATAAAACATCTTTCAGGTTTCTAGAAGGACATCAGGGATTGTGCGGAACCGTACCAGCTCGGACGTTGGGATAGTTGCAGTTTTTTGTCTTTCTTTTCTTTGGCACCTTAACTTTGGAGTTTCCATGTACTTTTGTGGAATTTACTTTGTAACACGCATATGGGAATGGTTTTCTTTATCTTTAATCTTACCCAGTTTTGGTGTTGTTGTGATTTACTATCTTATCTCTCGATCCTATTAAAGAAAAAGGGTAATGCCTTCCATATTGTGTGTGGTTCTATACCCTTGGTGCTAGTCGCCACTCTAGGACCTATTGAAGGCGGGTCTCGAGGGTCATTATATCTCCTTCAACTTGAAAAAGGAAGGGTCTGGCAACCAGATGTCCCTTTTCTCATCTTATTGAAGGAGGGTCATGACAAATAAACACTAAATTATATCATTATTATACCATTGTAATGATTTTGTCAATAATCACCTCATAATCATCGATAATTATGGTATATTATTATTTGGGTCGCTTTGACCGCCTACTTGAACAATGCTATGAAATTATGTCATGGTTGATTATGAAAAAATAATTATAGGTATAATATGATATAAATGTTTTCAAATTTATTTTTTCTGTTTATGTATAATATACATCAATATTTTACTCATTAATTATGTAAATGACCTCTGAAAGTTAAAAATCAACGAAAACTATTTTTTTCAATTACATATTCTAGGATAAAGACTAAAGTACTCTTAAAAGGAAAATTAAACTTCATAAATAATTTTAAGTCATACATTATAATAAATTTAATGAAATATTAAGGATTAAATTTTATATAATAATGAATAAACATCGTTATTATGAAACAAGTTCAAAATGATCATGATTACATTTACATGACATAAAAATATATATTATCAATACGAATTTTTTTTAAAGGTTGGGGTTGAAGCCTCATTTATTATTAAAGAAAAGAAAATACATATTTTAACTGGGTAGAGGGAGACCCATTACATAGCCCAAAGGCCCAGGGGGCATTTAGCCCATTACATGGCCCGCATGCCCAAATTTTTGGCCCATGTAATAACTAAGAGATGTAAATATAAATAATAACTATAAATCATGATTATAAAGGAGTATTTTTTTAAAACTTTTCTTAAATAGATGATTAATATATTTATTCTTGTTATACAGTAGCTTAAAATGCATTCGACAAAGTGGGGAACAAGGTAAGGTGTTCATTGTCTCAAATTTAATTTCTTGAGACATATTTCTTAATGTAAACCATGATACCATTAATATGGAGTGATTACAGACTAATGGATATATTATTAAATATTCATTGGGTATTAAGAGACATATCATAAAATTTCTTCAAATTTCCCTTGATTACAAATATATCCAACTTGAAATTATGTTCGATCAAAATTTCACTCAAACTATAAGGTTTCCATTCACAATATTATTCTGAAAAAAATATTTTATTTGAAAGACAATCCATTTATGGAATTTTAATTTTTTATAAAAACCCTCATAATTTTCATTATTTATTCATGGTTTTTTATATATCACCTAGATATTTTATTTCCCCTTTACTCATATTTTTTCTTAAGTGTTTCTTGTAAGAAAAAATGAACTCATCTCAACTTTTTAGACTGGAACCTACCTTTTTTTCATGTAAAAAATCATTTTATAATTTTGAAAACATCATTATCATTACCTATATAATTTATTGTGGTTATTTTATATTGTTTTATCCTCTTTTAAAAAATATAAATTCTTATCATTTTTTATATTAGTCTATTTCATCAAAGTGTAAAAAGAATCTATTTTAACGTTTTCCATGTGATCACCTATTTCCTCTAGATTTTAATTTTATATGATACTTACATTATATTCAGTAGTGGTTTTATAAAATAAAATCTTATTTTCCATTATTTATAAAATATTTCTAACTGAAATTTGTTCCAAAGGATCATGGATGTTTCTTATTTACAAAGTGATTTTCATTAATACTCCTAAAAATGGTTTTCATCTGAATCTACATGATTTTATATACATTATTATTGATAAAGGAAATTATTATAACGTAAGCATCAAAATTATTTTTACAGATAACTTATGTAAAGTACTTCTCTTTTAGAGTAATGACCCATCATTTCATTTTTCTAGCCTAATAATCCACTATGTGTGATCCTAAATATTTACCCAATTCCATTCCATTGTCAATACTATATTTGGATTTATTTGATTGAAGGGTGTTCAGTAATATTTCATACATATAATGGTTCATTAAAATTATTAACCTAACTATATACCCTTTATATATACTATGTAAATACCATTTTCTTTATTATCTTCAATGAATATAATTTACCTAGAAATGTATTTGATTCCATTGGATACACATTTATCTTCTATGGATTTATCATTTTTTGATTGTTGATGTAATTATTAACAATTTACTTACATGAATCTATATGAAATTTATTTTATTTTTTTGGGTTCTTTATGATATAAAAGTTAATGATTATTATTTGGGAATTTTTTTTAAACCCATGATATTCAATTGTTATCACTTATGTACACTAATAAATCGCATTGGTCGAGAGGAGGATAGTTTAGGATCATCTCAGCCTTTTGAGGGTAATTATTTCTTACTATGGGAATCTCTTATACATTTAAGATGTGATCATGAATTTCTATTAATTTACCTAGCTTAATAGTGGTTTCTCTTGAAATTTTTAATCAATTATTAGCATGTGTGGAATTAAGAATCATCTTTATGTATTTGAGGTTATTTATCAATGGATATCTTTGAATGTATTCAAGGTTATATATCAATGGTATCCTATCATATATTAATTATAGATTCTTCAGTCATTATTATAACAATACTGGTTTTTAATCCACTCCATGGGGCACTCTAGAATTTATGGTCATCTAGGTAAACAAAAGTCACTCTATAATTTATTATCATCTAGGGAGATAGAAATTTACTCAGGAATTTATTTTCATCCTAGTAAACAGAGGTTACTATAAGTTTATCATCATATAGGGAGACATAATTTTGTTTTGATATTGGGATACAACTCATAGATGGGCTACCTATGTATCCTCATTAAAAGAATCATAACCCTCATAGTTTTGTTCTGCTTAATGGGACACATCATACCTTTTATGGTCATGTGAAAAAAAAACCAACTGTAGTGTTTAATGTTGTGTGGTAAGGATATCTAGGTGGAAGGTTTCTAATCCAAGCTTATTATGAGACATATGTCGAAATAGCCCCAGGAACATGGATGGGATATGAGATTACAAGTTCAATTAGACCCTATTGGGAATGTGGATTAGAGAGAACATGGTTGATTTGGGATGTTGGTTCTAAACCTCAGGGAGTCATCGAATGTATCCCATTTTGATGGGAATCAAATCCCACATAGTAAGTTAAGTCTCGTAGTGGAGTGTGACATTTTAAGATAAATATCTTGGGGATTACTCCTAAAGAGGATTCCCTTGAATAGGTTCCATGATAGATTTATCAACTCATGGAAATTTGGGGGTTTACATTGGGGAGTAATCCTAAGTAGGATTCATGGATTAAGG
This sequence comes from Viscum album, assembly GCA_963277665.1. Classification (NCBI taxonomy): domain Eukaryota; kingdom Viridiplantae; phylum Streptophyta; class Magnoliopsida; order Santalales; family Viscaceae; genus Viscum; species Viscum album. Next base: position 1,580,654,116 of record OY728119.1, on the reverse strand, counting down.
GAATTAGGATTGGGGATTACTCTGGAGGAGGATTCTCATATTAAGGGGATATGATTTCTCATTTTTTGGATGAGATGGTGTGGAGCTCGCGCCTTGATTAGGCTTCCTACGTATCCCAGTTACGTGGGAATTCAAATTATCATAATTTATTCCATTTGGGGATTACACATTGGTGGTTTACCATTTAAGGGGGCATGATTTCTCATTTGATAGATGAGATTATATAGATATCGAACCTTGGGAAGGCTTCTTACACATCCCAGTTATGATGGGAATTAGAGTTCTCTTAGTTCATTACATTAGGTAGAATGTGTGGACGTTGTGATCATTATATAATTCTAATACCATATGTGTCATGGTTAGTGTGAGAAATAATAGGATGTGAAATATTCAACAAAATAATCACACCTTCTCCTCCACTGATGGAATAGGATGGGCCTATGATGTTAGAGACCAGGACGACCGTGGAAGAAGTTGGGAGGATCAAGACAACAACCTCCAACATGAAATGATAGGGACTTACAATAGTATGGTTTCCCTAAAGTTGGTCCCATAGTGAGGAAAAATAATCCCACTCCCTACGGAAGGTAAAAGCAAGTTTGATCATCACTCTTCCTATTGGGACGAGAGGTTCCAGGTCTTAGAGGTGAGGAGGGGAGGATGGAGTCCTATACCCGTAACCTATGACTAGGAACTCCCCAACACTTTCCTTAGGGTTGGGGTCCACATGAAAGTATATATATAAACATATAGATATCTTTATAATCTTGACTCCCTTATAAGAAAAATTTAAAAAAACTCTAACCATATAAATACAAACCCAATTGGTAGACAGCTGATGTGTCTTTCCCAAATGTGTGGTAAATCAAGTGGCCTTGGTGGAGTTTTCAACTTGGTCCATTTTAGACAATGGATCTAAGGAAGGAGAGGCCATTACATGGGTGTCTTAGAAGAGGCCTTCAAGGATAAATCATGTAGGTGTCCTGGGAAGGTATGTTGTGGAGGTATGCTACATAAGTATACCTGCGCTGGTCCTAAGAGGAACTGAAAAATTATTAACATGGGAAGGATAAGCTAGTAAAAGATTAATATGCCTTGGAAAATTGACTACAAGGACAAAAAAAATGGTTGAGGTTTTAACGTAAACACCTTAGGTATCCCTTGATGTCCTTGGAATATTCTCGCGCATGTCTTTTCTTAAGGAAAGGACCTTGCGTAGATGACTTCTTCTTGTGGAAGGAGGGTCCTAAAATAGGTATCTTGTATTTTAGACCTTGAAGGGAATTTGATCTTGTTAATCAATTTTAATTCTATCCTCACTTATTTTAGGGAGTGAATTGATAAAATTCTAGGTACTTGGTTGAAGGAGATGTGCAATTAGAGCTTTACCAGTTCTTCTAACTTTTTCAACAATTAAAATGGGGTACCCAAGGGTCCTATTTATAGGCAAGGAGGGGACCTAGTCGAATAGAGTTTGTCTACATAGTTCATGGGAGTATCTCCTTAGTGTAGATCCCACACATAGGTGTGTGAAACATATACAACAATATAGGTTCCTAGGTGTAGGTCCACTATGTAGGTCCTCGACATAGGGGTTGTGCGTTTAGGTTATACCGGTAGGAGTTGCACTGGCCTTATTGTGCGTAGGTATGCTGCATAGGTCCCCTAAACCATATTTCCTTGCTTCCTTTAAATTTCCTTGAAAAATTAATATATCCTAAGCTCTCTTCATAATATTTTTTTCTTCCTTTATTAAAAAGGGACTTTTAATAAACCCCCCCCCCCCCCCTCTATATTGGATCCAAAAGGAAAGAGGTTCTAGTCCTGAGGTAAGATTATGGGGAAAAGATCATGGAGAATAAATGATGGATCATGTAGGTCTGCTACATAGCTAGGTAACCTATGGCATAGGTATAGGTTGTTCGGCATAGGTCGGTAGCATAGGCTAGTGGTGCCTATAAATACCCATGTTCCTTTTCAATTTTCTTCACTCGCATTTCTGATTTCTTCTCTTATTGCAAATCTCGTTCATCCAACTCTATTGCATTTTTTCTCACGAAGGTCCTTTGAAAATTTCTCAATGTATATCCACCCGATCAATGGATTTAAGCATAGTTATTTTATCGAAGGAACTATATAGGACCTCATTGAAAAACCTACTCTCGGTACCATGTTGAATGACCTACGCAGGTGACCTCGTTGAAGGATATATGCAGGGATTTTCCTTTTCCAAATTCTTGAAATCTTTTATGTTAAAATATAAAATTTATTAAGTGAATATTCTGATGCAATGAGTAAAATTTGGGGACTCTCTTGTAAAAAATTGATCTCTTGATGACTTCAACTGAGGAAGCTAAAATTCCCCAAACTGAAATGATGAAAGTTATTAGACCAGAATATTATGATGTTTTTTAGAGTACCCTTCCTGAGTTAGAGAAGGGATTGATTCCATACTAATTAAAATATCCATAAAGTAACTATTTTCCTTTATATGGGCATGGGATTCTACAAGGCCCACATATTTTGTCTTAAAATAAATTTTTTCCAAATAATGGGTTTTTAAAACAACGTAACTGTCATTTTTTGAATATTACAACAAGGTGTTCTCAGTTAATGAGTTAACAGTCCCTATTGGATGCATCCCACATCACTGTTTTTGTACTCCTGATATGAAGGATCATTTTATAGATACAAGGATGTATTTATATTATTAAACCTTTCATGCATCAAAAATAGATCAATCTAATAGTTGGAAAGAATACTATAATATTCACTTTGGGGGAGGAGTTAGGAATGAATAGATGTGGGCATTTCGGGTATGGCATAATTTTGTTGAGTTTAGGAAAGAGATGCATGACGTTCACATTTATAAATTTGTCTTGGTATGACATACTTATTTTTACAAAAATGAAATCATTCCTAAATTATTGAGCTGGTGTATTTTGCAAATAAATTCTTTCTATTTGACGTACAGAGAGGTCAGCATCTGTTTGTGGGTTGTCTACCAAATATTTAGGGCTCCAATTCCTTGAGAGATGTATGATGGATTCATTCCACTAACAAAAACATGGGATGATGCTGAGAGGATGTAACCATTGTCACATAAACTATTTAGAATAAAAAATAATTTGTAGAATGAAAATAAATATATTCATCTTAGGGAAGATGTTCATGAAAAAGTGTGTATGGAAGCCTTTTTAGAATGATCGAAAGAGAAGGGTCTTACTTGTGGATTTCCCGCCATTTTTTCAACTTCAGATAATTGGGGTGCTTTTGGAATGTTCTGGCCCAAAATGGAGTGGGGTGATTAGAAGCATTAGGGTTACAAGTTTAATCCTAATATTGATGTAAATGTACACTTAGCAGTGTTCCTTTCCATGTGGCTAAGCATTTATTTGATCCTAGTCTATGATTCTAGTAGAGGTATAAGGCCAGGGACTTTTGTTATTGAAACCAAGTTAGTAGAGGGGAAATATATCAGGTTGTCCACCCACACATCAGCAAGGATCTATCAATTAATACTTCATTTATACAATGGGAAGGCTCTATTTAGACTCATAGGATCATTCTGAGTGTTATGGGGATGGATTGAAGCACATTTCTATTCATATTTAGTACTAAATTTAGTTAGAGTACCCAATGGTTTTTCCCCATTTATTCCGAATGCTTTCAGGACTTAGCCTCTAAAACTGAATCCTGATCGGGTGCTAGAGAAACTGAATGTATCGGGTGAATTAGTCTTCTTTTATTTTGGTAACCCATCAACTGAAAAATTTATTGATGAAGTTAGGGAATAAAATTATGATTTAAGGTCATAAATGATAGAATTTAGGGATAGTGTATTTTTAACCAGAATTGATAGTGAAATAATCTATGAGGATTGTGTCCCTTATAGGCTTGCTGGACAGTTCAAATGTCTTCAAAACTCGAGAACCTTTCCTCCCACATATGATATTCATGATAAGAAATCAATGGTAGCCCGACAATTATGGATTCTGATGACTTTAGAGACATCCAAAATGTCGATTACTCTACCACCATTAGAAACATCAATTGGATTAGAGGATAGAAATGCTAAAGCATGGGTTTCTTCAAACCCTCTAGGGGATTTAACAAAAGGCATACATCAAGTAGAGGCCATGACAACTGTCATTCATGGAAATCATGGAAAAAATTCTAAACCCAAATATGATACAGTGGATTCAATGGCTTCAGAACCTTCAAAACATCATCGTAGAAAATCCACCAAGAAGACCATGTTTAGGGATACACGACCTTTAACACTAAGGTGATATAGTAACCTTCATCAAAAAGAGGTTTCCATATCATTTGATAATTGTTATTAAGAGGTAGGGAGGCTTGAAGAGGCCTTACAATTTAAGGGCTTTGAGTTTTCCATATAGCCAACCACATCAAATCCAAACTATGTGCAACCTTTATCAATTGAATACTGGGAATCATGACCTATGATCTCAGAGATGCATGGGTGTTTATCCAATCTGGCCTTCAAATACCAGATTTGGGTGATATTAGAGCACCCTCTGATTGTTATCTGAATAGAAATTTTGATGAGGTATAGGAGTACATGAAAGAGTTGTAGATTTTCATATGTTCAACCAATGACCAGGTCCCAGCCTCAAAATGCGTTTCTGACATGTCAGATCAAGGAATACATGAAGGGGTAATTTTTTACCCTAAGGAGGAATGGGACATTTATGTTAATATTGAGAATTTATTTCCCTTTTATTTTGTTTCAGTTATAATCCATCATCCATTATCACAATTCTTGATGGGATTTCATTTTGTATCTTGAAATAAAAGGAGTAGCACTAGGAAAGGTTCCTAAGTCACCAAAGTGCGGGCCTATGGGCGCCCCCATTGATACAATGGATGAAGCCCTTGGGTCTCTATAACTTTATCTGGGATGGAGAACCATGATGGTGGTAATGGTGATGGAAAATCCTTAGCCATGACCTAAAGTTTTTGTTTCCAAGAAAAGTAGTACAATAACACCTTTATCTTATGATAAGAAATGAAAGAGATAATTGATGTTGGTCTAGAAAGTATTCCAAAGTGATTATTTACACCGTCATCTGGTATTAAAACATGATTGACATAATTTTATGACCAGGTTTACTTTTTTTATGACCTACGATACTTTCTTCTCTTAAGGGATGTGATACTGATCCCTCAAGGATCGAGAAGGAAACCCCAGGAGAAGTACAGATTCATGTTGATTAATCTATTACTTTAACAAATGAAATGTAAAGGGATGTGGCTAAATCTACTCCAATTTATATAGAGAGAGAGGAGGTTTATGGTAATGTTAGATTCATTTCTTCTGGGTATCACGTGATGTTTCCAACATTCCTTTCTCTATAATATTTCAGATATTTTTCCTGTGTCAAAGGATTCTATGACAACCAATGATGATACTCTAATTTCTCTTGAAGGAACGAGTCATGATCCTGGGCATTCTAAGGTAGGTGATGGTGTTAATACTAATTCAGAAAATCCTTACGACATCTCACCAGTAGAATAGATAATGGAATATAATGTTAGCAGATCCAATTTGTGCATCAATCAATATTTGTTTGATACCTTAAATGGTGATGGTGATATGATATAAAAATCTGTATACACAGAAATGATGGAAGATCTTAGTCTGGACATTGATATTCTGGGTTCCATTAATGATTTTGGGGACTTCAATGAGGAGATAAAAGTATATAAGTTCTTTTTTCTTTCATTTACCATATATAATTGTTCTATTATTTGATATTTATCCTCAAATCTCAATTTTTTCAACCTTGTATGCAAATAATGTGGCGAAGTCCATTCATGAATAAGGAATCCCACTCCATCATACTTCAGTTGAAATTGGAGAAGTACCAACTAAGAATATTGTATTATGAGATGCTCCAATGCCTTTGGTTATGACAATTGGGCAAGCTTAGGAGAATGCCCCTTCCCAATAATTAATTTCTCAAACTACTGAATATAAGAATACTGGGGAGGAATCTACTCAAGAAGTTGACTTATTACAGGGTAAATGTCATTGAATGTCTTAATCATGCTTTATTATTTCTATAGTTATAATTCACCATTTAGGGTTATTATCTCCCACAGTTAGGTTTGAATATGAAGCCTCTGTGTTGGCTCAATCAGCAACCGAAGATGAAGCATTCACTACTTTGAAAGGGGTAAATCTAGGAACATCTTTGAGTGATCTGATTTGGAAATATTTTCTACCTCATGGTAGTGGTTATTATTTAGACTTAAAGCTATAGGTTTATATTGGTATCATGTGTAAAAGGAAATGGAAGACCTTTTGGAAGATAATATCTTATAAGCCTTTAGATGAGATTCCATCACATTTTGGCTGCCTTCCATCATTGTTTGGCATACTGGGATTTTGGGGATGTGAAGATCACCCAATTTATAATGAAGTTAAAGAGATCATTCACTGATGGGAGAAAGAACACAAAATGCAACAAGATCATGAAAAGTTCAAATTACTCACCAATGTTGAGGGTTTTCGAGATGCAGTATCCGAGGAGGAAGTTAACCATTTAAAAACATTTGAAGGAATTAAATCAACAAATTAAGGAGACACTAAAAGAAATGATGCATCATTTGTGAAAAATGTATGCCGTTCAAAATAGGCTTGAGAAATTGAACCAATCATTGGAAGAATCCCAATTGTAAGGGATAAATTCCATTTCAACTGCCAAAGATGCACTTTTTCAGGCCAAGGAGGCTGAAGCTATTCAATTGAGTGAGCTTTAGTAAGTAGTTGATAGATCTCAGGAGGTTGATCATCAAATTAACAATCATGTTGAAAGCTTCTTGTAACATATGAAAGAGAGACTCCATTCTATGGATGTTTATATTATTTTTTTATATAAATGAAAAGTATTTTTTCTCTAATCGTATATATGTCTTCATCCTTTTTTCTTTTTGTAATCACAATATGAAAGCTTATTTTCATAAAATTTTATCTTTACGGCATATAATCATAATTACAATGACATGGATTTGGGTGCTCTAAGTTTTACCTAAGATAACAGGATTAGAAAGCATAGTTTGATTGTTTATATAGTTATATAGACAACCCTACAAACTGGGTTCCTTTTTTACTTTTTGTTGCTTGATATTTCATAAATCATACAAAGTGTAGGTTTAGAAAGATGAGACTCATCCTTTTTTCTGTATTTCCCTTTACGTTTTTTCAACTTTATGAGTGTCATGCCTATTTTAATGGGAAGTTTAAAGTCAGGAATGGCGGACTAATAAAGTTAATATTTTAGGTTGAATTGTTTTGACCATGAATTTTGAAATTAGAACACAAATAGAGCTTGATGAATAATAAGGTCCTGATATTCCTTAGATATTTCCAAGGGGAATATTGAGTCATGATTTATATGGTCACTAAATCTAAAACTTAAATTATAGAAATAGAAGGTGTATTTTATAGTAAAAAATTTACCACTATTTGATAAACCCGTTATAGAGGTTGTATTATGTAGGTCTAAATGGGGCATATGTTTTATGGCCAAATAGTGGCATCTTTTGGATAAAAGGAATGTTTTGTGGGAAACTTATATCAGGAACCTAGATCCACATACTACATACTCAGGAAAAATAGATCCTAGAAATTTTGATATTCTATTACTGATAGACAAAGGGATTTAATATTTAAATGTCTCAAGACCACAGTGGGTGGAATTTTCAAGGAAAGATGTCTAAGAATAAAAGGGGGACATTTGTTCCAACATAGTTCATAAACGAGAAAGCACTTTTACATATATTTGATGTGTAAAGGAAGGTACATTTTTTAGAAAGAATCTTACTAATATTTTTCTATGTAGTTTGAAGTTCTGAAACAAGGATATAATGTTTTTTAGTTTCAAGTCATGCAGTAAGGAAATTATTTTTTTTAGTTTCAGGTTTTGAAGAAATGAAATTAAGAGATATTTTGATATTATGCTATGCAGTTTAAATTCATGCAGCAAGGAATTTAGAGGATTGTGTAGTTTTAAGTCATGTAGCAAGGACATTGAGGTATTTTTTTATAGAATGTTTTGCAGTTTAAAGTCATACACCAAGGACATTATGGTAGCTTTAATTTGTGGTCATTAGTTTTGACCAAAGTTTTATGAGTCTCTAATTTCATGGTAATTTTTCTGGAAACATGCTACCATATACAATATTGGAAATAAAGAATTGAAAAATATGATTTGGGAATTTTGGATCCATAAAATGATATTTGAAAATTGCTCAAGGATTTAGAGGACTCTCCTAAGAACAAAATTATCGCTATTTGACACACCCATTATGGGGGCTGTATTATGCAGGGCCAATTTGGGAATGTGATACATAGTCAATAATGGAATCCTTATACTGACAGTCCTGTTATGTAGGTAGATTTTATGCAAGGCCAATTGGGGCACATAATATATAGTCAAGTAAAAGAGTTCTCAATAATTATGACATTTTATATCTAAAAGATGATGTAAGTTTATGGAGATTTGGATTTTCCCAAAGGCAGAGTTTGGTTAATGGAGAAAAGTACCTGAATACAGGAAGAGTATTTCCAGTCATAATTTCCAATGAATTGAAGGAAAGTGATTTCTAAAAACTTCTGATCCAAACGTAGGAAGTATGGTGTCTATAGTTTTAGGTATTATGACTAGGACCATAATATTATAGAAACATTCAATGATATATGGTCAAATAAACCAAGGTTATTCCAATATGCTTTGACGAAGTGAAGGGGAGAGAAGTAAACCATGGACTTAAAGATTTTTAGGTTGGGAGAAATAATATAGGACAAATATGCAAAGGATGGTCGCTTTAAAATATGGATTCTTGCATGTCATCATCAAAGCATAGAGGGGACATAAGAGGCTTCTCCCAAGAATGAAATTACCACAATTTGAAAACCTGTTATTGGTTCTGTATTATGCTAGGGCACGTACTTCATATCCAAACATTTGCATCTTTTGGATGACAGGCCCATTATGTGGGTGAATTATACAAGGAAACTTAGGGGAACATACTATATAGTTAAGAAAAATAGATCTTAGGTATCAAACATTCTATCACTAGAAGCTGAGGAAATATTATGAAGATCTAAAATCATTCAAGATTAGGAGTCTGAAATGTGAAAGGGACAATATCCAGTGCACAAGGGAAGTATTTAGAATGATGTTGGCCATTAGTTTGGAGTCCCTTACAAATATCTAACTCATATTTACAATGGGGACATCTTTTGTTTCCTTGGTGGGCTCGCTAAGTAGAGGATACAAAATTAAGTTTCTATATATATTTTCAATAATATACAGGAGGGGGAAATATTCTTTTATCCTAGGTCTAGGACTAGGATCTATGGCCTGCTCTTCACTATGTATCTCAATGGGATGAGAATCAAGACATATGTAGTTCTCTTGGTAACATTCAGTTTAAAGTCATGTGACAAGGACATTATGTTGTGCGGTTTATATTCATGTAGCAAGGAAATTAGGGACTTTCATATGAAGAGCAATTTAATGTTGTGTTTGGACTAGGGTATAGGGCCCAAGTGTCACTACGTATCTTGTCAAATCAAGAATCAATTCACACATAGTTATTATAAGATACAAGTTCAAGTATAAGGTGAAAATTTATATTGGATCTCCTTATGTAGATATGAATCATACATGGGAGAATATAGGAATTTGCATATCATGTTGCAATTGGGCCAATAATTAAAGATCTAGAAATCACAACATATCTAATAGGGATAATAATCAATCCACATGTAGTTATTAAAGAACCATATAGTTTATCATCATGTAATGAGGATGTGAAGTGATTCTGATGTGAAAAACAATATTGTGGTTGCACTAGGGGATATGACCCGGGTGTCACTATGTATCTTTCTAGGGAAAGAATCAATACACACGTAGTTCTTAAATAATGGTTCCCCCACCCTAATTGAATTCGAAATCAAATAATGATTGGAGTTTTTTGAATATGGGTTTATACATAAGATGAGAACTTATATTTATCTCCTAATGTATATCTAGCTCATACAAGGGAGAAAAGAGTCATTAATTGCATGATGGTGCATCTGTGTCCTGGATTGAAATTCTGGATGTCACTACATATCTCATATCGATGAGAATCAATCCATATACAGTTCTTGAAAAAGTTTTCCATGAAGGTCTGATCCATACATAGGGTATGGGGAATTTTTCTTAATTGTGTACCCAAGATAGGAGATCTGGGCATCACTATGTATCTCAAATAGATAAGAGTCAAACCACACATAGTTCTTGGAATTATATGCATTTTAGCATCATGCAGTAAGGAAACATGTTGTTCTTTTTATGTTCTTACATCCAGAACCATTTATAACCCCAAATATGAATTGAGATACCTTATTTGTGTAGAGAATATCTTTACCCAATTACTAAGCCCACGTGATCTGTTCTCGGTGTCAGAAACAAGAAGTGGTAAAATATTCTTTTGCAACAGAAAAGTAAAACAAGTGAAATATAAGGGTCTAGTGATTTAATGGTGTTTAATCTAGGATATAAGGAATAGGATTTATTATGTATCTTTCTAGGATAAATAATCAAGGCACACATTGTTCTTGAAATTGTTTCCCATATCATCAGGTTTTGACATGGGGAAGATGGATTTTTAAATTTTCAAGGCTGATGGTTGGCCATAAAGAATAAATTATAGACACCACCATGTATCTCATTGAAATGAGAATCAAATAAAAAGTCTTATAAGATATCCTTATGAAGATCTGACTCATGCATGAGGAAAAGGAATAGGGTTTTATATTCTAAAATAGCGGTTGGGCCCGAGTTTTTAGATTCAGGCATCACTATGTATCTTTCTGAGGTAAGAATCAAGAAACACATAGTTATTTAAGGTTATCACTATGAAAGTTTAATTCATATTTATAGGGGTGAAAGGAATTTTCCAACATTGTGGTTGGACCTAGGATTGGAGATCCGGGAATCACTACATATCTTGATGAGTAAAGAATCAGGCCACATGTAGTTCTTCAAATGTTCCATGTAGTTTAACGTCATGTACTATGGATGAACATGAAACAACATCAATAGATAGAAATATTTCATCTGGACTAGGGGATAGTACCTAGGTGTCACTACATATCTCTTTGGAATGAGAATCATGCCATATATAGTTCTTGAAATATTCTCTATATAGTTTTGATTCATACACACAAGGAATAAAGGGGCTTTTTTTGTTAAGGATGGACCCCTGATTAGAGATCTGGGTGTCACTACATATCTCATTATAATGAGAATCAAGCCATATGTAGTTCTTGAAAAAATCATTCCCCACACCAAATGAGCTAGATATGAGAGACAGGTACTTTTGATGCATTCCATAATATATGTTAAGCTCAAGACATAAGATGGTATGAAAATAAAACCATATATGTTGGAAGATTCCTCTCTATAAGTTTGGTTCATATACAAGAAATTTTGAAATAGATTTCTTTAGTGTTTCAGTTGGGCCCAATATTGGAGATTTGGGCATCACTACATATCTCATGAAAATGATAATCAAGCCAAACATAGTTCTTGAATAGAAACATGAAATTTTACATCTTGTGGAGAGGACGTAAATCACCTAACATGAAAAAAATATTGTGGATAGACCAGATAATAAGACCCATGTGTCACTACGTATCTTGCTAGGGGTAGGGATCAAGCCACACGTAGTTCTCAAAAAGGGGTCCCTATGCATATTTTATTTAAACAAAAGGAGTAATGGGGCTCAAGTTCCACTAAGGAGTTGCAGTTATGTGAGTAATGTCTACACATGGAAGTTAATCATATTTTAAAGGACCAAAAGGAATTCTAATTTGTTGTATCGTGGGGGATTTATTAAAGTCAAATTAAGGAGATGTTAATCATACAATATAATGTCATCTAGCAAGAACAAATGATGTAGTGTAGCTTAATTTCATGCGAAAAGGATTAAGATACTATGCAGTTTAACATCATGCATCATGGACGTTGGTTGTTACGCAGTTTAACGTCATGAAACTATGACATACTCTGTGTGATTACACAATGTATTTATTTAGAAACCTTGCAGTGGTTAGAGTTATAGTGAGGTCTCTAACCATTGAGATTAAGGAATAATATCCATTTGAGTAGACCTTATGTGTGGAGTAAGGTTCTTCCCACTTTGACTCAAGCTTTGGAGGACTCTTTCTTGGTATCATTGGAGTCCAAAATACTAACACCAATTCTCATTGAAGTAATGAATAGAGGTGAACTTTCTTGTTGAAAGACCTTTCTATTCCATTCTAATAGACTTCAAAGTAATGCAAGGTATGCAATATCTTTTTATGTTATCACCTCAACTCATCTAGTAACTTTTGAGACTACTCGTCTATAGATAACTGAAAAAAATACTTGGAGTGAAGGTAATTGAACTTCAATGGGAAAGACAGATTATGTTCATTATACTAATTATTTTGGAGTTTTCCATGTTATAGTACGGGTAGTATTCCTATATGTCCATAAAGCATGCAAGAGTTTGTCAGGATAAGACTTTTTATCTTTATCCCCCATCTTCTGGAGTGTGTTGGATAATGTTTTGTTGAAATCCTCTATCTTTCCATTTTCCACTGCATGATAGTGGGATGAATGGTTGGATTTTATATTGTATTCTTGATATAGCTTCCCTACCACAATATAATAAAAAATTTTGTTGTTTTTGGTCAATATGGTATGAGAGACACTAAATATAGTATTGATATTATCTTTGAAAAGACTAAAAATTATTTTGGATCCAACTTCTTTAAGAGGTATTGCCTTAGCCCATTTAGAGAATAAATTGGTAGAAACAAGGATGTACTTGAACTACTTCCCCGTAGATGTAGGATAAGGTCTTACTATATCCATTACTCATATATGAAATATCTATAATTATTTTTCTATATGTATCATATATTGGGGTTGATGGATGAAGTTGGTATGATCTTGTCAGGGATGACACTTTATAGTAAAATATGTGCAATCTTGCATCTGTGAAGGCCAAAAGTATCCAAGAATTCATATTTGACCAGAAATCTTGGGCACAGATTGGTGGGCACCACAAGCTCCTACATGTACTTCGTTCATGACAGTCACAGTTTCATCCCCATCAATGCATCTGAGAATAATTATGTTGAATCCTTGCATATGGAGGATCTTCTTATGATATGTTCAATAATAAAGAGTGAAATTAACTCATCATCACTAAATCTACTATATTTTAACTCTATTCGGTTGAAGTACCTCGTTTTGGAGATATTCCATGATAGGTTCCATCCATCCCGTGCTATGACCATATGGTTTGGGAATGGGACTTATTTCATTAACTTCCTCTATCTTGATTTCAAAAAAAAGGTGAAACTACCCAACAATGAGCAATTATAATGATTATCTCATCCCCATTTGGATTTTCCAAGATTGTGGCTTCATTTTACAATGCATCATATTGGGTTTTTTTGATCACATGACATAAGACAATGTTGGTTATAAGGGAAATCAATCCATTTACCCTCGAACATAATTTCACATCGGAATTAGCTCTTCCTTTCTGATATTGTAATCCTTATTGATATGTTTCATTACCAATTCTGAATCACCCTTCAATTTCAGGTGATTCACTGGTACTTGGAGTGCTAATTCAAATCCTACAATGGGAGCCTGTTATTTTTCATCATTGTTGGTACCACCTTCTGATAACAATAAAGAGTATGGAAACACCACCTTTTCTTGGGTGATAAGTACAATTCCTAACCCAACTTTGTAAATATTAGGATATTTTATTTTATTACCTGTTAGAATTCTGGAAGCACCATCAAAATACATTTCCCATGTCTGGGGGATGTCCTGAAGAGAAGATTTCTTCATCAGGTGGTTTGGTATTTAATGAGGTTTCTTTTGTAGATGAGTTCTCAAAAAAGAAGTCTACTAAGGATTGTCCTTTCAATACTTTTTGAGGGAAAAACTGTATATCAAACTGGTATAGAATAACTGTCCATCATTCCTGATGCCCTGTAAGCATAGGACAATTGAGCAGAAATTTGAGCATGTTATTACGAGATACCAAATGAACCTTGTGATGCTGCTGGTAGTGCTTCAATTTTGGAAGTGCAAATATTAATGCTAGGCATCTCTTCTCAATGTCTAAATATAGATTCTCTACATCAAGCATGGTTTGACTGAGATAATAAAGGTTGTTTTCATTCCCAACATCATTATTTTTCGCAAGGAATCCACCCATTGATTTCTCCAAGGTTGTTACATAAAGGATGAGTGGTTTTCCCTCAACAGATGGAATCAATATCAGTGGGCCCAAGATATATTTCTTGAGAGTATCAAATTATTCTTATAAGTCACTGGTCTAATGATATGTGACCCATTTTTTTATCAATTTGGTTAAGGGATAACACTTTTCAATCAAATTGGCTATGAAGCGTCGGATATAGTTCAAGTGTCCTCGAATTCTTCTCAACTCTTTCAAGTTTGATGGAGGTAACATGCCAAGGATAAATTTATTCTTCTTGGCATTGAATATGATGTCACAATGACGTACAAAAAACAAGAAATTTTCTCATGGTTACCCCGAAATCATGTTTCAAGGGGTTTATCATCAGATTATTCTACCAAAGCATGATAAATATGGTCTTAATGTCAGTAAGGTGATCAGAATTTTGTCTCGATTTAACCACGAGATCATAAACATAGAATTCAATAAAATTTCCCAAAAGGGTTTGCAGATGTGGTATATTTTATGTTGATATTTCGCACTAGAATTATCCAATCCAAAGGGCATTACCAGAGAGAAAAATATGAGTTAAGGGGCTCTAAAGGATGTATATTTGTAATATATATGGCCATATAGATTTTGTTATACCCAAATTATCTATCCATGAGGCTTTAATTTCTTAGCCATCTGTTGTATCAATCAAGAGTTCTGTGATTGGAACCGGGAAGTCATCGTTGGTAGAATACCGATTGAGATATCTGAAATCAATGAAAAATATGATTCATCTATTTTACTTTTTCACTACGGAAATATTATCTAACCATTTTGGATGTTTCAGTTCCCTGATAAAGTTGTATTTGATAAGATTTTCTACTTAAATCTCAACTTTGTAGGCATGAGTCTTGTTTTTTCTTCTTTCTTATAGTTTGTATCGTCAATGATATTCTGGAAATCTTAAATCATGGGTGGCCACGTCAGGTTCAAGACATAGAATCTCTATGTAATTCCAAGAAAACACATCCCCATGTTTCTTTAGAAAGGAAAAATACACTTCTTTCTCTTCATAAGCCATGGCCGCACTAATTAGAGAGGGGTGTGGATCTTCATCTTTACCTAGATTTATTTCTCTGTGTTCATCCACAGTGGTGTATATTCCTTCCAAAAATGCTAGAGGGGTGTCCCTAAGGTCTTACTATTCTTCATATTCTTCATGTGTTTCTTCTTCTGCCTCTACTTGAAGGGTAGGTGATGAAGCAAGTATTTAAAAGCTAAGGGATGAGTCAGTATTTGGACATCTGGAGTAGGAGGCACCCATCTCCAACTCAATTGATAATGAAGGGTTTTTTTAAGTTCTAAAGGGAAAATGATTAGAAGGGAATCAACATCGATATCTTTTTTTCATGAGTGAAACAACTTCTTATATCCCAGATGATAAAGAAGAGACTTTCTAAAGTTTATTATATGGGATGAAGACATCTTTTTTTAGGCTTTCATTGTTGTTTAGGGAATTAATGATTTGTCCTATGTTGTCAGGCTCAATTTCCAAAACAAACATTATGTAATCCACTGATCGAGTGCTTGGATTTGGGACAACCTGATAAAACACATTTTTATTGAATATTTTCTTGATAATAAATTATAAAATTTCCTCATATTTTGTTAAATATTTTTATTAATAAAATATTTGGGATTAGATCATTCATTTGAAAATTTGATGGAAATTCCAATTTTACACTTTATAGTGCGCTGTAGTTTTTTGAAGATATATATTTTAATATTTATTATTTGAATGTGAAATTTTATAAATGTGTTCCTAACTTATCAGGATACAACGTTTTTTCAGGAATGTGAAGCTAAATTGTGAATATGGTTAGACTAAATAGATCATGAAGTCAAAGATGGGATGGGCCCGCCAGATTGGATATGGGTTCTGTATTTGGGCCATAACTTCTTCATATGAGATTTTATTGGGCCCAAATTTTTAGAGGAGATATGTAACCCAATTTTACACAAATCATTCTTTTGTAATAACATCTGGTTTACGCGTTTTGGAGGTCAAATTGGCGGTGAAAGTTCTCTGAAAATTTTTGGCTGAGATTTCCCATTCACACTTGAAACCTCTTTAAACCTACCCTCCCCTCCACTATATAAATTAGTGTTTTTATCATTTTTATGGGTTGGGATGTGCATTAGGAGATTGGTAGCAGAGTAGAAGTGGTTCTACACCATTTCTATTCACAATTGGAGGAGGGAATCTACCAAGCTAGGATCTCCTAAAAAATCCTCTTCTTTTCCTCTTATTTGTTGTAATGTTATTGTGATTTCAATAAACTGTTAGTTTATCTTCCACTTATTCTATTATTTTCAATTTTATTCTTCTCTTAAAATTCCTTTTTGGGTAGGAATTCAGGAGTGTAAACAATATTGGGTTACACTGTTTCTAAACCTTTGTACTTGTATAACGTTTCTACGATTACTACACTGCCCATGGAAGATTATTTTTTTTAGTAATCGATCAACCTCCATCCTTATTCATTCATTTATTTTGAATTAATGATATACTATAATTCACATAATATTCTTAATTAATTGTGTTTTTAATTTAATTGAAACTAAAAAGGAAATTGAACAATTAACCCAAAAACACGCGAGGATGATATTTTTTGTAAATTGTGAGAGCGTGAATTTAATCGATAATATAAAACCATATGGGATCAATTTTTAGTGTTCAAATATAATCCCTAAACTCAATTAATTCTTATTTCCAGGGAGGAAATTTTCCTTAATTTACCACTGACAAAAAGCAAACCATAAAACATCAATCAAAGCAGGGTGTTGCGATTTCATGTTCCAAAGTTAGCCTAGGGTTAAATTCACTTCATCATTGTGGTAAAGTTAATTCTCATAGGGTTTGGGATTTAACAAATTAAGGGATCAAAATTAAGTGAATGTTAATTTAAATGATAATGATAAGTAATTTAGTGAAGATGTAGCGTTGGATCGATTATTCCTTTTAAAATATTTTTTAAAAAACATCTTCTTGTTGGGTTTTTTAATCAAATTTCATTTCAAAATTAAAAACAAAAAAATGCAATCTTCTTCCAGAAAACTTCTTCTAGTTTTATAAATGATAAAAAAACCCCAACCTTTCAATTAGTGTTTTTATTATATTTTATTTTATTTTTAAAATACCTTTAAGAATTTTTTTAATTTACTTCTTTGAGAGACGACCTTGGTCAGCCAATCTACTGCACCCAAGTACCCCAAAAAACCATTAATAATTTGAGGGAACCCACGACAGTTCCTTTCAAATTGGATCCATTGCCGGGTAGGAAAGTAATTATTTCAACAAATTAGAGGTATTTTTTATTTTACATTTTATTCTCTTCTTCTCTTCTTTCTTCTTTCTTTACCCAATCTGAATTTTTTCCATCTTCTTTTATTTCCTTATTCTTCTTTTTTGGACCATCAACTCAAACTTCTTATCTTTTATTTTACTATTTTTCACTTTTCTTCTTTTCATTTTTATTTGATTTATGACACAAACTAATCCAGAATATCTCTGAGATCTTCATCCTGAGATTGAACGTAGCCTTCGAGATTGAATCAGACATTCTCAGTATATGGTAAGATTCAACATTCAACCAGTTGAAGAATTAATCCACTTTCAAAGCTTTGAAATTGGTAGAAATTGAAATTCAACCATAAAAAAATAACTAATGGTTGAAAATAATGGAAATACAATTAATAGAACCATTAGAAAATTGGTTTCACCTGATATTAATTATCAAAAAAATTGTTCTGCATACCCAAATCTTGAATCGGACATTGAACTGAAATTTGGGTTAATTCACCTTCTTCGAAAGTTTCATGGATTATCTGGTGAGGACCCAAATAGACACCTTAAAGAGTTTAATGTGGTTTTCTCAACCCTAAAACCAAGAAATGTATCTGAATATCAAATCAAACATAGAGCATTCTCATTCTCACTTGATGGAGCTGTGAAGGATTGGATGTATTATTTACAACCTGAAGATGTAACATGTTGGAACGATTTTAAACATCTTTTCTTGTAGATATTTTTTCCAACATCAAGGACCACATCCATGAAAAAGCAGATCTCAGGGATCAAGCAGGCACATGGGGAGTCTATATATGAGTATTGGGAGAGATTCAAGAAGTTGTGTGCAAGCTTCCCACATCACCAAATCAATGAGAAACTCCTCATCTAGTACTTCAATGAAGAACTCACACCTATGGAGAGAGGTACAGTGGATTTCACAGAAGGAGTGGAATTGGTCGAAAAAACACCAGAAACTTCATGTGCATTGATCGACAAGATGACACAAAACTGCCAACAGTTTGGAGATCAAGGTACACCACATGTCAGGGGAGTACATCATGTAAATCCTTCTTCTCTTGAGATCCATTTAATTGATACCAAGGTGGAATAATTCACCACTATGGTGAGGAAGATTTCTTTGGCTCAAAATATATCCCAAAACCCTTCTTCAAGGCCTTGTGGAATTTGCACTGACACAATCCACCCAACTGACTGTTGCCCCAAACTATAAGAAAGAGAAGATTGTGCATCAGTGTTTCCTGGGAGACCATATCAGCAACAACAACAACCATATCCCCAAAATAAGCTTGATTCCTATGTTCCAACATACAACCAAGGGAAGAAGGATCAATCAGACATGAGGTATGGCTCTGGAAAATAACAAAGGTCCCCTTTTTAACAAACCTTCCAGCAACCTCCACCTTACCAATAGGGTTTCCAGAAACCCCAAAGGATATTTGAAGCCCAAGAATCAACAATCCAACAAAAAGGGAGTTCTCAACCAAAGGTAGATTCTAATACTGATGATATTTTGAAACAAATTTTACTTAATAAATAGAATGAACTGAATAGTTAAGGTTCAAAACTAAGGGAGTTGAATACTCAAATGAGCCAGATTGCCACTGCCCTCCATGAACTGTTAAGTAAGAATTACAGAAATCTACCTTCCCAACCTTCCCCAAATCTGAAGGGAAATGTTATTTCCATCATATTGAGAATTGGGAAGCAAATGAACGATACATCTGTACTTACCATTCCACTAGGATTCACCTCAACTCCAGAGAAGCCCCACTCAAAACCAGTTGATGAGAAACCCAAGGAGAAAGATAAATGTAAGAAAAATATTGATGATGTTCCCCCTAAACCCCTTCCATTTCCAAACAGGGTTGTACAAACCAAGAATACGGCTGACGAGGAAATGAAAAAAAAGGATATTTTGGACACATTTAAGTGTGTGGAGATCAACATCCCTTTAATTTAATCTATCAAGAAAATCTCAAGGTATGCGAAATTTTTAAAAGAAATTCGTATCAATCGAAGCTGGCTCAAGGGAAATGAGAGGATACATCTTGGAAGGAATGTGTTAGAACTCATTACACCAACTCTAGAAAGGCCAAAAAATTGCAAGGATCTTGGTACATTAACCATCCCATTTACCATAGGGAAGTTACACTTTTCTAATTCACTTTGTGATTTAGGATCTTCCATAAATGTGATGCATCACTCCATGTTCTCTTATTTGCATGATGGTGAGTTGAATCTAACAAGAGTGTTGGTGTAGTTGGACAATAGAGCTACAACATATCTCTCGGGAGTCCTTAAGGATGTACTTGTCCAGGTAAGAGATATGATCTTTCCAGAAAATTTCTACATGCTAAACATGGATGATGAACATGTAACTTATCATGCTTCTATTATATTAGGTACAACCTTCCTCAAAACTGCAAAAACTATCATCAATTTCAATGAGGGTGCACTTTACATGGATTTTTGGGACAAAGTTGTGATATTTAATATTATAGACTCCATGAAGTACCCATTAGAGGACCATTATGCATTTGTTATCTCCCATTTTGAACCACAAAATAAAAACCCCATAGAGTTTTATTGTCCTATGCTTAGAGAGATTATGATTATTGGTTCTAGTTTTATGTCTAATAGTACTTCCACACCTATTTCTAATGAAAAAGTTTCTCTTATATTTGATTTTGAAATGTGTTCATATTCTGATTTAGATCATGTGAACTCTGATTATGACTTGGTTGTTGAGTACGCTGATGGATTTGATGTTTTATTCTCTGATTGTGATGATTTCTATTCTGATACTGATGCTATTTGTTCACATATTTCAATTCCTTCACTATCTTCATCCATAAAACACCCCCCTAATATTTTAACCCAATCCATTGCCACCTAATATCAAAAACTCATACTTGTTGAGTGGTAAAAGATTACCTATTATCATTGATAACAATATCTCTTTTGAAAATGAGGATTTTTTTTTGAAACTTTTAAGGGAGAACGTTAGGAAAATTGGGTGGACCTTGAGTGACATATTAGATATTATCCCCTCCATTTGAATGCATAAAATTATTTTAGAGGATGGGGCTAAACTAGTTAGGCAGCCACAAAGGATACTCAATCCAACCCTTATGGAAGTTGTTAAAAAGTGGTTGGAAATTTTCTTGAGGAAGGTATAATTTATCCCATATTTGATTCCTAGTGGTTAAGTCCTATTCATGTTGTGCCTAAGAAAAGTGGTGTTACTGTTGTTAAAAATGATAACGATAAGTCATTTCTAATGAGGTTTCAAAATATTTGGCGTGTGTATATTGATTATAGGAAACTAAATCAATCTACTCGCAAGAACCATTTCCCCTTCCATTTATTGATCAGATTCTTGAGAGACTAGCTGGGAAAACACACTATTGTTTCTTGGATGGATTTTATGGATATTTTTAGGTTCCTATTGCTCTAGAGGATCAAGAGAAGAAAATATTCACTTGTACATTCAACACATTTTCCTACCAGAGGATGCCATTTGGACTTTGCAATGACCCAAGTACCTTCCAGAGATGCATGGTGAGTTTTTAATATGATTTTATTGAGACATTCATAGAGGTATTTATGGATGATTTTACAGTGTATGGGTATTCATTTGATGATTGTATCTCTATTTTAGGAACAATTTTGAATCATTGTATTAAGAAGTATCTGGTATTAAACATTGAAACGTGTTATTTCATGGTAGAGCATGGGATTGTATAAGGGAATGTATTGTCACAACATGGGATATAGGTTGATAGATCTAAGGTAGCTATCATTTCATCCTTACCTTATCCTTCATGTGTATGTGATGTTGGATCTTTCCTAGGTCATGCAAGATTTTACTGGCGTTTTATCAAAGATTATAGTAATAATACTCTTTCTATGTCACGATTACTTCAAAAGGATTCTGATTTTGTGTTTTATGATTCCCGCAGGACTTCATTTGATGAGCTAAAGAAGTGTCTGAACACTCCACCTATCATACACCCCCACGGTTCAATCTTCCTTTTGATCTTATGTGTGATGACTCTAACTAGGCTATTAGAAATGTCTTATCTAAAAGGGTGGATGGACATTCCCATGGGATCATCTATGCTTTGATGACATTGGATTCGGCCAAATAAAAATACACAGCCATAGAAAAAAAGTTTCATACTGTTATATTTTCTTTAGATAAATTCCATTCATATTTATTAGGCTCTAAAGTAGTTGTTTTTTCTGAACATGTAGCTCTGAGGTACCTCTTGAAGAAGCCAGATGCGAAACCCAGACATATCTGATGGATGCTTATTATTAAAACATTTTATATTGAGATAATGGAAAAGAAGGGGTTAGAAAACTTGGTGGTAGACCACATGAGTAGGATTAATCACACACTAGAGGATGAAACCTTGGACCGGGTACCACTTTGAGACACTTTCCTTGATGAGAATCGATATTCCATCTCAGGTACACATCCTTGGTATGCTAATTTAGTTAACTACCTTGTTTTTTCTGAAATCCCTACAAATTTAAAAAAACATAAAGTCCAAAAGTTAAAGAGTGAGTCAAGATTTTATGTTTGGGATGATCCATACCTATGGCGCATGTTTAGTGACCAAGTTATTAGGAGCTGTGTTCCTAATCATGAGTTAGAGTCTGTTTTACATTATTGTCATACACTTGCTTGTGGTGGACACTTTGGACCCCAATGGACAGCTAGAAAATTTTAATACTCTGGATTATATTGGCCTAGCTTATTCCACGATGCTCATCAGTTTTGTAAGTCGTGATCTCATTTCCAACATACTGGGAACATTTCTAGGATACAAGAGATGTCCCAACAACCCATACTATTCTATGAGATTTTTTATGTATGGGGCATTTATTTTATGGGCTCTTTTCCAAGTTCATTTGGTTTTTTGTATATTTTGGTTATTGCTGATTATGTGAGTAAATGGGTGGAGGCTAAGGCCACCAGGACTGATGATTCTCATGTTGTTGTGGAATTTTTCAAGACACGTATTTTTTGTAGGTTTGGAGTAACAAAGGCCATTATCAGTGACCATGGGACACACTTATGCAATCAGAATTTTTCTTCCCTCCTTTGTAAGTATGGGGTGACACACAAAACATCAACACCATACCACCCCCCAAAAAATGGTCAGGATGAGGTTTCAAATATGGAGTTGAAACAAATTTTTGGGAAAACTATGCAGCCAAATTGGAAGGATTGGAGCAAGCGCTTGGATAATGCATTGTGGGATTATAGGACAGCATATAAGACACCCATTGGTATGTCCCCATTTCATATTGTTTTTGGGAAAGCAAGTTATCTCTATGTGGAAGTTGAGAATCAGGCTTATTGGGCTATAAAGAAATGTATCATGGATTTGGCCCATGCTGCAATCTAAAGGAAGCTGCACATTCAAGAGATCAAGGAGATTTTATTGTCATCATATGATAACTTAAGTCACTATAAGTAAATATTAAAAGCATCTCATGGAAAAATGATCTAGAAAAGAGAATTTCAAGTTGGAGAAAAAGTCTTGCTCTATAGTTCACGACTGAAGATGATGCCTGGTAAGTTGCATTCCAGGTGGTTAGGTCCTTATGTTATTACTAATTTTTTCCCTTATGGTGCAGTAGAGATCGCACAAGAGAACACTGGAAGGAGCATTACTGTTAATGGGAAACATTTGAAGAAATTCATTGAGGGACTTCCTAATAATGAAGTGGATTTCATCACACTACATGATCCCATCATCACTTGAGTATATCAGGATATTCCTAACCATTTCACTTTTTTATAATTTTTCTTAATTAAAATTATAAATTTCACGTGCATATATCATCTCATAGGTTTAAATTTAGTATAATGATATATTTAAAGTGTGGTGGAGGGGAAAAAATTTTGGGTTAGGCATTTAGGATTTTCATTTGTGTGTTTTATGTGTATTTTCTATTAAGTTTTTGGTTAAAATTTTAAAAAAAAAACAAAAAAAAACAAAAACAATCAATAAAAAAGAAACAAATATATCATGTAATATTCTAATGTGGAGCATATTAAAAATTTATGTTTTAAAAATTCATTTGTAGAAATATAAGCATGAGTAATATTTTATCATCAAGGGTTGACATTTATAAAAATTGAAGTCATCGATGATATGAATGGTTGTGTCATTATAAAACCTTTTAGATTTTGACATCATTATTTGTGATATTTGTTCATGGTAAATTATGTCATTCATTTCTCCACACAATTTTTCATTAAATCATGACTCGTGAGTTTCTCTTACCCAATTGAATGTATATTTTGGGTATGTAATCAATTTTAGCTTATAACATGGGTTTTCCATATGTTCATTTCTCTTCCGATCATTTCCATCGCTGTACTAGATTAACCTATGCATGTGCACTTATTTTTGGACTGTTTTACTCCCTCGAAAACAAATTCAAAAAAATAAAAAAAATAAAAAAACAGTCAATAAAGAGGGGAGTGAAGAAATGTACAACATGTGGGGATATTTAGGTCGAGAGATAATGGTTTTACTTCTGGGAATGCTTAAATGTGTTGGTTTTGAAATTTGATTACAAATAATGTTGAATAGGTTCAGTGGAATAAAATAAGGTAAGAAGAAATGTTTTTATTGACCTGAATATACTAGATAAAGGGTGTAGAGACAAGCTTGGAATGGTTGGCGCACACACATGTGGAGAATTAATGGCACGATAGACCCATTACTTTTTTCTTTATGATAGGTGTAATGAATCTCATGGAATTTTTTTTGACACAATTTATGAGACAATTAATTTAAAATTTATTGATATTGAATCTTTATTTTATTCTTACTTTTTTTATATTTGCACTGTGGATTGAGAAATTAGAATATGCATATCTTTTCACAATTTTTTCTAATACATGATATGAGGTTTTTTCCCATGAGTGCAAAAGGGTAAGTGTGGGGTATTTGATAAAACACTTTTTCATTGAATATTTTATTGATAATAAATGATAAAATTTCCTCACATTGTGTTAAATATGTTTATTTATAAAATATTTGGGATTAGATCATTCATTTGAAAATTTGATGGAAAATCTATTTTTAACCTTTATAGTGCACTTTAGTCTTTCAAATGTAAATATTTTAATATTTATTATTTGAACTTGGAATTTTGTAACTGTGTTACTGACTTAATGGGATAAAACTTCTGTTCAAAAAATTGGAGATAAATTGTGCATTGTTTAGACTAAATCGACCATGAAGTCAAAGGTGGGTTGGGCCTGCCAGAATGGACATTGGTTCTGTATTTAGGATATAACTTATTCATCGAATCTTGTATTGGGACCAAAGATTGGGAGGATCTCTCCAAACCCATTTTTCATAAATAATTATTTAGGAAGAATAGCTGGTTCACATGTTTTGGAGGTCAAATGTGCAGTGCAAATTGGATTAAAATATTTGGCTGAGATTCCCCATTCACACTTGAGACCTCTTTAAACCAAGCCTCCCCTCCACTCTATAAATTAGTTTTTTTTAATCATGAGGGTTTGGGACGTGAATTAGTAGGTTGGAAGAATAGTAGAAGTGTTTCTAAACCATTTCAATTCACAATTGGAGAAATGAAGCTACCAAGCTAGGATCTCCTCCAAAATGCTCTTCTTTTCCTCTTCTTTGTTTCAATGTTATTGTGCATTAAATAAACTCTTCATATCTCTTTCAATTATTATATTATTTTTAAATTTCTTCTTATCTTAATATAATTCTTTGGTTTATAATTCAAGAGTAGAGAAAATATTGTGTTCTACCCTTTCTAAACCTTTGCACTTGCATAACGTTTCTACGATGACTACACCACCCATGGAAGAGTAGTTTTTTTACTAATTGATCGAACTCTATAATTATTAATTAATTTATTTTGAATCAATGATATAATGTAACTCACATAATATGATCAATTAATTGAGTTTTTAATTTAATTTAAACTAAACAATCAATTGAACAATTAACACAAAAACACACGAGGATGAGATTTTGTGTGAATTGTGAGAGTGCGAACTTAATCGATAATACAAAACCACATGGGATCAATTTGTAGTGTTAAAATATAATCCCTAAATTCAATAAATTCTAATTTTTAAAGATTAAATGTGCCTTAATTTACCACTGACCATAAGCTAACCTTATAACATCAATCAAAGCAGGGTGATGTGATAGCATGTTCTGAAGTTATACTAGGGTTAAATTCACTTCATCTTTTTGTTAAAGATAATTCTTATAGGGTTACAGATTTAAAAAATCAAGGGATCATAATTAAGTGAATGTAAATTTAAATGATAATGATAAATAAATGAGTGAAGCGGTCTAGTTAGATCGATTACACCTCTTAAAATATTTTCTAAAAAACATCTTCTTGTTGCGTCTTTTTACTCGAATTTTATTTCAAAATTAAAAACTAAAATGAAATCTTCTTCCAGAAAACTTCTTCTAGTTTTATAAAAAATAAACAACCCCCTCATTTCATGTAGTGTTTTTATTATCTTTTATTTTATTTTTATAATACCTTTATGAATTTTTCTTAATTTACTTCCTCCTTGGAGAGACGACCTTGGTCAACCACTCTACTACACCCAAGTACCCCAAAAAACCATTAATCATTTGAGGGTGCCCACAACAGCGCCTTTCACAACACTTTCAATTTGATTAATGGGTAACACATAATTTTAATTGAGATACTTGATTGGGTTAGCTAGGATCTTTTCTAGTCGATTCTGAGCATTGATTATTATAACATCATTTTCCATGGACTATTTTTTCTTTGTGTGATAAAATGTTGCATCAATGTACTAATATTCAAAAGTTTTAAATGGCGCCTTATCAGCATAAAATGTACTAATTTGAACATTGACACATTATTTGGGAAATTTATGGTTCTATGAGGGAATAGTTTCATGCTGATGTGGGAAATGTCTCCCAAACAGAATGTTTATTGTTGTGTCCTACTGTACAACCATGAACTCTGAATCAGATATGAGATCCCAAAACTGAGTTCTAAGCATAATATCACCAATAGATTCTTGAAAATTATTTTCATAACCTTGTAACATCAAAGTGGGTGGATACAAATGGGATTTAGTGAGGCCTAATCAGAAAATTGTTCAGATAGTAATGAGTCTGACCCCTGATCCATTATCAATGATGGCTCATTGGATGTCAATATCATTAATCCTTCCAAATATGTACAAGGTCTTGAGGTGTCTTTGTAAAATAGAATCCTCATCCTAGTTCATGAAAGATATGAATACATGGAATTATGTGGGGTCATTCTCTATACGGTAAACCTCTATTGTAGAATCCATAGTTTCAAACTCTTGAGGGCTTGAAAATTCATCAATAAGTGCTTCCTGGAGATCCTTTAATAGATTCAGATCATCCAGAATTAATAGCTTGGATGGTACTTGGGTTAGTTTCTTCAAAACATCTTACTTTTGAACCATAGGTATTTATTTTATAATATGGTGATGTTCTTTTGTAGGTTCCTTAAATGTTGAATCTCTTTGTGTGGATAGACCATTTTTTAGGGCAAAAGATGTAAATAATTCTTCTCTTGGTGGATTAGGTTGGCTAGGTCATCCTACTCATCATGAAGGTGGTGGTATATCCTCTAATAATTGTTCTAAAATAATCATGTCAAGGGAGACCCTGTCATGTGTGTGAGAGTTTCCTTTTTCCTATTGAGCTTGTTGTAGGGCTCTCCCATGAG
Source organism: Viscum album (assembly GCA_963277665.1). NCBI lineage: Eukaryota > Viridiplantae > Streptophyta > Magnoliopsida > Santalales > Viscaceae > Viscum > Viscum album. Next base: position 1,580,626,680 of record OY728119.1, on the reverse strand, counting down.
TTTCTACAGCACAAACAGTTTGAGAAGGGGTATGGTTAAATTATTGATTTCTAGAATGAACATGTCTTCCCCTGTATCCTCAACACTGGAAACCTCTTCCACAAATTCCCATATCTAGTGCGGGTAACATAGGTTTATAATCATAATCATCATTCTCATGAGTATATTTTAAGTGAATAATATTAACGGAGATGAAGATCAACTATTCATATGATAAAGATTCTTCCTGATAGGTCGATTATTATTGTGCCATTTGGCAAGGTGGTGCTTGTGCTTTTGAGTCAGTTGGAATAAAATTTTCCAAATCCAAGGAAAACATTGGGCTTGAAATGAGATAATCACCTTCTAACTTCTCTTTATCCTTTTTACTATGTTGCTTCTTTGAAGATTATCCTTTAGAGGAATAATCTTTTTATAAAGATGGCTTGGCAGCAGCGAAAGTGGCAGGAGGCACAGTTAGTTATTTCAAATATTTTCATAGAATGTAATGAGTTAGATTGATCATTTTCCTATCCATCAAGTCATCAAAATTCTATGAATTATTTCTTTTGACTTCCTTCCACTCACCTCCCTCTTCTAGATTGGCAGTAGTGACACATGCTACATGAGCTGATGAACATTTCAGTTTTACTTTTACAGATTCCACCATCTTTTGCAAGAGATATTTGAAAAAAACACTTCTAAATAGGGTGACCTAACATTTTATGGAAGGCGAATTAGTTTTGGAGATCCTTATGTCCTTAATTGTTAGGATTCTTAGGACTTGGTATCTTAACTAAATTATTTTCAATGGCTGAAATTAAATATCTAGGAACTTGTTCATTCCAAAAAGAATTAACAATATTCTTTAACTCCTATAACTGTCTCCGCCTTTGGTCTTTTTGATCATCTTGATGAGGTGATCATTTCTATTAATGCTCAAAGTGGTGGATCCCTATGGTATGATGAGAGCTTTGAAGTAATAGTGGATATAGGTGCTCTCTTGATCGCAACTATAGTAGCATCTTCTTTTCCTAATCTTTTTCCT